>JAEQBH010000536.1:0-2422500 GCA_016808115.1 Tetrastigma voinierianum | reverse complement strand
CGCGCCGCAGCGCTTGATCAGCATCTTCTTTATCGGGAAGATATCAAGGTTTTTATTCCAAGCCACCGTACTAGATGCGCATGTAGTCGCAGTAGTCGGCCCGTAATGCCTTTGTTCTATACTAAAAAGACTGTTTCGACAACGGGGAATTACGCCGCCTTTGATCTGCAGAAGGCCTACTCTGCTTTATGGCGACCTCCACACCAAGGGAACCGAATTAAGAATGATCAGCTCTTTCCTTCCAATTAGTTCAATTTTTTATCTTTCTTACTTGGGAAATTGTGGTCGACCCCGACTAGACTACTACATGATGGGAAAAGATTCTTCTCTTCTCGTAATCGATACTTTTACTCATTTCCACTCGACGAAGCTTTTCGCCTTTCTTCGGGAACACTCGAAATCGGCATTGGTCTCAATTTAGGACCGGGAAGCCTGAAGGGCATCTATCCAACTCTGCTGTTTGGGAAGATAGCTCCTTCAAGTGATGAAAGGCAGCCTGACCGATGTCGGGTGCCATTTCTTCTGGAGGAGCTGAGCTCAATCGTAAGGCAACAGTTTAGGAACAAAGGGGCTTAAGTTGTCTTAGGTAGTTTTTTCGGATTGAATCTTCATCCTAACATCAAAATACCACATCGAACGCAAAGACAATAGCTTAACATTGAACCATACTGTTGAGCTAGATGCTAGAGGCAGATGCAGGAGCTAGTGGCTATAGCTCCTTTAGGAAGGAATTTATCGAGATGAATCAAACCCCTAGCATGAGTCCTTGGGTGGATTGTTTTCATATCCCTTTTTTTACCAAAAGATTCGGAATTTATGTATTACATCTGAAGACATGATAACTCGTCATGATAGGATCAGTTGTATTTTAGGTGGTGATGATCATAGCTGACTGAACAACATAGACGATTCATGAAGCCAAAGAATCGATGTAGACATTCTCACCATGTTCATTCATGCCTTAAGCACGTTAGTTGAGGGAATTCCATTCACCTAGAGGGGAATGAACGCATTCAAACTTGATAATAGAAATCACTTCAGCGGTCTCTCATTTTAAGAGTTATTTTAAATATGGAATTAAATCAGGTTTGTGTCATTTATATTGTAAATTGCTCATGAGCTAAATGGGGTGATGATTGATGTGTTAAATATAATTAGTTGATTGAAAATATAATATTGATATATTGTGTAAATGATTTGAAAATGGCATAATGTATTTTCATATGCACTGGTAACCTAGAAGTAGGTGAGTGCATGACATGATTTTTATACTAAACGATACACATAAAGGAATTTCATTAGAGATATTCGGCACTGGGTCAGAGATGGTCACAGATCATTTCGGATGAGGACCATGACCTGCTTTTAAAGCTCACCAACCACCCGCCTCGAGGGGGTTCCACATGCCTCCAGTTTGGTAGTGTTATTTTCAAGAACAATGTGTTTTGTTTTTGAAAATGATTATTTTCTCTCATACATGGTTTAGGCAAGTGTGAGAGTCGGTGAGACTCGTGACATGGGGTGATCATGTAGACATTCACATAGGATCACGTATTTACTTGAGTGTGTGTTTACTTTGGAGCATCGTGATATGCACTTATGGAGAGTAACCCATTTAGTGGTGATTCCACCATCAAGGATAGCTCAATTGGCTCGAGGGATTTGATAGTGGTATTTTTCAGGTACAGAGCACTTGAAGAGATCCATAGATTAGAGGTCATTTTTAAGAATATTATAGCTTTGATACTTTTGGATATAACGTGTATTAGAATTTTAGATTTTAATATATGTTTGTATAAAAGTGTAATCAACTATTAAATTAGTGGGAGATTATTGGAATATAGTTGTGATAATTGCTTTGATGAGTATTAACTTATGAGCCCAAGAGGCATTTTTACTCAGGTATGAGTCTCATGATACGAGATGTATAGTTTTTCCGCAAGTTGACAGGTAGTCAACGGACCCTCGGGTTTTGGGGCGTCACAAACAGTTTTCTAGATTCTTGGACATCTTCAAGAAGATAGAAATCAATATCCCTTTTGCAGAGGTAATCAACCAAATGCCTAACTATGCAAAATTTCTGAAGGAGATACTAAACAAGAAAAGGAAAATAGTTGAGGAAGGAATAGTGAACCTGACTGCTATTTGTAGTGCATTTATCTACAAAGTCTCCAAACAAATAAAGACCCAGAAGCTCTTACACCAATCCACCGCCCAGAGGAAATATGAATTCAAGAAGGCCCGTGTGATTCTGGCATTAGCAGCAATGATGCCCTCATCAAGGTGCAAAGATTGAGTTTGAGGGAACCTGATCTCAACAAAGAATCACATTTTCAAATGGTCGAGACAAGATCATCGGCACAATGCAGTTGTTGAAGATATGCTTGTCAAGGTGGGAAAATTCATCTTCCCTGGACTTGTTATTATGAAGACATAAGACACCCAAGTTCCTCACGCTAGGAAGACCCTTTCTCTTAGCAACTGGAGCCGCCTTGATAGATGTGCAGAAAGGTGAACTCGACACTAAGGGTGGGGAATGAAGCAAGGTAATTTAATCTAATGTGAGTTTGGAACATCCCGATGTAGATGCGGTATAGTCAGATGTCCTGTAGAAACAATAGTCTTCTTGTCGAATTGAATTCTCGACAGATTCTTCAACATTCTATCAATGAAATTGAGATGAATTTTCAGTATCTGGGAGAGGTTGATTTTGAAATAAGGCTTTCTAGTATGTATAACAAAGAAACACCGAAAGCATAAAATGAAAAACAATCAAGATGATAAGGCACTGTGATAAACTCCAGCAGAACATGTATGGGTTATTATCAAGGAATTGTCAGCTGCTTGAAATATGAGTTCTTAGAAACTTAAAAGAGAAACCAACACTACATCAAACGCATTGACCAATTTGAAGAACATAAGCTACCTGGAAATTTCGAGAAAGTACAAGGGAAGCTATTGCTCGACCAATCGAGGATCCGAAGGTATCGCCTCCATTTGCATGCACAAAATATTGCCGAATGATAATGCAAAAATCTATTGAGTATCAAAGGAGGGGGTCGAACCCCCATAATGAAAGAAGTTGTTAGAAAAGAAGTTCTAAAATGGTTGAATGCAGGTTTTATATATGCTATATTAGATAGTTCTTGGGTGAGCCTGGCCTACGGTTCCAAGAAAGGTGATTCATCAGGATCGTAAATGAAAAGAATGAATCGATTCCTACAAGAACTGTGATAGGATGGAGGGTGTGTATTGACTACAGAAACAAACATCATAACAAGAAATGATCATTTTCCTCGCTTTCATTGATCGATGCTGGGATAGGTCAGGACACCCCTACCTCCCGAGGATCGAGCAGAAACCACCTTTACACGCCCATTTAGTACTTTTTTCTTTTTAGAAGAATGCTCAGTCATGTAACGCCTGCACATTCCAAAGATGCATGATGTCTATATTTTCTCGACGGCAAAAGAGACTCATGATGATTTCACGTTGTAATGGATCCGCTTTGAATGGGGCACCGAGTGTCTGGGTGGGAACAAGATTTCAAAGGTGCAAGGACAAGAATCTAGCTCTAATTGGGAAAAGGACACTTTATGGTTAGCTGTATGAACCAGATAGTAAGACATGATTTGCAGCAGGCTAGTGGTGAGACTGCAAAGCTAATTATAAGAAATATAATGCCACCCACTACAAGTAGTGGAATTAGAAGTTTTTTAGACATGTCAGATTTAAGCTAAGATTTCAATACTGAGATTTGCAATGTTGACTTATGTATTGTCGGAAAAGATAATTAAGTTCAATTTTTGATGAATCGCTGCACTTTTCAAGAGATCAAATCCAGACTAGTCAAGCTCCCATAATGGCAAAAGTCCGTGATTGAAATGTAGAATTTGAAATCACGTGGTGGATGAAGTGATTTTGTGAATGGGAGCCTTCGAGTGTGACGTAGTTAAAAGGTATTCAAGTGCCACATACTATGCCGCAAAACTTAAAGGTGATGCCCCAGACAGAGATGGCTTTTGATCGCAAGTTTAACCCATCGCTTTAGGTGGCTATCAAGTTCTCTGAGGTACTGAGAGGGTGGGGGCAATTGCATATCGATTAGCATTAATGGGCTGAAGTTTATCTGTGGGTGTCCATGAGGTATTCCATGTCTCATGTTCTAAGACACCCGCATCCAAATTATGTAGTGGACTAGGGAGAGCTTGTTATTGATGCAGATGTGACCTAAAAGGAGGGACTCAGGTGTATTATGGATACCAAAGTAGTTTTATTGACAGACCTGTGGAGGCTAGTAAAAGTATTATGGCAACACAGAGGAGTGGAGGAGGCAACATGGGAACGTGAGGACACAATGTGTACCAGATATCCTTTCCTCTTTGAGGACGGAGGTAGGTGGTTTAGTCATTTGGCACAAATGATCACATATGCATGTGATTGTATATATGTGTGTGTGAATTTCTGTAATAAAATTTTTAATGCAATACGCGAGACCCTGAGTGAAAGAAAATGATAGACACGGTTGTAAACCTGACTCTAGATCTCAGATGCTGATGACTGGCTCATATGTGCCAATGAGTCATAAATCTAGAGGCACATAGTCTAATTCCTGGGTCGACTCGAGAAGGCTCGACTGCACGAGCCAGACTAACGAACGAATGAGAGTGGTGACACGTGGCATGAAGATGATTCCATGTGGCACCCGAGAAGAGACACTTGGCACTTGCAGCCGCGCCACTTCTATCTTGCATGAGAGGATAGTGTTGGAAAGTGGGCATGGTCACATATGGAATGCTATGTGTCATGAGGAGAGTAAGGGAAGAGGTGTCTACACCTGTGGTAAGTATTCTCCACCTAAAGCACTCAGGCGGTGGAAGAGAGAAAAAGGGAAAATAAAGATATGAAGAAAAGAGAAAAAGAAAAAGAAAGAAAGAAGAAAGACAACTAAAGGAAAGAGAACCGTGAGTTCTCCGATTTACAAAATTGCAGGAGTTGCAAATAGCTGAACTGGATCTCGCACTTCGAGAGGTAGGGTTCTCTCCTACAAGGTCTGCTTTAAGAGCCAAGAAATGGCTGATGAGGTTTGCTCGTGAAGCAATGGGTTTCTAGTACACTGCTAGAAATTGTTGTTGGTTGCGACTCCGCTTCTGGTTTGTGTAGTTTTTTAACCGCATTTCGAACCGATTGTTGTACCGTAGTTTAGATTCAGTAGATGATCTTGGTTGTGTACTCCGTGCATGCTATTTCTGAGTTTGAGATTGAATCCACTTTGTGTGTTATTATTGTTTGAAGAACATATTGTGTGAGAAAATGATGTTAATATATGCATTCTTGTTATATATTAACATGATGCTTGTGTGAATAAATATGAGTGTTGTATTTAGTTTCCATCATGCATCGTGAATACGAGATATTATGCAAGGATACTATTACTGCATGTGTAATGGGTCATCGTTGAATCGGGTGGAGTATGAATAGTATGTATCTGAGGCTGTCCAATAATAGTGATTCTGAGGGGTTGTCCAATAAATTACTATAGAGGCTTCTGTCCAATGAACTCTTACTCCAGGGTTTTCCAATAAGTGGGTTCCCTGAGATGATCCTGAAGGGTTCATTATTCTAGGTTGTCCAAGTGTGTAGCCATTTAGAGGTCGTCTGATACTCAAAGGTTGTTCGGGTTTCAAAACAAAAGCTTTTTGTTTTGAAAATAGTTTTCAGATATGGCAAATTGCATGTAAGGAGAGTCATGAGGATCGACGACAGATAATCATAGAGATGGCTATTTTATATGAATGCGTGAACAGACTTAGTGATTTATGTCATCGCATGTGCACTTTCATGGGGAGTAGCCCTGTAGGAGACTTTCTCACTCGGGCATAGCTCACCCCGTTGTGGGAAAAATATTTTCAAGTACCGGAGGTACACCAAGAGAAGGCACTTCACGAGGTCTTAGTTGAGAGGAAGATCTAAGACGGCCTATCAGGTTCTTTTTTGTAAAATTCTCTCAGAAACCCCAATCTTTTTTTAATTGAACTGCCATGTACCCAGCCAGATGTAAATAAATTGTAATTAAACCTCGATTATATGTTTAATACAATTTGGTAAGTAGGTTCTTGCCTTTGAGGGGATAGCTTGGTTACGCCTAAACTCATAGGAAGTCATTTATTTGATCCTATGTATTAGCTCGAACTCTCTAAGACTGATTTTAGCTGACCAGCCCTACCACCAGCTGGCGAGTCCAAACTCAAACTCCCGGGACGCCGGGTTTCATTTTTAAAGTCATTAATCGAACCCTTTAGTTATCGCTTTTATTAAATTTAGTTTTCAAAGTGTTATGACCAATCCCCTCGACTCGACCTCGGTTGGCGATTCAGTTTCGGAGTTCGCTTTCATCTGGACATTTCCAATTATCTTATCAAAACGTTTGGCTTGTTTTATTCATTTTACATTTTGTAATTACGCGGAAGCATTTCATTTTGAGCAAGCCCATCAAACATTTACACATTCGAAAGATTCAAACCACTTACATTTAACAAAATGCATTTACAAAAACAATGATTCAGTGTTCAAACTGTTTTACAAAATGTCAATGTTTGAAAGAAATTGAGGGAGCGCACACACTGGGAGCATACCCGCAGTTCTTTCTCTATGACTCAGCCTCGATCTGGCCCTGCTTCTCGATGTTCATCACCCTGGCATCTTCAAGCAAGCATTGATAAAAACAATACGCTACATTTTCATGCTTAGTGATTCTAAGGCGCGCCTCTATTCCATTTCGCCTCGCATAAAACATCATGCATTTCAAAATAATGCCTTTATACAATATCGTTGTAATGTAAAGATACCAACCACACTTTCAATACTTGTATTATTTTGCTTTTCTAAGCTTCGGTAGATTTCACATGTGGCTATAGAATTCGACATCAATGACAGATCCAGTTGGTGAATCCTGTCCTGTTTTTCATTCAGTAGCAATGTGGTTTCACACTCAATATTACCGTCTCACATATGACTATAGAATTCGACATTCACGACAGATTCAATTGGTGAATCCCGTCCCGCTTATCATTCAAGAGTACCGTGGATTGCATTTGATATTACCGCCTCACATACGACTATAGAAGTCGACATTCAATGGCGATTCTACACAGAATCCCCGTTCCGTTTTGGTCCTTCAGTGAGCAATGTGATTATTTAACAATTATGAAACACTCCCGCGACGACCATTTGTGAATCCCACATAAGTTATCGGTCCAACAATACGTCAAATCAATTTACTTTTATGCAATAAGTTCTCTTGTAGCTCAAAATACACGCATACATGCCGATATTTGTCAAACATTTCAAATACTAATCATTCGAATCGATATATATGTATATTTCTCAAATAGAGAGCACTATGAAAATAAGGAACGACTAAGAACAAACTAGAATAAAGAACAAGTATAGAACAAACCAATTATCGATTTCGTTTCTTTCGAGGCCAACCAGTCAGACGTCACCCGCACCTAGTCAAATACAATTTATTCACTCTTAGTGGTTAAACAAATAATCATCCTCTTCACTTTGCCGAGGCGACGAGGTACGGTACGTTTTTCATCGAGTTCCAATCTTATTTGAACCCCTATTATTCATTTCTTAGGGTTCCTATACTAACGGTGTATGAATTTATTAACACGCAAAACCACACCGGGTCATTTTGGTTTCTCCGATAATGTGCCCAGACAATCTTGGACCTCAGACTGCACATGTTGTATTGTTGACATACCGGCATATTCGACATGTACCTATATTACGTATTCTCCGTGGGTGTACCGCACACCCCTCATACCTCGCATTCTCGCATGTTCGAAATTGTCCGTGATTTGCTTCTTTGGCCACTTTTGTACCAATTCTCCTTATATAATCTCCCCATTCTAAGTCCTCAAAATCATCATGGAAATCATCCAAACAACTTCAAAATACTCAGATTGTGGTTCGGGAACCTCATACCACAAAACCCTAGGTAAAAATCCTATGAATTCACCCAAAGGTCCATCAATTCTTCTAAACATCATAAAATTTTGATGATTCCATGTTCATTTTCTACCAATTTGGGGTTTTACCCACATAACTTCAATGTTGTTGGCTCAGGTGATCTTCCACAAAAACCCCAGATAAAGGAGAACAATTCTCCAAACCAAAGCCTTAGAAATCAAAACACACTTCTGATCCTAAGATGAAAACATACCTTGGTTTTGATCTTCCCTCTCCTTCTCCTTCTTCTTCCTTTCTTCCTCTTGTTTTCTTCTCCTCCCCTTCTTTTTCCCCTGTCACATGCTTGGTTCCTAGCCAAAAATGAGACAATGAATTTTTTGCTCAGCTCCTAACACTCCCTTTATACTTTTAATTCTCCATATTGCAATTAAGTCCTTTCTCACTCTTTAATTTTGCAAATCACTGAGTTTTTATTTCTATTATGGCTTTATCTCTATTCCCTTTGTGATTTTTATATCCTTATGGCAAATTCTCATAATTTTATCCTGTTCTAGTGGCTAAAATTTCCGGGGTTCACTAAATTTACATTTCACAATTTGTCAATTTATCAATTTTTCCCTGAAATACCCAAGTTTGCCTGATCTGCACTTTAGAATATATAATAAAATTATTATAAAATTTTAGGGTATTTTTTGGGTGTTACAGATTTTTGTTGGGAAGTAAAGGGAAATTTGGCCCTATGTTTCTAGTATATTGTAAATTTCATCGCTGAGCTTAATGTAGGCTTTTGAATCACCCAAATCAGGTTTCTACATCCTAAGATATGGACCTTTTAGTCGGAGCGGTCTGAGAGGGTGAGCTACGTGGCCGAGCTCTCTTTTGGATCGAGTTTAACCCTCTTCGGGTCGAAATGACCTTTCATGGAGTTGACTTTCTCGCCCAGCCCCATGGACAGCTGACCTTGTAGCCGAGCCCGCAGTGATATGCCATACAGCCTAACCCGACCTCTTGGGGTAGAGCTGACCTCTTCTGGCCGAGCTCAAGTGGGATGAGCTGCAGGTAGCCAACCCCAACAGTGTGTGATGAGTCTGTATGGCCAAGCCCAGAGATGAGCTATGTGTCGGCCTGAGCTTAGCAGGGATGAGCCAATAAACCTCGCAAGGATGAGCCATGTGGAGGCCGAAATGACCCTCTTTGGTCAGTTTTTCTCAGTCGAGCTCAACAGGAATGAGCTCACCAGGCTAATTTCTTGATGACCATAACTTTCTTGTCCGAAGTCCGTTTCACATGTTCGTATACTCAATAGAAAGCCCTTTGAGTCTAGAATCCATCCATATATGGATCAATACAATCTAAGCTCATATTGTGTTCGAAAGTGATGAAAGACAAAGATGTACCGTTTGCCTCGCATGTCGCCACCGTCATGTGAAGCGCCAACCTTCTCGATGACGATAACTTCCGTCCAAGTCCTGCTTCAGGTGTTCTTAGACTCCCCTATGGAAAGATTCTTGAGTCTAGAATCTGACCACATGCCCGTGGATGGCATTCAGGCTCAAATATAACCAAGTCGACCCTTCGCGCCGACCTCTCGTGGCCGACTCTGACGACCAACTCTCTCAGCCCAAGTCCGCCACATTATTGGACTCTATGGAAAGCTCAGTCTAGAATCTGAACCATATGCCTATGATGGAATCTCTGTGCCCACATAGTTTCTGAAAATTTGATCATTGCGACAAAGTGCACTAATTACCGGAGTCTTGAATGAGAGGTAATCATATGTCATTGCTTGATAATTGAGTGACACGTGAGTATGAATGAGTCTATTATATAGCGCTTGTCAGAGGTTACCTCAGGAAAATAAAATAAAACCCTGGATTTGGGTGTCAGCATCGGGTAATTTGTAATGGGTTTGGTGGTATGTAATACCCCATAGAAGACTTTGTAATCAGTTTTCTTTTCATTATTGAAAGTTGGTTTTTGGGGAAGCTTGTTCGAGAAGCTCCAATTTCTTTCATTTTCTCTCATTTTACTTTCTCTTTTCCCTTTAATAAACAGCCTCCATGATGATTGTGAGGGTGAGTGGCTAAACCTCTCATTCCAAAGTGGTAAGATCGTGCAAGCGGGAAACTGTGGCTAATGCAGGGGTTTCCATGTTTTTAAAGAAGGTATTCACTGTCATTAATGTTCTTCAACTCTAGGTTTCGATCCTTCAGTCACCTTGAATGGTTACATTTGGTAAGCTGTGGCTCATTAGATACTAAATGCTAGATCCAAAGGATGTTCGTTAGTTATCACTTATGAACTATTGGAAGTCGAGTCAACCGCATGTTTTTACCGACGAGACCATTAATATAAGAATTCTATTTTTCAGAGCAGGATATTTATTAAGGGTCAGTTTTTATAGCTAAATGAAGAACCGATTCGGGAGATAACTATATGTTATCCTCCCCAATGCGAGGAAAAGACTCGGACCACATTTGTCTAAGGAACCTAAGCCTTTGCGGACTCATAATACTTCATGACTCCTTTTCCATATTTTAATCCATTTTATTTTTCAGTTTTAACCATTAAAACTAATTCTTTTATAACAACCCTAATATCCAAATGAAATCACCGCTAAGCCTCATCATTACCATTTCCATCAAGAAAACCCATCTTTGTGAACGATCCTAGAACCACTATACTATAGTAGATATGCTACGTTAGTATGAGGTATTAGGATATAAATTTTGTTGATTAATACCCTACGGGCGACGAATCATTTAGTCTAACAAGTTTACGGCGTCGTTGCTGGGGACTTTAGTTAGTCTTTGGTAGCCGTGTCAGAAAATTAGTCAACAAGTTTTTGGCACCATTGTCGGGGATTAGATATTATCCTCTGGTAGTTGTGTTGAAGATTTTGTTGGTGTGTGGTTTAATGGTACCAAGATCCACTATTTTTATTATGTAAAATCAACTCAGCAAGTTTTATGGCGCTTGCTTCTGTGGATTGGAAAAAGCGAATTTAAATATCAATATTCTAATCAAATAGAGAAATGCTAATTTGAAAATTTTTCTTCATTTTATCATAAATTTCAGAAAATCACAAAAATAGATTTTAACTGCAATAACTGAGTATGCTACTGAAAATATTTTATGAGCTTAAATTGAATATAGTTGTTTTCCACACATTTCATTTGATCTTAGTGTGTTTCTATTTTAGGAAGATTTTACATGCATCGAAAACCAAAAGCAGAACTATTGCCCTTGTACACATAACTAGAAAGAACACTGAGAAATCTGAGTAAAGTAAAGAGTGTTGAATCAAAAACTATGGAAGAACGGAGAGAAAGGATGCTAACTATTCCAGAAGAAGAGGTAGAAGAAGGACCTCAGAGGCAAATGACTATAGAGGATATTTGGAGGCCAGCTATTCAAGATGAATATTCTATTATGAGACCTAATTTTACCATGTAGGCCAATACCTTGAGTTAGAGGTAGCTTGATTACAATGGTGCAAAGAACACCAATTTACTACATCCTGCTGAAGACCCTAATGAGCATATGGGCGGGATGGCGTGAGGATGATGCAATCACGTTTGAATGGGTGAGACCGCGATCAAGCCGCAACTGCTTTCATTTTTTAACAAAGTTGTGGTAGCAACTTTATTTGAATCACTGCTTGTTGGATCAGTGAACAATTGGGAAGAATTGGTGGAGGCCTACATGAGTAGATTCTTCCCTCCTGCCCTCACTTTCGAAATGAGAGGGGAAATCATAGTGTTCAAGGAGATTAGATGAAAGTCTCTGAATGTAATGGAAAGATACAAACATCATGAAAATATGCCCAATGCATGGAATAGATCTGACCACCCAGGTGGATATTTTTTTAATCAATTTATGAATTATACCTCCAAAGGTATAATTGATGCAGCTTGATGTGGAGATTTCAAGAGAAAAAGTGCTGAAGAGGTAAAACAGTTGATAGAAGACCTTGCCAAATGCAATTATAGAGCTCTATCTGAAACTTTAGGGAGCAACAACTAATTACTACCTAAATAGTGTTGATTCACACCCTTAACACTCCATGTTTTGAGCACTCTTTGTGTAGTAATCAGCCTAATTGACCCAGTTAACATGTTAAGGACCTAGCAAGGCTACTAATCAATTTTTGTGCAAGTTTTGTTGTTTTCAAAGTCTATATATCTCAAAGGTGGAATTGAGTTCAAAGCACGAAGAGCGCAAAGAGCACCGTGAGCTTCCGTGCTTGTAGAAGAAGGAAAAAGCAGAAGTAGAAGAACAACAGAAGCAACCTTGCCAAATTCGCAAGGGTTGCGAATTTTCGCAACCCATGTGAAAATGTCTGCCACATTTGACTTTTTGAGATTTTTGTGTTGTTCCCACTTTCTCCGTATGTAATAGTGTTTTATTTTGTATCTTTTGGTAAATTGTATTGACTTTGGTGGTATGTAATACCCCATAGAAGACTTTGTAATCAGTTTTTTTTCATTATTGACATTATTTTTAGGAACCTTACAGCAGAAGCCCCTGTTTCTTTCAATTTCTTCCATTTTTTTCTCTTTTTCTCACTAGCCAAACACCCTATGAGGATGATTTCTCAAAGGATGAGTGGCTAAATATTCTCCCTCCTTGAAGTAAAAGGGAACTAGGCAAAGGAACCTATGGCAAACCAAGGGTTTTCATGTTTTTAAAGTAGGTATTCACTGTCATTAATGGTTCTTTCCTTCAACTCTAGGTTTCGATCCCTTCGAGTCACCTTGAATGGTTGGTATTTTGTAAGCTCTCAAGGCTTATTAGATACTTAATGCTAGATCTAGTGATGTCCTTCAGTTATCACCTATGAGTCATTGGAAGGTGAGTCAAGGAGACATGTTTTTACTTATTGAGACCATTAATGGGAAGTGAATGCCATTTTCATGGATATTTAATGAGGGTCAGTTTTTATACCTAAATGAAGAACCTATTCGAGAGATAACTATATGTTATCCTCCCTAATGCGATGAAAAGACCTGAAAAACCCCTCATTTGCCTAAGGAACCTAAGCCTAGTTACCCAACACTTAAAGGGACTTCTTTCCATATTTTAATCCATTTTATTTTCAGTTTTAACAATTAAAACCAACTCTTTTTATCACAACCCCAATATCCAAAATGAAATCACCAGTATAAGCCTTACTATCAGTGATTTCCATGAAGAAAACGCATCTATGTGGACGATCCTAGAACCACTATACTATAGTAGCTATACTATGCAAATATGAGGTATTAGGTTATAAATTTTGTTGATTAATACCCTAACAGTAACGAATCAATGATACATTGCCGATGGTGCCTTAGTGCAATGATACTGTATTGAACACTTGTGATCCTCATCACAAGCTCGTGAATTTTTTTTCTATCATCATTCGCGCCATCGTTAGTTCGCGAATTTCATTTCAACGTTTTATATATTTTTTAGCTAACATTAATCCTTTTTGGTAGAATTGTTTTTTTTTTCTTTGGTGTTGTCTTGTTTTTCCTGTAGGAATTTATGTTCCAGTGGATTAGAAATTCAAAAGGTAGATTAGTCAAAGTTAGTATTCCACAGGAATCAGATTCTGAATTGAGCCTAAATTTAAACCCAATGGAACCTCCACCTGAAGAACAACAGAGTCAGTAGGTAGTAGAAAGGAATCCCAACGCATTTAAATCCATGAGGGACCACATACACCCTTCTCAGATGAGTGCACCCTCCTGCATAGTGCCTCCAACTGAGTAGATGGTCATTAGGCCTCACATTGGGCCACTCCTTCCCACTTTTCATGGCATGGAGAGTGAGAACCCTTATTCAAACATAAGAGAGTTTGAAGAGGTCGGCAACACCTTCAAAGAGGAGACTAGCACTATGGATTTAATGAGGCTTAAGATTTTTCCTTTCACATTGAAGGATAAAGCAAAATTTTGGCTCAACTCCCTGAGGCCAAGGAGCATTCGAAACTAGACCGAGATGTAGGATGAATTTTGGAAGAAATTCTTCCTCACTCACTGAAAAAACAGCTTAAAGGGGTAGATTTCCAACTTCTCAGCCAATGAAAATGAAAAATTCTATGCATCTAGGAGAGATATATGGAAGCACTCAATGCTTGTCCTCACCATGGGTTTGACACATGGCTGTTGGTTAGCTATTTTTATCATGTTATTTCTCCTACTATGAAGCAACTGCTAGAGACTGTGTGGAGGAGACTTCATGAGCAAAAATTCAGAGGAAGCTTTGGATTTCCCGAGTTATGTAACTGAAGAATCAAAAGGTTGGGATGAGCCTAACCCAAGGGAGATGGAAAGAATGAGACCTCAATCCAGTATAAGGGGTGGTTTGTACTCATTCTAAGACACATGGACATGAAAGCCAAAGTTTTCAACCTTAGCTAGAAGGCCGAAGAACTGAATGAGAAACAAAGATGAGGTGTATAAGAAGGCTTAAGATTTCTAAAATAAGCCATGTTTTATCGGCTACCCACTGAAAATTCGAGAGAACAATGTTCAACTATTCCAAAGAATGAGGGAAATGTTCAGGAGCAATCGATGTTATAGTCAATTTTAAACCATCAACCAATGCACCATATGACAACACTTACAACCCTAGTTAGAGAAATCACCTTAATCTCTCATGGAAGCCAAAACCCCCACAGTATGCACCACCTGCTCCTCCACTGTATGAATCAACATCTCATCCATCACAACCACTGTCAACTTCTCCAGTTGAGCAAGCCATTCTAAACCTGAGCAAACTGGTAAGTGATTTTGTGGGAGACCAAAAGACAGTAAATGTACAGTTAAATCAGAGAATTGACACTGTGGAAAGCACTTTGAACAAGAGAATGGATGGGTTCCAGAATGAAATTGCCCAAAAATTGACAACCTGCAGTATTCCATCTCTAGACTCACCAATCAACATCAAGTGCAAGAAAAAGGGAAATTCCCCTCACAAACTTAGCAAAACCCTATGGAAGTTCACGAAATACTTGACTCTAGTGAAAGTACTCCTAAAATGGATGAAGTAAAAGCAGTTATCACCTTGAGAAGTGGTAAAAAAGTCGAGCAACCAATGCCTAAACCACTTGATGAAGCTAAAGAAGGGTAAAATGAGGAGCCATAAAGAGTAGTGATCAAAGAAAATATGATGAAAAAGAGCATGCCTCTACCATTCCCTTAAGCACTTAAAGGAAAAAGGGGGTGAACAACCCAACTGAGATTTTCAATGTGCTAAGGCAGGTGAAAGTCAACATTCCCCTTTCCGACATGATTAAGCAAGTTCCAGCGTATGCCAAGTTTTTAAAAGACTTGTGCACGATGAAAAGAGGGTTGAATGTGAACAAAAAGGCTTTCTTGATAGAACAAGTAAGTGCCATCATCCAATGCAAGACCTCGGTGAAGTACAAAGACCCTAAGTGTCCTACTATTTCAATGAATATTGGAGGAACTTGTGTGGAAAAATCATTATTAGATTTGGGAGCCAGTGTCAACTTGTTACCCTACTCAATTTACAAGCAGTTGGGACTAGGAGAATTGAAACCCACCACCATCACCTTGTCTTTAGCAGATAGGTTAGTGAAAATTCCCAAGGGCACTATTGAAGATGTTTTGGTGCAGGTGGACAAATTCTACTACCCAGTGGACATTGTTGTCCTCGATACTGAGCCAGTAGCTGTGGGAGCCAATTATGTGCCTATCATACTTAGGTGGCCATTCTTGGCTACCTCAAATGAAATCATCACCTGTTGGAATGGGGTTATATAGCTCACATTTGGCAATATGACACTAGAACTTTCATCTAAGCAAAAAGCATATTCACCTAGAGAAAGAAGGTCCAAAAGAGGTGTGTTTGATTGACACCATTGTGGAAGAACACTGTGAGTAGCAGCAACTACAGGCAGAATTGATAGAGGAATTGACAGAGATTCCTAAAAAATTGAATGAACCCTTAGATTTATGTGCTGCTTTTTGTCCTTAGAGAAAGAAAGAAGAAATTCTCCCCTTATTGACTATGGAAGATAGTGGAAAGGAAGCAAAGAAAGAGCCCCAAAAGCTTGATCTCAAACCCCTCCCCACATAATTAAAATATGCATACTTGGAGGAGGGTGGTCGATGCCCTGTAGTTATTTCTTCATCTCTCAATGCCTTGCAGGAAGACAGTCTACTTGGAATCCTCAGGAAGTGCAGACAAGCCATTGGATGGCAAATCTAGGATTTAAAAGGAATTAGCCCTTTGGTTTGCAATCATCACATTTACATGGAGGAGGAAGTGTAAAGACCAAAATATGTATTATATATGAAAATATAGCCAAGGGAGTGAATGTGGTAAATACTCAAAAACTGATTTGAAACAAAAGTAAGCGTACTCAAAAACTAAAATGAAAAGCATTACCAATACTCATCACCTTTCCGCAAGTGCACGGGTCATACAAGTAATAAAGTGGACTCTAGGAGCTCGGATATCATACCCACGAGGATTGAAGGTTCTCTCTAATTGGAATTTGAGCACCCCGATTACAAAAGAAAAATTATCAAACATTATTTCATTATGATTATTTTAAACAGTTCAAACTTCCATTTAGAGGTTCAAATAGTGATCTACTTGAGTAGTAGGGGTAGTTGATCTTCAGATTTTCTCATAAATCCCTATGGGAATGATATCTAGACTTATAATCTACTTTATTACTTGTATGACCTGTGCACTTGCAATGATTTAGACCAAAATGAGCTTTTAAATACATATTCTTACATACAACAACAGAAAACATTCTCTACATATTTATCTGGTCCAGACAAGTTTTTGGCGTCGTTGTCGGGGATTGAATAGTCTCTGGTGGCTGTGTTGAAAATTTAGGCGATCACACATATTTTGTCTTATCAAGTTTTTGGCGTTGCTGCCGGGGATTAGACAATATCCTTCTGGTAGCTTTTGTCAAGAGTTTTGTTTAGTATATAAAATGGTTTAACAAGTTTTTAGCGTGATTAACGGGGATTGAATAGTCTATATTGACTATGTTGAAAATTTAGGTGATCACACATTTTTGGTCTTATAATGTTTTTGGCGTCGTTGCCGGGGACTGAATAGTCTTTGGTGGCTGTGTTGAAAATTTGGTAGTATAGAATGGTCTAACAAGTTTTTGGCATCGTTGTCGGGGATAGAATAAAATAAATGCAAAAAAATAAAATAAACTAAATAAAGCAGTTAAATTTGGATTAGTTAAGTAGTAGGTACCATCCTCGACAACAACACCATTTGGTTCATTCTGTGTCAGGTGGTATAGATTTAGGAGCCTAGTGAAACACAAAAATTTATAATACCTAGTTCTAATCTTCGGTAGCCTACAACTACTACATGTATAGTGGTTCTAGGGTTATCCTCTAGGGTGGGTTTTCTCCTTTTTTGTGTAATCTTAAGTCAAGTGCTCGGTTTGGTTGGCTTAATTAAAACAGAAAATTAAAAAGAGATTTTAAAAGTTCATTGTTGGGCTTTGGTTTCACCAAATTTGATCTCACTATGGGCGCTTAAATGGGGGTTTTTTATTAGTCCTAATCGTCTACCCGAAAAATCAACCTATAGCTTTCCCCCGAACTTCGCTTCGGCCTCACAGATATGATTGTGACTATATCTTAGTGTTCACAGGCTCTCGACCCGACTTCCTTTCGTGTTTCTTATAAGAAACAACCCTTGACATGTCGGGTTAAGTCACGCCTAAGCACTCACCCAACATACCCTTCCTCAACTCGCTTAAGTACCTAGAAATCTAAGTGAAAAATAAGAGACTCCTATACGAATAGTTAGAGGAATCAAGACTGCTACCATCCTTACGGGATGCCCCCAACTAATGTATACCCGACTTTCAAGCCTCTAAAATAGTAGAAAAGTTTTACCTTTTGTTATGAAGTGTTGTTGTCCCCACTAGCCTCCATGATAGGGTGGAACGTATCCACCTCACCCCAAGAAAGTAGACTATTCACTCATGGAGGGTGTTGAACTCTCCATGGGTGTAAAAGAAAACAATAACACTGAAGAAAAACGTGCTGAAAGCTTTATTGGCAAACAGAGGAAAAAGTCTCCCCCTAAAACACAAAGAGTATAAGAAAAGGAGAACAAAAGTTAAGCATGTTCGTTTGATCTTCTCAATGCTAATTTATAGGAGAATTCAAGGTCTAGGCTAATTGAAAGTAAAAAAACTTGCATTTGATTTGAGCACAACCACTTAAACTCCTCTCAGTATAATCTTTGTGGAACTTTCCTTTATGCTTCTTAATTTTCACATAGCCTGAGAAAGGGTGTGAAAATTTCACACCCTTCCTTAAGTGGGTGTGAAATCGAGAACTGAGCATTCAATTTTGGGCCTTCGGTGTAAAATTTCGCACTATAGGGTGTGAAATGCTCCAAAATGTGTTCCTAGCCTCCATTTTTCTTGCAATCATGTTATCAATGTCCCAACTCATTTGAATTACTTTCAATACCTTCAAAGCTTGCACAAGAGATCCCGAGATGTCCTTATTCCTTTACCCATGATTTCAAAGAGCCATAAAAGTACCTGAATATGCATATATGCATACTTGTACTCAATAAAAACATTAGTAACATGTTTTGGGGCCAACAACGTGTAAAGTTGGTTAAGTATGAGTTTTCACCACTAACAGAGTTTTAATTTATAAAAGTTAAGTGCTTCAAAATACACTTTTTGAGAGGTTATCACCATCCTTCCATGAAGTGGAAATGGTGGATAAAATCATAAGATCACTACCTTCCAAATGGAACTCTGATTCGTGCCATGGTGTAAGTGATCTCTAATCAACAATATTTGTATCCTGTTCTCCCATCACGTAGTCAAAGCTACCTGGCAAGATAGTGGTCTGTGGTCAAACATGTGGATGGGTTTTCTTCTGCATAAATGGGATTTAAGTGAAGTCAAAATGGTGAATTTGGTTTCGACAAGGTTTAGTTAAAAAACAAGTGAGGTTTCGGGGGGGTTTAAACCGAAAATAAACGAGGGAAAATAAGAGAAAAGAACTCCTTTAAGTCTCAAACATCGGGTTGTGTGGCTTTTAAGGCAACTAACATGTCCCTGGGTCTTTCCTCTGGGCCAGGGGAGTACGACATATAGTCATTTCCGAACCGGATCTTCATTTAGCTTTAAAACTAACCCTATGATTTTCCCCTTTTGAAACATAGCATTTGAATGGGCATAAATGTTCCTGTACTGGGCTGAAAACACATCTCAAAACCCTTACTCCACCTATAACTAGCAGAGACAACTATCCGAGCCTCAATGGATCTAGTGAAAGTATCCATTGAACCCAAAAAGCTTGCCAACACACACAAAGAGAGCATGCTTAAGAGATTTTAACCTAAGTGAGAAGCAAGAACTCAACAACTATAAATACGCATAAGTAAAAAACGTAGGACCGTGGCGTTACCTCCAAACCCTAGTTAGCAAATTCCTCCTCTTCAAGGAGGAAGAGGCTCTGGCCAATCACCCTCTGAGTCATCCTCAGAGGAGGCTTGCAGCCGAGAAAGGGAGAGAAATGAGAGAAAAGGGAAAACGAGAACCAGCCCCACTTTATGTTCAAAGAAAAATGTCCCCCCTCCAAAAGTGGATACCAATGGCTTATAGCTCACAAACCAAGTGAAAGCTACCATACAATCCAAACATAAGTGATTACAACAAGGGTAGAAAGGAGGAAAACCAAAAATTGTAAAATAAAAAGCTTGCTGGCCAAAAGCAGTGGGAATAAGCCACTGTAGGAACAAAGGCGCGCGCAGTGCCTCCCGCAGCGGGTGCAATTTCTTCTATTTTGTACTATTCTCTTCCTCTGGTTTTGATTTGTAAATGCTAAGTTTGACTTGAATCTCTTCGTGGATTGATCGCTCAACAATTTTGGTATACTGAAGCTCGCAAAACTGCAAATTCGCCATAAATGCGATCGCAAATAGTAGGGACCTTGATGTGCAAATCGGGCTAATTAGAATGATTAGTACACAAAAAGCACTCAAACCTGAAATAAACAGGGTTCAAAATAGCACTTTTTGGGCATTAATCAAACTCCAAGACTAATGCCACTGAAAAAGCAAAAAAATTTGAAGAGATAACTCTTAAAGAGCTCATTAGGTCTCTGATGACCTATGAGATGAAACTAGCAAAGGCAGAAAAGGAAAGACAAGAGAAAGAGGGTAAGAGGACGAGCATTAATGCACTCCAGGCTTAAGAGGAAAGAATGACTAATGAAGCCAAAATGAATGACCTTGACGAAGATATTGTGTAAGATCTCGATCATCGCCCCGTACCCGACCCGACCCCGATTGGCGGATACGAACCAGATCTGGGGGAACGCGGTCCTTACTTTCATTTCCAATCCAAATACAAAAAAAAAAAAAATTCAATACAAATGTGAATACATTTTCAATAACAAACGCATTTCAAATACCTACTGGGTATAATGTGAAAAATATACATTAAACATTTTGCAAATCCAACATTTTGCGGAAGGCCCATCAATTTGGGATAACTCCCATATTTGTACCATCATTTATAAAATTTATCAGAGTTTTCAATATAAAAAACATTTACAAAATAGAATCAAAGTTTAACTTTCACAAGATACTTTATATAAAAAGAGTCAATTTAATTTCATGCATGCGTGTCGTGGAGTTTACTTCCTCTAATGGCTTTAACGCTTGGCTCGTTGCGGTAGTCTTCACTCTTAAAATTTTATTCACTGCACTGGTGACGCTGATAAAATAACACGCTAAGTACTTTTTGCGCTTAGTGGTTCTATACAGTTCTATTCTCTCTTCATTTCATTTTTAATCAAAACATGTAATATTTATAAAACAATGCTTTTATACAATTTTCAATGACCAATGCAATACAATACGTATCTATATTTTTTTTCAATAAATCAATTACAATTCATTAGTCATCTCAAGGTATGCATTTTCATAAGCAGAAAGAAAACGAAAAAAAATCATTCAAAGCACAAATCATGCACTTTTCAATCTCATTATCATTTTGCCCTTATCGAATTTAACCTATGCTTCTTGCATTACTGTGGATAACGAATCACTGCACGCCCCGCTGGCCGTAAGCCGCTAGAGCAGTATATATATATATGTGTATATATATATATATAGGCATATATATATATATATATATATATATATATATATATATATATATATATATATATATATATATATATATAATATGTACTTGGCTGTGTATCGCTTATCGATATTACACTACTGGCTACTTATCTCAGATATACAATAATAGTACGCATGAGATCTTCGACTCTTATCGGGTATAAATTAATTTATTCTTAACTCGAATTCTAATGGTTAACATTGTTTTAAGGGCATTAAAATTATTCAATACAATTTACAATAGTATATATATACATTTGTATATATTTACATTTGTATGAAAATAGAACATTTTCACATTCATGCAATTTTCTTATGCAAATTCGTTTCACAAGCAATTGTCTCAAATCACTTAAAACAAGTCATTTCAAACACAAATCAATAAGCATTTTCTTGCCAATCATTTCCAAAATTCAAATCATTTCGTAATTATTCAAATATTTTTGAACTAGAGAGAGAGAGTTGAGAACAAACCAAAAATCGTCACTTTGATTCCAATTCTTGGAATTCACTTCAATGTGGGCTTTCCTCCTTATCACTCTCATTCAAATACAATGACAATCACATATTAGTCTGCTATTCTAGGAGTTCCTCTTCATTAGGAATCAGAATCATCTCATTTCCGATAACTAATTAGTGCTCAAAAGATTGACTTCGCTATTAAGGTGTTTTGAGCACTTTTATGTACTAATCGTATAATTAACCCACCATACATTAAGGTCCCCGTTATTCTATCATCACATTGGTGGGCAAATTTTGCATGGTAAGCTATTTATGCCGAAATTGTTGAGTCGATCCAAGCACGGTTAATTCGAGTCAAACTCAAGATTGGTGTATCGTGAGACCGTGAAGGAAAGAAGAGCAGAAAATGCAACAAAATGGAGCACATCAAAAATTTCGCACGTTTGAGAAATTGCTCCTGCCTACCACTGTTCACCTCCCAGCCACTATTCACCCCTCCAGCACTGTTCACCTGCTTTTGACGCTTTGGTGTTTTTGTTATATTTTTGGTTTTCTTCCCATTTTATCCCTTCTAATACCTTCTAATTTTTGTTTTTTTTGTATTTTTCCCTTGTTCTGAGCATATATAAGCCTCAGTCTGTATCAATCACTAATGAATCAATAAAATTGATGGGAGAGCCAACTTTCTCTCGCTCTTCTCTTTCTCCGCCTCATTTTCTTTCATTTTCTTTCTATTTTTTGGGTAGTTAAACACCCTCCGAGTATGACAACTCTGAGATACGCTAAAACCCGCTTTCCTGAAGCTAAGGTCAAGGCAGAGGATTCAAGGCTACTGGAGGTCCCCTGTTCTTCACGCAGGTACTCACTGTCAGTTTTGTGTTCCCTTTCTAACTGTAGGTTTTTATCCCTTCGAATCCCCTTGAATGGCTATTATTTGGTAAGCTTTTAGGGTTCAGTGGATGCTTATTGCTAGATCCACTGAGATTCATTAGTTACCCCCATGACCATCGGGTGGAGTCCAGAGACTTATTCTTCATCGTTTCTATGACTACCGATGGCCACAAATGCCATTTTTCTGTATGGATAAATATTTCTGGGTTAGGTTTATAATGCAATGAAGATCCTGTCAGAGATGACTATAGGTCATCCTCCCCAATGCAGGAATGAACCCCTTGAAACCTCGGGCCATAGAATCCCAAGCCCAAAGATCCCGATACTTCACAAGGAGATCTCTTTTATTTTTTTCTTGTCACTTAGCTTACGGCCATCATCAAAAAAAACCTCAATGCTTTTATCACCACTTTAAAATCCAAACTGAAATTCACCATTTTGAATCACTGCAAATCAATTTTTACGAAGAAAACACATCCTTGTGTTCAACCCTAGAACTACTATACTGTAGTAGCTTTGCTACGGTAGTAGGAATTTAGGATATAAATATTGTTGATTTAGCATACCTACTATGGCACGAATCAAATGGCGCCATTGTCGATGGTTCCTGCGCATTCGACGAACAGGAACACTGATCTCATCACAAAGTACCGGGTGAATTTCTTTTATATTTCACCGCTATTTTTGGCCATTTCAATGCTTGGTTGCAGACCGCTTGGGTTGCCCCCGTTTTGTCGTAGGAATCCATTTTCAGTGGATTAAAAATTTGCAAGCAAGCGCTCAAGACAGCTCAGGAAAATTGATCAGATAAAATGAACACCTGCAGGGAGAGCAAAGATAGCCAATACCGTGCACCCTGTGAGCATACATGTCAATGAGGACATGCAAAACATTCCATGGCATAATAATCTCAATCTAATTTGGTGGAGAGAAATCTAAACTCTAACAGTCTATGAGAGACTTATGGAGACTAAATGGATGAGTGCACCCTCGTTCACAATGTTCCTCCACAAGATGCACCTCCTCCACATCCACGCATGCCTCTTCCTCAACTCAACCACCACAGAAGTAATTCTCCACTGAGTAGTACCACAATGGAGCAACCAAAGGGATAACTTCATAGAGGAGCAAGAGGGTAGTGAAATGTCCGTGCCAATCAAGAAATCGACACGGTGGAGAGCTCCTAAACAAGGAATCGGATGGATTCCGCAACGAAATTGGATCGTAAAGTCGACATTCGCAACAACCATCTCAAAGCTCACCAATCAAAGATGGTCATCAAGAGGAAGGGAGTTAAGATGAAGAGTGCCTATGAGACCATGGTAGAAAGAGCAAAGGTCACTGCAGCCTACATAACCTCATATCAAAAGCCGCGTCACCACGGAGAAGAAGGAAGCAATCCTCAGTTGCTCACTGAGAAGCGTGAAGAACACCAAGAAAACAATTTACCCCTGCCCCCTATCGACTCAGTCTACATACTGCCCACACCTGCAGCATAATCCACACCCAAAACACCTACCAGAAAGGCCACCCCATCTACACTACCAGGGCTCACAAACACAGAAATTAGTGGCCACCTAGAGCCTTTGCCACTACATCCAAGACTTTCAAGTACCGCCGATGTTACATGACACAAAGCGATGCCTGGGCGCCGGTTCTGATTCTGGCAACTCGAACCCCTAAGAGATTTCTAAGCTCCACCAAGTTAATCTCTGCTTTTAGATTAATTTTCATTTTTATGCATTTTTTTAAATTTTTCTTGTGTTTATTTTGCTGTGTTTTGGTTAATTTTAGAGTGTATAAAATACAGAATTCCTTACACTCTACAATTTTGCAACATGCACTATTCTAGGTTGCAAATTTTGGTTTTTGGTGCACTGTGCATTATTTTGTCTTTTATGATATATATTATTATTATTATTATTATTATTATTATTATTATATATATATATATATATATAGGTTAAAAATATCTCGCATCTACAGTGTGCACCCTCGTAACTCATAGAATTCTGCAGAACTCCGCCGCACCTCATTTTGTTTCGCTCATAACTTTCTCATCCGAACTCCGTTTCAAGCGTTTTTGGTACCGTTGGAAAGCTTAGAGAGTGTAGAATCCAAATATTCCTACAAAGAATACTTTTGAAATTATTATGAATGTGTAATTTTCAAAATGTTCCAACTGGTCACTTTTTTCATCTCTTTTCTTCTCCTAACTTGTTTATTTGAAGCCCAAACGGAGTTAATAAGGTCTCGATGGAAATCTTGCGAAGTATCCTATCTAGCAACGAGTACATTTCATCAAAGAAGTAGCACTTCCTTCTCTAACTTTCCAATCCAAGCCCCATTGCGAACAATGTGACACGGTCGGGGAGAGTTAGCTACAAAGTGACATTTATTTATGTTTTTGTTATTATTTTGAGCAAGCACATTTTGTGATGTTTAGTGGCTTGCTAGTTTTCCTTTTGGTGAAGCTGTTATACTATACAACTTACTTTTTCAAAGATTGCATCATTTTTTTTTGTGTTTAGCTCATGGTTTGAAAAAATTGAAACACTGAGCCCAATTTTATTTAGGTTAGATTGCTCCATGCCCAATTGAGTGGATGATTAGTTGAATCCTTGTTAAGCTTTAATCTTTTCCACCTCTAGCTAACCACCTACTATGCACACATTAGGTTTCAACAATAGGTCAAAACCGCCTACCTCCTAAACATCATCAGAAACTCACCCTAGTTTTGTTGACCACTTATAATAGGTTAAGGACCCCCATGAATAGAAGGCCAATATGTCTTCCAAAAACAAAAGAAAAAGCAAAAAGAAAAAAAAAAGAAAAATAAAGAGGAAAAGAGAATAGAAAAGCCGTGACGCTTTGCCTTGAAACCCGAGCACGATCCAAGGGGTATATGGCAAAAGCCTTTAAAGCCCGGTGCCCTAAGCCAACTGGTTGGGAGTCACCGACTTAGTGCTCGCTACATGGGTGGATGGGTGATATTTAGCTTAGTTATAGATAGCTGAGTTTCGAAATCATTCAAGTCTAGTGGTGAAACCTCGAAGAGTTACGGTCTAAAGACTTAAGCGATTTCTGCGTCTCTAAGCCTAATTAGTCAGAGTCATCGCAGATCCCAGCTATTACTGACTTCTGGGTGAGCTCGATTCATCAACATCAGACCCCTACAACACAAAAAAGAGCTGGGGAATAAAGTGGGTCTCGATCTATTTAGGTTGGCTAGCGAGCTAGGTCAGGGTAGTAGCTCGTCGGGGGAAAGTGCGCTTAGCAGCTTATTATCGAGAACCGATCAAACAAACACTTAGGTTTTCGTGGAAGTCTCATGTTGATTCAAAGAAGAAAGAGGCTCTTTTCATACTCAATTTTCAGATGGCATCTCATTCTCAAGATAGTTATTGGGCAAGGCTTTGATGATTCTTACTTAGGTTAGGTATTATCTATTCACAACCTTTGAAATAGTATTTTTGTGAACATAATTTCGTTATTGTTTTCAGATGTTTCTTTCGTTTCTTTCATTGCTAAGGGACTAGCAATGTGTAAGTCGGGGGTGTGATTAGCTACCAAAATGTATATTTCTGGGACCCCTGCTTATTGATGTGTTTTGAGCACTTTTTATATACTAATCAGCCGCACTAACCTAATTTACACATTATGGTCCCTATATTCTACCGATCGCATTCAGGCAAATTTGCGCTTTGCAAGCTATTTATGCCGAAATTGTTGAGCCGATCCAAGCACGAAGAACTCAGCCAAATCCCGCATTGCATCAAAGACCGAAGGAAAGAAGAGTAGAAAATACAACAAAATGGAGCACATCAAAAAATTTCTCAAGACGTTTGAGAAATCTGCTTCCCGCGCCAATCGCTCACCTCCTACCCACTATTCACCCCTCCAAAGACTATTCAATTCGCTTTTGACGCTTTGGTGCTTTTGTTGTATTTTTGGTTTTCTTCCCATTTTATCCCTTCAATACCTTCCTCCGATTTTTGGTTTTTTTTGTATTTTTCCCTGTTTCCGAGCATATATAAGCCTCACTATATCAATCACTAATGAACTAACAAATCGACGGGAGAAGCAAATTCTCTCCCCCGCTTCTTCTTTCTTCGCCATTTTCTTTCATTTTCTTTTTCTATTTTCTCTCGCGCCTAAACACCCTCCGAGGATGACAACTCGAGGACGAGCTAAACCCGCTTCTCCCCTTCAAGGTCAGCCGGGCTCAAGATCCAAGGCCACCGGAGGTCCCCTGCTCTTCACGCAGTGCTCACCGTCGCTTTGTGTTTCCTTCTAACTCGTAGGTTTTTATCTCCTTCGAATCCTCAATGGCTATTATTTGCAGTTTAGGGTCTGATGCTTGGTTGCTAGATCCACCGAGATTCATTAGTTACCCTCTATGACCCATTGAAAGGGGAGTCCGTGAGACTTATTCTTCACTGCTGACCACCGATGGCCGGGCAAGATGCCAGCTTTTCAAAAGGATAAATATTCGGGTTAGGTTTTATAGCTAAATGAAGATCCTGCTAGGGAGATGACTATAGGTCATCTCCCAATGCGAGGAAATGAACCCCGGGAAACCTCGCGTTGTAGAATCCTGCCCAAGATCCCGATACTTCAAGGAGATCTCTTTTATTTATTTTTCTTGTTTTACTTTAGTTTATTTTCATTTTTCATCATCAAAACCCTCACTGTTTTTATCACCACCTTAAAATCCAAACTGAAATGCACCATTTTAAATCACTGCAAATCAATTTGTAGGAAGAAAACCCATCCCTGTGTTCGACCCTAGAACCGCTATACTGTAGTAACTTTGCTACGGTAGTAGGAATTTAGGATATAAATATTGTTGATTCCACATACCTACTGTGGCACAAATCAATAATCCAAACTAAAGTTACGACATTTCAATGCAAAACTAGTCGATATGCCCAACTCATTGGATCACCCACTGTTTTTTATTTTTATTTTTGTGGTCCTAACTCCATAAATTGTTAATGTTTCCTTCACTAATTTTAAGATATGTTTCTAAGGCTTCTTCTCCAATTGGAATCATCCAATTTGGATCATCCAAACTCAAGTTACGACATTTTAATGCCAAACTAGTCGATATGCCCAGCTCACTGGAGCACCCACTGTTTTTTTCGATTTCTGAGGTATTAACTCCATAAAATGGTAATGGTTCTTTCACTCATTTAAAGCTATGGTTCTAAGGTTTATTTTCCAATTTGGATCATCCAAACTCAAGTTACGGCATTTTAATGCCAAATCAGACGACATGGCCAAACACCGGATTACCCAATGTTTCATTTTTGGTGTCTTAACTCATAAATTGTAATGGTTCCTTTCTCATTTGAAGCTATGGTTCTAAGGTTTCTTCTCCAATTGGTATCATCCAATTTGGATCACCCAAACTCAAGTTATTGTATTTTACATCTAGACTACTCTATTTTGCAAAACATAATCTGCATATAGCTCCACTTTGACAGATTTATGGGAACATTGGGGTTAGAATTGCTTACACTTACTTCATGTAAATTATTCCTCTAGAAGTCTAGTTTACCCAGAATTTTGAATCACTTAATTTGGATGAGTGAAACTCATTTTATGGCCAAAACACCACAACTACACCCAAAACAGGGCATACCCATGAGCTACCTGAACTCACCTTTAAGCGCATATTCGGGAGCCTTAGTGCTACAATTTGCCTTAGTCCCTTCTATAAATTTTTATCCCTATTTATTATGGTTCTTTACCAATTGGAATCACTTCATTTGGATAATTATAACTTAACCTATAGCCAAAACAAGAACAGGGGTTTTGACAAATTTTTGACAACATTTCCTTTGAAAACCTAACATTTCCCTTTTACAAACATTCCTTAAAACCAATCCAAACCAACACCAACCAACAATACTCTTCAAAACTCAACCCAAAACAACCCCTAACTTAACTACAACTAATACAAACACCTTTAACCCAAAGGTTGGGGTTTTCATCAATTCAAACTCAAGAAAAGGGGTTAGGGTTTAGTTTTTCTTACCTTTCAATCCTTGATTCTCCACCACCAAGCTATCTTCTTGTTCTTTGATCCTTAATCTCCAGTTTTTATGGAGCAAAATCACAAATCTCCTCCTCCCTTTCACACCCAACCTGGATGGAGCTCCTAGCTTTTCCTCTAAAAACGTGAATTTCAAATGGCATCTCCATAGACCATATTTTGGTCTTTAATCTCATTAAAAGATTAAGGCCTTGCTCGCCTTCATTAAATCCATTTTTCTCATTTTTTTCATTTAACATTTCATTTCACTTTCATTTTCATTTCTATTTCAATTATTTACATTTTGGCAATTACATTCTTCATTTATGACCCTTAGGTCCCCATTCGACATTTTTACCAAATTTATTCTGCCTCTTTAAAATTTCCTGTCAGATATATTTATTTCTGCTCTTAGGGATTTAAATTCCAGAAAATTTCATTTACTTTATTTTATACCATACCCTAAACATGTTATGAAATTGTTAGGGTATTTTTAGGGTGTTACAACTCTCCTCTCCTTAAGAAAATTTCGTCCTCGAAATTACCTTCATTGAACAGTTGGGGATATTGATGCCGCATAACTTCTTCACTTTCCCACGTGGCTTCCTGGGCCTCAGGGTTTCTCCACAGCACTTTGACTAGCGGGATTCGCTTGTTGCACTTCTTTCACTTCGAGCCAAGATCTCTACTAACCTCTTCATACCGCCAACTGTCGGCTCAATCGTCTTGCAGAAGAGACTACATGCGATGGCCCAACTCGGCACTCTCCTCAACATTGATACATGAAAAACATTATGGATCTTTTCCAAATCTTGAGGTAAGGCCAATCTGTATGCCACTAGACCCACTTTTTTAATCACTTCATATTGCCCAATGAACCTGGGGCTCAACTTGCCATTTTTCTCGAATCTCATTACCTTCTTCCAAGGCGATACTTTCAAAAACAACTTCTCACCGATCTCATAACGGACATCCTTTCTTTTAATGTCGGCATAAGACTTTTGTTTATCTGTGGCTACTTTCAATATTTTTCTAATCATTTTCACTTTTTCCTCAGTTTCTTGAATCAAATCGGAGCTAATTATCTTCTTCTCTCTTAACTCGATCCAACAAGATGGTGTTTTGCATTTCCTTCCATAGAAGCTATTCCAATACTCAACTGGAAGTTATTGTTATACAAAAATTCAACTAGAGGAATGTGTCTATCCCAAATACCCTCATAGTCGATCACATAACTTCTCAACATATCTTCTAACACTTGGATCACTCTTTCCAATCATTCCATCCGTCTGCAGGTGGAATGAAAGAGGTCAACGCTGAAAACAAAGCCTCTTGCAATTTTCCCTAAAATCGCGAGGTGAACCTTGGATCTCTATCTGAAATGATGGATATTGAAATCCCATGTAACCGAACTATTTCACTTATGTACAGCTCTGCTAGCTTGTCAAGTAAATAGTCAGTTCTCACTAGTACGAAGTGAGCTGACTTAGTCAATCGGTCTACCACGACCCAAACTGAGTCATGCTTTCTTTCTATCAATGGTAACCCAACCACAAAATCCATGGTGATTTGGTCCCATTTCCACTCAGGTATTTTAATAGGCTATAATAATCCCTGGCGGGACTCGTGCTCGCTCACTTTTCGACACAATTCATACACTTGGTCACAAATTCTCGGCTACATTTCTTTTCATTCCTGACTACCAAGACGAAACCCTTAAATCTGATACTTTAGCGCCTAGATGCATAGTAAAAGATCCCCTATGTGCCTCTTCTAGAATGGCTTTCTTCAATTCACTATCATTAGTTAGACAAACCCAATCTTTACAATACAAGGATCCATGTTCCTTTATGGAAAACTTGGTTCCTTTTTCCTCTCCAATCTGACTCACTAAGGCAGAAATTTTCTCATCATTCTTTTGTGCCTCTAGCAGTCGATTTAACAAATCCGATCTAGCTATTAACTCTGCCACTATTTCACCATCGTTTGTCGATGACAAGTGAGCATTCAATGCTCGTAGCGTTTGCACTGACTTTCTACTCAACGCATCTTCCATTACATTGGCCTTTCCAGGGTGATAATCAATCATGTAATCATAATCTTTAATCAATTCCATCCATCTACATTGTCTCAGGTTAAGCTCTCGTTGTGAGGGCAAATACTTAAGACTCTCGTGATCGGTGTAGATAAAACACTTTTCCCCGTACAGATAATGTCTCCATATTTTCAATGCAAATACAATATAGGCCAATTACATATCATGAGTAGGGTAATTCTTTTCATGCGGCTTCAACTGCCTTGAAGATAAGCTACCACTTTACCCTCTTTCATAAGGACACATCTGAGTCCATTTAACGATGCATCTCTAAAAATCACATATTCCTTACCATAGGTCGGGTGAGTAAGAACTGGTGTCTCGGTTAAGAATGCTTTCAACTTTTCAAAACTTGCGTGACACTTTTCACTTCATTCAAATTTCACATTCTTTTGGAGCAATCTCGTCATAGGGGTCGTAGTCATCAAAAACCCCTTAACAAACCTTCTATAGTAACCTGCTAATCCAAGGAAACTACGTACCTCTGTGACATTTCTCAGTGGTTTCCATTCAATAATCACCTTTACCTTCTTTGGATCCACTTGAATTCCTTATTCTGATACCATGTGTCTACAGAAAGGCACTTCTCTCAACCAAAATTCACATTTGCTCAATTTTTCATATAACCTTTCCTTTCTCAAGGTTTCTAACACTACCCGAAGGTGCGTGTCATGATTTTCTCGATCCTTTGAATACACAAGGATGTCATCTATAAACACCTCGACAAACTGATCTACATACAGTCGGAAAACACGGTTCATTAAGCTCATGAAAGCCGTTGGAGCATTTGTCAACCCAAATGGCATTACAAGGAACTCATAATGTCCATACCGTGTTCTGAACGTCGTCTTATGCACATCCGCATCCTTAATCCTCAATTGATGATACCCAGATCGCAAGTCAATCTTCAAAAAGACATTTGCACCTTTCAATTGGTCAAACAAGTCATCAATCCAGGGTAATGGATATTTGTTCTTCACTGTCATCTTATTCAGTTGCCTATAATCAACACACAACTGAAGTGTACTGACAGGCCGAAAACGCGGTGTGTAAAATGTACGCCTATGTGCGCAAGTGTACGCGTCGCCCCAAGTAATATAGTTGTACCTCACGCGATTTATATCGATCCACAGGATGTGTATTGACTACAAAGGTTCTGGGCTTTTAGATAATATCTTAAGAGATGATTTTAGGAAAGAAGGTGAATATGTGAAAGTCGATCGAAGCTTTAGATTCTAATGAATTATCGTATCAAGGCTAGGTTATATCTCCGTCACTTTTAATGATTATTTCTAAAAATATTATTATTCCAATGTATTTACAATTTGTCAATGGCGAGGTGATCTTACTCACGTGATATCCTCTCTCGAGGTATATCCGCCGCCTATTCTGAATAGAGCTCTGGTACACCCTATCCCAACCCGCATTCCGAGATACTAAACGCTCAACCCCCAAGTGCCACCTTCCTGTGGATCTAATATCTCTATTTACCGAATCAATCGAAGGTCGTTTATCCGTATCCCCGAAACCTCATCTCCTCAAATCCTGATTCCGAAGCAGGATTATGCGCTAATGTCGCACATTATCATATATAATTGAATCCATGTAAATAGAGTTGTATGTAACAAATTGATAAACAACTTAATAATATACTGTATCCAACTTTAATCCATCAACATATGACAGGTTCAATATAAACTATAGAAATAAATTCCAGAACATATTGAATGAAAAGATCAAAATGTTTAGTGTTAAAAACATAATTCTAATATCCAAAAATAAGAAATGCATAAATCCGTGGCACTGGGGTCTCCAGGTCATCGCCCACTCGTACTGCTCGTACGCCTCCCATGTTCTTTGACTGTCTATTTTGCTTTTTAATGATGGAGGCAGATCTCGCTTCACGTCGCGACGTTTCCACTTGTTGACTCTCGATTATCGACCAATGCCGTGAGACGTCAGGGCATCGCGACGTGGTGGACGCCGCGACGCGGATACCCCTTTCGCCTTTGCCCTCTATCGCTTCCAAAAAATGCTTCCAAGAGCCGCTTCTACCCAATGTACTGCATCCAAACCAGATAATTCAAATCAGAGTCTAGCCACAAAAACTATAAAATTACTATAAAATAAACGTGAAAATGAAAGACCGACGCGAGTATAATATGAGTGTTTTAGGCACTCATCATGTACCATCTTTTTTCTTAACAAAGAACACTGGTGCTCCCCATGGTGATACACTCGGATGAATAAATCCTTTCTCTAACAATTCTTGCAACTTAAGCTTCAATTCTTTTAACTCCAGTGGAGCCATTCTATACTGGCAATGGACAGGAGTGGCACCAAACAACGTTTGATCAAGAACCACCTCTCTCTACGGAGGCAACTCGCAACTCCTCCAAAATACGTCCTGATAATCACAAACTATGGATGTCTAATAGGCTAGACTCCACCCCTTTGTATCTATCACATACGCCAAGTAGGTTTATACTCTCATATTCACAGTTTCACTCACACCCATGTGTCACTTCCTCACCACTCTGTCCTTAAGGTCACTCTCTTCATTCTACAATCAACTACCACTGTGTCGACAACCAATCCATCCTCAATATCGCATCAACCCCTAAAGGACAACTCCGATCAAATCTCCAGAAATTCATACTTATTCGATGGGGCAATCAGATAAACTCTATCTCACAATGACACTTATGCCCATGGATTTGTCACCAAAATATCATACTGCTTCAATTTTCAGACTACCCAAACTCGGAATGGAAGTACAAACATAAGAATGGGTTGAACCTGGATCAATCAATGAATATACATTAGTCTCAAAGATACAAAATTTACCAACTATCACATCTCAGCAATTTTGTCTTCCACGCGACATTGCATATGCCCCAGCCGCTAATTTGAAAGCATCCCGTTTCATTTATAGTCTATGTCGCTTGTCTAGGCGCAATTGGTGATGAAACACTCTTATTGTCCTTATTTCTATTCTATACTGGCAAAACTGCACTCTAGCCCTGTGGGTGATGTGAAGGAAACAAGCTCTCAGACACCCATTCAGGCTCGGGGCTGATCCACAAGCCAAACAAGCACCTGTTAGTCTCCAACACTCTCCTTCATGTCTCCTCCCACAATGTGTGCAAAAAGGAGAAACTAGTCCCCTCGAAGAACCTCCTGGTGCACTAGTAACTGATGGTGCCAGCAGAATAGTGTTACTACCGGTAGCTTGAGCTGATCCTTGAGCTATAAGCGGATTAGAACCCTATGGTCCTCTGAATACTCTGTTGCTGATAAGAACTTGATTGGCCAGGGTTTTTCTTACCCCGTCTTCTTTCTTTTCTTTCATACTCTTCCTTCTTCACTCTTTCTACATTCAAGGCACATGTTGTAGACCCTCAATTTTGTCCCAAAGCACTTGCATTTATCCTATGGGTGTCATACTCACCCATTGTTCTCATATAACACCATTTAGGCCCTTTTAAGCCTGGTCTTTCTCCGAGCCTCGGGTGGGCTTGTATATGGTCCATTGAGTGCATATGTATTTCACTTCTGGAGTGTCACTGAGGTGTCGCTATTGGCATCAGGCCATAGGAAGCAAGTGGCGCCCCCCTAAGGGTTTAGCTCAATCGGAGTTTATTGGAGTTTGTCAAATTCGGGAGCATTTTGAGTTTGTTTCGATTGTATCTCCCTTTGTCCGAGCTCGTAATTGTTCAATGCTTGTTTTGCTGATTCCTTATTCACTAAGGAGGTTTATGTTAAAATTCAATTTTGGTCAACCGTTTGATCAATCGGTTTGACTGGTTCGCTGATGTAGTATGTATACAACACGTTGGGTGATTTTGACAAGCACTCCTCCTTGTTTTGGATTATATCTCCCTATCCAAACTTAGAATGGTGCACCGTTTTTTTGTTGGTCTCCTCTTATTCTTCAGGGAACACTCTATCCAAATTTCATAATTTTCTCAACCGCTCGAAATTGGCTGGCATCTGGTTCAACCGGTTAGTTGGGATAGCTTGTGTGGAGTAATCGTTTTTTAGATTTTGAGCCCAAATCCTAATGGTTCGGGCCCATAAGCTCCAGCTCAACCTTGGGAAGTATTGTGGGTCTATTTTGGGCTTTGTCTTAGGTTACATACAGCCCACCATGAACCCATGTGGATAGTTGGTGGTGAAGCAAGCTGAAAACTTAAGTGATTCAGCTTGCATGGGAAATGAGGAGAGGAGTGAATGGGGAAGCTATTTCCGAGACTGATTGGGGATCTTTCCAAAGCTTGAAGGAGAGAAAAATGAAGAGGCTTTGATGGCTGGAGGGGAATTAGTATAAAAGGACATAGAGATCAGATTGGAGAGGACCTTGGGAGGGGCACTTTTCCGGGCTCGGACACACGTTTGCTGGATTTTTCCGGGATGTGTAGCTTGGTTTCTGTTCAGCGTTTTATGTGAAGAGGTAAGAAATGGAACCTGGGCTCCACTCTCTATTCTATACAGTGATATTCTGACCAAATTTGAAGTTTTTCCTCAACCATTTGAACCGGGGTTTTCACGCTCATACGTGAGAGCGATTCAACGTATTCTGCTGGAACGGCAGTTTCGACAGTTTGATTTTATTTTTGCTTGGTTCTCACTCATCCGAGCTGAGAATCAATCACCGCTTGTTTTAGATTCCTGACTTAAAGAAGATTCTGGATGTAAAATTTTCAAATATTTTCTCAACCATCTGGACCGGTTGGGAAATCCAAACCAGCCGGTTCATTTGGTTCAGGTTGCTGGAACGGCAGTTTCGGCAGTTTGATTTGTTTTGGTTGGTTCTCACTCATCCGAGCTGAGAATCAATCACCGTTTGTTTTTTTAGATTCCTGACTCCTTAAAGAAGATTCTGAAATTTTTTCAAATATTTTCTCAACCATCTGGACCGGTTGGGAAAACCAAACCAGCCGGTTCATTTGGTTCAGTTTGCTGGAACGGCAGTTTGGGAGGTTTGATTGTTTTGTGTTGGTTCTTGGTTATTCGGAGTCGGAATTGAACTCCGTTTTTGTCTTGTTGGATTCCTGACTTTGTATGAAGGTTCGGAAGATTTTGAAATATTTTATGTCAACCATCTGGACTGGTTGGGAAAACCGAACTGTCGTTCATTTGGTTCAGTTTGCTGGAACGGCAGTTTGGGTGGTTCGATTTGTTTGTGTTGGTTCTGGTTATTCGAGTTGGAATTGAACCCGTTTGTCTTGTTGGATTCCTGACTTTGTAAGGAAGGTTCTGAAGATTTTTGGAAACATTTTTCAACCATCTGACCAGTTGGGAAACCAAACCAGTCAAGCTCATTTGGTTCAGTTTAATGGGAATGCAGTTTGGTGGTTTGATTTGTTTGTGTTCGCTCGTTATTCTGAGTCGGAATTCCTGAACTCCGCTTTGTCTTGTTGGGTTCCTTGAATTTGTAAGGAAGGTTCTGGAAGATTTTTGAAATATTTTGTCAACCATCTGGACTGAGCAGAAAACCAAACCAGCCGGTTCATTTGGTTCCTAGTTTGCTGAACGGCAGTTTGGGTGGTTTGATTTGTTTTGTGCTGTTCTTGGTTATTCGAGTCTTAATTGAACTCCGTTTGTCTTGTTGGATTCCTGACTTTGTAAGGAAGGTTCTGAAGATTTTTGAAATATTTTTTCAACCATCTGGACCGGTTGGGAAACCAAACCCGCCTGTTCATTTGGTTCAGTTTGCCGGAATGGCAGTTTGGGTGGTTTGATTTGTTTGGAAATTTTGGTTACTGAGTCGGAATTGAACTCCTTTGTCTTTTTGGATTCATGAATCTTTTGAGGAAGGTTCTACAAAATTTTGGAGCTCCTCTTCAATCGCTGAACCGGCCGGGGAACTAGATCGCCGGGCTTTATTTGCTCTGTATGGTCCTTCTGATTCCTGGGCTTTAATTGAAGCCTATGACCTTGCGAAGTCTGAAATTCATTCGCCCTAAATGTAGGGCTATATTTGGGGTCTGAAATGGGGTTTATTTCAGGTTAATGTGGTTCCATTTTGGATTCTTGGAGAATCAGTGGTCACGCGGGTCCGAGGGTGATTAGTTAAGCACCAATAATCTGTTTTGTCGAAACCATTCTTCGAGATGGATAGACGTGTTTGTATAAATGATGAAGTGTCAGAGCATCAATGAGTGCGGCTGAGATGCAATGTATGGTTTCTCCTAGCTTGCTTTGGTTTTTATATTTAATTTTTAGAACAAGATGCTCGAAACGTTGATCGACTTTATACAGCTATTGCCAGTGGACCATGTGTATGTGCTTTAGTGTCGGGTAAATGAATTTCACATGGATGCTTTGTGTCTGGAAAGTGTCATGCATGCTTGCTATGTTTGTCGGGCTAACCTTTTCGATGTAGCGTGGGCCGTGTGGACCGCAGGTACGCACCATTTTCGCTTTTGGTTGAGTGTTTTTAAAGCATGCTTGATACCAATTAGGTGGGTTTGATCTAAGTTGTATATTTAGCCTATGAGACTATCTAATTTTTGACCCATATGCTCCCACATACCCAATTCACTAGTAGAGACCGAGTTCTGGGCCTAGAAGGGTGCTACCTCATATGAAGTACCTTCCCCGATAGGTAGTCTGATCCCTAATCTAAAAATCTAGTTTTCGCAGACGCTTTTTTCCATACCGGAGTCATTGGGTTTTTTTGTTTTACTGGGTTTTCCCCACTTAAAAATAAAAATAAAGTAAGTGGCGATCTAAAGGAAAACCTGCTCCTCTCGAGGATCTCGATTTTCCAAAACTCGAAAATCAACCCACATTTCTTTTCATTCTCCTTCCATTTAAAAGCTTATCGCGCCGGCCCGTGGATCTAGTGTGGTCCACAACTGAGACTCCACTCGGGGACGTAACCCAAAATTTCTTGGTTTCATAAGAGGACCAAGCTTGAACTTCTGAGTTGGGTATACTGGAACACATGGTTCTCTCGATCAATAGCTCTTAAAGCACATAGATGACTGATGATCAAAAATCATCAGAATTCGCATACACTTATGGTTTGTTTATGTTTGTGTTCACCTCAGTTGATTCTAGCATGTTTAGTTCATGGTTGATTTGGTACCTAGCTATATGTTTTGATTGAATTCTTAGGTAGATGGTTAGTTTGTATGTAGATTTTCAGATGTCGCTTCTCAGGCATGATTGTTTCGTCGATGACTGCTTCCTTCCTCGTATGACTGGCTGGCCACATTGTGGTTCAAGGGGCACGTGTATCCCCTTACTTCCGAGTCACTAGTCTTCGTCGTCATTCCTCATGGATTTATGTTGTTTGGGAATCATTCCCAATTGCTTCGCTTTCTGACCAATCTAGGGGTTTAACAGGTTTACATAAGGGCTATATCGATGTTTGGGAGCGCTATGGAGATGACAGATGTCCGAGCAATGAAGACCTGTATAGCCCTGAGATGGATTTCATGGATACATACGCATGTCACTTTTGATTGTTGATCGATCATGATTAGATCTCGTTGTGTACCCTTGTGGGTACTGGGCCATATAGCCTTTAGGACTTGCCTCTCCCTTTGTTAGCTTTTGAGCCGCCTTACCCCTAAGGTATTACCATGTCAAATCCGCCTCGCATGTAAATACATACCATTAGCCGTTGATGTCACATGTCGCTCATTCCTTAGATTTCATTGTGGGATTGCATTACTAGATTGATTCGGATTGATAGACACTCCGGACCGACATGCCCCTTTCCTCAGAGGATTGTTGACTAAGAGCCACCGGGTTCCCAGCTCGATTCTGATCGAAGGTGACTTGTTAGAGATTCAGATTCGCATAGCGGGCTAGAACGCATATCAAATCATATAGAGATATGGACTCTCAGTACGCTACTGTCGACCAGCTAGCTGAGATTACCGATACCATGGCATCTCTCCGGATGCTATATCGATCGACAGAGGATCGATGGGCATCAGCCCAACCATTGCTAATTTCATGGGAGCACCCCGCATGACTCTACTCCCACCTCCACCACTCACCACCATCATCCTGACCCACTCAGACAAATAGACTACACGCTCCACCTCCACCACCCACCATTATCCGGGACCCACTGCATGCCAGACTATACAGCTCCACCTCCACCACCACCATCGGGTTTAATCAAATTTCCATTGTGCCTGGAGCTTTTTTTTCTACATGGTCGACCGTGACCACACCACACTGTCAGGCTCCCCCGCGACCGATTATTGATAACACTCAGGCCCGTATCGATAGGCTTGAGCAGAGGATCAGGTCTCTGCATGTTTATGATGGAGTTATAGGTTGGGACGGATATGATGACCTTCCAAAGGGCAAATGCCGCTGAATTCCGCATGTATATCGAGAGGTACACTGATAGGGTGCCCCTGTATTCACTTGCTGAAGTTATACAACACACATATGCGCGGCATGACTGGATGAGTGCACGCATGATCATGCTTTTCCTTTGTCGCTGAAAGTGGTGCCGCCGCCGCTGGCTCGCATCAATATCGACCCTTCGAGGCAGGACATGGGCCACTGGGACAAGAGTTTCATCGACATTAATCTTTAATACCATTTGACTTTATCTCGAGTCGGAGTTCGTGCAAGAGAGTCTGATGAGTCGGCGCATTTTTATTTATCTCCCCGATGGAGGGAGAAGATAGCACCGATTATAGATAATCTCGCAGCGCGATCGTATCAAGATGATTACGTGGGCCTTCAAATTTCGGCTTGCCAGGCATCTCAAGGGCTTCCCACGCATGTGCACTTCGATCATTGGTTCAGGCCCTCTATGGCATCGAGGAGTGGCATATCTAGAGGATTACGGGCGCATTCTTCCCTTCTCGTGACTTTAAGGAAGAAGCCGTGGCCTGACCCGCATCACGATGTCGTGCCATCGGGCATGACAGACACAGTCCCCCACGTCACCGCTTCAGACTGCTTTTAGACACTCCTTACTAGATGATAAAAGGGTCGGCAAGATGTACCAGCTACTCCTTTCAGTCGGCTGGGGCCTACTTTCCAGTACATCACACCACAACTAAAAGATATGCAACACAAAGGGGCCTCGCAGGCCACTTATACATTATCATCTATGAATATAGAGCACAAACTTCTCCATCGAGGCCTAAGCAGGCGCTTTACACAACTCGGGATGCCACTTAGCCGAGTATTTCAGAGATTGGTGGAAAGGGGTTTGATTGTTCCACTACCACCTAGACCACCACCACAGGCTACCCCACCAGGATTCAGGACCGATCTTTACTATGCCTATCATCAGAGAGTAGGTCATGATACGTATAGTCGCAAAGACGAGTCATACTATTCAGACTTGATTGGATCGTGTTTGCTGATTCGGGACGCCCCCGAAGTGACTGATGCATCCGCTCCCCCACCATGACACTGTAGTCGTACTCTCCACTCCCGTGGCATACATTCGATCGAAGCTGGGAGATGAGATATTCATGATGGGATGGGATGGAGAGGCTCCTCAACCAATCTGTTTGTATGCAGACTCAGCCTTTTGGATGAGAGGAGATCGAGAGGGCAAGTAGATCATGTTCGTGACATATCGCAGGAAAATGACTCGCATTTAGAAAAGTGGTCAAGCCTGTGGAGGTTTAAAAAAGGAGACCTAGTCTTCAAGGTCCTCTCGGATTGATCAACGACCCTAGAGGTAAGTTTAGACCGACCGATGGGCCTTAAGTGTTATCCAAGATCCGACTAAGAAGGAGCAACTGGTCGATGTGACTGATTCGGAATCGGGCCTACACAGAGCTACCAATGTGGATCACCAAGAGGTTTTACGCTGAGATCATGGTTAGAGGATGGGTGGCCATCATTTTGAGTGCAGCCATATTCCTTATTGCACACCTATACATTGATATATCCTATTGCTAGCCCCCTTTGTTCACACTCGCTTATTATGGCCTATTCTTCATTCAAATTGTGATACTTTTTCTTACTGGTCGGGGTCTGCCCTCGTGCGCTCGGTTTCATTTATTATTTGATATGCGAGCATTACGAGCATTGTGACATTCTTCGCTTTGCTCCCTCTTTTCTCTATCATTGCTTTCTGTTTCTTCTCCATTTTGCATCTTCATACCATCTATCTTTGAGTCTAGTTTCTACTTCATCTCTATTTGCTTCTTAATTTTGCCACCTTTTTTGTATGATGATGACATGCTTCTCATCCTGCAGCTAACAATGTGTTTGTCAGCACTTTCATTCCGCCTATAGGTTTTGATCTGTGATTCTTAGGTTGAGGGGACCATTTGAGCTTAGAGGTTTGAGGTTCTGCTGATTGTGTTAGTATGGCATTCACTACTGAAGGTTCGACACAAAAAAAAAAAAAAACAAAAACAAAACAAAAACAAACAAAAAAAAAAAACAAAAGCAAAAAAAGTGTGTTTGTTTGATATTCGTTACTCATTTAGGTTTGAGAGATTTATTATTCCTCTGAGGGTTGAGTGAAAGCATTGTGCGATCTTTCCATGGATTCGGGGTAACAAATCGGGTATGAGGCTCGCTGCTTCCGCACACTTTCAGGTCCCCGGATCATTACCTCGCATCACCACTCCCATCTTATGCGCTGACTTGCTTTGACTCTGACGCTCTCGGGACGAGTTGTTCACGTTGTCACACGCCATTTTGTATCCCAGCTTGTTTCTTCCTTTTTTTCTATCCATTCATCGCTTCTTATCACTTTCAGTCTCTTCTACTCATTGATCATCGCCTTACTTCTTAAGCGATTTGTCCTCGTGCACTTCACTATTGAATTGATGTTGATCGAGCCACCTTGCTCACATGATCCTTTGATATTTGATATCATGCTGCATAAAGGGTTTGGCAAGAGATTTATTGGGTATTTCAGCCTTTGTTTCCCATCATGTCATCTAATCTTTCACCCGTCTTCCACATTACTTGGCCCGAGTCGTGAAGACCACCCCGAGACCATGAGATCTCGTGTTTGCTTTGAAGTTTACTTACATGGACAGTTCTGGTTTACCGATTGAGTACGGATGTCGACAAGTTCTCTGTTCTGGGAGTATCGAGGGTCACATTGCTTCCTCCATTCGCTTGTTGCATCAGTCCATGATCGCATGCACGACATAAGAGCTTCCGGACATGGATGTTCTTAGCTTTATGCTTCGACACGCTCACACCTAGCATGACCCTATCCTTTCATGTCAGCATTGGCTCAGACGCATGTACATCGGCAAACTCATTTTGCTCTAGAGATGTTTTGTGGCATCAAAGTTTGAGTATGCTCTCATATGCAAATGTTTCTTCATACGCAGTGCTTCTAAGGGCCTGAGTCGATTCATGGATATTCACTAACTCAATAAGGTGCACGCACACACCCCATATGTCAGCCTTGTTCTCTTTGCCTAATGATTGGGTCTTTAGAAATTTATTTTAGAGCTATCAAGGAGAATTTGCATATCGACGTGGTGTACACTGGGCATACCCTATATCGGGCCATGGAGGAAATGGATGATTTTTCATGAATGAATGATTGTGATATTTTCGCCTCAAGTCTCGACCACATGTGTAGTTGCGGGATTCGACATGGCATCGATACTCAGACTGGGCATAACCTCTTTCTTTCACCTTTATTACATTTGTGATTGTCCTACAGGCAGTTACCCCCTTTATTTCCATCTTGTTATGAAGTTCTTGGTTTCTCGCTTATCATTTGTGGCATTTTCTATTGTCATATCGAGCATCCCCCTTCTTTCGGTCGGGATTGTGTTTGATTTTCGCTTATTCGAGTCATTTGCTGATGCACCCCCAGATGTCACTCAGGGCCCACTCTTCCCGAGTCTGTTTTACTCGCTATTTGTTTCGAGTCTCCCCAGCATCTCACCCTGATTTCACCCTTCCCACTCGCCCTGATTTCACACCACCCGCACTCGCCCGCATCCCATCATTTCTGCACCATCCTGATTTCCTCACCCCCGCACTCGCCGGATCCCACATTTCCGGTACTCACCCAGATTTTACCTTCTCCGATACTTGCTCTGATTCACCTTCCTGCAGACTCACCCTGATGTTACCTTCCTGTGACTCGTCCGATCCCCCATTTATGGTACCCGCCCAGATCCCACATTCCTGCACTCCGCCAGATCCCACATTTCCAAGATTTCCAGATGGATCCCACCTTCCGTACTCACCTCAGATCCCACATTTCCTAAGACTCGCCCAGATCCCACACTGCACTCGCCCAGCATCCCACATCTCCCAAAGAGACTGTACCGGGATCCCACCTTCCCAGACCACCCGGATGTTACCTCTCAGATCGCCCCTGATCCCACACTCGGGCACCCTGCCAGATCCCACATTTCGGTACCGCCCCGTATCCCATTTCCAAGAGATTTGCCCGGATCCCACCTTTCCGGGGTTCCCCGCCCGCATCCCACATTTCGGCACTCGCCCAATCCCACATCTCCAAGACTCACCGATCCCACCTTTTCCCACTCACCCTGATGTTACCTCCCAGACTCGCCCTGATCCCACATTTCTCGGTACCGCCCGCATCCCACATTTCCGCAGATCAGTCGGATCCCACCTTTCCCAGACTCAACTTATTATTACCTCCCTGGCACTCGCCCTGATCCCACATTTCCGGTACTTCGCCGCATTCCACCTTTTCTAAGACTCGCCGGATTCCACCTTTTTTCTGCATCACCCTGATCCAACATTTTTCTGCTTCGCCTGACCTTTCTCAGAGTCGTCTCGCATCCTCATCTTCCTAAGATAGCCTCCTGATGTCATTATCTTTCCTCGCACATGTCCGCATCACTCATCTCCTGCATCGTGACTCGTTTTCTTTAAGTCCTTCAACTCCAGCGACTCGTCTGCTATCCTTCAATACAGGCGGGACAAAATTGTCGGGTCATTCTGGAGTTCTTCACTAGAGTTCATTCTAATTTTTGCACGCTTGCACTTCGTGACCTACTTATCCACTGCTCATTCACTCTACTCGAAGAGGGGCATATTTCAGACCATCAATTTTGTCCCTGGGTTAATTTTTCTGCATTTATCCTATTGGTGTCATACTCACCCATCGTTTTCATATAACACCATTTAGCCCTTTTAGGCCTCGGTCTTTCTCCCAGCCTCGGTGGGCTTGTATATGGTCCATCGAGTGCGTATGTATTTCACTTCTGAGTGTCATCGAGTGTCAGTTATTGCATCACATAGGAAGCAAGTGGCGCCCAAGGGTTTAGCCTAACTCCAGTTTATGGAGCATGTCAAATTTGGAGAATCCTGGGCTTGTTTCGATTGTATCTCCTTTGTCCGGAGCTCAGAATTGTTCACCGCTTGTTTTGTCGATTCCTTATTCACCAAGGAGGTTTATGTTGTAATTATAATTTTGGTCAACCGCTTGATCAATCGGTTTGACTGATTCACGATGTAGTATGCATACAACACCGGTTGGGTGATTTTGACAAGCACTCCTCCTTGGTTTTGATCATATCTCCCCATCCAAACTTAGAATGGTGCAATCGTTTCTTTTTTGTTGGTCTCCTTATTCTTCACGGAACATTCTATCCAAATTTCATAATTTTCAACTGCCCGACTACTGCATCCGGTTCAACCTAAGTTAGCTGGGGACAAATTGTGTGGAGCATCAAGCTGTGATTTCGGGAGCCCAAATCCTAATGGTTCAGCCCATAAAGCTCCAAATTTCTCGACCTTGGGGAAGTATTGTGGGTCTATTTTGGGCTTTGTCTTAGGTTACATACAGCCCACCATGAACCCATGTGGATATTTCAGGTGAAGCAAGTCGAAAACTTAAGTGATTCAAATTTGTAATGGGAAATGAGGAGAGGAGGAATGGGAAGCTATTCTAGACTGATTGGGATCTTCCAAAGCTTGAAGAGAGAAAAACCGAAGAGGCTTTGATGGCTGGAGGTGGGAATTAGTATAAAAGGACATAGAGATCGATTGAGAGAGGACTGGGAGGGGCACTTTCGTGAGAAACATTCACCTGCTTCTCGTTTGAAACTGAAGTTTCGGCAGTTTGATTTGTTTTGGTTGGTTCTCACTCATCCGAGCTGAGAATCAATCACCGTTTGTTTTTTTAGATTCCTGACTCCTTAAAGAAGATTCTGACAATTTTTCAAATATTTTCTCAACCATCTGGACCGGTTGGGAAAACCAAACCAGCCGGTTCATTTGGTTCAGTTTGCTGGAACGGCAGTTTGGGTGGTTTGATTTGTTTGTGTTGGTTCTTGGTTATTCGGAGTCGGAATTGAACTCCGTTTGTCTTATTGGATTCCTGACTTTGTAAGGAAGGTTCTGAAGATTTTTGAAATATTATGTCAACCATCTGGACCGGTTGGGAAAACCGAACCAGTCGGTTCATTTGGTTCAGTTTGCTGGAACGACAGTTTGGGTGGTTTGATTTGTTTGTGTTGGTTCTTGGTTATTCGGAGTCGGAATTGAACTCCGTTTGTCTTGTTGGATTCATGACTTTGTAAGGAAGGGCCTGAAGATTTTTGAAATATTTTGTCAACCATCTGGACCGGTTGGGAAACCAAACCAGCCGGTTCATTTGGTTCAGTTTGCTGGAACGGCAGTTTGGGTGGTTTGATTTGTTTGTGTTGGTTCATGGTTATTCGCTGAGTCGTGAATTGAAACTCCGTTTGTCTTGCTGGATTCCCTGACTTTTGTAAGGAAGGTTATGAAGATTTTTGAAATATTTTTCTCAACCATCTGGACTGTTGGGAAAACCAGTCCAGTCGGTTCATTTGTCTAGCTTGTTGAACGGCAGTTTCGGCAGTTTGATTTGTTTTGGTTGGTTCTCACTCATCCGAGCCGAGAATCAATCACCGTTTGTTTTTTTAGATTCCTGAATCCTTAAAGAAGATTCTGACAATTTTTCAAATATTTTCTCAACCATCTGGACCAGTTGGGAAAACCAAACCAACCGGTTCATTTGGTTCAGTTTGCTGGAACGGCAGTTTGGGTGGTTTGATTTGTTTGTGTTGGTTCTGGTTATTCGAGTCGAATTGAACTCCGTTTGTCTTGTTGATTCCTGACTTTGTAAGGAAGGTTCTGAAGATTTTGAAATATTTTTTTCAACCATCTGACCGGTTGGGAAACCGAACCAGCCGGTTCATTTGTCTAGCTTGCTGGAACGGCAGTTTGGGTGGTTTGATTTGTTTGTGTTAGTTCTTGGTTATTCGGAGTCGGAATTGAACTCTGTTTGTCTTGTTGGATTCCTAAATTTGTAAGGAAGGTTCTGAAGATTTTTGAAATATTTTTTCAACCATCTGGACTGGTTGGGAAACCAAACCAGCCGGTTCATTTGGTTCAGTTTGCTGGAACGGCAGTTTGGGTGGTCGATTTTGTTTGTGTTCGTTCTGGTTATTCGGAGTCGGGAATTGAACTCCGTTTGTCTTGTTGGGTTCCTAACTTTGTAAGGAAGGTTCTAGTTTTGAAATATTTTGTCAACCATCTGGACCGGTTGGGAAACCAAACCTGCTGGTTCATTTGGTTCAGTTTGCTGAAACGACAGTTTGGGGGCGGTTTGATTTGTTTGTGTTGTTCTTTGTTATTCGGAGCTCCAATTGAACTCCGTTGTCTTGTTGATTCCTGACTCTTGTATGAAGGTTCTGAAGATTTTTAAAATATTTTCAACCATCTGACCGGTTTTGGAAACCAACCAGCCGGTTCATTTGGTTCAGCTTTTGCTGAACGGCAAGCTTTGGGTGGTTTTGATTTGTTTGTGTTGGTTCTGGTTACTCTGAGTCTAATTGAACTCCTTTTGTCTTGTTGGATTCATGAATCTTCGATGAAGGCCTTACAAAATTTTGGAGTCTTCTCAACCGGCTGAACTGCTGGGGAACTAGATCGGTCGGTTGTTGGGTTTCGTAAGGGTCCTTCGATTTCAGTTTAATTGAAGCCCATGACCTTTGTGAGTCCAGCCCATTCACCCTAAATCAATGTAGGGCTATATTTAGGGTCTGAAATGGGGTTTATTTTAGGTTAATGTGGTTTCATTTTGGATTCTTGAGAATCAGGGTCTATGCGGGTCCGAGGGTGATTAGTTAAGCACCTTGATAATCCTAGTGTTTTGTCGAGGCAGTTCATCTTTGAGAGATGGATAGGCGTTTGTATAAACTGGACAAGTGTTGTAGCATCAATGAGTGGCTGAGATGCAATGTATGGTTTCTCTAAGCTTGCTTTGGCACATATTTAATTTTGAACGCAGTATGCTACGAAACGTTGGTGACAGCCTCTTATCACGGTAGCAGCTGGGACCACCAGTATGTGCTTTAGTGTTGGGTAATGAATTTTACATGGATGCTTTGTGTTTTGAGTGCCATGCTTACTATGTTGTTGGCTAACCTTTGATGTAGCGCGTGGCCAGGGACCACAGGTACGCACCATTTTAAACACGGTTGAGTGTTTTAAAGCATGTGATACCAATTAGGTTGGTCTGATCTAAGTTGTATGTTGCTTTATGAGACTATCTAATTTTTACCATATGCTCCCTTACCCGATTCACTAGTAGAGACCGAGTTAGGGCCTAGAAGATTTACCTCATATGATACCTTCGATAGGTAATCGATCCCCCGGACCCAAAAATCTAGTTTTCCGCGGACATTTTTTTTTCCATCTTTCAGGTCATTGGGGTTTTTGTTCTTACTAGGTTTTCCTACTTAAAATAAAAAATAAAAGTAAGTGGCGACTCCCGAAAACCGTTCCTCCTCGAGGATGGATTTTCCAAAACTGAAAATCAGCCACATTTTCTTTTCATTCTCTTCCATTTAAAGCGAGAGTCGTAATAGGCCGTGGATCGGGTAGGGTCTACACATGTCACAATCTTAGAAAAGTCATCATGGAGAAATCTTGTGATATGGGCCCGAATATAATCATTGAGGCCATCTTCAGACTTACGACACTTTTCTTCTTCAGTAACTAGCAGTTTGGGAGCATACTTGCTCAACCTGGTGAATTCCCTCTGACATTCTGTCACACTCATCTGTCTTTGCTTCAGATTATGAAACTCTCATCGCTTATTGCTCAGATAAATGTGACCCACATAATCCTTCCTGAATTATATCAGTAAGAACTTCCATGTAATACCCTCCGATGGTGCAGTCTTAGTCACGGAAAGCCACCACTAATAAGCCTCATCCTGTAGTAAAGTCGCACGCTCTAAGTTCTCCTCTAGTGTGCAATGCATTTGTCGCAACATTCTTTCAGTTCTTTCGAGCCAATTTTCTACCATGGAAGGCTCATCATCTTTCTTCCCAAGAAAATCCATGGGTTGATATTTTTCCATTCTCTCTATGGCTGACCATTGAGGAACAACTGTAGCCGTTGCACTGCTCTTTGCAGTGCCTGAGCTATCTATTGGAGGATATCCATAGCACCTCCTATCGCTTGACCTTGGTCGTTCATCGGTGGAGCATGGGATGCTTGCCCATCATCCACACTAGCAGGACTATTTGGGCGACTTCCTGAGTCACTTCCTATCACTTGACCTTGATCGTTCATCGATGGAGCATGAGATGCTTGCCCACCATCCACACTAGCAGGACTATTTGAGCGACTTCCTTAGTCACCTCCGACCCTATGGGGTCCTGAACTATCCATTGCTTACCTATTAAGACCGACGAGATCTGCATTAGAGTCACGTCATCCTTTGTATGCAAATGCAATGCATGTCATAAACAATTTTCAAAATCATTTACAAAAAATTTCAAAATAATTTTTTTTACACCATTAACAAAAATCAATTGCAGAATCGCCTGATTAGTACCCAAGTAGTGCTATTTTGAGCCACATTTATTGCGGGTTTTGCTTTTGTGTATTAATGGAAGCTTAAATGGCTTGATTGATACGTGAGGTCTTGGCTCTACTCTTTGATCACACATTTTGTAGCTCTATTGTTGTAGTTTTGCAGGTCAAATGCCTCGTTATCTTCCAATCGGTCAAACGAAAATGAACGAGCCAAATTCGAAGATGCATGGTCGAATCGAGTAGATTTGGGCTTAAAATTCAAAAAGAGAAGGGCATGGAAATTTAGCGGAGTTGCGAAATTTAGCAACCTCTTGTGGTCGAATGCATGGTCGAATCAGAGTATATTTAGACAAAAATGAAAAGAAAGAAGAATTTGTGGAAATTTTGCGGGGTTCGCGAAAATTCGCAGCATAAATTCCTGATTCTGAATTTTCGCGAGGTTGTGAAATTTTGCAACTGCGAATTTTAAATAGGTTCTCGGGCCCTTAACACTACTCCCCTGCATCTACTGTTGACTACTTTTTGACCCGCTTTTTGTTTGGCTTTGTACAACTTTGCCCTTAATGTAATTTTGATTCCTTTATACATTTTTGTGATTTCCTTATACTGAGCACCTATATAAGCTCAATCTTGCTTGTAAATCAATTAATCTTTCAGTCCATCAATCAATCAAGAAAATTGGGCATGAAGCTTCCTCTCTCTCGGCTGGTTTTGTGATTTTCTCTCCCTCTCCTTCATTTACTTGGTAGCCAAACACCCCTTGATGATGACAAATCAAGGGATGCTCGGCTAAAACCCCATCATCCTTGAAGAGGAAGGCCACTGGGTGTTAGTTTTGAGATAAGCTGCATGTTCTCATGCTTTTCATGTATGCATTTATGGGTATTTGTGTTCCTGCTTCTCACCTAAGGTTAAATCTCTTAGGCATGCCCTCTGATTAGTGCTCAAAAAGTGCAATTTTGAACCCTATATTAGATAGGTTTTGAGTGCTTTTTGATCATTAATCATGTCATTTATACCAATTGAAGTGTTCAAGTCATCTTAGTAACACTTATGCCATTTAGAAGTGTTTTTGGTTGTTTGTAGGTGTTTGTGCCTTTTGGAGTGAAATCTCAATACAAAGGATGAATCATGAGAGTTGGAATTCAAGTCTCAGCCATCAACCAACCTAGAATCAATGAAAACCAAGGCAAAGTGAAGAAAATTTGATGCAGTTGAGGCGGAAAGAAAATGGAAGAGAAGCCGGGGAGCAGTGGGCGATGGAACGATGTAGCGGATCTTACTGTGCATTTCGCTGGATTACTTGAAATTGGCAACTCCTAGAGTGGATGCCTCGTCATGCTTTGTAATTAATGCAAACCGCCTTCCTAAACTTGGTGAATTACATCCTTGTCCACGCATAAGCAGCGAGTTGTTAGGCTTTTTGGTATTTTCATACCTTGAGGAGGCCTATATAAAGCCCCTCTTGTTTTGTAAACCGAAGCAACAATTTCAAGCATCAGTTTGGGGAGAATAATAGTTGTAAGTTTTTACTTTTGTAAATAATGTCTTTTATTTTTAGTTTTTGCTTTTCTTTTCTCTCTTCTCTCTCCTCTTTCTCTCCCTTTCTCGGTTGCCAAACACCCTCGAGGATAATGACTTGGAGATGAGCGAAACTAAAACCAGCCTTCTTGAGTAAAAGGGCTGTGGGGTAAGATCTTTAGGTTGCTAGTGGTTCCCACAGCACTTTCATGTTGCGAGTGGTGTATTTATGGCCCTTATATTCAAAACTTAGTTATAACATGGGATGTTGTCTTGCCAATACTCTCCATGCTTTAGGTCCGGTCTTTCGGAGTGAGAAGTGCCTTTGTGGTTCTTTAGATGGTCCTTACTAGCCTGCGAGGTAATATTTACATGTTAGGGTTCTTCAAATTAGGGTTAAATAACATTCTAGGTTATTGTTTTGGCCAATACTCTGCATGCTTTAGAATCTGTGCTCGGGTGAGAGATCTGGCTGTTATTTTAGATGGTCTTTCTGAGCCTCAAGAATGATACTTGAATGTTAGGGTTTAACTAAAGGGGCCATAACTACATCACGTGTTGATTTCGAATGGAGTTGTTTTCAGCTTAGGGAGCTCTCAGTTAGCCTAGGATCTTAAACTCAGTGGCCTACCTTCAAGTTCTTTTGTTCTTATTTTTCTTCATTTTTTATTTTCGATTTACCAAACCATCCATAATTTTCAGTTTTTACGGTCATTCAGTCTTATTGAGCCACTTCCCTGTTTTTAACGAGCTGAATCCAAATTTAATTCACGGTTTTGATTTCACTCAAATCATTTAATGCAGAAAAACTCATCCTGTGTTGACCTGGAGCCGCTATCTTTGCGGTAGCTTGACTACGGCGATGGAGAACAGGTATATAAATATTGTTGATTCAGCTCAGCCTACTGTGGCACGAATCAAATGGCGCCGTTGCCGGGGATGGTGCCCTAGTGCAAGTGAGGAGCTGTGGAACACTTGTGATCCTCATCACAAGTCTTGGTGAATTTCCTTTTATCATTTTACAGTCATTTTTTCTTAGTTTTATTTGACGACAAAAAAAAAAAAAAACGGTGTTGCGAGGATAGTTTTACGTGTTGTTGTTTTGTGTATTTTTATTTCAGCTGCGGGTTGTTTTCGATTACTTTGAATTGAAAATGGAACACCCATGGGGCTGTCTGATCGGAGAGGTAACCCTAGAGCTTACACATGACAATGAGGACTATAGGAACCTTCCATGCAGTGTAACCACAGCCAGGAGAAATCAAGCCCACTGGGTGTGAGAGATATAGAGACCAGCCAATGGATGAGTGCGCACATGCATAGTGTTCCCTCGACTTATCCACCTCCTCCACTATATGATTATCACGAACCTCATTTTATGCCTCATCCCTCGATCCTCGGTCACCTCGGCCACCACAAATTCGATCCATCCCATTAGAACAAGTCAATTTGGACCTTACGGATAGTGGATGACTTTGTGGAAGAAAATAAGAGATTAATGCCCATTCGATTGTCACTGTGGAAGACAGATTTGAACAAGAAATAGATAAATTTGAAAGATGACTTTGAGCAAAAATTGGACATCCAGCAGGAATCCATCTTAAAGCTAACCAATCAGTTTGTTCATCAAGAGGAGGAAAATTTGGAGGAGGAGAGTCAAGAGGAAGAGTGCCTAAATGGCCCCATGGTCGTGTCTCTGGCTGACCTGACAAGGCACAGTAAGTGCAGATCATAGAAATTGGTGTTATGCCTTATGGGATAAGGAGGATGCAATCCCCCCTGTTGTTGACGAGAAGCGGTGGAAGAAAACAAAGAACATTTTCCTGCCCCTCTTGATTCGGTCTACATGCGCCATTACTGCACCCGCAGTCGATCCAAACACCCTCACGCCCAGTACTCGGGCCACCTATAACTTCACTTTACTTTGTGTACATATTGCCTGCAGAAAACTCAAAACCAGCAGCACCTGCTCCCAAAGGTAAGTCCAACCCACTGTCAGCCATGCAAAACATTAGAAGACTAGTGGCCTCTGTACATACCTTTGCCACTACATCAAAGGCACATGCAGCTGCCTATACGGCATGGCATAGTGGTTGGTTCTGGTGCCGGTTCGGATTTGGAGCATCCGAACCCCGGCATTTCTGAGCTCCACTAGTTCCGGTAGCCTCCAAAGGCCTAAGGAAGTGATATGGGGGGAGCACAGTCTCCCCCACTTTTTGTTTTAATTTTTCTGTCTTATATTATATCATCATAGTTTATTTTGATTTTGTTAATTTTTCTTTATAAATTTTCTTTGATTTTTAGTTAATTTGTGTTTTTAGATTAATTTTTACTCTTCTGTAAATTTTCTTGCATTAATTTTAGTAGTTTTTTTTGCAAATTTTGGAGCATATATTGAAAATCAGAAGGCAACAGCAAAACAGGGATTTTCGCAACCTGTTCGCAAACAATTCGCAACCTTAGCGAATTTATAGCTTGTTAACAAGCAGGTTAGCAATCTCGACAAAACATTACCCAGTCGCTAGCCAACTGCCTTTGTTCATTAGCGAAAATATGGAAATTCGCTTCTCACTGAAAATTTATCTAGCTTAGCGAAATTTCGCTAGCTAGCGAAATTTCAACATTGCCAATTTCGCTAAAGCCTTGCCAATTTCGCTAAGCCATTGCCAAATTCGCTAATTAGCGAAATTCGGCACTATGCTTGAAAATCCTAAATGAAATTCATGCACAGTAGCAAAATCTAGCGAAATTCGCAAAGAGTTGGCAACCATTTCGCTATTAGATAGCCAATTTCGCAAGTATTGCGGAATTTCGCTAACCAGCGAAATTTCGCTTAAACGAGGAATTTTTTTCGCTAAGCCGCTGTTTGCCCTTTCCGATTTTGTTTTACGCATGCTTTTTCATCGAACTCCGTTTAGGCGTTCTTGGTACCGTTAGGAAAGCTTAGAGTGTAGAATCCAAATATGGCCAGAAAGAACATTTTTGAGATTGTGTAAGTGTAATTTAAAATGGTCGACTGGTCTTTTCTCTCTTTCTTATACAACTTGTTTATATGAAGCCAGGACGAATTAGGAATAAGGTGTCGATGGAAGCTTGCGGTCTCACTGTCCAAAATGATCACATCTTATCATGGAGTAACACTTCCTTCTCCTAATTTTCCATTAGGAGCCCCATTTCGACAGAGATGGGTTGGGGGAGGGAATTAGCAAAGTGGATTTTATGTTATGTTTTGTTATTATTTTGTGCAAGCCCATTTTGTGATGTTCGGTGGCTGTGGGTCCCCCTTTCTATAAGCATTATACATTACCAGCTTACTTATAAAATTTAGACGTTTTGCAACCAAACTTTTGTGGTTTACTAACATGGTTTGAAAAATTGAAGCTTTGTCAATTCTATTGATTTTAGATTGATTCCATGTTTAGTTAGTGAATGATTAGTTGAATTCTTATTGATTTCGGCCTTTTCTGTTACCTTTAGCTAACCACACAAAGCACATTAGATTTCAATGATAAATTTGGCGTACAACCTCCTTTAATTTGCATAACCTACCCTAGTTTCATTGACCGCCTTTAATAGGTTAGGACCCATGTGGAAAAAGAAAAAAAAGAAGAAAAAGAAAGAATAAAAATTGCAACGCTGCCTTGAAACAGAGCACGGTCAGGGGTATATGTGAAAACTTTAAAGCCGGTGCCCTAAACCTTCCTTTGGTTGGGAGTCGCCGTTTGTGTTAAGTTACATGGGTGGATGGGTAGAGTTTAGCGAGTTGTAGGTGCTGGAGGTTCGAAATCATTCGAAGTCGGGGTGGAAGCACAGAGGGTTAGTGGTCGAAGATCCTCATGACTTGGTGCCTAAGCGTAATTGGTTGGGGTCATCGGTGGAATCCCAGTTACATGGACTTTGGTGAGGTCGATTCTCGGCATTGCACCCTCTGACTCATAAAGGGTAATGGAATAAGAGGTGGGTCCTGATCTATTTAGGTTGGTTAGCATGCTAGGTCGTGGTAGTAGCCAGGTTGGGGGGAGAGTGCAGTTTGACAGTTTATTGTTGAGAACTGATCTAATAAACACTTAGATTTTGGTGGAAGTTTCTGGTTGATTCACTGAGATGGAGACTCTTTTGATACTCAATTTTGTATGGCATTCATTCTCTCATGATAGTTATTGAGCACGGCATTGATGATTCTTACTTAGGGTTAGGCATTACTTATTCACCACCTTTTGAATCACAACAACTACGAAAATCACCATATGCATCTCATTTTTTTATTTTGCATTGCTAAGGGACTAGCGTTTCGGTTGGGGTGATTAGTGCTCAAAGTTAAATTTTGAACCACATATTAGATAGGTTTGAGTGCTTTTGATCATTAATCATGTCATTTATACCAATTGAAGTGTTCCGTCATCTTAGTAACACTATACCATTTAGAGGTGTTTTTGGTTGTTTTGTAGGTGTTTGTGCACTTTAGAATTCAATCTCAATACAAAGGATGAATCATGAAGTTGGAATTCAAGTCTCAGCCATCAACCAGCCCTAGAATCAATGAAAACCAAGCCAGTGAAGAAAATTTGATGGAGTTGAAGCAGGAAAGAAAATGGAAGAGAAAGCGGCGGGAACAGTGGGCAATGGAGCAGTGGCCGCGGGATCTGTGCATTTTAAATGGACCGCGAGTGGCAACTCTAGAGAGTGGATGCCTCGTCATGCTTTGTAATTAATGCAAACCGCCTTCAAACTTGGTGAATTACATCCTTGTCTATAACTTAGCCCGGTTAGGCTTTTGGTATTTTCATACCTTAGGGAATTTATATAAAGCCCCTCTTGTTTTGTAAACGAGCTTAACAATTTCAAGCATCAGTTTGGGGAGAATAATAGTTGTAAGTTTTACTTTTGTAAATAATGTCTTTTATTTTTAGTTTTGCTTTTCTTTCTCTCTTCTCTCTCATCTTTCTCTCCTTTCGGTTGCCAAACACCCTCCAAGGATGACAACTGGAGGGATGGCGGCTTCATTCCTCCCTTCTTGAAGTAAAAAGCTGCTTTGGGGAGTAAGATCTTTGGGTTGCTGGTGGTTCCCTGCTTTTTCATGTTGCAGTAGTGTATTTATGGCCCTTATATTCCAAAACTTGGTTGCATAACATGGGATGTTATTGTCTTGGCCAATACTCTCCATGCTTTAGGTCGGTCTTTCGGGTGAGAGATACGCGTGGTTCTTTAGATGGTCCTTACTAGCCTGCGAGTATGGCCATGTTAGGGTTCTTCAAATTAGGGTTAAATAACATTTACGATTATTGTTTTGTGATACTCTCCATGCTTTAGAATGCGTGCTCGGGTGAGAGATGCCTTGTTATTTTTTAGATAGTGCTTTCTGAGCCTCAAGAATGATAACGGAATGTTAGGGGTTTTAACTAAAAGGGGCCATAGCGCATCTGTGACTCGAATAGGAGTTGTTTTCAACGAGAGCTCTCGATTCTTTAGGATCTTAAACTTCCAGGTAACTCTTGCTTGAAGTTCTCTTTTTCTTATTTTCTTCATTTTATTTTCGATTGCAAACCATCCACTTAATTTTTCGGTTTTCTGATCCATTCGAGTCTTCAAACCACTTCCATGTTTTTAACGAGCCCCGAAAATCCCAAATTTAATTCACCGGTTTTGATTTCACTCAAATCATTTATGCAGAACCCGTCCACGTGTTCGACCCTAGGCAGCTATCTTATGAGTAGCTTGACTACGACGATGGAGGCCTGGTATATAAATGTGTGTTGATTCGACTCAGCCCAGCCCTGCGTAGCACGAATCACCCTCCCTAACGTGTATTTTGCAAGCTTTTAGGGTTCAGTGTAAGGTTAAATCTCTTAGGCATGCCCTCCCTAACGTGTATTTTGCAAGCTTTTAGGGTTGGTGGATATATCCTTGAATCACGTGCCAGTTAGTTAATCTCTATTAGTTCTTGTAGGGTAGGTTTAGGAGGTGTGTTCTTACCATCTGGGAGCATTTATGCTCATTGAATGCCATCTTTCAAGAGGACAACTTCTAGGGTTTAGGTTTTAAAGCTAAATGAAGATCCAGTTCGGGGAATGACTATATGTCATCCTCCCCAACGCGAGAAAAAGACCTGAGGACATGTTAGCTTACTTAGAGCACTAAGCCCAGTGGCCCGAGACTTCAAGGAGTTCTCTTTTAACTTTTATTTCAAGTTGTTTCCAGTTTTCAACCATTCACCCAAACTGTTTTTACCAAATCCTGAAATCCAAAGAGTAAACACCATTTTCAATCCACGGTAACTCTTCTTTCTCCTGAAAACCATCCCAGTGTTGAGGCCTGAACCCAGCATGCTGCGATGGCTTTGCTACGGTAGTGGTAGGAACCCTAAGATATAAATTTTGTTGATTCCGGTACACCTACTTAGTTCACCACGAATCACCGCCTAAACCATGGCTTTAATACCACTTAAGTGTAAGATCCCGATCGCGGCCCCGTACCCGACCCGACCCGATTGGCGGATCGAACCAGATCTAGGGGAACGTAGTCCTCACTTTCATTTCCAATCTAAATATAAAAAAAAAATTCAATACAAATGTGAATACATTTCAATACCAAATGCATTTCAAATACTCATTGGGTATACGTAAAAATATACATTAAACATTTTGCGTAAGGCCCATCAATTTGGGATAACTCCCACATTTGTACCATCATTTACAAAATTTATCAATATCAAAAACATTTACAAAATAGAATCAGTGTTTAACTTTCACAAGATACTTTATACAAAAAGAGTCAATTCAATTTCACACATGTGTGTCGTGAAGTTTTACTTCTTATCCGAATGGCTTTGACGTTGGCTCTGTGCTTGTCACGGTCTTCATTTCTTGTACTATTCGCTCGTGCACAATGCGTTGATAAACAACACGCTAAGCATTTTCATGTTTAGTGGTTCTATACAGTTCTATTCTCTCTTCATTTCATTTTAAATCGAAACATGCAATATTTATAAGTAATCCTTTTTGTACAATTTTCAATGACTAATGCGATGCGTATCTATATATTTTTCAATAAATCAAATTCTGATCCATCAGTCATCTCAAATTTATGCATTTTCATAGGCAGAAAGAAAAAGAAAAAAAAAATCATTCAAAGCACAAATCATGCACTTTTCAATCTCATTATCATTTTGCCCTTATCGAATTTAACTATGCTTTCGGTGCACAGAATAACGAATCACTGGAACGGTCCCACTGGGCTGCAGGCCGATATGTATATATATATATATATATATATATAAAATATGTACTCAATTAGTGTACACTATTGATACCATCAGTTAGACTCACAGTCGGTATGCCATAATAAATACGTTTGCTTTCGACTCTTATTGGTATACCAATTTATCCTTAACTCAAATTGAGCGGTTAACATTCTTTTAAGAATTAAATCATTCAATACAATTTACAATAGTATATATATATACATTTGTATACCGTGGAACATTTTTCACATTCATCTGAAATTTTATTATACAAATTCGTTTCACAAGCAATTGTCTCAAATCACTTAAAACAAATCATTTCAAACACAAATCAATATGCAATTTCTTGTCAGTCATTTCCAAAATTCAAATCATTTCGTAATCATTCAAATATTTTAGAAATAGAGAGAGAGTTGAGAATAAACCAAAAATCGTAGCTTTGATTCCAATCTTTGGAATCTCAACTTCAATGCGGGCTTTCCCCCTCGTCATCCCCTATTCAAATGCAATGAAAATCACATATTAGTAAGTTATTCTAGGAGTTCTATTTTCATTAGGAATTGGAATCATCTCATTTGGATAACCGAAACGGAAGTTACAGCATTTCAATGCCAAACTAGTCGATATACCCAGCTCACTAGATCACCCATTGTTTTCTTGTTTTATTTCTAGGGTCTTAACTCCATAAATTGGTAATTGTTCCTTCACTCATTTGAATCTATGGTTCTAAGGTTTCTTCTCCAATTGGAATCTTCCAATTTGGATCACCCCAATGAACCACAATTCTGGCATTTTTAATGCAAACTAGTTGATATGCCGTCTTGGATCGCCATTGTTTTTTCCGATTTCTGGGGTCTTAACTCCATAAATTGGTAATTTTTCCTTCCCTCATTTGAAGCTATGGTTCTAAGGTTTCTTCTCCAATTGGAATCATCCAATTTGGATCACCCAAACTCAAGTTACGACATTTTAATGCCAAACTAGCAGATATGCCCATCTCATTGGATCACCCACTATATTTTTCGATTTTTGGGGTCTTAACTCCATAAATTGGTAATGTTTCTGCACTCATTTGAAGCTATGGTTCTAAGGTTTCTTCTCAAATTAGAATCATCAAATTTGGATCACCCAAACTCAAGTTATTGCATTTTACATCTAGACTACTATATTTTGCAAAACATAATCTGCATATAGCTCCACTTTGACATATTTCTGGGCACTTTGGGGTTAAAATTGCATACACTTCCTTCATGTAAATTATTCCCCTAGAATTCTAGTTTACCCAAAATTTTGAATCACTCAATTTGGATGAGCGAAACTCATTTTATGGCCAAAACACCACAATTACACCCAAAACAAGGCATACCCGTGAGCTACCTGAACTCACCTTTAAGCCCATATTCGGGAGCCTTAGTGCTACAATTTTCTACTTGTACCATCTATAAATTTGTAGCCCTATCTCTTATGGTTCTTTACCAATGGTAATCACTTCATTTGAATGATTATAACTTAACCTATAGCCAAAACAAGAACAGGGGTTTTGAAAAAAAAATTTGCAGCATTTCCCTTGAAAACCCAACATTTCTCTTTTACAAACATTCCTCAAAACCAATCCAAACCAACACCAACCAACAATACTCTTCAAAACTCAACCCAAAACAACCCATAACCCAACTAGAAACAATACAAAAACCTTTAACCCAAAGGTTGGAGTTTTCATCAACTCAAACTAAAGAAAAGAGGTTAGGGTTTAGTTTCTCTTTACCTTTCAATCCTTGATAATCCACCACCAAGATTTCTTCTTGTTCTTTGATCCTTAATCTCCAGTTTTTATGGAGAAAAATCACAAATCTTCTTCTCCCTTTCACACCCAACCAAATGGAGCCCTAGCTTTTCTCCTCTCAAAAAAAACGTGAATGCCGAAATGGCATTCTATAGACCATATTTTGGTATTTAATCTCATTAAAAGATTAAGGCCTTGTTTGGCCTTCTCATTAAATCCACTTTTCTCATTTTTTCCATTTTAACACTTCATTTCACTTTCATTTTCATTTCATTTCATATCATTTACATTTTGGAAATTGCATTCTTCATTTATGACCCTTAGGTCCCAATTTGACATTTTTACCAAATTTATTTGGCTCCTGTAAAATTTTCGGGTTGTATATTTTTTTCATTCTTAGGATTTAAATTCCGGAAAAAATTCATTTACTTTATTTTATGCCCTAAACATGTTCTGAAACAGTTAGGGATTTTTTGGGCATTACATATTGCTCCCATAAAAAAGAGAGTTCCCAAACTAATGATGATGGACAAATTTGAGTTGAAAAACCTACAATAGAAGAAACAAAATTCATGAACTAAGGTCTCTCAAGAGAAGAAAGAAATTAGAGATGGAGCTAAGGATGTAATTTGATACAAGTACAATAAGCCGGGGAATATGAAATATGATTGCAGACTCTACAAAGCCAAGAGAGAAAGAGGAAGGCTATGATGTCTACTTGGAGTCAAATTGAAGAGTCATCCAATGATGTAAGGTAAAAAGAGGTTGCCAACATATGCTTCATGGCTTTCGATGATCTAGATGAGGCAAACTCTAATTCCAATTATGATAAGTTTATGATTGAATATGAAAAATTGCTTAAAGATATCAACAAGCTTGATGAGAAGAACAACTTACTTAATAAGAAGGTTCTTAAGCTTCAAAACGAACTTGATGAAATCGAAGAAAACTTTTCAATAGTTGAAGCATAAAAAGTTCTTTTAGAAGGATAATAAAAAGCTACTCAAAAGGAATGAATGGTTGGTCTCTTCTCCTTCTACTTCTCTTATGGACAAAAGGCTTTTGATATGATCCTAGCAAGTAAAAAAATTGTACTTGATAAAAGAGATACAAAATCTTATTACAATATTTAAAATAGTTTTATAAAGTCCTAAGTAAACTCATTGACATTTTACATTGATGAGAAGGCTGTTGATGGTGATAGGCGGCATGATGTGTGTGAATGCTATGTCTTGTGAGTGCAACGTGCTAGTAATATAGTGTACTTAACGTATCTGGATATCGATCCACAGGGAAAGGTAAATTGACTACAGAGGTTCTGCTTTTTAGACAATATCTGAATAGTGATTCTAGGGTAAAAAATTTAAGTAAGAAACTTCAACTAAGCTATTGATTCTAGTGAATTAATGGTGTTGCCACAAGGTTAAATCTCCCCTATCCGTTCAATGGATTACTTTTTCTAAAAGATACTGTTATTCAATATATTTGTAATATGTCAATGGCCAGGTGATCTTGCCTACGAGATATCCTCTCTCGAGGTATATCCGCTTATCTCGTGAATAGAATCGAGTATATCTCTATCTCGACTCGGTATTCCGAAATGCTTAAATGTTCTAACCTCAAATGCCACCTTCAGGTTCGGAATATCTCTATTAACCGAATCGGCTAAAGGCTACTCTACCGGATCACAATTCCCTCATCTCTGAATCTCGGATCTCGGTGCGACTATGCTAACATTGGCCGGACATTAACATATAATTGGAAATGCAGTATAAAGTAGATGTGACAAATTAATACTTTCATGAATAACGCCAGGTAAACTGTCCATTGTACATGACGAGGTTTGATAGTAACCCTAGAAAGAGATCTAGAACATAATGGAAGAAAAAGATGGCTTGTTTAATAAATAGAACATTGTTCTAAAATCCAGCTGTCAGAAAAATGAAAAGCGTTACAATTCACAAGACACTTCCTCGAGAAGTCGAGTGTCACTTCATATAGAGCACTTGTGCCTGGTTAAATGCATACTCCCGTGCCTAAATTCAGAGCCATCAGTACTTTAAATGATGAATCTGATTTGGTAGCGTCCTTGGCGTGGTGACGTCGCGACGTGGTAGTCACTTCCTTGTTTGCTCCTCATTGTTCCAAAACTGTTTCCAAAAGATGCTCTTTATGCTCCAATGAACACCTTAACCACACGAACTGCATCAGGGGATCTAACCCGCAAAACTATAAAATTATTATAAAATAAATGTAGTAACTGACTTGACGAGTGTAAGATGGAAGTGTTTAGGCACTCATCACACCCCGAATAGTTTCTTCTTGTCTGGCTGGCCCATTCCCAAACGGGGACACACGGGCACCATACAGCCGCAAGGCAGTGGTGCACATGCTGAAAAATAGGGGATCAAATTGGACTGACTCACATACCCACTGTTTTGCTCGATGTTCAGTGAAGGCATACAGATATTTGACTTTCGGTAAGTTCGATTGAGATAAGTGAAACTGACTAGTGCATCAAATCCCACGGTGTTCAATGGCCTTTCCCAAAACCCCTATGTGCTTATAGTGGATGACCTCCAGAATATGCCTAGGTTCCGATACCCCCAAACTTAAGCTCAATACCTAGTAGGAAGAGAGCGAACTAGGCTGAGGATAGGAGCAGCCCCATTTATTTATGTCCACATGCACAGAAACCTCCTGTGTACCAAAAACAACAATGGAAGAAGACCTAGTGCCGAGTTTTAGCCAGGAGTGTTCTGTAGCGGGATCCATTGGTGACTCCACCGATTGGTTAAGGGCACGGGCATTAAATTCCCTTCAAACTTCACCCGAACGTAATGACTGTTGGCCTAAGGGTTGTGAGCGATCATCTTACGTCCCATATAGCGGGCGTGAAGTCGATGACTCTGGCCCGGTTGGCTCGGGGCATTAGGCTGATAGGCCCCTCGGTTGTGCGGGATCCGTTGGATGATCCAGCCATTCCTATGTATACTATTTTGTCATATTTTTTTCTTTTCACTTTCTATTGTTTTTGTATTTTCTCTTTTTGGTTGGGCTTGATGGCGATCCTCTTTTGATTAGGTGTCCCGTCACTCAAATGGATTCGAATCTCCTAGGTTGATCGAACTTTAGTAGTTGGTTCGGTACCTATGCATACTGAAAGTCACTAGTGTGTGTGAGTGTGATGGGGTTTGAGAGCTGGTTTCTTGACTACCGGGTGGTTCACTGGCCTTTGACTATTCCAACCCTAATTCAGAACATCAATGAGTATACGGCATTTGAACCAGTTTATAGTGAACTCGATCAAAAGCGATCCTCAATTTCAACATGGCACACATGTATGCAATTACTACATGCGGGAATGTCCTAAGATATAATCAACAACTAACCTGCTTGACTCATGAACATGAGTCACGATGTAAATAAGGCGAAAACAAAACACACACTAATATGCGGAACACAGTAAAATACTACACACTCTTTAAAAACGAAACACGATAAACAAAACCTGAAAACATAGTACCCGATCACCGTCCCTCCCCGAACAGAATATCGATTGTCACCATGGCAGAGAGAAAAACATAGAGGGAAGGGAACTCCCCTGAATATCACTGCGGTGGAGGTGGTGGTGGATGGTGAAAAGCCAAGAAATTGGCGAAATTTGGGCACGCATAGGCTATTCTTTAACTGTAGAATGATGGCACGATTGGCGGAAGCGTCGCATATCGGCCGCCTTGACGCCTCCATTAATCTGGAGTAACGAGGACTCGGTGCTCACCAGGTCTCATCGGAGGCGTCAAGCGGCTCGGTGTTGTGGCAGGATCCTCAAAGTCTGATGAAGGGTAGGAGGGAGTGGCCGCACATTAATTTCTTGGGGTGGTGGAGTGGGTACGGGATGGTGGTGGAGGTGGGGGATAATTGGTGGAGGTGGGTGGAGACCGAGGAGGCGCGGAGGTCTCCACTGAGGATCGCCCGGGGATCCATAACGAGCCCGATGCTCATAAAGCTCGTCCTCGATCCGGGCTCGTGACTGGTCGTAGGCCCCCTGCGGTTGGGACACAGTGTGTCCGCAATGAATATGGCTTTTTATTGCTGGGTGAGCAGTGTCGGTGTGGCGAGGCACCAGGCTTGTTTCTGTGACCAAATATCAGGAAAGGGATTGTCCGGGTTCATCTTCGCATCTGGTTGTGGGATAGCACATCCTCATAACACGCCTTTTATCGAATGGTATATCCTGTATGATGGCGAAGTTGAGCAAGGAACGCTGGGCTGTCACCTCACACACATTCGTCGTCGGGATAAGACGCGAAGTGATGAAGTGGTTCCAAACCTTGGGAATGTAGGCCAAATGCTTGGCCGCAGAGGTGACTTAGCGTGGCGCCTTTGGTGATCCTCCACTCACCAGGCCTTTGGTCAATGTCACGCGGATATTGACCTCATGGTAGTCGGGATGCTCGCGGAGGCGATCGAAAGTCGTTGGGACTATACAGGCCATAGAAATTGATGATCGACTCACTTTGAAGTCGACCATTACACCTCATTTTCCCGACCCTTGAGGACATGGGAAGAGGGTTGGCGTAAATTCTCGAACTCACGCTCATTACCGGGCCCGAGGGGTTGGCATAGGCATACCTTAGCTCGATTGTCTTTCCTAAAAGAAATCATCGGGGTGATGAAACCCCTTCTCCTTAATGAAGGATCGGTTTTTTGCAAATTGTGTTCGCCGATCCACGGCACTCAGCGTTTACTAAAGCGTGAGGCATCGAGCAAGTCGGGTCTCATTGCAGTGACTCGCTTAATGGCGACCTGCACTCTTGCGAACATACTAACCCTGAAATAATTTCGAACATAATGTGCAACCTGACAAATCACTAAATAACCACCTACTGACTCAACAAAACCTAAATGGGACTCAAAAACCCTAAGGAATCTAGCTAACCCGAAATGAATTCCTAAAAGACCTCTATGCTACACAAAAACGCACAAATGAAACCCTAAACTATTGTACCCAAGCTAGAATCGGGACACAGTGGTGGAAATGCCACTATGACCCAAAACTGGCCAAAGAGGTGACTTTACAAAGGGTCTACGAGGGGAGTGGGTCTCGACTGTGTGATCTACAACTGAGTCTTAGTTGTCAGCACTGACGGCAGGCGCGAGGAGCCAGTAGGTTCTCAGAGGAAAGGTGAACAGCATTGTAAAATGAACCATTCGGGCTAAAACATGGCCAATGCCGCGACGCATGGGTGACGTCGCGACGTGACGTAGAGCAGAGTAACTGCCGACGCCGCTGACGTGCGTCTCACATCGCGACGCGACGTAGGGTATATTTAATCCATCGTCGTGACGTACCATCACGCCGCGACGCGACGCAGGGCTTTACACCTGACGTCAGCACGGAGAATACACGTCGCGACGTGACAGAGGAGTGTTAAAATGACGCCGCCGACGTGCGGGAGAAATCCACGTCACACGCGGCGAGGGATGAAATTTTGACGTCGCTGACGCAATCCACGCCGACGCGGGCGTAGAGTTTCAAAAAATGACGCCGCTGACGCGGAAATCTCACGTCGCGACGTGGGCGTAGAAGGTCTCCCAAGAGATTTTATATACCACACCTCAATATTTCTCGAACCCTCCACTTGTAAATCCCTTCTGGACTTTGAACACTAATCCTCGTACCTACACCTCCGCCCCGAAATTAAACCAACAAGGTAAACACCGATCATGGATGCAGCCTGGGGAATCAAAAATTGGCCTTCGAAACAACAATAGAATCCAAAACTTAAAACAGCAGAAAACTCGGGCCGCTTCCCAAGAAGCGCTATGTTTAATGTCGTTAGCTCACGAATTAATCTCATCATAGCATCGACACTTAGATAAACCGAGAAATGCTGATACAAGATCCCATAGTTGTTTCACACCCAATGCCCAAGGTATAGAAATACTCTTTCCGTACATGCCCTCGCTCTCTTCATGTCTTCATGTGGTCAGTTTCGCCAGATCCTCGAAATTTTTCTCATCGCTCGCAAAATCTCTGTATTGAAGTTCCCAGATATCTTCATTTGATCACATCCGGTGCTTCAAAGTGGTCGAAGACACGGGAAAGCGATCTCGCCTCCGACTCTTAGTTTGAGTTCACACCTTCGCACACTGATTCGAGCTTCTTCCCGCGGGCTAGGAAAGGTCTACCGCGATGATAGACTGAGTCGCCTTCCTCCACGTCCGTAATGACAAAGTCTCGGCCAAGTGACGAACTTACCAACTTTTACTAGCACATTTCGACTATACCTCGAGGGTGTTGGTGCTGACCTATCCAACCAAGTCAGTAGATCGATTGTGGTCGATTTTGCTCTTCCTAACTTAAGCCTTTAAACACGAGAGTGGCATCAAGTTTGATGCTCGCTCCCAAGTCACATAAGGTTTTTCCGATACCCGATTCCTATAGAGAACTACAGAGTAGCAAATTTAACTGGTTCTAAGTTGAAGTTTTTCAGGATGGCACTCCGCATTCCTCACTAAGGCGATGGTCCCATATTCCTCCAACTTCTTCTTACTCGCAAGATCTTTCTATGAATTTACGTAACTCACATGTTCTCCAAGGCTTCCAAAAGTGGTATATTAATACAGCTTCAAGATGTCAAGAACCTCAGAAATTGCTTAACTCGTCTCTTCAACCTCTCCGAGGATACCCGAATTGGTACACAGGGTTCATCTTCTGCTTGTCCTGCTTCGTTGTTCCTTCCCGACTTTATTATCTGACGCTCCTCGCATCTCTGGTCGTTTCATCTTCGCACCGTCCTTTTTGGGATGCTTTCGTCTTGCTCCTTAATTTTCAATTTTACCGCAAGGGCGCTCTGGATTTCCAACTCTTTCCACCCTAGAGTGATAGCTTTGCGCACTCTTTCCTTCTCCTCTGTGGTTTACTAATTGCTTCTACGAACCTTGTCGCTCTCTCACAACAAGCTCGCCATTCGGGCCCATTCAGGCCTCCAAGCTTCTCAACAGGCGCTTGATCGCTTAACCTCCAGTCGCTTGTCGCTGTATTGAACGCCTAGTCCTACCATGAAAGCCGAATGAGAAGTCAACATTCAGGTAAGAGCTTGCTCTAAATCCATTTTTTTTCGCAGGGTGGTTCATTCGCTCTAAGCCTGAGGGCATATCGTTCGGTTATTTCGCCATCCATACCCTCGATTGCTTTGGATTACGCCGGTCTCCGATCATTACGCCCACCCCTCGTCCCGATTCTCGATTCCGCAGCTGTTTCCATAATGGCCCTCTTACGCTGGATTGATTCCGATTAAACCCGATACGATCGGGCTTCGTCTCCAATCGTGGTTTCGACCGACATTCTACACTACCATGTCAGTCTCCTCCACGTAATTCACACAACTCCCATGGAGCGGTCTGTATAAAGACGCGCTTCCCTCGTCGCCTATTTAGTCGCAATACCGAGCCACATGATTTTACCAGATTGTCAGAGGACTTCATTGTCTCTGCGGCCACCCAATCGTGTTTACCGGGTGTATTCTTCTCTAGCCACCGATTAGTGTTGGTCAAAGATCTTCCAATATCTCATACGCCGTCTGCGGGTTTTCTTCATCAATGATCCTCCAGCCGAGGCATCTATCATCGCTCGCCGTATTTCTCGCACTATCAGAAGGTGTGGACTCAGATCCATCTGGTTAGCCTGGCAGAGGACACTTCCGCACAATTCATGAAACTCGCCCCATGCTTTCGCCAGTTCTCCTCTAGTCGACCAAACGTGACGATCTCTCGTACAAGTCAGGCACCTTCGAAGGTGGAAAGAACTTCTGGTCGTAAAACTTTCGTACCAACTCGCTCCATGTAGTAATGAGTCTCGGTGGTCGACCTGTTAGCCAACGCTCGCCTCTATCCCCGAGTGAAAGTGGGAATAACCGTAATCTAGAGCTTCTTCAAGAACTCCGTCAGACTCTGATGGTATCGCAAACTATGGTGTTAAGTTTAAATGCATGTTTGATTCTCGCTGGTAGTCCATGGAACAAGATGTTCAAGCATTCAGATCAGGATCACTTTAATTCAAATTGCTCGCTTTGAATCCGCGGGCCGCCTGACACAGTTCAACAACCGCCGCGGTAAAACAAACTCATCTTAATAAAGATGTAAGGATCGGGTTCGTCAGATAAATGGCCCTGGGCGCCATTCCTATTTCGCCCTCTCGTGGTTCATTGCTCAACGCCAAAATCTCGTTTCGCTGTTTTCCATGACTATCAAGTTCTAACTGCTCTGCTCTTCCTGCTCTCTCGCGCTAACTGCGCGTGTCTTTCGCTCCGGGATCACACAAGTGTCGGGACACTGATTTTGGCCGCCGCATGTACTCACTAAAACCTGTACTGCAATAACACACAAACTAACAAACCCAATTACCAGCACTTGTAAAAATAACAAAAATAAAGAAAAATTCGGAATACTATCTATGTGCTCACTTCTCTATATCAATTTAAACCGCCTTCCTAAGAATCCGCCAAAAACTTGATGTGCCGAAAACGCGTGTGTATAATGAATGCCTATGTGCGCAAGTGCACGTAGTCCCAAGTAAATATAGTACTTAATGTACTATATCGATCCACAGGGAAAGGTAAATTGACTACGAGGTCTCCGCGCTTCGCACAATATCTAATAATCGATTCTGTGGTAAAATTTAAGTAAGGAAACTTCAACTAAGCTATTGATTCTAGTGAATTAATGGTGTCATGCCAGGTTAAATCTCCCCCTATCACGTTCAATGGATTACTTTTCTAAAGATATTGTTATTCAATATATTTGTAATATGTCAATGGCGAGGTGATCTTGCCTACGAGATATCCTCTCTCGAGGTATATCCGCCTATCTCGTGAATAGAATCGAGTATATCTCTATCTCGACTCGGTATTCCGAAATGCTTAAATGTTCTAACCTCAAACGCCACCTCGTGTTCACATCTCCATTAACCGAATTGGCTAAAGGCTACTTCTACCTGCATCCCCTCGAATACCCTCATCTCGAATCTCTGATCTCCAAATACACTATGCTAACATCAAGCCGTATTAATAACATATAATCAAATGCGTATAGAGAGATGTGACAATTAATAACAACTCGAATAACATGAAAGATCAAACTTAATCCATTGTACATGACATTTGATGTAACCCTAGAAAGAGATCTAGAACATAATGGAAGAAAAGATGAAACTGTTTAATAAAGAGAACATTGTTCTAAAATCCGAAATATCCGAAAAATGAAAAAGCGTTACATTCCCTGCACTTCTCGAAGTCGCGTCACTGGGCTCGAACCGTGGCTCTCCGCTCGCACGCCTCCCGATATCCGCACTTTAAATGATGAGATGCGATGCTGGAGCTGATCGCCGCGACGCAGGACGCCGACGCAGGCCACTTCCTCGCTTCTCCTCATTGTTCCAAAACTCAAGTTTCCAAAGATGCTCTTTATGCTCCAATGAACCCGTAACCACACTGCACACAAAATCAGTGATCTAGCCACAAAACTATAAAAATTATTATAAAATAAATGTGAAAATGACGACCCGACGTGAGTGTAAGATGAGTGTTTTAGGCACTCATCAGTAGCACTTGTCCCCTTAGAAATGGATCCTAAAAGGCATCAACTTCTAAGACAAGGAAGGTTTGGGTTGAAAAATTAAAGGTTACTAACCATGAAGGACTAAAAAATATTTAGGTACTTAAATCTACTTGATTGTCTTTTGTAGGGGGTCAAGGAAGAACAAATGGTTCTTGGATAAAAGATGATTGATTCGTCTCTAGATTGGTGTATCAATGAAATAAAAAAAACATTATACTCCTAGTACAACTAAGGTAACATAAGTTACTATGGTGATAGTGGTTCTATAGTCGTCTATGAGATAGGTATTTTTGAATGCTAATGACAATTCCTAGTGTTATGCCTAAGCTAACCAATTCAATAATAATGGTGAAGTAATCGAAACTAATTTCAAAATTAAAAAATGTGAGAAATTTATGATTAAAAATACCTTGAGGCTTAGTTTCACTAAGGTAACACTCACCTCGGGCAACTAAGGGAATTTCTAGGGTTTTTCGGTTGTGCAAATAAGAACTCAACATATAGTTGATTACCAAACCAAGCCTAGAGTACTTTTATAAGGATTTTCATTATGCTCAATGATTAAAATTAGGTAAACACATCAATCACAGGGATCCAGCCCTAGTTCTCACCCAAACCCTTTTGGAAAACCAAAAATAGACAACTTTCGATCACAAGATATGTAGCATTAGCCATCCGATGTATCTAACTAGATTGTTAAGTTCCAATTGAACCAAGTATTCCGGAATGAGAAACTCCTACAAAATTATGTTTAGAAGGCCTTACCAACACCTAACAGTGCCCTAAGGCTAGTTTCTAAACATAATTAACCCCGACCTAAAGGACATCAAGTAGTTAAAGTATTACCTTTGATGTAAAGTGTGAACTCCCTTTTGTTACCTTCGGTGTCTGCCCTAGTTATGCCACACCTCAAGAACAAGGGGTTTGGCTATGCATTCTCTAGATGAACTACTCCATTGGATGTGTTGAAACTGAAATCATACAAAAAATGTAAGAAAATGTAGAAAAGATGAAAGCTTTTACTGAAAGATTGTAAAAAGTAAAAATCTCCAGGCTAGACTACATAATTTGGTTTGATTTGCCCTATGCCTAATTATAGAGGTTAATTTACATCTTGGGGGCAACTAGGTTATGTTACAAGTGACACACCCCCACCCCCTTCCAAAGGCGATGAATGCACTTAATCTACGTAAATCCCCCGCCGTTACCTCTAACGACTAGAAACTCTGTGGAAGCCGGCCGTATTGGCTTGCTAAACCTCCTATAAAAAATTTTCTTTTGCTAAACTTATGATTTTATAGCCTCATAAAAGATAACAGCCGTACATAGATTATGTCCCAAATCCTGTATACATCCCATTTACACTATATCCAAAATATGGCAAATCCAAAGATACCAACACATTCTCACAAACTACTCTATGTACATACATATGCTCCATTATACAAGTTCAAAGTATTTCCTTACACAATATTCTTATCATCGACCGATATAAATGTCGAGTAATCTTAATCGCTTCCAGCATCCGGAGTGTCTCGACTGAAAATAGTTTTTAAAATATAAAATAATGAGCTAAACGAGTCATGAGTGTATGCTTTATAAAGGTTTTGCTTCTGAAACATTCAAAAAAATGTAAAACTCTCTTACAAATATTTTCCAAATACTTTCTTTGCTTTTCAAGTTTCTAAAACTTTCTTAGCTTGCTCGTTTGTACTGCTGCTTTTAAAAAGCTTATAAAACTTTAATACTTGCTTGCTCGCTTTGCTTTGCTTTTCTTTAAAAGCTTATAAAACTCCTACTTCTTGCTTGCTTAGAAGTTTATAAAACTTCAAAACTCTTGTCATTGTTTTATCTTGCTTGAAAAGTTTCTTAAAACCTTTCACAAACCTTTTGCTTTAAAAGTTTCTCAAAACTTTTTCATAAAAACGGGAGCTTGGCTCAACCGCATGCTTTGAAAATAAAACGGGAGCCTGGGCTCAACCGTTTGCTTTAAAATCCCACGGGAGCTTGGCTCAACCGATCGTTTTGAAATCTAAACTGAGCTTCGTCAACCGTCATTAAAACTCCTAAGCCCGCGACCGGGAACCAATGGTTGATTTTTCAAAACTGTATATTATGCTCATAAAACATCAACCACTGAGGCCTATTTTTGCTTATCAGAATTTAGTGAACACGGAAGCCCTGGGCGACCGTGCCTGGAAGGACCCGGTCCGCATCACCTTTTCCTGAATACAGAATCAATCTCGGTCGCCATCACCATAATTTAGTTAGAGCTCATAACCTTATATACTCCCGTACGCGCCACGGTCTCCTTAAATGCATGATGTGGCGTCCTGTTTGCCGACCAGAAAACTACAATGCATGTATGAAATCCTAACACCACCGTGCACGCATTTTAATACCGACCGATTGCTTGCTTAGAACTAGGGAAGGCCTGTTTTCGCAAATATTCTTTTGCTTGCTTGCTTGCTTGCTTGCTTTTTGAAAAATGGTTTTACAATTTAAAACCATTTGCTTGCTTGCTTAAAAAAATGGTTTAATTATTCAAAACCATTTACTTACTTGCTTGCTTGAAAGATGGTTTACAATTTAGAAACCATTTACTTACTTTTCAAAAATGGTTTAACTCAAAACCATGAAATACCAGTGCAAAACAGTTTATAATAATAATAATAATACACTAGTATTTGGAAAATGAGTTTAGAACACTCACCTCTTTGCTTGCTAAACTCGAAAGTACGCTCCACAACTTTCCCGCCTTTGCTTAGCCTACACACTCGATGTATTAGGATCACACACGCCAAGACAACTAAGAAATTTGCACACTTTGTGCTACAATTCAAAATTAAAATATGGCCCCAAATGCCATTCACAGGCATATGGCTAGATTCTAGACTAAAGGGACTTTCCATATAGTCTAAAAACACCCGAAAACATTTCTGAAAATTCTGTTCGGACTGTCTGAATAAAATCCTGAAATTTTAACCAAAACTGTCAGAAAACAGTCCCGAAATTCAGCCCGGACTGTCCGAAAATAGTCCCAAAATTTCCTAAAATTTCCTAAACTCAGTCTAAAAATTTTGGGACTGAATTTATGGCCTCTAAGAATATTCCAAGCCATTATATAGCCTTTTGGCTCGAAATAATACAAGTAGGAAAATTTCCCACCTCTTTAAGTTTGACAAAAAGCCAAGATTTTGGTGTCCACGCGTAGCTCTCGTCGCGTAGAGTAACTTAAACTTTGGTCCGAAAAATTTCGACCACTGGGACGACGATCCGAGGAAAACTAAAAATTTGGGTTTTTTGCATATTTACCTGAATTCTCGGTGAAACCCCATGTGTTTTGGTACTCACGCGTAGCCCTCGTCACGTAGAGCACTTTCCGTGTTTATCCCGACGAAATCCGACGATCAGATTTTCGTAAATCTGAGAAATAAACTAAGAGAAGAAAAAATTTTAAAAAAATCTCCCTGCTGCACCGACGCTCTCTCTGCCGTTTGATTTCCATTTCCTTTCTTTTGTTTTTGTCTTTTTTTTTTTTTTTATTCTTTATGTGGGACCCACATGTCCCTTTTTCTTTCTTTCTCTGTCCGTTTCAGTCCCGAAACAATTTATTATATCCCGGTTTCAATTTTATTTATCCTAAATGAATATTCTTTAACTATTTGCCATTTTTCGGAATTTTTCTAAAATCCCGTTTTCAGGTTTCACTTTAAACTCGTCGCCTAGAAATTGCAAATATTCCGATCAGTTCCTAATTAAACGAAACTTTTTCTAGTCACTAGATTTCACAGAGACCGAACTTCTTAACTGCGCACCGCTTCGTCATCCGAGATCTAGAGAATTTTCGAGACTTCCCTGAATTATTCTGGCAATTTATTATTATTAATTTACTATTTAAACTTCCATTAATTATACTTTTACCCCCTCAACTTTCCTTAATTGTAAATTTGTCCTCAAGCATTTAAATATTGCAAATCCAACTTTTGAAATTCCTACTATGGCCCATCTCTAACTTAATTATGCCTTATATATCCTTTTTGCTAAATGACCATTGTACCCTTGGTTTAATACCACAAATTCCGGGTTCCATAAACTTTCATTTCCTACTTTAGTCTCCAAAATACTACAATGTGACACTTGGTACTCTTATACACCCCTACAAGATCATGTACCAGACACTTTCTGATTTTGGGTGTTACAAAATCCTCCTTAGGAACATTTCGTCCTCGAAATGAAAACTAAACTCCAAACAAAAAGGGAAGGAACATACCTTATCCGAAAAATAATTGAGGGTACTGATGGCGCATCTGGGCCTCTGGCTCCCAAGTAGCTGCCTCCCTCTCATGATTCTTCCATATGACTTTAACTAATTGAATCACTTTGCTTCTCAACACCTGTTCCTTGCGGTCTACACCGCATGTGCATCTCTCATAAGTCAAATTTTTCTTTAACTGCAATGGCTGCTCTCTCAATACGTGTGAAGGATCCGCGATATATTTCCTCAACATCGATACATGGAATGTATCATGAATCCTTAATAATTCTGGGGGTAACTTCAACTTGTAAGCTACTGGCCCCACCTTGCTCACAATCTCATATAGTCCAATATACCCTGACTAAGCTTGCCTCGTTTCCCAAATCTCAACACACCTTTCCAAGGTGAAATCTTTAAAAAGACTTTATCACCTATTTCAAACTGCAAGTCTCTACGACGGTTGTCCGCATAGCTTTTCTATCTATCTCTTGCTATCTTTAGGTTATCGCGAACAACTTTCACTTTCTCCAAGTGATCTCCAGACGCCAAGCCAGTGGCCTATTAGCCTTTCACCAACCTCATCCCAAACATTACTGAGTCGCATTTCCTGGCCATATAGTGCCTCAAATTATGCCATTCCTATATCGTCTCGGGATAGTCATTGCAGGTGCAACCCATTAGTGCCAAGTGAGTATCCCAACTCTCTTTGAATTCCATCACATTAGCTCTCAAAGATATCCTCTAACGTCTCGAATAGTCCTCTCTGACCGACCATCTGGCCGGAGGATGAAATTGCCAGGCTGAAGTGTAGGCGAGTACCTAAAGCCGCGCTTGCAACCAGCCAAAACCTAGATGTGAACCTGGGGTCTCGATCTGAAACTATCGAAACTGGAACCCCATGAAGTCTCACTATCTCATCTACATACAATTTGGCCAACTTTTCAAAAGAATCTTCAACATTAACTGGTAGAAAATGATCAGATTTCGTCAATCGATCAACTATCACCCATATGTACATCATGTTTCTGGAGTCCGTGGGAAGACCCGTCACAAAATCCATAGATCTTTCCCATTTCCATACCGAATAGGAGTAACCTGTATCTTCCCGCTGGTTCGATGCTCGCTCTCACCGCGACGTTAGGCACCAGAGACGAAACTCGCTATCTCTTTCTTCATCCCATTCCACCGCAATGTTCTTTCAAAGTCCCGTATATTTTGGTACTACTCGATGCATAGCATGCAGAATGTGCTTCTTCCATAATGTCTCGCTTGCCATACCCGCACACACATTCTCTGTCCTTTCACTATCATGCCATCATCTCTAATCTGAAATTCTGCTTTCTTTCCTTTTTCTATCTCTTCCTTAAGCTTAATCATTTGTGGATCATGCGACTGCCCTGCTAGAATCTGATCCACTAAGAGAGGTCTAACATGAAACGTGGCTAATAAGGCTCCTGAATCCTCAACCTCCAATATCACCCCTATCGTTTCCAGATCCACCAACAAAGGGAAGATAACCCGATCTCATATAAGACAAAGAACTCTCTGTCACTCACTAAGGCATCTCAAGCATTTACATTAGCTTTTCCCGATGGTACTGGCAGTACAAATTAGTCCTTAATCAACTCAAGCCATCTTCTTTGCCTCTGTGTTTAACTTTTTCCTGGTGAAAATATATCAAGACTTTTATGATCTGTAAAGATCCTACAAGGAACACCATAAGTAATAATCATATTTTTAGGCAAACACGACTGCTGCAAGCTCTAAGTCGTGGTGTGTGGTACTTCTCCTCATGCTTCTTTAATTGTCTAGAGGCATATGCAATCACCCTATCATTCTGCATCAAAACACAACCAAGGCCTTGCCTGGAAGCATCACTATAAACCACAAATCCATCTTTCCCATTGGGTAAAGCTAGAACTGGGGCTGAAGTCAATCTACTCTTCAACTCCTCGAAACTCTGTGCATCCACCCAATCATACTTGACATCTTCCTAGTCACTGGTCAAGGTCGCTTATCTCGAGAACCCTCAACAAACTTCCCCGTAATATCCCGCTAAAATCAAGGAAGCTTCTGACCTCTGACACATTCTTTGGCGGTTTCCAATTTACCACAGCTTCTATTTTCTGGGGATCCACACTCACCCCCTCAGCTGAGATCACATGACCTAGGAATGCCACCCTGTCAAGCCAAAACTGACACTTGCTCAACTTGGCATACAACTGTCTCTCCCTTAGGGTCTGCAACAAAATCCTCAGGTGCTCTGAATGTTCCTCTGAACTACTTGAATACACAAGGATATCATCGATAAAAACTATGACGAACCTATCCAAATACGGTTGGAATACTCGGTTCATCAAATCCATGAACGCTGCTGGGGCATTAGTTAAACCAAATGGCATCACCAAAAACTCATAATGCCCGTGAGTATGTCCCGAATGTCGCTCAGTACATCACTTCGTACTCTCAACTGATGATACTCGACCTCAAGTCTATCTTGGAGTATACTCGGTGACCCTTTGGAGTTGATCAAATAACTCATCGATTCTAGGGAGTGGATAATGATCATGGATGGTAATCTCACTCAATTTGTCTGTGAATTCATACACACAACCGCAAACTCCCATATTTCTTTTTTCACGAAGAGAACTCGGAGCTCCCATGGGATATGCTCGCCCAATAAATCCTCTACTCAACAATTCTTCTAATCGAGCCTTAAGCCCTTTAACTCAAGCAGAGCCATCCTATAAGGAGGAATGGAAACGGGCTCACCCCTGAATCAAATCAATGTAGAACTCCACCTATCTTTCCGGAGGTAACCCGCAATATCATCCGAGAACACATCCTCGGGAACTTCTAACAACTGGAATCTCATCCAATATAGTCCCCTCCTTCCCTGTCTCCACCACATAAGCTAGATAACCCTGACATCCTTTACGTAGCATTTTCCTCGTGGGCCACGGCGATCATACAAGAAGATAACTCTACGAATCCTCGAACTTTACTCAATCTCCCCGTCTGCCTGCCTTACTTCCTTTTATAACAATCTAACGTGGCTCTATGGCGACAACTAATCCATACCGAGAACCATCAAGTCCCTCATATCTAAAGCTACAAGATCCGCCTCGAACTCCCTTGTTCAACCGAACTCTACTATCTCTCGACTACTCGTCTTCGAGAATAACGGATCTCCAAATTGGAAGGAACTCCCATACGAATCTCTAACCCGCTGGGTCTCTATCCGGGAAGCGATCTAAGAAAGGCCCGGATGCAAATGAATGCGTAGCCCCGGGTTTACATGTATACGCATCATGCCCAAGGATAGAAATAATACCGCTGGACCACATCCGAGTCGCATCCGCATCTCGCCGAGTCACAAAGATATACTCCGTCCTCGGGTGCGAGGCTCAGCCCCAGATCCCCCGGGCACGCCCACCCTACCACTCGCTACCTCGCCCGCGGGCCGTGCCGGCCCCTCCGCGGGGGAAACCGACAACCTCTCGTGGCGCTCATCTCTGCACCTGAGTAGCTGATCAAGCACGATGTCTCCGCACCAATCGACCGAGGACACTTCAATAAACGGGGCCTCCGGCCACGTGGAACACCCCGAATCGAATCTCCCGCACTCCCCATGGTGTCGTCTGCACATATGACAAACGGGAGGAATACCGTGCCACCGCTAGCAACCGGCCTCACCGATCCCCTCTGACTGTGAGATAGCCTCGACCGCACCCCTCGGCCTCCGTAATCCTCGCCTTGTTCTTTATGCTATAACGTCCTCAGCTTTGTTGGGACGTGCCTGATGCACTCCTCTTACTCTTACTTCCCGCCACTGACATGGTCAGAGTACTTTGCTCAACTCTCGTAGCGGCCCCAACTAAGTCCCCAAATCTATCTCGCTGACCACTGATAAATGCACTCTGATCCGGGGTTGTAGTCCTGATAAAAACCTCTTGCATTTCAGGACTTCATCTGCTTGAATGTATGGAACCAATCTAATTAGTTCCGAGAACTTCTTCTCATACTCGGAGACTGACATGTTCTTCTGTTCTAACTTGAAGAACTCCTCAATTTTTGCATCCTTATGACTCTGAGGAAAGAACCTATCAGTGAATTCTTGTTGGAATTGGTCCCATGTTATGCCATCGGGATACCTCCTCTCTACGGCATCCCACCAATCCTTAGCCCTGTCTTCCATTAGGAAACTGGAAAACAAGACTCTTTGCTCATCCTGTGTTCTATAACTCCGTAGAACCTTATCGACTCGCCAAATTAACCAGTCAGCTCGATCACCATTGCCGGCTATACGGCTTGGCGCCTGGGCTCAGATTTATTGACCTCCCAGGTTCTTCCAGAACCTCTCTAGGTTGTGGTGGAGGCTGCGACTGATGACGGGTCGCTATGACTACTATCCGTGCACCAGAAGCACTTGCTCGGCCAGAAATAATCCCACTTTGAGCTCCTCTCGTGGCTCGATGGTCCACCCCGACCTATCGCCGAGGCTGATTCATAGAGGCGGTAGTGGAACCAACTACGTGCTCATCTCTCTCAGGTACTACAGGAAGCTCAGGAGCCTCTGGAATAACTCTCCTAGGACGACCTCTACGTCCTCTTCCTGACATAGTGCTGTATTTGTCCAAAATCAACTTTTTAATACTTTGAATCACTTCATATGTATGTACTTTGAACTTAAACATGCATGGTTGCTAATACTTATGCTCGATATACCACCTGCGTGGTAATCTTCTCCTCCTCATGTCCCAGGTTATTGCATACAACCTGCCTCGATACCACCTCGACACACCCCCACCCCTTCCAAGGGGCGGGCGTGCCGGCCACCCACGTAAACCCCCGCCGCTACCCCAACGACCAGAAACCCCCGTAGCGGCCGCATTGCTTGCCAAACCTCCTATAAAAATCCTCTTTGCTAAACTTATGATTTTATAAAATTTCGGCAGCATAATACCTGCATATAGACATGTCCCAACCTTGTGATACATCCCATTTACACTATATCCAAAATATGGCAACCAAAGATACCAACACATTCTCACAAAACTACTCTATGTACATACATATGCTCCATTATACAAGTTCAAAGTATTTCACACAATATTCTTAATTAATGCATCGATATAAATGTCGAGAATCCTAACTGCCTCCAAATGGGTCCTGGAGTGTCTCTGCATCTGAAAATAGTTTTAAAATACAAAATAATGAGCTTAAACGAGCTCATGAGTGTATGCTTATAAAGGTTTTGCTTTTCCTAGAAAAACATCTCAAAATGTAAAACTCTCTCTTTACTAAATATTTCCAAAGAAATTGCTTTTCAAGTTTCTAAAACTTTTCTTAGCTTGCTTGTTTACTGTGTTTTCTGCTTTTAAAAAGTTTATAAAACTTTTTAATACTTCATTGTTGCTTGCTTTGCTTTTCTTTAAAAGCTTATAAAACTCTCATTTCGTTGCTTAGAAGTTTATAAACTTCTCAAAACTTCTTGCTTGCTTGCTTTATCTTGGGTTTGAAAAGTTTCTAAAACCTTTCACAAACCTTTTGCTTTAAAAGTTTCTCAAAACTTTTTCATAAAACGGGAGTTGCTCAACCGTATGCTTTGAAAATAAACTGAGCCTCGGGCTCAACCGCTTGCTTTAAATGCAGGAGCTTGGCTTTCGGCCGATCGTTTGAAATCTAAACGGGAGCTTGGCTCAACCGTTTGCTTTAAAGCTCTCGGAAGCACAGGCGACAAGGAACGATAGTTGATTTTCAAAGCTGTATATTATGCTTTCGTAAAACATCCAACCAGGCTATTTTTTGCTTGCTTACTAGTGAACCGCGGAAGCACAGGCGCGCGTGCGGTGCGGAGACACAGGTCGCATCACCTTTCCGGTGGTATGAATTGGAATTGACTGGGTGCGCCATCACCATAATTTGGTTAGAGCTCATAACCTTATATACTCTGTCGTGCCCGCGGTCTCCTTTAAATGCATGATGTATGTCCTAGGATTTTGACCCGGTGAGCTTCTGATGCATGTAAATCCCTATGCCAGGTGCACGTGCAGACTCTCAGCCGGATTGCTTGCTTAGAACTAGAGGAAGGCCTGTTTTTCTAAATATTCTTTGCTTGCCTTGCTTGCTTGCTCTTTGAAAAATGGTTTAATTAACCATTTGCCCTTCTTAAAAAATGGTTTAATTATTGAAGCCATTTGCCTTTATAACGAAAGATGGTTTAATTTAGAAACCATTTACTTACTTTCAAATGGTTTAACTCAAAACCATGAAATACCCGATTAAGCAGGTTTATAATAATAATAATAATACACTAGTATTGGAAAATAGGTTGAAACACTCACCTCTTTGCTTGCTAAACTTGGTAGCGATTCCACATAGCTTCCGCCTTTTCTTTTACTTCCTTTCGATGTATTAGATCACACACGTCAGCATAACCAAGAAATTTGCACACTTGGTGCTACAATTAAAATTTTCAGAAAATATGTGGGCTAATGCCATTCACGGGCATATGGCTAGATTCTAGACCTAAAGGGACTTTCCATATAGTGCAAAAACACCCGAAAAACATTTCTGAAAGTGCATCAGGACTTGTGCGAATAAAATGCAGAATTTTAACCAAAGCGTCGAGCTTGATCCGAGAAGTCGGCCGGATACGTCAGAAAATAGTCTGAAATTTTCCTAAAATTTCACAAAAATTCCTAAACTCGATCTAAATTTTGGAATTTGGTGCCAACCTCTAAGAATATTCGAGCAATTATATAGCCTTTTAGGCTCGAAATAATACAAATGGGAAAAATTTCCCACCTCGCTGGATTTGGAAGCCAAAAGCGAGATTTTGGTGTCCACGCGTGGCTCGTCGTAGAGTAACTTAAACTTTGGTCAGAAAATTCGACCCTTCAGAATGACGTAGATCTGAGAAAAACTAAAAATTTGGGTTTTCGCATATTTACCTGAATTCTCGGTGAAATCTGTGTTTTAGTACTCACATGTCAGCCTCGTCAAGTCGACTAAGTTATCTAAAATGAATCAGACGATTGATTTTGTAAATCGAGGAAATAAACTAAGAAGAAAAATTTTAAAAAAATCTCCCTCTCTTTGCAAACAACTCTCTGCCGTTTGATTTCCATTTCCTTTCTTTTGTTTTTGTCTTTTTTTTTTTTTTTTATTCTTTATGTGGGACCCACATGTCCCTTTTTCTTTCTTTCTCTGTCCGTTTCAGTCCCGAAACAATTTATTATATCCCGGTTTCAATTTTATTTATCCTAAATGAATATTCTTTAACTATTTGCCATTTTGAATTTTTCCCCAAATCCCGTTTTCGAGTTCACTTCAAGCTTCGTCGCCTAGAGAGAGTGGTAAAATGTTAGGCGTCACCGAGTGCTTGGCTTTCTAGGTCACTAGATTCATGAGCGAACTTAGCAGCGCAGTCCGTTTCGTCATCCGAATCTAAGAAATTTCAGACACTGAATTACGGCAATTTATTATTATTAATTTACTATTTAAACTTCCATTAATTATACTTTTACCCCCTCAACTTTCCTTAATTGTAAATTTGTCCTCAAGCATTTAAATATTGCAAATCCAACTTTTGAAATTCCTACTATGGCCCATCTCTAACTTAATTATGCCTTATATATCCTTTTTGCTAAATGACATTTGTACCCTTGGTTTAATACCACAAATTCCGGGTTCCATAAACTTTCATTTCCTACTTTAGTCTCCAAAATACTACAATGTGACACTTGGTACTCTTATACACCCTACGGTATCATGTCTCTTTGTACACCACGTTCTTACAACTCAAAAAGGGCTACAAGGAGATAAATTGGAAAACATCAAAGGAATAAGTATCAAATTTTTCACACATGTGGGAGTACATGTACAAATTTCATGCTCCGGTCCCTTTATGCCAAATTTAGCGAAGTAGGAGGAATACTATGTGAAATTGGCACATTTGCTCTTTCAACTTCTCACTTCATCCAATCGTGTTTCTAGCCTTCCAAAGTTACTTCCAAAGCTCTAAAATAAGGCCTAGGGTCCCCAAAGATGACTCATTACTTGTCTTCATGCATCCAAAAAATCGAAGAAGTTTTCTAAAATCCTTGAAAAAAACTAGTGCTCAAAGAAAAACATTAGTAGCGAGGTGTAGGGACTTGCAACTCGTAAAGTTGGTTAAATATGAACAATTATTACTCACAAGGACTTAAAGCATGTGAGTTAAGCATTAATAAATTTCCTTTTTGAGCAGTAATCAATGTTCGAGATACATGAATGATGAGTGTAAAACTCATCTATGTTTTAAGTTCATTTCACATGCTATTTTGAGCATTTTATATCCATATTCATGTAAAAATCTGTAACATTTCCCTCTTTTGGTTTGTAGGATTCTTGATGAAAAAGTGATTTGTGAAACAAACAATATATTTCCAAAGAAGAATTATTGAGGTGTCTCTGGCAACGTCCCTTGGAAGATGAATTTTTTTGTAACATATGGAACATCTTATTAGTGCCCAAAAAGTTCTATTTTGAACCCTATTTTTAATAGGTTTTGAGCGCTGTTTGTATACTAATTGTTATAATTAACCTAATTGACATGTTAGGGTCCCTATTGTACTTCTGATCGCATTTTGGGGCTATTTTTATAGTTTTTGCAGGAATTGGAAGCCAAATCGTCATATCAATCCAATCATAACAAAGTCGGGTTGATTTCCATCAATTTCATATAGTTTTCTATCAATTTCAGCAAGCCGGGAATGAAGAATATCAAAGCAAGAAGAAATGTAATAGTGCAGCGTGATTAGTAGCAGTAGGGAGCAATGGAACAGTAGCCAACAGTGATGAACAGGAGGAAAATTCGCTACATACTGGAAAATTCGCTACAAAGCGAATTTTTGCTACAATAGCGAAATTTCGCTACAATAGCGAGGGCCTGCTCTATGTATGAAATTTTAACTGTAGCGAAAAATTTCAGCTCTTCAACGACCACACATTTTTGGTTTTTTTCTCCTTTTTCCACCCTCATTGTAATTTTGTTCTTTCATATTGTTTTGTAATTTCCCTTTTTAAGGCATGTAAGCCTCGATCACGTATGATGGACATCAATCACTTACCATGATAAATTTTTAGGGCTTTCCCGGCTCTCTGTATTTTTCTCTGTTGCTCCCTTTTCTTTCATTTTCTTTTCTATTTTCTGGGCAATAAACCTCAGGATCGAGTACAAACCCGTTTCTCCTTGAATGAATTTCTTGGCGCGAGATCTGAAGACTCTTTGGAGGTCCCTTCTTAAATGCGGTACTCTCCTTGCCGAGTTTTGTGTTCACTTCCCTAACTATAAGGTTTTATCCTTGGTGTAATGGCTATTGTTGGCGGTAAGCTTTTAGGGGTTTAGTGGATGCTTGTGCTAGATCCAGATTATTAGTTACCCTACATGACCCGTTCTGAAAGGGAGTCGAGAAGACTTTCTTCTTTGTCGGTGACCAACATTAGCGATGAGATGCCATTTTTCAAAAGGATAAAAATTTTGGGTTAGGTTTTATAGCTAAATGAAGATCTGGTTCGGGAGATGACTATAGGTCATCCTCTCCAACGCGAGGAAATGAACCTTGGAAACCCTCAGTTTCCGTAAAATCCCGAACCCGAGTATCTGATGCGTCGAAGTCTCTTTATTATTTTCTTGTTTTACCTTACAGTTTATTTTCAGTTTTCATCATCGACCCTCACTGTTTTTAAAAACCCTAAATCCAAATTGAATTAACCAATTTTGGCCTTCACTGTTAGTCATTTGTGCAAAGAAAACCCATCCCTGAGTTCGACCCTAGAACCGCTATACTGTAGTAGCTTTGCTACGGTAGTAGGAGGAATTTTAGGATATAAATTTTGTTGATTCCGGCACCCCTACTGTGGCACGAATCAACATCAAATGGTTCAAATTCCCCAATTTTTGAATTCTTCATTCAAAGAGCTTTCTAACGATACGTCACATGCCCAAATCTAAGTTAAAACGAAGAAATTATGACCCTAACAAGTTGGAGAAGAAAAACTGGCTGCTAAGCATAAACTATGTCGCGACATAGCAAAAAAAAGTCGTGACAAAGCCAGCGACAAAGCCAGAAAACTTTTCACAACAAATTTTATTTTGTCGCAACATAGCCAAAGGTAAACTTTGTCACAACAAATTTTATTATGTCGTGACATAGGCAAAGACAAACTTTATCGTGACAAATTTTTACTATGTCGCGGCAAAGTTTTATTATGTCATGACATTGACAATGGGCTTCACCAAAAAGCCCCGAAAATTGCTATTTTGGACTATTTTCAAGCCCATTTCACCCTAGGACTATAAATACTCATTTTTAGGTTTTTAGGGCAAGAAAGGGGGTGGGAGAACACCTCTCATGAGGTTTCTTTCTCTAAACTGCCTATTTTTTTAGTGTTGTTGTAGATTTTTTATTTTTAGGATCTTAGAGTAGTTTGAGAGCATATTTTTTATTTGTATTGAAGAGATTTCGATGTTGTACATCAGATATTTATATTTCATTATTGTTCAGACAAAGATTGAAGCTAAAATCTGGATTTTTCTCTCACTCTTTGTCTCTTGATTTCTTTCTTCATTTTCTTACTTGTTGTTTGATTAGTGATGGTTGGAATCCAGTAATTGAAAATTAAACACCCTCTAGGAGTGGGGATCAATTGTTGAACCTTCAAATTTGCAGATTTTCAGTTTATTTTGTGGGTTTGAAGATTGATTTTATATAATTGGTATTGTTCATATAATGAGCTGTTCTTGATATTAGTAGCTTATACCCAGAAAATGGTTGTATCTTGCTCTGATTTCCAAGAGGCCCTCTGAGTGACACAGAGATGGAGATTCTTGAGAGTATGGAGCAATTACTTAGGGGTATGTTAGAATAATATTATGGAACTAATGAACTCTGAAATATTACTTTGATAGATCACTAATTTACTCATGGTGTGAGGATTAATTAGATGATGTATCAGTTTAATGTTTAGAGGTCTTACCTCAATCTGATATAATGACCTTGATCCCGTGTTAGCATAGATCTAATCAAGAAGAGAGAGAACTTTATTAGATTTGAAGGATAAGATATTAATTAGATTGGAGAAGGCTTGCATTGTCACGTCTGTAGGGCAAGAATTATTCAGTCCTAGGTATAGGGTGTGAAGTATTGGAAAGGAAAAATACCTAGTTCTTAGAAAGAGGATTATATCATACAAGTAACTGATTAGACCCATGTGTCTAGAAGGAATATGGTTCTCTAATTAGTTAAATGTATAGTGTCATGAGGAATCCAAGGTTATACTACATTGCTCTTGGACAAATCCAGCGTTCAACTCACAAATGTTACGCTTTCAAGGAAATGCAAATTGATTGTTAAATGATTATCACTATCCCTAGTTCCTCTCGTCATACATTTTAGAATTAAGTAGTTGTTTGTTTGGTAGATTTTAGGATTAGTTTTAAATTAGTTTTATTTTAGTTAAATTGATTTTTATTCCGTCCTATTTGATTTCTAAATAGTGAAGAGGCATGTCAGGGGTGCTCGAATTCCAATTAAGAGCACCTTCAATCCTCGTGGGTATGATATCTAGACTCCTAGAGTCCCACTTTATTATTTATGACCCGTGCACTTGTATGGAAGGGATAGGTGTTAGTAATACTTTTCATTTGAGTTTTTAGTACCCTTGCTTTTTAAATAGGTTTTGAGTATTTACCACATTCAATTCCTTGGCCAAATTTTCATATATAATACATCATTTGGTCTTTACAAGTTTTTGTGTATTTACTCACAAGAAGAAAAAAAGGAGGAGATGTGACCTTTGAAGACAATGCACAAGGTAGAATCATTGGACATGGTCCCATAGGAAGAGTGTTTAAGTTGTGTGTGTGCTTTAACTAAGGGAAATTGGTTAATCAATTTGAATACTTATCATCAGAAATCATTCATATCCATAATTAAAAGCCAAATCTAATATCAATTCAGAAATAGGTGCTCTTCTAACCTGATGAATAAAGATCCATTTTGGAACCCTTAAGACTGATCCTAGGGAAATCCAACTCAGGGAGCTTTTTCTCATTTGAATATACATTTAATTTTTCTCTGCACCTTGCAAACCCTAATTTCATCTTTTCAATTTATTAGTTATATTTTATAAAAATCAATTTCATCACTCTCACTATTCTTACTCTTAAATTGATTTCCCATAGTATCAATGGATGACCTTGATAACCACTATACTAGTGATTTGTATTACAAACTTCTTTTTGATCGAATGCAAATCACATAGGTAGGAATTGTCAGGTTTATAAATTTATTTTCTTGATTACAATCCTTCCTCACACCTACAATAACATTGAGAGTCATAAGATTAAGGCTTAAGTCTAAAAGACCAACACAATCATCTTATAATCCACCACCTCCTTATTGGAAGAATGACTCGTCTTAGTCATCAAGATGGCTTTCTCATGGTGTGTGCAAAAGTGTGTAATGTTACACATTGGATTCGACATATAGTATTAATTAAGGTTCACAAGTGATCATGAATTCTCAAGCTACTTCATTGAATTGTATCTGAAGTTTGAGAGAATATTGAGTTTGTGATAAAATTAAGAGTGGCTTTGGCCTATAAGTGAGATGGTAAGCTAATCATATATTACCTTCGTATTTGGTTACTAATGATGAAAGCGATCATTAATGGATATTCTTAATAGATACATCATGATATCTCTTAAATTGAAATAGCGTATCCCCTTGGGTGATCCCAAGGTGTGTTTATAGAAACTATGACCATAGTAATTCCTTAAGTAGAATTTAACATAGATTTTTTAGGAGATAAAAGATGTCACTTAAACACTTAACAAGAGGATATGTAACTCAAGGGTGAAGGAAGTAGTCTTGAAAAATTGATAGTTTTCACCTTGTTAGCTTATGATTCGCAATTCATAGAGAAATTAAACACAATAATATATAGTAAGTCATGGATTCGAGAACATGGTGTGTCATTGTTATTTACATAGGATATTATAGTTCAATTGAGTCTTTGTAGTGGGATGTTGATCAATTCGTTTCATAACAGAATTTTAAGGGAGCAAATACTCCTATGGGGCCAAACGATATCCTCACTCTAAGTTTAGAACACATTTAGAATAGGTTATGAGAGTCAGATTGCCTCTAGGTTCACTTCTATGTATAAGGGTGTTTTCAATAATGATAAATGCATAAAGTCTCTGGATGGGTAAAATTGATGAATTAATAGGCCATATTTGGTTTTATTTAAGTAAATCTAAAGAGACAAACACCACCTTTAATGTGTTTGCCTTAATTATGTCTCCACTCTTAGAAAATAAGGTTTTGTGAATATTCACTAAAGTACAATTCATTTTTGAAAATGATTTCGAATGCTAAAATTACTTCTTTTTTTTTTTTTGTTAGTTGAGAGTAAAATATAAGTAATATGTATTTTTAACCTTTTATGTATTTTTCGACTTGTTTCTCACTTTTCAAAATTCAACACTTTTTCACTCGGTCATTTACATATCTTCTACAAATTATTAAAAATGTGTGCTAAGAAATTATAGTCATGATAGATACTTGAAAACAAAAAAAAATAAGAATAATGTTAGTTATTCAAGATTTGTTGTAAAAAAAAAAACACAAATATTTGAGGATAATTTTTGAAAGAAAATAATAATAAACAAATATGATACGTTTGAAAAAGTGTAAGTTTTTAAATATATGTATTTGATAAGTATTTGAAAGTATATGTATTTTGGCAAGTAAATATTTTATTAAGATTTGAGAATTTATTGAGATAAGGAATATGATTAGAGTAATTATTAAACAACTATAGGATATAAGATATGTTAATAATACTTGTTATCAAGTATGATAGTTGTTAGGTAAAAAGATTGAGATGGTTATTGGGTAATAATATAATTTATAAAATATTATTAATAGTATTTCTTTACAGTAAAATATTTAGTTCATATTAAGAGTACATAAATAAATAAATTATTGAAATAAGATTAGAAAGGAATATGAGTTTTTGATGAGTATGAAACTCATATAGCTTTAAGTCAAATTTTGCATGCATATTTGAGGCTTTAATGCTTTATTTTATACAAAATTATGGAATCTTCACCAAAATTATTGTTTTGGAGGAATTACTATCAAAAGAAGCAAAAATAGCAAGAAAAGATGCCTAATTGACTAAGGTAGGAAGCAAGGAAGGTCGTGACATCAAAATCAATGTTGCAGAAAAGACATGATAGCATATGTGTGTCGTGACATTGAATCTAGTGTCGCGAAACCAAAGTGAAAAGTCCCTGGGAAAATCAACTGAAGAGTGTCGTGACATTCACAAATGTGTCACGACATCCACTTAAATGAAGTGTCGGCAGGAATGTTACACACTACCACGATACTCATGAAGACCAAGAAGCAACTCACAATGTCGTGACATTGCAACAAGTGTCGCGACACTCATTCTAGAAGACGCCATCTGAACATCACAAGGACAGTATCAAGGTAGGCCTTGGCGACACAAGACTAGAAGGGAGTGTTGCGACACTCAAACTAATGTCGCAACAGTCTAAATTCAATTTCAGAGGCAAAATCTTCAATTAAGTGTCGCGACAACATCACGACATTGCCCTAAGACATAGAAGAAAGGTGATAACGTCGCAACATGACTAGAATGTTGCAACACATCATCTTGTGGCCTTGCATAAAAGTCCAAAAAATTTGCTTGGATTTGAGGCCCAACAATGATTGGACTATAAATAGTAAGAGATAGGGCGCAAAAATAAAGGAGAGCGAAACGAAAATAAAGGCAGCAAAGATAAAGTAGGGAATAAAGTTTTTGTAGTTTTTCTTTTGTAGTTTTTTTTAGAATAGAGTTTCCATAATTTTTCTTTAGAATAGTTGATCTGAGCTGAGTTTTTATGGAGAGAACATTGAAAATCAAGTTTCTCTGAACTTGAAGGAAAGCATAAATCATTGTTTAAATTCCTTTTCTCATTTTCTAGATTATGATCATATTGAACTTGTTTATACAACTTGTTCTTATTATGTATAATCCAGTGATGGAAGGCTAAACACCTTATGGGAAGGAATCAGTAATGTGCTTATTATGTTTGCAAGGATTTTATGTAGGTTGTGGGTTTGAACTCTGGATTTACATAATTAGTTTAGATGTTTGTTTTCGTATGCTTGATCTATTAATTCTATAAACCAAGGGAATAGTTCTAACCCTTGCTTTAAGGATCCCCTTAAGTGACAGTTGAGGTGTGTTCCAGGAGTTAGGATAATGATCTATTAGTATATAAAATTGATATAGTGAGAACCTATCTCATTCTAATCAAAAGATTTTGTTTCTGTCAATGAAAATGAGTATATTGGTTAATCTGTAGAGTGATGAACTAATTATGTTGGAGAAAGCTTGTGTTGCCCTGTCTATAGGGAAAGCTAACTTCAGTCCTAAGAATTGGTTGAAGAGTCCTAGTTTAGGAAGTCATCCAAGGCTTAAAGGGAATTAGATCCTAAAAGTAGCTATTTAGACACATGTTATCCTAGTTTGGGAACATGGTGGTCTTCTAAATTGCCAAATGTATAGTGGTTGAAAGGTTTTCAAGACTGTCTTACAATACCATAGATGAGTCAGGATTGACATAAGCAATTCATTTTTTGGAGACAAGGCAAACTAATAGTTACATCACTAATTCCAGTCCTAGTGCTTTACTAAATATCAGAGATTTTTTTTTTAGATTTAGACAACCTTTTGAAGAAAAGAAAATAGCTCATAAAAAAATATTTTCACTATGTTAAATAGATAGTTCGCAATATTTAAGATTGGAGTTCAAATAGTGATGTCCTCGAGTAGTTTGGGTACTTAATCTAAGGAAATTTCATCAGATTTCTATGGGAACCATATTTGGACTTAAAAATCCATTTTACTACTTGTTGATCTATGCACTTGGAGCAAAAAGGACCAAGTTGAAGTTTAATTAATATAAAGGTAAAAGGCATATCAACTGGTTTGGCAATAAGTTTTTTGCTCAATAGCTAGGGACTTAACAAAAAGTCTTTGGTTTCCATTCAAGAATTTGTGTCAACATGTTTTTGGCGCCCTTACCGAGGATTCTAGCATGAAAAATTCTTAGATTAATATTTAAACCAAAAAGGAAATTGCTAATTTGAACATTTGTTTTTGTTTTATTGTTTTTGGAGAAATTGAAATATCATTTAGGCTGAAGTTATGATTAGTTATATCCATTGATCTTATTATGGTTTCATTATGCTTATTATAGGTGCTTAATAATTGCATCGGAGATCAGAAGTTGAACTATTGCTACTAGACACTGAGATAGAGAAGACATTAAGAAATTTGAAAAAATATGAGAAAGTTGAAATGACTATGGTGAAGCGAGGTTAATCAAAATATTCCTATAGTATGATAGGAGGACCTCGTAGGGAGGCAAGAACTATGGAAGACTTACGGAGCCGGTGATCGAGAGAGGAATATTCGGTATTGAGCCTTTTGTAGGTAATGGTGCAGGCTGAAGCCTGCCTGATTACTATGGTGCAACAAAGTTAGTTCACAAGGCATCTAAGTGAGGACCCTAATGAGCACTTGGGCAAATTTCTGAGGATGACCAACATAGTGAAAATGAATGGTGTCAATCCAGATGTGTTCAAGTTGCAATTATTCCCTTTCTCTCTAAGATAAGCCTCTACTAACTCTTCCCAATTTCTCACTGAGCCATATGGCGATCAAGTGAGGATCGCCACTTGATCTTATCACCACTTTTCTCTCAAAAGTGATCAAGTGAAGAACTTAAGGCACTGGTAGTGCTTGGGGTTGAGCCGAGAAGCAAGAAACCCAATATTAGTTAGTAGGTTACTTGACCTCGAGAGGGGCTCGTAATTAAAATAATCAAGAATCGCCTTGGAGAAATTGATCAGTGAAGCAAATAGGATTACGGTCAGAGATGTAGATTTGGATTGTCTAATTACTTTAAAACCACAGAACCTCTTTATCTTGAAGCCCTCAACTTATGTAATCAATTTACTAGTTTTTCTTGTAGTATTTTAATTTAGATTTTCTTATTCAAATCATCCACAACTATTCACATTTGGATATTAAGTAATTCAATTGGTACTTAGCATCTCGTTCCTCCTTGTTGATCGATCTTTGTACTTTTAGTACACTGTATTACTTGACACGTGAATATGCAGTAATTGCATGTCTTTTTCACGTAGTCTCAATACAAAACACAAATACGCTTATTAAGTTTTTAGCACCGTTGCAGGGGAGTTTCGGTGTTTTATGTTTATATTGACACTAAGTACATCTCTAGTATTTCAAACATTTCTTTTCCTTTGTTTGTTTCAAATTTTCATTTTATTTTATTTTATTTCTTGACATTTAGTTTTATTCTTTGAATTTTTAGGGACCATTAGGTTGCATGCGAAGTTAAGAGCTGAAAATCTTATACCAATAGATCTTGAAATTGAATAGAATTTGAGAAGAATTCGAAGAAATAAGAGAGTAGCTAGTTAGTTAGAGCATCAGCCTATGGAAAATATGGAGGATGTCAGAGGAGAAAAGTTGGTTCCAGAATGGGATATGGTGTAACACCTAATATTACACTGATGAGTCTTAAACTCATATGTTTTTAAGCCCATTTTTCAAGTATATTTTAGGCTTAAAAGTTCAGTTTAATGCAAAATTATGGAGCTTTCACCCAGATATATGTCTTGCAGGAACTTAAAGAAAATAAGCAGAATTCAGCATAATAAGGAGCAAAAATCAGCATTGTGCAAAGAAAAAGCCAATGTCGCGACATTGTTTCAGCAGATATCCAGTGTCGCGACATTATGTGGAAAAGGTCTTGATATTACTAAAATGTCACAACATTAGTTAAGGAAGGGAAAGAAAAGATATCCTAATGTCATGATATCATCAACAACCCTAGCAATCAAATTATGGGAACCATCCAATATTGCGACATTTGATCAGTGATGTCACGACATTAGATCAAGGCAGCCTGGGTGATGAGATAAGAAAAATGTTGCAATTTCAAGCAAATGTCACGACATTAGCTACGACGTTGGTAGAAAGCTTCAAAACAACAAGACTCAATGTCGCGACATCGGGAAAAAAAATGTAAGAGCAAAGGCATCGGTAAGCTATGTCGCGACATCGACTTAGTATGGCAACATCAATTAGATGTCGCGACATCATAACAAAGAACTGTAACAATTCATGTTGAAACACTATATACTTAAGCATCCATGTTGAAACACTATAGAGAAGTGTCACGACATCAATTCAATGTCGCAACATCTACTCAATGTGGCAACACATGAAAGGCAATGTTGCGAGGAAATGAATTAATCTTGTATTGAATCTCAATGTCCGCGACATAAATCACGATATTGACTTATGCTGAAATTGAGAATTGCCTAATCAGATTTTTTTTTTTTTTTTTTTTTTTTTTTGATGTCGCGACATCAGATGCGACCCACGACATTAACAATTCTAATGTTGTGACATCACCTCAACATCAACATCTAAGGCAGCAATTCTAGGCTTTTCGAAGTGCGTGATTCTCGCCTCATTTTTAAGGTCCAAGATCTAAGCCTATAAATAAAAGCTCCTAGGGAGTAGTGCACAGCTTCCGTCGAACCTGGAATATCTAGGTAGCTAGAGTCTCCTTTATATATTAATTTTCTTTAATTTATTTTCGTTGATTTAGTTTCAGCTTACATTCTAGTAAGTATTTTCTTTGGATTTGAGTAGTGATATGGGTTGAAGTTTTGAGCTAGGTTCATTGTAAAAATTTGGTTTTCTTTACTGTCTGATTTCAATGGAATCTTGAAATTTTATGGAGTACATTTATTTTAGTTTGCTTGCAATTTCAGTGAATTTTCCTGATCAATTAGTCACTGTTATTTGTAATCTAGTTTTGAAACACTAAGCTCCCTCTAGGAATGGACTTATGTTAGCTTCTTTTTTTTTGCGCTAATCTTGAATTTATTTAATTGGTGTTGTTCTTGAAATGAACTGTTATTAATATTAGTAGCTTGTACCTAGAAAAAGGTTATATCTTGCTCTGATTTCCACGAGGCCCTCTAAGTGACACAAAGATGGAGAATCCTGAGAGTATGATGCAGTCACTTGGGGGTATGCTAGACTAATATTATTATACTAATGAACTCTAGAAATTACTTTGATAGATCACTAATTTACTCCTGATGTGAGGTTGGAGGTGAATGATGTATCGATTTGGTGATTAGAGGTTTCTCCTGTGTCGATGGAGACCACCCTTCCACATTCAATTGTTATTCCTGCTTCCCTTCCCTTCCATATACTACATGCATATTTGCTACCCCACACTCACCTGCCTCTCACTGGTCTTTCTCCATGTTGGCATAGATCTGACTATTAGATGAGGCAGAGGTTGTATCATATTCGGGGAAGGATGAGATACCAATTAGATTGGAAAAACCTTGCATTTTGCATGTGTATGAAAGCGCATTATCCTGTCTATAGGGCAGATTCTTGATCTTAGAGTGGAGTATCAAGTCTTGGAAAGGAAAATACTCAATTCTTAGAAAGATAGTTATATCACACAGTAGCGTTGAGTATGTATCTGGAAGAATAGCGGTTTATAGCGGAGTGAGTGATGGGTATTCAATTAATCATATCATTATCAGAGAATTCACTATACCTTATATTTGACAGTTACATTTCAAACTAATGGCTGAATTATGTTATAAAATGATGTAGAAATTGAGAATCATACATTGATCTATTTTACAGTGTTAACTTTACTCAGTGAACTCTCCAATCCAATTTATTTTTATGAAAAAACGGTAATTTTGCCGGGTCAGTATAGATAAGACCCTAGATTTTTTTTTTTTTGTAGATATCGGATGACAAAATGGATCTCATTTGTTTACCTTTGCCAGAGTGTTGCTTGTGCAAGGAGATGGTGACAGTGCAAGTCTGGTTGAACCTTGTTCCGCCATTTATTTGTATGACTGGCGGGAGCAACAAACATCGGGTGAGCGATCGTTTTTTTCCGCATGTTGAGGTGGTTGAGCTAACCATGAGTTCTTGGCACCCTGAACCGTAGGCGGTGGAAGCCAAGTGTCATGCCTCTATGGTGTGCAACTAGTGGGGTTTTGGTGGCATGAGAGACACTTGTCCTATTCGAGGACAAGTGTCGAGTGGTTGAGAAACATCCCAGCACCTTGGGAATGGGTTCTGGCTGGTGGAAGGATGAAAAGAGAATGAATCCAAGCATTGACAGAGAAGAAAAAAAAGAAAGAAGAGGAAGGAAGAAGGAGAAAGAGAAGGAAGAAGAAGAAGGAAGAAAGGAGAAGAAATTTATTATGTATATATGGCAAAAGGGTCTTTATATACTAAATTAAAAGGAAGGAGGGGGAGGGGGGAGGGGGGGGGTGCAGTTCATAGGCCCGAGGTGAGAAAGGAAACTAGAAAACCTAAGCAAGAAAAGAAAGGGAAGAGAAAGAGGCTAAACACCTCTATTTTGCGAGTTGAAGGTCGAGACTTGATCCACACACTTTCTGAGAGTAGAGACTTTTCCTATTTGGTTATTTTCCTTGCTTGGGGACATGGAAATGGCATTGGTTGAGTTTGGTTGTGACCCTCAATGAAGGAGATTTCGTGTATAAGGTAAATGTTGTGTTTTGGGGTAGATGCTGCCTAGTTATTTTTTTTTTCCTTCTACCCCTTGACTGTGTTCTTTCCATAACTTGGCCATAACTCATCCGAATTGAGTGATTCTAGTTGCTGAGTAAACTAGACGTAGAGGAGAACACATTCCTTGAAATAGATCTATCCAATTTCTGACTCCTTTTGACACAGAAATGCATTCAAAGGGGAGCTATGTTTAAGCAATTTCTGGTCTTGTTTGAAAAATGAGTTGCCATGTTAAAAACAGTTTTTCCAAAACTGTTTCTCCTTGCTTTTAGATCAGTTTTAAATCATGATTTTTGTGATGTCTGGGCTTAATCTCTATACTTAGTTATGATGGTATGAAGCTTGAATCTTAAGCCATTGTGAATTGTGGATCAAAGTGTCATCTCTTGGTTAAGAGATGACATGATGATTTTATTGTGTGTTCTAAACAATTGGAGTTATATGTGTTGTGCTTGAACATGGCCATGTTTTGGCATGTTGCCTTTGTAAGGCCCGAGGTGTAATCTCGGCCTAGAGCGATGAGCCACCTGGTATGTTTAATTGATGTTATTAGGAGTTATGGGAATGAATGCTTGCATGATGTATTGAATTTAGTGAGTGGAATTCTAGCATGACAACATGTAAATTGATATTGAACTGAATATATGAACTGTTGTGTGCATTAGACATGAGGTTTCATGGTACACACCTAGTGTACAAGGTAAAATGTCCATGTAGAGGTTTTCATACATTGGGCATGAGTTTAAGTGTAGTGTCACAATTCCATTGCATTGGTGTACAACAAATCACCACATAACATGGGTGTGTTTATGAGATGCTTGATTTGTACTTGCGTTTGGTGCTTAATTGTGTGTGGAGGCTGGGAATGGGAGCGAAGTTCAGGGTGTGGAGTCACACAATGTTGCCAAATGAAAGAAAAAATGGAAAACAAATAATTAATCGGCGTAGTGATTCGTGCCTGATGAGTTCGGATCAATAAAATTTATATCTAGGTTTCCTCTTGCGTGGCCTAGGCTGCTGCGTTATAGTAGTCTAAGAAATTCGAACACGGGATGGGTTTTCTTTGTGAGATGAGAGATGCAGTTGATTGAAAATGGTGTTTTCTCTTTGGATTTAAGGATTTGTGTAAAGCAGTGTGGGAGAATGGTTGCTTGAAATAAACTCATCGAATAAAATTAGGAAGGGAACTCTATGAGTCTATGGACCCTTTGGGTTAGGTTCAAGATCATCTAACATCTCAGATATCTTTCATAGCATTAGGAAGAATGACATATCGATCATTTCCGGGCAGTCTTCGCGGCTGTATTCAAACCTGCGTACCATGTAAGCGCTAGCATTAATAAAGCGTAAATGTCGCGGCGTTAACCACATCTCAAAAACCTTTGTCTTTTGGCGACCATGGATAACCAATGATTGATGGATCCGTAATAAACATCTTCTGCTCAAACTCAATACGGTCAGATGGGCATAAGAGTTTAACCTCTGTGAAGCGGGCGCCAAAAATGCCTGAATGTATTGAAACAAATCGATCATTACTGTGAACCAGCTACTTGATGACCTTCCTCTTTAGGATGAGAGGTTTCCTTAACATCCTTTGGTTAATCATTATCGAGGATGTTTGGATCGATCAGAAAATGAAGAAAATGAAGAAAATGGGCCGAAAGTGGAAAAGCGAACAACGTCTTGAAAGATTGATTTGATACAAAGCATTTGACCATCTGTTCTTTCATTGACTGTTGACTGAGAGAAAGCAACGAGAAAGAAAGAAAAGAAGAAGCGAAAAGGGAGGAAGAGATATGACATGAGGACATCAAGGTGCATCGAGGGTGGAGTTGGAAGTATATAAAATTTCGTTTGTACACAGGGGATTTTATTTATGGGAAATTTATTTGGTATAATAATAGCGAAATTTGCTAACTCCTACGTTCAATTTCTTCCTCATAAACGATGCAATCGAAATGAAAGATAAATCATATGTGAACTCGTGTAAATCAGCTGGAAGCTTGAAATGCCTAGCTTGCCATGATCGAAAAAAAAGATGACCTTTGAAACACTTAAAAACTACCACAAAAACCTCGAGTACAATCATTATTTTCCAAGGGACACGTGTCAATTGGTTTAATAAGCCTTGATTGTAATTTTCAAAAATTACTTAGAACCTATCTTAAATAGGGTTGAAATAGTACTTTTGCGGGTACTAATCACGCGTACCGTAGGGGATAGACACCTCTCGGGTGAAAAGCACGAAAGCACGGTTAGACAGCGTATCCATCGGTGAAAGCTCGAAAAAAAGAAATTCGGAGGTGTAAAGACCGTGGTGAGACCTCAAAAAGTTCCTGGCGCGAAGACACGAAATGATTAAATGCGTATCATTTTTTTGCATAGACCACGGGTTGTGTGATGAGAGTCGGGAATGGCTTCGGTGTGATTTCCATTGGAACTTGCATTACGGTGGTGGGTGAGGAGGTTGACCGTACATAGGAGCATATAGAGTGTCATCTCATACTATCATCATAGTTTTCCATGATAGGACAGCATCACATGGATTGTATTGTTGTGTGTTAAATGATCATTTCATGTGCACCTAGGTGGGAGTAGCCACTAGTAGGTTTGTTTTCTAATAGTAGCTCACCCCATTAATAGGACCCCCCTTTTCAAGTACATGTCCTTTGTGCGCGAATAAGCCGGGCTCAGCAGAGGCAGCAGTTGAAGAAGGTGGGTTGTTATACCTTAGTGTATTGTTGTATGTGTGAAACCTTATTACTCGTAATACATATCTTGTTTTGTACATTGTAACAACATTTGGTTCTAATGCACGTATTTGTACCATATGTGTGAGTGAGGTGCTGCTCTCACGTTTGTATACGGGTATGTAAGATATTTTGTGTGTATTCTTTTTTTCATGGAATTAAATATGGGGATGGAGTCTTGGTATACGAGACATGTAGTCACGATATTAGGATACCGATTCAATAGACCAAGTTGACGAGGTTATCAGCAGAGACCCCGGGTTTTGGGGAGGCGTTGATTAGTACCAAATAGTGCTATTTGAGCCACGTTCACGACGGGTTTTGACTTTTTGTGTACGATCAACCATCTTGATTAATACATTGGTCCCGGCTGCTCACCCAATCACATTTTGTAGCTATTTTTGTAGTTTGCGGGCCAAATACTATTATCTTCAATCGATTCAAACATGATCGGGCAGGCAGGGTGAAGATGCATGATCGAACCAAGGATTTGGAGCAAAAATGAAGAAAGAGAAGGAAGACACAGTGGCATTGTGAGATTACGGTCGCAACACCAAATTTGCAGTTTGATTTCACTTTGTTTGCGTGGCGGGATTCTGGTACCGCAACTGCGAGAAGTGCGAGATTAATTTCTATTTGCAAATTTTCGCCAGATTAATTTCTAACTCTTACCGGTTGGCTTGCTTTTGTGACACGCTTTGTTTGGCTTGTATAAATTTTTCATGATGTAATTTTGGTTCCTTTTATACATTTTCGTAATTTCCGCTTTATTCTTGAGCACTATCTATAAAGCTCAGTCAAACATAACATCAATCTAAGCTGGCGGTCATCAATCACTCAATAAATTTGGCGCCAAATTTTCTCTCCTCCCGCATGTGTGATTTTCTCTCCTTTTTCCTTCACTTTCTTGCACTTTCTCACTAGCCAAACACCCCTTGATGATGACAAATAAAGAGGATGTAGCCTAAACCCCCTCATCCTGTGAAAGATGAGGGCCACTTATTACCATTTTAAGGTAAGTGGCCTATTCTTACTTTCATGTCGCATTTATGGGTATTCTTTCGTTCTTAGCCTCACCCTTAGGTTAAAATCTCTAGGCATACTCACTAGTATATTTAGCAAGCTTTTTGGGTTCGTGGATGTAGTGCTAGATCATGATATCAGGTTAGTTGTCTCCTATTAGTTGCTCTAGGAGCAATTCTGTGAGATGTGTTCTCTCTTTGTCAGGGACATTTATGTTTCATTAAAGCCATGTTTTGAAGGAACATTTTAAGGTTTGAGTTTTAGAGCCAAATGAATGTCAGGTTCGGGGAAATGATGACTATATGTCATATATTTGATACGAGAAAAAGACAGAGACATGTGGTTCTCTGCATACCAGGCCTATTGATGGCACGAGACAAGGAGTTCTCACAACTTTTATTTCAATTTATTTCCAGTTCACCAACCATTCACCTACCTTGTTTTACACAAATCCTTAAATCAAGAAACACCATTTTCAATCCTTTAACTCTTCTCTCTGAAGAAACACATCCCCGTGTTCGACCTAGACCATTATCTTTGCAATAGCTACGCTACGGCGATGGAACTCAGATACAAATTTTACACATTGTTGGATGCCCTCTTATTAACTACGAATCAAGATGGCGTCGTGCGGGGATGGTGCCTAGTGAGAAAAAGAAGGCGTGAACTTGTGATCCACATCACAGTATTGGTGAATTCTCATTTCTTTTTATTTACCATTTGTTATAGTTCATGCGGGGGGAATTTAGATTTCTTGTTCATACAAATTTTACTTGTTTTTATTTTAACTTAACATCAGCCTTCTGGCAGCCTCGTTTTTGTTGGTTTTCTTTCTTGTTGTGTGTGTTTCATGCTGACCCCTGCGGTGGACCACACACTTTGCACTCTGACGGTGGAAAACGATGCTCCGAGTTAAATAAAGTGTGAAATCAATTGCACGGCTTGCAGCCCAGGGGACGGATGGGCACCTAAAGTGCAGCGAGCCTTAAGGGGTTGAGTTTGCCCGACTTTTTCATGTTATGGAAAATGAAAATCTATACACACACATACGGGATTTTGAGAAGTTTGCACAACTTTCAAGAGATTATAACCGGTATGGGCTATTTGAAGAGTTGAGAAGAAGAAAGAGAGAGAGAGAGAGAGAAGCTCCTTTGACCCTCAAGACAAAGCCAAATTTGGCTTAATTCACACAAGACCAAGGACCATCGGGAGTAGAGTAGAGGCTGAGCGAATTTTGAAGAGGGTGCCCCGGTGCTCACAAGACCAACAATTTGAAGAGGCAGATCTACACCTTTGCAGCTCATGACAGTGAAAAATTTTATTAGTGTTGGGAAAGGTATCTTGAAACCATCAATGCATGCCCACACCATGGCTTCGATACGTGGATGTTGGTCAACCATTTTTATGATGGAATGTCCCCTGCCATGAAACAACTCTTGGAGACCATGTGTGGAGAAGCTACCAACAAGAAATCTGATGAAGCCATGGACTTCCTCAGCTATGTTCTTGAGACCTCCAAAGCATAGGATGAACCGTCGAGAAGCGATAGACATAGGCTGCTTGATGGCAAAGGGGAGGTATATATTCCTTTGGCGAGAGGATGTGGAACTAAAGGCTAAGTTGTCCACCCGACGGAAGGATGGAAGAGCGAAATGAGAAATCGCGGAGATCTGGGTGTGATTGAAATACCTGTGCCCCTCCAACCATGCTTCACTTGCCAATCCACTAGTCACCAAGGAGAGCATTGTCTAATTTCTCCTCATTAAAGGGTTGATGGTGGTGCATTTTAAATGTAAATTACAGGCGGAAATAGGCCACCGGTGATGCCAGTGTGTAGCACCCATAATCCCAACTGGAAGAACCATCCCAACCTCTCCTGGAAGCCTAAATCTCTCAACATGCTCCCCGGGTGCTGTGATGGTAGCTTGATGTGGATTCACCTCTCGCGCGACAACAACCACCAACCTCATCCCCTGTTGAGCAAGCTGAACTCTATGAATTTGAGCAAGGTGGTGGGAGTGGCAGAAGGGTAAGCTATTAATACTCGAGTTGCAGATTAAAGAATAAAAAATGTAGAAAGCTCGAGTGAACAAAGAAAGAGATTGATGGGCTCCACAATGACCTCGATCAAAGAATTGATACCTGCTGATCATCCATCATGAGGGTGAGTGACCCGATGGCGGCGGGTGCGGGAGGCGAGAGAGATTCACTTCTATATGAACATTGCTTGATCCTGGGGGGTGTAGACTAATTTGTGCCAGCCCCAAGGCTGCACCAAAATAAATGAAGCAAGGCCATTATCGCGGTGTGGCAAGAAATTGATCACGGCCCGATTGTTTGTTGTTTGAGCAAACACAACTGGAAGACGAGAAGAGAGGCGACAATAACACACGCCTTAGCCTGTAGTGATATTTATTATTCATTGTTTAAAGAAAGATTCGATGAAGAAAAGCATGCCTCCTCCATTTCCCAACACTCAGAGGCAAAGGCCTCCAAGCAGCATTGTCTGAAGTACTAAAGAATGGAGTAAGGCGAACATCCATTTTATGACCTTGATCAAACGGGTTCTGGCCTTTAAATTTCTTCTCTTTCTCTTCCGGGACACGTGCACAGTCAAAGAAAGGGTTGGGCATTGACAAGAGAGCCTTCACAGTGAACAAGTAGGCTCGTCATCGATTAAAACCTTGGTGAAACCGCAAGATCCAGGATCACACCATCTTTTTTCGATCAACATTGGAGGATCTGCGTAGATAAAACCTTTGCTGGTTCAGGAGCGTAGTGTCAACCTACTACCATACTTGGTGGCCGCAAGCGATTGGGTTTGGGGGGAGTTGAAGTACCAGCATGCCTATCACTAGCTTATCGATGTTGAAAATCCCAAGGGAATAGTGGAGATGTCTTGGTGGTGATAGTTTGTGTCAGGTAGACTTAGTGGTTCTTGATCACGGGCCTGTGAGGAGGCATTAACCAAGTGCCCATCATGCCGGGAGGCCATTCTTTTGCCGCATCTAATCTGCCAATCAGCTGCGTAATGGGTCATGCGGCTCTCCTTTGTGGCTGTTACAGGGCTCAACGGGGCATTTTCACTTGAGCAACAAGCATAGAAGTCAGCGGGGATGGGAGCGGGTCGGATTAAGTATGCAGTGGTACAAGTGTGGGAAAACACAGTGCACAAGAACTATAGGAAAAACTGATGAAGAACAATGAAGCAGTTAATGAAGAACTAACTACACCAGTCACTCCTCTACACACTTGATAATCCCACCACCTGAGAAAGGGTGCACTTAACACAAGGAGCGAAGCTAGATTCGACGCAGCACACCTCACTGCAAGCATGGAGAAGCTTCTCCTCTTGGACCCCCCATAAACCTCTTGGCTACACACGTGGGAGTGGTTCCTACAGGAACCTGGAAACCACTCCAAATTTTGATGGAATTTTTGTTTTACATTATTTTAAGTTTTAATCAAGATTTTTCTTAATAATATATGTTTAACTCCTCATCTTTTTTTTTTTTTGGTTTTCATTTTGCAAGGTAATTTGGAGTGAGGCAGGTTTTGGAACTGCGAGGAGCCCCATAGGTCTGCTTGTTCATCTCATTGCCATTTGCTACAAAACCCTTCATTTCCCTCCTTCCATAAATTCTCCCCATTTTTTTTAGCCACCCATTTAATGGCCAATTTATGGCCATTAATGGGCAAGACCTTTCACCTACCCCCTCCCCCTGCACATAAACCCCTTTTGATTCCTTCATTTTCATTTTTCACTGCACTTGCCTTCACCTTCTAGTTTTGAAACTCCTCTCCTCTTAAATTTTTTGGTCTCTCTGAGCCCAACAATGGCGAGACTCGTGCTGGGGCTCATTCCATTCTCGACCGCGGTGCGCGGACCCACTGCCTGCTGCCCTCCTGTGGTCACGGCTATGATGCAGGGCACTAGGCGCCGGCCCGGCTCTGCCCCGACCACGCGCCCGTACTCTTGCCCAGTGGATTCTATTGCCTTGTTGATGCGAGAGCGCCCCTTGCTCCTGCCTTGTAACCAATCCTCGGGCTCGTCGCAGTCGGCCCCAGCTCTTCTTACTTCTACAGGCGGCCCCACCCTAAGTCACCTCTTTCAGCCCTCCTCTCCTTTGATGATGATGTGATGATGCACGCGAAGAGATATTACACGGGTTTAGCCTCCGCCCTGCTCCCGCCCAACGCATCCCACCGCGCGAAAGACCACCACGAGCGAGACCTCGAGAGCGCGGGGAGTCGTCCATCTCGAGACCCCGGGCGCCACCCTCACTGCCTTATCAGGGCATTGCTGGAGCCCCGGACCTATCCCCTGCATCCATTATCAGGCGGCCCTACTTTCATTACAGCCCCATTCTGAGGAATGCTAATTGTAGTGCGAGATCGCAGGGGAGGTTGCTACGATCTCCGCGGGTGCCGGGCCGGGCTCAAAGGAGACTCCCATACTCTCGTACGGAAGATACCACAGGCGTTCATGACCTTGGCGTTGATATTTTATCCTAGGGTGTGTGGGGTTTTATCACGATAGCGTCTAGGCGAAGACGGCCCCAGTACTCTACATTTTCCTATATTGGCGTGAGCCAGATACTTCGGGCCTCAGACATAGCGACTGCTCTACTCTACCTGCGGTGGTCCTTGCCAGCATAACAGGAACTATAGACAATAATGAATGCTATCCTCGTCGGGAGATGGTTGTCTTCTCTCCATGGGCTGCTCACTAACAGGACTATATTATTGGAGCGGCTCATGGCTTATATATTGATAGACCATATATTGCTATCTATTATGTTTCTGCTCGGCACATCAGCCGGAGAGATGAGCTATTTTGGAGGCTTTGCCTTCGTATTTTAGAGGGAGAAGCCTGGTTCGGCCAAGCAGGTGATCATGGCGTCCTTGTTCCGCCGGATAAGGTCCACCATGAAGTCTGCGGCCAGTCCGCCTCTCTATTTTGGCGACTCCTGTGCCGGTGCTGAAACATCGGCTTCCTTGTTGAACCCCGATTGGAGCTTCGTCACGGCTGTGAGGCCACCCTTACTATCAATCGGTGGCAGGCCATGCCTCGCGGGAGTGCCGCTGCCATCTTCGCCTGCGAGACGGTAGAGGACTAGCCGTTGTTGATATTCCACTCGGTTTGCCCCTATAGCGAGCACCAGCGAGGAGCTCGTCGGCTCATGATTCGGCATCCAGTTCCTCCAACTCCACCTACCTGACTCGGTACCTCTGGCTCAGCTGCCTCTATCCTTTTGAGCCCTCGGCCCCATGCCCACTTTGCTCGTTCGGATATGGCAGCGAGAACCTCCGCACCGCCTCAGCAGTACATTACCATCTCCACCAGGGACTTTTTGACTATCATGGATGCAGTTCGCACTTTTTCCACCACTTCGGCTTCATTTGCGGCTGCCCATGCCACCTATCAGATAGGATGACTTGCAGATTTGCCATGGAATTGAACCGGCTCCGTTCAAGCTCGCAAGTCGAGGCATCCTCATGCGACTCGAGTCACACAGGCCTCCTACCCAGTCTCTCCCTTATGTCTTTGCTCAGGCCTCACGCTACCCCTCCCAGCGGATCGAAGCTCCTCTACCACCGTGACCTGCCACGGAGATCCACGGATGTCTTGGCGGCTGCGGCCAGTGCAGCCACACCGCCAAGCGACACCAGCTGTCAGGTTGAGGTCGATTCTTCATCAGCTACCGATTGAGGAGGTACCACTTCCTCCACTAACTTTTCATTCGCCCATTGGGATAATGACACATGCGGTTGGGGGGAAGTTAGTGTTGGAAGTGATGTTCCTGTTCTTGATTCGATTCTTTTTGTAGCATGTACCACCTTTCGTGAAAGCCCATTTTTGTATGTTTAGTGGCTTGCAGTTTACTTCATTTTTAAAAAGCTGAAAATTTTGTGAAATACTGCAGATTATATATAATCATACAACTCCATTTTCTACTTTTACCAAATCACGTTTTTTGTGGATTATACGTAAGTTGAAAAGTTGAAGCACTGTATGACACCATCAATACTAGAATATAAGTTCCATGCATGATTATTAGATGGTTAGTTGAGATCCCCAGAAGTATTCAACCTTTTCATCCACCTTTAGCTAACCACACATAGTGCCGCGTCAGTTTTCATCAATGGTGGCCATATACCCCCCTTTTACTTTAAAGCGAAGCCTTGACTGCGTGACCACCTATAATAGGTTAAGGTTAGCCATGAAGAAGGCCAATGAAATCTTCCAATAGAAAAAAAGAAAAAAGAAAAAAGAAAAAGAAAGAAAAAGAAAAAGAAAAAAGAATAGAAAACCGAGCTTTGCCTTGACGCAGGGCCTTTGTCGGAGGGTGCGGCGAAAGCCTTTAAGCTGGTGCCTAAATCCAGCGGTTGGGAGCCACCGACTTAATTAACTCGCTACATGGGTGGATGGGTGAGGGGTTTAGCGAGTTGTAGATTCAACTTTGCTGGAGTTTCAAAATCATTAGATGCGGGGTGAAACACAGTAGAGTTAAGCGGTCGAAAGATCCTTTTGACTTGATGCCACTAAACATAGTTGGTTTGGGAGTCATCGGTGGATCCCCGTTACACGGACTTTGATGAGGTCGAGTTCTCAGCATTGCATCCTACAATACAATAGAAGTGTGAAATAAGAGTGGAACTGGATCTATTTAGGTTGGTCAAAATTCTAAGGCATTGGCGGTATGGCTTGGTTGAGGAGGAGGGAGGAGAGGAGGAGCAGCGAGGCGACTCAGCTGTCAATATGATCACCTAACACAGATTTTGGTGGAAGTTCAGGTTGATTTCCTTGGAATGGACACTATTCTAACTTGTTCCTATATGGTATTTATTCTCCCAAGCTGGCTTTTATGCAGGGTCCCAATTTTTCATCCTGAGGGTAGGGCATTACTTATACACACACTTTTTGAACAGACAGTCCCCTTTTGCATACACATAACCTGCATGATCTTCCTTCTTTTTATCATTGCTAAGGGACTAGCAATGTGTCGGTCGGGGGGAGTGATTAGTACCCAAATAGTGTTATTTTGTGCCCTGTTTATAGCAAGTTTTGAGCACTTTTTGTGTACTAATCAACTTAAATAACTCAATTAGTACATTGAGGTCCCGGCTTTGCTAATAATCACATTTTGTAGCTATTTTGTAGTTTGACCAAATACCTCATTATCTTCCAATCCAGTTCAAACACGATGAACCCAGTGGTCGAAGATGCCACGATCCCGGGCCCGGGGAAGGGGAGATTGGACGGGGGCAAGTACGAGAAAAGAGAAGAGACAGGTGGAAATTTGTGAGTTGCGAGTCGCAATGCACCAAATTTATGGGGTTCTTAATTTTTCCACCAAACCTACTTGTTTCTAGGTTGCAAATTTTCACAACACTACTCCCCCTGCACCGCCAGTTTGACTGCTTTTTGACCCGCTTTGTTTGGCTTTGTACAAATTTTCCCTTGATGTAATTTTGGTTCTTTTATACATTTTTGTAATTTCCTTGTTACTGAGCACCTATATAAGTTCAATCAAGCTTGTAACATCAATCAACTGGGCAGTCCATCAATCACTCAATAAAATTGGCGCCAAATTTTCTCTCCTCCCACCTGTGTGATTTTCTCTCCTTTTTCCTTCACTTTCTTGCACTTTCTCACTAGCCAAACACCCCTTGATGATGACAAAGTGAGGATGTAGAAAAGCGACTTTTGACTTCTCATCCTTGAAGTGCCACTTGGTACCATTTTTAAGGTAAGCTGGTTGTTCTCTTGCTTTCCATGTACGCATTTATGGGTATTTGCGTTCTTGCTTCTCACCTTAGGTTAAAATCTCCTAGGCATGCCCTCACTAACATGTATTTGGCAAGCTTTTTGGGTTTAGTGGATGCTTAGTGCTAGATCCACTGATATCCAGTTAGTTATCTCCTATTAGTTACTCTAAGGTAGTTCTATGAGATGTGTTCTCCTTTGTCGAGGGGACAATTTATGTTCATTAAATGCCATGTTTTGAAGAAACATTTAGGTTGGGTTTAAGGCCAAAATGAAGATCCGGTTCGAAGCAGCTATGTAATGTCATACTCCCAACACGAGAAAAAAGACCCAGAAAATTTATGTGGTTACTTTGTAGAACCCTAACCGGTGTGAGACTTTAAGGTTCTCTTTTTGCTTTATTTCAATTTATTTCCGGTTGCCAACATTCACCCTGCTTGTTTTTTACAAAAATCTTGATCCAAGAGGAAACACCATTTTCAATCCTGTAACTCTTCTCTCTGAAAGCCCATCCCCATGTTTGACCCTGAAACACTTATCTGCGGTAGCTTTACGCTCGCGGCGGTAAAGACCAGGATACAGAATTTTTGATTGGGATCACCCTGCGTACGGCACGAATCGGGGCGTCACGATTTGGTATCGGGCGGAGGTATGCCAACACTACCACAGGGATCGGTGGGGCATAGGTTTAGGACATGCCGTTAATGTGTAGGAGCATCACAGCTTGGTATAGCTTTGTGTTGGAAGGTGGAGACAGAATTTTCAGTGGCAGTGATATCGGATCATATTTTGGTATCAGGTCTGATGGGAAATTAACTTCCAGGTCCACGGAGGGCGGATTAGATCACGACATGCATTGTGTGTTTTCTTGTGTATGCTTTGATTGTATGTGCGTATTGATTGTGTGTTTACAAGTGCGTGAATGATTCGTGCCTGATGAGTGAGGCGAATCTTAATATTTATATACTGGTTCTCTCATGTACTTGTGAAGTAAACTCTTTGCTTGATATAGTGATCTAGGGTCGAACACGGATGGAGGTTTTCATCTAGAAATGGTTTGCATAAATTACTTGCAGAAGGTAATGCTTTCTACTTGGACTCTTTGGGTGTGTTTCAAAAGCGATTAGAATGGTTTGAAAAGCGAAAATTGTAAAAGTAGAAAGTGGTAAACTTGAAATTTAAAGTGGGGTGAAGATTTGGGTCACCAACTTAGTGTGAGAATGACACATATATAAGTTTTACACATCCTCTGTGTTGAATTAACGAGGATGGAGTTATGGCCTTTTTGTTTTAAGAACTTCAACATTCCTTTATCATTTTCTAGGCTACCACACAGTAAGACCATCTAAAGAATCAGACATCTCCTTTTGACAGCTGAGACTAAAGTATGGAGAGTATTGGCCAAAACAATGAGTGATCAAATGTTTTTTCCTTACTAATTTGAAGAACCTAACATGTAAATGTTATCTCATTTGCAGGCTCGTAAAAACCATCTGTAGAAAAAAAAAAAAGAACAACAGTCAGCATGGAAGTATTGGCCCGAATCAATAACATCCATGTTATGCAAATGAATTTTGAAAATAAGGGCCATAAATACTGCAAGCGACACAGTACTAGAAAATGACTTGTAGTACTTCCCACCACCAAGCTAGCTTCCTTCCTCTTCAAGAAAGGAGGAGAGAGGAGGCTTAGCAGCATCTGTTGAGTTGTAATATAAGAGAAGTGTGTTTGCTTGGCCAAGGAAAAGGAAGGAGAGAAAAGAAAGAGAGAGAGAAGAAAGAAATAAAACAAAACCTAAAAAAACTTTATTTACAAAAATAAACTTACAAATATCTTCTCCCAGTGTTCCTCCTCCTTCACACGGAGTTACAAGACAGGGCATACTAGGCCTCCTCAAGATGTGAAATACCAAAAAACCTAATAACTAGGCTAAGTTATAGGACAGTGGGTAATAAACCAAGTTTGGAAGGCGGTTGCATTAATTAGGAGGATGACAGGCTGCAAATTTCGCTAGAGGTGAGGAATTTCGCTAGTGCTTGGCGGGTGGCAGGAGTTAGCGAATTTGGCAATGGCCCAGCGGTGTGTGGCTTAGCAAAATTGGCAATGTTGAAATTTATTCAGCTAGCGAGAAATTTTAAGCTATATATATTTAGCCGAAATTAATCGATGGTAATTTATGGAAATGCAGTGCAAATTGGCTGTAATTTACGCCAATTTGTGCTGAGATTACTTGAGCAGTTTAAAGGTTGGTTTCTGAAATTAGCTGAATTTGCGAGTGATTGCGAAGCCGGTTGGCATTCACATTTTGCTGTTCACGCATGCCCTCTCGTCTGTCTTCAAGCGCATCTCATTTCCTCCACTTTTCCTTTGTTTTCCATTGATTTTTAGGCTTGTTGGTGTGAGACTAACTTTTCATTCGCTGATTGATCATTTGCATTGGTTTGGCTTTAGAAGTGCATAAATACCTACAAACAACCAAAAACATCACTCCAAAATGGCATAAGTGTTACTAAGATGACATGAACACTTCAATTAGTTTATATGACATGATTAATGCACAAAAGTACTCCAAAGCCTATCTGGCGCCAGGGTTAAATTGTATTTTGGACTAATCACACCCCAACGGCGATTGCTTTGTAGTCCCGCCCAGCAGTGCAAAATAAAAAGGAGATGCATGTGGTGATTTTCAAAAAAGTTATGATTTAAAAAAAGTTTATATTTTATAACAATACTTAAATTGAACAATTGATATCAAATTTGAAAACCGATATAAAGAAGCAAAATCATAAGAGAACAATTCGGTGCTTGATTCCGCAGTTCTCAACCAATTTTACCTAAGTCTAATGGTTCTTTATGTAGCCCAGTTAAGCGATAAATTGCAAAATTTGTCTCCTCTGACTTAGACATGGCCTTAAGTTGTTGAGCAGCCTAGATAGGGTTAGTCACACTTTCTTTCTTTTTCAACTATATTTGTGGGATGCAATGTAAAAATCCGACTTCACCAAAGTCCATGTAGCGAGATTACCGACTCCCGACGATTAGGGTTTAGGGCATCAAGCGAAAGGATCAAGACCTGTAACTCTAAGGCTTTGCGGACTTCAATGACTTGAAAATCAAGCACCTTTGGTCGCTAGAATTCTACCTATCCACCATTATAGCAGACACAAATCGTGACCACATTGATGAAGGCTTGGGCATCGGTTTCAGGAGCTTTGTGCCACTAGTATTAGAACAACTTGAGCACCGCGTTGTTTGTTGGCGCATGCAACAACTTATTTGAACAACATTGGTCTTCAGTGGTGGTAACTCGACGATTCTAAGTTGTCAACATGCCTAAGGCCGGTTTGCAAAGTGGAAGAGAGGCATACAAATTTACAACCTATTGAAGCAATCCCAGTCACAGGTGGCTTGCAGAAGGAAAGAAAAAATAAATGGCATAAAGAAATTTCAAGAAGTTGAGCATCTTGGAGCAGTGAAACGAACCTAAAATTGTTTCAAGCATGGCATTTGTTCTAGCATATAAGTGACAAGCAGTGATTCAATTTTAACATGAAGCAATTGATTGTCAGTGTAGCAATTCAATTGTTCGATTGAAAGAAAAACATTTACACCTAGTAAAGCACAAAACATGATATGTACAAAAAGTTGTATATATATAAACTGAATAGCTTTTGATATAGCCAAAATGGCTTCAATACATGAATAAAGCTAAACACAAAATATCCTTGCCCTCTTTATAGTAATACATAAATCCTAAACGAAATTATTTGGCGAGTTGATAAAAGAGGTGCATTGTAAACAAAAATCAAAAAAGAAGCCTAACACACTCTGCTGCTATATTAATTGGTGGTGGTGGTAGATGCAGCAACTTAGAAATTTCTTGAAGTGGGGCATAACATGGAGGTTCGGGGGAGGAGTGCATAAGTTGAGGGAACACTATGACAAGGTGCACTCATCATTGTGATTTCTATGATCCCTCACTTTATAGACCTAGATGAGTTTAGTTTCTCTCTGAGTTGACGCCTTTAGTATGGAAGGTTTCACCCTTTTTTGTGTCTCGATAATGTAGCTCTGGGGTTACCCTCTGGCGTATTGCTCTTATATGGGGATTCCATTTTCTCTCCCTAAGTCCAATTTTCCCCTGGAGCACAGGCCTTGCCTTATAGGCCAAATCACTGGGAATGGATTCACAAGCAAATATGGCACCTGGCTGTCTGCAGCACTTTTTTTTTTTTTTTTTTTGTGCAAGGTTAAAAATTAACTAACCAATTAAAAATAGCCTGAATGAAAAGAAGGAAGGAAGAAGAGAGAAGAGAAAAGCATTGAGGGGAGTACGATTCACATATTTGATGAAAATTTGTGGGTTCTGGCGAGTTTAAAAAAATTAAAGGTTACTGCACTTGTGATGTTGATCTACAAGTACACCTTAACTCACCATCGAGTAGTTTGGCACCATCCGGCGACGGCCATTTTGGTCGTGCCCTGATGGTGGTGAATCATAACCATTATACTGATTCCTCCTCTTTGCCGTAGTCAAGCTCTTTGCAGTATAGTGAATCTAGGTGGGGCTCACAGGATGGGTTTCATCCTGAGAAATGGTTTGCATAAGTGCACGAGTGTGCTTTTTCTACTTGGACTCTTTGGAATTGTGTTTCAAAAGCAGTGGGGAATGGTTTGGCGAAAATTGTAAAGCGAAAGTGGTAAGCAGAAATTTAGTGAAGAAATTAAACTTTGAAGATTTGGGTCATGAAACTTGATAATTGGGAGAAAAGCCAAACTCTGTGTCTCAGTTTGTCTCCTATAATGATTAACATAAGGGATGCGATTATGACCTTTGTTTTAAAACCTAACAACCTTTGTCTGTTTCACACCACCACCTACCTCTACTAAGGCTGGTAAAGACATCTAAAGAATCTGAGTAGCATCTCTCTACTTGAAGCACTGGAACCTAAAGTATGGAGTATTATTACAAAACAATAAAGTCAATGTTATTTTTAACTAATTTGAAGAACCTAACATATGAAGAAGTATTATCTCAGGCTGTGCAGAAACCATCTAAGGAACAACGGTCTAAAGCATGGAGAGTGGCCAAATCAATAACATCCCATGTTGTACAAAAATGGTACAATGGGCCATAATACACTGCAGTGACTTTTATTTTAGGGCAGACATGTAGCACACTGACTGGCTTCACCATTCCTCTTCAAGAAAAGGAGGCTTAATAATATCTGTAGTTGTCATCTCAGAGTGTGTTTGGCAACTTGAAAGAGGGAAGAAAGAAGAGAAAGAATAAGCAAAACCTAAAAAACTTTGTTACAAAAATAAAAACTTCTGAAATATCTTCTCCCAATTGTTTCTCCTCATTACATGAGTTACAAAACAAGAGGGGCTTATATAGGCCTCTCCAGGTATGAAAATACCAAAAACCTAATAACTAGAGCTGAAAGTTATAGGACAATTGGGTAATAAAGCCAAGTTTGGAAGCGGTTGCATTAATTACAGGAGGATGACAAGGCACACTTGGAAATTGGCCCCAAGGTGAGAATTTCGCTAGTGTTGCCAATTTTGGCAAGGGTTGGAATTTTGGCAATGGCAGAAATTGGCAGTAACCTGTGAGTGTAATGTTGAAATTTGCTAACTAGCGAAACCCGTAAGCTAATAATGTCATTGGCGTTGCATAATACGGTGTGATTGGCTGCGATTTTTGTGGTTGTGTGAGATTGTGACGATTTGCGGGTTGGTTCTGAAGTAGCTGGGTGAATTGATTGCGACGGTTGCGAAAATTCTGTTTTCTTTGTTCTGCATGCCTCGTCTGTCTTCAGCCCGCATCTCATTTCCTCACTTTTCCTTTGTTTTCCATTACAGTTTTGGGCTGTTGATGGCGAGACTAAACTTCCAACCTCATGATTGATCATTTTGCATTACGGTTGAAGCCTAAGTGCATAAATACCTACAAAACAGCCAAACATGCTCAGGTAGCATGATGACGCTAAGATGACGACACTTCCAATTGGTTACCATGACATGATTAATGCACAAAAGTAGCAAAACCTATCTAATATAGAGGTTGAAAATTGTGCTTTTTGGACACTATCAGGTAATTATATGTGTTAGGATATGTAGGAAATGAACACTGGAGTTGGCGTAACGTAGGGGTTCGGGGAAGCAGAATGGATGGTTCGGGGATATTAAGTATATTATTGGTTGGCATGTGCGCTAATAGTAGGACAAGAAAATGATTCTAAACTTACTGTTTGACTTGTGTAGATGGCGGGAAACGGGGATGGGGCGTAGAGGTGAGTCTGCAGGGCGATGGTCGATCGCCACCTGTGGCGCTTATCTGCCCAGGTCTTCATAGAGGCTGTAGTTGTGCGATAGTCATTCTTTGCGGTGTGCGCTTCAGATCAGGAGGTGCGGTAACTCTCAGGAGTTGAGGCATATCATCCTCCAGCGTTCATGAGGAGGGACGGATGGTAGCCCAACCATTGGTTTCGGTAGTTGAGAGGATTCTCGGATATGGACACTCACAAGAATAAACCTAAATGTTAGTGGAATTTTCCGTCTGAATTTCATCGTCATGTTTAGTGACAGATTTGTGGCGGAATTCATTATCCTAATATTAAGTATGATGATGACATTATTGTTGTATTGACATTGTGTCTGTTTTGTGTGATCAGATCATTCATAGGGTCATATCACCTCGGAAGATACTGCTGGATTCTAGCTTCATTCAGCGAGGGTGATCCCTGGAATTTGGTGGGATTAGGTGAACAACTTCCCAGGACTTGGGAGCTACGACATGAAATTGTTTGATTTTCTCAGACTTTTCATGGGGAAGTACTTTCCGGCTTTTGCTAGACATGTGAAGGCTCGGGAGTTCCTTGGTTTGAGATGGGGCGATGTGATGCTCGACTCGTGGCGGGTGCAGAGTTGGCATGTTTGGGGGACGATGCCTTGTGCGATCGACCAAGGTCGGGAAGTTTGAGAGATGGAAGGAGGAAGCGACCTTGGTGGGGTGTCCATCCGATGCAAGATTATAGGGCATAACCTACAGGATATGGACTCGATGGTCAGTATAACCTTGATCATTGAGCGAGAGGTAGATAACGCTCGTAGCATCCGGGATGTGGGTTCCAGTGATAAGAAGAGGGGGAGCCAAGCTTCTTTTTCAAGCTCAGGAAATAAGTAGAGGACTTCATGGTCATGCAGTATTTTATAGGAGGTTCATAAGATATTTTAGTGCCATAGCACGTCCTTTGTGCAATTTGGTTGCTAAGGATGTCACTTTTGAATGGTCACAGGCATATGAGGCAGCCTTTGATAAATTGAAAACTATGTTAGTGTCACTTCCTATAATGCAATCCCCTAATTGGGACCTCCCCTTTGAGATCATGTGTGACACTAGTGATTATGCCATAGGAGTTTGTATTAGGCAAAGAGTGATAAAAAAGCGTTTGTGAGTGGTGGAGGCAGGTGATCTATTATGCAGTGAACTCTGAACTAGCTCAGTCTAATTATCTGACTACAAGAGTTCTTGGCTATAGTCTTTGCCCTAGAAAAGTTCAGATATTACATTGTAGGGTCTCCCATAACCATTTTCACTGATCATGCACACTGAAGTACTTGCTCTCTAACCAGGATACTAAGCCGTCTGACTAGGTGGATCCTACTATGTCAAGAATTTAATCTGACCATTAAGGATAAGAAGGGAGTTGAGAATGTGGTAGCTGACCACCGCACCTCATTTAGTTTCCGAGACAACTTACGAGTCTACCTGGCGACACTGCGATGAAGCGACTTTGCTCTTGTCCTTTGCCCATGGTGTGCGGACATAGTAAATTATCTAGTGACATGACAAATTCCATCCCAATGGACCTCTCAGTAAAAGAGGAAATTTTTGGTGGACATAAAAAAAAATACTATTTTGATGACCCATACTTGTTTAAATACTGTCCTGATCAATTGATGAGAAGGCGTGTATCTAATGATGATCAAATTGGGGTATTCACCTTCTGTCACTTTGAAGCTTGTGGAGGGCACTTCTCCGTAAGAAAAACGACTAATAAAATCCTGCATGCTGGTTTTTATTGGCCCACTCTTTTTAAAGATTGCTTTGACTTTTGCAAAACATGTTCTTAGTTCCAATAACTAGGAGGGATCACAAAAAGGAACATGATGCCTCTTACCCCTATTTTAATTATTGAGAATTTTGATTGCTGGGGTTTAGACTTCATGGGTCCTTTCCTCATGTGGGTACTTTACATTGTATCAAGTATTGATTTTGTTTCTAGAAAGTGGGTGGAGGCCATTCCAACGAACTAATGACTATAAGGTTGTTCCAAAATTTCGAAAGAACATATTTTTCTCGCTTCAATTGCCTCAATCATTAGCGCGATGACGGGCTCCATTTTTGTAATCGACCTTGAAAATCTGTTAAAAGTATGAGTCACACACAAAGTTTCCACCCGCTTACCACCCACGTGACTAATGGTCGTCGAACTAGCCAATAGGGAGATTAAACATATTTGGTAAAGACTAAGTAACCCTAATCGCAAGGATTGGTCTCTTCGACTAACCGATGCTCTTTGGGCCTCCCGTACCGCTTTTAAAACTATTCTTGGTATGTCTCCCTATAGGTTAGTTTATGGAACGACATTTCACCTCCTAGTGGAAATGGAGCACATAACATATTGGGCCATTAAAACTCTTAATTTTGATTTGGCTAAGGCAAAAACAACCTGATGTCAGCAGTGATGAACGAGCTCGATGAATTGAGGCGTGAATCGTATGAGAGCTCGAGAATTTACAAAGAGAAGGTCAAGCTCTTCCATGACAAGAACATCGTAAGGAAGACCTTTGAACCTCACCAAAAGGTACTTCTGTACAGCTCTCGATTGCACATCTTTCTATGTAAACTACGTTCTAGATGGATTGGGCCTTTCCTAGTCAAGATAGTTCACCCATATGGTGTAGTGGAGATTGAGAATCCAGAGAATGGGAAACTCTTTAATGTCAATGGTCAGTGCTTAAAGCCATTTCTGGAGAACTTCGACCACTAGGAGAGTATTGAGGAACTGGTAGATCCGGTCTATCGGGATGTCCCTTCAGCATAATCTCCGTCTTACCCTTTGTATATGGATTTTCTTTTCTTTTTCATGCATTTCTTTACTCTTTATTCATTTAGTTTTGTTTTTGTATTTTTCATAAAGGAGAGTCTAACCCTTATGTCACATTACCTCTTTTCTCCGAATGGAAACCAGTATTTTTTACCCTTTGTTATAGTTTGTGGTGTATATCTTTCAATGCATTGAGGGCAATGCTTATTTCCATGGTGAGGGTGGCATACACTAGTGTTCTTAGGGGGTTAAGTGCATGCAATTTTTTTGATTTTCAGACTTCTTGAGAATGGTACTTGACCTTTGAAGTATGCAGCCGCATGACCTTATGTATGAACTCTACATAGTTTCAATGCACATGCACAATAACAAGCATGCACAAAACCTTTTTTTTTTTTCATATTTGGGACCATATTCACCCAATTATTTTCTATTCTCCAAAGTCAATCTTGACTTGTATCATTCTCGTTCATAATTTACACAAGTCACCGATTTCTTTTCCCAAGCTCATTTTTGCTTGATTATTGCTTCAGCCTGTGCATTTTAGCATCCCTATGTCAAATGCATGCATCTTGTTCGTTGTGTGATTAGTGCCCAAAAAGTACTATTTTGAACCCTATTTATTATAGGTTTTGAGTGCTTTTTGTATACTAATCATTCTAATTAACCCGATTTACACATTAAGGTCCCTACTATTTTAATGATCACATTTTGTGGCAAATTTTGCAGTTTTTGCTAGCTAATTATGCCGAAATTGTTGAGTCGATCCAAGCACGAAGAATTCAAGTCAAACTCAACATTGCAGATCAAAGATCGAAGGAGTTAAGAGCAAAATAAAGAAACACCACCAGAAAGCCCTACGAGCACTCCGGCCTCGCTCCCAAAGACTGCTCCTTCTCGCAGCCTCGTTTCTCCCGTATCACGCACTTGTTGTTTTTGCTACAATTTTTTGTTTTTCTCCTTTCTACCCTTGTTGTATTCAGTTATGTTTGGATTGTATGGTATTTCACTTGGTTTGTAAGGCTATATAAGCCATTTTGTATACACGGTGAAAGAGGACGTTTTTTTTGCTGTGAATAAATTTAGGGTTCCGTTCTCCCGTTTTTCTCCATTTTCTCTCCCTTTCTTGGTTGCCAAACACCCTCCAAGGATGACAACTTGGAGGATGAGCGGCTAAAACCTCTTCCTCCTCAAGTAAGGCCATCGGGCAACGGCCTTAAGGTAAACTCATGGTTCCCCCCGCTTTTCACGCACAGGTTTTGCATTTCTGCTCCCAAATTTGCAACCCTAGGTTTAAAGCTTTTGATTTACTTTCTTTTGGCCAATACTGGTAAAGCTTTAGGTTCAAAGGTATTCTTAGCTTTAGATACACTGACATCCATTAGTTGCCCTTTACGAGCCACTAGAGGTAGGTTAACGGCTGGATTTCAACTTTTTAGGTTAAAATCTCTTAAGCATGCTCTCCCTAATGTGTATTTGACAAACTTTTTTTGGGTTCAATGGATACTTTCACTAGATTCACTGAGGCCTAGTTAGTCATTCCCTATTAGTTACCGAAGGGTAGGCTTCGAGGCTGTTTTCACCTGAGGAACCATAAAATGCTAAATAACCGTTTCTATCAAAAGGAAAATTATTGGGGTTTAGTTTTAAAGTTAAAATGAAGATCTGGTCTGAAATGACTATCATCCTCCTAACGCGAGTGAAATGAACCCGGGACCTCCCCGCTAGCGACCTTAAACCCAGTGGCCCAATGCTTCAAGGAGTTCTTTTTATTTTTCTTCATTTTATTTTCAGTTTGCAAACCACCAACCCCCAGTTTTTATCACCACCTTAAAATCCAAATCAAATTCACCATTTTTGACTTCACTCAAATCATTCAGACAAGAAACCCATCCTCAAGGTTTCCGACCCGAGCCGCTTATATCGCAATACTACTGTGAGTAAAGAGGAAATTTAGGAAACAAATATCACTGATTCCATATCACCCACTGCGGGCACGACCAAATGGCGCTGTCGGGATGGTGCCTCAAGTGCGAATGATGACTGTTGAACACTTGTGATCATTATCACAAGTTCTGGTGAATTTTCTTGTATATATATCTTTTTAGTGTTTTCAGTGTGTTTAATTTTGTTTCATTTTATTTTGTTTTTATCTAACTTTACCCTTTTTGGTATAGTTGTTTTTTTTTCCTTTGTTTGGTGTCCGCCTGCTATCATAGAATCCATTTCTAGTGGATCAAAAACTGCATGTGCTACTCTGTGGATTTGATACATGTCTATTAGGGATTACATAAACTACCATGGCAAAGTCAAGAACCCGTGGAGAGGAAAACCCCAAGTGAATATGTGTCCACGCAGGGACTATAGGAAACCAATGGACGAGTTCACCATATGGTAGCGTTCTATAACCATAGTTGGGGGAATCACACAAATTCCTCATGGGAACCAAGACCTCCAATTTATTATGCAATCCCCCGAACTCCATATTATGACCCCACTTCTCAGCAGCATCCACCAACCCCATCCCCTATTGAACAAGCCATCCTGAACTTGAGCAAAATAGTGGATAATTTCATAGAGGAGCAAAGGGCAGTGACTGTCCAAGCCAATTAGGAAATTAACACGGGAGAGCTCTAACAAGAAATCGACGGGTTCCAAAGTGAAATTGGATCAAAAATCGACATCTCAGAATCCATCTCAGCTCACCAATCAACTTGTTCATCAAGAGTGAAGAAAACTGCACGAGGGTGTCGATCGACACCTCGTGGATGGTTAAAGGTCAACAAGTAGGGGTTATCCTAACTCTCATCTACCAGGCTTGCTCAGCCCATGGGAGAAAGCAGTTAAGAAATCAATCCATCCTGTCAACGAGGAGGGCAAAGGGAAAGGAAGAAGGGGAGGAACCCCAAAAGCTTATCCTTCACCTAAACCCCATAAATTTGGATCCTAATGCCACTGCCCAACCCCAAAATAACCCACTGCCAGTGTACATACTGCCAACTCATGCAGTAAAATCAACCACCCGCAAAGACTACTCCCAAAGCTCATGCCACCCATCACCTGCCAGTAAAATTTCAAGATTAGTGGCTACCGTGACAGACCTTACCACTCATCAAAACGATGGCGCCGCTCACACGCATGGCATAGTGGATGGTTCAAAAGGCTCGGGATTGGAGCAACTAACCCATTTCGAGTCTGGCTTAATTCCAAAGAAATTCCTCCAAAGGCCTAAGGAAGTTGTTTGGGTGATACGTTTCCCCACTTTTGTTTTCAATTTTTCTTACTTTGTTTTATTTTATCGTATTTTATTTTGATTTTTTTAATTTTTCTTTTTAGATTTTCTCTAATTTTTAGTTAAATTTTGTTTTTAGATTAATTTTTATTTTTCTGCAATTTTTCTTAATTTTTCTTGTGTTAATTTTTACAGTTTTAGTGAAATTTTGAAGGCTGTAATGAAGAAATACCAAGAGCAAGGAGCACAACAGCAATTTCAAGTATGGCATAGTGAAGCCAAGTAATGATAACGAAAATTTCAAGAAGGGCAGCGAACATACTTTCTATGATAGCGACCGCTATGATAGCGAAATGGCAAGAGTTCCAAACAAAGAATCGAGGTAGGTAAGTAAAAAAAAAAACATTTATTTTTATTTTATATTAAAAATTTTTGTGGTTCTAAAAAAATGTTTTTATTTTTATTTTTATTATTTTATTATTTTTATTTATTAATTTTTTTATTTTTGTTTTTCAAAAAAAAAAAAATTTCGCTATTAGACATAGCGAAAATTTCGCAAACATTGCGAAATTTTCGCAATGCTCAATTTTCGCTATCATAGCGACCCGCTAATACAACAATTTTTCATGGCATGATAAATAAAATTTTTCGCTATGGGCCACTGTTTTGACCTCCAATTTTGTTTCGCTCATAACATTTTCATCTGAACTCCGTTTTAGGCGTTTTTAGTACCGTTGGAAATCTTAGAGAGTGTAGAATCCAAATATGACTAGAAAGAACATTTTTGAAATTATTATGAAGGTGTAATTTTAAAAATTCTCCAACTGGTCACTTTTTTTTCCCCTCTTTCTTCCTCCTAACTTCTGTTTGTTTGAAGCCCAAACAGAGTGAATAAGGTGTCGATGGAAAGTTTAAGTAAGTCTCCTATCCAGCAATGATCACATCTCATCAAGGAGTACCACTTCTTCTCTAATTTTCCAATACGAGCCCTATTTCCTGACACCGAGATGCCTTGGCTTGGGGAGAGTTAGCAAAAGGAAGTGGCTTTGTATTCATGCTTTGTTATTATTTTGAGCAAGCCCATTTTGTTATGTTCCGGGCTTTGTCGGGGTTCTTTTTCTATAAAGTCATATACTATACAACTAACTTTTCAAAAATTTGACCGCTTTTGCAACCAAAATTTTTGTGTGTTTTTCCTAACCTGTGGTTTGAAAAATTGAAACTTTGTCAAATTCTATTGATGTTAGATTGGTTCCATGCCTAATTGAGTGGATGATTAGTTGAATTCTTGTTGTTTTCGACCATTTTTCTTCCACCTTTAGCTAACCACACACCGAGCACATTAGGTTTCAATGATAGGCTGAAAAATTGCGCAACCTCCTTTACTTTGCATAACCTACCCTAGTTTCATTGACCGCCTTTAATAGGTTAAGGACCCCTATGGAAAGAAGGCCAATGCGTCTTCCAAAAAAAGAAATAAAAAGAAAAGAAAAAGAAATGAAAAAGAAAAGAGAAAGAAAAAGAATAAAATTGCAACGCTACTAAACCCGAAGACGGCCCGAGTGGCAGCAGCATTTAAAGTTTTAAAGCCCGTAGCGCCCTAAACCTTCACCGGGTCGGGAGTCACCGACTTAGTGTTCGCTACATGGGTGGATGGGTGGAGTTTAGCAAGTTGTAGGTGCCGGAGTCTCTGAATCATTCAAGTCCCGGGTGAAACCCAAGAGTTAGTGGTCGAAAAGATCCCCCGCGACTCGTGCCCTAAGCCCACCGGGTCGGGAGTCACCTGTAGATCCCCGTTACATGGACTTTGGCTGAGGTCACCCCTCAGCATTGCAATCTTGCCAACACAAAAAGAGAGTAATAAGAGTGGTTCCCCGACCCATTTATGCCGCTAGCATGCTAGGTCGCAGAGTAGCCAGTTTCTGGGAGAGTGCAAGTAAATAGCTTATCAGTTGAGAGATGATCAAACAAAACACCTAGATTGTGGAAATTTCGTTGATTAACTCAAGAAGGAAACTCTTTTGATACTCAATTTTGTATGGTATCTATTCTCTCATGATAGTTATTGACAATTTACATTGATGATTCTACTAGGTTAGGCATTACTCATTCACAACCTTTTTGAAATATAATTTTTGTGAACATTATTTTGTTATCATTTTGTATGTTCTTTCTTTCTTTCTTTCTTTCTTTCGTTGCTAAGGGACTAGCAATGTGTAGGTTGGGGGGTGTGATTAGTGCCCAAAAAGTGCTATTTTGAACCCTATTTATTATAGGTTTTGAGTGCTTTTATATACTAATCATTCTAATTAACCCGATTTACACATTAAGGTCCCTACTATTTTAATGATCACATTTTGTGGCAAATTTTGAAGTTTTTGCTAGCTAATTATGCCGAAATTGTTGAGTCGATCCAAGAACGAAGAATCTCAACAAATCATCATTTATCAGACGGTGAAAGAGAGTGCAAGAAAAACACCACTGCAGGAAAGCTTCTCCTGCGAGCACTGCTCGCTCCCAAAGACTGCCTTCCTACAAATTTCTGCTCTCCTACATTTCACGCACTTGTTGTTTTTGCCAATTTTTGGTTTTTCCTTTTCTACCCTTGTTGTTTTCTAATTTATGTTTGGATTGTATGGTATTTCACTTGGTTTGTGGGCTATATGTTTCATTTTGTATACACAAAGGAAAGAGGACGTTTTTTTTTTGTCATGGAATAAATTTCAGTGGTTCGCTCTCCCGTTTTCTTTTCCATTTTCCTCCTCCCTTTCTTGGTTGCCAAACACCCTCCAAGGATGACAACTTGGAGGATGAGCGGCTAAAACCTCTTCCTCCTTGAAGAGGAAGGCTACTGGGCAACGGTCTTAAGGTAAACTCTTGGTTCCCCTGTTTTTCACGCAGCAGGTTTTGGCATTTTGGTTCCTAAAATTTCAGAACTTAGGTTTAAAGCGACATTTTCACAATACTGGGTAAGCTTTTAGGTTCAGTGTATTCTTAGCTTAGATACACCGAGCATCCATTAGTTGCCCTTACGAGCCAATACAGAGGTAGGTTAACTACCGATTTCAACTTTTTAGGTTAAAATCTCTTAAGCATGCTCTCCCTAATGTGTATTTGACAAGCTTTTTTTGGGTTCAATGGATACTTTCACTAGATTCACTAAGGCCTAGTTAGTTGTCTCCTATTAGTTACTGAAGGGTAGGTTTTTGAGGCATGTTTTCACTGTAGGAACCATAAATGCTAAATAAATGCTTTCTCTATCAAAGGAAAAATTAATAGGCTTAGTTTTTAAAGAATGCAAGATCCTGGGCTCTAAATGACTATATTACCTCCCCAATCAGGAAATGAAACTGGACCTCTCAATTAGCCTAGGACCCAAACCAAGTAAATCTACCTCAAGGAGTTCTTTATTTTTCTTCATTTTACGCTCAGAAACCACCAACCCCGCTTTTATCACCACCTTAAAATCCAAACTAAATTCACCATTTTCGACTTCACCAAATCATTTGTGGGCCGAAGAAAACTCATCCCCGTGTTCGACCCTGTGAGCCGCTATATCAAAGAGCTTGACTACGACAGTAGGAGGAAATTTATGAAACAAATATTGTTGATTCCGTATCACCCTATTGTGGCACGAATCATTGTGCAACATCCATACGTAGTTGAAAGGTGATTTTAGGCCATATTTTCTTTTTTAAACTTCTAAATCATGCTGAGTCGTCAATTGAACCCTTGTTGAGCCTTGAGTTGCCAATTATGTTCAAACCTTAGGGTTCTTGATAACTTTGAGTAAGGATGGCTCCAAAGAAAGTGTGAAGGTACCGAGGGAGTTTAGTATACAATTAAGCAAGCACAAGTCAGTTAAGGGGGGATTTGAAGCAGTGCAAGAAGTGAGCGTACATTGAAACCCAAAAAGTAGTGAATTCTAGAATTTTTGCAGTAGTGGTGCTGGTAGCACACTAATCAAGATCGGTACCAAGGTCGGAAATTGATGCATTCACAAGGGTAACTGCACAACACTAATCGATACTAAGATCTATAGTAAAAAAAGCAATAGTACTACATTGGTAAATTCTGCATCACAATTAATCACATTTCATCATGCACGTTGGGCCATTTTATAGCCTTCTCCCTCGCTCGAACCCATTCATCTCCCCCTTCAACTCCTATAGATGAAACACCCTGACCCTAACCTCTCTTCTCACCAAAATCAAACCCCACCAGTACTTCTCTGCTTCACCACTCAATCTAACCTGTGGCATTAGTTCTCGTATGCAGCTTAAAAGTGTTTAACTGTGGGTAAGTGATTCTCGTCCTCAAGCTTTAGCAACTTGACTTGTTTTCCACTGTGGTTGGTATGGATTATTTTGGTTGGCTTTGGGTTGTGGCTTTCTATGTTCGGGTCGTCAGGTTCCGCATGGAAGTGGTTCAAAGGAAAGTTTGACCACGTGAGAGGGTATGAGTCCACAATTCTAGAGATGGGTTTGTGGGAGATTTTTGTGTGGGGGGGTTGTTCTTGCAGTATTCTCTATCTTGGCCATATCTATGGAGAGATCAAATAACACATGGAAAGGAAAGGCCACCAACTCTTCTATGGACGATATGTCGCAAACTGTGAAAAAAGGTAAAGGAAGCTAAAGGCTATCTATGATCTGTAAGTTTGTGAAAGGGAATTCTTGAAATTTCCTGAACCGAAGAGAAAAGCGGGTTCAGTCAATTGAAAGACGAGGTTTCCACTGTGAGCGGGGAATGAAAATTGAAACATTTCTTTTTACCCATCCCATTCGTGTAGTTATTCAAGATTAGAATTTGCAATTTTTCGTATAAGTAAAGGCCATCTACCGTCCATCAGCCGTGAATTTTACTCCAACTCGAGAGAATCTAAATGCGATTCCCTTTGAGACTACTACCGAAGTACCACTGTCACCCGATTTGATCGCTAGATCGTCGCATATGCCTCGCCCGCACACATGACAGTCTTACCCACTTAAAATATTACAAGCTTTGATGCAGATTTGTTCACAAACACCATGTGCACCAACCAGTACCTATAGGGGGTTTTTATGCGTTAAAATGAAGTACTGGGAAATTAAACCCGAATATGCATTTTCAACAATAAGGTCATTCACAATATGACTCCACCTAAAGGAAAGGAGAAGCTACCAAGTAGGAAATTCAGCTCCTCGTATAGAGGTAATGAACGGGAAGGTTATTGATTATGCTGTGATATGGGGCGTAATCGAGGGATTTTAGTCCACAACCCAGACTGGGGCACATCCCCTTCCCGACCTTAGTTACAAACTTGGTGGAAGCTATCGGGATAAGGGGTCTTCGCAGAGAAAAAGAGCTCTTCCTAGGTTGGGGCCCATCACAAGCATCACAGAAGCAAAAAGTCGAGCCACTTCCACAAGGCCTCAGTCAGCACATCCTCCTCAGGCTACTTCTGGGCCATCATCATCTTCAGCTCCTGGTCCAATGAGTACATCTTCTTTAAAGAGGATGGAGCGTAGAATAAAAGGATGGTTTAAATGCATCATGGGGAAGCAAAAGCAGTTGGACCACAGGCTTTCCAAGCTTAAGAGTCATATTCTACGAGGAGAACCCGTTGTTGTAGATGACCCTTGTCCTGACTTGGAAGGGGATTCTGATGAGCTGGATGATTGTGTAGATGAAGATGCATTTTCCTTAGATGGAGAGGAAGTGGTATCTTGGGATAGAATAGGGTGGTGTTGGAAATTGGGTAGAGACCTCAGCCATGTCATGCCAACACCCATTTTATTTATGCAAACCCTATTTGTTTAACCCATGGTCATTACAAGCTTAAAAGACCTTTTTTATTTTAGTTATGTAAGCTGTTCCTCATTGAATTCTATGCATGTTAGATTGCTTGGTTGTGGTGAAATGTTTACAGCTGAATGAAGTTCATTCCAATTCAGATTTCATGGCATTCCGATTTCAAGATCCGTGATCCCATACGAGAATCTTTGTTTTGTAAAAGCTTGGTCATCATTCCACTACACTTCGGACTACAGCCATTTAAGTTCGTGGTTGCATACTGCTAAGTTATAGTACTTCATATCTATGTTGCTCTTGGAATCTTTGCAACATTCGACTCGCCCTTAGTGCACTTCTTTGTTGAGCTCCTAGCCTAAAGAGGGCTAGGTTCAAATCTTGCCAGGACTAGCAAGATGGTGGTTGGGGGTGTGTGTTGATACATAAAAGTGCGATATTTATATAGGTTTTTAAGCCCTCAATTTCATGTTTTGCTTTCATTTTGTTTAGAATAGGTGCTTTTGACCTTTTCTAATTGCTTTCTTTTATGTCAGGCAGTTGTCTCGATGTTTCGTAAGTACATTTTCTGTAGTTTTACTTTGCTCTGCAGGACAACTATAGATCATCCCCGTCGATTCCAGGTGCTGTTAGGAGGCCCCGGGTAATTATGAAGTGAAAGTGGGCAATTGTGGAGACATTTGCACGCACAACCAGTGGCACCCAGATCTACGCAACAAGTATAAGATGGTAAGTCTCAAAATTTTACTAAATCGCAGTGGTAATTGCACTCAAGTGCCTCGCTGAGAAGTAGTTAGTACCCTGCATCACTCAAGTGTTACCGGTATCGAAATGTGATCTTTGCAAGATTTAAGAGGAATTTCAATCTTGGTGCAAGGGCACGCTCGTCTTTTGTCCCACTGATCACTCGATGTGGATTTTAATTAGTTTCCACTCTGAGCAATTAAGCAGGCTGGGCTCTAGGTTTGGGGTTCTCTTTTGGAGTTTTTCTGAGGTTTTCTAGAGTAGAGTAGCTAGTTTCTTCTCGTTCCTAGTTTTGAACATTTGTAATATTTCAGTCAGTTTTATAACTTGGTATTCGTTGAGGGAACTCTGTGTTTTTTATATTTCAACTTTGCAATTGAAGTGATATTTCTCAATTCACATTTAATATTATTGTTCTAGCATTAAGGAATAAATTCTAAGTTTTAATGGAGTTATAAACCTCCATGATAGGATTCTAACGGTGGAAATTCATCCCCTTCAAGGTAACAGCACTCAGTCCCTCTCTTATGCTTCAATGGAATTTGTAGGATATTAAACACTTGCTAAAATTCATATAAAACCTTAGCTTGGCTTCTTCTTGACAACGTGTGAACGAGAGATTCTTGGTACATGTTGTACTTGATCTCAAATGGAATCTAAGAGTTTAATCAAATCATCATAGCAAGCATTTGATATCTTTCACTTAATCTTTGTCTTACAAAAGCTTTTAAATCTATATCCCTCATCAAAGACCATTCATCAATGGCTCCTAGATGAGAATGTAAGTGAGAGGTGATTGTTACCTAGTTGGAGAAGAGTGGAAACTTTAGGATCCTATCATTCACCCTTCTTGTTTAAAAATAGTTGAAGTCAATCGGTTAACAAATCAATCAACCAAAACCACTCAGATCTTACTTTATTTGCACATTCATTGGATAGTAATCCCTAAGGATTATCTAGGAAACCATTCCCTGTGGAAATGACCTATGACTTACAGTATTATAAATGCTTGACGACATCGGCCTCCACATTGAATAATTTCAGCACATGATTCGTGCCACAGTAGGGTTCCGAATCAACAAAATTTATATCCTAAATTCTTCTGACGCCGTGAGCAAAGTTAATACAAAGAGCAATGCTCTAGGGTCGAACTCGTGGATGAATTTTCTTCGCACAAATGACTAACAAAGGAGGTTCAATTTGGTAATTAAATTTGATTTTCTGTGTCCAAAACAAGATGTTTTGGGTTTAAACTCAAAATAAAACAGTTAAAAAATGTGTAAAATAGAATTCTTGTAGTGTTAGTCACTGGCCAAACTGGCAAACTAGAGGTTCTCCAGTGGTCTTTCTCGCAAGCTGAGGAGGATGACATATAGTCATCTCCAAACCTAGCTTCTTCATTTAACTGCAAAAAATCGAATTCTAAATAACTATCTTTGGAAAATCTGGTATTTGCCTCCCATTGATGGTCTCGACAAAGTGAATAACACATCACCTTGACTCACTTCCAACAAATGCAATAACATAACTACGAATGTCACTCGTATCTAACAATAAGTATACAATGAACCCTAAAGCTACTAAGCATCAAGCCACATGTTGATCCGAAGGGATCAAAACTCTAAAATTTGAGAAAATAAAATATCCTTGAATCGCTTTCAAACAACTCATAGATGGTAATTCAATCTGCACACAAATCTAACGATAAGCATCCAAGGAACCCAGTTTCTGCCAAATATTGATCATCCAAAGCAAACTAAGCGATTAAAGCCTACGCTCGACTAAAAACCCATAAATGGTAGAAAATACCTCGTTAAAACATGGAAACCCCTCGCCTGCCTCGATCCTCGCCCAATAGCCTTCCACCTGGGAAGGAGGGCTTAGCCGCCTATCCTCCGACATTTTTCATCCTGAGGGTGTTCAGCCGAGAAAGGAAAGAAAATGAAGAAAATGAGAAGTAACAAGCGGCAACCGCGCCTACCGCCTATTGTCCAAAGTGAAGTGATGTCTCATTACAATGTTGCTCGGGCTTTAAATACTACCCCTAAAACAATAAAAATTACCAAAATGAACAAAAGAAATCCGCCCATTACAAGGATAAAATAAGGAAAAGTGATGGCAGGAATTCAAGCGAATGGCGAGATGTGGGCGCAGGATGAATAGTGTAAAAAACATTGGGCCAGTGTCATGAGCGCTGAAACCTCAGAATCTTGCATGTGGAAGCTAATTCCATTAGGTGCTCCCGATATCTTTGTATTTTCTACTCTTCTTTCATCGGTCTACGATGTCTGATACTAAGTTTATTTCGAATTCTTCGATTACTTGGATCGACTCGACAATTTTGGCACGATTAGTATGGCTGCCGAAATTGCCCTGAAATGCGATCGAGTATAATAGTAGGACCTTAATGTGCAAATCGGGTTAATTAGAATAATTAGTACACAAAAAAGCACTCAAAACCTATAATAAATAGGGTTCAAAATAGCACTTTTGAGCACTATTGCACCCCCAACCTACACATTGCTAGTCCCTTCATGATGAAGAAAGAAAAGAAGAAAGAGAGTGCATACAAAACAATAACAAAATAATGTTCTAAAAATGGTATTTCAAAAGGTTGTGAATGAGTAATGCCTAACCTAGTAGAATCATCAAGCCTTGCTTGATAACTATCTTGAGAGAATGAATGTCATACAAAATGTCGCGACAAATATCTCTTTGATTCCTCATTCGTTTCTGTCGCCATATAAAACCTTATGGTCGTGACAGAGATTGTTCTCATGTTCTTAGTTGGTTGTTGAGCTATTGGATGCGACATAGAAATCCTTGTTCTGCTGGAGTTTGTCACGACATAATTTTCCTTGTCACGACAAACAATTGTTTTATTTGGCAACTATCGCGACGAGTTTCTTTGGAGATCCTTAGCAATTTTCAGTCGCGACAAGAAACTCTTTGGTCACAACAGACATTTCTTCTCTGGTTCTTATCACTTGCTCAGCTATTTATCGCGACATAGAATTATATGTTGCGACACAATTGCCTTGTCCATTCTGAAGTCTTCTTTAATTTCTGTCGCGACCTACTTTTCTCTTTCGCGATAGAATTTTATCATTCCTTAGCTTTTATTGTCACAATAGAAAACTTCTTTGTCGCCATTCTTCTTGTGTTGCTCTTCAGCATCTTGTCGAGACTAGGAATTCACCTCTTTCATGTTTTGTTTGTTACGAAAGAAATAATCTTTGTCATAACTGAGAGGGTGTGTTACTTTGGTTGTGGTCATTTGTGTTATCATTGTGAACATGATTTTCTTTGTTACGCTTGATGGATTCTTCAACAGGTTGGCTTGATTTTGGAAACTTTGTCGCAACACAAAAACACTTGTCTCAGTTGAGTTAAGTTGTAATCTGAGCAATTTCTGTCGCGACATAATTGTCTTTTGTCATGACGAGTTCATCTATTAGCCTTCAAATTTTCATATTGCGACAGAAATTATATTGTCGCGACAAAGTAAAGGATTGTCGAGACAAATTTCTCAACCGACCATTGAGTTATGTGAGCTTTGTGTGACATTGGTTCTTGTTTTGCTACATATTTCCTTTGGCACCACTTGAATTTGTGTGCGACACAAAGCACTACTTTTCCATCTTTTTGCTTCTTTTACCTTGTTTTCTCTCTTTTTCAATTATCATAGAACAAGAATTGAATATTCCATAATTAGGCATATAAATAGATCTAAATTTGTTAAAAACATGCCAGAAAAATGGGTTAAAAATAGATGAGTCTTACACTCATCAGTAGGAGCGTAATGATGAGCATTTGGAGTAACGACCGAAGCTGCTAGTGGGATTGGAGTTGGATACGTGTAGGCTGCTAAGTCACGAGGTTGTGGTCTTGTGGATGTAGCTGGCGGAGTGGGAAGGGATAGGTGGGAGCCCGGGTGTTGTTAAACTGGCGAGTGCTTCAGTGCGAGCCATTCGCTCGACCATGGCAGCTTGTGCAACAACAAAGGATTGGGATGTAACCGTGAAATTGCGGACAAGGGCCATGATGATAAGAAAATCCTGAGCAGTGATCTGGATAGATGCCATTAGTGGTGAAGATGAGCTGGGGCTAACTGGAGTAATAGGAGCTAGAGGTGAAGATTGTGTTGTAGACATAGGTGGGGCAAGCATTGGGTTAGAGGCAGGGGCTACTGGCATTGTGATGTGGGGCTCTTGAGCAGGGGCTGCTGGACTGTGGGAGATCCTGTTGAGGGACTACCTCGTGACGGGGAGGATATGCGGGAAGAAGAGACTGAGCACAAGCGCCACTTCTGCTTGATGAATGCAGCCTCCCTGAAACCCTATGGCGCTCTTGATGGGGCTCAGCCGGAAAACCTAGGTGCTCTAATACATGAGAGAGCAACCTCGAAAATAGTAGTGGAATGGTCTTGGCTTTGCTGAGGTGATTTTTATGGATTTTCTCCTCGAAGTGGAATAGGGATGACATAATAAGCTCTAGGGGGCTAAACCAAAATCCCTTAGAATGCAATATAGGGCCTCTAGGATGGCTCCCCGCCTCTAGACAACATGTTTAAGAGGAAATAGATTAGACCGTAGCACGTGGTCCAAAAAAAACGTCCTTATTGGAAGTTGCCTCCTGAACAAAATAGGGCCAGTTGATGTGTCTCGGGAGATGATTCGGACCATCTCCTGGGGTGAAGAATGTGGCCACTACCTATAATCCGCTAAATTGGCCAAGGCCACTGGAAGGTGAAAATCGGCAGCTATATCGGCTGCTCGAAGGATGCCTTGATGACCATGAATGGTGAAGTCAATAGCAGTGGGATGGCGCTCACCTCAGGACGTCGTAGTGCAGTGGGATTCAATCACTACTCTCGGGATAGAAAAATGGGCGTGAGTCATGAGGACGGCTCTAGAGAGTGAATGCAGGCGAGCCTCATCGAATCGAAGCTCCTAGCAGAGTCAAACCAAAGCCAAGATGTCATAGAATTGTTCGTTGTGGAAATCCTTGTTGTTGCAGTCAGTGTTTCCTTCTATTGGATCAAATGGGAAAAGTGGCCTCATCACAACAAAGAGAATAGAGCCAGGTGATAGTGGAATGTTGATTGAGAGGGGTCTCCACACAGGGTGGTGGGGCTGTGGAGGGCACTTGCAATTGTAGCGCAAAACTCTCTGAGCAGAAGAGTCTGCCAGCAAGTGAAAGTAGCATACGTACTAATGCAAATTGGAAGAATCTGAGCATAGGCTTAATCATATGTCCTCCCACACACTACAAAGAAAATGAAACATCAACCCTAGAAAGGGCAACAAAATCCTGGAATCAGCGAGCCCGAAGCCTTTGGCGGCGGTAGTGATATGCTGAGCGAGGAGGAGTGCCTCGTAGGGGGTCGGGATGAAGAGTTGTGGCCTCCTCTTATCTTTTCCATGACTGCAGATTGAATTGATGAAGTTTTCAGGAGAGGGGAACGGTTTTCGTATGGGATGGCTTCAGGAATTAAGGGGATGTCACGGGGAGATGTGGGTTTCGCAGGGAGGGTGATCTTCTATTTATAGAGGATGGAATGTGAAGGGTTTGAAGAGGTGGAGGATAAAAAACGATGTGGGATGGAATGTGAAGGGAACTGGGGGAGCAAGGAATGTAACTGCAAGGCTCGCAGGCCTGGGTAGGCTGAGGGTTGCGAATTTTCGCAACCCTTGTGAAAAATCCTGCAAAATAGTGACTTTCCTTCTGAGCTACTGGACCTCCCTACTTCAAAAAATTAACATAACCTTGCAAATACAAACACAGGAAAATTCATAAACATAGTAGGAAAATGAAAAAAATAAACTACAAAAGGTAAATTGGAGGAAAATTTTGAATAAAGCAAAAGAAAAAGAGAAATAAATAAAATTAAAATAAAATAAAAGATCAAACAAAAAGAAATGGACTCTATAATCTCAAGGGAGACTGGGTCCACTCAACCCCATTCTTCATGTGTTGTCTGGTGGTGCTAGAGGAATTGGTGAAGCTAGTGGGGTGATTGGTGGGGTTGATAATTCTTCATCAAACTCTTCTAAGCTCTCCATCAGCTCCCCTTTTAATTTTTGAGCACAATGCTTCCCCGCACTAGTGCCAATCAGGCAAACTTCCTCTGGATTGGCATGCTTACTGCTTAAATGAAATATGTTGAGCTTCAGTGTCATATTGCCAAATGTGAGTTGCATGATGATGAGTGTAAAACTCATCTATGTTTTGAGTTCATTTCACATGCTATTTTGAGAATTTTATATCCATATTCATGTAAAACTCATAACATTTTCTCTAAACTTGGTTTTTCATGATTTTTGATGGAAAGCAAGTGATTTAGTAAGAAAAGATGCAAAATGTTTCCAAAAAGAGAGTTAACTGGATGTCTCCACGGTCGTCTTGAAGATAAATTTTTTTGTATCATCTAGAGCATTAAATGGTTCAACTCTACTCATGGTTATATTCTACATTCAAAAGCTTTCTTACTTGACCTCCTGCGCCCAAATGCGAGTTTCATGAAGAAGTTATATTGACAAGTTGAATAGCTATTACCGCGGAGAAAACTGCATCGCGACAAAGTTTTATTAGCGCGAGACAAACAACATGCATAGCGGAAAACTGCATGCATGAGTTTTACAGCCATATGAAGAAACTCTGTCACGATAGAAAACTTCGACTAAGTTTTCTATTACCTTGAGCAAACTGCCATAGCAGAAAACTTTGTCGCGACAAAGTTTTCTATTGCAACAGAGAATGTAAGCACCCCTTTCCAGTCCGACCCGATTGATGGGCTCGAACCGGATTCAAAGGCGCTAACCGAATTCATTTATCAAACATATTTTATTTAGACATTTAAAAGCCTCCTTTTTTCTCAAAAATTATGAAAGTGTTTTCAATCGTTTCGATAGGCCCATACAATTTACATTTAACCAAAATGTATTTACAATGAAGGCATTCCATGCCCATTCAAAATAATATACAAAATCGTTTCAGATTTTAACTCTTTTGTTCACAAAACATCAATTGTTCAAAAATATTATGGATGCATATGATGGAGTACATACTTTTACTCCGTAGCTTTCTTGATGACTCTGCGCTCCTTGATCTTTGATCCCATCGTTAATCACTCGATACTTGTGCATTGTTAAAAACAATACGCTAAGGATTTTCATGCTTAGTGGTTTTATGAAAATTCTCTTCATTGATTTTAAATAAACACTTCCAATATTTATAAAACAATGTTTTTGTACAATTGTCAATGACCAATGCGGTACAATGCGTATCTATTATTTTTTTCAATACGTCAATTACAATTCATTGTTATCTCAAGCTATATGCATTTTTCATACGCTAAATAATTCAAATCACGGTCGTGCACTTTTCAATATCATTATCATTTTGCATTTGCTTCATATGAATTTAACCTATGATTTCGATTTGCAAGATAATGAATCCATCGGTCTGATCACGTAGGCTCTTGTAGATATGTATATATATATATATATATATGTACTCGGTTGGTGTACCTCTAGATACTATCCCGCTAGATTCCACGGATGGAGTATGCTACAATAAATACGTTTGTTGACTCTTATTGGTATACCAATTCCATCATGGCAGATTTAACGATTAACATTCTATTAGAGCATTCAAATCATTTTTAAGAAAATACAGTATATTATGTATTTTTTATACAAACAAATCATTTCAATACTCATGCAGATTTCATGTCATTCATTTTATGATCAAATCAATTTCTCAATTTCTTAACTTAAATCAACTTGCAATTCCTTTTACGAATTTATTTGCATCAAATCAATTTAAAACAATTCAACATGCAATTCAAACATTTTGGAGATAGAGATTCGAAATAATGAGAGAAAAGTGTAGAACAAACCAAAAAGCTTTGCACTTTGATTCCAATCCTTGGAATCTCGATCTCAGTTCGAGTTTTCCTCCTCATTAGCCCCTATTCCAATACAATTAAAGAACAATATTATTCATGCGTGCTAGTGATTTTTGTTAGGGTTGATTTTCGGAGTTTAATATTGTATTCTTAATCTCATTACCTTAAATAAGGGCAGAATCTGAAGCCGGTATGGTTGTTAGTTTCCCAAACTTTAATCCATTACATAACCAAAAAAGCTAAAATTTCCCTGCCTTATAATCAGCACTTCCAGCTTCTATACTCTTGATCCCAACTAAACCATCCCGAGGAATATTGATCAAAAACCTCGAGCAACCACTAACACCACATCGAAGCTATTATTTTCAATTTGTACTCTCTTTGGACTTTATTACCCAAAAATTATTCTAAGCAGTCTTCAAAATTATGAAAATCTTCAGTTTAGTCCTTTATATATCCAATGACATCTCTGAAAATTTTCAATTTAAAATTTCTTCTCTATGGCCCTCAACCACATAACACAAACAGGGCAAAACATTCTATTTTTTTCAGACAGCAGTACCTTTAAAACGTGTCACCAAAACCAATCCTAATGTTTTTCAAAATTAACTTCAAACATTGATTTTATTAGCTTATACCAAGGCCTAACCAACCCCCAAGCACCCAAAATCATATTATAAACCAATTGGTACAGTATTTAACTTTAACATCTAGACTACTCTAATTTGCAAAAAAGAATCTGCACAGAGCTCCACTTTGACAGATTTCTGGGCACTTTGGGGTTAAAAATTGCTTACACTTCCTTCAATTAAATTATTCCTCTAGAATTCTAGTTTACCCATAATTTTGAATACTCAAATTGGATGAGTGAAACTCATTTTATGGCCAATACACCACAACTACTCCCAAAACAGGGCATACCCATGAGCTACCCAAAACTCACCTTTAAGCCCATTTGTGGGAGCTTTAGTGCTGCAATTTTCTACTGGTCCCTTCTATACATTTGTAGCTCTATCTCTTATGGTTATTTACCAATTGGAATCACTTCATTTGGTTGATTATAACTTAATCTATATCCAAAACAAGAACATAGGTTTTGATAAATTTTTGACAGCATTTCCTTTGAAAACCAAACATTTCCCTTTTTACAAACACTCCTCCAAATCAATCCAAACCAATACCAAAACTCATTTACAACCAATAAAAAACACCTTTATCCACATTTGGGGTTTTCCCCAACCCAAACACAAGAGAAAAGGGGTTAGGGTTTAGTTTCTTACCTTTGAATCTCTAGATTCTTCAACATCAAGCCTTCCTTCTTCTTCTTGATCACTTGGAAACCATAACAAAGATCTCCTACCCAAAACCTTGGTCTTCAACCCCTAGCCTCTTTTCTCTCCTTTAGCCTAAGAACGAAAATGCACAAATGTGCCTTATCTTATACCTACATTTGCTCTTAATCTCATTTCATGGTTACAAAATTTCTGTTTGACTTCCTATTCTTCGCTTTCAAAATAAGTCCCCATTTCTCATTTTTTGACATTTAATTTCTATTTCACTTCATATTTAACTCACATTAGCATTTAAGCTTATTCTATTTTTGGCCCTTAGGGCCTCATTTTACAAATTTCAAATTTGCCCTTTACACTTGGGTAAATTCAGGTTGTATATATTTTTTTCGTTCTTAGGATTTAAATTCCAAAAAAATTCCATTTACTTTATTTTATACCCTAAATATATGATGAGTGCCTAAAACACTCATCTTACACTCGCTTGCCTGTCATTTTCACATTTATTTTATAATAATTTTATACTTTTGTGGCTAGATCCTCGATTTTGTGTCCGTGTGGTTACAGTTCATCGAGCGTGAAGAGCAGCTTTTGAAGCAGTTTTGGAATTAGAGCAGGCAAGGAAGTGGATCTGTCACGTCGCGACGCTACCATCGCCGGCGCGACGCACCCCCGAAAATCGCAGACCTCATCATTTAAAGTACCTAATGACTCAGAAATTGTGGTATCGGAGACGACGAAAAGACACGGAATTCCGTATATTATCGACGTAGACTTGAGGAAGTGGGATCGGATTTGACCGCTTTCATAGTTAGATATTATTTTGGATAATATGATGATGTTTTTAATACTAGATAATTTGATCTTTCTCTCGATGATGTTCTAGATCTCTTTCTAGTATTACATCAAACCTCACTACATACAATGGATTAAAGTTTGATCTTTCATTTTATTCAGTTGTTATTAATTTGTCACATCTACTCTATACCTACATTTCAATTATATGATAATGTCTGGCCAATTTTAGCATAATCGCACTGGAGATCCGAGATTCGAGAGATTAGGTATTCAAAAAGATTCTGGTAGAGTAGCCTTGTCGATCTCTGCAATAGAGTATTCCGAACCTGAAGGTGGTATCTGGGGTTAGAACATTTCAAGCATTTAATACCGAGTCGAGATAGAGATATACTCGATTCTATTCACGAGATAGGCCGATATACCTCGAGAGAGGATATCTCGTAGGCAAGATCACCTCGCCATTGACATATTACAAATATATTGAATAACAATATCTTTAGAAAAGTAATCCATTGAACGTGATAGGGGGAGATTTAACCCTAGGCGTCAACACCATTAATTCACTAGAATCAATAGCTTAGTTGCAGTTTCCTTACTTAGATTTTACCCTAGAATCATTTATCTCGGGATATTGTCCGAAAAGCAGAACCTCTCGTAGTCAATTCACCTTCCCCGTGGATCGATATCCGCACTTTAAGTACAATTATATTACTTGGGGCGGGCGCACTTCAGTGCTGCTAGGCGTGTATTTTATATGAATCGCTTTCCGCCTATCAAGTTTTTCGTAATCGCTGTCGTGGACAGTTTAGATTGATATAGAGAATTTTTTTTAATTAGATATTACTCTGAAATTTTCTTTATTTTTGTTTATTTTTACAAGTGCTGGTAATCTGGTTTGGTTGGTTCGTGTTATTGCAGTATAGGGTTCAGTAAGTACATGCGACATCGAGATCAAGCTAATCTACATTTGTGTGATCCTCGAGCCGTAAAAGACTTTTCAGACAGACATTTTTGTGAACAGAGAATGTAATGTATCAGGAAACCGAACGGTAATTATGGAAAATAATGAAGATCAAAATCTTGGCATTGAACAGACTGAACCACAGAGAGGCCGAAATGGGAATCGTTTTAAGGAACTGTCACCCGTGCCAATTATACGTACCAGACGATCCTTTCATGTTATTGGGACGAGTTCGTGGTTACCACCGACCATATTCAGATGCCTATCGACGCATTCTCACCTATTCACAAACAATTTCAATTGAAGTCACTACAAAGACAGATGCTCAGAATATCTTATTCCATGGATCAATTCCCATGAGAACCCGAATACGTACTGACTAACTTCCTCAAGCTCATGAATATCATCAAGTATAGCCAGTTACCTAAGAAGCTCTAAGGTTACGCTTGTTCCTAATTTCACTTGAGATAGAGCCAAAACACTAGCTAACCAATAACCACTGTGATTCCATTACTACATGGAATGATTTGGGTAAAAATTTCCTCGACCAAGTTCTTCCCATCACGAAAAATCGCACAACTGTGCAAGAGATCAATACCTTTGGACAACTTGAAGGGGAGAACCTGGAAGAGGCATGGGACAGGTTTCACGAATTATTGCGGAAGTACCCACACCACCGACTAACCAGATGGATGCAAGTCCACACCTTCTATAATGGTTTAAGAAACGCAACTCAAGCAATGATTGATGCCTCAGCTGGAGGAGCACTGATGAAGAAAACCGCTGCATCAAGCCTATGAAATCTTAGAAGATCGCGACTAACACTAATCAAAGGGCCTAGAGAGAAGGCTACACCAGTGAATGCGGTGGGTGGCACAGATAATGATGTCCTTAACAACCTGTTGAATCATGTGGCACAACTCCGACTGGCAAATTAATACATAACAAGGAACTCCGCTTAACGCTATACAAACTAATTCAAGGGAATTATGTGAATTCTCGTGGCGACCGCACAACAAAGACGGACGTCACGAAACCCTACACAGGAGCAAGCCTAAGATTTGTCCAGTTTAATCAATCAATCACAACAAATAGGACCGTATGGGAAACAGCTTATCGACCGTAATCGGGGCCAGGTGGCGAATAACTTAACCGTATCAATACGTAACAATCAAGGGTATGGGTGGCGAATAACCGTAACAATATGCCATCAAACCGAGCTAATGAACCACCTCCGAGTAAAAGTTGATTTAGAACAAGCTCTGTAATACAGCACTTCCCACTCGCTTTATGAATGAAACACGCTAATATGCAGCAAAGAAACTCGGGTCAACAATCAAGGCAAAGACAAATTAGAAGTTTAGAGGCACAAATGGGCCAAATGGCAAACTTACTGACAGAAAGGCAACCGGGTTCTTTGCCGAGCAATTCAAAAGTTAACCCAAGAAGAGATGGGAATGAGCATGTTAAAGGGGCCATACCGAATGGGAAAGAATCGAATCACAGCTTGCAACCCTCAAATGAGGAATGATAGAGATCGAGAAGGCTCATTCAGCCAACAAGAAAAGATGATGCGTATAAAGAACAAATTCCCAAGAGAAACAAATATCGAGACTTACTGAAGCAAAGACTAAAGAGATACCTGCCTCTTACCCACAACGCCTAAGAAGCATAAATCGATAAGCAATTCACGCAAATTCATGGATGCGTTCAAAAAGCCGCATATCAATATCCCATTTGTCGATGCCAGAGCGTATGCCTGGGGCTATGTAAAATTCATGAAAGACATCTTATCCCATAAGAGACGATTAGCTGATTTCCCCGAACAGCTGAACTTGATCGAGGAATGCACACATCCTTCAGAGGAAGTCAATGCTTTAAGGACCTGGTGCGCTTCACTATCCCCGCACAATTGAATTTGCTATTTTTGAAAGAGTTACCTATGTGATTTGGGTGCCAGTATTAATTCGGCGTCTTTAACCATTTTCTGCTAAACGCTTCGGGATTAGGAGGCCCGCCTGGACACACTACTTCCAGCCTTGCGATGATCTTGAAGCATCCGAGAGGGATAATAGAAGATGTCTTAGTAAAGGTCGATGTTTATCTTTCCAAACAGATTTCATTGTTTTAGATATGGAGGAAGATAAGGAAATCACCAATAATCTCTGGGAAGACCATTTCTTGCAACCGGTGTGGCAAATGATTGATGTACAAAGGCGAATCAAACCGAGAATACAAGAAGAAGAAGTAAAGTTTAATGTGGCTAGTGCCGTGAGACACCCAGCCAGAAGTATTACTGTTTCATAATGAAATGGTTGAGGCTATAGTGTTCAGCCAAAGTGGTCTCACCGACCCCTTCGAGACTACAAATTAGTGGAGAATGAGTCCGAGAACTCGAGCAAAGAGGCGTAAGAATATGTTAAATGGATGGACCTTCTCGACACAATACTTGAAATATTTCCTGTAATCATATGGAGTTAAAAACATCATTCCATCGATTTGGAGCAACCACCCAAAATGGAACAAAACTCTACCTAGCCATTTCCTGAAGCATGCATACCTTGGGGTAGAATCTACACACCCAGTGGATCACTCATCTTGACTGCACTATAAGAGAAGAGGGTCCTCGAGATCACAAACATGCACTCCTGGATGGTCCTAGCTGATCCTCGCAGGACTATCCTGGCGTGCATGCATCAGATTTTCTACCAGAAGAGGGTCAGACCTTCAAAGGGAAGTACACTACAGAAGGTTAACCCGACAATGAAGGAAGTCGTCGCGAAAGGAAGCGCTAAATTCCATGACATCGGAGTGATTTATCCTATTTCGCATAGCAAATGGGTAAGCCCAGCCAGTAGTGCCAAGAAGGGAGGAACAATCGCCATCGTGATCGAAACAACATCTTATCGCTCGCCTAGAACAAAGCACGCGGAGGATTCACAGCTGATTATCTGAGTCGGTCGGGCGCCACTGGCATCACTTTCCTTGCCGCTTCTAGATCGATGTGTTCTAATCGACTGAAGAAAGCTATGAATATTATTGTTGATGGATATTCGTTACAACCAAATCGCCATGATCAAGATCGTGGATAAGACAACATTCACTTCTGTCCTTATGGAACATTTGCCTTCCGCGCGGATGCTGCTGCCCTTTGGATCGTGCAATGCACCTCGTACTTTCAATACGATGATGGCCATATTCTCCGATACGGTGGAAAAGACGACCGAGATCTTCATGGACGATTTCGCAATGGAAATTCATTTGATAAATTGTTTAGAAAACTCTGAGCGCATCGGGCAAGATGCGAAGAGACCAATCAGTTCTCAATCGGGAAAAGTGCCATTTCATGGTACAAGAGGCATTGTCCCTGACATCTGGATCTCAACAAGAGGGATAGAGGTAGATAGGGCGAAGATTGAAGAAATCGAGAAGTTACTTCCACCCTCGTCAGTAAAAGGGATTCGAAGTTTTCTAGGCCACGCTGGATTTTATAGGCGGTTCATCAAGGATTTTTCACGAATTGCAAAACCGCTGTCTAACCTACTAGTCCAAGGGATCCCATTTGAATTCGATTCGCAATGTTTGCATGCATTCTCAGTGTTGAAGGATAAGTTGGTTTCAGCCTCCTATTGCCTGCGGGCACCGTATTGGTCTTTTCCCGTTTGAACTCATGTGTGACGCCAACGACTTCAAGGACAAAGCCCGCGTAACGAAAATCTTCTGTGTAATATATTATGCTAGTAGAACCTTGAATGATGCTCAGCTGAATTATGCCACTACAGAGAAAGAATTGTTGGCCATTGTGTTTGCTTTTGACAAGTTCACAGTGCCATATTTCATCATATAACAAGGGTCGTAGCACACCGATCATTCTCCCGCCATTAAGTACTTGATGACCAAGAAAGATGTAAAACCCCGATTAATTCGATGGGTCCTCTTGTTGCAAGAATTTGATGTGGAAATTAAAGACAAGAAAGGCATTGAAAACCTAGTGGCAGACCATCTTTCACGACTGGAAGGAGCCAAAGATGATATCCCATTGAATGACGAATTTCTAGACGAGAAACTCCTAGCTATTGAGGAAAAGAGGGCGCCTTCCATGGTTCTAGACATGTGAATTATTCGGGTAAATTTAAAGTGGTCCCTCCCGAATTTAACTATCATAGAAGAGGTTTTTCGCAGACACTTGAAACACTACTATCGAAGAGTTTCACCCCATACGTACACTCGGTGGCCGATCGTAATAAGGAGATGTGTGCTCAAGATGAAATGCGAGCATTCTAAACCACTGGTCACACTTACCGTAGCGGATAATCTCGGCGGGATAAGAGAACAAAGAGAAATTAAGGTGCTTCCAATCGGGTTTTTATCGGGGCCTTCCTTGTTTAAAGATGCTCATCAATTCGCTTCACTTCGCGACAAACGTCAACGGCACGGGGAACATCTCTAGAAAGGATGAACCACCCATGCATCCCATTTCGAGGTAGAAGTGTTCGATTTACGTGGGAATGGATTTCACGTGACCATTTCCTCGATCATACAAAGAACTCAGACATCTTGTCGGGCAAAGAGACTATGTCTCAAAGTGCGGGTAGAAGGATTCCTTACACGCACCAATGATGCTGTCAGGCTCAATTCCTCAAGGCAGCAATATATTCTCACGCTGAACTCGAGCCTTGATCATAAAAAGACACGGTACACATTTCGCAATAAGGTAATTGACAAGGTCTTGCAAAGTACGGGTACGCCTATCGTACATCTCAGATAACACCCGCAAACAAACGACAAGCAGAGGTATCGTAACCTAGAAATCAACACATTCTCGAGAAGACGCTTAATCTGGCCCGTGATTGGTCTAAAAAGATGGATGATGCACTGGGTACACACCGTAGACAAAGATTTAAACTCCCTTCGTATGTCACCGCTCGAATCATTTATGGTAAAGCTATGTCATCTCCCTATGGAATTGGAACATCGAGCCTATCGGGCTACCTCGAAAGTTAAAATACGGATAGTACATTGATCAAGTAGAAACGATCGTTCCAACCTCAAAGAACTAGATTTAATTCGTAAACGAAGCATATGAAAATGCCCGTGATTTATATGCGAAAGACTCAAAGCCCGGCACGACAAAACACATCACTAGTGAGTTCACACGGACAACAAGTTCTTCTATTCAATTCCCGCCTAAAACTTTTTCCTGGGAAATTGAAGTCTCATGGTCCGGCCTTCTTTCACAAGAATTCAAGGTCTACACGGTGGGCGTGGTTACACATCCTCGAGCGTGCCATTTACAAAGAACTACCCAACGATCGTTTATACATGGAGGCGTAGTTTCCCGCAGATACAAGCAAATCATTCCTTTGACAGCAACAGACAAGATGCCGTAAGAGATCTTAGGAGTTCAGGTTCCAGAGCACATTGAGATTCAGTAATAAGCCGAGCTAATCTATATTAAATATAGCGCTTCGGGAGGCAACCAAGTGTTCTTAAACTTTCCTTTTGTTTGGCTCCAAGTTCTATTGTTTATTTTTGCAATTTTAGGTTTCCGGCTTTATTCAGATTGGTATTTCGTTTGTTTGTTTACTTTCGTGGACGCGCGATGCGTGTCGCATGGCGGATTCGCTCCAACCACGTGATTACAAGCCCAGAGTCACAAGTACGAAGCGAGGGTTCATGTTCATGAAATCTTCATGCTCAATTTTTCCTCACGCCACGCCACGACGCAGTACTCCCACGCCGCGACGCCACCATCACTCCTTCACGTCGCGACGCATTTTCACGTCGCGACGTCACAACCATCACTCCCTTCTCGCCACGTCGCGGCGGTATTTCACCGCCGCTACGCCAAATTAACACCTACCGCCACGCCGCGACGCCATCCTCCACGCCGCGACGCCATTTTAATATGCCTCGCCACGCCGCGACGCACCCAACGCCGCGACGCGGATTAAATCCGCCTCTCCGTCACGCGACGCGGACCCCCGCACGCCGCGACGTCATTCCCCGCTTTAAGCCCAAGATCGCTTCATTTGGCTTCATCGCACGCTGCATCTAACTCCAAAACCCACTTCCCTCGCACCGGCTCACGGACTTGCCTTCGGAGTTCTTGTTTCCACCGGGCCTGAGGCCTTCCATTGTTCCTCCTCGACCATTGTGCTCCTACGAGCCACCCTCTCTCCCCGGTTCCGGTCATTTGCGGGTATTTCCCACTCGTACCTTGGCTCTAGCTGGGTCGCATTCTCAGTGGTACCTTTGTACTCCAGGGTGGCTCTGTACAATAAGTGTTCATTGTAGTATTTTAGGTCTAGCGAGTCCCGAGTCTCTGAAGCCAGAGTTCGAGCCTCGAGTCTTAGTTAGTTTTTCTGCTGGGTTACTAGGGTGCTCACAGGTTTTGGTCTAAGTCAAGAGGTGCCTGCCTCTGGGGGCCACTACCACGTGTTCTAGACTGGCCATGTCCGGCAAGAGGCGTGTTTCGCTCGCTGCTGAGTCGGCCCACGAGGACCCGACTCCCACTTGCGATGTCTCGCGGCTTGTAAATGCGAGCGCCACTGGACGGCTTGGCACCATTTGCAAACCGAACCTCTCATCAAGGAGTATGGGTTTCACTCACCCCGACGATTTCTTCCGCAAGACAATTGCGCTATGGGATGGCGTGCCTTGTGCCAACCAATTTCATTCGACGATGAGTGTAGTGCGCGAAGCCTCTACGCTAATCTCGCTCCCATGTCTCAAGAAAGTCGTGGTGCGGCATATCGGGTCGAATTTCGGAAGGCGAGTCGATCATGCCACATGTACCAGAAGATGTCCCTTCGAGTCGCCTGACGGCCCCGCGAGCACTCGACTATCTCCGGTAGATTACACGCCTTATCACCTCAACGGTCGTGGTGAATGGAGAATCAATAGTGCGTCATGCGCGGCTAATTTAAGTGCCAAGCATTCGGGCCTTCATTCCGTCCGCACCACTTCATCACTCGCCTCATCCCGACGACTAACGCCGGCAGGTGACCCCAACGTCGTGCTCAACTACGCCATCTTACGTATACCTTCGATGTCGGGCGTGTTATCGAGGATGCCATCCTCCATAACCGGATGCGAAGATGAACCTAGACACCCTTCCTCGATCTTGGCCCAGTAACAAGCCAAAACTGGATCTACAATCGACACTTGGCTTCACCTAATCAGTGCCATATCGTAATGGGCGACACACTGTGTCCCAACCCGAGGGTTTATGATTCCGGTCATGAGCCCTCGGACGAGGACGAGCTTTATGAGTATCTGCTCACATGGATCCCCGCGACCCCAGCAGACATCGTCGCCCCTCGTCCCACCCACCCTCCACTACTCTCACCCCTAATGCCACAGCAGCCCCTCCACTCCTCCCACCTTGACACCCGGTGCCTCCCTCACCGAGCGCTTTGACGCATTCCCCGGGATGAGACCCGTGGAGCACCGCGGGCCCGGTCCCAGCGCCAGAGGATCCGAGGCCCCGCGCAGCCGACATGCGATGCGCCTCCCCGGCTAATCGGGGGCCCCCATTCTTCACAGCTAGCCTATGCAAGCCCAAATTTCTCGCCTACCTTCCGGGTTTCCTTCCACCACTTCCACCACCTCCACCGCAAAGGATCTCAGGAGTCCCCTTGACCTCTATTGTTTATATCTTACCAAAGGAGGACACCGATATTTTGTTCTGTGGGGGCTGAGGGGTGATCGGGTACTATGTTTTGTTTTGTTTATTGTTGTTTTGATTTCGTAGTATGCACATTTTTAGTTTCGTTCCTGCATATTAGTTGTGTTTTTTTGTTTTTAGTATTGCATGCTATTGGTGTTTCTAGGCTTAGGCTTTAGTTTGTTTTACATCACACTCAGCGTTAATGAGTCATGTGTTAGTTGTTTGTGTGTTTTAGGACATTTTCGAATGTAGTGATCGATACACGTGTGCCATTTTGATAATGAGGATCAATTTTGGATTGAGTTCACTATAAACTTGCTCAAATGCATACATTTGTCGATGCCTGGTGAATTAGGTTGAATAGCTGAAAAGTGCCGTGAATCAATCCCGGTAGTCAAGAAAACCGCCTCATAAACCCTACCACACTCAAGCACACTAGTGACTCGTAGTATGCAGCCAGTGTCGAACTAATCCTACTAAAGTCTCGACCAACCTAGGGAGATTCGAACCATCGGAGTGACGGGACACCTAATCAAAAGAGGATCGCCAATGAGTCTCCAACCAAAAAGAGAAAATACAAAAACAGAAAAGAGAAAAAGAAAAAGAAATATGACAAAAATAGGTATATGGCTAAGAATGTTTGCGGATCATCCAACCCATCCCACGCTCCCGAGGGCCTATCAAAGCCTAATGCCCCGAGCCAACTCGGCCGGAGTCATTAATTTCACCTGCCACATGGGACGTAAGATGGACCATTCACGCAACCTAGGGCCTTGAGTTTGGCTGAGTGTCTCGTAGTTTGAAGGGAATTGAATGTCCCGTGCCCTTAACTAATCACCGTGGGAGTCACCAATTTTGATCCTACAGAACACTTACTAAAAACTGCACTAGGTCTTCTTACATTTCGCTTAGGTATCATAGGAAATTAGCATGAGTGACATGAATAAATGGGTGCTCATCCCTTTCCTAGTTAGCTTCTTCCTAATAAAGTAGCTGAGCTTGGTCAGGTATCTAACCTGGAAAATATCTCCTGAGGTCATTCACTATAAGCACATAGTTTTCGGAAAGGCTATCGAACACCACGATTTGATGCACTAGCTCGGCCACCTATCCCAACCTAATTCTACCGGAAGTCAAATATCCGTATGCCTTCACCGAACATCGAGCAAAATAAGGCATGGAGTCAGCCTAAATTGATCTCTAGTTTTTCAAGATGCAGACACATCGGGTTTTGGGTTAAGTTAGTTACATTATGTTTCGTGTGTCTCGTTTGTAGCCTGCCTCCGCCCAGGACAAGCAAGAAACTAAGTTTGGGGTGCGATGAGTGCCTAAAACACTCATCTTACACTCAAGGCTTGCCTACATTTTCACATTTATTTTATAATAATTTTTACAGTTTTTGGTGGCTAGATCCCTGATTTTGTGTCTCGTGTGGTTACAGTTCATCGAGCTGCAGAAGAGTGTTTTGGAAGCAATTTTGGAACATCGAGGAGTAAAAGTGTGGCGGAAGCGACCGCTTCACGTCAAGGACGCCACCACGCGACACTACCACGCGACAAGCCACCAAAATCATGACCTCATCATTTAAAGTACTAATGGCTCTGTAAAATTAGGTACTGTGAGACGCATTTATAAAGACACTTTAACACAAGCGCATCGATGTGTAGACTTGAGGAAGTGATCGATTTGGACCGCTTTCTCATAGTTATTATTATTTTTGGATAATATGATGATGTTTTTAATACTAGACAATTTGATCTTCTCCGGCGATGTTCTAGATCTCTTTCAGGTTACATCAAACCCCCGCCACATGCCAAATTTGAATATGTTTCACTTTCATTTTATTCAGTTTGTTATTAATTATTACATCTACTCTATACCCGCATTTCAATTATAAGGATAATGTCTGGCCAATGTTAGTGTAATCGTGACTGAGATCCGAGATTCGAGAGATGAGGGTATTCAGGATCCGGCAGAGTAGCCTTTAGCCGATCTTAAGCACAGAGATATTCCTAACCCTAAGGTGCAGCCTGGGGTTAGAACATTTACATTTCCTAATACCGAGTCGAGATAGAGATATACCTGATTCTATTCACCCAGATAGGCTGGATATACCTCGAGAGAGGATATCCCAGGCAAGATCACCTCGCCATCGACATATTACAAATATATTGAATAAATATCTTTAGAAAAGTAATCCATCGAACGCGGATAGGGGGAGAGATTTAACCTTGTAGCGCAACACCCACAATTCACTAGGAATCAATAGCTTAGCTGCGCTTCTTACTTAAATTTTACCTCTAGAATCATTTTATCTGGGATATTATCCAAAAGCGTAACCTCCTCGTGAGTCAATCTGCCTTTCCCTGTGGATCGATATCCGTACTTTAAGTACACTATATTACTTGGGGCGAAGCGTGCACTTGCGCATATAGGCGTGTATTTTATACACCGTGTTTTCCGCCTATCAATATATAATAATAAATAAAAAAATGTCATAAAAATACTAGGGTACTTTTGGGGCATTACAACTCTCTCCCACTTAAGAAAATTTTGTCCTCGAAATTACCTCCTTCGCAATGCTGTAGATATCAAGGCATCAGATCTCACTCTCTCCCATGTGGCCTCCTCGCCTCGTGGTTTCCACAAACATTTGACCAATGGGATTCGCTTGTTCCTCAAAGACTTCACTTCGCCAAAATCCCAATGGCTCTTCCCGAGTAGGTCAACTGTCTAAACTCAATTGTTCGAAGAGACTACGGTGATGGGTCCGACGGTGACTTTCAACATCAAAACATGGAAAACATTGTGGATCTCTTCCAAGTTCGGAGGTAAGGATAAATGATATGCTATTGAACCCACTTTCTCTATTACTTCATATGGACCAATAAATCTAGGGCTCAACTTGCCCTTTTTCCCAAATCTCATCATTGCTTTGAGGCGATACTTTCAAAACACTTTTCGTTGACCTCATATCCAAATGCTTCTTTTCATGCCCGGCATATGATTTCGTCTATCGGTGGCCACTTTCAATCTTTCTCTAATCATTTTCACTTTTCTTGAGTCTCTCTATGTATCGAGTCGGAGCCCGATCACTTTCTTTTAAACTCCAATTCCTTCCAACACAACGGTGTTCTACATTTTCTTCCATATAAAAACCTCATAAGGCTTCATTCCAATACTCGATTGGAAACTGTTGTTGTACGCAAATTCAACTAAAGGGATGTGTCCATCCCAACTACCCTCATAGTCGATACACAACTCCTTAGCATGTCTTTCAGAATCTGAATTACTTTTTTTGATTGTCCATCCGTTTGTGGGTGGAACGTTGTGCTGAAATTCAATCAAGTGCCTAAAGCCTCTTGCAATTTTCCACAAAATCTAGATAAACACCAAGGATCTCGGTCAAAAATAATGGATATTGGAATCCCATGTAGAACTATTTCCTTAATGTCTGACTCTGTAGCTTATCAAGCGAATAGTAGGTTCTCACTTGGTAGGAAGTGGTGACTTGGTCGTCGATCAACAATGACTCAAGGCGAGTCATGCTTCCTCCCACAATGCTAACCCTAACCCTGAATCGATGGTAATTCGATCTCATTTCCACTTAGGTATTACGATGAGCACCAATAATCGAAGGAACTTGATCTTTCTGCGCTTCACTTTTTGACACACTAAACAGTGCACAAATCTGAAACATCTCTTTTCATTTCGAACCACCAGTATGAGACTTTTAAATTTTGATACATCTTTGTGCTACACGGATGCATGGCAAAGATCCACTATGTCTGCCTCTTCTAGAATAGCTTTCTTCCAATTCACTATCATTGGTACACAAACGATCTTTATAATATAAAACCCCATGTTCATTCTCTGTAAACTCAATTTCTTTACCATTTCCAATCTGACTTATTATGGCAGCAATTTTCTCATCTTTCTTTTGTGCTTCTAGCACTCGGTTCAACATCTCCGATCTCACTATCAATTCTACCACTACGGTACCATCGTCTGATAATAACAAATGGGTATTCAACGCTCGAAGCGTTTGCATCGACTTTCTGCTCAAAGCATCTGCCACTACGTTGGCTTTTCCTAGGTGATAGTCAATCATACAGTCATAATCCTTTATCAACTCCATCCATCTACGTTGTCTTAAATTAAGCTCGTTGAGGTAAATACTTAGAACTCGATGATCGGTGTAGATGAAGCACTTTTCTCCACTCTGAATAATGTCTCCAAATTTTCAGCATAAATACAATTGCGGCTAATTCCAAATCATGCATGGGGTAGTTCATCGTAAAACCCTGCTTGTCTTAAAGCATGAATACCACTTTACCCTCTTGCATTAGAACACATCCAAGTCCATTTAGTGACGCATCACTAAAGATCACATATTCTTTACCGCAGGTTGACTGAGTAAAAACCGAAGCCTCGGTTAAGAATGCCTTCAACTTATCAAAACTTCTTTGACATTTTTCACTACATTCATACTTTACATTTTTCTGAAGCAATCTCATCATCGAGGCTACAATCATAGAAAACCCCTTAACAAATCTTCTGTAGTAACCTACCAGTCCTAGGAAACTACGCACTTCCGTAACATTTCTTGGTGGATTCCATTCAATAACCACTTCTATTTTCTTTGGATCCACTCGGATTCCTTCTTTCTATACAATGTGCCCAAGAAAGGACACTTCATTCAACCAAAACTCACACTTGCTTAGTTTCACATCTGGCCTCTTTTCTCAAAGTCTAACACTACCGAAGGTGTGTGTCGTGACTTTCTAGATCTTTGAATACATAAGATTAGCCAGGTCTGTCGACCTTCTGTGATCCACATGCGGTTGGAAAACACGATTCATTAGGTCCATGAAAGCCTTTGGAGCATTTGTCAAACCAAACGACATTACAAGGAACTCATAATGTCCATATCGCGTTCTAAACGCTGTTTTATGCACATCCACATCTTTAATTCTCAACTCATGATACCTAGATTGCAAATCTATCTTCGAAAATATACTTGCACCTTTCAGTTGGTCGAATAAATCATCAATCCTGGGTAACGGGTACTTATTCTTTACTATAAATTTGTTCAATTATCTATAATCAATACATAGTCAAAGTGTACCATCTTTCTTTTTAACAAAAAGCACAGGAGCTCCCCATGGTGATGCACTCGGATGAATAATCCTTTTACACGTGGGTAAATTTCGGGTTGTATATATTTTTTTCGTTCTTAGGATTTAAATTCCAAAAAATTTCCATTTACTTTATTTTATACCCTAAACACATAATAATAATAAAAAAAAGATATCATAAAAATTTTAGGGTATTTTTGGGGCGTTATAGAGAAACTGCCATGACGGAGAAAACTTCATCCACAGCAAAACGTTAGAGAAAAATCGGAAAAGCCCAAAAATTAATGTGTTGGACTGTTTTCAAGCCCATTTCACCCTAAGACTAGAAATACTTTTTAGGTTTTTAGGGCAAAGGGGAAGGTGGGAGAACACCTCTCATGGGGTTTCTCCCAGCATCTAAGCTGCTGCTTTTCATTAGTTTTGCATGTTGATTTTGACAGATCTTAGAGTAGTTTTAGAACATATTTTTATTTCTATTAAAGAGATTTTAGTGCTATATAACAGAGATTTAGATTTCATTACTGTTCAGACAAAGATTGAAGCTAAAATCTGGATTTTTTCTCTCACTTCTTATCTCTTGATTTCTTTCTTCATTTTCTTACTTTTTATATGATTGGTGATGATTGGAATCCAATAATGGAACATTAAACACCCTCTAGGGATGGGGATTAATTTTTGAACATTTAGATTTGCAAATTCTCAGTTATTCGTAGGTTTGAATCATCGAGATTTATATAATTAGTCTTTGTTCATATAATTAGCGTTGAAAATATTTGTAACATCTTAAAGAGATGTATATTTGCTCTGATTTCTAGGAGGCCCTTTGAGTAACACAGAGATGGAGATTCCTGAGAGTAAAGAGTAGTAACTTGGGGGTATGTTAGACTAATATTATGAAACTAACGAACTCTAAAAGATTACTTTGATAGATCACTAATTTATTCATGGTGTGAGGATTAATTAGATGATGCATCAGTTTAATGTTTAGAGGTCTCACCTCAATCTGATATAATGACCTTGATCCCGTGTTAGCATATATCTAATCAAGGAAAGAGAGAACTTTATTAGATTTGATGGCTAAGATACCAAATACATTGGAGAAGGCTTGCATTGTCACATTACGTAGAAGCGGAATTCTTGATCCCCAGAAATGGTTGTGAAGTATTGAAAAAGAAAAGCAATCAAATCTTAAAAAGGTTAGATTTTATAAGTAGCTATTTAGACCCATTTGTCCTGAAAAGGAATATGGTGTGTTAGATAGTGAAATGTATGGTGTATAGAAAAATCCAAGCTATACTACATTGCTCTTGGACAAATCCAGCATTCAACTCACAAATGTTGTGCTTTCGAGAAATCTGAAACTTTTTGTAAATAATTATCCCCATCCCTAGTGCCTCTCTTCATACCTTTTAGAATTAAGTAGCTATTTATTTTGTAGATTTTAGGATTAGTTTTAAATCAGTTTTTATTTCAATTAAATTGATTTTATTTCACATCCTATTTGGTCACCTAAATAGTGAAGAGCCCTTGTAATGAATTGGTGAATTCAATTAAGAGAACCTCGATCCTCGGTAGATTGATATCGGACTTTTAGAGTCCAGCTTTGTGCTTGTATGACCCGTGCACTTACGGAAAGGGGTTGAGTGTTGATAATACTTTTCATTTCAGTTTTTGAGTATTTACCACATTCACTCCCATGACTATATTTTCATATATACATAAAATTAGTCAACAAGTTTTTGGTGTCGTTGTCGGGGACTAGACAATAGTCCTTTGGTAGTAGTGTCTGAAAATTTGGTCAACACATGACCCCATTCCGACAATTGATGATGGCATTTGATGTGGCCAAAAATGGTCTTCCAAGTATGATGGGCACATGATTAGCCCACCTTGCAGCTCGATGTAGAACAACGAAGTCATCGGATGATAAGCTTTATCACGCCATTTGAAACATCTTCAACTATGCCTTTAGGAATTTTCACCGATCTATCTGCCAAACATAAGGTGATGGTGGCAGGCTTTAATCCTCCCAGCCCTAACTGTTTGTAGACTAAGTAGGGTAACAGGTTTATATTGGCTCCCTGATCCAACAATGCTCTTTCTACACAAGTGCCCCCAATGTTCAATGAAATGGTAGGAGACCTTGGATCCTTGTATTTCACTAGGTCATTACACTGGATGATAGAGCTCACCTGTTCTGTTAAGAAAGTTATCTTATTCACATTCAGTCCTCTCTTTACAATGCACAAGTCTTTTAGAAATTTGGCATATGCTGGAACCTGCTTGATCATATCTAGAAGAGGATGTTAACTCACACCTCGGCACTTGAAATCTCAGTTGGGTTGTTCACCCCCTTTTTGCCTCTAAGTGCTTGAGGAAAAGGTGGAGGCATGCTCTTTTTCATCATATCTTCTTTGATCACTATTCTTTATGGTTCCTCTTCTTGTTGTTCTTTGGTTACCTCTAATGGCTTAGGTATTGGCTAATCAACTTTTTTACCACTTCTCATAATGATAATGGCTTTCACCTCATCCATCTTGGGAGCAGCTTCACTGGCATTAGCTGCCTAGTGGATTCCCTTGGGATTCTGTTGGGTTTGTGAAGGAAATTTGCCCTTTTCCTACACTTTCTGTTGATTGGTGAGCCTTGAGATGGAGTACTGCATGTTGTCTATTTTCTGAGCAATGTCATTTGGACCCCATCTATTCTTTTGTCCAGGGTGTTTTCCACAGTATCAAATTTATGATTTAACTACACATTTATTGCCTTCTGCTCTTCCATAAAATCACCTACCACTTTTCTAAGGTTCAAGATGGTTTGCTCAAATGGAGAAGTTGATTGTGGTTGTGATGGTTGAGAAGTTGAAGCATACCGTGGAGGAGTAGGAGGTGCATACTGTGGAGGTTTTGGCTTCCAAGAGATATTTGGGTGATTTATCCAGCTAGGGTTGTAAGTGTTGCCATGTGGTGCATTAGTTGATGGTTGGAATTGACCAACAACATTTGCTTGTTCCACTAGCATCTCCCTCATTGTTGGAATAGTTGGACATTGTTCTCCCAGATGCTCAGTAGACTGATAAATGAAGCATGGCTTGTTTGTATGAGAATCTCGGTCGCCACTTGCACCTCCTCTTTGGTTTCTCATTTCCGGTTCTTCCAACCTTCTAGTTAAGGTTGAAACTTTGGCTTTCATATCCATGTCCTCTTGAAGAGAGTAAATGCCACCCCTTGTACTGGGTTGAGGTCTCATTCGTTCCATCACCTTTGGGTTAGGCTCATCCCAACCTTTTGAAGCTTTAGCCACATAACCCAAGAAATCCAAAGCTTCCTCTGGATGTTTGCTCAAGAAATCTCCTCCACACATAGTATCAAGCAGTTGCTTCATGGCAGGAGAAATTCCATCATAAAAATGGCGACAAGCGACCATGTGTCAAATCCATGGTGAGGGACAAGCATTAGCGCTTCCATATATCTTTCCAATTATGCATAGAATTTTCATTTTCATTGCACGAGAAGGTGGAAATCTACTGTAGTTGTTGATTACATGAGTGGAGAAGAATTTCTTTAAAAATTCAACCTACATCTCAATCTAGTTTCGAATGCTCCTTGGCCTCAGGGAGTTGAGCCACATTTTGGCTTTATCCTTCAATGAGAAAGGAAAAAGCTTAAGCCTCATTGAATCCATGGTGGTAGTCTCCTCGGCCCAGGCATTGTTGCGGACTACTCAAACTCCCTCGTAATGCGAATGGGGTTCTCACTCTCCATGCCATGAAAAGTGGGAAGAAGTGGAAAAAGGTAAGGCCTAATAACCATTTGCTCAATTAGAGGCACTATGCAGGAGGGTGCACTCATCTGAGGAAGGTGTATGTGGTCCTTCATGGATCTATATGCATTGAGGTTCCTCTACACTCCCTGTTGACTTTGTTATTCTTTAGGTGGAGGTTTTATTGTGTTTAAATTCAGGCATAATTCAGAATTTGATTCCTGTGGAATACTGATTTTGACTAATCTGCCTTCTGGATTCCTAAACCATTGGAACATAAACTCCTACATGAAAAACATAGGACAACACCAAAAAATAAACAAAAACAATTCTAATAAAAAAAAGGCTTAATGGTAGCTAAAAAGAATAAAAAATATATAAACAATGAAATGAAATGAAATGAAATAACCTAGCAGTAAACTGCTAGACATAATGAAAAGAGAAAAGAAACTCACCAGAGCTTGTGATGAGGATCACAAGTGTTCAGTATATTCTGTCATTTGCACTAAGGCACCATCCTCGGCAACGGCGCCATTTGATTCGCATGTAGTCCGTAGGGTATTCTAAATCAATAAAATTTATAACCTAATGCCTCATACTACCGTAGCATAGCTACTATAGTTTAGTGGTTCTAGGATTGTCCACAATGATGGGTTTTCTTCGTAGAAATGACTAATACTGAGGTTTACACTGGTGATTGTAGTTTGGGTATTGGGGTTGGATCAAAAGAGGTTGGTTTTAATGGTTGTCACTGAAAATAAAATAGATTAGAAGGTGGAAAGAGGTCCTTTGAAGTATCAGGACACTAAGTTTATTAGTGATATATTGTAGCCCAGTGGCATATACATTGTCATTATATGTTTATATACATGAGGCATTTATCATTTTATCTTGTTATTTAAATTGTGGTCTAACTTGATAAAATCAGATCCTTGAATAGTTGGCTCCGGCTTTATGTCATCAAATTATGTGACTTGATGAAGTAAAACCTTAAGGCATAAGAACACTATTCTAAATAGTCCATAGTCGATCATTATTGTGGGAATAATAATGAAGTAAGACTATTGTGTTTTATGAGAAAAGACCACGTTTTGCTGGTCATGAACATAGATGTTACTCAGAACATAAATACATGTTATTGGACTGACCCGCTATGAGAAATACTACATGCTTTATGTCATTAGTAATTCTCATTGCAATAGTGGTATTTGAGTCATCGGCTGGTCACCATGGATTCCTACATGAGGAACTTCGTGTCTTGATGTAGCTCAATGACGTCTTTAATAGGATGGTAATTGATTAGTGCTCAAAAAGTGCTATTTTGGACCCTGTTTATTACAGGTTTTGAGCACTTTTTATGTACTAATCGGTAGTAATTATTGATTGCATTAAGTTCCACTGTTATTCTACTTATATTTTGTGGCAAATTTCGTAGTTTTGCAAGCTATTTATGCAGGGGTGTTGAGTCGATCAAGCACGAAGAATTAGTCAGACTTAGCATTGCGGATCAAGGCGAGAAGGAAAGAAGAAGCGAAAAATGCGAAGAATTTAGATCTGCAAATTCCCTATCGCGCCTTGTTCATGCTCCTGACACTATTCATCATGCGCACTGTTCATCATGCTGCCCGTTCCTGCTTTTTGACGTTGTGCCCTGTTTGCATATTTTTTGGTTTCTTCCCATTCTATCCCTTGTAATAGCTTTTGGTTTTGTTTTTTTTTTTGTAACTTCCCTTTCTCTGAGCACTATATAAGCTCGGTCGAGCTATTAATAAATCAACTTTCAGTGTCGGTACGATTTGTGGGAGCGACTTTCGGCTCTCCGCTTTTTCTCACTTTCTCTCCCTTTTCTCTCATTTTCTTGGCACTTTACGGGCAGCCCAGGCACCCTCCAGGGATGATTTCGGAGGATGATTAGCTAAAACCCTTCTTCAGCAGAGCGAAGGTACAGCTGGGTGGGGATCACAAAGGCTACTAGGGGTCCCTATTTTTCACGCGGTGATGTCACACCCTTTCTCCAATCCGACCCGGTGGCGGGTCGAACCATCGGGATGCTGCAGAGTACCCATGGCGTGGCCGCCCCAGCTACGGCGCCCAGGATGTAGTGAGGTCACTCTTTTATCATACCTCATGTTTACACTTGCATAATCATATAATGTTAAACAATTAACTTGTATTACATTACGTAGCGGCCAGTTACAAAATATATACCACAAGCTCCAAATATGGAAATGTTCAACATTTACAATATTTACATTAGTTTACAAAATTTCATATACAAATAGACCTAAAAGGTCTTCCAGTGAGCACCTATTGATGTAGTCTTTATTTGTGATGTGGATTGTCTGTCCTCTAGTTTCACTCTTACGTGCCTACGGATTGAACACCGTGCTAAGCTTTCTCTTAGTATATGAGCTTCTACCTTAAGAGTCACCACACTTTTATACAAATGCATATAGCATATAACAATACAGATTCTTGTCATTTCTCATATATATACTTATCATAACCAGTTTCATTTTATATCATCTTCCAGATACTTTTCATGTAATCTATTACTTTTACTTCTTGTTCTTGTAACTGTATACTATCATCACATAGCAGTGCTATGCTTCCCATATTCTCTTCATTTCCTTTGCATATACTTGTCATTTCTTTTATGTTTCATGTCTGCATAAACCTTAGGAGTGGATACAGGAATACTATAATCCATGAGGACCCGAAGGTGCTATATTCACTGTATGAAACAGTGATCCATGAGGGCCCGTAGGCGCTGTAATATAATATACCCGAAGGTATCATCACTGTTCGAGACAGTGACTATCCATGAGGGCCGGGTATTGTAGTGACCCTTGAGATTTTTGATCAAACGGGATCTATGTCATTGACCCACACGGGGTCCCGATTTCTGAATATAACTGATATGCTGCAGACTTATTCTTCCTAATAGGCATGCCCATCTATCCCTCTACCAGGTTCTAAGCAGACAATCACTGTGTATTTTATGTTCAGTATATATATCTCATATTCCCGAATAATTATTGTCATTCGGTAATCATATGAGATATATATATACAATCAGTTATTCATATCTTTACATTTTCATACTTCATTATATGCATAATTAACTATTTTACTGTATACTTATGAGCTATTTATGAATTCATAATAGTTATAATACAAATAACTATATAGTTACCTGTACTGCCTACTGTTTCCATTGTTTTCTGGAACTAATGAGTTCCAATCTTATCAAGCTGTCTATTGCTGAATTCTTGACTCAATGGGCTTTCCATAGAGTCAAGAACACCAAATCGGAGTTCAAGCGAAGGAGATATGACCTTCGAAGAGTTGGGTCATGCGCCGTCAGTCTTGACAGTGACCTGATTTGACGAGAGCTGCACTGAAGTGACGAAAGCTCATTTTTAACACTTTGGTCTGACATCTAATGTTACTCCTCCCAGGCATATGGATGGATTCTTGACTCAATGGGCTTCCATAGAGTCAAGAACACCCAAATGGAGTTCCAGGCGAAGGGATATGACCTTCAGTTGGAGGTCATGCGCGATCCCGATCTTGACGACTGACGGCCCGACGAGCTACACTGAAGTGACGAAATGGTTTGACGCCTCTGTCTGACATCTAATATCTCTCCCTCAGGCATGGATGGATTCTTGACTCAATGGGCTTCCATAGGAATTCCAGAACACCCAAATCGGAGTTCAAACGAAGGAGATATGACCTTCGAGAAGTTGGAGGTCATGCGCGGCCCGATCTTGACAGGCTGGCCAGCGTTGGGCGATATTGTTCGCGCGACCCTATTAGACGGCCTTTGTCCCGCTGTTCCGCTGACGGCCGCGTTTGTGACCCTGCCGTCCTTTGTTGGGCAGCCGCGTTATTGGCTTGACCCTTGTTTGGCCTCGTTTGGTATTTGAGCGACCAGCTGTTCGTGATGACCCCTTGTTGGCGACCCCTCGTCCTTTGTTGTTGGGCGACCCTTTGTTCATTAGCGACCCTTGTTTGGCGACCCCTCGTCCCGCTGTTGGAGCGACCCTTGTTCATTGGCGATCCCCTTGTTTGGCGACCCCTCGTCCTTTGTTGGGCGACCACTTTGTTCGTGGCGACCCCACTTTGTTTGTGACCCCTCGTCAGCATTTGGGCGACCCTTTGTTCGTGGCGATCCTTGTTTGTGACCCCTCGTCCAGCATTTTGGGCGACCCTTTGTTCGTGTGACCCCTTGTTTGGCAGAGCTGCCCCTTTGACTGTTCAGATTAAAAAGACCGCCTTGGTCTACAGGAGTCCGAATTAAGAAATTCAAAAGCCTAACATCAAGTTCATTGATGTGGCTACAATTTCCAAGAAGGACTTACTTCCAAATTCTCTTTATTTCTGGTTCAAAAACCCATTATAATATCCGGCTACTGCATATGGTCGATAATAGGGCATTTTCTGGGTTCAACTTGCAACTAGACCCTTCTCATACACATATTTTAAGTCTTAAAAGCTCTTCTTAACTCCAACCTACAAGAAAAGGAGTTTAGGAGTTCTCAAACCCAAACCATACAAGATAGAGGTTCTAAAACATGTATCCACTCTTGTTTTAGACCAAAACTAGACTTCCATACAACCCGAGACATGTGTATTCATACAAAACCATATTTCTATACTCATTTTTAGTAGTTCCATACACCGGGAACTTCACAACATCCTCATAGTTCTATACACCAAAATCCATACAATACTCAAAATTCGGACCAATACCCATAGTTCCATACGTAATCCCATGCACGAAATCTTAACTTCTTCTTCTTCTTCTTCTTTTCTTTCTTTTCTCTTCTCTCCTTATCGTATTTGCTCTCCACTTTCTCCAAGACCAAAATGAGATATTTCTTTTGGTCTTATCCTTGTGATCTTATCCATTTATTTTGCTTTGGTCCTCCCGACTCTTATAATATTTGCAAATCGATTTATAATATTTTTTACCAGCCAGCCTCAAATCTTTACTTTATTACATTTGTAATTTAACCATGCATATTCCTATTTTGTTTTTATCTTTATTTTATTCGAATAAATATACTTTTAAATTTATTATACGAAACATGTTATAAAGTTTGTAGGGATATAATTTGAGGTGTGACTCTCCCCCTTAAAGAGAATTTCGTCCTCGAAATTCCTTTTTGATAAGGATTCGCGTCACTGGCGCTCTCATAGTTGCTTGGCTCCCAAGTAAGCTGCCTACCTACCATGTTGCGGAGAACTTTCACTAATGGTACTTGTCTGTTCCGTAATTGTTTCACCTCTCGAGCCAGAATGGTCTTTGGCTCCTCATTATATGACAAATCTTCTTGTACTTGTATTTCTTGCTTGGTAGTATGTGCGCGACTCTCAGAAGCGTATCTAAGAAACATCGACACATGAAACATGTGTAATTTGGCAAACTACGCCAAGGTACCAATCGATAGCCACGAGGACATCACGTTCCAAAATCTCATATGGCCCTATGAACCTTGGACTCAGCTTGCCTTTCTGACCAAACCTAAGAATTTTCCTCCATGGCGATACCTTTAAGAAGACCTTGTCTCCCACTTTATATTCAATATCTCTCCTCTTTAGGTTGGCATACGATTTTTGTCTATCACTAGCCGCCTTTAACCTCTGCCGAATAACTTGTACTTTCTCTTCTGTATCTTTTACTATGCTCACGGACCTATCGGTTGTATCATTCAAATTCTGCATCCGGCCTACAGGGTTCTACATTTCCGACCATACAAAGCTTCATATGGTGCCGTACGTAGCGATTAAAACTATTGTTATAGGCAAATTCCATCAATGGAATATACCTATCCCAAACTTCGAAAATTCCATGACACAACCTCGAAGCATATCTTGAGCTTTGAATCAATCTCTCACATTGTCCATGCATTTAACGGATGAATCTTTATCTACTAAATTCAGCTTAATTTGCCTAAAGATTTATTGTAATTCCTTCAGGAGACAGTACTTGTCGGATCTCTATCCGACACAATAGACATAGCAAGCACGCCATCTGTCGCACAATCATCACATTATAACTCAGCTAGTCGATCCATAGAATGATCAATCTGGCGGTATAAAAATGGGCCGACTTTGTGAATATCTACAATCACCCAAACGAGTCATGTTTTTTGTTGTGTGAGGAAGGCGACACAAAATCCATGGCCAATGTTATCCCACTTCCATTGAGGAATTGGAAGGGGATTTAACAAACCTGTTGACACTTGGTGTTCAGCTTTGACTTGCTGACACGTCAAACACTTAGACACATATTCAGTCACATCTCTTTTCATTCCTTTCCACCAATAAAAATGTTTCAAGTCCTGGTATCTTATTCCCTCCGGGGATGCATGGTAAATACCGTATTATAGACCTCGAATAGCAACTTTTTCTTTGGCTCAACATCATCGGCACATAATCTAATGCGAATCCCTGAAAACTTCCGGCTTCTTTCCTCTAAAAACTTCGGTCTTGTCACCATCTCTAACCATCGTAAATTTTCTGTAACTCTTCATCATTTTACGCGCATCTATAATCATTTGCTTTAAAAGCGGGTTGCTTCTAATTGAGCTAACATGGCTCCATCATCACTATTCTCGATCAATACTTGTAGTGACATTGCTACCCTTTGTCTTTCGGCTTAAAGCATCGAGCTCACTATATTGGCGCTAGGGATGGTAATCTATGATCACGATCATAATCCTTTTATGCTCTAACCACCTCGTCTCAAATTTAACTCTTTACTGCGTTAGCAAGTACTTGAACTCTTATGATCGGTGTAAATTCTACACTTTTTCCACAGTGATATAAGTAGTGTCGCCATATTTTTAAAAACAAAAACACCGCAGCTAACTCCTAGGTCATAGTGGGATAATTTGTTCATGTGGCTTCAAGCGTAAGGCTGCATAAGCCACTACTTTTATCTTGCATTAATACGCATCCTAAACGATGCATGAAGCATCACTATACAAGGTATACTCTTTTCCGGGTAAATTTCATTAATCGATACGGTGTAAACCCACGACATCCACTCAGTTGTTCAAGAAAACTATTGACGTTTTATTACGTCACTCAAACTTCTATTCCTTTCACGGTAACTTGGTGGCGAGGGCTATGACCGAAAAAGCCTCTCACAAATCTTCTATATAATATGGCTAAGCCCGAAACTTCTCACCTCGGTTACATTTTGAGGTGATTTCAATTCACAAACGCTGATCTTAGCGGGATCGGCTCTTGCCCATACCCTCGGCCCGAACCTGATATGGCTAGGAATGAGACTTATTTTTTGGCAAAAATCACATTTCTTTGAGCTTAGCATACGCTAACTTCTTTTCTCTGCGTCTCTAAGACTATTCTCGGGTGTTGTTCATGTTCCGTGCATCCTTAGAATACAACCCAGGATGTCATCAATAAAAACCACAACAAAATTGATCACATAGGGTCCGGAAAACCTATTCATCGAATCCATGAATCACTGCTTAGGTGCATTAGTCGACCGAAATGGCATGACGAAAACTCCGCCAAATGAAGCCGCCGCCAGGGTTCATGCGGTCTTGGCATCTCCTTCGCTTACCCTCAGCCCGATAATACCACGATCGCGGGTCTATCTTCGAAAAGACACCGCTCGCTTCGGCCCGATCAAAAAGATCTTCAATTCACCGACGTAGGTACTTGTTTTCAACACATCACCTTATTAATGTTGCCGATAATCGATGCACATAAGTGAAGTGCCATCTTTCTTTTCACAAATAAAGCGAGGTGCACCCCAAAGGGGACACCTTGGTCGGATAAATCCTTTTTATCTAAAAGTTCTTACAAGTGACTCTTTAACTCTTTCGGCTCAGTTGGAGCCATCACATCTGATTGCCCTTGACACCAAGGAATTTGTTCTGGTACAATTTCTATAGCTAAGTCCACCTCTCTCTCATGTGGAATACTGGTAACTCTTCGAGGGAATACATCTGGAAGAAATTCCCTTACCTGCGGGATCTTTTCTACATTAACTGACCTCTCTTGGAGTCAGTATCAAAGCAAAAGGAAATGTCTCACATCAACTTTACTCATAATTCTCCTAGCTTGCATAGTGGAATGACATTAAGACATTACACATGATCCAATGCACTTGTGCTATTACCTCAGTCTGGTCAGAGCATCTCAACACTACCGTCTTTTTGTCCACAATCGATGGCTGGGTGCTTAGACAACCCGATCCATTCCTAGAATCAGAATTCGAGCTCTCGGAATGGTAAGGTTATCAAATCGGCGAGAAACTCTAGTTTGTATATGATAGGGCAATTTACGGCCATATGCTATTCACACTAACGTTGTGCCCCAACGGACTAGTTACATGCATGTCATATGCTAATTTCTCCTTTCGTTGGTACTTTGTCAAATACATGCTCCATGCACATATGAATGAGTAGATCCGAGGATCGATCAATGCGTACATCTCTATATCATATAAAGAAAATATACCCACGTATGGCGAGAGCATTGATCCTCCACGAGCCTTCATAGCATATGCTCGTGCTGGTGCTATAGGCATAGGACGATCTACTGTTTCCGACACTATGCCTCCTCGTCCTCTATGCTGAGATGGGCCACTACGACCCCTACCACGATCACGAGTCGGAAGTGGTGTCGCAGATCTTCCTCTGCCACTTCCTTGTTGGCTTATTATCCCCCAATTCTCGGGGACACTGTGCTTTCAAATGCTCAAGGCTTCCACGCGAAAACACCCTCACATCGATATCTGCAAACTCCTGAATGCCTTTTATGGCGGTAAGGGCAGCACTCGAGAATTTCTCCTGTCCAGGCCCAGAGCACCTGCACATGCTACGTGTTACATTGGACCTTGCCTTCTACCCTCGTGGCCAGGAACTATGTCGATTAATTTGGAGATTCTCTATGACTCTTTTCCAGGAGGCGAAGCTCATACAGAAAACTTATTATTTTGAAATCTTTCTTTTTGTTGTTCGTTTCTAGTCTCTCTACTTTCATTGCGGCTTGAGTTTGACTGATAAAAATCCAGCTGTTTGGAGAGAAGTCATAGGTGCCAAATACCTGTGATGGAATCATGCGATCCATCCTCAAATTGCCTGCAGAAATGCCTCGGTGAGACTGGTCAGATGCGTATTCTTAAGATGGCTGAATTCTTTTCATATTCGACCAGATAAGAAGCTCCTTTTGCTGAAATTTAGGAGCTGTTTCCACTTGGAATCCTATACATCCTCGAGTAACATACTTTGTCCTGAATTCTTGGACAAAGAATTCCCATGTCAGGGGACTTGGAATCCTTGGACTTTTGAGTACTAGTTTCCACGATCATATGCCCTCACCTGCGTAGTGGTACACACGGGATGCTCTACGATCGGAGGACATCTAACCTCTTCTAGCCACCCTCTGGCTTTTTCTAACCGAGTCGGCTTTCCTCAGACTCTTCCATGCTTTCGACCCATTGGAATTCCTGCCTCATGTCTTCTTACTAATATACATTGGGCTTTAGGAGAGGTCGATCTATCGAAGCGAGCCATGTCTTGCGATATTCTCAGCAAGGCTTATGTGGGCTCATTAGGTACATTACTTTCCGAAGGCTCAGAAGCTGATAACCCTTGTTCCCTTGGGTTAACACTCTCAGCGGCTTCTCCGGGACGATCCATCTATACAAAACAGGGACATCCATCGGGCCCACACATTTACTAAACATAGGCTTTTATATTTTATATACTCTATTCAGAGCCACCCTAAACTTAGAGCTTTTCGGAACGCCTAAACCTAGGCTCTGATACCACTAAAGCTACATCACACCCTTTCTCCCGATCCGACCCAGATTGGCGGGTCGAGAACCAAATCAGGGATGCTTTCGATGCCCCACTAAGCGTGACGCCCCTGACTCGGCGTAGGATGTCAGTGGTCCTCTTTTTTATCATGCCTTATAACCTTTACACTTGCATAATCATATAATGTTAAACAATTAACTTGTATTACGATACGTAGCGGCCGGATTACAAAATATATATACAAGCTCCAAATATGGAAATGTTCAACATTTACAATATTTACATCAGTTTACAAAGAATTTCATATAAATAGACTGGGTCCGGTGGGCACTATTGATGTGTGGTCTTTGGCGCTGATGTGGTTAATCACGTCTCAGGTTCACTCTTACGTGCCTACGGTTGAACACGTGCTAAGCTTCTGCGGCTTAGTGGGAATATGACTTCTATTAAGTCACCACGCACATACAAATGCATATAACACATATAACAATCTGGATTCTTGTCATTTCTCATATATATACTTATCATAACGGTTCCCATTTATATCTATCTTCCGGAACTGATGCTGGCATATTCTATTACTTTTTGCTTCTTGTTTTCCTTTGCTGGCGTATCTTTATGTCACATAACGAGTGCTATGCTTCCCATATTCTCTTCATTTCCTTTGCATATACTTGTCATTTAACATGTTTCATGTATAAACCTTAGGAGTGGATCTGAGGGAATACTATAATCCATGAGGACAGAAGGTGCTATATTCTTTGTATGGCAATTGGGTCATGAGAGACGTCAGTATTTGTAATATAATATACCCGAAGGTATCATCACTGTTCGAGACAGTGACTATCCATGAGGGCCCGGAGGCGCTGTGGTGACCGCTTTCGGGCCACTTTGATCAAACGGATCACATATCTAAGTGACCCACACGGGTCGATTTCGAATATAAGCGATATGCTCTTGGACTTATTCTTCCTAATAGGCATGCCCATCTATCCCTCTACCAGGTTCTATGCAGACAATCCATGTGTATTTTATGTTCGAATTATATATATCTCATATTCAGGGTAATTATTGTCATTCGATGTCATATGAGATATATATATATCTACAATCAGTTATTCATATCTTTACATTTTCATACTTCATTGTACATAACAATTAACTATGCTTACACTGTATATGACTATTTATGAATTCATAATGGCGTTCATAATACAAATAACTATGGTTACACCAGCCACTGCCTACTGTTTTCCGTGTTTTCTGGAACTAATATGAGTTCCAATCTTATCAAGCTGTCTATTGCTGAATTCTTGACTCAATGGGCTTTCCATAGAGTCCAAGAACACCCAAATCGGAGTTCAAACGAAGGAGATATGACCTTCCGAAGTTGGAGGTCATGCGCAGTCAGTCTTGACGAGCTGACCTGAATTGACGAGCTGCACTGAAGTGACGAGCTCATTTTAACACTTTGGTCTGACATCTAATATTCTCCTCAGGCATATGGATGGATTCTTGACTCAATGGGCTTTCCATAGAGTCCAAGAACACCCAAATCGGAGTTCAGACGAAGGAGATATGACCTTCCGAAGTTGGAGGTCATGCGCAGTCAGTCTTGACGAGCTGACCTGGACTGACGAGCTACACTGAAGTGACGAGCTCGGTTTGACGCCTCTGTCTGACATCTAATATCTCCCTCAGGCATATGGATGGATTCTTTTGGCTGTGGGCCGCAGAGTCCAGAACACCGTCGGAGTTCAAGCGAAGGAGATATGACCTTAGAAGTTGGAGGTCATGCGTAGCCAGTCTTGACAGAGCTGGCCCTTTGTTGGGCGATCAGCGTTCCGCGACAGCCCCTATTGGACGACCCCTTGTCACTTTGTTCAGCGACCCTTGTTTGGCGACTTCGTCCCGCGTTGGGCGACCACTTTGTTCGCGCGGCGACCTTGTTTGTGACCCTCGTTTGGCTGTTGGGCGACCCTTTGTTCGTGATGACCCGCCCCTTGTTTGGCAGCCCCTCGTCGACATTTGAGCAGCTGTTCGTGTGACCCCCTTGTTTGGCGACTCGTCCCGCGTTGGGCGACCACTTTGTTCGTGTGATCCTTGTTTGGCGACCCCCTCGTCCAGCGTTGGGCGACCAGCTGTTCGTGGCGACCCCCTTGTTTAGCTGACCCCTCGTCCCTTTGTTGGGCGACCAGCGTTCATTAGCCAATCCCCTTGTTTGGCGACCTAGATCCATTTGTTGAACTGACCATTTGTTCATTAAGCGACCCCTTGTTTGGCGAACTCGCCCCTTTTGGTTGTTCAGATTAAAAGACCATAACTTGGTCTACAGGAGTCGAATTAAGAATTCAAAAGCCTAACATCAAGTTCATTGATGTGGCTACAACCAATTTCAAGAAGGACTTACGCTTCCAAACCTCTTTATTTCTCTGGTTCAAAACCCATTATAATATCCGGCTACTGCATATGGTCGATAATAGGGCATTTTCTGGGTTCAACTTGCAACTAGACCCTTCTCATACACATATTTAGGAGCCTTAAAGCTCTTCTTAACTCAACCCTACAAGAAAAGAGTTTAGGAGTTCTCAAACCCAAACCATACACAAGATAGAGAGGGTTCTAAAACATGTATCCCATCTTTGTTTAGACCAAAACTAGACTTCCATACAGCCCGAACATGTGTATTCATACAAAACCATATTTCTATACTCATTTTTAGTAGTTCCATACACCAGGAACTTCCACAACATCCTCATAGTTCTATACACCAAAATCCATACAATACTCAAATTCCAGACCAATACCCATAGTTCCATACCCGTAATCCATACCTGAAGTCTTCTTAACACCTTAACTGCTTCTTCTTCTTTTCTTTCTTTTCTCTTTCTCTCTTATCGGTGTTGCTCTCCCTTTCTCCAGACCAAAATGAGATATTTCTTTTGGTCTTATCCTTGACGATCTTATCCCATTTTTTATTTTACTTTGGTCACTTCAACTCTTATAATATTTGCAAATCAATTTATAATATTTTTACAATAGCCTCAAATCTTCTTTATTATTTGTAATTTAACCTTGCATATTCCTATTTTGTTTTATCTTTATTTTATTCGAATAAATATACTTTTACGTTTATTATACCCAAAACATGTTATAAGCGGTAGGGTATAATTTGAAATTATTCTGAGGTAGTCCTGCCGTCGGTGTGTTTTTACTAAGCTGGTTTTAGATCCCTTCGAATCACCTTGAATGACTATTATTTGGTAAGCTTTTAGGATGCAGTGGATGCTTATTGCTAGATCCACTGAGATTCATTAGTTACCCTCTATGACCCATTGAAAGGGGAGTCTAGGATACTCATTCTTCACTGTCAGTGAACACTGATGGCCAGTAGATGCCATTTTTCAAAAGGATAAATATTTTGGGTTAGGTTTTATAGCTAAATGAAGATTCGGTTCGGGAGATGACTATAGGTCATCCTCCCCAACGCGAGGAAATGAACCCTGGAAACCCTCAGTTGTCGTAGAATCCCAAGCCCAGTATCTTGATACTTCAAGGAGATCTCTTTTATTCTTTTTCTTATTTTTCTTCATTTTAATTTCAATCTGCTCACCACCAAAATCCCCCGTTTTTACCAAATCCTCCGTTTTTACCAAATCCTGAAATCCAAATTGAAATTCACCATTTTTTAACCTCATTGTAAATCATTTGTACGAAGAAAACCCATCCCTGTGTTCGACCCTAGAACCGCTATACTGCCGATAGCTTTGCTTTCGTACATTAGGAATTTAGGATACAAATTTTGTTGATTTCGGATCACCTACTATAGCGCGAGGCCAAATGGCGGCGTTAGCCGAGGATCGTGCCTAGGAGTGCGATGGCCAATGATGGAACACTTGTGATCCTCATCACAAGATATGGTGAATTTTCTTTTATTTTTCTGTTTACCAGTTTCTTGGCAGTTTGCCAATTTTGCTTCTTTTCTTAATTTTTTTTAGTTAACATTGCCCCTTTTGGGTAGAATTGTTTGTCTTCTTTTCCTTGTTTTGTGTTTTTCTGCGTTACCGTGGTGCGGGGTACATTTCCAGTGGGTGAAATCGGAAGAAGCGGGCTACTCACTGTATTGCATACATGTCAATGAGGGATTACAGAAACCTTCCATGGCAGAATCAACAGCCCTTGAGGAGAAATCCAAACCCAAATAGGTCTATGAGGGACTATAGAGACCAATGGATGAGTGCCGGAGTCTATAGTGTTCCCTCGACTTATGCACCTCCGCTACTCCACATTTACCTCCTTTCCTCTTCCACCACAACCACCACAGTTAATTTCACCTCCCCGATTGAGCAAGCAATGCGAACTTGAGAGCAAACTAGTGGATAATTTCATAGAGGAGAAGAGGGTAGTGAATGTCTAGGCCAATAAGGAAATTGACACTGTGGAGAACTCTCTGGACCAAAAATTAGATGTGCTTCAAAATGAAATGGATAAGAAATTTGACAACCTGCAAAGAGGAATTGATCATAAATTTGACAACCTACAGACATCAATTTCAAAGCTTGCCCAGCAAAATGTTCATCAAGAGGAAGAAAATCCGGAGAAGTGCTGAGTGGCGCCATGGTGGAGGGGGCGTTAATACCATACCAGCCTTCTGAGCTGGTAGAAAATTTTTTGAATCCTCGAGACATTAGTGCATTTATTACGCCTGTGGAGAAGAGGAAGCAATCCTGACTGGCCGACTAAGGAATGATGGAAGAACATAAAGAGACCAATTTATCCCTGCCCCTTACTGACTCAGTCTACATACTGCCTTCACTTGCATCACAATCCCAACCCAAAACTCCTGCTGCTAAAGCAAAGGCCATCCCATCTACATTGCTTGCACTACCTCAAACCTTCGTCACTACCTCAAAGAAGATGGTAGCTGCTCACACTGCATGACATAGTGGATGGTTCGGGTGCGGGTTCGGATTTGGAGCACCTGAACCTCAGCATTTAAAGGCTCCACCCGAGTTCAACGACCTCGAGGCTTAAAAAAGCTGGTTTGGGGAGCCGGTCTTCCCACTTTTGTTTCATTTTCTTAATTTATTTATTTTATTTTGATTTATTTAATTTTCTTTAGATTTTCTCTAATTTGTAGTTAATCTTTGTTTCTAGCTTATTTTCAATTTTACGTAATTTTCTTAACTTTTACGTGTTTATTTTTGGTTGACCCCAAGAATTTTGCGCGGGAGGTGACCTAGAAAATTTCGCAACCTCTGAAATTTTGGTGCGAAATTGCAACACACTCTATTCACCTACTCTAAGTTTAGTTTCTCTCTTGTACTATTCCCTATTTTGTCATTTTGTGATATACCATATATATATATATATATATATATATATATATATATATATATATATATATATATATATATATATATATATATATATATGCTGCTGCTATATTGGTCTTCAAAAGTTAAAAATAAATAAATAAAATAAAATGTTTTTTTATTATTATTTTTATTTTTTATTATTAAAAAATTTTTGTTTTTTTAATTCTCAAAATGTTAAAAAATTAAATCGTATTTAAAAATACTTTTTATTTTATTTTATTTATTTTAAAAAATTTTGAAAAAAATTCGCCAGATTACGAAATTTATGAAGTGTGAATTTTATGACTTTGTTGCCTCTCATTTTGTTTCATATAACCTCATTCGAACTCCGTTTTAGGCGTTTTTGGTACCGTTGGAAGCTTAGAGGGTGTAGAATCAAATATAGCCAGGAAATAACACTTTTAAATTATTATGAAGGTATAATTTTTCAAAATGCTCCAGCTAGTCACTTTTTTCTCTCTTTTCTTCTCCTAACTTGTTTATTTGAAGCGAATGGAGTGAATAAGGTGTCGATGGAAAGCTTGCGAAGTCTCCTATCCATCAACGAGTACATTTCATCAAAGGAGGTAACACTTCCTTCTTTAACTCTAATCCCCGAGCCCCATTCTTTGTGAACAAATGAGACAACATTTGGTTGGGGAGAGTTAGCGAAAGAAGTGGCATGTATTTATGTTTTGTTATTATTTTGAGCAAAGCCCATTTCAGCCCGATGTTCGGTGGCTGGCGGTTTTTCGCTTTGTGAAGGCTGACCTACTATACAACTTACTTTTCAAAAAAGTGGACCCATTTGCACCAATTTTTTTGTGTTATGTTTTAACTGTGTGGTTTGAAAAAATTGAAACTTTGTCGATTCTATTGATGTTAGATTGGTTCCATGCACGGTAGTGGATAATAAGTTGAACTCTTGTTGCTTTCGACCATTTTTCTTCCACCTTTAGCTAACCACACACAGTGCACATCAGTTTTCAATAATAAGAAATTGTAGCTTTGCCTACCTCCCTAAACATTATAAAACTCACCCTAGTTTCATTGACCGCCTTAATAGGTTAAGGACCCCCGTGAATAGAGAAGGCCAGTAAGGTCTTCGAAAAGAAGAAAAGAAAAGAAAAAGAAAAAGAAGAGAAAAATTGCAGCTGCCCCGAAACGAGCAAGGTCCAGGGGGTATATGGCAGAGCCTTTTAAAAAACTGGTGCCACTGACTCCTTTGGTTGGGAGCCCGCCCGACTTAGTGCTTGCTACATGGGTGAATGGGTGGGTTTAGCGAGTTGTAGGTGTTGTTGGATTTCGAAATCATTCGGATCGAGATTGAAACTGCGAGGAGTTAGTGGTCGAGAAAGATCCCTTATGACTTGGTGCCACTAAGCCTTAATTGGTTGGGTCATCGGTAGACGTCCATGATTCATGGACTTTGGTGGTCGATGATTGATTCGGCGCGATGGGGGTCTTGAAATCCCGACAATATTTATAAACTTAAATTCCTCTGCTGCGGTAAGTCGATTTCACTGCCGATATGAGTGGTCAGGGAATTCGAACCGCGAGGATGGGTTTCGTGAAATGAGAAGTGCGGTTGAGTTAAAATGGTATTTCTCTTTAGTTTTGGTTTTGTTCAAAAGCAGTGGGTTGGATGGTTGTAAGCGCATATAAATTAAAGGAAAATTTGAAAAGAAGACTCCGCGAGTCTTGGGTCAACTGGATTGGATTTTTGGAATATTCATGCCTTGGGTTTTGTTTCCTCGCGTTGGGGATAATGACCTATAGTCGTTTCCCAAACCGGACTTTGATTGGACACTAAAACCTAAACCCTAAATTACTCCCTCATGAGATATGGCATTCAATGAGCATTAGTCACAACCGAGTGTGCATATGGCCTCGAGGCGACTCTGCAGCCAAACTAATGAGAAGTGACTAAGTGGATGACCGGTGGATCTAAGATTAGGCATCCGCTGTAACCCGCAAGCTTGCCAAACACACATTAATTCGAAATTTGGATCTAGGAGGTTTCAACCCTAGGGTGAGATACGAGGGAGCTTAAATGCTCATAAATGCAGTATGATAAATGAGAGGACATGAAACTTACCTCCCGAGCCTCCGCGGTGACCCTCCTGTCTTCAAGGAAGGGGGAGCTTTGCAGACATACCTTGGTTTGTCATCACGAGGTATGTTTGGTTCCCTGCAGAAAATGAGAGAAAGAGAGAGAAGAGAGAAGAGAGAAGCCGAGAAAAAGAAAAGCGGGAGACCTGATTACTTTCTGTATTTCCCGCAACAAAAGTTTCAAAAATTACAATTCTCCCAAACATCGGGCTTATATAGAGTTTTACTTAAGGTAAAATACCATTATGCCTTAAAAAGCGTGTTAGACAAGAGGGTAAAAATGGAAAAAAAAAGAAAAAGAAAATCAAAAGTCAACGAGGGAGGAGAGAGTTTAGCACACATGAATTTGGCCTTGTGCAAAATTAGCTGATGTGAATTTTTGCTCTGTTCTTCTTCCATTCCTCTTCTGCTCCTGTTCTTCTTCCATTGCTCCTGATTTTTAATATGCAAAGCTAGTTTTGGCTCGGATTCCTCATGCTTAGTAATGCGAGGAATCGGGTCGATTCTGGCCGATTGAATGCAGAGTCGCAGGCATTAAATAAGCATGGTTCAAAACAACACTTTTGAGCACTAATCCATCAATCTAAACTGCATTTCTTCATCGTGTTCGGCTCTACGTCTCGGTCGGTCGAAGATGGTGAAGTGTTTGCTCAACGAAAACTACGACACCTACCACAAAATGCTGTTAGTAACCTGATAGGGACATCAATATGCCGGTGGGTTATTTGGAATGATTAGTACTTAAAAAGTGCCTAAAACCTACGATGAATAGGCATCAAAAGAGCACTTTTTAAGCACTAATCATCGATTCCTCAACATTGCACCCCTACAACACAAAAAGAGTTGTAAAATAAGAGTGGGTCCTGATCTATTTAGGTTGGTTGAGTGGAAATTTAGGTGGGCGTATTAGCTTGGTTGGGGGAGAGTACGATTAAGCGGTTTGTGTTGAGAAGTGATCAAACAAACATAGGTTTTGATGGAAGTCTACGGTTGATTCACCAGAAGGAGGCTATTTTGATACTTTCGATTTTGCGCCGGCATTCATTCTCTCGAGATAGTTATTGGGCAAGGGTTTCAGTGATTCTCATCAAGGGTTAGGCATTACTCATTCACAACCTTTTTGAAATAGCAAACATAATTTTGTTATTGTTTTGTATGCTCTCTCTTTCTTTCTTTATTTCATTGCTAAGGGACTAACTTAATGTAGGTTAGAGATGATTAGTGCTTTCAGTGTTATTTTGGACCACATTTATTATTACGGGTTTTTGAGCACTTATGTACCTAATCGATGTAATTAAACGATTTACACATTAAGGTCCTTGTTATTCTCTTGTCGCATTTTGTGGCAAATTTGCGATTTTTGCAAGCTATTTATGCGAAATTATTGAGTCTATCAAGCACGAAGAATTTGAGTCGGGACTTAGCATTGCGGTCGGAGCGAAGGAAAGAAGAAGCGAGCAATCTGAGAAAATTTGGATTTGCGAAATTCCTACGCGCACTATTCATGCTCCTGACACTATTCATCCTGCTGCCTGTTCCTGCTTTTTGACGTTGTGCCCTGTTTGCATTTTTTTAGTTTCTTCCCATTCTATCCCTTGTAATAGCCTTTGGTTTTGTTTTTTTTTTTTTTTTTTTTTGTAACTTCCCTTGCTCTGAGCATTATATAAGCTCAGTTAAGCTATTGTAAAATCAACTTTCAATCAATCAATAAATTTGACGGGAGAAGCTTTCAGCTCTCCCGCTTTTTCTCACTTTCTCTCCTTTTTCTCTCAATTTCTTGGCACTTTCTGGGCAGCCAAACACCCTCCGAGGATGACAACTCGGAGGATGATCGGCTAAAACCCTTCCTCCCTCGGGGCAAAAAGGCCGCCGGGCATGTGATCTGAGGCTAATGAGGCCCCTGCTTTTTTTCTTCACGCAGTAGTCACCGTCTCGGCCCTGTGTTTTCCTTTAACTGGTTTAGATCCTTCAATCCCCTTGAATGGCTATTCGTAAGCTTTTAGGGTTTAGTGGATGCTTATTGCTAGATCCACTGAGATTCATTAGTTACCCTCTATGACCCATTGGAAAGGGGAGTCCAGATCATTCTTCATTGTCGTATGAACACTATGGCTGTGATGCGTATTTTCTTTTATGATAAATATTTGGGTTAGATTTTATAGCTAAATGAAGATCCGGTTCGGGAGATGACTATAGGTCATCCTCCCCCAACACGAGGAAATGAACCCTGGAAACCCTCAGTTGCCGTAGAATCCCAAGCCCAGTATCCTGATACTTCAAGGAGATTATTTTATTCTTTTTCTTATTTTTCTTCATTTTAATTTCAATCTGCTCACCACCAAAATCCCCTATTTTTACCAAATCCTGAAATCCAAATTGAAATTCACCATTTTTTAACCTCATTGTAAATCATTTGTACGGTTGAAAACTCACATCCCGTGTTCGAATTTAGAATCGCTATACTGCGTAGAGGGGCTTTGCTACTAAGTAGTAGGAGGAATTTAGGATACAAATTTTGTTGATTTCGGATCACCTTACTATGGCACGAATTAGTAATACAGGCTATGGTTAGGCATGCTGTAAATCATGTGGAGGAATGTGAGTGATAGTGAAGGAATTTGTCCCCCTCTTAATTGAGTGAGATGTCTATTGGCCTATTGGTAAGTGAGACTAAGAAATGAATGGTCATGCTCGAATGAGATTGAAAGGAGTTATCAATATCATTTGTTTAGTTAGTTTACTTGAGAATCAAGAAACGATTAAGTTGTATAAAGATGACTTCATTCATGCTTTGTTCTTAATCGAGACATCGTGTGACAAAGGACTAATATCATACTATAGTAAGGTTTTTCGAAATATCGACCACTTGATTTTGGGTAGTTATAATGGTCTTGCTAGAGACCAATTATAACTTGTGGGCTTAGAATATGATTCAGTCTGCTGTTACCATCAAGAACCTATAGGGTCACTCATAAGAATGAGCTATAATGGGATGTTAGAAAGGCTCTCTCTTTAGCCCATGATTAAGCCCAAGCCCAAGCCCAAGCCCAAGCCCATTAATAGCTCGAATGTGATATGCCATGATCCATTAGTTCATCCATTTTATAATCAGTATAATCTAAGTCATGTTTTTTTTTTCTGTATGAAGTCTGTAACATCATATCAGAAATTGAAAATGATTCTATTAGAAAACTCTAATAGGATTAGGGGACTGATGATCATAATCAAATTCAATTCATAATTTTATGTTCTAATCTTATTAGGACTGTTAATAGCATTCTTACAATTAGTAGACTAAGTATATATTAAGTATGGTCAAGTAAATATACTTATTAATCAATGTGATCATACATATTAAGTATGGTTGTTACAGATTTATTAATCTTAGGGACTGCTACACATTAATGTTAGACATTAAGAATGGATTGCTTACATATTATTCTTAATCAATAGGATCAGTACATTAAGAACACATTACAGAATGTGGACTGTTACATTATTTCTTAACAAGAATGTTGTATATTCATAAACAACAACATACATTATCTTTATCTCCAAGAGGATCATACACATTAATGTTAGACATTAATATTAGACTCACATGTGATTATTACACATTAAGTAGGATTGTTCCAATTAATGATGGACTGTTAGATTCGCAGACCGCATTGGTGAATGACTAGAATTATTAGTGTGATTATTGCATCAGAGAAATTTCAGGCAAAGAACTCACCTACAGCTTTAAAATTTCTTTATGTGACTAACGCTGTAATTAAGAGACCATATTCATAATCCGATTATGTGCTTAATGTGTTTATATTCAATTTGCATGGTGCATGTCATGGCCCTTAGTTCAATGTGATTAAGTGTACACTATAGGCTCAGAATTTTTAAATACGGCCTGCGTGTCGTTAATTTTTATTGACACAACATGCGTGTCTCTTTTTCATTATATTATCATACGACCTCCGTGTCATTGTTTTTATTGACACAACATGTGTGTCTCTTTTTATTATCTTAGCATAAAATAGCATACAATTATTACTTGCTTGTAATGAAGAATAACGAATAATGGAGGCCCGTTTGTTCTTGGAGACAAGCCCATAAAGCTAAGGTATTGGTAAAAGGTAATCCTGCATCTCCATATTGGCTTATGGAGATCACCTTAGGAAATAGGGCATGACATGTATGTGATGCTTATTAATATGCTTATTAATATGCTTGTATGTGATGCATATATATGTTTATAATGTTTGCCTAACAACTTGATAATTTCATCACATAAAATATTAAGTCATAAAATGTCTTCCATAATTTAACACTAGCTAATACTTACTGCCTTAATATAGTTTTGCCAGAGCAGGTGTATCAATATCTTAGGAAGACATGATGGATAATGGTGATATCCATAAGATTGAATATGGTTAGACTTTAACTAGCTATCATAACGGGTTTCAGCTCTATAAGTACAGTTAAAAAAGGAAAGAGTTTTCTACTTAGTTAGCTTAAGTTTAAGTGTTATGCCAAAGCTAAGCTTGAATTTAAGTCAAACGTGGATTCTCACCCACTAAGAAACTATAAGATTGTTTCTGTGTTAATTAAAGAGTTATTAATTTTAGTGGGAGTATTAAAGACCTCATTTATTAAAGCTTTGTATATTAGATGTGTATCTAATGGCATCAAACAACACATCAACATTTACTCTACGATCTGCCCTTGAAAAGGAAAAACTTAATGGAACAAACTTCCTTGATTGGTCTCGAAATTTGAGGATTGTCCTTAAACAAGAGAGGAAGATGTATGTTCTTGAAAATGAAATCCCTAATGAACCTCCAGCTAACAATGCCCCACGAGCCGAAAGGGATGCTTATAGTAAGCATTTGAATGACTCTGTGGATGTAACTTGTCTTATGCTTACAACCATGAACTCTGAGCTTCAAAAGAAATTTGAGGAAATGGATGCATTTGATATGATGGTACATCTCAAGGGAATGTTCCAAGAGCAAGCACGTCAAGAAAGGTTTACAAACACCAAAGCATTGAATGCATGCAAGATGACTCCTGGCACTTCAGTAAGTGCACATGTGCTAAAGATGAAGGGTCTCATCGATCAGCTTGATAAGCTCGGTGCTCCTATTAGTCATGAGTTGGTTACTGATCTGATTCTAGGTTCATTACCTAAATCTTATGCTCACTTTTTTATGAACTACAATGTGCACCATATGGAGAAATCTATTGCTAAGTTACATGGAATGTTAAAGAATGTTGAGACGAACATTCAAAAGACAAATCCAAAGGCTTATGGTTCGGGAAGGCATGGAAAAGAAAGGGAAAGGGCAAAAGCAATATGCCAAGAAAGGCAAAGGACAGCCCAAGCCTAAGGCCAAGAAGCCGTCGCCAAGGAGGGAGTTTTCTTCCGTGAATGAACAAGGTCATTGAAAAGGAATTATGTTTACTTGAAGATTCAAGAAAAGAAGAGTAGCGCAGGTTACTACTCAGGTATTTATGTTATAGAAGCCAATTTGTCTACTTCGCTTCATGGGTATTAGATACCGGATGTGGATCTCACATTTGTAATGTGTGGCCCGCGGCAAAGAGGTCATCAAGGCGGCGGACGTATCGGAGCGGGGAATGGAGCAAGAGTCGGCCAGATTAGGCCGGTAGGAGTTTGCGATTTTACTCTTGCCTAGTGGACTTGTTTTCCAATTAAAGAATTGTTATTATGTGTTCGCTGCGGGAGCGTAAAACATGCTTCAGCTGCTTAGATGTGGATAAATTCCCACTTTATTATTAAGAATAATATTTTCTCCATCTATAATGCGCAGAGACATATTTTTACGGAATGCTCATTTATCTAATGGTCTCTACGCTCTAAACTCGAACAACCCAAGCCCATCTATAACATCGATACTAAGAGGTTCAAGTCCAACTCTGAATCCAACCTACTTTTGGCATTGCCGCCAGGCTTGCCACGAGAACAGATTCGAAGCTCCATCAAGATGGGCTAATACATCGATTTGGCTTAGAGTCATTTGAAACATGTGAATCTTGTTTACTGTGCAAATGACCAAGACTCCTTTTGATGGACATGTTGAGAGGGCTAGTGATCATTGGGCCTTATACATACGTGATGTTTCAGGACCAATAAGCTTCACTATGAGGAGGCTATCGCAAGATTTCATTACTTTTATAGATGACTTTAGTAGATATGGTTACATCTACTTAATGAGGCATAAGTCTGAATCATTTGAAAAGTTTAAATTATTCAAGAATGAAGTACAGAATCAGCTTGGAAAGAATATTAAAACACTTCGATCTAAACGAGGTGGTGAATATTTAAGCCAAAATTTCGATGATCATCTTAAGGATTGTGGGATAGTCTCACAACGCACTCCACCTGGAACACCACAATGGAATGGTGTATCTGAAAGGAGAAATCGAACTTTATTAGATATGGTTTGATCTATGATGAGTCGAACAGATCTTCCAATATCCTTCTGGGGATATGCATTAGAGACTGTTGTGTTCTTATTGAATAGAATTCCATCGGTGCTGCTGAGAAAACACCATGAGCTGTGGACAGGAAAGCCGGCCATGGTCTCGTTTCTTCTCAAGATCTGGGTCAGAAGCTTATAAAGGTCAGCTTCGATAAGGTTAGCATCCAAATCGATAAGTGCTTATTTGTGGGGTATCCAAAGGAAACAAAAGGGTACTACTTTTACATCCCATCCGAAAAAGTATGATGGTTCTTAATGGGAGTCTTTTTTAGAAAGAGAGTTCATTTCCAAAAGAGCTAAATGAGTAAGACATCTCAAGAAGTTCAAGAACCACAAGTTGCCACCGAGCCTCCATGGAAATTTACAAGACTCACAATCCGCTTGTTGAGTCGACGTTTTCTCGCACAAGGCCCACAAAGGTCCAAGATTCATTATAGCCCAAGAGATATGGATTTAACATCCCATTAAAACCATGTAGCTCAGGGACTAAGATGAGCCCACAACCTATCATGAGGCAATGATGAGCCAGATTCTCAACTTGTTGCAAAAGGTTTCAAACAAACTCATGGTATTGACTATGATGAGACCTTTTCACTTGTCATTATGCTTAAGTCTATTAGGATTCTTCTTTCTATCGTCAAGGCATCATGATTAGATTTGGAAAATGGGATGTCAAAATAGCATTTCTTAATGGAAATTCTACTGAGGATGTGTACATGACACAACCTCGAGGGTTTTATTCGATCCTAAGTATCCTAATAGGGTGTATAAGCTCAAAGATCCATTTATGATTAAAGCAAGCTTCACGGCCGGGAATCTTTGCTTACGAGGTCAGCAAAAGAGCCTGGGCTTTTATGAAAATCGAAGATTTAGCCTGTGTATACAAGAAGGTTAGCTGGAGTAAATCGTTTAGTGCCATATGTGGATGGCATCTACTCATTGTAAATGATGCATCCTGATGGTGTGAAAGTGTCAAGTCTTGGTCGGGAAATGTTTTCAATGAAAGACTTAGCGAAGCCACATAAATCCTAGGCATAAAGATTTATGTGAGATAGATCTCACAGCTTACTCTACTAAGTCAGTGGGTACATAGACAAAGTGCTAAAGAGGTTTAGCATGCAAGATTCCAAGAGAGGTTTCTTGCCAATGTCTCATGGCATTAAGCCCGAGAAGTCTCAATGTCCAACCAATGGCGATCTAGAGAGAGTGCAATGGATAAACCCATATGCTTCAGCAGATGGTCTCTATCATGCATGCCCCCGCTTGCATCCGACCTTGATGTCTCCTATGCCTTAAGCATGACAAGTAGATTCCAAATGTATCCAAGTGAATGTCACCGGATAGAGCCGGCAACATCCCAAGTACTCGAGGAAGAACCGCGATATTTTTTAATTTATGGTGGACAAGAAGGCGAGCTAGTTATAAGTGGTTATACCGATGCTGGTTTTCAGTCTGACTTAGATGACTTTAGATCACAATCTGGTTTTGTGTTTTGTTTGAATGGAGGTGCTGTGAGCTGGAGAAGTTCCAAGCAAGACATCGTGCTCGATTCTACTACAGAGATCGAGCGCTAGCCGCCGTGACGCAAATCTAAGGAGGCGCTTTGATCAAAAATTTCGCTTTTAGACTCGGGTGTCGTCTTTAAGATACAAACCTAAAGGGACGCTCACTGTGACAATGGGGCCATTGCTTCGCCAAGGAGCCCATATCATCACATCACGATCCAAACACATACTCAAAGCTTCCACCTCATCGTGAGATCATCGAGAGATGTTAAGATATGTAGAGTCTATATTGATGACAATGTTGTTGATCCTCGACTAAACCTCTTCCACAAGGAAAGCACATGATAGTCATATCAGATCGATAGCATTCGATTTATGCCCGATCAAGCTTAGGCAAGTACGAGATTGTTAGTGATATGCCTTAGCTTAAGCATATACATTGTCATTATATGTTTATATACATGAGGCATTTATCATTTTATCTTGTTATTTAAATTGTGGTCTAACTTGATAAAATCAGATCCTTGAATAGTTGGCTCCGCTTTATGTCATCAAGTATGTGACTTCATAGTAAAACCTTAAGGCATAAGAGCACTATTCTAAATAGTCCTTAGTCGATCATTATTATGGGAATAATAATGAAGTAAGACTATTATGTTTTATGAGAAAAGCACCACGCTGGTCGGGTCACGAACATAAGATGTTACTCGTAACATAAATACATGTTAAATTCATGTTATTTGATCGACTCGCTTATGAGAAATACTACATGGATTATGTCATTAGTAATTTCATTGCAAAGAACGGTATTCAGTCCTTCGACCAATTCACCAAGGATTCCTACATGAGGAACTGCGGTCTCGGACGTAGCTCAATGACGCCTTTAATGGGATGGTGTAATACAAAGCTATGGTTAGCATGCAAGAAATCATATGGAGGAATGTGAGTGATAGTGAAGGAATTTGTCCCGCTCTTAATTGAGTGAGATGTCTTTTGGCCTCTTGATAAGTGAGACTGAGAAATGCATGGTCTTACTCGAATGAGATTGTAGGAGTTATCAATATCGTTTGTTTAGTCAGTCTACTTGAGAAACAAGAAACGATTAAGTTGTATAAAGATGACTTCATCCATGCTTTGTGCTTAATCGAGACATCGTGTGACAAAGGACTAATAGCATACTATGGTAAGGTTTTTCGAGTCATCGAATTCACTTGATTCGTAGTTATAATGTCTTGCTAGAGACCACTATAACTTGTGGGCTTTAGAATATGACTGGGGCTCCGTCGCCAACATTGAGGAACCTATGTGGTCACACATAAGAATGAGCTATAATGGGATGTTAGGAAAGGTTTTCTTTAGCTCCATGATTAAGCCTAGCCTAGCTTCCAAGCCCATTAATAGTTAATGGAATTTGGTTTAAATTGCTTTTAATAAAAGGGCTTTGGGAGGCTTGATATAAAAATGGGGGTTTATCATCTAAAAGTAGGTGAAGCTTTTGAAGTGGGGCGCTTTTTAGTGAGAATTCTTTTAGAGTTTTGGAAGACACTAAGGTGTTCTTGGTTTCCTAGGGGACAAAGACATATCATAAGGTGCTAGCACATCCATCCCATCCATTAGTCGTTCATGTGGATACCTTTAGAGGGCGTTTGCACACTGCATCGTCTTGGCTCGTTGCTACTGGATTGTTTCCATAAGGAGTTCTGTTTTTGTTTCAACGTGTGTGATTAAGCAAATCTGCACTAGTCGAAAAGGATTCAGTCTACAAGAGGTAAGATCTGGATTTCCTTGATTCATTGTTTAGTTTCATCAAACCGCATGGATCCTGATGCAATTCAGCGTTAAATTTTTTTTATTTCCACTGCGTTTTCTTATCGCTGGATTCCAACAAGGTTTAGGTTCTTTAGGAAAATGAGGGGGTTTTCAGGTTATTACCTCACATTGGGGAGGATAACATAAAGGTATCTCCCGAACCGAATCTTCATTTAGCTATAAAACCTAACCTTCATTACATATCTTTGAAAATGGCATTCAATGCTCATTAATGCTCTTAGTCATTGAAAACAAACTTCTCTTTGACTCACCTTCCAATGGCTCATAAATGATAACTAACGAACATCACTGGATCTAGCAAGAGCAATCAGGGTTATGGATAGAGGAACAATCATAACAACACGCCACCACCCCGAATGAGCGAACCACCTCCCGAGAAAATGGTGGACTCGGGAACAGTTCCCACAAATGCTCACCGCATACCGGGCCTTTATGAATGAGACAAAGGCGACATATGCAACACTGTGCCACCCAATTGAATAATCAAGGCCAAGCAGCTTGAGAAATTCTAGAGGTGCATGGGCCAAACGGCTAATCTATCGACGTAGTTATAGCAAGGTTCCTACTACAACTCAAGTGAACCCGAGACGAAGGAATGAACATGTAAAAGCAAATTAATCGAGAAGTGGTAGAGAATTAGCAACAGTAAGCAACCCCCAAAAGGATAGGGAGGTAGTGAAACCAAGGGAAGTCATCGAGACCAGTTAGAATGATAAGACAGAAAGGGAGCAGCCCCAAGAGAAAAAGTTTGGGGGAGAAGAAACTGAGGCAAAGGATCATCCAGTCACGATTGAACCCATAGCCCCAATTCCGTATCCCCAACGCCTAAAGAAGAATAAACTGGACAAGCAGTTCACAAAGTTTATGGAAGTGTTCAAGAAACTGCACATCAACATTCCGTTTGTTGATGCTTTTGAACAAATGCCAAGTTATGTCAAATTTATGAAGGACATCTTGTCAAAGAAGAGAAAACTGTCGAATTTCGAGACAGTTAATCTCACCGAAGAATGTAATGCCATCCTTTAGAGGAAGCTGCCTGATAGGCGTTTAGTGAGTGTGTATATAAAATTATGCATAAAAATATAAAAAGAGTGCCTATTCCGCGCAAGTATACGCTTGTCAAGTAATAAAGTGTACCTAAGTACCTGACATCGATCCACAGGAAAATGGGATGCTAAGTGACAAAATTATAATACTTCTCTAATATCCAAACTAACAATTGTGATAGTAAAACAAAATTCTAAACGAACTAATGGAAATTTCTAAATCTAACTAATGAAGTTCGAGAACTAAGGGAAACCAAGAGATTATAAATTTCTAGGGTATTTGGTGCACCTGACAATCCTCTTAGATCTAAGTCAAAATTCTACTCTATTGTTTCACATGAAAATGCTTTCCAAGGCGACTCTTGTCTAATTTAATTATAAGCCTCGAGGTCGAATAACCTACCAACTAACACTAGGTCTTTTGTTTCTCAAATTTCAACCCCAAGTATTAGAGATACTAAGATCCAAAAGTCTCACACGCCTCCTAATTACCGATACTTACACTAATGCTAATTAGGTTGATTCATCTATGTCTACTTCTTTACTCCTTCTGTATCTTGCAAAGAACCATCACCACATTGAGATTAGCTACAAATCAATATGTAAATAGGAACCAAGTATGAATCAATAGAGGTGCATTCACAAGAAACAATAGAAACTAACATTAACAAATAGATATAAAACTCATGTTCAATACACAACCAAAACCCTTTGATCTATGAATTTAAAGCATGATAGAGGTTTGATACATCATAAACTTAGGATAAAACATGAGAAAAGAGGAAGAAGAACTATAATTATCAAATGACGGTGAGTCTCGGATTTTCTTCCACAAATTCATGATCTTCTCCCAAATCTTCAAAAAACAGCTCCCCAACCTCCTCCTTGGTCCCAAAGTGGACAAAGTCCCCTCCGAGCCCCAGCCGCTCCCGCCTCTTTGGGTTTGAGCTAAAAACCATCCATTATGAGGTCAAATGGGCCAAAAATCCACCCAAAACCGAGCCCCCAACCGCCGCGACGCCAGGCAGCAACGTCGCGACGCCGATGCCTGCTTCGCAAATCGCCGCGTCGGGTTCTCAACGTCGCGACGTTGCTGCGCCCCCGTTTTGCTCCAACTTCGTAAGGCCATAACTTTGTCATACGAACTCCGATTTGGGTGTTCTTGGTACCGTTGGAAAGATCTTGAAGTGTAGAATCCATCCATATATAGATTGATATAATATGAGCTCATATGATATCTGAAAACTTCAAAATACAGTAGCCTCTCCTGCTGAAGGTGCTGCAATGTTTTAAGGATTTTCTTCAAGTTTTGGAACTTGCATAACTTCTTTGTTCGAACTCCAATTTTGGTGTTCTTGGTATCCTGGAAAGCTCTTGAAGTGTAGAATTCATCCATATATGTCTTGATGCAATAGGAGCTCATATGATGTCTGAAAACGTCAAAATTCAGTAGCCTCTCCTGTTGCTTCTGTAGCAGTTTTTCCACCAATTTTACACAATTCCACCAAATCGATGACCTGATCATAAGTGTTAACTTTTAGAGCATTAGAGCACTTATTTAACATAAAAATACTAGAAAAACTAACTAAAGTATAGGGATAAAATGAGTATTTAAGATACTCATCACTGCCGCAAAAGCTAAAGGACCCAAGCAGCTTCACTATCCCCTGCACCATCCGGAACGCCATCTTTGAGAGAGCTTTGTGTGATTTAGGAGCTAGTACCAATCTCATGCCCTTATCCATATTTAGACGCCTGGGATTAGGTGAAGCTCGCCCAACCACAGTCACACTCCAGTTAGCTGACATGTTCTTAAAGCATCCAAGAGGGGTGATAGAAGACGTTCTAGTAAAGGTCGACAAATTCATCTTCCCAACGGATTTCATTGTATTAGATATGGAAGAAGATAAAGAAATACTCATAATATTGGGTAGACCATTTATCGCAACTGGAAGGGCAATGATTGAAGTACAGAGGGGAGAGCTGAAATTGAGAGTCCAGGAAGATGAAGTTAAGTTTAATGTGTTCGAAGCTGCGAGACACCCTGCAGAGAGTGATACGTGCTTCATAGTAGAGATCGTGGAGGATATAGTGTCTAGCCAAAGTGGTCTCACTGATCCTTTAGAGGATAGCCTAGTGTAGAGTGATTCAGAAAAATTGGGAGAAAAGGCTAAGGAGTATGTAAAATGGATGGATTCATTTGAACCTAATAAAAGGAAATATTATGAACCTTTGGGCGAAAATACTCAAACGTCAGTGTCATCTGTTGAATAGCCACCTTAGATGGAGAAAAAGCCACTACCTAGCCATTTAAGGTATGCGTATCTCGGGAATGCCTCCACCTTACCAGTGATTATTTCAACATCCCTGACAACGATTGAGGAAGATAAGCTATTGAGGGTACTCAGAGATCACAAGGATGCGCTTGGCTGGTCTCTGGCTGATTTAAAAAGGATTCGCCCTTCTATGTGCATGCATCGAATTTTGCTAGAAGATGGTCATAAGCCTTCAGTGGAAGCACAGAGGAGACTGAATCCAACTATGAAAGAGGTAGTCCGCAAGGAGGTACTAAAGGGCTTACGCCGTGGTTATTTATTCCCATTTCTACCATTGCATGGGTGAACCCGGCATGTGTTGTGCCTAAAAAGGGAGGAACAACAGTGATAAGAATAGAGAATAATACATTACTACCTTCTAGAACAGTCACAGGCCAGAGGGTTTGTATTGACTATCGAAAACTGAATAAAGCTACTCGAAAAGACCATTTTCCATTTCCGTTTCTAGATCAGATGTTGGATGTGACTAGCGTGACACCTAATACTATTGTTTCACGGGCATTCTCGCAATCAGATTGCTATAGCCCCTGAAGATCAGGAGAAGACGACATTCACATGCCCCTATGATACATTCGCATTCAGGCAGATGCCCTTTGGGCTATGTAATACACCAGGCACATTCAAACGTTGTATGATGGCCATATACTCATATATGGTTAAAAAGACAATTGAGGTGTTCATGGATGATTTTTCTATATTGGGGAACTCCTTTGACAATTGCTTGGAAAACTTGAGATCGGTGTTAATTAGATGCGAGGAAACCAATCTTGTACTTAATTGGGAGAAGTGTCATTTTATGGTACAAGAAGGCATAGTACTTAGGCACCGGATTTTTGCAAGAGGAATAGAGGTAGACAAAGCAAAAATTAAAGAAATAGAGAAACTTCCTCCGCCCTTATCTGTAAAAGGCATAAGAAGCTTTTTGGGCCAAGCAGGGTTCTACAGACGTTTCATAAAAGACTTTTCTCGGATTGCAAAGCCGTTGTCTAATTTACTGGTCCAATGGATACTATTCGGTGCTCGAGAAGTGTTCATGAAAGATTTTCTGCCTTTGAAGATAAATTGCACGGCTTCATTATAGTAGCATCAGATTAGGACCTCCCATTTGAGCTAATGTGCAACGCAAGTGACTATGCGATTGGAGCAGTGCCAGGGCAGAAAAGGGAAAGAATATTTCAGGTTATCTACTATGCTAGCCGGACCTTGAATGATGCCCAGTTGAACTATAACACTAAAAGAAACTATCGTCATTGTCTTTGCCTTGACAGATGAAATACTATTTGATTGGCAATAAGGTAATAGTGCACACTGACCACTAAACCATAAAGTACCTAATGACTGAAAAGGACGCAAAACCGAGACTAATACAGTGGGTACTTTTGTTGCAAGAATTTGACTTAGAGATTAAAGACAAGAAGGGAATAGAGAACCTAGTCGCAGACCATCTGTCACGGTTAGAAAGGATAAGAGATGAGGTCCATGTGAATGATGATTTCCCAGATGAGCAGCTCTTAGCTATCAAAGACAAAAAGCCGGTTCCATGGTTTGCCTAATTATGTGAATTATTTAGTGGCCAAGGTGATCCCTCCAGAGTTTAGCTACCAACAGAAGAAGAGGTTCTTTGCACATTTGAAACACTACTACCAGGAGGAACTCATTCTATACAGGCACTGTGCAAGTGATAAGGTGATGTGTACCTGAAGATGAAATGGTCAGTATTCTGAACCACTGCCACACTTTACCATGTGGGGGGCATTTCGGAGGCCAGAGAACAGCAACAAAGGTACTTCAATCATGTTTCTACTTGCCTAGCTTATTCAAGAATGCTCACCAGTTCGTATCCACTTACAACAAATTCCAAAGAATGGGGAGCATTTCTAGAAATGATGAACCACCCATGAGCACAATTCTGGAAGTTTAGCTATTTGATTTGTGGGGGATGGATTTCATGGGCCCATTTCCTCCCTTAGTAACTTGTACATCTTGCTCGCAAAGAGGATTACGCCTTAAAATGGGCATAATAATTTGAAAAAGCACTACCTGACGTTAGTGTGGTAGCTGTTCCTTCGCAACCACATATTTACGCTCGACACTCACGAGCACCGATCACGTATGGAGGTACTCATTTCGGCAATAAAATGGTTTACGTGGTCTTGCAAAGTATGAGCGCAGACCGCATCACGCCGCATACCATCCACAAAGTAAACGGGTGTTACTGTGTGTCGACCGAGATATCAAGTCCATTTTGGAGAAATACTACCGCTTCAAGGAAGGATTGGTTTAAAAGATTGAGGATGCACTATGGGCATACAGAACAACATTTAAACACTATCATGTTGCCATTCAACAGTTTATGGGAAAGCATGCCACCCACCATGGAATCGGGAAAGACAGAGCTCACCGGCAACTCGATGCTGAACATGGACAGTAAAGTGTCCGGAGAGAAGTAGATGCTACAACTTAGTGAATTTGATGAATTCCAGAATGAGGTGTAATGAATGTTCTGAATATATATGAAAGATTTAAAGCTCAGCATGACAAACATATCATGCGTAAAGAGTTCGAGGCGAGTCAGAAGGTCCTCTTATTTAATTCCCGACTCAAACTTTTTCCTAGGAAATTAAAGTCACGGTGGTCGAGACCATTTACGGTGACCCGGGTCTTTTCACATGGAGGAGCAGAGATTATGCACCCTGAGAAAGGAACATTCAAAGTTAACATGCAACGGTTGAGGCCATATTTCGGGGGCGAGATCCATGCAAATAAGCAAACCATTCCGCTAAGCGTACCAGAAGTATTACCGTAGGGAGTCTGACAGTCCAAGAACTTCGGGAACATTGAGACCCAGGGAAGTCCAGCTAACGACGTTAAACAAAGCGCTACTTGAGAGGCAACCCAAGCTTTTTGAAATCTTTCTTTTCGTAGTCTAACTTTGCGTGTTTTTAGTTTTTAGCATATTTTATCAATCTCTTTCCGTAATCGAGCGTTTATTTTGACTGTCTGTTTTCAGGGCCCGAGAAAGCAATGGAAGCGAGGAGATAGCTCAAGAAGATCATTTCAGAAGTGCGAAGGGGTCAGAATTTCATTCAGGGGGTTTTCTCAAAACTTAGAAAAATTTTGAAAATTTTTCAATTTGACCTTCTCCTGGCTACGCCAGCGATGTTAGATCTCAACGCTATGGACGCTGTCATGTGGCGACGCTGATTTCAACGTCAAAGATAAGTGCTATCCTATTTTGACCACCTTCCAGAACATCGCGGACGCCATTGTCACCACTCTTTGGAACGTCACGATGTTGGATCTCAAAGTCACGACGTTGGATTCATAGGCTCATAGTCAATGCCACGCCGATCTCAACGTCAGCGACGATGCGGTATACCCTCCTCGAACGCCGACGCTGGTCCCAATGTAGCGACGCCGCAATAAACCCCTGAACGCCGCGACGCTACCCCTACTTTGGCGAACGTGACTCCTCACTCTTCTTCCCCACACGAACACTAAGTGTGAGCTCTCCAGACCCTCTATTTTTGCAGAGTCCCGACCACCCATCTAAGCTTGCTCATATCAGCCCTAGGCCACTCTTACCAGCCCTAAGACCTGATTAGTGCCCAAAAAAGTGCTATTTTGAACCCTATTTTTAATAGGTTTTGAGCGCTTTTTGTGTACTAATTGTTATAATTAACCCAATTGACATGTTCGGTTCCCTACTATTCTTCTGATCGCATTCCGTGTTGTTTTCAGAGTTCGAAGGAATCGGAAGCCAAATTATCGTGTCAATCCAATCATAACAAAGTCTGCTGATTTCCATCACCTCATATGGTTTTCTATCAATTTCACAGTTTCCAAACAGTGAATTCTGTGCTTGTAGAAGAAAATGGAATAGTGCAATGGGAATAGTAGCCACAGGAAGCAATGGAACAAGATATAAGAATCAAATTTCGCTATAGCCGACATTTCGCATCATATGAATTACTGTGCATAGAGAAAATTTCAATTTTCGCTATGCCTGTATTTTTCGCTATCATTGCGAATTTTCGCTATGATAGCGAAAAAAACTGTGCATTGCGAAATTTTCTACTTTTGTTTTTTTTGATCCAAACGACTTCGTTTTTGGTTTTTCTCAGTTCTACCCTCACTGTAATTATTCTAGTTTGGTTATTTTGGTATTTCACATGCTTCAGGCTATAAGCCATTTTAATACACTCGTTGACCTAAGTTTTAGTTTTGGAAGGAAATATACGGGTCCCGTTTTTGCCCCCCATTTTCCTCTTCTCCTCTTTCCTCACTTTCTCAAGTTGCCAAACACCCTCCAAGGATGACAACTTGGAGGGTGAGCTGCTAAAAACCTTCCTCCTTGAAGGAAAAGGTCGGCCGGGTAGGGATCCAAGGTCAAGCAGGTTCCCGTTTTCACTCAGCAGGTTTTGGACATTTTGGTTCCCACCAAACTCTAGGTTTAAAGCTTTTATGTACTTTATTCGGGGCCAATACTTCGCAAGCTTTGTGGTTCAGTGTATTCTTAGCTTTAGATACATTGATATCCATTAGCCAGTTATTGACAGCCACTGGTAGGTTAAGGGGCGTATTTTCACTTTGATGCATCCTCTTTGATCAATACTTTCATAGTAATCTTTAGGGTTCAAAGGATGCTATTATTAGATCCAATTTAGATTCATTAGTTTCCTTTTTATGAGTCAATAGGATGGGTCAAGGTGATCGAGCCACTGTGAGGGAACCATATAAATGCTAAATAAATGCTTTCTATCAAAAGGAAAATTATTAGGGTTTAGTTTTTAAAGTTAGATGAAGATCCGATTCGGGAGAAGACTATATGTCATCCTCCCCAACGCGAGGAAATGAACCCGGGGACCTCTCAATTGCCTTAGGACCTAAAACCAGTAGCCCAATGCTTCAAGGAGTTCTTTTTCTTATTTTTCTTCATTTTATTTTCAGTTTGCAAACCATCAACTCCCCTGTTTTTACTAAGCCTTAAAATCCAAACCAAATTCACCATTTTTTACTTCACTTAAATCATTTGTACGAAGAAAACCATCCCCTTGTTCGAATTTAGACCACTATATCGCGTTAGGCTCGACCACTAGCAATAGAGGAAATTTAGGATACAAATATTGTTAATCTCGTGATCACCCTACCGTGGCACCGAATCAAACATGCCGTTGTCGGGATGGTGCCTTAGTGCATTTGATCTAGCCGTGGAACACTTGTGATCCTCATCACAAGTTCGTGAAATTTTCCTTTTATTATTCATCGGGCTACTTTTTTTAGTACATTTCATCATATAAAAAAAAAGTTGTCGCAGGATTGTTTTCGTCACCGTGTTACCTGCTACTGTAAGAATCCATAAGCCAAAGGCTTGAACTAGAATCAAATGGAACACCTAAGGGGAGAACAGTATAGTGAGTACCCTGTGGAGAGAAACCCTAGAGCTTACATGTCCATGAGGGATTACAGAAACCAATGGATGAGTTCACCATATGGTAGTGCTTACAACCATAGTTGGGGGAATCACACAAATTCCTCATGGAACCAAGACCTCCACAATATGCACCTCCTGAACCTCCATATTATGCCCCCACTTCTCAGCAGCAGCAACCACCAACCCCATCCCCTGTTGAACAAGCCATTCTGAACTTGAGCAAAATAGTGGATAATTTCATAGAGGAGTTGAAGGGCGTTGATCGTCTGCCAATCGAAACCGACACAAAGAGGAGCTCATGACAAGAAATCGATGGGTTCCAAAGCAAAATTGATCAAAAATTTGACATCCTGCAGGAATCCATCTCAAAGCTCACCAATCAGCTTGTTCATCAAGAGGAGGGGAATCTGGAGGACGAGTGCCTAACTGACACTAGTTTGGGTGAACAAGCTCAACTGCAGCCTCATGAGGAATTGAAAGAGGAACCAGTAGAAGCTCCTGAGGAAATGCAGGATGCCCCACAATTATGTGTAGTGTGTGGGCCATGGGAGAAGAAAGAAGAAACGTCCCCATTGTTGACTGAGGAGGGCAGTGGACAGGAAACAGTGGAAAGGACCCAAGAGCTTATCATTCAACCAATCCCCATAAATCTGTATCCTAGTGCCATTGCCCAACCTAAAAACAGACACGTACTTCAAAGAAGAAATTAGACCCAAGCATACCCCCGCTCGATTACAACCAACACCCGCAAGACACTCAAACCCCGAGCACCCACCGGAAAGGCCACATCAATTATAATCGTCGGGCCCTACAAAAATTCAAGAAATTACTGGTCACTGTACAAGCCTTTGCCACTACATCAAAACGTATGGCAAATGCGACATACCGCATGGCATAAAGGGATGGTTCGGCAAAGCCTAAGGATTTGGAGCACTCAACCCTGCAGATTTAAGTTCGCTGGGCCTAAACAGCCTCCAAAGGCCTAAAGAATTGGCTCTGGGGGAGCACTACCCCCACTTTTTGTTTTAATTTTTCATGTTTTATTTTATTTTATCTTATTTTAATTGGATTTCTATAATTTTTCTCCCTAGATTTTCTCTAATTTTTAAGATAATCTTTGTTCTATCTTGTTTTTTTTACTTTTCTGTAATTTTTCTTAATTTTTCTTTTATTAATTTTTCAGTTTGTGTGCAAATTTTGAAGCCGGGGCTTGAAGAAATTAGAAGTAAGAAGAATAGAGAGAGAGCAGCAGTGAAAGGTAGTACTCACAACTATAGTAAAATTCCTTTCGAAATATGGTACTGAGTGAAATTTTCGCTATACATAGCGAAATTTCGCTATTAGCAAAAATCATGTACGGATGTTCCCTCAGAAAAGACAAAATAGTGACAAGAATTCAAGGTAAAAAAAATTTGTTTTTTTTATTTATTTTATCATTTTATCAAAAAAAAAAATTGTTTCTTTATTTTTATTTTCAAAAAAAAATTTATTATTTTTATTTTATTTTAATTATTTTTATTTGTCTTAAAAAAATATTTATTTTTCGTTTTAAAAAAAATTATTATTATTTTTATTATTTTATTATTATTATTTTTTATTTATTAATTATCTTATTTTGTTTTTCAAAAAAAAAAAAAATTTCGCTATTAGACATAGTGAAAATTTCGCAAACATAGCGAAATTTTCACTATGTCAAATTTTTCACCATAGTAAATTTCACTATGTCACGAAATTGCTACCACCTGCGCTTTGCCTCCCGATTTGTTTCGCTCTATAACTTTTTTCATCCGAACTCCGCTTTTAGACGCTTTTGATACTCGTCGAAAGCTTAGAGAGTGTAGAATTCAAATATATCCGTAAAGAATATTTTTGAAATTATTATGAAGGTGTAATTTTAAAATGCCCTAATCGGTCAATTTTTCCTTTTTTTTCTTCTCCTAACTTGTTTGCTTCGAAACCCAAACTAGTGAATAAGGTGTCGATGGAAAGCTTGTGAAGTCTCCTATCCAACAACCATCACATCTCATCAAGGAGGTAACACTTCCTTCCCTAACTTTCCAACCAGCCCCATTGCGACAATGAGATATTTGCTGGGAGGGAGAGTTAGTGAAGGAAAGTTGGTTTTTGCACTTATATTTTTTGTTACTATTTTGAGTGTTTCCATTTTATGTTCAAGGGTTTGCCGGTTTTCCCTTGTGAAGTCACACATATGCCTTACTTCTTCCAACCCATTTTCAGACCCTTTTTTTTTTTTTTTTTTTGTGTTTTGCCTTAACCAGGGCTTGAAAATTGAAACTTTGTCCAATTCTATTGATGTTAGATTGGTTCCATGCTCAGCCGAGTGGATGATCGCCTGAACTCTTGTCAAGCCGACCCTTTTTCTTTCCACTCCTTGGGCCACCACACACAGAGCACATTTACTTTGCACAACCCACTCTAGTTTCTCATGACCACCTTTAATAGGTTAAGGACCGCCAGGAAAGAAGGCCACGCGTTTCGAAAAGAAAAAGAAAAGAAAAGAAAAGAAAAAGAATAAAAATTGCAACGCTCGCTTCAAACCCGAAAGCATGGTCCGAGGGGTATATGGCGAAGCCTTTAAAGCCGGGTGTCTAAACCTTCACTGCTGAGAGTAGCCGACTTTTGTGATCGCTACACGTGGGTGGATGGGTGGAGTTTAGCAAAGTCGAGGTGCTGGAGTTTCAAATCATTCAAGTCCCGGTGAAACCTTTAGAGTTTGTAAATAAAGATCCTCATGGCTTGATGCCCAAACCTTCATTGGTTGGGAGTCGCCGGTTAACCGCTACACGGACTTGGTGAAGTCGAAATCCCTCATCAATATTGCACCCCTACAACACAAAAGAGTTGTGGAATAAAAAGTGGGTCCCGATCGGTTTGACGCTGTTTAGCATGCTAGGTCGCGGGCGTAGCTAGGTCGGGGGAGAGCGCACTTAGCAATTTCTTATTATTGAGAACCGATCAAACAAACACTTAGATTTTGGTGAAAGTTTCTCGGTTGATTCACAGAAGGAAACTCTTTGATACTCAATTTTGTATGGCATTCATTCTCTCTGCTAGTTATCGACAAGGCTTGATGATTCTTTACTTAGGGTTAGTATTACTTCACAACCTTTTGAACCGCACTATAATATAATTTTGTTATAGTTTTATATGTTTTTTATATATATATTTTCTTCTTACATTGCTAAGGGACTAGCAATGTGTCGGTTGGGGGTGTGGATTACGCTCAAAGTATTTCTGTCCCTATTTTAATAGGTTTTGAGCGCTTTTTGTGTACTAATTGTTATAATTAACCCAATTGACATGTTCGGGTCCCTACTATTCTTCTGATCGCATTCCAGGGCTGTTTTTGTAGTTTTTGCAGGAATTGGAAGCCAAATTATCGTGTCAATCCAATCATAACAAAGTCGGGTTGATTTCCATCAATTTCATATGGTTTTCTATCAATTTCAGCAAGCCGGGAATGAAGGGATTTAAAGCTAGGAAGAAATGGAATAGTGCAAAAGAGGAATAGTTTATCGCAGGAAGCAATGGAACAAGAGCGTAAAATGAAGGCCGTGGCTCGTATGATAGCGGGCTCATATCATAGTGAAAACACTGCGGTATAGCTAAAATTTCACCGCTTATGCCTCAGCTTTTCGCTATGATAACGAATTTTCGCTATGATAGTTAAAATCACTGTGCATAGTGAAATTTTCTACTTTTGTTTTTTTTTTATCCAAACTACTTCGTTTTTGGTTTTTCTCATTTCTACCCTCACTGTAATTATTCTAGTTTGGTTATTTTGGTATTTCACATGTTTGTAAGGCTATAAGCCATTGTAATATTAATCGACTAAGTTTTAGTTTTTTGAAGGAAATACACGGGCCCCTGCTTTTGGCCCTCATTTTCTCTCTTCTCTCTCCTCTTTCTCTCACTTTCTTGGTTTCCAAACACCCTCCAAGGATGACAACTGAGGATGAGCTAGCTAAACCACTTCCTCCTTGGAAGGAAAAGGTCGCTAGGGGTAGGATCAAGGTCGGTGGTGGTTCTGCTTTTCACGCACAGGTTTTGACATTTTGGTTCCTAAATTTTCAACTCTAGGTTTAAAGCTGATGTACTTTCTTTGGCCAATACTGGCTAAGTTTTTAGGTTCGTTGTATTCTTAGCTTTAGATACACTCCGATATCCATTAGTTGCTGCATTTACAAGCCACCGAGGTAGGTTATGGGGTTATATTTTCACTTTTATGTAATCCTCTTTGATCAATACTTGGTATCTTAGGTTCTGAATGCTTGGCTGGTTGCATCGACTCCAGATTCATTAGTTTCCTTTTACAAGTCATTGTAGGATGGGTCAAGGTGATCGATTTTCACTATAGGAACCATAAATGCTAAATAAATGCTTTCTATCAAAAGGAAAATTATTAGGGTTTAGTTTTTAAAGTTAAATGAAGATCCTGGTCGAGATGATCAGAGGTATGTCATCCTCCCTAACGCGAGGAAATGAACCCGAGGACTTCTCAATTGCCTTAGGACCTAAAACCAAGAGTCTAATGCTTCAAGGAGTTCTTCTATTTTCTTCATTTTATTTTCAGTTTTCAAACCATCAACTCCCCTGTTTTTACCAAGCCTTAAAATCCAAACCAAATTCACCATTTTTGACTTCACTTAAATCATTTGTACGAAGAAAACTCATCCCTGTGTTCGACCCTAGACCACTATATCAAGAAGAGTTTGACTACTACAAGAGGGAGGAAATTAGATACAACAGATACAAATAGGATACAAATTAATAGGATTAGTCAAACCAAACAAATATTTTCAACATGGCTTGTTAAAGATTAGTGGCTAAAATAGCCATTGCTTGCAAAACTATTTTTGTTCTTTTCTTAAAATGTCCAATTAGTATTTCCTTCTTGTCGAATATTGATCTATTTAATTTTCAACTCAGTGAACTGCCATAAAACTTGTTTGTCTTTTTCACATGTAATTAAAACCTCAAATTAACATAATTACAAGAGCTCACAATCTCTGGGCATACACAAACAATTCTTTGATAATTTGTCGGATAAAATAGTTTTCCTAATTGTTCATGATTTAAAATAAGGGTCAAGTCTATGACACTACAAGTGCACAAATATATTAAGTAGTAAAACGAATAAGTCCGTGCATCATTCCTGGCAGAGATTGATAGCGACTACGCATCAACTACCCCAACTACTAAAATTTCATACTATTTGACTCAAACTTATAAATGAAAGTTTTATCTAAACCACACAAATTAAAAAAATCCTTATACTATGAATATTCAATTAAGCTTAAAACAAAAGTAAATAAATAAAAAATAAATTTGTTTATAAAAGAATGGATTGAATCCGCTTCCTCGTGGAGAAACGAAAAACCATCAATGAAATACAATGGAATGGGCTAATTCCTAAGACTAAAACTAGTCAAGCCTGCTTTATGTATGGATCTGATTTTGTCCAAGATTTCCAATTATTGGAATTGATTTCTCCATATTCACTAATTAGCTATCCTTGCTTCGAAGACAAGATCTAACCAGCCTACCAGATTCCAAATTCTTCTTGCAAGATCCGGGTGTTTTTCTTCTCTAATACTTCACACCCATTTCTCGTATGGATGGTAACTTTGCTTTACCTTCTAAGGATTTTTGCAAAATTTACTACTCAATTGGTGGCTCAACCTCTCGTATCTATGGATTCATCCCTTTCCCTTGATTAGATCTGAGCTAACACGGAGATTGAATCACCTGTAGATTAAGGTGAACTCTCTGATTATTTATATTGTTAAATACACCCCTCCAACTTCAATTAAGAGCGAATGGGGATCTATCAAACTCTCGTAGCTCGCCATCACAATGGTAGTCGAACCTACCCGTAAAATAATGCTCTCCTGAATCCTCGTGAATCTCCGTCTCTGTGTCACACAGAGGGCATCCTTGATATCAGAGTAAGATACATTCCCTCAACTGGTACTAGGTACTACTATTGGAAACTTATCCATTAAAAACGACACCGATTAAGTAAAAACCGAACCCAAATTCACCTCCGTAGAATCAGTAGGAAAGACCGTAACTAAATGTAACAACTAAAGAATCGTTTCCGATTAATGCATTGCGACTAAGAAATGGAGCAATCTGTATCACAGACAACCACTATAATTGCAATAAACCGAGAAGAAATGAATCATGTAAATTTGTCTAGATTTCATAAATTCTCAGCAGTAATACTAAGAAAAAAATAACATAACTAAAACTCCAAATTTACCGGTCTCTCGCACGCTATCGATTCAAAACCGAAAATTAAACAAAATAAATAAAAATAAAATTCTACTCTAAAATATACACTGAGCTCCTCTTCTTTTCCCTTTTCTGGGTCGTGAAGACGGAAAACTGCTTTACTATTCTAAAGCTATCTATTTATACTGTAAAAACGAATCTGGGCCGAATCCCCAAAAGGCTCCAGGTGGAAATCCAAAGAAAAGCCCACCACGTCCTATGTCGCGATACGGACTTGTCGTCTTGATTGCTCATGATCACGCACTTCTTTCTTTTAAATTGCAACCATTGTCTTGCAATGCTTTAATCAAGGGTCACACACTGTGTGGTCAAAGCACTTTATTTGCTCAATGTCTTTGAGTGTCTATGTCGCGACCGCCACATGTCGCTGCATATCATTGCCTTCCTTTTCTTTCATTTTATGTCATGACATCATGATGATGTCGCGACCTCTTTTGCTTCCCATTCCTTTTCTTCAGTTTGCAACCTCCGTTCTACGTTGCAACTAATTTCCTTCTTCCCACTTATTTTCCATGTCACAACCTCAGTTTCATGTCGCAACATTAATTTCTTCTGCTCAGCTTTTCTTCAGGTCGCGACCTAAATTAGTAGTCGCGACATCATTTCTGATCCTTGACTTGTAAAAGGTCGCAAGTTCAGTTTCTTGCAAGTGCTTCTATTGGGTTACAGGTTGCGACCTCCTTTCAAATTTTATCTTTGGTTGCACTTTAAATTTTCCTATTTTTATGTCGCGACATAGTAGTGATGTCGCGACATAAAATGGAACCTTGTATTTGAAAATCAGTTGCAACCTCTTTCTTTTGCAAAGATTCGGCTTATCGATGGATTCTCACGACTCAGTGTGGTGTCACGACACATCATTCATATCTTGGTGTCGCGACATCAAAGTGATGTCACGACATGAATTTCGCTTTTCATTTGATTGTTTCCCTTTAGTTTCGACCTCACTTTTCTCTTTGTCGCAACCTCCTTTTCAAGTCACGACTTCACTTGTCTCGTTTCGCTTCAAAGCCAAATTTGTTGATGTCGTGACCTGGAATGGCTGGCAACTGATCATTCCCGTCGCGACTTCAATTTCCAATCGTGACCTCAATTCTGCTCCAGGCTGATTTCTTCTGATTTTTGCTAGAATTTGAGTTCTTGCTGTATTTTCCTGCAAAATGAAATCTGAGTCAATTATCCATTTTTCCTCAAACAAATCAACATTTATTTCATACAAACTTTAAAAATGGATTACAATCTAATGAGTTTTTAGACTCATCATCATGGTATTAAAGATTAAAACTTTGTCGCGACATAACTTTCTATGTCGCGACAGAGCAACCAATTTGGGCCATAATTTTTGGGGATCCACAAGCAGTTTTGAAGTGCAACCCATCATTGGAAAGTCTATAAATATTTGATTCATAGCACCAGGCGCAAAGATCATAAAAACCGGAACTTCGGTAGCCGGAGACTCTTTGTATATTATTTTTTTCTTTATTATTTTTCTTTTCTTTCCTCTTTAGTAGATTTTGTTTTAGCGTAGTTTTTAGTTAGTTTTCTATTATTTTCGGGAGTTGAGTAGTGAACTGACGCGCAGCTTTGAGTTAGAATTTATTGAAAAATTATCTCTATTACTGTTCTGATTTAAATGGAGTTTTGGAAAATCTGAGTCTATTTATTTCAGCCTGCTTACAATTTCAGTGAATTTTCCTAATCAGTTAGTGACTGATATGAGTAAACCAGTTTGAAATATTTATCTCTCTTGAAATGGGTCAATGGTGATTGTCATTTTTCTGCACAAATTGGAAGAACGCCATAGTTAGAAATCTTGATTTTATTTGATTGGTATCATTCTTGAATTTAACTGTTCCAAGTACTAGTACCGTGTACCCAAACAAAGTACCGTATCTTGTTTTGATTTCCAAGAGGCCCTCTACGTGACACAAAGATGGAGAATCCTGAGGGTATAGAGCAGTTCTTTGTGGGTATGGTAGACTAATACTATGAAATTAATGGACTTTGAAAGATTACTCAGATAGATCACTAACTTTCTCATGGTGTGAGGATAGTTGGATGAAGTATCAGTTAAACCACTCAGAGGTTTCTCCTCTTTCTGATGAAAGGATTTTGATCCCGTGTTAGCATAAATCTAATCAAGGAGATGGAGAATTTTATCAGCATTAAAGGATGAGGTGCTAATTTTATTGGAGAAGACTTGCAATATCCCGTTCCACATGGGGCAAGAATTCTTCAGTCCTAAGATTTAGGTATGAAGTACTGAGAAGGAAAAATACCCAGATCTTAGAAAGAGGGTTATATCTTACAAGTAATTGATTAGACCCATGAGTTCGAAAGGAACATGGATCTCTAATTAGTGAAATGTACGGTTAAGGGAGAAATCTAAACTATACTACAATGCATCTTTGACAAATTAAGCTCTTCAACTAATGGTTTAGCTATGAATCAAAATGATGTAGAAATTGATAATTATTCATTAGTCTATTTCCCAGTATTGTCTCACTCAATGAACTCTCAAATCCACTTTTATTAAATTCTTAATGTATACTAGTGAAATTATTTTAGAATTTGTTTACTAGTTCTCTTATCATTTTAACAATCGGAGTTCAAATAGTAAGGATCTTAAGTAATTGGGGTAGTTAATCTTTTGATTTATCATCAATCCTTGTGGGAAGGATATCTGGACTTAAAAATCCACTTTTATTACTTGTATGACCTGTGACTTGCAGTGAATTAGACTGAAACAAATTAAAACATAGACCCATTCAATAAAACGTTTACAATCATATTTTAATCATCAAAAAGCTTTTGGTCTATTTGATGAAATATAAAATTAGCAAACAAGTTTTTGGTGTCGTTGCTGGGGACTTTAGTTAGTCTTTGGTAGTCATGTCGAAAAATTGGTAAACAAGTTTTTGGTGTCGTTACCGAGGACTTAGTTAGTCTTTGGTAGCAGTAGTAATCACTTGGTAAAATTTGGTCTATACAAAAATAAGCAAATTTTTAATGTATGTCACGACAGAGTCAATAGTGTCGCGACAGTCTTCTTCACACTCTTCTTCAGCAGTGTCGTGACATAGCTTTGCTAGTTCCCTTGAGATTCTGTCATGACATTCAGAAACTTTATCGCGACAGAGATTTATGCCTTGGCCGCTTTTTTTCTTCTTTTCCTACTGGATTTATCTCTTTTTTCAATTAAAACCTACAAAACACAAAGTTGGTGAATATTCCATAATTTAACATTAAATACATGAACAAAAATATGCCGTAAAAATGGATTAAAATAGGAGTGAGTTTAGGGACTCATCAATCCCCTAGTGCTTTTAAACATATACCTTAAGGTACCTCGAGATATCTAAAGGATCCATTTCCCCACCGCTCTCCCAAAGAAGCTTTATTGAGATTTTCTAGAATCCGCTATTAACTCAATTGTATTTAGATATCCGAAGTGTACAACCCGTCATATACACGACTTCCAAGTACGGATGAGTATGGATTAACTGACATTTCGTCTTTTTCTCTCTGTAGATGGATAAAGTCTTTTACTCAGCTTGAAATGACCAACAAATAGTGTAGAAACTGGCTTTGAATTTTTCATATTGAACTTTGATGAGTTTAAACTCATCCATTTTTTAAGCCCATTTTTCATGCATATTTGAAGATTTAAGGTCTAATTTAATGATGAATTATGGAATCTTCACCCCAAATCTATGTTTTGTAGGGTTTTAATGCAAAAGAAGCAAAAAGAATGAAAGTATAGAAAAATGGCTAAAGTTATATAATATGCTATGTCGCGATTATCATAAACATTGGCTTTACAAAACCCTGAGGTAACTTATAGAAATTTGTCGCAACAAGCAAAACTGTGTCCCAACAAAGATAAAGTAGAGTGCAAGATGACAGTCGAAAAATTGTCACGACATTTCACAACTCTATCGCGACATAAAATGAGAATAAATATAAGAAAAATGTTGCAACATGGAAATAAAAGTCACAACACATTAAATGTTTGAAAGTAGAAGTATTGTTGCAACAATTGATTACTCCGTCGCGACATTGCATGAGAAGAGCTCCTAAAGAAGCACTGAAATTTTGTCGCAACATGGATATGAATATTTTAACAAAACTGAGGAAGGAAGGTAAGAAGAATATTGCAACACCTGATAACTATGTTACGACAAAGAATAGAGCAAATGGCAGAAAAACTTTGTCTCCTTCCTCTCTGATCGTCTCCCTTCTCTCTGTAAAAAAAACTCTCCCTCTTTCTCCTATAGTCCAAGCCCCTCTAATCAAATCCCCCTTGTTGTTACCTCGGTTATCTGACTTCTTGAGCATTAGCGGTGCGACGTAAACCTGCAAAAAGGGTGGTCTGGCGATGGTGGGCTAGTTGCCTCTTCGATGATTAAGTCAACAAAAGTATGGAGAGGGAAAAGAGAGTATGTGCAGTTGGAATTGCTTACATGTTTATTGTTGGGGATCCTTCTGATTTATAGAAAATGGTTCACGAATCCCTCCCCCTTTTTTCTCCGGAAAGAATCTCCTCGTCTTTTAGACAAAATCTCTCATTCCTTATCAAAGACTAATTCTTCCTTACCAGAGATTAATCTTCCAAGAAGTAAGGGATTTGGAAACTAGGAACTTCGATAAATACTTTTTGCGTATTTCTTACATTTATCCATTCCCCCATAACGAACTTGCCATAAGCGGGAGGACAGTCGACTGGGGGACTTGGAACTCTAGGCAAACTTCCCTGAGGCTAGCCTTTGAGAAGATATCCCGACTTTTACATATGGGCCTCAAGATTTCCCGTCTAGGTAGCGTCTACCAGTTTTAATATGATAGGTGGGCTTGGGTCGTTTCATATCGTGGGTCAGGTGAACCTTGGACCAAACGGATTGGACCCTGAGCCCATCGAGTAGTGCGTTTAGAAACCATGGTACTCACACCCCTCATTTCCAAAGTCCATTCCATCAAATCAAAACCAAACCAATAAGGTAAAAAAACTAAAATAAAATAAAATAAAAAAGTAAATTTACACTAGCCCCATTTTTGGGTCTACACTCATCTATGACATATTATATATTAGTTTTCCACAAATGATATGCCACCTTTGCTTTTTATTTTTTGGTTGATTCACTATTATCATGTATAATAAATTAATAATAACTATTGTTAATTGTCTTTGTATGCAATTTAAGTATGAGTGGAATCCAACCACTTGTGACTCATCGCTTTCTTGGAAAAATGTTTTTCCTTTCATGCATTCACATTATGTTTATTTCTTGATCATGCTTTCTATCTTAACACTTATCATAAAAAAACTAGTAAATAATCAATAATAAATATAAGGAATATTATTAAATAAATAAATAATCATAAAAAGTAATATGAATAGATGCTCAGGAGTAAATATTAAAACAATTGAAAGCATGAAAATATGGAAGTTAATGTATGAATTGAAGATTTTTATTTAATGATTGATTTTTAATAGTTTAAAATGTTGATAATTTAAATATGACATTTAAAAAGCTCTTAGATGAATCCAATAAAATTTAGAATTTTCAAGAATCACAACGTTTTGGCCTTGTACAAATCAATTTTTTCTTTTCATGACCCTTTGAACAATTGTAAGTTAGACTCCTATTATGGAAATTAACTTTATTTTTCTTCAAGGTTGTATTTCACCTACGATTATAAATTAACTAATTTTTTAAGTTGGTGCAAGGTAATAGATGTAACTAAAAAATAATTGTTAGTAGTAATGTTACTCGGTTCTACCATCATATATTTTGTTAGTTATATAATTATAAATAAAATCTCATTGGGGGAAGTCCGCTTTACCATGTATAAATTGTTATGTAAGAATTTGTCTTCCATGGAGTTTTTTTTTTTTTTTTACTTTTTGCTGAAAACGGTTTGCTTTGAGCATTCAATGTGTTTTTTTTCATTATTTATTGTTGAATTTTTGAATTTTTTTGCTCAATAGAAAAAGTCAAAAATTTTTGTTTTTTGGTTTTTTTTTACTCCTTTTTTTTCATGTCTTTGTCAATTAAGAAAAAAAAAATAGATATGAGAAAATCATATACTTTATGATGTAATTGAAACTCTCATGGATTTTTATATGCTAATTAAATAAAAACATATGTATTTTTTTATTTTATTTTTAAATTTATTTTCTTAAATTTTAGATAAAAATTAAAAGATTGATTTTTTTTTTTAAAAACAAACAACTAAATACTTAATTCTATTAAACATTATACTAAAAGTTTTATTTAACATTAAGTAAAAAACAGAAAAAAAAAACAAATGCTATCTTCATCTTTACCTAATCATGAGATAAAAGAACGAACACCTTCCCAATTACTAATATATAATAAATTTAATGAGACATAGCAAAAAATGATGTCCTAGTAAATTATTTGTGACACCCCAAATTTTTTGGGGTCCCGTTGATAACCCGTCAATCCGTAGAATTTATGTCTTAGGTCATTTTGCACCTAAGTCTTGGTACCGGACCGGTACCAACTACCCATGAACACCGAGTTACTCGACACCACTTCCATACGTCCCTTCACCAAGACTCATTCATTCATATTTAAATCTAAAATATGAAAAGAAAATGAATAATTATAGTCTGTAGGGTCTGATCACGGCCCTCTACCATAATTACATACCCGACTATTTATACAATAGTCCAAAAGAATTTTTATAAAATCCTTTTATACAAAACACTTTTACAAAAATGTTACTCAAGGTCACATGTCGGCCTCCTTCGCAATCATGGCCTCGTAGGAGCGCTGTCTCCCTGTATACTCCCTATACCTAAAAAGGGGTCCCACGACAGAGTAAGCAATGACCAGTAGAAAAATTTTCCTACAAGGGTTACTCCCCACCTAAAATGCACATGCAATGATAACCATGAAAACGTCCAATCACATTCCATATAAATAATGCAATCCTATATGGAATATTACGTGTCATGCATGAGATGAGACTCCTCATGCCCACAACCCGAGTCCCGATCGAATTTCACACCCGCAATGTTGCGGAGTCCGGGCCATCGTGTTTCACCCAATGACTTAAACCATCGGACAACCCTCCAATATTCACTTTGAATTTTTATCAAATCTCGTGTCGCTCATGGGTCATGTCTTTTCGTGGTCACATCGCAGGGATCGTCGCGCGCTTTTGATATTTTTACGAAGCCACCGTGCTAGGGTGAATCATGTCTAACCGCATATAAATTTGGGTCTTTCACCATAGGGGGGATCTACCCCATCTTGCTACACCCAAACATACATGATTTATATTTATTATTGTTTTATACAATCGTTAGTCTCGATTTTGGACGTGGTCCCATTTCCGAGCTCTCCACACATTCACTAAGAATGGTGAATAACAGTACTATGCACCCACACCCGACTCGACGCGACGTGACGAAATGTAATCATGCAATTTCATGCTATGTCATGCTACATGCAACATTTATAATTTCCGGATAATTATATTTCTTACATATAATTTTCATTCATCACAATTTCCATGTTAATCCATTCATCATTATTTCCATGTTAATACATCACATAAGCACATATTAACATGATTTTTACACACAACAACATATTATTTATTTTTCCAACAATACACACAAAATAGCCAAAATCTCGACTATAAAAATGTGGCACCTCAACCTTCACGACAATCGACGATGCCTTTTTTCAACTCGAACTGGCCTGAGCGTGGGTCGCTGGGCCGACCAAGACCGCGTCGCACGATGAACTCGGAGGATGCCGATCGTCTGGCTCGACCAGGACTCTATCTCCTCGATGGTCCGCAGGCCGCAAGGCCGTCTGCCCGTAGAGGTCAGCCGGTCGGCAAATCTGGATGTGGCACTCTCGCAAGAAGAACCGCAAGGAAGAAGTGGCTTCGCGAGGGCTTCGCTGCGGGCCGCTCCGATGCCTAAGTCGATTCTTCTCGAGAGGAAAGAGAATACTTAGATCGCTTCGCATTGACGCATCTTCTGGTGGAGCGCTTGTATTTATAATGGATATTCATCCATCGGACGATGACGAGAGTCCTTCCTATCAGTATGTTTCCTCATAGTTAAATTTTAATTTAGCGATGGATTAGTCAAAAGAGTTTATTCGAAATAATCCTCCTTCTTTATTGGAGAATGTCCAACTGATGGTCTTCTATTGCTTTTTCTTTCCTTTATAATAAGACTCATCGAGGATATCTTTAGGAATATTTTATCTTCTCGTTGGGAGATATACCGACCGGCCGAGCACGGGCCTCCCCTGCTCTTCTTAATCCATGTTTTCAGCCTAATGAGTCACCTTCCGTTTACCGCTGTGGGAGGACACGGGCGGGGGGCACCGACCCCATTGCTCTCGGGTCGTGGGCGATTGAAACGCTGACCCATTTCATCCACCATGCCGCCCCGTACCAGGTACCTGATCGCAAGCGCGGGCCGCGGATTGGGCCCGCGACTCCGGCTGTTGGCTTCCCGTGTCCGCTTCTGGATGTGGATTCACTAACCTGTCCGGTCATATGTTAATGATGGCTCGAAGCTTCGCGTGGCTTGTTTTTCATATTCCCTTGTTTTCCCTACTGGTCGACCTTCTAGTTCCTCGACTTCCTTTTTAAATTTCATAACTCCCCCTTTTGTTCTTTATATTTCGCTTCATTTCGCCTTCGATTTGCTCTATCTGCTTCAAAGGCTGGGTCCTTTTGCGGTCTTTTCTTTCCCGGGCCCGCGGTATCCGCCCCGCCGTGTTTTCGATGATACGACGAGCCCAGGTCACATCTGATTTCGCTCAAGTTATGCCACGGTCCCAAACGTTTTTCCTCTTTAAGATCAACGATGATTCTCCGTTGATGCCATTCCAATGTGCCTCCGCCGCTTGACAATGCTGGGCCTCACCGCCTCTGAGGCGCTCCTTCCCTTAGGTAAGGGAAAAGCAAGGAAGATAACTTGATCAAACATCCTGTGGGTCTGACTCAAAGATCGCTCGGTACATATTCTCAGGTGGCCCCAAAGCAGTTGCTGCCTTATATGAGTCTACCGCTGGAACGATACCGCCTTCCCCGGTGTTCATGTCTCCTGATTTTTGACTCAGCATTACTCAAAATGAACGGTATGTTTTTTTCTCGGAGGTCGCTTTGATAATCAGCCCCGCTTCACTGACTCTTTCATCAAACAAAAGTTCTTCAACATTTTCATATCTGCCCTTCCCAACTGGCCCCCAATGGTTGGGGCATTTTGGTGGGTTTGCTGTCTTTTTAGAGACAAATGCACCCCAAGTATGCTTTGCTCCTGATTCTTTAATCCGACGGCCGAGGGGTTTATTTATTTCTAAAGCCTCTAGTTCCTTTCGTGACTTTATCTTCCTTCTTCCTCATCGGACATGTGAAAATCCGATATTTCTTTGTTAGTACTCCAACTGGGAGACAATTTTTAGATAGGAAGAGCACCTCAGCGCACCCGTGACGGTGCTCCATAACTTGAGTATCATCCTTACTTCACACTGATTGAAGTCGATTGACATCCCCGACCTTTAAGTTTCCCCATATTTGGGACAGGTCGCCTCGGGGCTTAGTGACGGCGACAACACATGTTTTGCTCTCCGACCGAAAGTGTTCTGCTCGCCCTACGTTAACTACTATGTCGGATGCTCCTAAAATTAACCCGGCCCAAGTCCACACCTTCCGTTTTGTGGCCTTCATCTCCCTACTGGTGTTTTCTCTTCGGGCCCGACTGTGGTCGTCTTCTCCTACCGAGGAGATTTTAGCTCATCCGAGGATATCTCGAAACCTCGGAGTGCGAAGAGGAGGAAAGTAGATTCCCCAAGAGGGACGCCACCAGAATAAAGTTCTGAGACGGGCACCTTCAAGTCCCTCGTCCAAAGGCCCGCTCGCCATCCCCATTGGCCGAGGTTCCCGTTCTTCGTTCACTTCCCTCCTTCCGAGCCCACGGCAGAGCGGGACCTCAACTGAGGCTCGCGACCAACCGCTACGGCGGCTCATAAACCATCCGAATGCCCCACAGACTCGCCAAGCCATCTCCAGAGAAGCGTGATGTAGCTCGGTGAGGAAGAAAACAAAATCAAAGGCTGATGAAATCAAGGATTCTGCTGTCTAATGCGAAACTTTCGCCGGTGCCGCTTTCATCCATCCTCAAAGATGCCGACACGTTGAGAGATCAAAGGTTGCGGCTGATAAGGCTCGCTCGTTTTTCGTGGACTTACTTTGCAGAAGTTTATAATGGTGCTTAACTTCCTGCCATCATGTTGACTTACTCAGAAACCCAGAAGCTGCCACTCATTTGAAGGGCTTGGCCAAAAGCCCAACCGAATGAGAAGTATGTATGATCGCCCAATTTATAAGGCGAAGTGACTACTTTAACTTCCGAAGTGACGAGCCGCGTATGAAAATGCAACTGAGAAATAGAAAGACTTACGTCAGATCTGGAGCACACCTCATCAGCTCGTGATCGGGCCGAAAATAGGGAAGGCGAGGTCCGGAGTACTCGGCGATTGCCGAGGGGAGCTCCGAAATTCCGACGAGCTTCAGTTTCTGCTACGATGATTCTGGGCTGAGACTGGAGGAGCCGCAATCTACCCAGATGAGCTTCATTGTTAGGAGGAACCTTCCGTTGCTTTCCCGTGACGAACAACGGATTCATGGAGTTGCGCGATCACCAGCTGACTAATGGCAGAAACAACTCGAGATTGCTCGCTGCGAGATTTCGAGGCAAGGTATTTGCCGAGACCGCCTCGACGCGAGTCCTCCGGCCGTGGATCGTCAGACGTGCGCTTAAGAGTGCCGCGGGATTACGCACCGGAATTTCATTCAAGGCTGACGACGGTTGTTCTGAGATCAGGTCACGCGCAAATCATGGACCAAATGGTGTCATCGGCTTTTGGTGGCTTGCTTTTCAAACAGTAAAGCCACGTGTGTACTCCCGATCCGATTTTGACTTTGATCTCCCGAGCGATGGGGAGGCAGAGGAATCTTTCTAAGACAAATGAACTTCAGAGCCTAGCACTCATGTTTTCGAGGCCCCTTCTCGCTCTTCTTCGTCTGATACTGGTGATCCTAAGCTCGCCTCCGCGATTTTATTATATTTCTTTCTTTTTTGTCGGCCCTGAGGCCTACTATCTGTGGCCGACCCTCTTAATGGACACTGCTCCCGAATGCACTCTTACTTATTTATCTATCTTGCTTTTCTTCCTAATCGGGAGATCGTGAAATTTAGTCTCCATTTCTTGTCTCTACACTTTGCAAAACTGCCTGCTCCAGCCCGCACGGTGCATGAAACTTTGTCGCCATTCAGGCCCTCGCTAGTTTAGTGTATTGGACCCGTCCTTCGCTCACGTGCCCCGTTGTTGGAGTGTATCACATGGGGTTTGCCACGTGCGTGGTTGATTAAGGCTTGATTACACGTGATCGTATGAGAGGTCTCAAGAGTTCAATAGGGAATAAAGAGGAGGTCAGAGGTTCAAGTACAAAGAAAGGGCCTCGCCCCGACAAGGTAGGAGCCGCCCGCCGTAAGAAGGGAGCTCAGCCAATGAGACTTGGTAGGAGGAGCCCGTCTCTGCTGAGTACAAAGGAAGGGCTCCGTCCCGATAGGGCAGAGGAGCTCGTCTCGCCTCAGACAAGGAGATTGCCAATGAGACTCAGAGGAGGAGCCCGTCACTTGGTACAAAGTGGGAAGGGCCTGGGCCCCTGATGGCAGGGAGCTCGGCCCGCCCTCAGACAAGGAGGAGCCAATGAGACTCAGGGAGGGAGCCCGTCTGTGCAAGGCCAGCCAAGGGTCATCCCGAGCAAATAGAGGGAGCCTGCCTCGGGTCAGGTTGGCCGGGAGAGCCACAATGAGACTCAAGGGGAGGAGCCCGTCTGCTTGAAGCACAAAGAAGGGCCTGGCCCCGAGCAAATGTAGGAGATCAGCCCGCCGTGCCGGCGGGAGAGCTCACACGAGACTCAGGGGGAGGAGCCCGTCCGTTTCTAAGTACAAGGAAGGGCCTGCCCCGACAAGGCAGTGGGAGCCTCGTCCGTCAGATTGAAGGGAGAGCTCACAATGACTTGTAGGAGGAGCCCGGCCTGTGGTGGAAGCATGCGAAGGGCTCGCCCTGATAACAGAGGGAGCTCTGCCTCGCCCGTGTCAAGGGAGAGCTCTGCCAATGACTTCGCGGGAGGAGCTCCGCCCTGCTTGAAGTACAAGTGAAGGGCTCACTCCGATAAATAGAGGGAGCCTGTCACCAGGCCAAGGGAGAGCTCGCCAATGAGACTTCGTAGGGGAGCCCGCCTGCAGGGAAGTGCACGGGCAGCGGCTCGCCCCGATGAACAGAGGGGTTTCTGCCCGCTCGTTGCCAAGTGGCAGCCACACGAGACTTCAGAGGAGGCCCGTCTGTGCGGGCATGTCAAGTGGCCTGGGCCCCGACAAATGGGAGGGAGCTCACCGCCCTCGTGGCCAAGGAGAGCTCACAATGAGACTTGGTGGAGAGCCCGCTGTGTGGAAGTACAAAGAAGGGCTCGCCCGATAAATGTGAGGGAGCTCGTCGGGCCGTGTCAAGGGAGAGTCATTACTGAGACTTGCCTGGGAGGAGCTCCGCTCGTCAAGTACAGTTGAAGGCCCAGCCCTGAGTAAATGAGGCTGCCCCGTCATGGCTGGCGGGAGAGTTCACACGACGACTTGTAGGAGGAGCCTGGTCTCGTGAAGTACAGCCAAGGGCCTGCCCCGATAAATGGGAGGGAGCTCGCCCGCTCGTCTCAAGGGAGAGCTGTCAATGAGACTGTGAGAGGAGCCCGTCTGTGAAGTACAAATGGAAGTGGCCTGGTCCCGATAAACAGAGCAGCTCACCCGCCTCGTGTCAAGGGAGCCTGGCCAATGAGACTATGGGGAGGAGCCCGTCTGCTTGAAGTACGTGAAGGGCCCCGACAAATGTAGGGAGCCTGGGCCCGCTCGTGCCGGCGGAGCTCAATGAGACTTGCAGGGAGAAGCCCGTTCCGTGTGAAGTACAATAAAGGTCAGCCCACAAATGTGAGGGAGCTCGCCCGCTCGTGTCGGCGAGAGCTCGCCAATGACTTGTGAGTGAGCCCGCTCTCAGGTGAAGTACAAAGAAGTGGCTCGTCTGCTAAATGTGAGGGAGCCGTCGCCAGGAGCCATGGAGAGTCAGCCAATGGATGAGCAGGAGGAGCCCGTCAGGTGAAGTACAAAGTGGAAGGGCCTGGCCCCCGATAGAATGTGAGGGAGCCGTCAATTGCAGGCCGAAGGGAGAGCTCAATGAGACTTAGGAGGAGCCCGTATGTTCAAGCATGCTGAAGGGGCTCGTCCCGGGAGGCAGAGGGAGCTCGTCCGCTCAGACAGGAGAGCTCGCCACGAGACTCAGAGGAGGAGCCCGGCTCCGTGTGAAGTACGCTGGAAGGGCCTCGCCCCATAAATAGAGGAGCTCGCCCTGCCTGCCAAGGGAGCTCGCCACCGAGACTTGTGGGAGGAGCCCGTCTGCTTCGCGGCCAGCAAGGCTCGTCCCGATAAATGCAGGGAGCTCGCTCGCCCTGCGGCCAAGTGGGAGAGCTCGTCAATGACTGCAGGAGGAGCCCGCCTCGTGTGAAGTACAAAGAAGGGCCTGGCCCCGACAAATAGAGGGAGCTCGCCCGCCTCAGACAAGGGAGAGCTCACAATGAGATTTCAGGAGGAGCCCGTCCCTGTGAAGTACAAAGGAAGGGCCTGCCCCTGAGCAAATGTAGGAGCCTGGCCTCGTCAGAGCCGCGGGAGAGTCGCCAATGAGACTCTCGCGGAGGAGCCCGCCTGCTCGCACAAAGCAAGGGCCTGCCCCGACAAATGCAGGGAGCTCACCGCTCGTGGCCGGGCTGGGAGAGCCTGGCCAATGAGACTCAGAGGAGGAGCCTGCTCAGGAAGCACGCAAGGCCTGCTCGATAAATGGGAGGGAGCCTGCCCCGTCGTGTCAAGGGAGCTCACACGAGACTTGTGGGGAGGTCTGCCCGCTTGAAGTACAGCAAGGGGCCTGCCCCGATAAATGTGAGGAGCTCATTGGCCTCGCCCGTGTTGAAGTGGGAGAGCTCACACCGAGACGGGTGGTGAGGAGCCCGCCCAGTGAAGTACAATAGCGGCCTGCCCCGATAACAGGAGCCTGGGCCCGCTCAGGTCAAGGGAGAGCCTGGCTGCGTATCGAGACTCAGAGGAGCCCGTCTGTGTGAAGTACGCTGGAAGGGCTCGCCCTGGAGCAAATGAGGGAGCCTGCCCGCCCAGGTTGAAGGGAGCCTGCCAATGAGAGACTCAGTGGAGTGGGTCTCCCGGCCCAGGTGAAGTACGCGAAGGGCCTGCCCCGAGAATGTGAGAGCTCGGGCTCCGGGCCCCGTGTCGGGCGGGAGAGCTCACAATGAGACTTGTGGGGAGAGATATCTGCCTCGCTTGAAGGCCGTGAAGGGCTCGCCCCGACAAGTGTAGGAGCTCAGCCCGGGGCCGTATCATGGAGAGCTCTGCCAATGAGACTTTGTAGGAGGAGCCCGTCTGGGTGTGAAGTACAAAGAAGGCCTTGCCTGATAGTCAGGAGCCTGGCCTGGGCTTCGTGTTGAAGGAGTCATTAATGAGATCAGGAGGCAGCCCGTCTGCTTGAAGTACAAGAAGGGCTCGCCTGAGCAATGAGCCTGGTCAGTCAGGTTCAAGCGGAGAGCTCACATCGAGACTGGGAGGAGCCCACTCAAGCCAAGTACAAGCCAAGGGCTCGCCTGAGAATGAGGGAGCCTGCCTCCGCCTGTGCTGAAGGGAGAGCTCGTCAATGAGACTCGTAGGAGGAGCCCGGGCCTCGTGTGGCGGCGCTGAAGGGCCTGCCCCGGAGCAACAGAGGAGCTGTCGCCCCTCAGACAAGGGAGGAGCTCACAATGACTAGGAGGGAGCCTGGTCTGTAGGAAGTGTAGTGAAGGGCCACCCTGGAGCAACAGGGAGTCGCCTCGCCAGGTTAAGGGAGAGCTCACACGAGACTTCTGGGTGGAGGATTTTGTGCCTGTTGGGCGCTGAAGGGCTCGCCCCGAGCAATGTGAGGGAGCCTGTCAGCTTCAGGTTGGCGGGGAGAGCCTGCCACCGAGACTGTAGGAGGGAGCCCGTGCGGCGCTGAAGGGCCTGCTCGACAAATGAGGGAGCTCGTCTCGCCCGTGTCAAGTGAGAGCTCACACGAGACTCAGGGGAGGAGCCCGGTCATGAAGTACAACAAGGCTCTGTCCCGAGCAACAGAGGGCTTGCCCACTGCATATGGAGAGTCACAGAGACGTAGGGGAGGAGCCCGCCTGTAGAAGTACAAAGGAAGGGCTCGCCCCGGAGAACAGAGGGAGCTCGTCTCGCCCGTGCCGGCTGGAGCTCGTCACTGAGACTTCAGAGGGAGGAGCCCGCCTCGTGTGAAGTACTGAAGGCTCATCCCGAGCAAATGCAGGAGCCTGCCCGCCCGTGTCGCGGAGAGCTCGTCAATGAGACTTGCAGGGAGGAGCCCGTCTGTGTGAAGTACAGTTGAAGGGCCTGGCCCTGAGAAACAGGAGGGAGCCTGCCTCCGTCGCACAAGTGGCAGCTCACACGAGACCAGTGGGGAGGAGCCCGTCAAGCCAAGTACAAAGTGAAGGGCCTGCCCCGAGCAGAGGGAGCTCTGGCCCTCGTCAGACGCGGAGAGCTCGCAATGACTTGTAGGGAGGAGCCCGTCTGTGTAGAAGTACGCGGATGGCCGGTCTCATATAAATGCAGGGAGCTCGCTCCGCCCAGGTCAAGGGAGAGCTCGCCAATGAGACTTGTGGGAGGAGCCCGTCTGCTCAAGTACATGAAGGGCCTGGTCCGATAAACAGGGAGCTCGTCATCGTGGCCGGGCTGGAGAGCCTGTCAATGAGACCCAGGGAGTGAGCCCGTCTGCAGGAAGTACAAAGGAATGGCCTGCCCCCGATAAATGTAGGAGCCTGCCTCGCCTGTGCTGAAGGGAGAGTTCAAGCCAATGAGACTTGTAGTGGGAGGAGCCCGGTCTCAGGTGGAAGTACGTTGAAGGGCCTGGCCCCGACAACAGAGGGAGCCTGTCCCGCCCAGACATGGAGCCTGCCAATGAGACTTGTAGGGAGGAGCCCGTCTGTGTGAAGTATGCTGAAGGGGCTCAGCCCCGAGCAATGTAGGGAGTCAGTCTCGCCCCGTGTTGAAGGAGAGCTCGTCAATGAGACTTCAGGGGAGGAGCCCGTCCGTCTCGGGCACAGCCAAGGGGGCTCGTCCCGATAAATGCAGGAGCCCGTCCCGCCCGCGGCTCAAGGGCAGCTCGCCACGAGACTTGTGGGGAGGAGGCCGTCTGTTTAAAGTACAGTGAAGGGCTCGTCCTGATAAGTGTAGAGTTTGCCTCGTCAGACAAGGGAGAGCCACACGAGACTTGCAGGAGGAGCCTGGCCTCGTGTAGCGGCGAAGTGCCTCACCCCGATAAATGTAGGAGCTCGTCTCGTCAGGTCATGTAGGTTTCAGCCAATGACTCAGAGGGAGGAGCCTGCCTCAGGTAGCGCCAGTTGAAGGGCCTGCCCCGATAAATGAGGGAGCTCGTCACCAGAGTTGAAGGGAGCCTGCGAGGGAGTAATTGGTTCATGGTGTTGCGACAAGCAAAGATGCTGTGAAGGACCGTTGTGTGAGGGATCCATCTGTGGGGAAAGACGTCGTATGAAGAGGCGCTTTGGCGAGGAGCCGCTTCGCCTATCCCCGCTTATCGAAGATGTGAACCGCTTAATGCCGATTGATGGGGAATTTGAATCCACAGGTTTGCCTCGCGTTTCTATAAAATAGGAGTTCGTTGCCTCCGTATCTACGCTCTGAAGATTTCGCTTCATACCGGGCGATGAAGTTTGGTAAGATGGATGCTTGATGTTCGCGCCTTCGGGTTTCTTTTACGCCCGGGACATGCTTTCTTTCCGAATTTCTCCGTGAGTCGTGTTTTCCCTAGTTTCTCTATGTGGGAGTCATGTTATTCCCCAGTTTCGCTAGATGCGCCTCAAAGATGGGGAATGGTGCCTCCCTTGCACCTCACTCCTCATTCTTTTCTTCTTTCCTCTCTTTCTGCTATACCTCTTCTCTTTTCTTTTCTTCTTTCCACAGCTTTCACATCTGCTTCTTCTTCTTTCTTCTCCGTCCCCATCTTTTTTCTCCTTCCTCCTTCTTTTTTTTTTTTTTTTTTTTTTTTGCACACAGACCGAGTGCACGGAGGGAACTACTTGTACTCGTATGCTTTCTATGATGTAATCGAGGACACCATTAACAGGATCCAACCATGACTTGAATAAAGATGCACTTCTATTTCTATGAAATTTCCATCGTGTATATATATTTATTTTTTTACATGCCCGACTGCCTGAGACGTCCAAATAAATGTAACCAAAGGTTTCGCCCACTCATACACCAGAATCTGAAGGCCTTCTCGCCAACCGAGGCCTACCGATGTGCGCTAAGATGTTCCATTCCATGTATGCTGTAAAATTTTTCCTTCCTCTGTTTGGAGTTCATAATTGCCCGGTCTGACGACCCGAGATACAATATAAGGGCCCTCCCAATTGGGGCCTAACTTTCCTATAAGCCGGATTTTTCCTCGCGGTAGGCTTTTTCTGTACCACAAATCCCCGAACGTAACTTCGCCTGACTCTTGTCAGAGTGCTCACTGACTTTTGGTATTCTCTCAGACGTCAGTTGAACTCGTCACGCCTCTCGTCCAGAGTTCTAAATTCAGAGGCCAGGCCTCATCGCTTTTGTTCTTCCGAGGCTGAATCGATTCTCGGGAGACTTTACTCTAACTTCGGGACAGGCTACTCGCTTCGTGCCAAAAAGCTGGGGCAAATGGAGTTTCCGTTGTCGACTTCGTGTCAGTCCACAGCCCATAGTGTACTGTGGAGGTATTCGACCCACCCCTCCGCCTTCTTCCACTTATTTTCTGCATGGCTTCAGGGTCTCGCGGTAACTCCGGCTCTGTCCATTCGACCGTGGTGAGCCGGCGAAGAATAGTAATTTTAATTCCGAGCCTACACAAACCCCGACCTTTGCGTTGTTCGAATCAAGCTTCGCATTCGATCAAGGCCCTCGGGACACCAAATCTGCATATGATTGCTCACAATGGCCATGACTTTCGCTTCCGTGATCGTGGCTAAGGGCTCACCAAATTTCACTTGGTGAAATAGTCTATCGCACAAATGATTATAATTTACATCGGGTTTTTTTCCACAAGGGCTCTAATATGTCCAAATTTCATCAATGAGTGCGGCCAGTCGGTGATTGATGTCAGAGGCTCACGGGAGGCGTGATATTTTAGCTTGTTCGCGGTATTCTCGCATCTTTCGACCAGTTGGTTGCATCTGAGCATTGTGGGCCACAGTATCCTCGCCTAAATTCTTTCCGCCAACGTTCGAGCCCGATATGGTTCCCCAAGATATGCTCTCTACATGCACTTCTTAGCACATATTCAAAGGTCTTCTCCTCGTGATACATTTTAGGAAGGGTGAAGAATCCTCGCTTGCTCAGATCGTAAACCCGGGAGGATCTCACTTTATCTTAGCCGTCTCGGGTCGTTCCCCGGTAAGGTTCCGTCATTAATGTAATCCCAAATGTGGTCCATCCGGGGCCTTGGCGGACGCTAGGCGCACTATTACGCCGTAAGGGTCAACGGAGGGCTCTCATGAGATCTGACGGGCCGATTCCCCAATGTCTTCCCCCGCAAGGCCGCCGCCACACAAGCGTCTAAGACGGAATTCTCCGCTTCCGGGACGATCGATCTAAACCATACAAACTTTTTAATAAATCGCGACTTTGCGAAGATACGTAATCATTTTCTCACTTTGGCCCGTATGTCTTCAATCCGTCTCGACCACCAAATAGGAGTCGCCAGACCTCTAAATGACCGACCTCTAATGAATGAGCGAGGTCAGAGGCCCCGCTTATTTACGCTCGCATCAGCCCTCGTTTGTCGAGGCGTGGAACCCAAACCTGAGCGCATACTCAATGTCTATACCTTCGTGAGGTCAGGATTAAGCCTGCTCCGCTTCCTTGTGCATTTGAGGCTCCATCCACGGAGAGCTTCCATAATGGAGAGGTCGCCCCTTGATCAGCGGGCTCTGCTCTACCGCGAACTCATGACGGCAAATCGGCTAGGATCCGCCCTTTATGGCCGCTGGGTTTGTACCGGTCGTCGAATTCACTCAGGCCTCTACGGCCCATTTCATCAACCTCCCGTAGACCTCCGCTTATGTGTAACACCCGCTTCACGGGGGTATTCTGGCGGACTTCTATGGTGAGCCTCGAAATGCGACAAGTTCCAGCCAGAAGGTCACCGTGAGCTAATATTAATTTTTCCATTTTTAGATACCTCTCCTCGGCTCCCCGTGGCTCCACCGGTAGTAGTAGACTGGGCGCCTGCATCTGCCTTGTCTCTAACCCAGCACTCGCGCTAGTTGAAAACTGGAGCATCGCCAAATACAAGCAAGGATTTCCTCACGGCTTACTAGAATGTGGGTGGCGAGCTCAAGTATGTTTTCATACTACAAACGCTTCTTCACATTTCGTCCCATTGAAAGGCTTTTTTTCAAGACTTGGAAGAAAGCACTCTGTCACTTGCCCCGACACGAATCGACTTAGAGTCGCGATCCTCCCCTCAAGTACTGCCAGATTTCCTTTGTCCCTGACGATGGCATGTCCAAAGACGCTTTTATCTTATCCTCGGTTTGCTTCAATTCCCCCCGTGGCTGACTATGAAGCCCAGAAATTTTCCTCGCCGACACGTCAAGGCATTTCACGGATTCGGGCCTTCATGTTATAATCCCTTAGGATCTCTGGAATGTCTCGAGAGGGGCGAGCGGCGTGAGACAAAGTATGGGCTGATTTTACCAAAGATGTCGCCTATGTATACCTCCACGGTTGTGACCTATCTCGCTTTTGAAACATCCGGTTCACTAACCTCTCGTAGGTCAGTCACAGACTTAAGCCCAAACCCAGATACACAATTCGATAACAAAGAGTCCCCCGTCGTGGATGAATGACGCCTTCTCCCGGGTCACTAGGTCCATGGCCGACCGGACATAATCACCAGAATGATCCATGAAGCTATACTCCATGGCCTCACGTCAGATCATACAATAAGGTCGATCCCGCGTGGGGAAGCTGTCCTTTCTGGGCATGCTTTGTTTATACTTCTGCGGAAATCAATACGTGAGCCGCCATTTGCCATTTGCTTTCGACGAGCACAACATTGGCTGCCCATTCTCGGTATTCTACTCGATCGGGCCTCGGCTGATGAGCTTGCCGCACCTCTTCGTTGATGGTATTCGGCTCTCCGTGCGAAACTTCGCGCTTGCTCGACCGGCTTGTGAGACGGGCTGGTGTTCAACTGGCGAGTGATGACCGCGGTCGATGCCACTCATGTCGGCTCGCCTCCATGCGAAGATGTCCCCTGCTCGCCTTAGGAATCGCGGAGGGGCCTTTTGAGCCTTCGCTAATTTGGAGCCGATATAGTGCGTGATGCTCCGGGTCACATCCAACGTTATCGGCTCCAACTCTTCCGAAACGTCGCTGGATACTTCGCCACGCATATCAAGCTCACCCATGCTCACATTGTCGACCGCTTTTTGTTTCATGAGGCGTGCATAAGATTCGTGCCACTACCGATTCCTCGAACCGTCCCAACGCCGTTTATTGTCGGGAATTTAATAACCAGGTGGTATGCTGAGGGGATGGCTTTTATCGCGTTGAGAGAGGGTCTGCCCAGCAACATGTTATAGGCTGAATGAGCGTCCACTATGAGAAACTTGTCGCCGCCGTTGCCGCAAGGGGGTTCCCAAGGTTAGCACCCACTGATCGAATTTCAATGGCAACACCTTTCTCCCGAGAACCCCGAGACGAGTGTTAATGTGTTCTAGCTTTTCTTCCAATTCTATTTTGTCGGCTGGGTCGATGCAAAATGATAGTCAACAGCTCCATTGTCTACTAGACCATGGACCGTTGTATTTGCCACAATCATACTGGATTACCAAGCACGTCATGGGGTGTCGACACCCCTTCCAAGTCCGAATCGTGAGAATGTGATAGTGGTGTCACTGCCAGATTTTAGATACCGACCGTACTCCCCAAGTCCGGCCGATCTTATGTCGTAAGCCTTCCGAGCCGAACTAGATTCTCCCTCTCCAAGAGTCCTCCCGAGATCACGCGGATTTCCGTGGGTTGTTTGAGGCGGGTCGCTGCCCGACGAGGTGGTGCATAAGTGAGCGGGCCTCGATTCCTCGCTCCGGTCCGGCCCGAGCTCGTCCCAAGATATGAAACGCCAGAGATATCCGCTACCGTGACGTATACTCTATCTCTTCTCAATCAGAGGCGCTTGTCCGTAGCGATGCCCATAGTCCCGGCGGGAACTCACAAGATTGAGTTATCTCCGTAAATTGGCGGGATTTGATTTCATCTGTGTGGCCACCTTAAAGGAATTGCGTTTAGTGCTGTGCCCGGTAGCGGCAGAAATTTGTCCAAGGGAGTGAAGTCTTCAGGCGAATAGCGTACGTCGTCTTTACCGGCTGCTTGCCAGACAGAGCGGTCCCTAAGATTTCCTCGTCTTTTAGAAGATCGCTCTGCTCTGCCCCGGAGATTTTCTGCGAATTGTGCCTCTTGGGGCTCAGTCCCGTCGCTTCGGTTGTCTTTTTGCTAGCGGAAGAACTTTTATTTTGCGGGAGGGGCTCTTCTCCGTTTATGTATTTTCGGCTTTGGCGGGAACCTCGGCCATGGTGAAGCGAGGTTCTTTGAGATAGAACATCAGGTCTTTTGTTGCCTCGACCAGCTGAAGGCCGTGACGTGAACTTTTCGTCAGTACATCTATCTTCAGGACTCGGCATTAAGCTAGTTGTACATATGACTTGGATTCTCCCACCTTGTTTCACAGCGATGCTCAGGGGATGGTAGCTCGGCTTCTGTATGTCCTAGCCCGATGAAGTGGGAGTGAGGCGGCGTTGATAATTCTCTGAGCGAGGGAAATCGTTGAAGAGGGTCCTATTGAACGAACCGCCATTTGGGCCTTTTAAGGTGATGGCCAGAATGCCACAGAAACGAGTGCGGATGCATTCTGACTCATTGATTCTTGGTATTGAGATGATCTTTTGGATCTTTGCGCCATCAACGGTCACTTGAGGCATCTGGATTTGGCGGGAGCGGGTGGTTTTAACCTCGGGGTGAGTGAGTGTTCTGGCGCACAGTATCCATGGTGTCTGGGGTGCGCCCTTTAACTACCTCCTTTACATGGCTTAGCTCTTGTTGGAGGTCCCTGAATCTTTGCTCCCATGTCTGCTCTCTTGTGTCTGGTGGGGGATGTTGTGGTTCCGCGTTCTCGCCACGTCCTCTGTGTACTGCTCGGCTTTCTTCCCCTACCGGGGCTAGTTGTGGGTCGTCTTATGCAGAACTGACAGTTCCGCCTGCTGTGGTATTTCGGGGAATGCCGTGGCCCGTCTTTATCCCTAGCGTGGAGGAGCGTTGTGACCTTCAGTCTGTCGCCAGCTACTCGGAGTCTTGTATTTGTCGGTGAGTTGTTCTATCTCTTCACATAGCGTTGGATTGGGGCGGGCGCTTCCGCCGTTTGTGTTGGCTTGGACCGCTTGGTCACGGCGGCTCTTTATCTGTATCTCACGGTGTGCGGCATCCTTGCGGATTGGCGTTGCTCACGCACCGTGTTCTGGATTGTCTGAATCGATGGCGAAATCGATTATGTTCGTGTAAATAGTCGTTCCCACGGTGGTATGGCCCGATGATGCCTTTTTCAAGCTGGGCGGGGTACGGGCGTGAGATATTTGGTGGACGAAGGCGATGCCGTGATGAAGCGGGATCTGGTTCGTCTGGGCTCGATCGAGACTCTTATCTCAGATGGTCCGCGGCGAGTCAATCGTCGGGCACAGGGTAGGAGGCTATTTGGTCGACGAGGGTTGGATGTGGCACTCCTGAGAAGGACAGGAAGGGAAGAAGGGCGTGAGGGCAGCGTGGCGCGCTCAGATGCTAAGTCGGATTAACTACGAGAGGAAGAGAATACTTAGATTGCCTCGTGAGTACCTTTCGGTCAGTTGAGCTATTTGTATTTATAATGGATGTTCATCCATTGGAATGATAGTCTTGATTTAGAGTGTAGACTTATCATATAGTTATTGGGCTTGCGATGGATTAGTCAAAAGTTTATTCGAAACCGTCACTCCTTCTTTATTAGATATACATTGATGGTGCCAATTTTTTTCTTTCCTTTACTCATGGGACTTGATTGGAGGATATCTTAGGAATATTTATCTTCATTTGGGAGGATATGGGTTGGCTGGCGACATTGGCCTCATGATAACTCAGATGTGTTTGGGCCTAATGAGTTGGGCCTCTGTTTGGCTGCTTGTGGGAGAGGGTTACAGGCGGGACACGGACCGGTGCTCTCATTTGTGATTGGCTTATGACCATTTCTATAATCTTATCAACTTGATGAACTATTTTTGGTTCCATTAAATGCAAGATTATTGTGATCACAAAACCTACAATAAGCGAAGTGGTCAGGATGACAAGCGTGCATGATCAGAGTTTGATCAGTCTCAAAATTTTTCCAGTATGTAGTCCAGGAATGTGGCACTAGTGCGACCTATCAAATCCAGAAGTGGCTTTAAATATTAGATTCGTAGGCTTATAAATTCAAAAATAATTAAGGTAGGAAGGTGCATAAGTGGGTTTGATGACTGATATTTTAGTCTGCATTAAGTATTGCGATGCGTGGATCGAGCACCTGTACCGGATGAGTCGGTTTTCAGAGTAATCAAAGCAGGGAGAAAATCTTTTTTCACCATATATATCTCTCTCTCTATCTATTTCTTCACTTTCTCTCATTTCTCTCCTATTTTCTTTCATTTGTTTTCCTCCCTTCCTTTATAACATCGGCAGATTGGCTAAATATTGTTTGCTCAATCTCGTTTTATTTCGTTTTATAACTGTCTGGTTTCTCAAATCTCTTTTTTCCTTCATTTTCTCTTTCATTTTCTCCTTTGGTTGCATCAGTGAATGGTCCCAAACATTAGGAACTTCCTCTCCTTATCTTTTCTTGAAACTGTCTCCATTTTAATTTTTCATTTCGGCTATTTCATCGCCTTGTGGCAGGTACCGATGTGATCAGTTTTATCGATTCTTGAGCAACGTGTTTGTCATGCCATGTGTGGGCTTTGATTATGTGTAGATTCATGGTCACTTGTTGTGTCCTTTGAAACAAAGCGTGAAATTGTAGTGTCTGGAATCCATTGAAATTTGTGAGGAATTAGTGGATTTCGAGGCAATTAATGGTGAAATCCGTTTGATCATTCAGGATACAGAAAATTTGGGTTTTCAGTAAAAACCATTGTTCTGAATTTTGGAAAATTGAATTTTTATCGGGTTTACATTATTGGTATCCTGGGGGTGTAATCAGTCGTCTGATAAAGTTAAGTGACTCGATTATAAAACTCATTTCAGACTTTCGATCGACTTTTTAGATGTTTGACTAAATGCCGAATAATGCGAGAGGCTCTTATTTCGGCTAAACCAATCAGAATGATTAAGATAATAAATATTATCATGTTAAATAAATCAATTAAGCTCAAATAAATAATATAATAGATTAAACTAACAAGTACCTCGAATCGAGTATTATGGTACTTAAAAATTTCATTCAACCAAATGTCAGGTGTTCGATTAATTTCAAAAATTGAATGGAAATGTCTACAAGTTGAGTTATAGTAGCTCACGAATAACTTAACTCGTTAACATCCTTTGTATCCACCTAAGTGTGAGTGGTTATGCGAATATCTAAATCTCGTTTAGCTTTCTGGAAGTTGTATCAAATAAATGTTGTTATGACATCTAATAAATGTTGTGGGACACATGGAAAGAAACAACATGTTAGATTTTTTTGGTGTGACCCAAAGTCTACGGCATTCAACGTGGGTTTCACGTTGAAAAGTTAGGTAATTTGTTTTGATTTAATGCCCCCAGAAAGCTGTCGATTTTTGTATTAAAATTTGTTTGTTTTTTAAATTTTATGAAACATTCTTAGAAATATTTTAAAAAAATTACGAATAGAAAAATAAAAATATTTGAGCACTACATTAGGAAAAGTCGTTTTACGAAAATAAGAAAAAGCTAAATTAATTATTCAGAAAGCCGAAAGAAAAAAGTTTATGATATCTGTTTACTAAGGGATATGATGAGAGGGTTTAGGAAGAGGCATGACGTCCGTCCGTTCGTTTATTTTTGATTAAATTTATCTTATTTAAAAGCCAAACGGATAGGCGGGGATGAGAAAATTTTCAACCCGTCCATTTACGTTTTATTTTTGTTTTATTTTTATTTTTTTATATTTCTTTTTATTTTTATTATATTAAAATTATTATATTTAATAAAAAATAAAAATTGTAATTTTATAAAATTGTTTATTAAAAAACGTTCCCCAATAATTATTGTGTATACGAAAGTATAAAATAAATAATAAATAATTATTTTTAAATATAATCAGGGCGGTACGGGAGTAACGTCCATAACTGGCAAGATTAAATCATTGGCTTTGTTTAGAATTTAAGAACGAGGCGGGACGAGCACAAATAATCTGTCTGGATTAACGTCGCTGCTATTCTTAATATTAAAAAATAAATAAACATGCTAATCTTTATTAAATGTTATTCGATTACCACCACCTGGGGTTAAAGCGCGTTAGTATTTTGTGTGACCACGACCAGTGAAAAATAAAAACATCTTGTAATGTGTTTAGGTTTCTGGTAATTGTATCAAATAAATGTTGTTGTGACATCTAATAAATGTTGTGGGACACATGGAAAGAAACAGCATGTTGGATTTTTTTGGTGTGACCCAAAGTCTACGGTATTCAGCGTGGGTTTCACGCTGAAAAGTTACTGTTTAGCTTTCTGGTAGTTGTATCAAATAAATGTTGTTGTGACATCTAATAAATGTTGTGGGACACATGGAAAGAAACAGCATGTTGGATTTTTTTGGTGTAACCCAAAGTCTACGGTATTCAGCGTGGGTTTCACGCTGAAAATTTAGTGTTTTCTTTCACATATGAATAAGGAAAGAAATATAGCAGTTGGAATTAGGGGAAGGAAAGCTTAGTGAGGAGAAGCAGAAATGAGTAAACAGAAAATGGCTTTACCGAGGTATGTGGGGCTCAAATCAAAATACAACAACAAGTACTTGCGGTACATACGTGAAGATGTGGAGATTCATGGGTTCCTCCAGTTCTCTGGGGAGGAGGTTATCACCCCCTACTCCAAGTACCAAGTGGAGAGGGCAAATATTGGGAAGGGACTAGTGCACATAAGATGTTGTTACAACAACAAATTCTGGGTAAGGTGCTCCAATGGCGAAGGGTTGATTGTTGCCGGGGCCGACGAACCAAATGAAGATCAATCGTCATGCTCCTGTACCTTGTTCGAGCCTGAGTACGTTGATGGCCAAGCTCAAACATTTCGATTACGCCACGTCCAGCTTGGACATTATGCACTCTTACGGACGCATCCATCTTATGGTTCTTGTTTGATAGCACAATCAATGTGCGCTGATGAATACCACCTCTACGATGTATTTATAGTCATTGATTGGGAGTCACTATTGACATTACCAAAACATATCGCCTTCAAGGGCGATAATGGCTACTACCTCAGTGCCCGCAACATCCACGAGCACTACAACCAGGAGAACCCATACTTGGAGTTTGCATCAAGTGACATTGGGGACCCGACTGTGGGGAACAAGGTCTTCACTAATCAGGATGGAAGCGTCCGCATAAAGTCAGATTACTTTGACAAATTCTGGAGGCGGAACCCTGACTGGTTATGGATATGGCCTGACTCAGATGGCCTCACCAACCACTCTGATACTTTGTTTTGGCCCGTTAGAATTGAAAAAAATGTGTTTGCTCTTCGTAACTTTGGTAACAATAATTTCTGTGCGAGCGTCACCAAAGAGGGCAAGACCAACTGTCTCTGTGCTGCTGTCTCCACAATTTCCCAAGAGGCACACTTGGAGGTAGTAGAGCTTGTTATAACAAGAAACATCTATAACGTAGATTTTCACCTCAAGGATGCTAGGATATACAACAAAAGCATCATCACTATAACTACCACAGAAGTCATTAACAATACCCAAGAAAAGCAAACCCAACAGGTAAAGCTCTCTTATGTAAAGACTAAGAGCAGTACCTGGAAGAGTAGCATCTCATTGAAGTTGGGTCTCAAAATCAACATGGAAAGCTCCATTCCAGTCATTTTTGATGGAAAGATAGAAATTTCAGGTGAGCTTAGCGGTGCATACGAGTGGGGAGAAACTATAACAAAGACAACTACACTGGAGACCGTGCACACTGTTATTGTGCCACCAAGGACTAGGGTGACCGTGAGAATGATAGCAACACAGAGTTCGTGTGACGTTCCTTACTCCTATTCTCAGAGCGACACTCTCACAGACGGGACGAATGTTGTTGTCGATATGGATGATGGTGTTTTCACTGGCATCAATTGCTACAACTTCAAGTACGAGATCAACGAAGAAAAGCTGTGATAAATGCTAAGGGCGATGTTTCTAGTACTTGTTGCAAGGCCCAACCCCACTTGAAAAATAATATTAGTAATGGTAATAAATCGCACTTGCCTCCTTTACTTTTTGGGACTTCTTCAGAGTGTTTTCCATGATTGGAGAGCGCTATGAAGAAGATATGTTTCTTTTAATTAACTTATCGCAGTGTGTGCTATTCTCAAGTATTAATAAAATAAATATCGAGAGGTTATTGTGTAGAATTTTTTTTCCAAGTTATTATAATTACTTATATTCCATCTGACCAAGACTATTCTAACTCATTTCCAGATCCAGAAATTCCTTGAATGGAGGAGAAACATTACTTTTTATATTTTATGTGATTTGAGTTTAATGACTTATATGTGAAAGTACTTCTTTGGCTCTTTTGGAGACTTCCAAATCCGCAATAATATATTAAAGGCCAAACGAAAAAAAAGAAAAAAACCGTTTCCATACGGTAATCTCAAAACAAGATTTTAATCTTGAAGATAAATAACTTTTAATTTGGAAAATATGATAGCCTGTTACTCTCTGTTCACTCTTAACAAAAGGAAGACTGGGCTTAGAAGTTTGGCCTCACTGCTCACTGTAAGAAAGATGAGACAGGGGCACATAATTTAGTTGGGGTAAGAAAAATCAACAACCATAGTGTGGGGTCCTGCCCCATAAATGTTGCTGCAATTGTAGCAGCGGGATGAAGAGAAGAATTCTCCACCTTGACGCTATGTCGACTAACTCATGTTTTGTGGATGATAATTGGCCACTGTTTTGGTCAATGAAATTGGTTTCCATTTCAACCAATGAAATCCATTCGAGGGTCAAATCCTTGCCTGTAAATAGGCTTCGAGGAACATAATCAAATGGGAATTCTAGGAGATTAGAAAGAGTTCCAAAGATCTACATTCTTTCAATCACAGACGGTTGAAATGATAGGTATGAAATAGTCGGGGTTATCACACCGGGGAGAGTGGCAAGAAACATTGTACTTCACAGAGAGAGTGCCCAAGATGATTACGAGATTGGAAATTTGGAAATATATCGGCGATATAACGGATATCATTCTCATGAAGCGATTTTCTTCTAGAAAATGGTTTGAAGGAAAAATCGAAAAAATCGGAAATATCGAGCGATATTTCGCGATATATCGATATCAGGACCGAAATTTGGTGAGTAGAACGCGCAGCGTGTGGCGATTTCTTGAATATCGGAGATATATCGGAAATATCGGTAAAATCTCGGAGATATATGAATCTCCGGTAAAATATCGGAGATATATCGAGATATATCCCAGGATATATGCCAAATATATCAGTGATATATCAAAATGACCATATTTACCCATAAAATTAATCAGCGTATAATTAAATTACAAATATATTTTGACCGTCGATGGTTATTTGACCCAAAAAAATCTATAAATACCTCTAAAATCATTGTTTGATACTTAAATTCTGCTCCTACTTTAAATATCAAATCTTAGTTTCATAAAAAATTTCTTTGTGATGTCTCTTAAATAACATATATTGGTTAATATTTTAAATTAGTTAATTTAGTAATAATATATTAATAAATTAATATTTCATGATGAATTAATTTTTTAAAATCTAAGTTATATATTAGTTAATATCGTGTATGCATATTATAAATTTTATAGTATTATATGAAGTTTCATATTTTAAATTAGTTTAATTTAGTAATAATATATTAATAAATTGAATTTTATTATTAATTAATATTTGAAACATTATGTTGATGAACCCAATTTCCTATGTGAAGTTGTAGATAAATTTAATTTATTTATTGTCCATTTAGATCTTATAATCAATATTATCGAATCTCATTGTCTTGGTATGATATTTATTAACTTTTTCTGGAAGTGGTCACATCAGTGAATGTTGATTGAGTCTATCGATCTTCTGACTTTTGATTTTATGAGCTCATTCACGATGTATATATTTGATTATTAATGTCATTTCTGCACCCAAAAAGTGTTTTTTATGAATTTCAAAGTATTTTTTTGTTAAATTTTAGAATATATAGATGTGCAAAAATATCTGTGATATATCAGATATATCCATGAAGTAAAATGTAGATCATGTCAGCCAGTAGTGTTCAACCTTGGATGATTGTGAGCATATCACACGGGTGTGTGACATGTTGATTTAAATACCGCGATGGATTATTTTGCAGATTCTTGCATAGGTTCATGCATTCGGAGGGTTTTAAGCGTTATGTCAGTGTCGCCATTATCTTCCTTCTTATTCTCACAAGATGGGCTTAGCCATCATCTACCTTTCATTTCGAAGGTTGGCGTAGCCATATTTATTGCTTTTATTATGGGTTGTTGTGCAAAGAAACTCTTTTGTTCATTTAGTGGATTAGTACTATACTATTGTTGTTATTCTTGAAGATTTGACATTGCCACCCAATTGTTGTTTTATCCTGTGGATTGGCCTTGCCTCCCAATTGATAACATTTACAATGGATTGGCAAAGCCACCCAAATATTACTTGTTGTAATATTACGAATTAAACTCCATGATACCGACAATGGTATCAAAGCATAGTTCGAGTTTGGAACGGAATCATGGCGAAAGTTGTCAGGTCAGCTGATTAAATTGGCTAGTGACAATTATTCGTTATGGAGTATGATAGAGGATCTTTTCAATTGTAAGGATTTATATGATCCTATTGAGGGAGATAATGCAAAATCAAGTGACATGTTAGATGTTGAATGGAAGAAGTTGAAGAAGAAAACATTGAGTGTCATTTGCTAGTGGGTGGACATTAGTCTCTTCAACCATGTTGCCAAAGAGAAAGATCCCCACACTCTTTGGAAGAACTTGGAAAGGCATATACAGGCCAAGAAGAACACACAGCCAGATTTTCTTGATGCTGAAACTAATGGTGAAAGCAGGAAGCTGATAATTCTTTGAAATCGAATGATTTGAGAAGGAATGATCGCGTGATTATCGGGTTGCATGCAGGCGATACCAAATATCTGAGTTTAAAACATTTGACCAAGTTTGACCAACAATTAGTATGGGCCCCGAGTTGGCACCGGATGAATAATTTTGGGTTATTCAGATTTCGTAGGCGCCGTCGTGCCGAGTTGTGGGCGGATTGGCGTGAAAATCAGACTACGGATAAAGAGTTATGGCCACTAGGGAGTTGGCAATGGTATTTTAGCGGTGTCAGTGGTGGGTTTTACACGAAAGCGACCCTAGGCTCTATATAAACCTAGTTTGGCGTGCCAAATAGAACCTTAGCCCAAAACCTCATTTTGACTCAAAAACCTAGAAAACCTCCCAGACCGTGAACCCGGTAGGTCGTTTCGACCCGTTTGAACCCATCGGGTTTGGCGAGTGGGAAGCGATTAAGCCACCACCCATGGCCACGTGGCCGGGAGGAGGAGCAACGGCGACCTTGCGGCCAATTCAAACCAGCACTTGGCCGGACGAGCCGGATCGGGCCGGCCAGCGGCGATATGGTCGATCGCGATTTTCAACCGTTTTAAGGCCATTCGAGGCCCACCATACCTTCCTCCCCATTTTTGGACCCTCTGAACTCATTCCCATGAATTCCTTTTCGCGGATTCCTGCGCGTTTGAAGATCTGACAAAAGCAGTTTAGTAGATGGTTGGATCGGGTTTTAGGCACCACGACAGCTTTTGGACGAGATAAATTTTCTTGTTCTGATGCTGTAGGGATTTAGTTGATATAAATATTTGTAAATTTTGGACGTGTTTGGTTAGTTTTCCATTTTAGATCATTTTAGGGTGAAATGAAAGGTTTATTTATTAGACCTGCGTGGTCAAATTAGGCAAAATTGAAGATGGATTAGAGAAATTGGATATTTTTATGATTTATTGGAGGGTTCAATTTCGAAAAATTAGCCTCCGAGTAAAAAGCCCAAATTTTGGATATCGGGTCTATAGGGACCCACCTTTGCTTGTAATTGGACTTGTGGTCCAATTTAGATAGTTTCATAGTTCTAAAAACTATTCTAAGACATTTGGGGCATCCCAATGTCTTTGGTTTAGTTATTGGAGCCTAAATGGTATTTTTATTATATTACAGGCACTCACGCTGAGCTTGGAGACAATCCTCTGAGGGGAAACGGGGGCCGAGCATGTGCCAGTGCGTGAGTAGTTTATATGCTTTAAATGCTTTGGGGTATTGTGTGTGATATAAAATGGTGATAAATTATTTTATATATATATATATATTATTTGATAGAATGGTTTGGTAATATCGTATAATTATCTGTTTATATAAACAAGTTATCATTTCATGTGAATTTTGTATTGTTTAAATATTTGGAAATTTTCTTTTGAGTTCATGGATAAATTTGTGGTATATAAAACATTTTTGGTACATGGATTGAGGTTTAAACCAACTTTGAAAATTTATTGATTTAATAAATGGATTTTGAATTTTGTGAAATGATTATATCTGAGTATCATTGGAAAGATATATGTGAGTAAAGGATCTTGTGTTGGATTTGTTATAAGTTGATGTACCAAATAGTACGGAGGTTGTTCTGTATTTTATATTGGGTTCAACTGGGTTTGCCATGATTGCGTGAGGTTGGTTTCATCGATGGTTATATATTATTTCCGCGGCCGTGGTCGGGTTTATCAAACAGTTTTACGGGGTTTACTTACCATGGTGCCATTGAGGTTGGTTTTATCTAAACGGTTACATATTATTTCCACGGTAGTGAGGTGGGTTTGCAGAAGCGGTTTATTGTGCTCCCATTATTACCCGACTTTCAATGTTGAAGTCGTGGTGGGAACATCCCACGGTTTATGATAGAATATAGTACGGTATTGTTAGTCTGAGTAAGCTATAACCATTTCAATATTATGGTATATTGTATTTCATGATTTTTCCTACGACATGATATTTGATATATTTTATTACTAAATTTTTAGGTTGTGAATAAATAATGGTGATAATTTTCTTAATAATAATTTCGGTTAAATTTTGAGCATGAATTTCATATTATTGACTTGGGTATAAGTTTGGGTTTGTGAAATGATTTTAAACGGGGAACCTTGCAAAAAGAGTGGACGTGAGGTCTTGAGAGAAAGTGTTCGAAAATAAAAACCTTATTTTCCTTATAAATTATATCCTCAGCGAGTTTATTATCACATTTTATTGTTTTAAATCCGTTCTCTAGGTCCAGGCAGTCCGTAGAGACCTACCTCGCGCCGGCTTCTACATCACTCTTCTACGACAACTGCAGTACTCTATCTTATCTACTGTCCCTTATTTTGTGGACTTGTTTATTTCATTGTACCCCTAGAGATTGCAAAACGATGCAGTGCTCTGATCTTAGTATTGAACTCATATGAGTCTTACATGTGTGTTTGTGGTTATGACCTCTGATAAGATAGGTCGGTTCTGTGGATTGTTTGTTGTGGATCTCTTTTTATATATTGAGGTATTATATTAATGCATGTGTTTATTTTCTTTCTTTAAAGTGATGTTCCAGTGGATATTCCTAGGGATTGTACGTTCACAGGACTTAACAAGCCAGTTTCCACGGGAATCACGGGAGAATGTCGGGAGTCGAGATCTGTTCTAGCTTAATTATCGAGTTCTGGTTTTCTAAATTCCTTGGGTTGTACATTTTTACTGCAACTCATCCGGTGTTTGCCTTCCTCTTATCCCCTTGAAATTGATTACGTTTCATTTATTCTTGGAAGCAGTTCTTAACTTCCGATGGCGCACGGTAGGCGTAGGTTCTAAGCGGGCTTCGGGTGGAAGTTCGGATCACACCTGCCTTAGGGAGAATCTTATCGGCGCTGGCGAAGTGCTCTCGAGAGGAGTGGGTTTGATGAGCTTAAGTCATCTATTTTAGTCCATTTTACGATTAATTTTTATATAAAAGTGATTTATATCTCTGGGAATGCGGAATAAACTTCACAATTTAAATGCGGCGGGGGAAATCCAAAAGAAAGCGAAATTGCGGTAAAATGAAGAATGTGTGAGCAGAGGCGATATAATGGGATGAAGCGGTGGCGGCAAAACGGCGTAGATGAAAGGACCAGATGTCGAAGCTTTTGGCTGATAATCACGTATTAGGTTACATCGGTAAAACTCCGATTCATGAATGAAGCTTAATTGAAAACAAAATGAGTTGGGAGTGAAAGAAACTCAAAGTTAAACAACCAGGAATTGAAGAAGAAGAAGACACAATGTCGTGACATCTGGATGCAGTCGCAACATCAACCACTTTGCATCGAAGCGATCGCGACATCCCGGTTCTAAGGAGAAAGTTGTTGCGACAACAATTCCACGAAGATAAGGTGATGACACACAGTTTGTGCGGTATCAATTACGAAGACTTGAGGTCGCGTAGCGCTGGGTTGTCAGCGACAATAGCGTATCTTGAATGGAAGTTGCGGCGACGCGGCTGTCGTGACATCGGAATTTGGACGGAAGGTCGCGGCGTCCGGTCAAGCTGTCGCTGGCGTGAGTTTCAATGAGGAAATTGGCGACAAGATTAATTTGTCGACGCATTTCACTTAAGACGTATCGCAACTACATAGAGGAGCTCTGCGACAAGGGCTACGTGAGAGCGAGAGGTAGCGACGAGGGCTCCGATGTCGCGATAGTATCGATCTATTGGGCGATTAACTAAAGTCGAAATGCACATCGAAATTAGAATGTTTGACCCTATAAATCTGAAGTACTCTGGCGGCTCTTGGCGACTTGAAGAGAGATGCAGGTTCTTTGAAGGCTCACGTATTTTATTTTCTTGCTGCTTTTCACGTTTCTTTCCACATTTTTTATTTTAGATTAGATTAGTTTGTATTCGTTCTCATTTGGTTCGAGCGTTAGATTTGTAAAGTTCAGGCCCGAATGCGAGATTTATATTTCTTCAGTATTCTTGTACGGTTGTTTGAATTCAGACAATTTTGGATTCGAACACCCGAGTTTCCGATTTACGATGGTTTTCTTGATCTGACAAGCCAATGTATGGTATAATCGATAATTTAGAAACCGACTTCCATTGGTGTGTTATTGTCGAAATTATCTTTCTGCGGTATTTTATTGTTATGGTAGACGAGATCATCGACTTGCTGGTTTTGCTTGTTTCTGGAATTGATCACGGCGTGAGTCTCTGTACCTCGCAGAGATTGTTCGACTCACGATTTCAGGGAGGCCCTACGAGTGACCTGAGAGGCATTCCACGAGTAAGGAACAATTTTAGGGGTATTTGAACTTTGATATTGCGATCTAATGTGCTCTGTATACTTAAATTAATACATCCTCTTCTCCTTATGTAGGGAATGAGTTGAGTGAGTTTACAATAGTTTAAGTATGCGGGAGGGTTCCTACCTCAATTCGAATAGTGGTGAATCCGTGTTAACAGGATCTAATCGAGAAAGAGTAAAACATTCTAATTTTGAGGATGAGGAACGGTCTGATTACCAAACCTGCTGCAATGTTTATATTTAAGGAGCTCGGGTTTGCAGTCCATTATTTGTGGGTATGAAGCATTGAGAAAGAAAAAATCATAGAGCAGAAACTCTTTTGATTTGAAGTGGTAATTACCATTACTTGTGTTCGAGAGAAACGGGTTAAGGTGAGATGATGAGCAGTGTGGTTTGGAGAATCGAGTCCATTTATCTTATTCCTTAGATAGTTTTAAAAATCTATAGTTCGAAAGCAAAGAGATTCTGATGCAGGCTATAGGAATTGATTCTTCACAATAGTGATTATTCAGTGCTGCTGAGATAAGCTGTTCAATCGAATTTTCTGTTTTAATATTTCAATATTTAATTCATTATTTATTTCATTCATTTTCTTTTTACATCATTATCTTGGGCTTTCAAAGCGAAAATCCCAATATGTCGTATTATCGTCCGAATAGTATGGAGCTTAAGTAATTAGGGTAGTTGATTCAAATTCTTGAGATCTCTGTGGGATCGATGTCTGGACTTAAATCGATTTACTACTTGTGTCATTCTGCACTTGCGATTATCTTGGATCAAAACCACAAGGAGAAAATGGTTTACTATTTATGAAATATCTTTTCCATCGACACTATAACTAAAGAAACCCACACTCAAATTTAATGGTTTTATTGCGGGGACTAGATAATAATCCTTTGGTAATAAGTCATAAATTTGATAGGTGTTTTGATCCATAACAATTCATAGAAGTAGTCAACAAGTTTTATGGCGCAGTTTTTCCGGGGATTAGACAATAGTCTTTTAGTAATTGTGTTATGAACTTGTGAGCATACTCTGAATCGATCAATGAGTTTGTGGCGCCGTTTCTGGTGATTAGATAATAGTCCTTTGGTGATAACGTCATAAATTTGTATACATCATATGATCCAGATAACAAGTTTTATGGTGCCGTTGCCGGGGATCGAAAGAATTTAGTAGATCAATATTTTGACGAAAGAAGGAAATGCTAATTTGGACATTTAAAAGAAAAAGAACAAAAATAGTTTTTCCAAGGCAGTGGTTATTTTTGTACTAACTTTTTAACAAGCCATATTGAAAATATTTATTGCTTTGACTAATCCTATTAATGTAAGTGTTTGATTTGGAAAACTTTAATGCATAGGAAAGCAGGCAGTTGATTCCAGCGGATCTTTTGGAGCTAGAAAGAACACTGGAAGCGAGGCGAAGGTGAAAGGCTTCGGCTATAGCGAGATGAAGGCCGGACAGGTGAAGGATGACATGAGCGTGGCCAGAGGCCTTCCAATCAACGGTAATGGAGGACTTATGGAGACCAATTATTGAGATGAATACTATCTCTGTCAGACGACTACGATTGATGCGATAATTTTAAAAGCTGAAGCGTGCGAATTACAATGATTCGGCAACAACGAGTTCTTGGTCATCCCACAGAAGATCGAATGAACACATGGGAAGTTTCGGGATGGCAAATAGGTAAAAATTAGATAGAATTGAGACGAGAGAGTTGTAAATTGCATTTATTCCCATTTCTCTAAGTCCTGGCCCGGCCTTAGGTATGAATCTCTACCATATGGTCTGATACTTGGGAGAACAGCAGAAGCCTACTTGGTGATTCTTCCACCTTCACTCACCTGCGAGGAGAAGGAGGGAGATAATTGTGTTCAGTGAGGGAAGATGGCCTTTCGTAGCTTAGGAAAGATTCAAGGTTCTTTGAAGAGGTGTCGATGCATGGGATAGACTTGAAGACCAGGATGGACTGTGGTGTATCATGCCTTGAATGATGCATCTAAGGGCATTATTGATGCTTCATGTTGTGGAGCATTCAAACGTAAAAGTCTTGAAGCGAAGATGCGATCGAGGACTGGCTAAATGCAATATAAGCTCCATGTGAGTTTTCAAGAGTAATTGACGAGGAGGAAGAGGAGTCATGGAGTGAGCAAGATGTGACCATGGGCAAAGCTAGATGCCATCATGCATAGAATGGACAAGCAAGAGAGGAAGATGCACACTGTTCATGAAATAGGAGCAGTTGAGAGGGAACTATTGAGAGGAAGTGCTAAGGTACCCACTGAAGAACTGTTTTATGATGTTGAGGAGGTTAAGTACTTGGAGGCCAAGGATTATCACTTCAAACCAAATCTAACTGCCGGCACACTATCATCGACGAGGAACCATGAAAATTTTCATATGGTGGAGGGGCCTCCCCACAAGGCCAAAGGCATGAACAACATCCCTCAGCCCAAAGGATATGACCACGAGTTCCAAACAAGAGGGAGAAGCGGGGAAATGAATATCCCGGGGTCGGAGGAGAGCTCCACCATTGAAGATCCAATTCTTTGCAATTCATGGGGACAACAAGAAGTTGTTAAACCTCCATGAACAAAGTTTGCGAGTGGGGAAGCCTCCAAATGCACCAATTCTCAAATTTTGAAGACCACTAATGCTTCTCTCAAGGGCACGGAGACACGAGATAGGGCAACTGGCCTAGGCACGCAAATCGGATGAAGATGCACCCGGTGACCACGAGAGAAGAATCAGGCTTGTATGTTTGTCTTGGCTCCCGGAAGTGGGAAAGACTTGAAGAGGACGGAGAAAAAGTGAAAACAGCCGGGGAGAAGAGGCCCGAAGGGAGTGAAACCTTTGGACGGGAAAGAAAAAAAAGGAACATCATCGGGGGAGAAGAAAGGGAAGCCAGAAGAAGACCCGAGCGATCCATTTCAGTCCATTTCCACAGGCTGCGAAATCGAAAGATAGAGGAACTGATTTTAAGGTTCTTAAGACCTTTCAGTGGAGATCGGTGGCCTGCCTTTCACGAAGTGGTTACTCGGATGCACTTTATGCAAAATTTTGAAAGACTATCACCCAGGCAAAGGAAGATTCTTGAAGAAGGAGTTGTGGTTGTTTGCCAACTTGCGGTCTTTGTGTCGAGGGCTTACCGAAAGATGGAAGGATCGAGGGCTTTGCCATTCCTGCATTGGAGTTTGAGTTCAAAAGCTCATGACTCAAGGAACCGATGTAAATTTAATGCCTTGATACATTGCCAAGAAGTTAAGTTTGGGAGAGATTACTCCCTCTTGTCACCTCGAATGGCAGATAGAACCCTGGAAAAACCTGAAGGAATCATAGAAGATGTGCTAGTCAAGGTGGGAAAATTTATTTTTCCAGCTGACTTCATCATACTGTATATGGAGGAAGATTCGCAAGTCCCTCTGTTGCTGGGAAGGCCATTCTTAGCAAGCCCCAGGGCGACTCTGTCCGATATGCGGAGGGAATTCTCACGCTCGAGTTGGAGAAGAGACAAGCGATTTCAATTTAATCAGTTGAAGAATTTAGATATAGAAAGGGAGGATATCAAGTCCCGGAGTAGAAGATGTATATGTAAGCAACTCTGATTTTACTATGATTGTAATGACCAACTTTCAATCAATGAAAAGAGATGAATTTCACGATTATCTGAAGGTTTTGGTCGGATTTTACGCACATCAATTTACATTCTCTTGAAAAGGTGAGTAGTCTTGAACGAATGGGATAAAACAAAGGGACAAATGAAGAAAAGGAATTTCATCAGAAACCGGTGAAGAAGGGCTAGTTTTAAAGGTGTTGCGAGTCATTTAAAATATGATTACACAGAGAACGCAAAGAGTAAACCGGTAATAATTTACGCTAGGCTTAGTGATCAGGGGAGCGGAGGTTGCTGAATTTGAGAAATCATAGGAGTCTATAGCTTGAAAATTACATTGAAGGGTTAAAGGTAATCATTCCATCCAATATGCATGCAAAATACTTCTAGAAGGAGTGCAAGACATGTTGAACCTTCAAAGGAGATTGAATCAGTTATGAAGGAGGTAGTCGGGAAGGAGGTGCCGAATGGTTAAATCTTTGGTTTTATATATGCAATTTCGGATAGTCATGTAACGATCATGTGGTTCAAAGAAGGTGGATTCACGTAATCACGTAATAGATAAGATCATTCATAAAGACGATGGGTTAGAGGTATGTGTTATAAAGACGCGTGATGAGATCACTCTTTACTAGCCCAATGGATATCTTAGGGATCATTCTCAGGTCATGCTGTTTTGTTCTGTGAATGGGTGTTGTGGGCTGTCAGTGCAATTGCACGAGGACCAAAGAGAAGACCACATTCACATGTCCCTATGGCACCTTTGCCTTCAGAAGGATGCCATTCCGGGCATCTTGATGCTCTTGCTACTTCCCAGAGATGTGATGTTCGATGTTCTCAAACGGTAGAAAGTTATGGAAATTTTTTTTATGGATGACTTCACAGTGTATGGGTCAGTTTTGAACAATGTCTGAACAATCTGGAGTCAATACTTCAAAGATGCAAGGACAACTGACTCTTAAATTGGGAAAAATGCCATTTCATGAGTAACAGAAGATATGTTCTTGGTCATAAAATTCTGCTCTGGGTTAGAAATTGGACCAATCTAAGATTTCCATTATCAAAACTCTAACTTTTCCCACCACGATAAAGGATAAGGAGTTTCTTGGGGCATGATGGATTTTATAGGAGATTCATCAAGATTTCTCAGGATAGCCAGACCATATACGGTCTTGGAGGACACAAAGTTTAATTTTGATGATTCTGAGGAGCCTTTGAAGAAATCAAGATCAGTTGGTTCCGACACCTATGTGGCTGGAATGGGATCGGGGTTCGAAATAATGTGATGCAGTGACTTTGCAATGGGAAATTTGTATTGAGACCTTAAAGAAAGGAAATGTTCCAGGCCACTTATACTATACTAGCGAGACAACTATTGAAAAGCCTGAAAACTATTCCTGGCCCAGAAAAGGAGATCTTGTATAGTGTTTGCTTGCGAAAATTCGAGCCATACATTATGGGATCCCATGTTATCGTTCACCACGAGACCATGCGGCCATCAAATATCTTATGTCAAAAAGGCTAAGCAGGCGATACGATTGGGTGCCTTTCTCTGCGCAAAGTTTGATATGGAAATTAGAGATAAAAGGGATGTGACGATGTGATGGGCGTCAAGCTGGCCGGAATAGAAGAAATCAAGCGAGAAAGAGGAGGAGATAAGACTAAGAGAACTTCCTCGATGAGCAAATATTTCAATTGTCATTCCAAACGCCATGAGTATGCGTGTGAATTGTAGCTTGTGGAGATAGTTCATACAGATTGACCATCAACGAGAAAGAAAGCTCGGGTGACCAATGGGTATTATATACGGGATGACCCACTATTATTTAAGAGGGGTCTTGATATGATTATAAGAGAAGATGTGCGGAGGGTAGACAAAGCGAGTGTAGTCAGATATGCATCACCATATGGGGGGCATTTTACGGAGAAAAACGACTCTGGAAATACTCGATCAGATTTTATTGGCCAAAAGCTGTTTTGAGGCCATGCCCAGATAGGTCAAATTATGATAGATGCCCAAAAGATTGGAAATATCGCAGCATAGTAAGCCCCTACGAGGCATATTGGTGGTGCAAATTTTTGATGTATGGGGGATAGATTTTATGGTACCCTTTCCACAATCAATTGGAAACCTGTATATATTGCTAGCAGTAGATTATGTTTCTAAATGGGTGGAAGCCATAGCTTGCCAAGTGATGTTAATCTGGGTTGTAGTTTCTGCCAAAAGAACATATTGGCTGATTTGGAACACCGGGACTATCATCGGTGATCAGGGAAGCCACTTTGCAAACAAAATTTTATGAAAGCTCATGGCGAGATATGGGATCGAACATACTCAGACCTGGCTTATCATCCCCGGACTAATGGGCGACGAAATTTCAATAGGGAGATTAAAAGGATCACGGAAAAGGCGCAAGTTCAAGCGGGAAGGATTAGGTCTTCAAACTTGATGATGCACTTTGGGCCCTCTGAATTTGCATTGAAAACTCCCGTTGGGATGTCCCCCATCTGAGATTGGTATTTGTGAGCCATGTCGACTCACTTTTGAATTAGAATACAAGGCTATGTGGGCCATGAGAAGCTGAATTCGATTTCAAATGGCAAGGAAGAGAGGTGCTTCTTGAATGGCCCCAGGCGAAATGAAGCTGTGCATTCTAGATCTCTAGACAAAACAAAAAAATAGCGCGTCAAAGGATTAGGCAGAGTTCGAGAGAAAGCAAGAGTTAGGAGAGAGAGAGGATGAGGTTACATTATTTAACTCCAGATTAAAGATTGTTCCCGGAAAATTGAAATCGAGGTGGAGTGGACCATATACGGTGGTGTCAGAGCACTACTTTTGGAGGCAGTAACACTCAAGGCGATCTTTGGGGAGAATTTAAGTCGATGGACAAAGGCGACATTATCAAGCGGGGAGGAAAGAAAAGAAGAGCTAATTTGGTTCATTGAGAGAAAAAGAAAATCAAAATAGCAAGTCCAGCTAAGGACTCAAAACTGAGCAGCTGATGGGAGGCAGCCCATAGAGACTTTAATTTCTGTTTTTACTTTTAGACTTTGAATATATATATATATATATATATATATATTTAGAATTCACCTTGATTTTGTTTTCTCTAGTTTTTATAGTGATTAGTTAGTAATATGGAAGTCAATTTTTGTTTAATTAAATCCTTTACGCCAAATGTTGCGAAGTCGTGTGCAAAATGCAAAGGAAGGAGAGGAGACAATTCCGGAATGACTCGACCCAATTCCACGGGAAGGAGCTTTTGAAAAAGGGGAAGCATTCTTTTCCCTATAAGTGTGAAAGTGAATAGAACATATGTTTGAATTCTTGTGTGGAATTGATTTAGTTGATGCGAGAATTTGAGAATTGATAAAAGAATGAAAGCTCTTTGTTCATTAAATTTAGAGCAAATGCGGGACTAGGTCGCGCGAAAACTACATTCGCGACGGTACGATGTCGCAGCGAGGATTGATGTCGTGACTTAATCAAAGATGAAGGAAGAAAAATAGGGTTGAATGTCGCGATAAAACACTTTATGTCGCGACAAGAAGCGATTTCTTGATAGAATGATGTGAATCGCGACATCTTAAATGAAACACCTTAGGTTGCGACCGGGAGGATGACTTGTCCTCCGGCGGATTCGCTCTTTGTCGCGACAAGCATTAAGTTGTCGCGACAAAGAGAAATTGCCAAATTTAGGCGGTTTCCTAATTTTGCCCTAAATTTAATAACAGCACACAAATTTTCAACTTTACATTGAAGTCGCGACAAGCGAATTTAAGTGAGATAATAAATAGCCCTCAATAATGATTGAATTGCAACTGTTGAGAATATCCTTTCATTATCATCTCCCTCCTGGAAGCGAATACAACTTTTCATCTTCGTATTCTCTCTGATTTTCCGTCTGAAACCTTTAGACCGGAACTTCTTCATCTGAGCCTCTCAAAATTCTCTAATGGCGAGAGCGAAGTGACCCCTTATCCGAATGCGAGATGAAATCATGGAGGAGCATGCTCAACCAGAGAGGAGGTTCATCTGGAACCTACGGAAGAGGTTCATCGGGAGCCTACAGAGGAGAACATGCCTTCGGAACAACCGGAAGTTCGACCAGTTGCAAGGCAGCAGAAGAAAAAGAGAAAGGAGAGGCAACAAGAATCCAGAGAAGAAGAAGATGAGTTCGTTTCAGATGAAGCTTATTCCATCTGGAAAAAGCACTATGCAGGCAAGGGATTTGTAGGGGAAAGGGGATTCAGTCAGCTCATCTCCCCGTTCAAAGAATTGATAGAGCAACGAGGATGGGGGAAATTTTGCAAACATTATAAAACTGGATATGCGACAATTGTCAGGGAATTCTACTCCAATCTTGTTGGAAGAAAGGATAACTCTGTTTTCGTCGGGAAGTGCAGGTTCCATATGGAGTAGGAACATAATCTGATATATGGCATGGAGGGACTGGCGTGGATCGAAATCTGAGGTTGGTAGACGGACCTAACGAGGGGAGAAGATGGCTCGGTGGCGATGGAAAGGTGAAGAATGGGGGAGCAGTCGAGTGAAAAGAAGATTATTAACGGAAGGGAGTCGACGGAGGAGCGAAGGTGTGGTTTTATTTCTTGGCTTGAGTTTGAGTTCCACTAAGCATGTGCATAGTGAGAGAACAAGAAGCCAGTTCTCACTCTATGCTATCTTTGAAGGGCTCAAGGTAAATCTTTGGGGCATAATTGAGAATTCAATAATGAAGTATCATGAAGGAAGCAGAAGAGGCTTGATTCCACCCGGCCAAACCATCACTGGGTTATGTTTAAAGTGGTGTGAAAGAAATTGGGCGAGGAAGAAGAAAGAGTGCCCCAATAGCTACTATTGCTCTAGCGGGTGTAATGAGGGCAAGAAACCTAAAAGAAGGAAGTAATGGTAGAGCGAGAATCCGAGGGGATGAAGGAGAATACCGAGACGAAGAGAGGGGCAATGGGATGATTGAAAATCAGAAAAACAAATCGAGACACAACGAGGCAATAATACCCTAGGTTTGAGAGGATGTAGACCGAGTGTGAGAGTCCCCTTAGATTTCACCACACCCACTGGCGTTCTCACAGTAGAGAGACGGAGATTTTAGAGAACTGGAAAGTTCCGGGAACCCGAAAATAATGAGATAAAGAGATGTTAATTTCTATCTGAGAAAGAATATGGAAGAAAGAGAGGAATGGGAATCAGCATCAGTTCAGAGGAAACATATAGAGACGAAATTAAAAAGAAGAGATCAATGTGGGAGGAGGAACTACGAGAGAAGAAATGTTTGAAGCCGAATTGATGAGAAAGGAAAAGAAATGGGAAGAAGAAATGTCAAAAGAGAGGGTAATTTGGAAAAGATTCTGGAGTATAAAGAAGAAAAATTCAGAAAAGAAATGGAAGAGAGAGATCGAGATCTACTGAAAAAGTTGAAACTCAATCATGAAGCATTCTACAACAACCAGTTTGATCGAGACTCTCAACTTTGAAACTTATTAAAGAGGGATGCGGAAACGAGGAGAAGCGAGGACAAAGGAGCATAATAAAGGATTTAAGTTCCTTTATATGTCATTGATAAAGGACCGAGAAGAAGATGGTGGATAGAGATAAAGTGCTGAATGTGATGATGCACATAGAAAAATGCGAAACAGAAAATGCGGACTTGATCAGCCAACGATCTAGCGAATTTTTTGGAAGTCATGACTTGATGGATAACAACATGAACATACTAGGAATGAGACAAGATGAATTGAATGACAAGGTGGATCTCACAAATGAATTGGTCACGGAAGAGCGAGACGGAAAAGAGGATGCGAAGAAGAAGGAAATGAAATTTCGAGTGGAGCTTGACCTTGCTACCCTTGATCTGGATCCCCCAGACATCTTTACCTCTAAACAGAAAAGAAAAAAATAGACCTTTCCATTGATTTGTAAATCCCTCCCTCATTCCCATCCTTTTGTTCTCAACAGTTGCACATTCTTATGAATAAAACCAGAAATTTGTTTGATGTGTTTGAATTCAAACTGTGTGTTTACTTTTTGCTTTAATTGATAAAGGAATAACAGTAGAATTTAGCTCAGGAATAAAAATACTAACATATCATAATGAGCTTGATTGAGGTGATTGATTAGATGATAGGATGAAGCAAAAGTAAAGCTGAGAATAAGAAATTTGAATGACAGGCAATTTAATTGAAACATAAATTGCGATTGGTTGAATTTGCTAAGTCAGGGATAAGGAAGGTTATACAATTGAAGGAACAAACAATTTTTTTGAGTTGTGGTAATGCTTGATGGAGTCGAGAACACATTGGAAATAACATCATCTAAATTCTCATCCGATGTGAGTGAAAATCCTCAAGGTTAGTCACAGTTAATCAACCCAAATTCTAGAACTTGTTAGATTATTGATCAAAGCGAAATCCTAGGTGATACAACCAATAAGAAATGATGGAGGCCATCCTTAGAAAGTTTGAGCCATTCTAGCCATCCCTATTCATATGTTGATGCATATACTTTAGTTCCAGAAATTGAGCCAAAATAAGCCTTATTTTCAAAATAAGCCAATAAAGACCCCAACCCATCCCTAAGGAATCAATCTTCCAAATAACACTGATTACCAAAGAACTTCGAAAAGAAAGAAGAATAAAGTTTGGGGAGTGTAAATTTTTAGGAACTCAAGAAAATACAGAAAAAGGGAAAAGAGAAAAGATCTACATCGAAAATACAGTGGAAAAGAAAATCGAGGAATAGGTTTTGTCTTGTGGCGACTCTGTGAGCAATTAAGTTCTTAGAGTGTTTCAACACCTAGTACCACTAATGCAAATCCACAGTATGGGAGTTACTAACCCAAAGTTAAGCTAAGAGTGTTAGAAAGCCTAAGAAGACAAAACATTGTCAACAATTTGAATGTGATAGAAAAAGAAAAATTCCCAGTTTGAATTGTGAATGAAATGGGAACATACGGTCGAATAGAAGAAAATCCCAATGTGGTATCCCCGAACATGAAGTTTGGGGAGTTTGTCGAAACTGAGGAGAAAAAGGGCGGAGTATGTGAGTGAAAGGAAGAGAGGAGTATTGGTAATCTTAACCTAAATCCATCAAAATACCCTTGCAGCTAACATTACAAGCCCAGATTTGATTGATCTTGAAGGTTGTAATAACTATATTAGTGGAGATCAATATGAGCAACAAGCCTATGGAATTTGGAAAATCGAAAAGATCAAAGCGTGAACATCCTCTAAGGGTTGAATTGACTCATTAGGATATGAGAAAGAAAAATAACTTACATTTCGAGCGGGATCGGGTTAACTATCTTGTTTGTAAAAGCAGTTCAACAATTTCGATTATGTACATTTTTGATTGAGTAGAAACAACCTTGATGCGGACTTAAGGTGAATACGAGAAAGAGTGCAATTTCCTAGTCTTTCAATTAAATTGGTTGCAAGCGCAGGAAATGAAACCGAGAAAAATATCCTTTTTGTTTGAGGGACAAACAGAATCTTTCTTTCTTTAGCAGGGACAATGAAATTTTAAGTTTGGGGAGTTTGATGAGCTTAAAGTCATACATTTTCAAACCATTTTCGATTAATTTTTATATAAAAAAGGCGATTTATATGCGGGAATGCAGACCAGCACCCAAATTAAATGCGGCGAAATCAGCGAGTACGAGTAAAGGAACGGGAATGTGGCGAAGCGGGCGATATAATGGGATGAAGCGGGTGGCGGCGAGAGCGATGCATAAAGATGAAAGGATTGAGATGTCGCGAAGCTTTGTGACAATCAAAATGCGTGTCGGGTTACATCAGGTAAAACTCGGTCGCAAATGAAGCAATTGAAAGCAAAATGGCTGGGAGTGAAAGAAACTCAAAGTTAAACAACCCGAGGTGAAGAAGAAGAAGACCTGATAATGAGCATCTGGATGCCGATCGCGACATCAACACTACATCGAGAGCGTCGCGTGGATTTACAAGGAGGAGAAAGTTGTTGCGACAACAATTCCCGCGAGAAGATAAGGTCGCGACAACACCTAGTTGTTGCGACATCGAATACAGACTTGAGGTCGACAACATCGGGTTAATCGCGTGATAATATCTTGAATGGAAGTCGCGATAGCGCGGTACGTCGTGACATGGGGCTGCGAGGACCCGGAAGGTCGCGACGTGAGGTTTCAATGAGAAGAGGTCGCGACAAGATTAAAACTGTCACGACACGACTTCACTTAAGACATGTCATGACATAGAGGCTCCTCGATGGGGCTGCGGCAGAGCAGTCGCGGCGAGTGCAGATGTCGCGATAGTATCGATCACATTGGGCGGTTAACTAAAGTCAAAAGAAATGCATGTCGAAATTAGGGCTGACTTGAGAACCACATAAATCTGAAGGCTACCAAAAAAGCGCAGCTCTTGGCGACTTGAAGAGATGCGGGTTCTTTGAGAGGCTCCTGTATTTTTATTTTTCTTTTCTTTTCGTTTTCTTTCCATTTTATTTTAGATTAGATTAGTTTGTATTTCGTTCTCATTTGGATTCGAACGTTAGCTGTAAGGATTTAGGCGAATCTTGATTTATATTTCTTCAAGTGCTAATGCAGTTGTTTGAATTCAGACAATTTTGGATTTGAACACCCGGTTCAAATTCTGATGGTTTTCTTGATCGTAGCCAATGTATGGTATAATCATTAATTTAGAAACCGGCTTCCATTGAATTGGCGTTATTGTCGAAATTATCTTTCTGCGTTATTTTATTCATTATGGATTGAACTTAGGATATTAAATCGACTTCTTTGGTTTTGCTTGTTCCACGGAATTGATCAGCGTCGGTCTCTGGCTACCCGTAACGAGATTGTTCGGCTCGATTTCCGAGAGGCCCCTCACGAGGTGACACGAAGGCATTCACGAGGTAGGAACAATTTTGGGAAGGTATTTGAACCTGATATTGCTGATCCTAATGTGCTCTGTATGCACTTAAATTAGCCATCCTCTTCTCACTTGTAGCAGAGAATGAGTTGAGTGAGTTATTGGATTTAAGTATGCGGAGAGTTCCACCTCGGTCGAATAGTGGTCGATCAGTGTTAGCAGGATCTAATCAAAGGGAAAAGAGTATTTGTTCTAATTTTGAGGATGAGGAACCCCGGTGCAGTGCAAACCTCTTGCAATGACTATATTTAGGAGCTCGGGTTCACGAGTCCATGTTGTGGGTATGAAGTATTGAGAAAGAAAAATACCTAGAACAAGGCTACTAGATTTAAAAGTAGTCATCTCACCCACTGTGTTCGAGAGAAACAGTTAAGGTGAGATGATGAACGGTGTGGTTTGGAGAGATCCAGTCACACTATCTTATTCCTTGGACTAGTTTTAAAAATCTGTAGTTCAGAAAGCAAAAGTTCTGATGCGAGGCTATAGGAATTGATTCTTCCGCAGTAGGCGATTATTCAATGTTTTCTTTAGAATCTTGTTGATCTAAAATTTACTATTTTAATATTTCAATATTCAATTCATTTTTATTCATTCGTTTTTCCTTTACATCATTATCTTCAGGCTTTCAAAGCAAAATCCCAATATAGTATTATCGTCCAAATAGTATGGAGCTTAAGTAATTGGGGTAGTTGATTGAAAAATTCTTGAGATCTCTGTGGGATCGATATCTGGACTTAAATCCAATTTACTACTTGTTCGATCTGTGCACTTGCAGTATACTGGATCAAAACCACAAGGAAAATGGTTTACTCTTTATGAAATATCTTTTCATTAACACTATAGCTAAAGAAACCCACACTCAAGTTTAATGGTTTTTATTGCGAGGGTAGATAATAATCCTTTGGTAATAAGTCATAAATTTGAATAGGTGTTTTGATCGTAACAGTCATAGAAGTAGTCAACAAGTTTTATGGCGCAGTTTTTATGGGGATTAGACAATAGTCTTTTAGTAATTGTGTTATGAACTTGTGAGCATACTCTGAATCGATCAATGAGTTTGTGGCGCCGTTTCTGGTGATTAGATAATAGTCCTTTGGTGATAACGTCGTAAATTTGTATACATCATATGATCCAGATAACAGGTTTACTGGTGTTACTGTTGATCAGGCTCGTAGACTTGGAGCAGTGGGTTTTGATGGCTCCACGGATCCCATGGTGGCTTTATCCTGGCTATATGACAAAGAGAAGATTTTGGATGAAGGTATGCAGTGCTCGGATGAGGATAGTGTAACGCCCCAAAAATACCCTAGAATTTTTATAATAATTTTATTATATATTATGGGTGGTATGAGCCAGGCCAAACTTAGGTTTCAGGAAAATTGATAAATTGACAAATTATGAAATGATAAATTTAGTGAACCCAGAAATTTGGGCACTAGAACAAGGATAAAATTGTAATTTCCATAAGGGATATAAAAATCGTAAAGGGAGTAGAGATGGGCCATAATAGAAATAAAATAAGTTGATTTGCAATATTTAAATGATCAAGGACTTTTTTGAAATTAAGTGAAGAATGGGACTATAAAAGAGAGAGATAAAACCAAAATTCACATTTTGGTCTCAAATTCCTTTCTAGCAAAACCCATTAGGAGAAAGAGAGGCAAAGAAGCAGGAAGAGGAAGAAGAAGGAGAAGGAGAGGGAAGACCAAAACCAAGGTATGTTTTCATCTTAGGATCAAGTGTATTTAGGATTTCTAAGGCTTTGGTTTGGAGAATAGATCTTTCCTTTGTGTCACAGATTTTAATGGAAGAATCTGCAATACTTAACTTCATTGAGTTATGTGGGTAAAACTGAGTGGTAGAAAATAAACATGGAATCATCAAAATTTTATGATGTTTAGAAGAATTGATGGACCTTTTGTAAAGCCCCAACCTGATTGAATGTTATAATAGTAGTTTTTGAACTGATTAGAGGTCGATGATAAAACGGGTAACTTAGAGAGATTTAGAGCAGCGACTGGGCGTCATTTGGGTATGAAGTGGAATTTTGAAAATTATGCTTAGGTATTGCCACTAAGGAATAATGATTTTTCTTATTATATCGGGATGGAGGGGTTTGCAAAGGAATTTTAAGAAATTTAAGTTCTGTGAGAGCTTTGAGGCGATATTTAGAGGGAATTGGAGATTTAAGTGAATAGTGATTTAGTTTGAAATTCGAGACTTTGTCTTCGATATTTTTCGGAGGTGGTAGAAAATACGAGAATATATCTTGAAATAATCATAGAGTCCTAACGAGCGAAGGAGTGAAAGCGGTCAGGTTGGAAAGTTTTGACGATCAGATATGGTCGGATAATATCACGTTATTAATGCGGATTCTGATTTTAATTATTTTAAATCAGATTGGTGATTTAGAGCACAGGTCAATATGAAGGATTTAATTAGAATATTTCATGGTCAATTTGAAGTTTGAAGCGACCATAGAATATTTTGACATTTAATAAAAGCGTTATAAGGTGGCGAGACAAATACGCTATAAGGAGATATTTTCTTGTGAGAGCCAATTAAAACGCATACTTAATATTAAGTTATGAATAAAATAATAGGTTAATGGATTTGTGATTCATTAGAATGGACCAATGAGCTTCTTTGGTTCAAGGGTAATTTTGGCAAGTGTGAAAGAGCAATTTTGGCAAGTGTGAATCAAAATCTAAATTTAAGGGTGAGTTGGCTCAAAAGGAGGGAGAGCTCGTCCGTATGAGAGAAAGAGGGAAGAAAGAGAGAAAGAGGAAAGAAAGAGAAGGAAGGAGAAAGAACGTTAGGGCTAAGGTGGAGCAAGGGGAGAGTGATTTTTCTCCTTCTTGAAGCTTCAGTGATCTCCAGTAGTATGAAGAGAGAAAAAGCGCAGAGGAAAGCTGAAGCAAGTAAGTTTCTAATTATTGGGAAAGTTGGATTTTTATGTTTTCATGCCTAATGCTTTGATTTTCTTGTATGGATGTTAGAACTGGGGTATTTAAGGTTGAATCATGATGAATTTGATGAAATTGAGAAGAAATGGATTAGGTTAGGGTTTGAAAAAATCAAGTGAGTGAATAGTTGGGGTTTGATGTTGAAATTGGTTAGGAGATTATGAAATTGAGGTATAATGTATTGGGGTGGGTTAGAAAAAGAAAAGGATTTGAGTGGGGGCATTAAGATCATGTTGTAAAGTAAAGGGAATGCTGTCAAAATTTATGTAAAACCCCTGTTTTTATTTTGGCTATAGATTAAGTTAGAATCATCCAAATGAATTGATTCCAATTGTTAAAGAACCATAGGAGATAGGGCTAAAAATTTATAGAAGGGACCAAGAGCAAATTGTAGCTCTAAGGCTCCCAAATACGGACTGAAAGGTGAGCTGTGCTTGGCTAGCAAGTTTTCTGCTCTGTTTTGGGTATAGTTTGTGTTTTGGCCATAGTGGAGTTTCACTCATCAAATTGAGTGATTCAAAATTCTGGGTAAAATAGACTACAGGAAAAATTTATCTGAAGGAAGTTTAAGCAAATTGTAATCCCAAATTTCCCAGAAATTTTTCAAAGTGGAGCTATGTGCAGATTCTGTTCTGTAAATTAGTCATCTAGATGAAATACAATAACTTGAGTTTTGGTGATCCAATTGGGTGATTCAATTGGAGAAGAACATTAGAACCACCAGCTTCAAATGAGTAAAAGAAACCATTTCCAATTTATGGAGTTAAGATCCCATAAATCGGGATAACTGATAGGTGATTCAGGGGAGTTAACCAAGTTGGCATCAAACATGTTGTAACTTGTGTTATGTGGTTGAGGGCTTTAGAAGGAATTTTAAATTGAAAATTTAAGAGTTGGCATCAAAACATGCTGTAACTTGTGTTATGTGGTTAGAGCTTTAGAGAAGAAATTTTAAATTGAAAATTTAAGAGATGTCATTGGATATATAAAGGACTGATCTGGAGAGTTTGTATATTTTGAAGACCGTTTGAATAATTTTTGAGTCATGAAATTATAAGTATTGTTGGAAAAAGGTTGGCCAAAATGAGTGGGTTTTTAGTGCTTAAGGGTAATTTGTTCATTTGGCTTTAAATGAATGTGTATGGTGGATTAAAATGGAAGTTATGATTAATGTGTAGTTGTGGTTTTCTTGAAAAAGGTGAAAAGGACTATCGGACGGGAAACGGGAATTCGACGAGAAGCGGATGAGCGGTGAGCGTGAGTGTAAAACTAATATTTTGAAAATTTAGTTTTAAGGTAAATGATTTTAATGTGAAAAGGAAAAGATTAATATAAATGTTTATATATGGATATCCATAAGAATGTAGTAAATGTATAAATGTTTACTTTGCCTAAATATATGTATTTATATTAAATGTTTATATATGTATGCATATGTTAAAGCATTATGGAAGTTTAAAAATGTGTAAAGAATGCATATGTATATTTGCATATATATGTGTTTAATGATAAAGTAAAGGATTTAAATGGATTTATAAATGTATTTTGAAGAAAGGAGTGAATGATTTTAATGTTAAAATGAAAAGTTTAATGTAAATGTTTATATATATGTATGCATATGTTAAGGCATTATGGAAGTTTAAAAATGTGTAAAGAATGCAAAAATGTATAAATGATAAAGTAAAGGTTTTAAATGGATTTATAAATGTGTATTTGGAAGAAATGTTTTCTTGATGGTTACACACAACATCATATTGTTATAGTACGATGTCGGTAGAAGTGCCTTAAGCTTGTAAGGATTTAGGGGTAAAGTTATAGGTTACTAACTGAGGGAGGAAATGGGTGTTTAGAGTAATATCCTTACACGTGATGGGTGCTATATTTGGAACCACATGCAAGCGTGAGTTTCTCATGACGTAGTGGTTATGGCCCGAATATATTTGTCCCCTCACCGTCGATTACCAGCGTTAGGATGTGTTTATTCCTGGTTCCATCGAGAAAGAAAGAAAGAAAGAAAGAAAGAAAAGAAAGAAAGAAAGTTTGAGGCATAAATGTTTAAGGCATAAATGGATTTTAATTGTATAAGTATTGTGCTCGAAAGAAAGAAAGTTTGAGGCATAAATGTTTAAGGCATAAATGGATTTTAATTATATAAGTATTTATTATCAGAAAGAAAGAAAGTTTGAGGCATAAATGTTTAAGGCATAAATGGATTGCTATAAGTATTTATTATAAAGAAAGAAAGAAAGTTTAAGGCATAAATTGATTTTAATTGTATAAGTGTGTATTATTTTGATATATACTGAAAATGTTATCTTAATGAAAATGTACACTCACTGGGCTCTTTTAGCTCATTCTTTTCCATATGTTTCAAAAAACATTTCGGGACCCGAGGCAGTGCGTCGGTAGAGAGTACCTCTGCTTGCTTGATGAGTCGAGCTATCGAGAGAACGACGCATGTGTGCATTGTATAAATAGTTTGCATATTTTATATGTCAGAATACTTTGTCATGTATATATGCATATATGGATATATTTGAAAGGAACTACTTAGGCGGTCGGCTTAAATTCAGGCTCGACTAATTTTTTTGATACAAATGTGCATGGATTTGAAAGTTTTAAATGTTTTGATGATTGAAATGAATAAATGTATATGGTATATATTGTGATTGAGTTGTGGGCCAGAGGTCCTAAAACGGAGGTTGAAAATTGGAAGATTAGAAGTGTTTTTTAAATGCTTTTATCGGGTTTTGTAAATTTAGGAAAGTCAAGCAGAGGAAACTCGGCGATTTTACGAAAAATCGAGTGTTTGAAGAAAGAAAAAAATTTATCACTTCGGCTTCCGCATTTACTAAGATATGTTAAGTTGTAAAGGGGTTCGCTCCGCTGGATTTTGTTGGTTGTTTTTGAGGAAAAAGTTTCTATATCCATTGAGTGCGGGAGGTCCCTCGGGTTCATGAGGTTAATCGGGTCGGGATCCTTGGCGGTATGAAACCAGTTTGAAAATGTTATAAGATTGAAAATTTTATTTTCATATGATTGTTTTAATGTTTTATTTTAAAATTGCATAAATTAATTATGTGATTTAAAATCATATATGCATTACATGACATATTAAATTTTGAATTCACAGAAAATGCGTCGTAGGCCCCATCGGGAGAAAGCTACGAGACATTGGTACCACCACCCAGGAATATGTTGATGGAGTGCAGCTTATGTTCCTCCACCCACGATCTGAGTGACCCTATGCCTTCCGCAACGAGGCTACCGGCACCTCTGAGGTCGTGGGAGGCGGATACCTTTAGAGCGAGATGGCTCGGCTTTTAGCCCCTTTGCATTCTGGCGACCCCAGGCCCAGGTAGCTTCTATAGAGGGCGAGCGGGGCACGGAGCTATGATGGATTGGGAGACCCGGAAAAGGCTTCGTAATGGTTAGAGGGAAATGAACAGGTCTACAAGGTGATGTATGCGGAGGAGCCGGATGGTCACTTTTACGCCTTCTCTACGGAATGAGCATTAGAAGTGGTGGAGGGCGATTCGGGAGGAGATACCAGAGGGGAGTGCCACGGATCACAGTTCAAGGAAGATTTACGAGATAAGTTTGTTCGGTGATTCTGAATCTGAAGGTGAAGTTCTTTAAGTGGAGCGGGGGACACTCTCGAAGTGACCAGTTATGAGCGAAGTTTTCGAGCTCGTCGGTTGTATGTCCTATTTAGTAGGGAGGGGCCAGTTTGAAGACCAGAGGTTTGTTGTAGGTCTTAGTCCCGGAGATTTGGACCCGCAGTAGCGTGAGCTGGCCCACACCAGGTATGGCCCGGGTAGTAGATCACATGAGTTAGGGATAAGAGGAGCATGGGTTGAAATCCAGCTACGCATAGTCGAACAACGAAGTGGGTCGACGATGGAGTACGGGGAGGTTCCCGATGCTTGATTAGGGTTTTATGGATTATTTATCTAAACTTTCAATTGAGTTATATTACAAGGTGTTAGCTATTAAATTGACATGATTCTAGGTTGATTTTGCTAGAAAGTGAAAAAGAAAGAATGAGATTATAAGGATTGTCGATTTAGGTCGACCTTGAATGTTAATGGAAGTGATGTTGTTTGATTGGTTTAGGTGATTTAATGACATTACTTGAAATGCTTGAAGGAATTAATGGAATTAATGGAATTAAAAGTTGAATAGAAAATGAGATGAGAGGGTTAGGCCAAGAAAGGGTTTAATTGGAAATGCATTGGTTTGATTTAGTTTAGTAAATCAATAACATTAGATGAATTATCAAATATGGTGTTGAAGAAAATGGAAGAAATTGAAGAAATAATTATGAATGTGTGACATGGGATTTGACCACATTAGGAAGTATGGAAAAGTTGGTTCCATTGATTTTAATCAGTGGAAGTGATTAAATGCCCTAATGGAATGTGTTAAATTAATGTTTTAAGAAGAAGAATTGATTAAGATATAAATGTAATTTTTGCTAAGGTGAAGGGCATTATGGGTTTTCACTTTAAGGATGCTAATGGCTTGATGTAAGGCTTGCAAAGATGTTGTCATGAGCCTTGATTTAATTGGAAGTGAATTGGATAAGTTGAGACTTCATGATGAGGATGTTCCCAAGACAGCATTCAGAACACGGTACGGGCATTTTGAGTTTTTAGTTATGCCATTTGGACTTACAAATGCCCTAGCCGCTGTTATGGATCTCATGAACAGGATTTTTCGGCCTTATTTAGATCAGTTTGTTATCGTGTTTATTGTGATATACTGATTATTCGAGCGGTGGAAGAACATGCGAGAGCACTTGAGGATAATTCTGTGACATTACGAGGGCATCGGTTATATCTTTAAACTTAGTAAGTGTCGGTTTTGGTTCAACGGTGTCGCCTTTTTTGGGACACATAGTTTTACTGCGAGAGGGGTCTCGGTGGATCATGCAAGGTCGAAGCTATGCGGGTGGAAACCTCTACGAGGTGTTACGGAGATAGGAGGTTTTACGGGTTTGGCGGGAGGTATTAGTAAGTTCGTTGAGGGATTTTTTGAAGATAGCCTCACCTTTGACTAGATTGACAAGGAAGAGTGTTTTTATGGTGAGGAGGCTTGTCGCGAGTTTCGATGAGGCGAAAGGAATTGACCTCGGCTCAGTGCCCACACTTCCATCGAGGCGGGATGAAGCTGCGGTGTGTGTGATGCCTCAGGTAAGGAGCCTGGGTTATTATTAATGCGAATGTGAGGTGATTGCATATGCTTCTATGCGATTGAAGAAGCATGAACACTGATTATCCTACACATGACCTTGAGCTAGCGGGAGCGTAGTATTTGCTGCGGATATGGAGGCATTACTTATATGGAGTGCCACTGTAGGATTTTTTACGGATCATAAGAGCTTGCGGTATACGTTTGCAGCGAAGGAAGCGAACGCATGAGGCAGAGGAGATGGATTGAGTGATAAAGTTATGAATGTACCATTGAGTTCCCTATCGCGCCCGAGTGGGTGCATCTTCCTCGACTCATAGAATTGAGGTCCTTGGGTGTGGGGCCCCGGAACTAGCAGTTCGAGTCGCATTAGCCACATTTCATGTGTACCGTCTGCCATTGATGAACGGGGGATTAGGAAGCAGTTCGGGATCGCGGATGGTGAAGTTGAGGAGATTACAGTGAAGTAGAGTCTGAACGAGGGGGATTTATCATTGAAGAGGATGGTACCGTGGTCATGGGACGAGAGGTTGTGTGTACGGATGTAGGTGATGTGAGGAGAGAGATTATGGAGAGCCCCGTTCCTCCCGCTTATGTATCTGTCAAAGGAAGCCTGAAAAGTATCATACCTAAGGAACACTGCGGTGGGGGGGTATGAAGAGGGATATTGCGAGTTCGTCTCCGGATGTCTCACATGTCGACGAATTGAAAGCCGAACATCGGAAACTCTTGAGGGACTAATACAGTCCTCCCGATCCTCGTGGAAATGGGAGAGAATCACTATGGATTTTGTGGTAGGACTTCCACATTGCCGGAATGGCCATGATACGATATGGGTGATTATAGATAGACTGACGAAATCAGCCCATTTCCTACCTATCAAGAATAGTGATTCATTGGATAAGTTAGCCAATTATACGTTAGAGAGATTATCAGACTGCATGGTACGCCAGTTTCCATTGTTTCAGACAGAGATCCCAGGTTTACCTCACGGTTTTGGCCCAGTTTACAGAATGCCCTTGGCACTAAATTGCATTTCAGTACGGCTTTTCATCCACAGACGGATGGCAAATCTGAGAGGACTATACAAAATTTAGAGGATATGCTTAGGGCATGTGTTCTGGAGTTTGGAGGGAGTTGGGACACCCATCTACCCCTGATGGAGTTCGCATACAATGATAGTTATCGGACGATATTAGTATGGCCACTATGAGGCTCTTTATGGACGAGAAATATCGAACTCCGGTCACGTTGGGATGAGGTAGAGCGAAAGGAAATTAGTAGATCAGGAAATTGTCAAGTGACTTGTGATAAGATCAAAGTTATAAGGGATGAAGCTAGAAAATTGCACAAAGCAAATGAAAAGTTATGCGGACAATAGCCGTAGGGACTAGAGTTCGAGGTAGGGGATATGGTATTTTTGAGGATTTCCCCATGGAAGGGCGTACTAAGATTTGGGAAACGTGGAAAGCTGAGTCCACGGTATATTGGACCATACAGGATTGTTGAAAGGATTGGGGAGGTGGCATATTGATTGGAATTGCCATCTGACCTCGATCTCATTCACGATGTTTTCCATGTTTCTATCTTTCCGCTGATACATACCGAGACCACTTCACATGTATTGGTCGAGGCAACGATTGGAAATACAAGAGAACTTGACTATACGAAGAGACCGGTCACGGATCCTCGACCGTCGAGAGCAGAGTTCTCTTGCAACAAAACTATTCATTGGTGGATGTAACACCCAAATATACCTAGTAGTTTTGGGACTTGTGTAGGGTATATTATAAGCCTAAATAGAATTTTCGAATAAATTGAGAAACTTGGAGAAGTTTACAAGATCTGAGGGCAATCTTGTAATTTTGCAAAAAGGATGAAAGTCATAAAAGAGGAAGATGTGGGGTTAAACTAGAATATGCATAAGTTGAATTCCAGGAAAAATTCATGGAGCTGATGCAATTAGAGGAAGTTAACCCGAATGGGTTTTATTTGGAGGGCCAAACATGGCCTTAACAAATCCATGTTTTAGAACCAATTTGGTCTCAAATTGGGGAGGACAGTGAGAAGGGGAGAAAGAGAGAAGAGAGGAAGAAGAGAAGAGAGGGAAGAAGGAGAAGTTCAAGCCAGATCAAGCCTTGAGTATGGAAACTAACTTTGGCTATGGATTCCTAAGAGATTATCTATGAATTGTCATGCTTGGTTGGTTATTAGTTTTTCCCCAAACATGGGGTTTCTTGGGTTTCATCTTAACCCAAAAATGATGGCAAGTAAGGTGGGTAAAACCCCATATGGCACAAGAAGCTCATGAAATCCTCTCTTTGAGGATGAATTCATGGTTAATTAAGAGTAATTGAATTAGGGTTTAGAATAAATCCTAATAAATCCTTGAGTTTGATTTGTGTATGAGTTATAACCCATATTGGAATGGGTTTTGAAGTAATTCATGATAAGTCTTTGAACTAAGATAAGTATTGAAGGAGGATTTGAGTAGAAAAGTGATTATAAGATGAATTTGAAGTGATCTTGAAGTGATTATGAGGTATAGAGTTGATTTGGGGTTGAAACATATGGAAAAGGTGAAAACACCCATTAAGGCATTCTCGGGTGTCTTCTACCAGGTAGAACTAAGTTCTACCGGTAGAACTTCGGTCTGGTCATTTTGGCCAAGTTCTACCGGTAGGAGTTAGGATTCTACCGGTAGAGCACTATTCTGAACACCCTACATTAAAGCCAGTTTCGTATTTTGGCCATAACTTGCTCATTTCTTATCCGATTTGAGTGATTCAAGTGGCCACTTAAAATAGACTTCAAGGAAAACAAAACATATTTAATAAGTAACTCCAAATTCTGACTCTAGATAGCCCAAAAATTCACTCTAAGTGGGGCTATGTGCAAGCCCATTTCCTGCATCAGTTGATCATAGAGTAGTCCGAGTTGTTTCGGACGTAACTTGAAGTTCGGTGCTCGAATGGGAGTGGTCCAGTTGGAATAGAGACCCTTAGCACCTTAAATTTAAAGGAGTACAGATCAAAGTGTCAAATATCGGGGACAAGGCACTGGAAAATAAATATTTCAAACTGTCCCTGGGGTAAAATCGGTCACTTAGGCTAGTTGGCATGAAAATGCCATAACTTGAAGTTTGGAAGATCAGATTGGAATGATTCAATTCTGGGTAACGATAGATTCATAGAAGAATAAGAATACATGATTAAAGGTGTGATTACATGCTCATCATACCTTACCGTTATTTGGAATACGATCTGTCGTGAGCATTATAATGTGGTAATAATCATACTATAAGATAGTAAGTTATTGAACTCATATAATTGTAAAATTGCCTAAGACCAAGTTATTGAATGACCGGCACTCTCGATCGTGCTTGACACATTAGTGCCCGGTGCTCGATTAGTGCGACGGCACTCTCGGCAGGTCTTGGCACATTAGTATGATTTACTCTACGATTAGTCTTCTGACACTCTGCAGGCCGTCTTCGACACACTAGTACTTCGGTACTCTACGATTAGTCTTGACGGCACTCACGATCTGTCTTGTACCTTGGTGCCCTATTGTCTTTGTGTCCTACTCATTCGATATTCGGGTCTAGGTAGTAACGATTATATGATAAGACTAAATAAGAATAAAAGAAGCGAATATGGTAAAGATACGAGATGTACCTGGTACCCTCTGTATATCATTCTGTAGTACCTGCGAATATCACATTTGATAACTCCTATATCGATAAGTCCTGTATCCCGAATAAGAATCTTGTAGTACCTACGGGTACTCAATGTCACAGTAAGCCAATAATACGGATATGTCATCTCTGATCTAGTTCGGTGAGTACCCTCTGCGGGTACTCTGTATCTAGTAGGATTACGTCTGTATCTAATTAAGCTCCGTAGTACCTATGGGTACTCTTGTATTTGATTAAGTCCTGTAGTACCTACAGGTACTCTTGTATCAGTAAATAAGTACAAGTTCAGTAGCACCTAAGGGTACTCTCGTATCCGTAAAATAAGTATATGTATACAGTAGTCACATTTTCTTTATGGACTAATGTCCATGCGATAGGTATCGTATAAGTCTGCTCAGACCTTGTATATGATATGATCACGATCTGTTAGACTTATCGTGCCTACGGTGCCATATGAGAATAAGATCGAGAAATACAAAATCGATTAATAAAACAAGTATAGATACGTAAGACAAGAATAAGTCTTGTACACCTGGCTACTAAGTTAGTAAGATAAATATAGTTCCGTAATATACACATGTAAGATCACGAAATACATGTATAAGTTACATGTTTACACGTATAAGATCCTAAATACTAGAATTATAAGTTCCGTAAAGACAGGTATAAGTTAAGTAAGGAATCGGTATAAGTTACGTAAGACAAGTATATACTACGTAATACATGTATAAAATCGAAATACATGTATATGCTAAAATAATACAGGATAAGATAGAAATACTAAGAATAAACTACGTAGTACAAGTAGAATCCAGGTAAGACAAGGATAAACTCAGTGAGTACCCTACGGTACTCTAGTATAATTATGGGTATCGTTAACCTAGGACTTGTTGGAATGTGATACCAGCACAGAGTTGGTATCGAGCAAACATTTGATCGAGTAGTACTCACGGGTGCTCAGGTATAAGATTAAGTTCTAGTAAATCCGATTACACGTTCGGTAATCTCACGTGAGTATCTACAGTATCTCCCGGAGTAAAGTGTAAACTCAGTAGGATAGAAGTATAGTTACGTGAACTCCTACGGAGATATGAGATAGCTCTAAATATCAATACGTGTTTAAGTACCTGCGTATAAGCATGATTCCAGTAACTCCTACGAGAATCGAGAAATAAGTATGAGCTTGAGATAAGTATACGTACATGGAATAAGATCAATCATCTGAATGCGAATAAGAATAAGATCAGAAGCGCCATGAGTATAAGATCCAATAGGATAAATTACGCCATAAGTGTAATTCTGAGTAAGTATAAGATTGTTATAAGTATAAGTTCGATCATAGTTTATAAGGAATGAAGACAAGCATAAATATGGATCCTATAAGGAGACATAAACATTGTTAAAAGTCACAAGGTACAAGTTGTGATTATTTTTGATGACACAAATAGGAACTTAGACACGAAATCTGAGAAAATCATGAGTTATGTAAAAGAGATGAGTGGATGCCTTGCCGTTTCTGCATATCTGGATTTGCTCTGAATATAGTCTGACACAGTATATATTGGTTTATATGATTCATGATGATTTTGATATTTGTTTACATTTATAAGTTTATCATGATTGAGTATAAATGCATGCCATCGAGTATAAGTTATAAGAATATGCTTCCCAGTAGCGTAAAAAAAAGCTTAGCACGGGTTTGTCAGGTGTGGAGGTATAGGAGAAGACATCGTGGCTTGATCATCTAATTTGAGCGACACATGGGGTTTACACTACATGTAGGTTCCGCGCTCTGACTTGTAAATGTGAAAGTATAGTTTGTATTTGTAAATGGGACTCGAGTTATATGTGTCTAGATTTTGATGGACACCACTCCGTGTAGGTAGTTCTTTTGAGATGATTTGAATTATTATAAGTTGTGGGCGTACCGGGTATAATTGGCTTTTAAAAAAAAAAAAATGGGGTAAGAGTCCAGTCCTAGTCTAGCACCTCGAGGAACTCGGTTCGGATCCATGTCGAATTGAGGCAAGGTTCGAGGGCGTGACAAAGTGTTATCGAGCCTAGGTTTAGGCGTTCACGGATAAGTCTCGGATTAGGATCGCACCTACTTGAGAAATGTGTTGGCACAATGCGGATGTCTGTCACGTATATCGGCTAGAATGAATAAGTATCAATCCCGGCTACGAAGGTGATGTAAAGAGATTTGGATTCGTGAGCATTGGCTCAAGTGAGAGTCAGCATCCCGACCTCGTAAAGACGGGAAAGAAATGATCTGATATAGGCACCGCACATGCTAGAGTATGAATTCGAGGACGAGAAATTCTTTTAAGGGGAGGAATTGTAACACCCCAAAATATACCCTAGTAGTTTCGGACTTGTGTAGGGTATTATAAACAATCAGAATTTTCGAAATAAATTGAGAAACTTAGGAAAGTTTACAAGATACAAGGGCAATCTTGTAATTTTTGCAAAAAGGATATGAAAGTCATAAAGAGAGATGTGAGTTAAACTCAGAATATGCATAAGTTAAGTTTAGGGAAGAATTCATGGGTAAATTGCAATTAGAGGGAAGTTAACCCAAAATGGGTTTTGGAGGGCAAACATGGCCTTAACAAATCCATGTTTTAAAGACAATTTGGTCTCAAATTGAGGGGAGGACGTAGAGAAGAAGAAGGGGAGAAAGAAGAGGGAAGAAGAGAAGAGGAAGAAGGAGGATTGACGAGATCAAGCGAAAGGTATGGAAACTAACTGGCTATGGATTCCTAAGAGATTATCTATGGTGTCATGCTTGGTTGGTTGTGGTTGTCCCTGACATGGGGTTTTGCTAGGGTTTTCATCTTAACCCAAAATGATGGCAGTAAGGTGGGTAAAACCCGTATGGCCTGAGAAGCTCATGAAATCCTCTCTTTGGGGATGAATTCATGGTTAATTAAGGAAAGTAGTGAATTAGGGTTTTAGAATAAATCCTAATAAATCCTTGAAGTTTGATTTGTGTATGAGTTATAACCCATATTGGAATGGGTTTTGAAGTAATTCATGATAAGTCTTTGAACTAAGATAAGTATTGAAGGAGGAATTGAGTAGAAAAGTGATTATAAGATGAATTTGAAGTGATCTTGAAGTGATTATGAGGTATAGAGTTGATTAGGGTTTAAACATATGAAAAATGTGAGAAAACACCCATGCAGGCATTCTCGGTGTCTTCTACCGGTAGAACTTAAAGTTCTACCGGTAGGAACCTCGATCCCGGTCATTTTTGGCGAGTTCTCTGGAGGTAGGAGTTAGTTACCGGTAGAGATGTTTGGTTTTCGTTACGTAGGTTTCGTGTTTTTATTATAACTTGCTCATTTAACATCGATTTGGGTGATTAGTGGCCACTTAAAATAGACTTCAAGGAGGAGAACAAAAATATTTAATAAGTATCTCAAATTCGGACTCTAGATGGCCAAAAATGACTCTAAGTGAAGGTACATGTACGAAGCCCATTTCCTCTGTCAGTTGATCCTTAGAGTAGTCGAGTTGTTTCGGACGTAACTTGAGTTCGGTGCTACGAGATGGGATTCAGTTGGAATAGAACCCTTAGCACCTTAACTTTAAGAAGTACAAAGATCAGTGTCAAATATAAAGGACAAGGCACTGGAAAATAAATATTTCAAACTGTCCACAGGTAAAATCATTAAGCAGGCTAGTTGGCATGAAAATGCCATAGCAGGAATTTGGAAGATCCGATTGGAATGATTCCAATTCACGGGTAGCGTAGATTCATAGAATAAGAATACATGATTAGGTGTGATTACATGCTCATCATACCTTACCGGTATTTGAATCACGATCTTGTCATGAGCATTATAATGTGAATTTAATAATGCTCTTATGCAGATAGTAAGTTGTGAACTCATATAATTGTAAAATTGCCTAAGACCCGGTTATTGAATGACACGGCACTCACGTCGTGCTTGGCACATTAATTACTTGGTGCTCTGATTAGTGCGTGACACTCTCTGGCCGTCTTGACACATTAGTATCGGTACTCTCACGATTGAATTAACTACGACCTCTCGGCCGTCTCTTGACCTTAGCTAATACTTCGGTACTCTACGATTAGTGCGTGGCCTCTCGATCTGTCTTGTACCTTCGGTGCTTATTGTGCTGTGTCTACTCATTCAGAGTATTCTTGGTCTAGGTAATCCTAGTAATTATGATAAGACTCTAAATAGAATAAAATGAATATGGTAAAGATCTGAATGTGCACCTCACGGGTACCTCGTATATGTTACGCTAGTACCTACAGTTACTCTGTAATACGATAACTCCTATATCGATAAGTCCTGTATCCCGAATAAGTGCGTAGTACCTACGGTACTCCTGTATCACAGTAAGCCGTATCTGAATATGTCTGTCTACGATCTAGTTCGGTGGTACCTACGGGTACTCACGTATCCCAGAGTAAGTTACGTCGCGTATCTAATTAAGCTCGAAGTAGCAGTACCTATGGGTACTCTTGTATTTGATTAAGTCTGTGAGTACCTCTGGTACTCTTGTATCGATGAAATAAGTACAAGTTCCCGGTAGCACCTAAGGGTACTCGTATCGAAGTAAAATAAGTATATGTATACGTTATGATCATTGCACCTTTATGGACTAATGTCCATACACGATGAGTATCGTATAAATTACGCTCAGAGCCTTGTATATGATATGATCGATGCGTGGGCTTATCGGTACCTCTGAATTCTTATACTTATGAGAATGAATCAGAAATCTGAGAATCGGTTACGTAAAACAAGTATAAGATACGTAAGACGAGAATAAGTCTTGTACCTGACTATAAGTTCGTAAGACAAATATAAATTCAGTAATATACATGTAAGATCCCGAAATACATGTATAAGTTACTACTATTAACACACATTATAAGATCCTAAATACGAGTATAAGTTCGAGTAAGACCGAGTATAAGTTCCGTAAGTCGGTATAAGTTACGTAAGACGAGTATATACTACGTAATACATGTATAAAATCACGAAATACATGTATATGCTCACGTAATAATACCGAGGATAAGATAGAAATACGAGAATAAACTACGTAGTACAAGTAAGTCAGAGTAAGACAAGGATAAACTCAAGTGAGTACCTAAGACACTCCGTGTAATTATAGGTATACGTTAACCTAGGACTTGTTGGAATATGATACTAACCTGAAGTTGGTATCGAAGCGAGCATTTGATCAAGTAGTACTCAGGTGCTCAGTATAAGATTAAATTCGAAGTAAATCAGTACACGTTCGTAATCTCTGTGATATCACGGTAATCTCAGATGAAGTGTAAACTCAGGTAGGACCAAGTATAGGATTACATTGAACTCCCTACGGAATATGAGATAGATCTAAATATCAATACGTGTTTAAGTACCTCTGTATAAGCATGGGTTAAAGTAACTCTACGGGGAGAGATCGAAATAAGTATGAGCTTGAGATAAGTATACGTCATGAATAAGATCCAATCGTTATACGAGAAATGCAGATAGAATAAGATCCAGAGCGCCATGAGTACTAAGATCCCGATAAGGATAAATTACGCCGTAAGTGTAATTCACAGTGAGTATAAGATTGTTATAAGTATAGGATTGATCACGGATTTATAGGAATCGAATAAGCATAAATATGGATCCTATGGGAGACATAAGCATTCGACCAAAAGTCACGAACCTGAGTTGACAAATTATTTTGATGACCACAAATAGGAACTGGGCCTTACGAAATCTAAGAAAATCATGAGTTATGTAAAAGAGATGGTTGGATGCCTTGCCATTGCACATGTCTAAGTTTCTTTGCGAATATGATCGACACAGTATATATTGGTTTATATGATTCATGATGATTTTGATATTTGTTTTTACATTATAGTTTATCATGATTCGATTATAAATGCATGTGCATCGGTATAAGTTATAAGAATATGCTTCGCATTACAAGCGTAAAGACATACGGGTTTTAATCAGGTGTGAGTGCAGAGGAGAGACATCGTGAACATCGCATACGGCTAGGCCCCGACACACTTGTGGGGTTTACCCTAAATGTGGAGTTCAGCTCGACTTGTAAATCTGTGAAATATAGTTTGTGTATTTGTAAATGGGACTCGGAGTTATATGTGCAGATTTTGATGGACACCTTTCAGATGGTAGTTCTTTTGATATGATTTTGAATTATTATAAGTTGTGGGCCATACCCACAGGTATAATTTGGCTTTTTAAAAAAAAAAAAAATCAGGTAAAGAGTCCCAGTCCTAAGTCTCGCACCTCGAACTCGGTTCGGATCCTTGTCGGATTCGAGAGGCAGGTTCGAGGCGTGAAACGATGGAAGTATTGTGGAGGTCATACGGTAGAGGCTACATGGGGCGTGAGACGGATGAAGGGCATTATTTCCATGCTGATGCGGTGCGAATGTTTTGAATTTTGAGGGCTGAAATTTTTATAGGAGGGGGTGATTGTAAACTGACGATTGAATGTTATAATAATGGTTTTGAGCGATTAGGGTCGATGATAGAAACGAGGGTAGCTTAAATTTAGAGCCTTGTTGGATGTCATTTGGGTATGAAGTGGAATTTTAAAATTGGCAGGTGTGCCCTAAGGAATAATGATTTTTTATTATATCACAGGATGGAGGGGTTTGCGAAAATTTTAAAAATTTAAGTTCCTATGACTTTGAACTGATATTTAGAAATTGGAATTTAAGTGAATAGTGATTTGGGATGAAATTCGAACTGTCTTTGATATTTTTTTAATTAGTAGAAAAATACGAAAATGTCTGAAATAATCATAGAGTTCTTGAGCGAAGGAGTGAAAGCAGTCAGTTTGGAAAGTTTTCGAGCGATCAGATATGGTCGGATAATAATACATTATTGTCTGGATTCTGATTTTAATTATTTTTAAATCGATTTGATTGATTTTAGAGCACGGAATCAATGTGAAGGATTTAATTAGAATATTTCATGGTCGAATTTGAAGTTTAGGCTGACCATAGAATATTTTGACATTTCAAGCGGTATAAAGCGTTATAAGGTGGCCGAGATAAAATGCGCTATAAAGGAGATGTTTTCTTGTGAGGCAGAATTAAAACCTTTTAATAACTAAGTTATGAATAAAATAATAGGTTAATGGATTTGTGATTCATTAGAATGGGCCAAATGAGCTTCTTTGGTTCAAGGGTAATTTTGTGATGTGAAAGGGCAATTTTGGCAGAGTGTGAATCAAAATCTAAATTTAAGAATTAAGTTGGCTCAGGAGAGAGCTCGTCCATATGAGAGAAAAGAGGGAAGAAAAAGAGAGAAAGAGAGAGGAAAGAAAGAAGGAAGGAGAAAACGTTAGAGTGGGTGGAACGAGGGAGAAGTGATTTTTCTCCTTCTTCCAAGCTTTCAAGTGATCTCAAGTGGTAGCAAGAGAGAAAAGCCAAGGAAAACTCAAGAAACAAGTAAGTTTCTAATGGTGGGAAAGTTGGATTTTATGTTTCATGCCTAATGCTTTGATTTTCTTGTATGGATGTTAGAAATGGGGTATTTAGGTTGAATCATGATGATTTGATGAAATTGAGAAAAATGGATTAGGTTAGGGTTTGAAAAATCAAGTGAGTGAATGGTTAGGGTTTGATGTTGAAATTGGTTAGGGATTTATGAAATTGAGGTATAATATATTGGAATTGGTTAGAAAAGAAAAGGATTTGAATTGAGGGCATTAAGATCATGTTTTTATTTTGGCTATATATTAAGTTAGAATCATCAAAATGAATTGATTCCAATTGGTAAAGAACCATAAGAGATAGGGCTAAAAATGTATAGAAGGGACCAAGAGCAAATTGTAGGCTCTAAGGCTCCCAATACGAATTGAAAAGGTGTTCGTGTAGCTCACTGATTTTGCTCTGTTTTGGGTATGGTTGTAGTGGTTTGGCCATAAGTGGAGTTTCACTCATCCAAATTGAGTGATTCAAAATTCTGGGTAAAATAGACTTTCAGGGGAAAAATTTATCTGAAGGAAGTTTAAGCAAATTGTAATCCCAAAGTGCCCAGAAAATTTGTCAAAGTGGAGCTATGTGCAGATTCTGTTCTGCCAAATTGAGTCATCTAGATGTAAAATACAATAACTTGAGTTTTGGTGATCCAAATTGGGTGATTCCAATTGGAGAAGAAACATTAGAACCATAGCTTTAAATGAGTAAAGAAATCATTTCCAATTTATGGAGTTAAGATCCCATAAATCAAGGATAACAGTAGGTGATTCGGGAGTTAGCAAGTTTGCATCAAAAACTTGTAACTTGTGTTATGTGGTTGAGGGCTTTAGAGAAGGAATTTTAAATTGAAAATTTAAAGAGTTGGCATCAAAAACATGCTGTAACTTGTGTTATGTGGTTGAGGGCTTTAGAGAAGGAATTTTAAATTGAAAATTTAAAGAGATGCCATTGGATATATAAAGGACTTATGCGGAAGTTTATAAATTTTGAAGGCCGTTTGAATAATTTTGAGTCATAAAGTCAATAGAGTATTGTTGGAAAAGGTTGGCCAAAATGGTGGGTTTAGTGCTTAAGGGTAATTTGTTCATTTGGCTTTAAATGAATGTGTTTGGTGGATTAAAATGGAAGTTATGATTAATGTGTGTAGTTGGTTTTTTCTTGAAAAAGGTGAAAAGGGTGTCGGGCGAGAACGGGGTCGACGAGAATGACGGGATTGAGCGGTGGCGTGAGTGTAAAACTAATATTTGAAAATTTAGTTTTAAGGTAAATGATTTTAATGTGAAAAAGGAAAGATTAATACTCAAATGTTTATATATGGATATCCATAAGAATGTAGTAAATGTATAAATGTTTACTTTGCCTAAATATATGTATTTATATTAAATGTTGCTGTATATGCATATGTTAAAGCATTATGGAAGTTTAAAAAATGTGTAAAGAATGCATATGTATATTTGCATATATATGTGTTTAATGATAAAGTAAAGGATTTAAATGGATTTATAAATGTATTTTGAAGAAGGAGTGAATGATTTTAATGTTAAAATGAAGTTTAATGTAAATGTTTACTATATGTATGCATATGTTAATTCATTATGGAAGTTTAAAAATGTGTAAGAAGAATGCAAAATGTATAAATGATAAAGTAAAGGTTTAAATGGATTTACTCGTATTTGGAAGAAATGTTTCTTGATGGTTACTAACCCCATATAGTATTATGGTACGATATCGTAGAGGTACCTTAAGCTTGTAAGGATTCTGGGGGTACAAAGTTATAGGTTACTAAGCGGGAGGAAATGGGTGTTTAGAGTAATATCCTTACACGTAATAAGGTGCTATATTGGAACCCTATCTGAAAGCGTGAGTTTCTTCAGCGGCGTAGTGGTTATATTTGGAATGTATTTGTCCCTCACTAGTGGGTACCTAAGCTGATGGTGTGTTTATTCCATGGGTTCCATCTAGAAGAAGAAAGAAAGAGAAAGAAAGAAGAAAGAAAATTTGAGGCATAAATGTTTAAGGCATATTAGTTTTAATTGTATAAGTATTTATTATCGAAGAAAGAAAGTTTGAGGCATAAATGTTTTAAGGCATAAATGGATTTAATTATAAATTATTTATTATAAAGAAAGAAAGAAAGTTTAAGACATAAATTGATTTTAATTGTATAAGTATGTATTATTTTGATATATCTTGAAAATGTTATCTTAATGAAAATGTACACTCAACGCTCTTTAGCTCATTCTTTCCATATGTTTCCAAAAAACATTTTAGGGAGAGCAGTGCGCCGAGTAGAGTACCCTCTGCGGTGAGTGGAGCCATCGAGAAGGCAGCATGTGAGCGCATTGTATAAATAGTTTGCATATTTTATATGTCGAATACTTTGTCATGTATATATGCATATATGGATATATTTTGAAAAGGAACTACTTAGGCGGTCGGCTTAAGTCCGGCTCAAGCCCAAATTTTTTTGATAAAAATGTGCATGGAAATGAAGAAGTTTTAAATGTTTTGATGATTGAAATGAATAAATGTATATGGTATATATTGTGTTGATTGAGTTGTGGGCCAGAGTCCTAAAACGGAGGTTGAAAAGTGGAAGATTAGAAGTGTTTTAAATGCTTTTATCGGGTTTGTAAATTTGGGAAAGTCAAGCAGGAGAAACTCAGACAATTTTACGAAAAATCAAGTGTTTGAAAAAAGAAAAAATTTATCACTTAAGCTTCCGCATTATTTACTAAAGATATGTTAAGGATTGTAAAGGGTTCATTTCAGTGGATTTTATTTGTTGTTTTGAGGAAAAGTTTCTATATCCATTGGAGTGCCGGGAGGTCCCCTCGGGTTCATGAGGTTAATCCGGGTCGGGATCCTTCACCTTTTGGTGAATTCATAGGATTTTTACCTAGGGTTTTGTGGTATGAGGTTCCAAACCACCAATACAAGTATTTTGAAGTTGTTTTGGATGATTTCCATGATGATTTTTGAGGAATTAAGGAATGGGGAAGTTATATAAGGAGAATTGGTATCAAAAGTGGCAAAAGAAGCAAATCTGGACAATTTCACAGGAACATGTAAGTGCAGTGCAGGGGTGTACGGTACACCCCACCGAGGAGGCCAACATGTACGGTGCAGGTCCAACATGTCTGCGGTACATGTCAGCGAGAATGCAGCATGTACGGTCACGAGGTCCCGAGGTTTGGGTACATGAGCCCAAAATGACCAAATTGTGTAGTTTTGCGTATTTAAGCTTTAAATTCATAATAGTTCGGTATAAGAACCTAAGAAATGAATAATAGGGGTTCAGATAAGAATGAGACTAAGTCAAACGTCTGCTAGTACCTCGTCGTAGAGCCAAGCTTTGTTTGACATGATTATTTGTAACCCTTAGAGTGAATAAATTTTATTTGACTAGGTCTTGGGTGAAGACTATAGCGACCTAGGATTGACATCGAAGCGGAATCGATGGTGGTTTGTTCTTTAATTGTTCTTTATTCCAGTTTGTTCTATACTTGTTCTTTATTCTAGTTTGTTCACTACACGTTCTTTATTCTCATATTGCTCTCTATTTGTGAAATATACATATATATCGATTCGAATGATTAGTATTTGAAATGTTTGACAAATATATCCATGTATTTGAACTATAAGTGAAGTTATTGCATAAAAGTATGCTGATTTGAAACGTATTATTGAATGACCAACATGTGAGATTCTGGCGGGTGTCGTAGAGATGCCGTATTTGTCTAATCTGAAATCACATTGCTCTTGAATGACAAACGGAATGAAGATTCCTGACTAGTCACATGCATTGAATGTCGACTTCTATAGTCATATGTGAGGCGGTAATATTGAGCAGCGAAATCACATTGCTGCGAGATAGCCCAGACGGGACGAAGTTCACAGCCAGATCACATGCGTGAATGTCGACTTCTACCTCTAGTCATATGTGAGACGGTAATATTGAATGTGAAACCAGCATTCTTCTTGAATGACCAGACGGGGCGTGATTGACAAAGCTAGTCTGTGGTGGATGTCGAATTCTATAGCCCGTATGTGAAATCACAAGCTAGAAAGCGAAAGCAGCGGTATTGAAAAGTGTATTTGTATAAGTATCTTTTACATTACACGGATATTGTATAAGGCATTATTTTTGATAAATGCATGATTTATATTGAACAAAATGGAATAGAGGCGCCTTAGAACCAAGCATGAAAATGTAGCATATTGTTTTTATCGTCTTGTAGTCGCAGAGTGATAGACATCGAAACGTACCCGAGATCGAGGGCTCGAGAGTCATGAAAGAGCTGCGAATTTAATATAACAAGTCATATGCATGACTCCATTTCTTTCAGTTTTTTATTGACATTTTGTAAAACAGTTTGAACTCTGAATCATTATTTTTGTAAATACATTTTGTTAAATGTAAGTAGTATGAGTCTTTTGAATGTTTAAATGTTTTATGGGCTTGCCTAAAATGAAATGCTTCCGCGAAATTATAAAATTTAAAATGAATAACACAAGTCAAATGTTTTGATAAGATAATTGAAAATGTCGAATAGCCCAGGACTCCGACAGATGTGACCGGGTGAGTCGGGGATCCGGTCGACACTTTTGAATATGAAAATTTAATAACACGGAAAATAAAAAGAAATAAAACCGGCGTCCCCAGGGTTTAGGTTACGACTTCGCCAACTTGGTGGTCGATGAGGCTCGAGGGTCGCCCTGAGATAGAGTCGGGATAGTTGGTTTCTACTAGGGGTGGTCTGAGAGTGGTGGGGCGTATGAGAGGACTAGGAAACGTCACACTTAGGCACAGTTCAAGGCCCACTTTCACAGGACTTTGCTGACCTTTGTTGAGACTAGAGCCTAGAGTTTGAGACCTTTCGCTCGGGTAGCATGATGACAATTTACGAGTATGAGCGTAGGATTCGAGGCTATCAGTTTATGTCCCAGATTTGGTTGGATGGGGTCGGCAAGAAGGAGGTTTCTCGATGGATTGGTGGTGAGTGGCTTTGGGCCTCTCGGGTTAGATCATCACATGTATCGATCCCGGTAGAGCGGCCCACTCACAGAGGTGGAGAGGCGGACCGCGATGCGGACTAAGGCGTTGATCATGGTGGGTTGTCGCCCGGGAGCCTCGGTCGAGTCATCTAAGAGGGTAGTTTGACTCTAGATCTTCGGGCGGCGTGAGAGGATCCGGTGGGAGACGGAAGCGTGGTGCCGAGCGGTAGTAGGTTTGAGAGAGGTGGACATACACATAGTTACGGATTTGATTAGTGAGTAGTGGCGATAGCCATTTTGATATCACAACGAGGCCAAGGCGGTTTACATTCGACGCTGGCGTTTGCGGCAAGGTTCATGATGGACCATGCGGTGGGATAATGTATGTTTTAGTGCGGGCGAGACAAGACATTTCAAGAGGGTGCCCCTTTATCGAAATCAGCGGGACCAGAGTCTCGGGTGAGATACTCGATTCAATGGGCTAGTGGGCATAGGGGCCCCGGATACACGAGACGGGCGGTTCTCGGGTGGATTTCCTTTAGCCTGGGACAGTGGTTACCGGATAGGCGGGACGAGAGGACGACCACTGCTAGAGCGAGTTTATGCTATGATGACCAGGCGAGCGCGGGCCGCCCCAGACGTTGGCGGTCGCATTATCTATTTTGGTGATGCACGTGTACTCATTGACCAGGGCTACACTCTTTTATTTCCGTGAGTATGTTGAGCAGTCGGGATGACTCAGTTCCTTTGGGATGTGGTTTGGAGATTGCCACGCCTGGGAGAGTCTATATGGCCCTAGTCAGTTCTTAAGGGTAGCTGTTTTTCTATTGAGGGCGAGTTATGGAGACGATTTGATATTAATGGATCTCGAGGGTTGGATGTGATTAACTTTGGGATGGATTGGCTTGCTTCAGGTATCTTCAATGGATTGTTTCCGCAAGGAGAGTGATATTTAGGCAATGGGACTACCGGTAGTAGTCTTACATGGAGGAGCGGAGCGAGCACCTTCGAGTTTGATTTACGCCATTCTGAGATGTTTGCTTCAAAACGTTGTAAGGGTATCTAGCTCATGTAGTTGACACTTTCGTAGTAGTGAAGTGAGATTAGAGGATGTACCGAGTGGTGAGGACTTTACGGATGCCTTTCTGGCGATCTTCGGGTTTGCCTCGAGGCAAGTAGATTTTCCATTGATTTAGTCTGTGCGGCTCTGTTCTTTGCATAGATAATATAGAAATTTGAGTTGGAAAGGTTGAGGGCTTCGGCTACAGAGGCTGGTGGATAAGGGGTTGTGGGCCTAGTATTTCCTACCTTGGGGAGCGTAGGTGTTATTTGTGAAGAAGAAGGATGATACTTGGAGGTTGTGTATAGACTTCCTGACAGTTGAATAAGGTCACCATTAAGTAACAAATATCTTCACTTTTTCCAGTTGATGGTCTATTTGATCGACTCCGAGGGTGCAAAGTGTTCTCAAGATTGACTTGAGTCGGGGTACCATCATTAAAGTTAGGGAATCGGACATTCCCAAGACGACATTCAGGACGAGATATGGGCATTATGAGTTTCTAGTGATGTCTTTCGGACTCACCAATGCCCCAGCAGCTTTCATGGATTTGATGAATCGGATCTTCCATCCATACTTAGATCGATTTGTCATTGTCTTCATCGATGATATCTTGGTGTACTCGAGAAGCGAGTTGGAGCATGAGAGACATTTGGGTTTGGTGTTGCAGACTTTAAGGTAGTACTAGTTGTATGCCAAGTTCAGCAAATGTGAATTTTTGTTGAGCCGAGTGGGATTTCTCGGACATGTGGTTTCTGCTGATGGCATTTATGTGGATCCTCAGAAAGTAGAAGCAGTGGTAAATTAGGAGCAACCAACTACGATGACAGAAGTGTGGAGTTTCCTAGGATTAGCGGGGTATTACCACAGATTCATAGAAGGGTTCTCTCAAAGATAGCAGGACCACTTCATTGTTTGACTAGGAAAGGAGTTAAGTTTGAGTGGACTGACAGGTGTGAGGAAAGCTTCCAAATACTGAAGGAAAAGTTGACATTAGCTCCTGTTTTGACATTGCCAGAGGGCAACGAGGGGTTCGGGTTCTGAGGCGATGCTTCACGCACGAGTTTAGGTTGCGTGTTGATGCGGCACCGAGAGAGTTGTGGCATATCTTTCAGACGATTGAAGAAACACGAAGCCACAATTATCCTACTCTATGACACGGAACTTCTTTGCGGTAATTTTTGCATTGAAGACTTGGAGACATTACTTGTATGGAGCGACTTGTCAGATATTTACCGACCATAAGAGCCTTAAATATTTGTTTACCCAGAAGGAGTTAAACTTAAGACAAAGGAGGTGGATGGAATTATTTAAGGATTATGATTGCACTATCGACTACCATCTAGGTAAGGCAAATGTAGTGGCGGATGCCTTGAGCAGGAAGTCTACAGGCTCTTTGGCTTATATGCAGACAATACAACTTCCATTGATGGTCGGGTTGCGAGAGTTGGGTGTTGAGTTGAGGATGCATGCTTCAGGAGCACTTTTTGCTAGTTTCCAACTACGATCAATACTTGTAGATCGTATTCTCAAGGCACAACTATAAGATCCCTATTTGATGAGCATGAGAAAGAAAGTTGATGAGGGAGAACAATCGGATTTTTCTATTAGAGACGACGGAGCCTTGGTGATTGGTTCTAGGCTTTGTGTTCTAGCAACTGAAGAGTTAAAAAGGCAAATATTGGAGGAAGCCCATAGTTCTGCTTATGTTATGCACCCCGGTAGTACCAAGATGTACCGTACACTGAAGGAATATTATTGGTGGTCAGGGATGAAAAGAAGTTGCGAGTATGTGTATCTGGAGTGTTTTTCATCTGTCAACAAGTGAAGGCAGAGACAAAAGCCTTACGGACTATCGACCTTACCCGTCCACGTAATGGAAATGGGAGCGCATTCTGATGGATTTTGTATTCAAAATCCCTCCAGATTCAGAGACATGACGGCAATTGGGTGTAGTTGATCGACTCACTAAGTCACGCATTTCATACCTATTCGAAGTTTTCTCTCGAAGCTAAGCGGAACTCTTTATGAATCGGATAGTGAGTTTGCATGGGGTGCTAGTGTCGAATCATCTCTGATGAGATCCACGATTCAGCCGAGGTTCTAGAAGGGTTGATGGAAAGGCCCAGGTGTCAAGTTGAATTGAATCTTCTTTTCACCCTCGGACCGATGGACATCTGAGAGGACTATTCGGACCTTAGGATATATTTGAGGTCATCATCTTTACCAATTGAAAGGACATTGGAATGAATATCTACCTTTAGCGAGTTCACTTATAACACTTGTTTTGGCTATCGCTCGAAGCATTGAGATGTCACCTTATGAGGCATTGTATGGGAAACAATGTACTTTCATTATATTGGAATGAGGCTGGCGAAAGGAAATTACTAGGTCTTTGAGATTGTCTTCTGACGACAGTGGACAAGGTTAATGTTATACGTGCCAGGTTGAAAGCAGCTTAGGATAGATAAAAGAGCTATGCGGACAAGTGTAGAAAGGATCTTGAGTTTGAGGTTGAAGATCGAGTATTCTTGAAGCTCTCTCCTGGGAAGAGTGTGGTACGCTTTGGGAAGCGAGGGAAGCTAAGTCCTCGCTACATTGGACCTTTTGAGATTGTTGAGAGGATAGGTCCAGTGGCTTATAGATTAGACTTGCCGGAGGAGCTTTCTCGAGTCCATAATGTGTTCCACATCTCATGCAACATAAGGCTCATTCCTGAGATCCCTCACATGTGTTGGAACACTAGAATTGGCGGGGATGATATCCTATGAGGAGCGGCGGTGCGGTCACGAGTGAAGAGAAGGAGCCGCAACGGACAATATCCTTTAGTGAAGGTCCTTTTTTTTTTTTTTTTTTTTTTTTTTTTTTTTGGGACTGCCTAGTCGAGGAGGCGACTTGGGACGGGAGGACAGTGCGGGAGCCGGTACCTCATCTCTTCCATGAGCACGGGTATGAATTTTGTAGACCGAAATTTTTTCTATAAGGGGGTAGAGTTGTAACGACCAGTGCCAATATCTAAGTTTAAAACATTTGACCAAGTTTGACCCAGCCAATTAGTATGTAGATTTGAGTTGACTTTTCAGGATGAATAATTTTGGGTTGACTAAGACACCATTTCGTAGGCCTCGTCGTGCGAGTTCATAGGCAGGTTGAACTTCAAAATCGACTACGGATAAAGTTATGGCCACAGGGAGTTAATAGCGTATTTTAGCGGGTGTCGAGTCGGTCCGGGGTTTTACCTGAAAATGACCTGGGCTCTATATAAGCTCGTTTACGCCAAATGGGAACCCCTAGCCCAAGCACTCATTTCAGGCTCCAAAAACCTAAGAAAAACTCCACTAAGCGATGAACCCGAGTGGAGTCGTTTCGACCGTTTCAGGCCAATCGGGTTTTAATTTGTGGGGCGATTCCGGCCACCACCCTTGTACGCGTGCCAGCCAGGAGGAGGAGCAGCGGCGCCTTGTCGGCCAAATTTCAACGCCATGCCAGGCGGACGCGCCGGATCGGACGAGCGGCGAGCGCACGGTGGGTGTGGTTTTCTTCGTTTTCGACCATTCCGGGCCGACCATACCTCCCTGTATTTTGGACCCTTTGAACTCATTCCCGTGGTCCTTTTGCGGTCCTCAGTTTGAAAGATCTGACCAACGAGTTTGGCGGAGTGGTTGGATCGGAGTTTTTAGGCCACCATAGCAACTTTGGACAAGGTAAAGAGTGCTGCTTGTGTTCTGGTCTCTTGGGCTTTAGGTTGATATAAAGTTTGTAAATTTTGGACATCGTTTGGTTAGTTTTCCATTTTTGAGTCATTTAGGGTAATTACCGAAAGGGTTGGACTGAAATTGGGCACCAATTAGTCAAATTAGGCAAAATTGAAGATGGATTAGTAAAATTGGATATTTTTATGATTTATTGGAGGGTTCAATTTCGAAAAATTAGCCTCTTGGTAAAAAGCCCCAATTTTGGATAAGATACATGGGAGCCTTGTGTATAATTGGACATGTCAGTCAATTTAGATAGTTTCATAGTTCTAAAAACTATTCTAAGACATTGGGCATCATTTTTGGTTTGGATGGAGCCTAAATGGTATTTTATTTTATTACGGGCACTCCTTGGCCAGGCTGGCGATCTACGGGGAATGAGGTGGGCTATGCGTAGTGCAGTGAGTGGTTTATATGCTTTCATTACTTTGGGAATTATTATGATATAAAATGAGTATTGGAATTATTTTATATATATATATATATATATATATATATATATATATATATATATATATATATATATATATATATATATATATATATATATATATTATTTGATCGATGGTTGTAGTTTATGCATAAATATAATTATCTATTTTATATAAAACAAGTTATCATTTCATGTGAATTTTGTCAACATTTTAAATATTTGGATATTTTACTAAGTTCATGGATAGATTTGTGGTATATAAACATTTTGGTACATGGATTGAGGTTTTAAACCACTTTGAAAATTTATTGATTTAATAAATGGATTTTGAGATTTTGTGAAATGATTATAATACGAGTATCGTTGGAAGGTATATGTAATTAAGGATCTTTGTATTGGTTGATGTACCAAATAGTACCGGGGTTCGTTCACCATGTTATATTACGGAGATTTCTTTGGGTTTGCCGCGGTGTCGTGAGGTTGGTTTCATCCAGCGGTTGCTATATTATTTCCACGGCTAGGTGAGGTCGGGTTTAAACACCGCGGGGTTTGCCACGGTGTCGTGAGGTTGGAACCATCCATGATTTACATATTATTTCCACGGCCGTGAGGTGGGTTTACCCGACGGTTTATTATTATCATTATTACCGTACCTTTCAATGTTGAAGTCGTGGTGGAATATCCACGGTTTATGATGGAATAGTGCGGTATTGTTGAATTCTGAGTAAGCTATAACCATTTCAATATTTATGGTTATTGTATTTCATGATTTTTCGTACAACATGATGTTGATATATTTTATGCTAAATTTTTATGTTGTGAATAAATACAAGTGATAATTTTCTTAATAATAATTTCGGTTAAATTTTGTAGCATGAATTTCATATTGTTGACTTGGGTATAAGTTTGGGTTTGTAAAATGATTTTAAACCTTGCAAAAAGAGTGGATGTGAGGTCTTGAGAGAAGAAATGTTCGAAAATAAAAGCCTTATTTTCCTTATAAATTATGCCACTCACTGAGATTTATTATCTCATGTTTTATTGTTTTAAATCCGTTCTCTAGGTCCAGGCAGTCCGTAGAGACCTACCTCGCCTTGAAACTTTACCATCCTCTTCTACGTGACTGCGGTACTCTATCTTATCTATAAATCCTTATTTTATTGGACTTGTTTATTTTCATTTGTACCCCTAAGTTGCAAACACTCTTAGAATCACTCGATCTTAGTATTGAACTCATGAGTCTTTATTATGTGTGTTTGTGGTTATGACCTCTGAGTAGATAGGTCGGTTGTGGATTGAGTACATTGTGGATCTTTTTTTATATATATTGAGTATTATATTAATGCATGTGTTTGCTTTCTTTCTTAAAGTGGGGACAACTGGATTCCTAGAGTTGTACAGTGGGACTTCACTAGGTGGGACCACCCGGGGAATCCTGGGAGGGTATCCGGGTCGGGTCCTATCATTGCAAGTCTCTCACTTGATGATGAGACCCAAGCATGCTTGCTACTCGCCTCATTACCAGACAATTGGAACACTTTGGTGGTGTCTCTGGGAAATTCAGCCCTAAAAGGAAAAGTCACGTTGGCTAGGGTCATAAATAGCCTATTCAATGAAGAAATTCGAAGGAAGGACTTTTTGGGCAATGATACATGCCCTTGTCACGGAGAACAGGGGTCGAAGCAAAAGTAGAGAACCATCTGGGCAGGAAAATCAAGTCTTATCATTGTGGAAAAATAGGCCACATGAAAAGGAGCGCAAGATCTGACGAGGAGGAAGCAAGAGCGAAGCATGAGATGACAAAATCTTTAGCTATGGCACATGCCCGGTGACAATGAGGTGAGCCTTACTTTGCAATCAAGGGTGTGTCATGTAGCATAACAAGATGTTGAGTGGGTAGTGGACTCGACAACATCATACCATTGCGTTCCTAAAAGGGAATATTTCTCAACATACAAAGCAGGAAACTTTGGCACGGTGAAGATGGGAAACAAAAGTATTTCCCAGATCAAGGGGATTGGTGACATTTGCATACAAACAAGTATTGGGTACATATTAAGATTGAAAGATGTGTGACACATTCTAGACTTACATCTAAACCTGATTTTTGTGCATATGTTGGACAAGGATGGATACAACCACTTTATCAATAGTGGAAATTGGAAGCTGACCAAGGGATCATTGGTGGTGGCACGAGGCAGATTAGTTGATGATGATACCTCTCTAAATTTGTGGCATAAGCGGCTAGCACATATGAGCGAGAAGGGGTTACAACTTTTGTCCAAATAGTCCCTCATTCATATGGCCAAAGACAAATCATCAAACCCTTGTGACTATTGCTTATTTGGAAAGCAACACAGAGTATCATTCCAAAAAAATTCCACTCGAAAATTAAGAGAGTGGAGTAGTATATTCGATGTTTAGAATTATGGAGGTAGATTCGTTTAGGGTGGTAACAAATACCTTGTTACCTTCAGTGATGCTTCATGAAGAGACATGGAGTATCACACATTACATCTGGTCGGGTATTTTAGTATTTTCGAGTTCATTGCCATGGTGGAAGGGACGGGAAATCCTGCAGGCGACTTTGAACCGATAATGGTGGAGAATACATCTTTAGGAGTTAAAAGAATATTGCTCCAAGCATGGAATCAGGAACGCGAAGAGGGTTTTTGGTACACCACAACACCACGGTGTTGCAGAGAGGATTAATCATACCATTGTGGAAAAAAGTCCGGTGCATGTTAAAGTTGGCTAAACTTCCTAAGTCATTTTGGGGTGAAGCTATTAACACTGTAGTCTACCTGATAACAGATCGCCATTAGTTCCTTTGGACTTTAATATTCCTCAAAGAGTTTAGACAAGAAAAGATGTTACATACTCTCACTTGAAGGTGTTTGGATGCAAAGCATTCATGCATGTACCAAATGAGCAAATATCGAAGCTTGATGATAAAGCAATTGATGAGTCAAAAACTCATATGTTTTTATTCTCAATTTTCATGAATTTTAAGGATTAAAAGTTCAATTTAATGTAAAATCATGGAGCATTCACCCAGATTTCTATTTTGCAAGAAATCAAGGAAAAGAAGAAGAAAAGAAGCAAAAATCAACATTGTACAGCAAGGGCAGCAATGTCGTGACATTACCACGACATCGTCGCAACATCAATTGAATGTCGATACATTGCCATGACATAGCCGCAACATTAACTGAATGTTGCGACATCAGATTATTAATGTCGCGACATCGTGTGGAGAGGTCACGACATATACTTCAATGTCACGACATTGCCACGACATATACTTCAATGTCGTGACATTGCCACGACATTGGCCGAAGTAGGAAGAGCAGAAAATACAAATGTCGCGACATCACCATAACATCGGCAGCGACATTAGCTAAGGCTTAAACACTAGAGATCTCAACTTGCAATGTCGCAACATCGGATCAGCAATGTTGTGACATCAGATCAAAGCAATCAGGGTTGGAACTTCAAGGACTAATGTCGCGACATTACTGCGACATCGACACTTAGCATCAAATAAATCAGACCAATGTCGCGACATCTCCACGACATTGCAAATACAGGCAAAACATTACAGAGGCAATGTCGCAACATCACAACTCAATGTCGCGACATCAGATCTGGGCATACAAAGTTGAAACATTAAAAGACCAATGTCGTGACATTAGGTTAGCAATGTTGCGACATCAACTGAAATGATTAGAACTGTAGATAAAATTTCGAGACATCATCACGACATCATAATTTCATCACATGGAGCCAATGTCATGACACCAAATTCAACCCATGACATAGAAGTTTCGATGTCGCGAAAATGTCGCGACATCATACATTTATCGTGCTAAGTGATGAGTCAACTCATTAGATTTTAATCCATTTTTACGAGTTTATAATGAGAATAATGATGAATTATCTGCGAGAAGCGATAATTAACTCAAATTCCAATTCTTGCAGGGAAAATCGACAAAAATCAAATTTTAGCAAAATCATAAAAATCGGCTGCGTGACGAATCAAAGCGGAATTTAAGTCGCGACGAAGTGCGAGTTTCCGGCAACTCAGTCACGACATCAACAAATTTGGCTTTGAAGAAGCGAAGAGTGAACAATGATCGTGAGGCACAGGAAGTTGAGACAAAAAAATAGCTTGAGTCAAGATTAAAAGCTGATCAAAGAAGAAGTTCATGTCGCGACATCATTGCGATGTCGCGACCTGGAAGATAAATGATGTCATGATGTCACCATGAGGTCGCGACAAGAAAATTTGTCTGACCACAAGAACTGGCTTTCTCAAGTAAAAGAAATCATAGTAATTTTGAAGAAAGGACTTGATGTCGCGACCTTGACGGTAATAAAGAATAACAGAATTCATATGAAATTCCGTCGGACTGACCAAGAATTAATGAAGAAAGCGAGACATGATGTCGTGACACCACTTCAGTGCGATAGAATTGAAAGAAGCTAGCAGTGAACATGGAGATCGTGACACTGAATAGAAGTTGCGATAAAATATTTCCAAGAGACTGAACATAGAGGTCGCGACAGTGAGAATAGATAGAGACATCGAATACTGAATCAGAAGATGTCGCGATGTCCTGCAGTGGTCACAACATCAAGTGCAAAGAAAGAAGGTCGCGACGTCAGTCAGTGGTCGCGACATCAGCTGCAAGGTATCAAGGTCGCGACGTCAGCAAATGGTCGCGACATCGATTCTAGTAAAGAAGATTAGCCCGTCCTTTGTGAGGTGCGACATCAATTTGTAAAGAATAAATTCGCGACATCATTTAGGCTGTCGCGACGCCGGACCTATAAGAATCTTTGGAGAAAAGTCAAGACAAAATAAAAGCATCCGCGACATCACAATAGCTCATAAGCATAACATTGAAGTTGCGACGTATGATAGAAGTTGCGACCTCAAAAAAAAGCTCATAATACAGAAAGGTGAAGTCGCGACGTCATTTAGTAGTCGTGTCATCAGCTGTAAGGAATGGAGGTCGCGACGTCATCTAGTGGTCGCGACATCAGATCCAAGGGGTGTTAAAAGCAAGTCGCGACAAAACAAAAGCTTCTGCTACAGACGAACAGAAAAACGAAGTCGCGACATATGATTGAAGTCGCGACCTCAAAGAGATCCGCAATCGCGAGAAGGTGAAACGCGGCGTCAAAAGCGACTCATAAGCGAGCGATTGAAATCGCGGCGTGAAAGGGGTCGCGACATCAAGTCAAGGTCGCTGACGCACAAATGGAGTCGCGACATGAACAAGCCCTAATGGGCGGTTATTTTGAAACACATAAGAAAATGCATCGAAGTTAGGGCCCGGCTGGAACCTATAAATGCGGTTGCTACGGAAGAGCGGGTCTTGGCGACCGAGACGAGGAAGTGCAGGGTGGCACAAGGCTCGTGTATTTTAATTTTCTGCTTATTTTCTTTGTTTTTGCCGTTATTTTAGATTAGATTAGACGATTTTCTTATTTTAAACACGGATGCGGATGTTAGTTGTTGAAGTTGAAGCTGAATACGGAGATATTTATTTTCTTCCAAATTACTTGCTGGTGGTTGAAGTCAAACAAATTTTGGAATTCGACGTCCGATTTAATTCTGATTCTTTTGATCAGGAGATACTATTAGTGTAATGAAGTAATTTAGAAACCCGACTTAGTTGAATTTACTCTATTGTTAGATTTTATCTTTCCTGAAATTTATCGAGTCACGAAATTAAGAGTTGAATCACCTTCATTTGCTTTTGTTTATTTTTATATCTGATCCAAATGTCAGTGTCCTATACGTAATAAGTTGTTTCATGCTCTGTTTCGGGAGGCCTACGATGACACGAAGAAGAGCATTCTGAGAGTGTGAAACCATTTCTCAAGGTATGCGAACTAATATTAGGGATCTAATGGGCTCTGTGAATTTTAATCGATAAATCTTCTTCTCGCATGCAGAGAATGAGTTGAATGACTTATCAATTAAAATGACGAGAGGACCCGCCTCGATTCGACAGTAAGTTCAATCAGGTGTTAGCGAGGATCTAATCAGGAAAGAAACGATGTTCCAATTTTGAGGATGAGAAACCGATTATGGTGCCAACCTATGCTTATCACTATGTCTTAGGAATTCAGGTTTCACGGTCATGTTTAATTTATGAAGTATTGTAAAAGAAAAATACCCGAGCAAGGCCTTTCAGTTAAAAGTAGTTATCTAATCCTTTGTCTTCGAAAGAAACAAAGAAGATTAGATAATGAAATGTGTCGTTAAGGAGAGATCCATATGGCATTACCATCTTCCTTGGACGGATTCTAAATCTGATGTTCATGAAGCAAAGTTACGAAATTTTATCTGCGAGGATTGATGTTTCACAATAGTTGTATTTTCAATGCTCTTTTAAAAGCTAATGATCGGTCAATTCTTTATTTTTATTTCTTTTATTTTCAGCATTATTTCATTTTGTTTTTAGTTTTCATATCTTTATTCTTTCATTATTTTAAAGGTTGTTAGGGATATATCAATTACAAATCATAGTCCAAATAGTATAGAGCTTGAGTAGTCAGGGTAGTTGATTGAAAATTCTTGAGATCTCCGAGGGATCGATATCTGGACTTAAATCCACTTTATTACTTGTTCGACCTGTACACTTGCAGAATCATGGATCAAAACCAGAAAGAAATTTATCTACTCTTAAGGAAACAACTTTTAATCAGTATAATTGTAAAGAAATATAACAAACAAGTTTCATGGCATTATTGCTTGGGATTAGATAATAGTCCTATGGTAATAATGCTATAAATTTGCGTTGATGTTTTGACCCATCACTCACACTTACATTAATGGGATGACGATCATTAACAAGTTTATGATTCCGTTGCCGGGGATTAGATAACAGTCCTTGGTAATGAAGTCATGAAATTGTAAATGTTCTTAGGTTGGGGTGAACAAGTTTTTGGCGCTGTTGCCAGGGATCGAAAGAATTAATTTGATCAATATTCTGACGAAAGAAGGAAATACTAATTTGGACATTTTTAAGAAAAGAACAAAAATAATTTTAAGCGGTGACCTACATTAGTACTAATTTTTAACAAGCCATGTTGAAAATATTTGTGAGTTTGACTAATCTATTAATAATATGAGTATGCTTTCATTTCGGGAAAACCTTTAATGCATAGGAAATAGGGATCGACTGATTCAGCGAGACCTTGAATTGGAGAGAACGCTCGGGGGAGCTTAAGAAAGACAAAAGAATGAGAAAACGCAGCTATGGCATAAGAGACATGACGAAGCAGAGGAGCAGGGGGCCAGCGACGAAGACCCCATTTACTAACACGATGGAAGTTTAAGGCTATTATTGGCAGTGATACGCAATCGAACTGACCTACGGTTGGTGCAAACAATTTTGAACTAAAGCCGGCCTTAATTACAATGATTCAGCAACATCAGTTTACTGGTCATCCCACCGAAGACCCAAATGAGCATAGGAAGATTTCCCAGGATGGCTAATACAGTGAAGGCGAGCGGTGTGGGGCAGAGGTGATAAAACTGTCTCTTCATTTTCTTTGAAGACTTATAGTAGCCACATGGTATGAATCATTACCATATGGTTTTGTTGATACTTAGGAAGAGTTGGTAGAAACATAAGTAGGATTAACCCCATCTCCCTTGAGGAAAGACGAAGAGATAATTGTATTCAACAAAGGGAAGATGAGAGCTTTGTATATTAAACAGGAAAGTTCAAAAAGATTCTTTGAAGGGTGCCCAATGCATGGAATAGACTTAAAGACCCGGATGGATATAGTGTATCACGCTCTGAATGATACATCAAGGGTATTATCGATGCTTCATCAGCGTGGAGCATTCAGCCCGAAAAGTCTTTGAGAAGCGAGATACGATAGAGGACTTGGTAAGGAAATGCAATATGAAACTCCATACGAGGTTTTCAAGAGTAGTAGCGAGAGGAAAGGGTCATGGGGTGAAACGATATGTGGCTGACCATGGGCTAAGTTGGATGCTATAATGCATGGGAAAAACAAAGAGAGGAAGATGCACCTTTGCTCCGCGAAATAGGGCGAGTAGAAAGAATTGATGAGGAAGAAGTGCGTGTGCGAAGAAGATTCTTATGGTGCGAGGAGGTTAATTACGTGAGCGAGCAAAGAGAGTTATCATTTCAAGCCCAAATCCTAAGCACGCCCATCATAATTCTGATCAGTGTAGAGCGAGCACAGGACTTTCTCATATGGTGGAGGGCATTACATGGCCCGAAGAGACGACATCCTCGACAAGGATGCTCGGCGACCACGAGGTTCCGGCGGCGGCAAGGAGGTGAGGGCAGAAATGAATATCAGGGTCAGAGGAGAGCCCTACCATTTGAGGAACAAATCGCTGCAGGTTCATGGAGGATAACAGAGGCATGCGATTCCATGAGCGAAACTATCGACTTGGGAAACTTTCAGAGTCGATACCCGGAATGTTTGGAAGAATGCTAGTGCTTCGTGAAAAATCAAGAACACAAGTAGAGACGAATTGGCCACTGAATATGCCAAATCGGAGACAAGGGCCTTCCCTAGTGACACGGAAGAACCTAAAAACTGTAGCAATTCAATTGAGAAATTAGGAAGAGTTTGAGCGGCAACGAAGACGGATAGAAGCTGAAGGCGAGAAGAGTGAAAGAGAAGAGGAAGAACGGCTGATTGACCGGATGAGAGAAAAATGACCGAGAAAAGAAAGAAGAATTACCGGCTTATGCTCTGCCAGTGCCATTCCACGAGACTTGAAGTCGAGAGAAACCTTGAGTTTTCTAAATTCTTGGATCTTATCAAGAAAATAGAAATAAATATCCCATTTGCAGAGGTGATCAGTCAAATGCCTCTTTATGCAAAATTTATGAAGGAGGTCTTGAACAAGAAAAGAAAGATAGCTAGGAGATATGGTCAACAGCATACGTGCGGTCTCATTATCAACGAAGCTCCGAAACCAAAGAATCAAAGAAAAACCGAGTTATAATATCAAATTTGCATTGGCGAAGTGAAGAGCAGTTAACAGTAATTTTGAGGAAAATACAAAGCGATTGTGGTCAATTGAAGATCTGAAGGGTATCAGTCCCTCTATTTGTATGCACAAAATATTGATGGAAGATAATCAGACCTGTTGAAGCATCTGAAGGAAGTGAACCCGGTCATGAAAAGTTGTCGGAAAGAAGTTACGAAATGGTTAAATACGGGTTTATATATGCTATAGATGGGTTCTTGGGTGGCCATTACATGGTTCCCAAAGAAAGGTGGGTCTTTATGTCGAGAAATGAAGAATAGACTTATTCCTCTGAGGCTGTGACAGGGATGGAGGGTTTGTATCGACTCTGAGAAAATTGAATGCGCAACTTGAAGGATCCATTTCCCACACCTTTCATCGATCAAATGCGGACAGGTTGTGGGGACACCTCATTTCTGTTTCTTGGTGGAATCTCTGGATATAACCAAATAGCTATTACTTTTTGAAGATCGAGAAAAAACCACTTTTACATGCCCATTTGGTACTTTTGCTTTTGAAAAGTGCCATTTGAATGTGTAATGCTCACAGTACCTTAAGATGCATGATGTCTATATTTTCGATGCAGCGAAGAAGTTATGGAGATCTTCGTGGATGATTTTACGAGTGTATGGATCCAGGTTTTGAGCAGTGCTTGCATAACTTAGGAATGATGCTTGAGGTGCAAAGACAATCTAGCTACGGGTGGAAAAATGCCATTTTATTGGTTACAAAGTCTAAGGCACATGGTTTGCAGTAGGGCTTGAGTAGACAATGAAGGTTTCAATTATAAGGACTTAATGCCACCCACTATAGTCAAGGGAATCGAAGTTTCTTAGGACATCTTTGGATTTTATAGAAGATTTATCGAGATTTCTCAAAAATTGCTGGAACCACTATCTGTTCTTTGGAGAAATATATTAAGTTTTATTTTTGATAGATCTGAGAAAGCATTTGAAGAAATCAAATCCGGACTAAGGTGAGCTCTAATCATGGCAAAGTAAAGTTAGACGAGAATTTGAGATCATGTGTGATGCAGGTGATTTTGCGATAGGAGGCGTATTAGGACGAGAAAGATGAAAAAGTGTTCAAGGCCATCTACTATGCTAGCAAAACCTTGAGTGACATAGAAAACTACTCTACTCTGAAAAGGAATCTTGTGGCAATAGTGTTTGCATGTGAAAAATTCGGGCCATATATTTTGGGGTCCAGTATTTATTATACTGTGATCATGCAGCTGATTAAATATTTAATGGCAAAGAAGGAAGCAAAGCCAAGATTGATGGTGGGTATTATTGTTGCGAATTTGATTTGGTAAGACAAGAAGGCGTGACAATGTGATGGCGATCACTTGTCGAGTGAAAGAGCCTTTGTCTGAGAAAAGGAAGAAAAATAGCATAAAATTTTCGGATGACGATTATTTGAGTTATCCATCTAATTACCCTTTGGTATGCGATATTGTGAATTTCTTGGATTTGTGGAATTATTCCACACAGGAATTCAGCCACCGGAGTAGAAAAAGAAGTTGGGGGCGGCAGTCACACATACAGGATGATCCACATGTTGTTTAAAGAATTTGATTTGATTATAGGAAGTGTGTACCGGAGAGTGAGCAAAGCAAGATTTTAAAAGAATGTCATGCATCACCTTATGGAGGACACTTTGCAGGAGATAAAACAACCCACAAAATTCTTCAGTCAGGATTTTACTGGCCTACGATTTTTAAGGACTATTTTGAATGGGTAAAGTTATTGATCGATACGAAGAATGAAATATCGTAGGCATGAGATGCCCATGCAAGTATCCCAGTGGTGCAATTATTTGATGTATGGGAATGGATTTTATAGGGCCTTTCCCGGTTTCATTTGGAAATATATACATACTCTAGATGTGGATTATGTATCAAAATGGGTAGAAATGACGGCTTGTCCTAAGAATGATGCCATAGTTATAGGTTTTTACAAGAAATATTCTTATGATTTGGGACACCGGAACCATAATTAGTGATGGAGGAAGCCATTTTGCAAATAAGGTGTTTGACAAACTCATGGCCAGAGATATGGTATCAAACACATTATGAGCTTGGCTTATCATCCTCATAAATAAATCGTATTTGAAATTTCTAACGAGAGAAATAAAGAAAGTGCGGAAAAGACGGTGAGTTCTAGCGAGGAAAGATTGATTATTGGAAGCTTGATGATGCATTATGGGCATACAAAGTGCCTGCAAACTCCCATTGGAATGTCCCATACGAGACTTGTCTTTGGAAAACCATGTCATCTCCCTCTTGAAATTTGGAATCTGAAAGCCCCGTATGGGCCATCAAGCGGTGAACCGATTTCAATTGCAAAGGAAGAGACTTCTCAATGAATGAGCTGGAAGCGGCTTGAAGCCTATGACAATGCTAGAATATACACAAAGAACAAGACAAAGAAATGGCATGATCACGGATTCGAGGAAAGAGTTCGGAGCGGGGGATCGGGTCTTCTTTGTTTAACTCAGTTAAGATTATTTCGGGGAAGGCTGAAGTCAAAATGGAGTGGACCATATACAAGTGGTGTCAAGTACTATCTTTGGAGCATTAACACTAAGGACTGATGCTGGGGAAGAATTCAAAGTTAATGGGCAAAGACTGAAACACTATCTTAAGCGAGAGAGAAAGAAAGGAAGAACCGGTTGTTGAATTGAGAGAGAAAACTTAGCTTGATTAGTCGGCTAAAGACTCAAAAGCGGGCTTGGCTGGGAGGCAACCCATATGGATATATATATATTTTTTTAATTTATATAGACTTCGAATATTTTTTTTATTACGCGTTTTTGAAATTTTTTTTAGTTCTAGTCATGATTTGTTAGAAATTGCTAGGATAGTACTAGATGAATTTAATCCTTTTTGGAATTGTCACAATATGCAGATGAAGAATCAAATGGCTCAAGAGAGAAGGAACAGCTCGGGACTACTCCGGCACTTCACGAGGAAGAGCAACTCGAAAAGGTTGCGTTTCTCCGCATAAGTCTGCAGTGAATAGAATAATGTTTGAATTCTTTGTGTGGGAATGATTAAATTGATGCTAAGAAGTACTCAGTAATAGAAGTGAAAAGGCTGTGCGATCCATTAAATTTAGGGCAGAGTACGGACTAGGAAATCGCGACAAGATTTTATGTCGCGACAAAAGGGTGAGTCGCGACTTAGTCGATGCGAAGGAAGAAACATGAGGGACAGTGCGACCAAGTTATGTCGCGACATCAATTGAAGTCCGCGACATAAATTGAGTCATAGCCTTGAGTGCAGTCGTGACGAGAACCATTCCTTCAAAGAGTGGTGAGGGTGCGCACGACAATAATATTTCATCAAATATCGTCTTCGCGGCTGATGATAACCTCTCCCACACGAGTTTACTTATGTCACGACAAGCAATGATAAGTCGCGACATCGAGAGAAAGAAATATGCCGGCAGCGGTTTTAATTTTGCCTAAAGTTGTAATGACACAATCGCGGCTGAAATTAAAGTCGCGACAAGCGCAAAGGCCATCGAAGCAATAAAGAGCCCACAATAATAATTGAATTGCAAGCGTGAGAAACTCCTTCCCTTATCATCTTCTTCCTTGAAGCAAATACAACCATTCATGCTTGCATATTCTGCGGTTCTTAATTCTTTAATTTAAGCCAGACTCCTCCACAAAACCTTCCGATTTCTCTAAATGGCGAACCTTCAGCTCTCATCCCCGTCACGGCGAAATCATGGGAGGAGTATGCAGGCCAGAGGGAAGTTCATACGGAATGCGAAAGGAGAACAGCCGAGAAGTTCGGCCCGGTGACTAAATGCGAGGAGAAAGGGAAAGCGAGCCAAAGGAAGAAGAGGGAAGGCGAGTTCGTCTCGAAAGAGCTTTCTCCGTGCGGAAAAGCACTATCTTGGAAAGGGATTTGTAGGAGAAAGGAGTTTGACCAACTCATCTCAGTTCAAGAATTAATAGAGCAGGAGAGGGATGGGAGAATTACGCAAACATAAAAAATAAGGTATGCGGCGGTCGTCAAGGAATTTTACTCCAATCTGGTTGGGAGAAAGGAGAGTTATGTTTATGTCAGAGGAGTTTGGGTGCCTTATGGAGCTAAGACTATTAATGAGATGTATGGAATGGAAGGGCAAAAGAACGGATCAAAATTCAAGAAGCTGATGAACAACCCTAACCGTGAGAAGATTGCGAGAAAATTAACAGACGGTAAAGGGCAGTGGAAGAAAGGGGAAAGGAAATGAAAGACCACAGCGGGGAGATTTGTGAAGAAGCAAGGTGTGGTTTACTTCCTAACCTCTATTACAGTTACTACGAGCACATACACACACAGTAAAGAGACAAGAAGCAATCCTTCTCTATGCCATACTGAAGGGATACAAGATTGATGCTAGGAACAGTTATTGAAAATTCTATAATGAGGTATCATGAAGGTAATAGCGGGGTTTGATCCCTCACTGACAACCATCATGAGGGTATGTATAAGGGCTGGTGTGAAGGGAACTTGGGAGAAGAGAGTGTCCCAGGCTTCACCACTCACCTGACGAGTAACAAGGGCCAAAGACTCAAAAGAAAAAAGGGTCATAGTAAAAATGATTCAAGGGATGAAAATGAAAATCTGTCTGAAAGACACCCATACGGTGGCGGAGCAAGAAGAAGAAAATCTAGAAGCACATGAAGGGATACTTTATGTTTCGGAGGATGAAACAAGAAGATAGAAGCCCAATAGATTTCTCAACCTTGCCGGCTCTGCATGAGGAGCGGTAATTTCGGGGGACTGGTGAAAGCTCAGACCCAGGGGAGAATAATAAAATAATGGAAATGCTCAATTCCATCGAAAAGAAAGTGGAAAGAAAGGAAGAGCAATGGGACTAATAAGGTTGGAAGAGGGTTCTGAAAAGAATTGCGAGAGAAAGGATCAGCAATGGGAAGAGGAGGTAGACGAAGAGAAGGAGAGTTTATGAAGCTGAGATGAAAAGAAGAGATCAACAATGGGAAGAAGAGATGATCAGAAGAGAAGAGAAAATGAAAAAAATCCTGGAGCATCAAGAGGAGAAATTTAAGAAAGAAATGGAGGGGAAAGGGATCGAATCACGAAGAAGTTAAAAAAAAATTAAGCCATGAATCATTCTACAACAATCGGTATATTCGTGATTCTCGACTCTTAAAACTCGTAAAGGAAAGGGATTCGAAGCGAAAGCCAAGATTAAGGAACGAGATAAAGGGTTCAAGTTCCTATATATGTCAATGTTCAAGGATTTAGAAAGGATGAAGGAAAGAGATCAAGAGCTTGGCATTAAAGGATGCCCCTTGAGAAGAAAGGTCGGCTTGAAAATTTGGATTTGATCCAGTAACAATGTTTCCAAGTTTTTAGAAGTGTATTTGAAATGGAAGCCTTCTGACGAACACATTGGGCACGAGACGAGAGGGATGATGCGAGACAGAAAATTGATCTCACAAATGAACTGATACTTGAAGAACAGATAGAAAGGGAAAATGACAAGAAGAAGAGAAGAACTGAGATGAAATTTCCCAAGTTCAATCCTAATCTGGCCACTCTTGATCTGGATCCTCCAAATATTTTGCTCACTTTGAAAAGATGAATCCTCTGAGTGATTTATCCTTCTATTCCCCTCTTCCTTATTGTTCTCAAGCTTGTTGCATAACATCATAAATAAAACAAGAAAATTTGTGAAAAAGGAAATGTTTGCTTGCTTGCAGTTAGTTGTATTGTTATTTTTATTGCTTGACTTGTTGGGAGAATAACATTAGGATTTAGCTCAAAAGTGAAAATGTAAAGCTGTCATGTCACGAGAACTAGTTGAAGTAGTTTGACTAGTAGATAGACTTGAACACAAATAAGCTGAGAATCGGGGCATGAATAAAGAAGCTGATTAGAAATTATTTCTTGATTCTGTTTAAATTCGAGTTTAGTTGCAAAAATTGGGAAAATTGGTTATTCTTTGATAGAGCAAAATCACTTAGTTGAAATAATGTAAGTGAAGACGATTGAATAGTACAAGTCTTGAAGAAATAATACACATTAGTCCAATAAAACTTATGAAACTTTTGACGAAATTAGGAATATCTTAAGAATTGAGTTTAGATTCCACGGTCCTAGAACTTGTTTAGTGATTTAGGCGAAATCCTAGGTGAAAACAACCAACGAGAGAAAATGACGAGAGGCCATCAGCCAGCGGCCCAGGCCTTTTAAGCCTACCCTCAAAAATATGTGGCTTATACTCTCTGATTTCTGATTTGAGCGAATAAGCCTTATTTCTTCAATAGCGACAATTGAAAGCGAAATTTCCTTTCTTACGATAAACTGCAGTAAGAACCAATTTACCAGGTTCTAGTTCGAGAGAAGTTTAGTATAAAGGAAGAAACAAGTTTGGAAATATATTCCCAAATTTTGACAAGAGGTTGAAGAAGTAAAGCAGAAGCTAGTGAAATAAGGAATAAGTTTTGTCTTGTGGCCTATTTCCCTTGAACAATTAAGCTCGTGGGGTGTTTTAACACCTAGCACCCTAATGCTTGTTTGGTATGGGGTTGCTAGCCCAAAGTTCTCTAAGAGTAATAGAAAGCCTAAGAGGACAAAACATTGCACTATTCCAAATCTTAGAAAAATAAAAGCAAAGAGTTAAGAACAAAGAATGCCTTGGAATAAGTACATATGGAAGTTGAAATTCCATAAAAAGGAATTCAAAGAGGAATCGAGGCTAAGATTAGGAGAATGAGAGAAAGGAACAAGAAAAGGAAGAAAGTTGGAGAAACAATATAGAGACAAGATGGAAGGCTGGGTAATTTACAACCTAAAATTTTCCATTATCTACCCGAATACACAAGCCCGACATTACAAGCACAAGACCTCGTGATTTTGAAGGTTGAATTTACCTACATTAGTGGAATGTGAAAACAGCATATGGGACTTTGATAAGCAGTCTAAAAACTCGGAAGATTAACTAAATTTCTTATGAAGTTGAAAAGTTGATGGCTTTGCACACACACACAGAACAAGACTTGTTAAATAAAAATTTGTTTAAATACATTAGTTTATCAAAGTATTTGTAATAGAAATGCATATGCCTTATTCTTGCCTCCAAAACTGAAATTTGAAATAATATTGATATCTCTTAATTCGGAACGAGGAAGGGTGGTGAGAAAGGCGTAGGAATAAAATGGAAAATGTCCTTAAAAATTTCTAAGCTTATTTGTTTGAGGATGAAACAATTTCTTCTACCTATTCTTTGGCAGGGATAGAGCAAAATCTAAGTTTGGGGGAATTTGATGAGTCAAAACTCATTAGATTGCAATCCATTTTCTGAGTTTATAATGAGAATAATGATCAATTATGAGAGAGCGATAATTAGCTCAAGTTCCAATTTGCGGAAAATCTGACAAAAATCAATTGCAAAAATGTAAGAAATCGGCCTGCGAGTAGGCGAAATCAAAACTGGAATTTAAGTCGCGACAGAAAGTGCAGTTTCCAGCAACTCCAAGTCACGACATGACAAATTTGTCTTTGAAGAAGAAACTGAAGAGTGAACAAGCGAAGTCGTGACCTGAAGAAGGAAGTTGAGACAAAAGAAATGACTTGGTCAAGATTAAAAGAAGCAGTCAAAAGAAGAAGTTCATGTCGCGACATCATTGCGATGTTGCGACACCAAAAGGAGATAAATGATGTCGTGATGTCACCATGAGGTCGTGACAAGAAGCACAATCTACAAAGCCACAAGAGCAGCTTTCTCAAGTAAAAGTCCCAAACTAATTTTGAAAGAAAGGACTTGATGTCGCGACCCAGAGTAATGAAGAATAACAGGAATTGTAAGTAAGTCAATCGGTGCGACAAAATTAATGAAGAAGCTGAGACATGATGTCGCAGCCACCCTTAAAGTCGCGACAAAATTGAAGCTTAACAATAGACATGGAGGTCGTGACACTGAATAGAAGTTGCGACAAAAGATTTCCAAGAGACCGAACATAGAAACACGACGGTGAAGGATAGAGACATCGAATCTTGAATCGAGGAGAGATATTAAATACGTCCTGCCGATGGAATCACGACATCAAGTCTGAAAGAAGATTGACGTCGGTCGATGGTCGCGACATCGAGCTGAGTATCAAGGTCGCGGCGTCGGCCCGAGTGATGACATCGGTTACAAGTAAAGAGGTCGCGGCGTCCTTTAGTGAATTACAGCGACATCGAGTATAAAGAATAGAGGTCGCGACATCATTTTAACATCCGATATGAACTAGAGATCTTTGGAGACAAAGTCGAAGACAAAATAAAAGCCTCGCGACATCACAGGCTCATAAATAACATTGAAGTCGCGACGTATGATTGAGTCGCCATTGAAGTCGCTGACGCATGATTGAAGTCGCGCCTCAAAAAAGCTCATAATACGTAAAGCGTGAAGTCGCGACGCCATTCCGCAGTCGCGATATCAGCCGTAAAGATTGAGGTCGCGACGCCATCTACGGCCTGGCATCGCATCCAAGGTGTTAAAAGTAAGTCGCCACTGCACAAAAGCTTCGCCATGCACGCACGTAAAACGGTCGCTGACATATGATCAAGTCGTGACTTCAAAAGAGATCACAATGCGCAGTGAAGTCGCCAAGTATGATTGAAGTCGCGGATATCAAAATGTTTCATAAGCAGAATGTGCTGAAGTCGCGACGCGGGAAAGAGAGGTCGCGATATCGTCAAGGTCGCCACGACAAATGGAGTCGTGATACGAATAAACTATCGGGCCATTTATTTTGAAACACAAGCAACAAAATGGGTTAGCCCGTACCGAACCCTATGTAAATAAACAAATGCTGGCGTATGAAAGCGTGCCTCCGGCGGCTCGAACGAAGTCCGGCAATTAAGGCTCGTGTATTTTAATTTTCTGTTTCTTTTCTCTTGTTTTGCCAAGCATTTTAGATTGGGATTAGAGCAGATTTTTATTTTTTAAACTTCTCGATCCGGATGTTAGTCAAGCGTTGAAGCTGAATGCGCACGTTATTTTCTTCAATTATCTGTTCGCTGAAGTCTAAACAAATTTTGGAATTCGAATGTCCAGTTTCGGATTTACAACAGCTTTGATCGTGAGCCACTGCTAAGGTAACGGCAATTTAAAACCCAGCCGTTGAATTCAGATTTATTGTTAGATTTTATCTTTCCCGCAGTAAATTTATCGCAGTCTAACAACGTAATTAATCGCGAAGGGTTTTGTTTTTGTATCTGATCCAAATGTCGTCCTATAGCCTCGCATGTGATCGTTTTCATGCCTCGATTTCCGTGAGGCCCTCCGAGTGACACAGAGAGCATTCCTGTAGCACCGAATAATTTCTCAAGGGTATGAACTTGATATCGGGATTCATCAAGCCTGCACTTAACGATAAATCTTCTTCCTCACTTGCAACTCCAGAATGAGTTGAATGACTTATCAATTAAATGAGCAAGAGAGTTCGCCTTCGACCGAGCAAGAAGTTCAATCCCGTGCAGCCAGTGCGATCTAATCAAGGAAAGAAACGAATCGTTCCACTTTGAGGATGAGAAACCAGTATAGTGTAAACCTATGCTTATCCTATGTCTTAGGAGCTAAGGTTTATGTATCCATGTTTTCGGGGTATGAAGTATTGTAAAAGAAAATCTTTAACAAGGCAACTCAGATTAAAAGTAGTTATCTAACTTTGTCTTCTAAAGAAACAAAGAAGATTAGATAATGAAATGTACTTAAGGAGAGATCCATTTTAATACTTATCTTCCTTGGACGGATTCTAAATCTGATGTTCATGAAGCAAAGTTACAGAGCTGTCTGCAGGAATTGATGTTTCACAATAGTTGTACTTTCAATGCTCCCTTTAAAAGCTAACTGATCAGTCCAATTCTTTAATTTTTTTATTTCTTTTATTTTCAGCATTATTTCATTTTGTTTTTAGTTTTCATATCTTTATTCTTTCATTATTTTAAAGGTTGTTAGGGATATATCAATTGCAATCATGTCCAAATAAGTGAGTTTCGAAAGTAGTCGTGGTGCAGTTGATTGAAAATTCTGAGAGATCTTCTCTAGGATCGACATCTGGACTTAAATCCACTTTATTACTTGTTCGACCTATACGCTTGCAGAATCATGGATCAAAACCAGAAAGAAATTTATCTACTCTTAAGGAAACAGCTTTTAAACAGTATAATTGTAAAGAAATATAACAAACAAGTTTCATGGCATTATTGCGGGATTAGATAATAGTCCCAGGTAATACGCCAGCAATTTGGCGCTGATGTTTTATCCACCACATTTACACACGGGATGACGACCGCGGCAAAGTCATGATTCCGCCGCCGGATTAGATACAAGCCCTCGGTAATGAAGTCATGAAATTGTAAATGTTCTTAGGTTGGGGTGAATACTAAGGTACGATTTTTCTTGGGCTTTTCGAATGCCATGATTGTCGCCTCATTTTTAGAGCCCAAGACTTGAGCCTATAAATAGAAAATCTTTAGGAGTAGTGCGGCAGCTTCTAGTCGCTTTTCATATAGTTTTGTGTTGTTAGGAAGAGCTGAATTCTCATTGTATATAATTTTTCTTTTTATTTTTTCTTACGCTTTAGTTTTGTTTCTAGATTTAATTTTTCTTTCCTTTAGGATTAGAGTAATAGATCTATGCTGATTCCGAGCTGATTTTATTGTAAATCGAAGCTTCATTTATTTCTAAACATTAATGAAATCTAGAAATTTTTCTAGAATTCGTTTTACTTCAATTTTGATCAAAATTTCAATGAATTTGTTTGATCAACTAGTCATTGTAATTGAAGATCCAAATATGGAAGGCTAAGCTCCCTCTGGGAGGAGTTTGTTGTTTTGATTATTATTTATAGTATTTTACTACTGTTTTCAGAATGAAAACTGGGATGATTTAATTGGTATTGCCATTACAAAGAACTTTTTGGAATATTAGTGTTCTATACCAAAAAAGAGATGTATCTGTACTTTGATTTCCAAGATCCCCTTGAGTGACACAGGGATGGACGACTTGAGAGTAAAGAGCAGTCACTTGTGGGTATATTGTACTGATATTCATTGAATTAATCAATTCTAAAGATCATTGTGATACGTCACTGGTGAAGATCTAACCTCGGACTTCACGGTTCCCTCTTGGGTGACAGCAGGAGTGTGTTCCTGAGGTATAAGACCCACTGACTGATCTATCAGTTTAAACTTTAGAAGTTTCACCTCAATTGGGTTGAATAATCTCAATCCCTTGTTAGCTAAGATTCTAATAAAGAAGCGAGAGCATTTTAGTTGAATTAATGGCTGAGGTGCGAATTATGTTGGAGAGGGCTTGCATTATTCTGTCTATGAGGGCAAGTAGTTTCTAGTTCTAAGAGATGGCTGTGAAGTATTGAGAAGGAAAAACAACCAGATCTTAAAGTTGATCAAGTCCTACAAGTAGATTTTTAGACCCATTGACCTGGTATAGGAATATGGTCCGCTATAAAGTGAAATGTGCAGTGTTAGGAGGCATTCCAAAACTACACTACCCTGTTCTTGGACAATTCCAGATTTCATGCCCACAACTGTATTCTTCTTAAGGAATTTTTCAAATTGATAACCACAACACTGATTTCATTACCAGTGTTGTTTCAGTCCAGTGAACTATCTAATCCTTGTATTTTAGAAATTCTTTACTTCTTTCATTCACATTACTTTAGAAAGTTTAATCTATCATGGAAAACAGAGGTTCAAATAGTAAGGATCTTGAGAAGTAAGGGTAGTTGAATCTTTACATTTTTATATCAATCCTCGTGGGAATGATATACGGACTTGTAGAGTTCACTTTATTACTTGTATGACATGTGTATTTGCAGTGATTTAGACCAAAACAAATTTTAATTGCAAATTATTACATACACAGTAGAAAACAGATTTTATATATTTGGTCATCAACATATTTTTTTGGCATAACTGCTGAGGATTGAATAATCTCAGGTGGCAGTGTCAAGAATAAGTCAATTTTGGAGTTCATGTTAGAAAAATGGTCTAATCCACTTTAGTGTCGTTGCTGTGGATTGGTACGCAATTTCAAAGATCAATATTCTCGTCAAAAGAGAATTGTTGTGGTTTGACATTTTTCTTTGCATTTTATAAAAAAATTCAAAAAATAATTTTAACTATGCATTTATTTAGTCATTGATCTTTTTATTGAACTTATCATAGAATATTTCATTGACCTACTAATCTCACTTTGATCTCAGTCTATCATTATTTAAGGCACTTCATATACAGAAGGACAAAATCAAAATTGCTACCAGTAGACACTAAACTTGAGAGAACTTTGAGAAATTTGAAGAAGGTTAGAGTAGCAGAAAAAGCAGTTATGGCATAGAAATAAAGGACTGATCAACATGTACCAGTAGAACTAGTAGTAGAAAGACCTCTGAGGTAGTGAACAATGGAAGATTTCTGGAGGCCAAGCATCAAAAATGCATACGCAACTGTAAGGCAACCACCCATTGAAGCCAATAACTTTGAGTAAAAGCATGCTCTAATCACCATGGCAAAGAATATCACCCAAGCAAAGATCGTCCCGGTGTTTATGATCCCAACAGATGGCGGGGAGGTTCTGAGGATGTCTAACATAATGAAGCTCGAATGGGGTTAGTCCAGATAGCACAAGCTACAACTATTCTATTCTCATCGAGGGATATAGTGCGCCGCTGATCAAGTCTTTCCATTTCAGCTAGTAACTGGAGTGAGTCTGAAGCTTTCATGGAGAGGTTTTTCCCACCAGCCCTCACATCTGAAAGAAGAAGATAGATAATTGTCTTCAAACAAGGAGAAGAAGAAAGCCTCTACAATGCTTGGGAGAGGTATAAGAAATTGCTAAAGAGATGTCCTATGCATGGGATTGATCAGATCACCCAAATGGATATCTTTTATCATGCAATGAACTACTCTTCGAAGGGTATAATCGATGCAGCCTGTTGTAGAGCATTTAAGAGGGAGTGCTGAAGGGGCTAACCGGTTTATTGAGGATTTGCCTAACAGCAATTATAAAGCTCCATCTAAGACTTTAGGGAGCAACAACACCGAGAGGAGGGGATTACAGAGTCGAACAAGAGGTCGCAATAGAAGCAAGTTGATGCACCGACAGCAAAATGAACAATCAGGAAAGAAGAAGCCATTCAGCCAATGCAGTGGGAATAGAGGAAGGAGGTGAATAGAAATGCTTAGGTGATGAGGGACTTACTCATGAGGGTCCTTATCAGGTGGAGGAGGCTTAGTCTGTGAGTGGCAACAGAAGCTACAATTTTAAGCCCAACAACAACCTTCCTACCCACTACACACATGCATTGAGAAACCATGAGAATTTTTCATATGGATGTGGAGGCAGAGAGTCAAGACTAATGAAAATTTCCACAGCAAAGATGTCTACATGGTTTTGCTGATAAAATGCAAGAAGCAAACCCAAAGAGCTCAAAACCAAGGCCGAGTCCAGCCTTTCTTTCAGAGCGGATGTTGCTTTCTATGTAAAGAACAAAGATTGCTTTGAATATCTATGAGTAAAAGTTTGCTAAGCTGTAACATTCCAAAACATTAACCGTGAGCCGTGCTAATACTAATGCATATCTAAAGAATTTGGAGGTTCAAGTAAGGTAATTGGCCTTGAATATACAAAATCAGACTAGGGATTCTTTCCCTAATGACACCAAGAAGAATCCTAAAGACTGTATGGAAATTGCTCTCAAGAGTGGCAGAGAACTACAAAAAAGAAAAGAAGATGAGAAAAGGATGACTGTGAAGGAAGAGAAAGTAGAAACTGGCATAAATAAAAAGCAATTTAGTTCAGAATTGACTGAAGAAAATGAGAAAGTAGGGGTGCAACAAGAGCAGTCAGTTAAAGAGGGTGACTTGAAAAAGAAAGAGGAGGTGCAAGCCTATAAGTCTCCTATCCCATTCCTCGTAGGTCATAAATCAAATATGGATGAGCACTTAAATTTTGCAGTTGTTCAAGAAAATAGAGATAAATATTCCTTTTGTTGAGGCATTGGTGCAAATGCCTAATTATGCCAAGTTCATGAAGGATATACTAAGCAAGAAGAGGAAATTTACTAAAGAATGAGTGGTGAGCCTGACAACAACCTATGCTGCGCATCTGTAAGAGTTTACACTAAAGAAGGGGATCCAAGCAAATTTCACCATTCCTCGTACCACGTGAACTTTGCGACGGTAAGCATTATATTCCGAAGCAAGCATTAACCTGTTGCCACTATCTGTAGTGAAGAGATTCAGTTTGGGGGAGCTTACTCCTACAGCCATGATCCTATAAATGGCAGACATAACTTTAGCTCAACCAGAGAGAATCCTTGAAGATGTGCTATTCAAGTTGGGAAAATTTATTTTTCCCATGGACTTTGTAGCAATAGACATAGAAAACAAGTCCCACTGCTGCTGGCAGGCCCTTCCTTGCCACTGGAGTAGCCTTGATAGATTTCAAGAAGGAAGAGCTCACTCTAAGGGTGGGAGATGAAGCAAAGGCACTCAATATGGATTGCAGCTCAAAATGCACCCGACTCTGATAATGTTGATTGTAAGACCATAAAAACAATAGTTCTATCAAGCAGAACTCGAATTGTGCTTGTAAGATTCAAAGTTCAATGAATGAGAATGAGATGAATTTCCAGTATATTGAGGATCTTGATGTTGAATTTCTTAATACTAGTTTTGAATTTAAAGAAGCAGTACTCAATCTAAATGAAGGTAGTGCAGAAAAATCAAGTAGTTGTGAAGGAAGGCACAAGAAATAGAAACAAGCTCTGAGGGGTTAATTCTGAAGGAATTGCCCAAACATTTGAAGTATGCCTTCTTAGAAGCTAAAAAATCAAAACCAGTGATAATATCAGCTGACTTAACCAAGCATAACGAACATAACCTACTGGAGATTCTCATAAAGTATAAGGAAGCAATAGCTTAGTCAACAGAAGACTTGAAAGGAAAAAGTCCTTCTATTTGGATGCATAAAATCCTCTTAGAGGAAAATGCAAAAACATCAATAGAACATAAGAGAAGATTGAATCCATTTATGAAAGATGTCAGAAAAGAAGTATTGAAATGGCTAAATGCAGGATTCATTTATGCAATCTCAGACAGCCTTTGGGTGAGCCCAACTCATGTGGTTCTCAAGAAGGGTGGATTCACAGTCATTAGAAATGAGAAGAATGAATTGATTCCAATAAGAACTGCGACAGGATGGAGGGTCTGCATAGATTACAGAAAATTTAATATTGCCACCATAAAGGATCACTATCCTTTGCCTTTTATTGATCAAATGCTAGATAGGTTGGTAGGACACTCCAATTTATGTTTTCTTGATGGATATTCAGGATATAATCAGATAGCCATAGCCCCTGAGGACCAGGAGAAAACTACCTTCACATGTCCTTAAGGACACCTTGCTTTCAAGAATGCCATTTTGGATCGTGGTAATGCACCTGTAACTTTTCAAAGGTGTACGATGTCCACTGATTGAGGTTATGGAGATCTTCATGGATGATTTTGTGTATGGATCCAGTTTTGAACACTGCCCGCACAACTTGGAAACCGTACTTCAGAGGTGCCAAGACAATAATTTAGCTTTGAATTGGGAAAAAAAAAATGCTATTTTATGGTAAATGATGGCATTGTCTTGGTGCACAAAATTTCTATAGCTGGACTTGAATTTGACCAAGCTAAAGTTTCGCGCAGAAATCCCACGCCACTCACTACGCTTAAAGGGATTAGAATTTTTTTGGGACATTCAAGATTCTACATAAGATTTATCAAAGACTTCTCAAAAATTTTAAGACCATTATGCAGATTGTTGGAGAAGGATGCTAAATTTAATTTTAATGAATCATGCAAGTCTGCATTTGAAGAAATAAAATCCAAATTAGTTATAGCTCCCATCATGGCAACACCAAACTGGAACAAGGATTTTGAAATCATGTGTGATGCTAGTGACTATGCAATGGGAGCAGTGTTGGGACAAAGAACAAAGAAAATTTTAAGAGCCATATACTATGCCAGCAAAACCTTCAATGAAGCATAAGAAAATTATTCAACTGCAGAAAAGAAGAAGCTAGCAATGGTGTTTGCTTGTGAAAAATTCAGGCCATATATATTGGGGTCCCATGTCATCATACACACTGATCATGCATGATTACTACCCAAAAAGTGCTATTTAATACCCTTAACACTCCAGGTTTTAGGCACTTTTTGTGTAGTAATTAGCCTTATTAACCCAGTTGCCATGTTAAGGACCTAGCAAGGCTACTAATCAAATTTTGTGGCAAGTTTTGTTGTTTTCAAAGACTATACATCTTGAAGTTAGGGATTCAGCTTAAGCATGAAGAATTTCACTGTTAATTAGAGCTTTAGAGCGCAAGAGCTAAAAAGAAACTGCAAGAAAGAGGCAGAGCAAATCCCTGCTACTCATTAAGTGGGTTGTTGTGAAAATTGCCACTCTCGTGAAAATGTCTCGCAAATTTTTACTTTGAGCTAAGGTTTTTCCCACTTCATCCTCTCATGTATAGTGTTTTGCTTTGTATATTTTGGTGATTTGTAATGACTTTTGGTGGTATATAAGTAATACTCCCATAGAAGACTTTGTGGCTGTCAGCTTTTAGCTCAAGATTGAAGTTGATTCAGAAGCTCGCTCGAAGCTCCTGCTTTCTTCATCTTCTTTCATTTTCTCTCTTCTTTCTAACCAACCAAACAACCTCTGATGATAATTTCTTAGAGGATGAGTGGCTAAAACCTCTCCCTCCTTGAAGTGAAGGGCACTGGGCAAAGAAACTTGTGGCAAAGTAGGGGTTTTATGTTTTTAAAGCAGGTATTCACTGTCATTAATGTTCTTTCCTTCAACTCTAGGTTTCGATCCCTTTGATTCACCTTGAATGGTTGATATTTGGTAAGCTTTCAAGGCTCATTGGATACTTAATACTAGTTCAAGTGATGTTCATTAGTTATTCCGTATGAGCCTTTGGAAGGTGAGTCAAGGAGACATGCTTTTACTGATTGAGATCATTAATGGGCAGTGAATGGCATTTTCAAAGATATTTAATGAGGGTCGGTTTTTAAAGCAAAATGAAGAACCGATTTGGGAGATAGCTATATGTTATCCTCCCCAATGCGAGGAAAAGATCCGGAAGACCCCTTGTTTGCCTAAGGAATCTAAGCCTAGTGACCCGACACTTCAAGGGACTTATTCCCATACTTTAATCCATTGTATTTTCATTTTTAATTACTAAAATCCACTACTTTTATCATAACCCCAATATCCAAAATGAGATCACCAGTTTAAGCCCCACTGTTAGTCATTTTCAAGAAGAAAACCCATCTCTGTAGACGATCCTAGAACCACTATACTATAGCAGCTATGCTACGCTAGTGTGAGGTATTAGGTTATAAATTTTGTTGATTAATAACCCTATTGAGGCATGAATCAAATTACGTCGTTGATAAGTGCAAAACTCATCAATGTTTTGAGTTCATTTCACATGCTATTTTGTGTATTTTATATCCATATTCATGTAAAACTCATAAAATTTCTTCTAAACTTGGTTTTGTAGGATTATTGATGAAAAGCAAGTGATTTGGCAAGAAGCGGCAATATATTCAAAAAGAAGAGTCAGCAGAGAGTCTCATGTACGCCATTGGGAATATAAATTTTTCTGTACCATCTAGAACATCAAATGGTTCAAATTCCCAAATGGATGCATTCTACATTCAAAGAGATTTCCAACGAGTACTCACATGCCCAAATCCGAGTTAAAATGAAGAAGTTATGACCCTAACAAGTTGGAGAAGAAAAACAAGTTGCTATCCAGAAACTTAGTCGCGACCAGGAAATTGTGTTGCAACCAGAAAACTTGGTCGCAACCAGAAAACTTGGTCATGACCAGGAAATTGTGTCGTGACTAGGAAACTTGGTCGCGACCTAAAAAAACTGTGTCGCGATCAGCTTCTTTGTGTTGTAACCAATATTTGGAGAAACTAAAAGTAGAAATTGATATTTTGATACATTTTCAAGCCCACATTCACCCTAGGACCATATATACTCGATTTTTAGGTAAGAGGGTAGCGAGACGTGGAGAACTATCTCATGGAGTTTCTCTCTCCTAAAATTTGCCCATTTTCTAGTTTTTCTTCGGATTTTGATTTTTAGATCTTAGAGTAATTTTTAACTGATTTTTCACTTTGTATTGAAGAGATTTCGGTCTTTGTATAACGAGAGATTGATTTCACTAAGGTTGAGACAAAGATTGAAGCTAAATGCGGATTTTCTCTCTATTTGCCCATTTCTTAGTTTCTTTGCTTGATTTTTATTTTTAATAGATCTTAGAGTAGTTTTAGATGATTTTTATTTCTATTGAAAAGATTTTGGTCTTTATTTTCGAATATTCAATTCATTTCTTTGTTGGGGGCAAGATTTGAGCTGAAATGCGGATTTTCTCTTCTTGTCTCTTGATTTCTTTCTTCATTTTCTTACTTTTTGTTTGATTGGTGATGATTGGAATCCCGGTAATGGAACATTAAACACCCTCTAGGTTGGGGATTAATTGTTGAACATTCGGATTTGCGAGTTTCTCGGATATTTTAGTGGAGTTTGAATCTTTGGATTTATATAGTGAGTGTATTCATATAATGAACTATTTGAATATTAGTAGCTTATACCCAAAAGAGCTGTATCTTTGCTACGATTTCGGGGAGACCCTACGAGTGACACGAGATGGAGATTCACGAGGTAAAAATGAGTAACTTAGGGGTATGTTAAGGTATCTTGGAACTAATGAACTACGAAAAATTACTTTGATAGATCACTAATTTACTCATAGTGTGAGGATTAATTAGATGATGTATCGATTTAGTTGTCGGAAGGTTTCTCCTTAGTGCGATGAAAGGATCTTGATCGTGTTAGCAAAGATCTAATCAAGGAGATAGAAAATTTTATTAGATTTGAGGCCAGAGATACCCGACTACATTGGAAGGCTTGCATTATCTGTCTATGAAACGAAAATCTTGATCCTAAGAAATGGTTGTGAAGTATTGAAAAAGAAAAACAATCGAATCTTAAAGAGTGCTAGATTTTACAAGTAGGCTATTTAGACCCGTTTGTCCTGAAAAGGAATATATGGGTGTGTTAGATAGTGAAATGTATAGTGCCGGGAGAATCTAAAGCTATACTACATTGCTCTTGGACAAATCTAGCATTCAACTCACGGTGTTGTGCTTTCAAGGAAATACAAGTTGTTTTGTGAATAATTATCTCCATCTCTAGTGACTCTCTTCCTTACACTTTTAGAATTAAGTGGTTGTTTGTTGGTAGATTTTTAGGATTAGTTTTAAATCAGTTTTGTTTCAATTAAATTGATTTTATTCCACATCCTATTTGATCGCCTAAATAGTGAAGAGCCCTTGTCGAGGTGATCAAATTCGATTAGAAGACCTCGATCCTACGTGGAGTGCGATATCAGGAACTCTAGAGTCCACTTTATTTACTTGTATGACCCGTGCGCGCGGCGGAAAGGGGTTGGCGTTGAGTAATACTTTTCATTTCAGTTTTTGAGTACACTTACTTTTGTTTCAAATCAGTTTTTGAGTATTTACCACATTCACTCCCTTGGCTATATTTTCACATATATAAAATATCGGTCTTTACAGTCGTTGCCGGGGATGGTGCCTTAGTGAAAATGACAATGTATTGAACACTTGTGATCCTCATCATAAGCTTTGGTGAATTTTTTCTCTTATCATTCTTTCTAGCAGTTTACTATTAGTTTACTTAATTTCATTTCACTGCTTATATATTTTTAGGTAACATTAATCTTTTTGGTAGAATTGTTTTCTTTCTCTTTGGTGTTGTCCTGTTTTTCCTATAGGAGTTTATGTTCCAGTGGATTAGAAATTCAAGAGGCAGATTAGTCAAAGTTAGTATTCCACACGAATCAGTGCAAGATGAACTTTGAATTTAAACGATGGGACACACTCCACGAGAAGCAGTAGAGTTAGCAGGGAGTGGAAAGGATTCCCAATGCATTTAGATCCATGAGGGACCATATACACCCTCCTTAGATGAGCCACCCTCCTACATAGTGCTTCTAACTGAGTAGATGGTCATTAGGCCTCACCTTGTGCCACTTCTTCCCACCTTTCATGGCATGGAGAGTGAGAACCCCTATTCACACATAAGGGAGTTTGAGGAGGTCTATAACACATTCAAAGAGAGGAGGCGCAGCTGTTGATTTAATGAGGTTAAAGCTTTTCCTTTCACACTGAAGGATAAAGAAAGCAAAAAAAGATGTAACCTCTAAGACAAAGAAGATGTGAGCGGGAATGTAAAGTGAATTTTGAAGGGTGCTTCCACTCATAGAACAAACAACTTGAAGGCGGATTTCAAACTTCTCGGCTAATGAAAATGAAAAGAATTCTATGCATCTTTAGGAAGATATATGGAAGCACTCAATGTTTGCCCTCACCATGGGTTTGACACATGGCTTTTGGTCAGCTATTTTTATGATGGAATTTCTCCTACCATGAAGCAATTGCTACAGAATATGTGTGGTGGAGACTTCATGAGCAAAATCCAGGGAGGATGCTAGTTTCTTGAGGTTAATATATTAAAGCATCAAAGCTTGGGATGAGCCCTAACGAGGGTGGAAGAATGAGACCATCGATCGGCCTGAGGGGTGGCATTTATTCTCTTTGGGAAGACATGGACATGAAAGCCAAAGTTTCAACTTTAGCTAGAAGGTTGGAAGAACTGGACATGAGAAAATTGCAAGAGGTGCAGGCAGTGATTAGTGCCCAAAAAATGCTATTTTGAGCCCTATTTATTGTAGGTTTTGAGCACTTTTTATCTACTAATCAACCGAATTAACCCAATTGGCACACTAAGGTCCCTGCTATTCTACTGATCGCATTTTGTGGCTAATTTTGTAGTTTTTGCAAGCTATTTATGCCAAAATTGTTAAGTCGATCAAGCCTGAAGAATTGGTCGAACTCGGCGTGCAGATCAGGGAAACCAGAAGGAAGAAGGCAGAAAATGCAAGAGAGTGGGAAGCTTGCGGGAGATTTTGCGGTACATGAAATTTTGTGACTACTTGAAAATGCTTCTTGCATTTTGATTTTGGCCCCTTTTGACTTTTGGTTGACCCACTTTTTGCATTTTACCATTTTACCCTTCATGTATAAGTGGGTATTGATGATATTTTTGTATTTTTGCTGACTTTGAGCACTATATAAGCTCAAAACAAATCTTGTAAGAAAGACACTTTTCATTCTCTTGGAGATGGACAGATAACTGGGTTGGAGTTTTCCCGCTCCTTTTTCTTTTCTCTCATTTTCATTTCCTTTCTCTCATTTTCTCGGTTGCCAAACACCCCTCTGAGGATGACAACTCAAAGGATGGTTGGCTAGACCTCTTTTCTCCTTAAAGAGGAGGGCTGTTGGACTAGGGTTTTTAGGTAAATGTTGGTTCTCTGTTTTTAACACAAGTTTTTATTGGCATTTATGTTCTTATTTCTCACTCTATGTTAGAACCCCTTTGATGTGCCTTGATTGACCAGTATTTGGCAACCTTTTAGGGTTCAATGGATGCTTATTGCTAGATCCATTGAGATTCATTAGTTGCCTTCTATTTGTTACTGTAAGATAGATCAAGGAGACATGTTTTCACTGTCCGGGAACATTAATGCTCAATAAATGCTATGTTTCAAAAGGAAAATTATTAGGGTTAAGTTTTTGTGGCCAAATAAAGATCCGGTTCGGGAAATGACTATAGGTCATCCTTCCAGAGAAAGAGGACCCGAGGACCTCTCGATTACCACTGAGGACCTCCAAACTGGTGGCTCGATAGCCCCGAGGAGTTCTTTCTATATTTTATTTCACCTTATTTTCAGTTTGTAAACCATCAACCTCCACTGTTTTTACCAAATCCCAAAAATCCAAAATAAATTCACCAAATTGAGCCACACTACAAGTCATTTACATGAAGAAAACCCATCCCTGTGTTCGACCCTATAGCCACTATACTACAGTAGCTAGGCTATGGCAGTAGGAGGAATTTAGGTATATATTTTGTTGATTCTAGACCACCCTACTTGCGCACGAATCAAATGGTGCCGTTGCCAGGGATGGTGTCTAAGTGCAAATGATGACCTAATGAACACTTGTGATCCTCATCACAAGATCTGGTGAATTTACTTTTATTTTTCTATGTAATATTTTTCTGTTAGTTTGTTAATTTTGTTTCCCTGTTTATTTTTTATTTTTAGCTAACCCTAACCCTTTAGGTAGGACTGTTTCCTGGTTGTCTTATGTCTGCTCTATTCTTGCTGCATGAGAACATGTTCCAATGGGTAAGGAATTTTGAAGGCATGTTGATCAAAGTTAGTGTTCTACAAGAGTCAATTAAGATTAGATAGTAGTTTTAACGAATGGAACACCTAGAGGGAGAGCAACAAGGTTAGTACCCAGTGGAGAGAAATCCTAATGCATATAGGTCTATGAGGGAATATAGAAACCCTCCATGGATGAGTGTGCCCTGATGCATGGTGCCTCTAACAACTACACCATATGGAAGTGCTTACAACCCTAGTTGGAGGAACCACTTAAACCTCTCATGGGGACCAGAACCTATACAATATGCACCTCCTGCACATCCACAGTATGCTTCTTCATCACCGGCCTTAACCACACAGTCAACCTTTCCGGTTGAGCAAGCCATTACGAACCTTACCAAGATTTGGTGGGTGACTTTGTGGAAGAAGCGAAGACATTCAATGCCCTGATTAAGTCAAATGAAAATTTACATGCGTGGAGGCTACAGACCATAAATTAGATGTGCTTCAAAGTGACCTTGATCAGAAGATTGACATCTTGCAATATTCATTTAAAGGCTCACCAATCGACATATTCATCTAGAGGAAAGAGTCGGAGGAAGAGTGCCTAAGTGACACCATGGTGGAGGGCTTGTGTCAACGACAACTATTATTTGAATCATCGTATATTGGTGTTCAATACATGCACATCCATGGGAAAAAGAAAGAAGTAATCTCCCAATCATGGCTGAGGAGGAGCGAGTGGAAAAGAAGTAGGGGAAGAGCAAAAAAAGCTTATCCTTCAACCAATTCCCATAAAATTGAATCCTAGTGCCACAACCCAAGCCACCAAAAGCCCACTACCAGCAGCACCCTCTCCTTACCCAGTGCACATCTTCTGCGGCTTCATATGACACATTGACACACAGGCACCTGTATACAAAGCTAAAAGGCCATCCCATCTGCATTGCCTGTGCAATACATTAGGAAATTAGTGGGCATTGTTCAAAATTTTGCCATTACATCAAAGACATTGGCAGCTACTCCTATTGCATGGCATAGAAGATGGCTCATACCAAAACCATCTTGGTTCAGATTTGGAGCACCTAAACCTCAGTAATTCCACTAGCCTCAGATTTGGAGCCTGAGACAAAATCTTGGTTCTTGACCTCAAAAGACTTGAGGCTGGTTTGAGGTGGGGGGGACCATCTTGGGGATTCCAACTGACCTCAAAGACTTGAGGAACTAGTTTGAGGGGGGGTGGGCTGCTTTCAGTCTCAGCTTTTGTTTTTAGTTCATGTGGTGTTATTTTATTTTTTGATTTATTTAGTTTTTCTCTTTAGATTTCCCCCAATTTTAATTTAATATTTGTTTATAGCTTATTTTTAATTTTTTTGCATTTTTTTAAATTTTTTTCGGTGTTTATTTTTGCAATTTATGTCAAAATTTTGAAGCAAGGAATCTTTGAAGCCAAGGAAAAAGCCAAAAAAATTCATAATCATTACAAAATTTCGTAACCTGCGAAAATTTCATAGGCTGCGAAAATTTCGTAGCTTGTTGCACTCCTATTTTGTTTCACCCATAACTTTGTCATTCGAACTCCGTTTTAGGTGTTCTTAGTACCGTTGGAAAGCTTAGAGAGTGTAGAATCTAAATTTAGCCAGAAAGAACACTTTTTAAATTTTTATAAAGGCAAAGTTTTCAAAATGCTCCAACTGGTCACTTTTTTTTTCTCTCTTTTCTTCTTCCAACTTGTTCATTTGAAGCCCGATCGGAGTGAATAAGGTCTCGGTGGAAAGCTTGAGAAGTCTCCTATCTAAAAAAGGGTACATCTCATTAAGTAGGTATCATTTCCTTCTCTAACTTTCCAATCCGAGCCCCATTGCGAACAATGTGACATTTGGTTGGGGGGAAGAGTTAGCGAAGGAAGTGGCTTTTACATTTATGTTTTTGTTACTATTTTGAGCAAGCCCATTTTGTGTTGTTCAGTAGCTTGCTATTTGTCTTGTTTGTAAAGCTGTTAGTTGTTTTTGAAAAGCTGAAAATATAGCCATTTATTTTTATATACATACTATACAGCTTACACTTCTAGTTTTTAAAATTGCCCCATTTTTTTTGTGTTTTGCCTAGCTCGCAGTGTGAAAAATTGAAACTTTGTCCAATGCTATTGTTGTTAGATTGGTTACATGCTTAATTAAGTGGATGATTAGTTAAATTTTTAGTGCTTTCAACCTTTTTCTTCCACCTCTAGCTAATCACACACTGTGCACATAAGGTTTCAATAGTAAGTTGAAAAACTACCTAACCTCCTAAATCTTGCAAAAGCCTATCCTAGTTTCATTTACTACCTTCAATAGGTTAAGGACCCCTAGGAAAAGAAGGCCAATGAGTCTTCTAAAATAAACAGAAGATAAAAAGAAAAACAAAAAGAAAAAGAAAAAGAAGAAAATTGCAACACTTTGCCTTGAAACCTTAGAGCACGGTCAAGGGGTATATGTGAAAGTCTTTAAAGCACAGTGCCTAAACCAGCTGGTTGGGGAGCCATCGACTTAGTGCTTGCTACATGGGTGGATAGGTGAGGTCTAGCAAGTTGTAGGTGCTAGAGTCTCAAAGTCATTCGAAGTCCGGGGTGAAACCTGAAGAGTTTATGGTTGAAAAATCCTTATGACTTGATTCCCTAAGCCTTGATTGGTTGGGAGACATCGGTAGATCCTCGTTACATGGACTTTGGTGAGGTCGATTCCTCAGCATTGCACCCCTACAACACAAAAGAATTGTGGAATAAGAGCGGGTCTTGATCTAATATTTAGGTTGAATTTAGGTGTCTGGAATTGGTGGCAATATAGCTTGGTTGGGAAGCGAGTAGTTTGGCCAGGTTTATTGTTGAAAGCTGATCAAACAAACACTTAAGTTTTGGTGGAAGTTCAAGGTTGATTCAGCAAGAAGGAAACTCTTTTGATACTCTTTTTGAAAATTCCATTTTTGTGAACATGGTTTTGATATTGTTTTATATGCTTTTTCTTTCTTTCTTTCATTGCTAAGGGACTAGCAATGTGTCGGTTGGGGGGAGTGATTAGTGCCCAAAAAGTGCTATTTTGAGCCTTATTTATTGTAGGTTTTGAGCACTCTTTGTGTACTAATCAATCGAATTAACCCAATTGGTACACTAAGGTCCCTACTATTCTACTGATCGCATTTTATGGCTAATTTTATAATTTTTGCAAGCTATTTATGCCGAAATTGTTGAGTCGATCCAAGCATGAAGAATTCGAGTCGAACTCAGCATTGCAGATCAGAAACCAGAAGGAAAGGAGAGCACAAAATGCAAAGAAATTGGAGCCTGCAAGAAATTTGGCAGGTTGTGAAATTTTCGCAGCCTGAGAAAATGCTTCTTGCATTTTTATTTTGGCTCCTTTTGACATCCAGTTGACCCACTCTTTTCATTTTACCATTTTACCCTTCATGTATAAGTAGGTATTGAGGATATTTTTGTATTTTTGCTGATTTTGAGCACTATATAAGCTCAAAACAAATCTTGTAAAAAAGACACTTTTCATTATGTTGGAGAGGGAAAAATAACTAGGCGGGAGTTTTCCAGCTCCTTTTCCTTTTCTCTCATTTTCGTTTTCTTTCTCTCATTTTCTCGGCTGCCAAACACCTCTCTGAGGATGACAACTCAAAGGATGGTTGGCTAGACAGCCACTCACTCCTTAAAGAGGAGGGAGTACAATGACTAGGGTTTTAAGGTAAGCGGCAGTTCTCTATTTTTTAATGCAAGTTTTTATTGCTTTTTATGTTCTTATTTCTCACTCTGGGTTGAGACCACCTTTGATGTGCCTTAATTGACCAGTATTTGGCAACCACCCAGGAGTTCATTGGATGTATTGCTAGATCCATTGAGATTCATTAGATTGCCTTCTATTTTATTCTGTAAGGTGATCGGGAGACATGTTTTCACTGTCCGAGAGCATTAATGCTCAATAAATGCTATGTTTCAAAAGGAAAATTATTAGGGTTTAGTTTTTATGGCCAAATGAAGATCGGTTCGGGAAATGACTATAGGTCATCCTCCCCAACGCAAGGAAAGGGACAGGGATCTCTCGGTTACTAAGGGGACATAAGCCTAGTGGCTCCGATGCTTCAGGAGTTCTTTCCTCTTTATTTCACCTTATTTTTAGTTTGTAAACCATTAACCTCCACTGTTTTTACCAAATCCCAAAAATGCTAAATAAATTCACCAAATTGAGCCTCACTACAAGTCATTTACACAAAGAAAACCCATCCCTATGTTCGACCTTAGAGCCACTATACTGCAGTAGCTAGGCTACGGCAGTAGGAGGAATTTAGGTATAAATTTTGTTGATTTTGGACCACCCTACTTGAGCATGAATCAGGCAGTGACTGAGAATCCTGTGCCAAATAAGCCATGTTTCATTTGTTAGTCCACTGAGCATCTGGGAGAACAATGTTCAACTATTCCAGCAATGAGGGAGATGTTAGTGGAACAAGAAAATGTTGTTGGTTAATTCAAACCATCAACTAATGCACCATATGGCAACACTTACAAACCTAGTTAGAGAAATCACCTAAATCTCTCTTAGAAGCCAAAACCTCCACAATATGCACCCCCTACTCCTCCACAGTATGCATCAACATCTCAGCCATCAAAACCATAGTCAACTTCTCAAGTTGAGCAAGCCATTCTAAACCTGAGCAAAGTGGTGAGTGATTTTGTAAGAGAGCAGAAAACAGTGAATTTGCAGTTAAATCAGAGAGTTGATGATGAGTGCAAAACTCATCTATGTTTTGAGTTCATTTCACATGCTATTTTGTGCATTTTATATCCATATTCATGTAAAACTCATAAAATTTCCTCTAAACTTGGTTTTGTAGGATTATTGATGAAAAGCATGTGATTTGGCAAGAAATGAGCAATATATTTCCAAAAGAAGAGTTAGCCAAGAGTCTCATAGCGCACCACTGGAAAGATGAATTTTTCTGTACCATCTCTGGAACAACAAATGGTTGTTCCCTTATGGCTGCATTCTACATTCAAGAGCTTTCCAGTACTCACACGCCCAAATCAGAGTTAAAAGCGAAGAGATTATGGCCACGAGCAAGAGTTAGAGAAGAAAAACCCCGGTTCGCACATCAGGAAAGAATTTGTCGCGACGAGGAAATGGTCATCAACAGAAAATGATGTCGTGACAGGAAATGATTGCGTGACAGGAAATGGTGTCGCGACAGAAAATGGTCTCCCTTGTGAAAACGCAATGTCGCGACGAAATGAAACTAAAAGGCCGAAAATTGAGTTTTGACGAATTTCAAGCCATTCACCTAGGACCATATATACTCCATTTTTTTGGTAAGGGCAAGCGCGAAAGAGACGGAGGGTTGGGAGGGGAAAGGCCTCTCTCATAGGGTTTCTCTCTCCTAAGACTGCCCATTTCCAGTTTTTACCGCAGATTTTGATTTGTTTAGATTTTAAGTAGTTTTAGAGCATATTTTTATTTCTATTGAAAGATTTCGGTCTTTATTATACTTGAGAGATTCAGATTTCTGCTAAGAGGTTCAAAAACAAAGATTGAAGCGCTAAGAATGCGGATTTTCTCTCTCTCATAAGGTTTTCTACTCTCATGCCCATTTCTTATTTTTGTTTACTTAGTTTTTATTTTAATAGATCTTAGAGCAGATTTTTATTTCTATTGAAGAGATTTCGGTGCTGTACTCAGATATTCAATTTATTTACTGTTGAGGAGAAGATTTAAGCTCAAATCTAGGTTTTTCTCTTCTTTCTCTTGATTTCTTTCTTCATTTTCTTACTTTTTGTTTGATTGGTGATGATTGGAATCCAGTAATGAAACATTAAACACCCTCTAGGGCCGGGGTTTAATTGTTGAACATTCAGATTTGCAGTTTTTCAGTTATTTGTAGGTTGAATCTTGAATTTATATAGTGATGCTTTGTTTATATATTAGATTGTTCGGAATATTAGTAGCTTATACCAAAAAAGAAATTTGTATCTTTGCTCACGATTTCAAGAGAGGCCCTCGAGTGACACGAGATGGAGATTCTGAGTAAAAGAGCGGTAACTTAGGGGTATGTTAGACTAATATCTTGGAACCTGTGAACTGAAAAATTGCTTTGATAGATCACTAATTTGCTCATGGTGTGAGGATTAATTAGATGATGTATCAATTTAGTTGTCAGTTTTTCTCCTTAGTACGATGAAGGATCTTGATCCCGTGTTGTAAGATCTAATCAAGGAAATAGAAAATTTTATTAGATTTGAAGACGAGATACCAATTACATTGGAGAAGGCTTGCATTATCCTGTCTATGGGAAGCAGAATTCTTCGAGTCTAAGAAAATGGTTGTGAAGTATTGAAAAGAAAAACAATCAAATCTTAAAAGAGTGCCAAATTTATTACAAGTAGCTATTTGGAGCCCATTAGTCCTGAAAGAATATGGATCTCTAACTTAGTGAAATGTATGGTGTATGGAGAAATCCAAGCTATACTACATTTCTCTTGGACAAATCTAGAATTCAACTCACAAATGTTGCACTTTCAAGGAAATGCAAAATGTTTTGTAAATAATTATCCCCATCTAGTGATATCTTCATACCCTTTTAGAATTAAGTAGTTGTTTTATTTGGTAGATTTTTAGGATTAGTTTTAAATCAGTTTTGTTTCAATTTGATTGATTTATTCCATCCTATTTGATCGCCCTAAATAGTGAAGAGCCCTTGTAATTAGGTGATCAAATTCCAATTAGAGAGAACCTTTCAATCCTAGGTAAGATGCGATATCCGGACTCCTAGAGTTCACTTTATTACTTGTATGACCCGTGCACTTGCGGAAAGGGGTTGAGTGTTGGTAATACTTTTCAGTTTTTGAGTACACTTACTTTTGTTTCAAATTAGTTTTTGAGTATTTACCACATTCACTCCCTTGACCATATTTTCACATATACATCAAATTGGTCACTTTACAGTTGACACTGTGGAAAGGACTTTGAACAAGAGAATGGATGGGTTCCATAGTGAAATTGTCCAAAAAATTGACAACTTGCAGTATTCCATTTCTAGACTCACCAATCAGCATCAAGTATAAGAAAAAGGGAAGTTCCCCTCACAGACTCAGCAAAACGCTAAGGGAGTTCATGAAATAGCTGACTCAAGTGAAACTACTCTTAAAATGGATGAAGTAAAAGCAGTTATCACCTTGAGTAGTGGTAAAAAAATTGAGCAACCAACGCCTTAACCACTTGATGATGCTAAAGAAGGGCAAGACGAGGAGCCGGAAAGGATAGTGATTAAAGAAGATATGATAAAGAAGAGCATGCCTCCACCATTTCCTCAAGCACTTAGGGGTGAACAACCCAACTGAGATTTTAGAAGTGCTGAGGCAGGTGAAAGTCAACATTCCCCTTTTAGACATGATTAAGCAAGTTCCAACGTATGCCAAGTTTTTAAAAGACTTGCGCACAGTGAAAAGAGGGTTGAATGTGAACAAAAAGTCTTTTTTGACATAACAGGTAAGTGCCATCATCTAGTGCAAGACCCTAATGAAATACAAAGCCCCAGGGTGTCCCACCATTTCAGTGAACATCGGAGGAACTTGTGTGGAGAAGACATTATTAGATTTGGGAGCTAGTGTCAACTTATTACTGCCACTCAGTTGCCAGCGGCTGGGCTAGGAGGAGTGAAACCACCACTATCTCACCTTGTCTTTGCGAGCGGGTCATTGAAAAATTGACCTTTGTTGAAGATGTTTTGAGTGCAATTGGACAAATTTTGCTACCGGTGGACTTTCAGTGACTGTGATATTGAGCCGATGGTTGTAGGAGCCGTTTTTTATTTTTGTGCTTGGAAGGCCATTCTTGGCTACCTCAATCCTGTCGTTAGCTGGCTCGAAATGGGTTATGTAACTCACTTTTGGCAATAAACAATGGAGCTCAACATCTTTCGTAACAAAAAATATATTCACTAGGAAGCGTATAAGAGTGTGTTTGATTAACACCATTGTGGAGGAACAATGCTTAGTGGCAATGGCTACAAGCGAATTGATTGAGGTGGCGAGCTTCTGAAAGTGAATGAACCCTCAGATTATGCTATTTTTTGTCCTTGGAGAAAAGAAGAAATCATTCCCTTGATGGCGAGGAAGATAGGGAAGAGACGAAAGGAAGAGCTGGCTTGATCTCAAACCCCTCCCCACAGAATTGAAATATGCATACTTAGAGGAGGGTGGCCAATGCCCTATGGTTATTTCTTCATCTCTAAATGCCTCACAGGAAGACAATTTGCTTGGAATCTCTAGGAAGTGCAAACAAGAGATTGGATGGCAAATCTTGTATTTAAAAGGAATTATCCCTTTGGTTTGCACTCATCACATTTACATGGAGAAAGAAGCCAAACCAGTGCGACAACCACAGAGATGATTGAATCCCCACATGCAAGAAGTGGTGCGCGCTAAAGATCTAAAATTGCTACAGGTCGGCATTATCTACCCCATTTTAGATAGTCACAGGTGAGTCTTGTAGGTTCTTAAGTCAAAGGGGTGACTATTGTGCAAAACGAGAAGGGAGAAGATATGCCTACATGCCTTACCATAGGTTGGAGGGTATGTATAGACTATGGGAGGCTAAATGCAGTGATAAGGAAGGACCATTTTCCTTTACCCTTCATTGAACAACTTCTAGAGAGAGTTTACGGGCACCCATTTTATGGTTTTCTAGATGGCGATTCCGGATATTTTCAAATAGAAATTGTTGTGGAGGACCAGGAGAAGACCACCTTCTCTTGTCCCTTTGGAACTTATGCCTATAAGAGAATCCCTTTTTGTCACTCCCGATTCAGTCCGACCGATTGCGGATCGAGCCCAGAGATTCAGAGCGAGCGACTGGGACTCTTTACGATTTTTAAGCTACAGAGACATGCACGTAGGTATGGCCCACATCTTATCATAGAATCAAATGTATATACAAATCAAAGAACTACCACGAATTGGTGTCCATCAAAATCTAGACACATATCATTGGTCCCATTTACTTATGCATATCTGAAAACAACTTTACATTCCAATTACATATTCGGAGCGCGGGACTCTTTGTGATGAACCCTTGCGGTGTGTTGGCCCGGTTGTATGCGGATGTTTTGAGACGTCTTCTCACTGGCTACCTACGGATTAAAAACCCGTGCTAAGCTTTACGCTTAGTGGGAAACATATTTTATAACTTATACTGATACATATGCATTTAGACTGAATCATGATGACATATAGCAGAAACAGAGATAAAATCTTCATGAATTCATATAATCCAAATGTATAATAGGTCAGATCATATTCAGAGCAAACTTAGACATATACAATGGCAAGGCATCAATTAAATCTCTTTTACATATCGCAACTTTCGGTTTTTTAGTCGTTTTCCTATTCATGTCATTGACATAATTCTGTCTACTTGTACCTTGTGACTTTTAACAGAATTCTTACATCTCCCATAGGAGTATATCATCTACTGTACTGAACTTATACTTAGAGCAACTTATACTTACTCAGATCTTACACTTATGGCAGACTTATTCTTATTCGGAACTTATACTTATAACATTCTGATCTTATACTTACTCAGATCTTACACTCATGGCGAGACTTAATCTTATTCCGATCTCCCGTAGGACACAGATTTATTCAGATTCCTTATATACAGTACTGAACTTATACATATACTTAGACGGAGGTACTTATCACGTACTCATACTTCTATCTGTCTTATACTTGTTTAGATCTCCCGTAGGAGTTTCAGAGCTTATGCTTATACCATAGGGCTTATACTTATACTACAGAGTTTACACTTGTTCGGGAGGTACGTAGGTACCTACGAGATATGTGGGCGATATCTTGGTATTCTTGGAAATTATTCTTATACGGAAGTACTCGTAAGTACTATAAAACTTATCTTTGGTACCATTATCTTAACCTTATTACTCTGAAGCATATCCACGGCATTCTGAGCTTATACTTATGTTCTGAGACATTCTTGTCTTCACCGGATGCTTATACTTGTATTTACATAGTGATTCTTGAATTTCAAGATCTTATTCTTGTACGAGAGTACCGCCGTCTGATAAGTCGAAACTGATCAGAATCATATCACATACAAAGGTCGGATCGGACTTATCACATATACGGACATTAGTCCATAGCAGGTACAGATCACAACAGATACATATACCAGGTTTATACAGATTCAGAACATATCCCAAAACAAACAGAGTTGTTGGTTCATATCAGAGTCATCTTTAGACTTATACAATTTCTTATGCTTATAACAGGCTTATGCTTATTCGGATTTCCCGTAGGAGTTTCAGAGCTTATTCGTATACAAAGTACGTAGGTCTTGCAATTCATTATAGGAAGTACACATTAGGTATTCTTTGGATTCTACTTACCAACAACTTATGTTTGCATTCGGGACTCCATTAGGAATTCTGAGAACTTAGCCTGGACTTATGTTCATTCGGGACTCCCATAGGAGTTACAGAACTTAGCACAGACTTATGTTCATTCGGGACTCAGAGTAGGAATTCTGAACTTATACTTATTTTACCCGTCACGGGAGTACACATGGAGTACTACGAGGAGATTAATCGGATACGGGAGTACCGTGGAGTACTACGAGCAGTCTGAGTGCATTCAGATCTTATTCTTATTCTTTATTTAGTGTCTTATCATATGTCTATTGGACTACCTAGACCAATTATAAGAAATGAGTAGGACGTAGTATAATAAGTACTTGAAAGATGCCGTCTGAGCAGTGCAGTAGCACGACGGGAAGCTAGAGGAAGCAGATTCGGGGCGTGCACGCGCGCAACGAGATGCCCGTAACGCAGCCTGAGGAGAGTCTTTAGGAGCACCCGTCCGGGGCGTGCACGCTCCTTGCGGCGAGTCTTAGTAGCACCCGTTAAGTGTCGAACGCGCAATCAAAGCGTGGCTATCCACGCGCGGGGAGTGTCGTAGCACCAGCGAAGTCGCGGAAGCACTAGCAGAGTCGCGAAACGCAGCGGGGTGATGAAGTACCAGCAGGACGTCCACTCATTCATTCTTCTGTCCTAGGTAGTCATGTTGTCATATGTCTTTCAGAACTTATAACCTTTCTTAATCACATTCTGTGATCATGACATTTTATCTTTCATATTCATGTTCATGTTTCATGAACAAATCTATACATATGGCATTTCATATACTTATACAGAAATACTAATGTATTCACACATCGTTCATGTATTCTTGTCCCTCAATGCATCTACTTTTCTTAGAAATTGGTATCATTCCAATTGAATCATCCGAACTAAAGTTATGGCATTTCATGCAGGCTAATTGGTTCTTGATTACACTAGGAATGGTTTGGATTTCTTATTTTTTTCAGGAAGCAACTTCATACCTGACCCTGGTTCTTTGTATTTCATTTGAAGCTAAGGTTCTAAGGGTTCATTCCAACTGGAATCACTACGTCAGACACGAGGAAACTGAGTTACGTCAAAGCCCGAACTACTCTTGTAATCAAAGAGCTGACGAATTTGGCTGGACTATAGCCCTACTTTGAGTGAATTTTTGGACCACTTAGAGTCATAATTTGACAATGTCTATCTATTTATGGATGTTTGGTTCTTATTGAAGTCTAGTTTAATTAGCCACTTGAATCACTCAAATTGGATAATAAATGAGCAAGTTATGGCTAAAATACAAAAACTGGTCAAAATAGAGCAGGGTGTACCGGTACATGTCTGACCTGTACCGGTACATGTTGGCCAAAAATGACCAGAACCCAAACTGTACCGGTACATGTTCAGGGTGTACCGGTACATGTCACCGAAAATTGCCCAGAATGTGTATTTTCTCCCATTTTTCCATGTGTTGATACCCAAATCAACCCAATACTCCATGAACACGTCAAGACCACTCCAATTCATCTTGAAATCTCTATTTTTATGCAAATCATATTTCATTACATATCTTTCCTCAAAAATCTTCCATGGATTTCCCCCAAAACAACTCTAATATGGGTCACAGCCATACACAAAATCAAAACTCAATTTAGGGTTTATTCTAAACCACCAACTGATTACTTGTCTCATTTAACCATGAATCCAACCTCAAAAATTCCATACTCATCTTGTTCCTTGTAGGATTTACCAACCTTAATTTTCAAGAAATCTAAGGTTAGAATGCAATTCTATCAAGACCCTACATTTGGAGACAAGCTATTAACCATACAAAGCCTTAAAATTCCATAGATCCATACAATTCCATACTTAAGTTCAGTTTCCATACCTTTCTTGGCTCCTCTCTCTTCTTCCTCTTCTTCTTCTTCCTCTTCCTTTTCTTCTCCCCTTCTCTTCTCTCCCTCTACGGTTTGTTCTTCTTCAAAAATGAGACCAATTTTGGTCTTTAAATCAAAAAATCTCTTAGGCCTTGTTTGGCTCTCAAAAACCCATTTTTGGGTTAAGTTTCTTTATTTGCTTTTTAGTCCTTAAACTCCTTTCTTTTTGCAAAGCAACTTATGCCATATTCTAATTTAACCCACACTCTTCCTATTTTATGACTTTCATATCCTTTTTGCCAAATTACAAGTTTGCCCTTGTATCTTGTAAACTTTTCAGGGTTTCTCAATTTCCATGTTTCGCATTTAAATCACGAAACATTCAAATTATGCCTACAAAATACCCTAAACATGTCGAAAACGACTAGGGTATATTTCGGGGTGTTACACTTTTGGCCTTTGCAATGCACCTGCCACCTTCCAAAGGTGTATACTCAGTATTTTCAGTGATATGGTGGAACACATTATGGAAGTCTACATGGATGACATCAGCATATATGGAGGTACTTTTGAGGAGTGCCTGGCCAACCTTGAGACCATCCTTAACAGATGCATGGACAAAAACTTGGTGCTTAACTAGGAGAAGTGCCATTTTTTGGTAAATCAAGGAATTGTCCTTGGGCATGTTGTTTGCCTTTTATTATATAGACTGAAACCCCTCAAAATTAACATAATTACAGGAGCATTACGCTCTTCTTGCATCTATGTTAAAATTGGATAGACTTGCTTCTTAGATAAAGTTCCTTTGTGTCGGGATTCAAAATTTTGGAGTTTAGTCTATGACCTTCATATACACAGGTCATACAAGTAGTAAAAATTGGATGTAAGTCCGAGATATCATTCCCCACAGATTGACAATAGTGGAAATCCAACTACTGACTTCTTAAGGTCCTTTACTATTTGAACTTAAAATGGATAGTGAAGTTTAATCTAGAAACTAATAATCATTATTTGTATCATTATATGGCTGAAGTAAATAATATGACTAAAAATAAGAACAAAATTCTTGGAATTTGAATTAGTTTCTGTGAAATGAACCTTGTATCAAGAAATCTTGTAGAAACAACAATTCTGCGATAAAATGCATTGCTCACATTATAATGATGGGTTTGGATTTGTCCAATATTATTTTTAACAATGCAATTGGATTTCTTCATGTTCCTTTGGTTAAGGGCCTCTTCCTTCCTTTTCTAAAGACAAAGGATTTAACTAGCTACTTGTAATTTTTAGGCTTCTTACGGGATCACAGGTATTTTTCTTTCTGTGCTTCATACCCATTTCACGAGGCTGCAGTCTTTTTGCTTCCCACTTCTACGGGGTTCTTAAACTTCTACCATCTAATTGATGAATCATCCTTTTAAATCTAATGGTTCTTCCCTTCCCTTGATCGGATCTCGGCTAACTTGAGGGTTGGGAATTCCCATTTAGATTAAGAGTGAAATCTCTAATTATTATATTGATAAATGCTGCTCCCCTCGACCTTGATTATGAGTGAAAGGGAATTTATCGAAATGAACCTCGAGCTTAGTAGTTCATCAATGGTAGTCTAACAGCCACCCACAAGTGAATGCTCCAATCTGGGAATCTCAACTCTGTCACGTAAGGGCCTCTGGAAATCGGAAGCGAACACTCCTTAAAGTGGTATTGAGTACTATCATTGGGAACTAATCAGTTCGAGAACAACATCAATCAAATGAAATCCCAATCAAGTATTTCTCTCTAAATTCTGTGAAAAATTTGTAACTAGCAATTAAATCCAATCTAGCGAAGGCTAGCGTTCTAAATCTGCATTCAACCAACAATAGATCATTGATCGAATCTGATCTTGTAATTGTAATGAAATGAGAAAAGCAATTCGGAGAATTTGTCTAGAATCCATTAATTTCAGGCAACATTTGTATAAAGAAAATCAGAAATTAAATCCAACTTCAGCATTTCTACAAGGTTCGCGGGTTCAGATCCAGAAAAGGAAAAGAAAATAAAAGAAAAAAAAAATCTACTCTAAAATATACAATGAGTCCTCCTCCCCCATTTATGGGTATCGAAGACGGAAGCTACTTTACTATCCTCAAAAAGTCTATTTATATCTGTCAAAGGAAAATGAGCCTAATTCAAAAAGCTCCAGGTGGATTTCACTAAAGAAATATCCCAGTCTTCTGTCTCATGTCGTGACCTCAAACTGATGTACCTGGATTTCTCTCATTTGCACTCCGTCCAGCTATTTAATTCGATAATCTCGGGGCTTGTGACTTGGTTCCTTGCAACGCTTGAGAGCAGTGGTCGCTACATCAATTATAGTCGCGACTCACTGGGTTTAGTTATTTTCAGGGAATCGATGTCGCGAATTCATAGTTCCATGTCGCGACCTCATTCCTCCTTCCTTTCTACTGCATTCTGCTTCATAACCTTAGTTTTCGTCATGTAATCTTGCTTTGTTAGCTGTCACCACTTCGCTATGAGTGACTCTTTCCTTCAAGGTATTGCGTACGTCGCGACCTCGCCAGCCCGCGACCACATTCGTATCTACCGCCTAACTTTAGGTCGTGACTTCTTTGGTTGCGACCGGATTCCTTGAACGCTTCAAGATTTCAGGTCGCGACCTCCTTATTGGTTTTTTCTGCCTTCACATGTTCAATTTGCTGTTACTCAATGATTTGTCGCGACCGGGCTGAGTATTCCTTGCCTTTCTTCTGATCACACCCTCAACCCTTAGTTGCAAATCCGCTTCATTCCATCTTTCTATTCTAGTCACGACCAAGACGATGTCGTGGACTCATGGTTACCTCGTTTCTTGTTGCATTTGGTCCCGCCTTGCTCAAACGTAGCCGGTGACTGGATTTTTACTTCGTGTTTCTTCGTGTCGTGACTCGAATGACTGGTCGTGACCTCCTTTTCGAGGTCCTCGACCAAAAGTAATAAGAATCTCAATTTTCTTGGGTATGACTCTGCTTGGCTCAACTTCATGGTTGGTCGCAACCTCCCTTTGCCCCAAACTCCTCGCTTAGTCAAGTAACCTCAAACCCAATGTTGTGACTCAATCTAGTTTCATGTCACACCGAAAGCACTTCGCGAATTCTCAAGCCAGTCCTTCATTTGCTAAGAACTAGTTATAAATCCTCCAAATTTTCTACAGAGACCTCATTTGTGGCTTCATCAACGAATCAACGTCGTGACCTCGAATTGGCGTCACGACCAATTGTCTTCTCAATCATGCCGCGACTGGTGGTGTCGCGACCCAATATTCTACCTTGAATATTTCTATCAGCCTCATCCACTCATTTCCTCGGGTCGCAACTTCTATTACTGGCCTATTTGGTACTCGTCGTGAACCCCACTTCGGCCATGACCAGTCTGACGTAGCCTCTCATTTCCTCTCCTCAAGACTAGCCTCAGGCCGCGTGATCTGAAATAATCGAACTGACGAGCTTCGTCGGCCATGAATTCAATTTTAAGTTACACTTCATTTCGCTTGAGAATCGCTCTTCCTCGGTTTTGCTGACCTTCATTCTCATTGTAATTTTTATGCAAAATTGAATTTGAGTAAGATATCCATGTTTCTACATATGTAACTCAATACTATCTTGCAAAAATATTTCTGTAAAATGGATTAAAATCAAAATGAGTTGGACTCACTAAAATTTTCTAAACTTAAAATTCTGTCATTCCTACTAAAAGTAAGAAGAATTGTTTTTCCTCAAACATTTGAGCTTTATTTTTAAGGACATTTTCTTGATTCAAAACCTACAACTTTTTATTCCACCCTTGTAACTTGAAAAAGGAGGATAGCAAAGATTATTTTAAACTTCGTCAAATTCAAGGAAAAGGAATGATTTCAACTTTTATCACAAATCCAACGATGAATTCTCGGTGATTTAAACAAAGCCCCTGGCCAACAAATCTTGTTCTGTGAGTGTGCAGGTCTTCTCAATCTCCTTTTCATCTTCAGTCAATTAGTTAATCTTCTAAGAATCTTCTTAGTAAGCTAGTCGTATCCCATAGGCTTGTTTTTCATATCGATCTCCATCACTAATGTAGGTAAATTTTAACCTTCAAGATCAAAGAGGTCTTCTTCGTGCTTGTAATGTGCCAGCTTGTGTAATTAGGTAGATAATTGGAAAATTTTGCTGCAAATTACCAAGATTCCACTCTCTTCCTTTTCTATCTAATCGCTTCTCTCACTTTCATCATTTTCCTCTCATTATAGGATTCTCTCATCTTGGTCCAGTACATCTTTTAATGGCATTTTGATTTGCCACGCACCTTAATAAGGCAGCTTCCTTTTCCTGACTTTTTGTTTTTCTTTCTAGGAATGGGGATATGCAATGTTTTGTCTTCTTTAGGCTTCTATCACTCTGTGAGAACTTCTCGGGGCTAGCAACTCCCATACTTACTGGGCATTAGTACTGTGTCAAAACACCCCTACGAGCTTAATTGTCTACGGGAGATAGGCCACAAAGACAAAACTTATTCCTCTTTCAATCTCTCAGTTCTTTTTCTAGTTCTTTCTAAGTTAGGTTTCTTCTCCTCATTCGTGAATAAGGAAATATATTCCCCCCAAACTTGTTTCTTTCTTTTACAACAAACCTTTTGTTTTGGAACTGATACCTGGGGGTTCTTTACCGCAGCATTACTTCAAGGAGGGGACTCGTGTTTCTAATTGGCCGCTAATTTGGAAGAAATAAGGCTTGCTTTAGCTCAAATCGTGACTAGAGTGTATGCCTTACATACAGTGAGGGCAAAAGTTTGAAAGGCTCAACTTCCAAAGATGGCCTCTATCAATTATTGTCAGCTGTTTTTACCTAGGATTTCGCCTCAACCAATAATCTCACAAGTTCTAGGACCCTGTATCCTCAATTGTGAATCCCCCAGAAGATGTTACTAATCCTTTTCAAGGTTTCACGAATTTTACGGACCATGTGTACTGTTCTTTCAAGACTTGTATTGACTCACTGTTTATATACACAACTTCACTCATTTTATTTGTTTCTTCAGTAATATACCTCTTCCTATTTCTATAATTTAAACTTGATTTCAATTAATGTTGCAACTCCTAAATTCATTTTACTAATGTCCATTGCTATTTTTCTTTCATCGCTGTTTGGATAAAAAATTGCACTGTCATTTCGTCATTAAAATGACAAGGCTTCAGTGTTATTTGCATACAAATAAGTAATGAAACAAACAACACACCATCCAGCCATGAATCCATTCATATCAAGAAACAACCAATTATTCACAAATCTATTTATAAATTCAAGAATTCACACACAAAATGGTAAGGAAACTAATTATCAAATGAAAATGTTATAACTCTCGTGACAATCTAAAAGAGACACAATGGAATTCTATTAATAATGGAGAGAATATACAGATTGGGAGCTGCAAGGAGAATTTTCAAGTTCATTTTCTTCTTTTATATGCTTTGGGAGGTATGACATTGGGAGGGTCTATATCGAAGCTAGTTAGATGAGGGTCAAACTTTGGAGAAGCCATCTCTGATCTTTATCTCTCATAAGAAGGGGGTATTTCCTTTCCTTTTACATATATATCGCTTGTCAACTCGTGGCCAGATTGACAAGATGTCTCATCTTTTCCCACCTGATTTATTGCCTTTTCCACTCTCGCATGCACCTAGCAAATTGACAGATTACGTATCATCAAATTCATAAGCTTTCCATCCAGATCTTTCTCTCTTCTATACATCATTATCTTCTAGTTGTTGACTCTCTCCTTCATCACCTTCAAATTCTTTAACCGGCTTCTTTATGCAGATATTTGTAGCTTCAATTTTTTTTCATCATATCGCTCTCGCACTCGCTTCTCTTTTTCTCGAGAATATTTAGCAAGCCGCATTCCGTTTGAATCGATTATTGTAGAATGCTTCCAAAGTTAAGTTTCATTTTATTTCCATCATCTTTCTCTTCTTTCTTTCACCTTCTTCTTTCCATTCTTCTACTCTTTGTCTCCAGTTCTGCTCCCACATTTGTTCTTTTCTTCTAACTTCATCTCCCAAAATTTTTTCCCTAATCTGTTGCTGTCTCTCCCATTTCTGCTCTCTTTCTTCCATGTCCTTTTTCATTGATCTGAGCATCTCTATGATCTTTGCATTCTCTTCTCTCCTCCTAGACCATTACCAAGCAAGTGCTCTCAACCCTCGGGGCAGGAATGACTCCGCGGCTCATCCCGAAATGTGCTTCCTCTCGCCACTGCCGCATGGATATCTTCTAGTATCGCAGCCTCCATCTCTTGTCTCATTCTCCTCAACTGGCACTGTTTCTGCTTCGGCATCCACCTCCAATATTCTTTCCGCTTCCTTCGGGGCCCCTCATTACCCGCTAGGGTCGAGGGGCACCTCTGAGGGCATTTTTTCTTCTTCCTCCCACACTCCTTTCACCCTTGCCAAGAGACAAAGTTTGGTGATGGTGGTGGGTGAGTGGATCAACCTCCCTTTGTTACCGTGGGCGGTAGCCCCCGAGCGACCTCTCAATCGATTCTCCATGTTCATTTTATATCCCTTCAAAAGGGCATATAAATGATGGCTCTCCTGCTCCCCAGACTCAGCAAAGATGCTTTAGCCTGAATCACTACGTGAGCGTAGGAAATGTAACTGCACCTTCACTCTTCGAGGGCTCCTGTATAAGATTGCGTATGGGGTTCTTTCTTTCAGGCCTCCCATTTTCCCCTTTCATGTACCAACAAAAGTGTGATTCTTTCATAGTCGGGATTTTCTACCATCTTCTTGCTACTCGACCCGTGTTTGAGCTCCCTCACTTAAATATTTCATTTATCTTATCTATGCCCTCAGGCACTCTGCGCAAACACCCCCTCACGACTTAATCCTCCTTTATGCCCACCATATTTGTATAAACTCCCGGCAAGTATGGTAAAAATCCCGCGCCTGTTCATGTAATAATCCCTAACCTTTCTCTATTACTCTTGAAAAAGGGAAATCGCTTACTAAAACCCCTTTTCACCCATAAAATTTTGTCAAACAAGATTCTCTTGCTCCACAAATCCTCGTGAGCTTCTTTGAAATGGTTCCCTTTGCTGCCTTCTCGTCGTTTCTTCCTTCCGTGCCTATTTGTCTTTGCCCTTTAGTCAGCCTCAGGCAACCGCCTCAGTCTTCTTCCTTCCGTGGGTTCCTTGTTCAACATTGATTCCTTTCCCCAGTTGCGTTCCATATGAACTCTTCCACTCCGCTCGACACTTTCAATTACAATATCATCAATCATTTTATTAAGATCTCGAGATGTCGTCGATTTTTGCTTCATGAGTGGAAGTGATTTTCAGGGTACCGGGTTTGCTCTTTGTTTTAGGGTTTAGAGATTCAAAACGATGGACGAAGTGGTGTGTTAGAACAAACGAATTGAAGATTAATGGAAGTTGTCGTGATGGATCAAGCTTTTAATTTCACTCTTGCTTTGATGGGCTCTATGTCATGATTATAAAACGAGGAGCTCACACATTAAATTCCCGAAATCTCCCACTAATGATTTTGACTAAATATTGTCTTTAATGTTGCGACTCAAATGAGCAAGGTTTAAAACCCACCTTATTAAGATTTGGACAAATTCTGTTTGCGAATCTAGTCACTTTTGCTGCGACTGAGATGTGGTCACGATGCAGAGAATTCAGTCACGATCTATTCTTTTCTTTCCTTAGCTTATTTTGTTGCGAACCCACTTCAATCATAATTTTGTTCCTCCAAACTTGTTGATCAATGTCCCGCTTCGTCGCGACCTATTAATTGATGTTGCACCGGGAATCAGGAGTAAGCTCCTAAAAATCTATGTTGTGACCAAATTTCATCATAATTTTTATCTCATTCATCCCGTTAGCGACTTGGGACAGCTTTGTTGCGACCAAGAAAATTTCCAGGTCTCCTTGAACAATTCAATTTCCAGCAAGTTCAATATACCAAATCCAATCAAAACAAGTACAATTCTATTCATATTCATCATTCAAATATCTCAATCCATGCACTGTGACTTCAAAATCTCTGAAAGCAAAAAATTTTAAAATTCCCAAACTTTCAATCATGCTGCAGATCTGGTGACAAAATCTGGCCAAATTGAGAAGAGTACATCGCCTTTGCTCTTGTGCAGATTGAAGTTTGAAATAGAGATTCCTCAGGTATACTCTTATCATTCCCAAGAAAACAAGTAATTTAAAGCAATAGTAATAAAATCACACAAAACTATTGAACAACTCTAAGACAAAAGAATAAAAACTTAAAACAAATTTTTATGGATCATTCCATAAAGTCGCCACTCTTAGCCTTGCTGGACTTGTCGCTAAGGAGATTACTTTGAGCTCCATATTTTTCTCACTTAACTGTGGAGTCACCTCGCAATCCGATTTCCGCCAAGTAATGCTCAATCCTCCGACCATTGACTTTGAAATCTCCTCCCCACATCGGGTTCTCGTCACCGCCCAAAGGTTGTACTCTTGATACTCACCGTATACGGTCCACTCCATTTTGATTTAAGCTTCCCCGAAAGAGTTTTAGTCCGAGTCAATGTAATGCATCTGATCTCCCGCTTTAAATTCCCTCTCCTCAAAACTTTGATCATGCCAATTCTGCTTTATTCATAGAGATTTTTAAAATTAATATGCTTCATTCCTCAACTCTTCCAATTCATTAATGAGTTAGCTTTTCTTCTTTTAGCAGCCTTGAAGTCAAAATTCTATTTAATCGCTTCACATAGTTTATATTCTAGTTCAAGAAGAGCAGGCAAGGTTTACCAAAGACAACCCAGATTGGGACATTCTAATTTGGAGTTTTATAAGCAAACTCGTATGCCCATAGTGTGCATCATCAGTTTCGTGAGTTCAGCCTTCTACTCGAGCTACGGCCTTTCAAGGATTTTCTTTATCTCCTCGTTGGAAATCTCATCAGCTTCCATTGCTTGAGGATGATAAAGCCAGCTCATAAATGTGTTTGATCTCCATATCTACCCATAAGTTTATCAAACACTTTATTTGCGTGCTGGCTTCCTCCATCACGATGATAGCTCCTGTGCCCCAAATCTGCTCAGAATATTCCTTTTTAAAAATCCCACAACTATTATTAGCAATATTTTTGGGGATAAGTTATCGCTTCAACCCATTCGGGATACATAATCCACAGCTGTGAGTACGTGATAAATTTCCAAATGAAGATGGAAAAGGCCCTATAAAATCTGGTATCCCCATACATCAAACAACCCATCAACAGATATTCTCTCAGGTAGGGCATTTCATGCCTACGATATTTCCCATTCTTCGTACTGATCACGTTTCAACGATTCAAAACAATCCTTGAAAATAAGAGGCCAATAAAATCCCGATTGGAGGATTTTGGTAAATGCCATTCTACAAGAAGTTCTCCATACGGTGCTGCATGAGATTCTAATAAGATAATATCGCCGCTGTACACACCTTCCGACATCAGCACACCTCCTCTTAAACAATAAGTAGTCATCCAGATGTAAACCCGATGTCATCCTAATTTTTTTCTCTCACTGGTAGTTGAGTTCGTGGCATAATTCCACATGCAAGAAGTTCACAATATCAAGATACCAAGGTGACTGAGTGACGCTGAATTAACCGCCATCCGAAAATATTAAGTGCTATTTCCCTTCTCTTCCCCTTGCTCCGCAGGCTTTTCAACTCACAAGCGATCAACTATCACCGTCACAACCCTCTTCTCGCCTTTGATCCTAGATCAAATTCTCAGAATAAATACCCACATGCACTACTTCTCGCTTTCGTCTCTCTTTCTCTTTGCCATCGATATTTAATTACGCACATCGTGTGATGCACGATATGGGAAACCCAATATGTCACGGAGGTGCGAGGTACTGATCGGGACTCTTTACTCCGCTTACGATACTGGTTCATTCAAGTCTTATAACCCAGATTAACGATGTTATATATAAAAGTACAAAATAAAACTACCACCGTAGTGGTGTTTACAGTGTAGCGACCCCTAAGCCTGATTCGACCCGAAAGTCGAGTCCAAACCGAAACCCAGGGACGCCCGGTTTATTTCTTTTAGTATCGTTTTATTTAATTTTTATTTTCAAAATGTCACAATCAAATCCCCCTACCGACCTCGACGATGATCCGAACCTAAGCCCCGGTTTAATCTCGACGTTTCTACTATCTGATCTAAACATTTTTATTAATTCGTTTAGTTGCGAACTGCTTTGGGCAGTAAAAGCCCATAATCATTTTGGCAAATATAAGTAATTCTAAGAAGCCTTATACACATTAACAAAATATATTTTGTCAAAGAAAAGCATTCTATGTCCTTTTCAAGATGATACACAAAATCAAGTTTCGTGGTTTAACCCTTTGTTTACAAACACCACTTGTTCAAAAGATGATATGCAAAAATTTCTGAGTATACACTCCATAATACGTCAGACTCTATGACTCAATGCTACGATCTTGGCTTCTTCCCTTTGCTTACCGACACTACAAGTATAAACTACAGTTTGTGCATTTTCATGCTTATGGTTCTATACAACAATCCATATTCAATTTAACTCATGCATTTATCATTAACTATGCCCAATAGATTCACATATACTCAGCAATGTACAATCATTTACCATTTCATATCATATCATGTGGCTCTCTCAATGCCACACCATTTCAGATTCAACAGCATCATGGGAATATCCATTCGCCAAATGTTGGGTTATTTCCACTCAATATTCATTCCTCACAATTATATGATTCCGCTGATTTAATCCTTCGCCTTATTATCATTCGGTAATGTGTTTATATCTTATATACCCATTCCATCATGTGCTCTCGATGTCGTCAGTATCCCAATAATGGTATCACTCCTATTCTAAAGTTCTCCCCACTCGCGCCTGATGCCGCTTAGCGCATCCCGACACAGTATCAATTAAATGCCACACGCATCGCACTGATGCTCACTGGCGCATCCCGCCATGGGACATTTCTTCAATGCCATACTTACCACGATCGGATGCCGACAGGTGCACCCACTGCGGACATTGGATACCTCGCAGGCGCCTTTGCGCGAATGAGCGCCGATCGCATCCCACGCGATTCATTTGTATATTATTCACTTCCACAATCCCAATGGATTCCGCTTCGGTGAATCCCCGCCTTATCATCATTCACTCTTTTCATTCGCTTATCGACATCGCCATCTGGTCTCGTTGGTCACTCTCTTATTATCTTTCTGCAAGATACATCAACTTAATCATCACTCCACATTACTTACCTATTCATGAACTGATTCACAGCCATTCATAGGTTTAATTGGTAAACTACCAAAATACTGCATTAGCTAGATAGAGTCGTAGAATGAAACAATTTATTCTACCTTCCGTTTCCTGATGTCAATCCCCAAATAGGTTATCGCCTTCTCACCCTTCACCTAGCCAAATACAAATTTTATTCATACTCTTAGTGATTATGCGCGAACGCACTAAACGACATTATCATTGAGGCAAAGCAAAGCCGTCGCGGTAGAGGTACGCACATTTTCAATTTAGACCATTCTATTCCCTATGAGTCTTCATTTCTGCATTTAGAATTGGCTGGGAACCTGGCCTCCTAACTGGACATCCCCAACCAGTTATGCATTTCTTCGCAACCTGAGTCACACATTCTTGGGATTACACGTAATAGCCAGGCCGCTGAATTTTTCCAGACCAACTCCCATGCCTGACTCTGTGTCATTATACTATTTTGGGGTTAAAAGCAAGGCCCATTCTAACTGAATCACCCAATCTTAGAGCACTTAATCCCAAGTTATGTCCAAATGAATCTGACTTACTCTAAAACTAAAAATATGGTGGAATTTTCTGTATTATGGTCTCCACTTTGAGTGAATTTTTAGCCACTTAGATCAGAATTAGACGATACCTTCTCTGCCTTGCCCTCCCTGGAAGTCTATTTTTACGTAGCTACTTGAATCACTCAACCTGATAAGAAAATGAGCAAAGAAAATAAACCATGTAAAACTGTCAGAATGTAGAAATAGACAAGTTCTACCGGTAGAACTTTTGAACTTTCTGCTACCCAAAGAGAACTCAGCCAAAATGACCATAATTCTGGTATTAAATTTAAAAAAGAGAACTTTAACTTCACTGTGTAGAACTCTCCGAAAGTGCCCGTAATGTGTGTTTTCCTCGCTTACTTTCTTTCCATATGTTTAACTCCAATCTACTCTATACCTCATAAACACTTAAGATCACTTCAAATTCATCTATGACTTATCTTTTCTACTAATTTACCGTCTAATCCTTCCTCATTTCAAAGACCTATCATGAATTTCTTCCAAAAATCATTCTTAATATGGGTCTTAACTCCATACACATGTCTTCAATATATTAAATTTATTAGGGTTTGTTCTAACTCAAATCTTTACTTGCAAATTAAACTGTGAACTATAACCTCAAAAGTGCTGAGAGATTCCCATGTTTTTCTACCATTTGGGGTTTTACCCTCTTAACCTCAATCTAAGGGTTTAAAAGAGATTTCTTTCCACAAAACCCTAGACAAGGGAGGGAACAATTCTTTGTAATCCAAGGCCTTAGGAAATCAAAACATACTTTATCCCAAGTTAAAAATATACCTTGGCTTTGATCTTCTCTCCTTCTCCTTCTTCTCTCTTTCTTCTTCTTCCTCTTCCTCTTTCTCTTTCTTTTTCTTTCCCCTTCACTCGCTTGTTTTTCTCCAAATGAGACCACTTTTGGTCTTTAAATCTAAAATATCCTTAGCCTCGTTTCTGGGGGCTCCTCAAAACCATTGGGTTAGTTTCCCAATTGCTTTTTAGTCCTTGATTCTTTCCCTTTTTCTTTGGGTAAATTAATCCTCGTATATTCTAGTTTAACCCTCATCTCTTCTTATTTCAATCCAACTTATTTTATTTCTATTATGGCCCATCTCTACTCCTTACAGATTTTTATCTCCCTTACTACATTTACAATTTAACTCTGAGCCAGCTCAAATTTCTGTTCACTAAATTTGCTATTTACACTTGTCAATTCATCACTTTTCCTGAAAACTCCAAGTTTTGCCCAATTCATACCTGTAATATATAATAAAATTATTATAAAATCTAGTATTGGGCAAGCATACAAAGGTCATATACATACCCTGATTCCCCCAGCCTCATACAAAAACTACACATTCCATTTACATGATCGAGCTACCGAACCTACAAAGATGAACCCCTACTGCAGGTCAGCCCTCGCAGAACGCGAAGATCAATGCCTCCTTCTTCTCTCGTACCTACACCTGACAAAACTCCATGCGCTGCTTCTTCACGCTTAGTAGGAAATATATGTATTATGCATATACACATTTATCGTAAACATATAACAATAACAGATAGCAGAATTTTCATGCATTCATATAAGGAACTTATACAAGTACTTATGCTTATAACAGACTTATGCTTATTCGGATCTCCCATAGAACTCTGCACTTGTACTGCGAAGTACTTTATGTCAAGCTCCGATCTCCAGGAGTTACAAAGAATTATTTTATACTTTAATACGTGTATACCTCGTGAGGTACTACGTACGCATACGTAGGTACTCGTAGGTACATTTAGATCTTATTCTTATTCTTTATTCGGAGTCTTATCCTATAATCAATACTGCCTAGACCACTAATACGAAAGTGATTACTAACACACAATGGCACCAAGGTACAAGACAAGATCGAGGTGTCAGAGTTAATAAAGCGTGCTCGGCTAATCGACGTGAGTGCCGTCACACTAATTAGAGTAATCGCGCCTAAATGTAGAGTATCGTAGTACTAAATAGAGAGTACCGCAGTACTAATGTGCCGAATCAAGGTCAAAGAGTGCCACGCATTCAATCAAAGAGTACCGGCAATTATACGCGTCGCTTCTACCGCAATGTAAGTGCCGTGTCATTTAATACCGGTCTTCGCTTTCCTTAGCAGCGAGGCGGTGGTCTAAAACTTCCTATCTTATTGCAGGGCATGAAGTTTGCCTCACATCGAATCCTCGGCTAAGGCGAAGAGGTACTGCACTTTTTCACTTAATTTCTTTCTTATCTTAACCCTGTTAATCATTTATTAGAGTTCTAATACTCCCGGTATGCGAATTATAGCTTAACTATGCAAAAATACCAAAACCGTGGTTGCAGGAACTAGTGGTACCAGATCGAACTCCAGCCTCGAGGGTGGTACCAAGATTCACTTTGATCGCATCTACCATTTTTCCTCCGCATCAGCGGTGTACCGCCGGTACCACTCCTTGTTTGGTACCGTACCGGGTGTGATTCGTACTGTAAATGGCAAGAGACCACCATTTTTCATGCACTTTTCTTCCATAATTCTCTTCATTACATCCTTCATCAAAACCAACATGGAATCCCTCCAAACAACTCCACAAACACTTTTTAATTAGCCAAAGAATCCAAGGATTCATACCAGTGTCACTAAATTTCCAAAACCGCTACACCAAGTGAAGGGACTCCATATCTAATCGATACTCCAATCAGTGGATTTTCAACCCAACTTCCTATAAATCTGGGGAGTTAGGATTTATTCCTAACAAAACCCTAGAAAGGGAACCAAACTAATATCCAAAGAAAACCCTAGCAATCCATACCTAAGTAGTTTTTGTACAAAATCATACTAGAATCCATACAAAACTTTAGAATTTCCATACTATTCCATACCTTTGCTTTGCTCCTCCTTCATCCTCTTCTTCTTCTTCCTCTTCCTCCTCTTCCTCTTCTCACCCGCATGAGCTCTCTTGTTTGGAGACAAAAATGAGTTATTTTTGTCTCCCCCTTTTTATAATTCAACTTTATTTTATTTGCCTTTTTGTCCTCCTTCATTCTATTATTTGCATTCCTGTTTATGTTATTTTTTCACTTGGGCCTCTAATTTTAAACACACAATTTATAACTTTTATGCCCTTTTGACAAATTACAATTTTATTCCCGATGTCTGTACAATTTTCGGTTTCTAAATTTCCATGTTTCGCATTTAATTTTTACAAAAATTTAATTTATGCCTACAAAATAATCTCTAAACATGTTGAAAATGACTAATAGTGGTCTAGCTCTCGGGTGTTACAATTCTCCCCCCTTAAAAATAAATTTCGCCCTCAAATTACCTGAACTGAAGAGCTGAGGGTACTGTACCCTCATCAAGCCGATTCTCAGTTCCCATGTCGCTTCTTCCCATCATTATGTCGCTAAAAAGCATCTTTACCGTACTAGGACTTGTTTGTTTCCTCAGACTGTCTTATTTCACGATCTAGAATAGCTTTCGCTCTTCTTCGAAAGCGAAATCTTCAGACTTGTATATCTTGAACTCGGTAATATATGCTAGGCTTCGTGAATGATATCTACGGCATGTATTACTGGAATACATCATGTAATTTGTCTAACTCCATAAGGAGTGCCAAACGATACGCTACTGATCCAACTCTTTCTAAAATCTCGTAAGGGCCAATGAATCGTGGACTCAATTTTCCTTTTCTTCCAAAGTGGAGTATCTTTTTCCACGGTGATACTTTTAAAAACACTCTGTCTCCGACTTAAAACTCTATATCCTTTCTCTTCAAGTTAGCATTAGACCTTTGTCTATCAAGCAAATGTACTTTTAATCTCCGTCGAATAATTCGAACTTTTTCTTCCGTGTCTTTACTAATTCAAGACCAATAATCTTATGCTCATTCATCTCTGGTCCAAATACATAGGAGTTCTACATCTTCTTCTTCCATACAAAGCTTCATAATGCAAGCCATACCGAGCACTGGATTGATAACTGCGAAAGCAGTAAATTCCATGATGAATATACCTATCCCAATCCCCTGAAAAATCTAATACACGTACCGGAAGATATCTTCTAATAATTCGAATCACTCTTTCGGGATTGTCCAATCTACTGCGGACGGAAAGTGCAGCATTAAAATTCAGCCTGCACTGCAAGTCGACCAGAATCCTTTCCCGTAATCTCGACGCAAATCGAGGATCGCTGGCCGGATACTAGTCGATACGAATGCCATGTAATCTAACACTCATCTGCCATAGCAGTCCGCGAACGATCCATGGAGAAGCCAAGTCGGAGTAGGAAATGAGCGGACTCGTCAATTCCCCGTCATTCACAATCACCCAGACCGCATTGGCGTTTCATTTCCAAGTAGGGAAACCGGATACTTAAATCCATAAGAATGTTGGTCCCACTTCCATCGGGAATTGGAAGGATTCAATAAACCGGGATGGTACTCGGGTGTTCAACTTTTACCTTGTCGACACGCCAAACACTTAGCCACATATTTAGAAATGTCCTTTTTCATCCTCGCCACCAAGAGATCGCTTCATATCCCGGTACATTTTATTACTTCCGGTGATGGCCGGTGAAAACAAGATTGCGGGCTCTCTATATAATATCTTCTTTTTCAAATCCATATCATTTGGTACACATAATCTGTTCTTGTATAACAAACCTCCATATCCATCTATAGCAAAATCAACCTTGTCTCCAGTACTGACTAACTGAACTTTCTCTTGTAACTTGGCATCATTTTTCTGAGTATTCACTATCATTTCCAAGGTCAAATCGAATCACACCTAATCAGCCAAGGCTCCACGGTGTAAGTTTCCAATCATAAATATTTCAAAGTCAAAGCAGTAAATCATTTTCCTACTCAAGGCATCCGCTCACCACATTTGCTTCCGGTGGTAATCAATTATACACCATAGTCTTTCAACAATTCTAACCACGCCTGCCTCTGCTCCAAATCTTGGAAAGAAGTAAATATTCACTCTTATGATCGCTGAAAATTTAAGCATTTTTTTCTATATATAAATAGTGTCGCTAAATTTTCAAAGAAAACACTACCGTTAACCTGAATCATGCGTGGGATAGTTTTGCTATGCGACTTCCCGCTGGTCCTGGAAGCATAAGCCACCACTTTCCCATCCCGCATCAATACACAATCCCAACCTATCCTCAACATCATTATACAATCGTGTAATCCCTTTACTTCCTCGGGCAATGGTCAATCAACACTCAGTGCTTCAACCGCATTTCTTTTTAATCTTTAAACCGATCGCACTTACCATCCCACTCAAACTTCACTCTCTTCCGTGAGTAATCTTGTAAGTGAGTACTTGCTATAACTGAAAATCTCAGACAAATCTCCGATAATAACCCGCTTAAGCCCAAGAAACTTCTCACCCTAAGCATTTCGAGGAGCTCCAATTCACAATTGCTTCAATTTTCACTGGGTCCACTCTAATACCTTCTGCAAATACAATATGGCCTAAGAATGAAACTTCCTTAAGCAAAAATTCACATTTACTTAACTTTGCAAACAACTGATTCTCTCTCAAAGTTTGCAATACTATCCTCAAATGGTGTTCATGGTACCTCAGGCATCCTTAGAATACACCAGATGTCATCAATAAATACCAATAAATAAATTGATCCTAAATAGGGGCAGAAAACCCTATTCATCAAGTCCATAAATGTAGCCAGAGCATTAGTCAACCCAAATGGCATTACTAAAAACTCATGGGCTTACAATCTGCTCTAAAGTTGTTTTCGAGACATCAACCTCCCTCTCTTTACCCTGAGTTGATGATATCCCGATCGCAAAGTCTATCTCTCGAAAAGACACTTCCTGCTCCTTCGCCTGATCAAATAAATCCTCTATTCGCAACTAGTACTGGCTCTTAATCAAGTACTTTGTTTATTTTCCTGGTGAGGGCCAATGCACATCCGAAGAGTGCCATCTTTCTTCTTAATAAATAAAATCTACAAGACCCTCAAGGCGAGACACTAGGGCCTGGATGAAACCCTTATCTAAGAGCTCATGTAGCTGAGTCTCAACTCTTCGCCTCAGTCGGAGCCATACAAGCATTTGTCCCGATATAGAGTCGCTCCTCGTACAACTCAATGTAGAGATCCACTCTTTTCAGTGGTACTCCCTAGAATCCCTGAAAACACATCAAACTCCCTAATCACAAGGAATATTTTCTAAGTTTACTTATTATCTGGAGTCAAGAATCAAAGCCAAAAAGGCTTCACAACCTTTCTCTCGTAAAACGTCTAGTTTATGGCAAATGTAAATAACTTTCTGGGAATTGATCTCAGACGGACACTCAGATTACTACTTCGATTAAGTCGTAACATTTAAGGTAACTATTTTCTTATCATAAATAACTATGGCCTCGATGTTTGGATAAACTAATCCATTCCTAAGATCAAATCAAACTCTCATGAAAGGCAAAGCAATTAGATCAACCGAGAATTCCCTATCATGGACCATTATGATTAATTTATACACACTCCGCTGACTCTAACACCATGCCCCGTAGGACTTGTAACAAATGTAGTCGGCAAGCTAATAGCTCTCATCAGAGGTAATTTATCATTCATTGGTTCCATGCATATATATGAATGCATAGAGCTCGGATCAATTAATGCATACAAGTCAATGTCAAAGAGAGTGAAAGTACCAGCAATAACCCCCGTTATGTCCGGATCTTCACGAGCTCTCATAGCATAAGCTCCTCTGGTTGCCAGGTGGCTGGACGATTCACCGCCTCGAAGCATTACCTCTTCCTCGTGGAGCCACTTCGCCCCCACCCCCTACTTCCGGTCCGTGGAGTACATCTCGACCCTCCTACCACTCCCATGAGGATTTAGAACTTCCCGATCCTCATGACAAGCCATATCATGATCGCACTATTACCTAAACAACCCCCAGTTACTAATCTACACAAACCATAATGATTCTTATAGCAATGTGGGCATGCAGATCTTTCCTCTGGTCTCAATGAGGTGCCCTCGACCGAATCCCCCTTGTGTCCTCGTAGGTCTTTGTTTCCCGCCCCTCGTAGCCAACCCCCGTACTAAATCAATTTGTGACTCTAGTCTTTTCCGAAGAGGAACCCTTCTCATAACATTTTCTCTTTCTTTCTTTCGACCCTTCATTTCGCACTTCTCAATTTTTATAGCCACAACCAAATTGATAAAAATTGGGCAACTTGTAATAAGTAATGTACTGTGGGAGGGGTACCTTTGATGTACTCATGTAATCCCTCCTCAACCGTCCACATCTGAATTTTCCTGCAGCGGTGCATATTTACTTTGCTGGGCGGCTATTTCTCATACTCACCCACTGCTGCTTCCTCTCGTCTGGGGAAGTCAAGAATTTCTTCCATTTGACTCCTCAGAATCATCAATGACATACTCGTATTAAACTTAGTCAATGGCAACCCCATAACTAGATCTATAGTGGATTTCAAAAACCAAATTTTCCACTCAATCATAAGCCGCACCTCGCAAAGAATGAAACTCGCACATGTGACCTTGGTCCACAGACATCTCCGGCTCATCCAGAGCCCTTCAAGTTTTTCAAGCCAAAATCCCTGGGCTTTTACTGACTCTTCCATACTCGTATTCATGGAATTCCTTCCACTCTATGCTTCTCGTATTAAATCACTCCTGAGCCTCGAGGGGCCTGAGTCGATCTCTAAGACCCTGTCAAGTATCCCGAGAGATTTTTATCAATGCTCGCTGAAGCATTTTCATTTATCGTCGACCTGATGACCGTGTAGCGCATTGATCCAAAGGGATTGACGCCTATCACCGGCCCTCGTCCACAACTTCGAGATGGATCCATTCTAGACAATACACACAAAACAAAGACGTCCGGTGACTAATCAACACATTACATGTAGGTACATCCTTAATCTAAGATTCTTCCGCAAACGCTCAAACCTAGGCTCGATACCAACTCTTGTCATGTCCGGAGGCGCAGCGTACCGGATTGGGACTTTACCCGCTTTATCGTATTACTGGTGTGTCCAAGTCTTATAACTGTATTAACATGTTATATACAAAAGTACAAAATAAAACTACCAATCGTAGTGTTGTTTATAAGGTCATATACATACAAATTCCGAGTCCCATTTTACATATACAAAAACTATAGCATTCCATTTACACGATTAGAGCTGCGAACCCATATCATCAACCCTTACTGCGGTGTCGTCTGCAGTAATGCTAAGATCACCGGCCTCCTTCTTTTCCTGGCATCTGGCCACTCCGACAAACCCGCAAGTGCTGCTTTACGCCTTTAGCCGGAAATATATGTATTATGCATATACATTATTTATCGAAACATAATAATAATGTATAGTTGCATTCTTTTCATGCATTCATATAAGGAACTTATACAAGTATTTATGCTTATAACAAACTTATGCTTATTCTGATTCCCATGTAACCTCGTATTTGTACTTGTAAAGTAAATTTTATGCTTCGTTCCGCCTCCCGTAGGGAGTTACAGAGCTTATTTCTTATATTTCCGAATACGGTACCTCAGGAGGCTACATAACATACGTAGGTACCTCGTAGGTATCTGTATCTTTATTCTTATTCTTTATTCGTAGTCTTATCCTATAATCGGTCGGACGCTTCGCACTAAGAACACGAAATGAAAGTAGTGACACAACACAATAAGTACCGAAGGTACAAGATAATACCGAGGTGCCAGAAGACAAAGGTGAGTGCCAAAGCATTGACAGAGTGTCGAAGCCACATTAATTAGAGAGAGCAATCGGGTACTAAACGAGTATCACAAGACACGTCGGGGCACCGCCGAGAGTGCCGTCAGACTAACCGAGTACCAAAGTACTATACCGCGGCCGCCCCACGAATGTGGGCGCGTGTCATTTAATACCCGGTTTTCGCTTTCCTACAATTATATGTATTCGTAAAACTTCCTATCTTATTATAGGGGTACGAAGTTTGCCCACATCGAACTCTGCTGAGGCGGCGAGGTATGCGACTTCCTTTTCACTTAATTTCTTCTTATCGTGAACCCTCGTTAATCATTTATTAGAGTTCTAATACTCCTAGATAAATATAGCTTAATCCTATGCAAAATACCAAAAACCTGGTCGCAGAACTAATTGCACCGCTACCACTGCTTGGTACCGCATCGACCCATCGAGGTGGTACCTATATTTCACTTGGATGACAATTCTGCATCGCTTTTGCCTCTCCGTTAATTTCTTTCTTATCAGAATCCCCTCGTTAATCATTTATTAGAGTTCTAATACCCTGGTGATGCAAATATAGCTTTAACTATGCAAAAATACTAAACCGGTCAGTAGAACCAGTGTACTCCCCGCTACACTGCTTGCACGGTGATCGAATCGGTTCTGAGATAGGGTGGTACCGCGATCACTTCGATGATACCGGCATCGTTGCCAGACACGGTGATCGTACCACCGTTGCACGGCATCGGTGCGATTCTCATTTTAAATGGCGTGCATCCACCCTTTTCATGCACTTTTCTTCCATAATTCTCTTCTATTACATCCTTCATCAAAAACCAACATGGAATCCCTCCAAACAACCCCACAAACACTTTTAATTAGCCAAAGAATCTAAGGATTCATACCAAAGTCACTAAACTTTACAAAACCATACAATTATGAAGGATTCCTATCTAATTTGACATCAACTGGATTTTCAACCCAACTTCCCATAACCTAGAGTTAGGATGTATTCCTAACAAAACCCTAGAAGTGGAACCAAAACTAATATCCAAAGAAAAACCCTGGAAGAATCCATACCCAAGTAGTTTTGCACAAAATCATACTAGAATCCATAGCCAAAACTTTAGAATTTCCATACTATTCCATACCTTTGCTTTGCTCCTCCTTCTTCCTCTTCTTCTTCTTCCTCTTCCTCCTCTTCCTCTTCTTACCCGTATGAGCTCTCTTGTTTGGAGACAAAAATGAGTTATTTTTGTCTTCTTCCCCTTTTTATAATTCAACTTTATTTTATTTACCTTTTTATCCTCCTTCATTCTATTATTTGCATTCATGTTTATGTTATTTCACTTTGGTCTTTAATTTTAACAACTTATAACTTTTATGCCCCCTTTTGACAAATTACACTCATTCCGATGTCTTCTAGGCCAATTTCCGGGTTTCTACCCCCATGTCGCGATTTAATTTACAAAAATTGACTCATACCTCACAAAATACCCTAAACACGCTGAAACCACTAGGGTCTATTTCGGTGTTACACAATATAAAGTGACTCAAATTTTTCACATGCAAATACTATTGCTAGTAGTTACTCCCTTTTCAAGAGGTAATTTTCGAGCTTCATTTGAAAGTTTTGTCGGCATAGTAAATGGCCCCTCACCACCTTGTCGGCCTCTCATTCCAATACAAATCCCATTGCATAATCACTCGCATCACACATGATTTCCCAAATTCTTTATTCCAACTGGCTTTTCCATGATGGAGCTTCAACCAATCTTGATTTGATCTCTTCAAAAGATCTCCGACATGACTCCACGTAAACTTTGAATCCTGGTAATCTTTTTCCAAGAATCTACATAATGGCCTAGCAAACTTGGAGAAGTCTCTGATAAATCTTCTATAAAACCCAACATGTCCCAGAAAACTTCTTATTCCCTTGACTGTTGTGGGTGGCATAAGATTCTTTATTATTGAAACTTTTTCCTGGTCTACTTCTAGCCATGCTGCAGAAATCATGTGCCCTAGGACAATTCCTTCTTTTACCATAAAATGGCATTTTTCCCAATTCAGAGCTAGATTCTTATCTTGGCACCCGCAAGATCAAGTTCCTCTAAATTACGTTGCGCAATTTTCAATACCTGGATGCATACACTGAAATCATCCACGAAGATTCTATAACTTCTTTCTCGTCAAATCTAAGAATATGGACATCAAACCTTCTGAATGTAAAGGTGAGCATTACACAAAACCAAATGACATTCTTAAAAGCAAAAGTACCAAATGGGCATGTAAAAGTGGTTTTCTCCCGGTCCTAGTAATGGCAATTTGGTTATATCCGTATCATCCATCAAGAAATGTGTAAGCGAGGGTGTCCCCGCTTAACCTATCCAACATCTGATCAATGAAAGGCAAGGGAAAATGATCCTTTCTAGTTGCAATGTTCAGTTTCTTGTAGTCCATGCACACCCTCCATCTTGTCACATTTCTTGTAGGAATCAATTCATTCTTTTCATTTCGATCACCAAGTGAATCCAATCTTCTTAGGAAACCACATACTGGATCGGGCTCACCCAAGAGCTATATGATATCGCATATATAAAACCCCAGATTCAACTATTTCTCAAAGACCTCTTTTCCGACAACATCTTTCATCATAGATTCAACCCTCCCCTTAAGTAGTTCAATAGAATTTCTCAGCATCATCATTCAAGCACATCTTTTGCGCATGCAAAACGGGAGGGACTGATACCCTTATGATCCTCAATCGACCAAGCAACAGCTTCCTCAGACTTCCTTAGAAGTTTCAACTTTGCTCTTCAATTTCTACCAATGCAATTGATATGATTACTCGGTTTTCCTTTTTCTCGGTTCTAAGAAAGCATATTTCAAATGATCGAGCAATTCCTTCAATAATATTAACCCTCAGACTAGTCTCTTGTTCCCGCAGCTTTCTCTCGTCCTTATCGCATACATGCTCTCACTATTTTCATTCAAGCTCAGATCGCTTTCTTTGTTTTCAGAGGATCGGAAGGCAACAATTCATAATCAATACTCTCAAGATACTGGAAATTCATCTCAATTTCATTGATAGAATTTTAAAGATTACAATTAGAATTCAATTCAACACTGATATGACTACTGTTTTCTATAGCTATACAACTTCCTGCATTAGCATCAGGTTGTTCCAAACCCTTGTTAAGGTTAAAGTGCACTGCTTCCTCCCCACCCCAAGGTCGGGCTCTCACCCCAGACATCTATCGCGGGCAAATCCTGGGCCAGCACAGCGGTCTTCCAAGAAGAAAGGAACTCGGGTATCCACTTCCATCTTCATGATCATAAAATCCATAGAAAGATAAATTTCCCCACTTTGACAAGCACATCTTCTAGAACACCTTCCTCGGTCACGCATGGATCTTTCAGCCACTGGTAAGGTGATCATTGGCCAATGACCTTCATTTTGTCGAGCTTTGTCGATAACTCCGCACTCGCAGTTGCAATCAGTTCACAATTCCTTCTCGCACCTTCCTTTCTTTCTCGTCTCTTCAAAAAATTTTGCAAAATTCCGCATTTACTGATCGCTCTCGCAAAGGGGATATTGATTTCTATTTTCTTGAAGATGTCTAAGAATTTAGAAAACTGCTCTTCCCTCCTTGCTTTATGAAGCCTTTGAGGAAATGGCACTGCAGGTGTGTAAGCTTGTGCTTTCTCCTTCTTGCTTCGTCACACTTCTCTCAGCTATTCACCAGGCTAGCTCTCGCTTCGTAATCTTCCGCATGTTTTTCTTCTTCCTTTCCGCTTTCTTCGTCTTCCCGCCCTTCCTTCTTCGCATCGTTCCCACTTTTCCACTTCTCAACCGAATCGCCATGCAGTCCTTCGTTCTTTAGGTGTCACTGGGAATGCACCCTTGTTTTGGGTTTGCATATTCAGGTTAGCCGCTCTTACTCAGGTTTCTAGGTTTTTCAAAGGAGGCTCCTCAGATTCTTCCTCGAAAAATCTTAAGACGATTGAAAACTTCTAAATTAGATAATTTCTGCTCACGGAGGTGTAGTGCCTCGCAGTTCCCCATGAATCGCACATTTGATCTTCAAAGGGCTCGATCCTTCTCTCGACCTCGATGGGCCATTCCCCGTTTTCTCCCCTCATACGTTATCAGCTGGAACCCAGTCAGGTGGATATCCGTCGGATTCTCGCTCTCGTTCGACTCAAGCAGGTCCCTCCACCATATGAGTAGTTCTCATGGTTCCTCGCTGGATTGTAGTGTGTGGGCGTGCTGGGATTCGTCTGAAATGGTAGCTTCGCTCATTCATGTACTTATCCTTCTTAACCTCATAGTGAATCCTCCCCGCTGGCACCTCGCATTCTTCTCATTCCCCTCTCTTTCCACCGCCTCCAATATCAAGGAGCAGGTGGTAATTTTCTTTCTTGTTTGTCCATCTCGTGCATGATTGCATCTAGCCTTTGCTTCCATGGCAGTCATTTTGAGCCACTCTAATGACCCCACTTCCCGCTTCCGTCGTTGCTCCCGGGCTCTCGCAGGGAGCCTCATGTCGTGACTTTTCTAGATCTTCGACAGACTCTCGCTCCTCTCGCACTTTTCTCAATGTTCCACAGCAAGAAGCATCAATGATACCTTTTGAAGTATCATTCAGAAAATGATAGACTATGTCCATTTGGGTCTTCAAATTGATCCCATGCATTGGACATCTCTTCAACAACCTCTTAAACCTTTCCCAAGCAATGTATAAGCTATCATCTTCCCCTTGTTGGAATACTTGATTAGTACCCATACTTGATTACAAGTTTACCCTCATGTAATTTTGGTTCTTTAGCACACTTTTGTAATTTCCTTATACTGAGCACCTATATAAGCTCAGTCTGCTTGTAATCAAATCAACTTTTTATCACTCCATCAATCAATCAAGGAAACTTGGCATGAAGCTTCCTCTCCCTCTGCTGTTGGTGATTTTCTCTTCTTCTCCCTTCACTTTCAGACTTTCGTAGCCAAACACCCTCAGGATGACAAATCAAGGGATGTTTTGATAAAACCCCCCGATCCTTGGAAGCGGAAAGGCCATTGCGCCGATGGCTTAGCTTCATGTTCTCATGCTCTTCATGCATACTTATGGGTATTTCAGGCTCCTCGCCTCCCCACCTTAGTGTTAAAAATCTCTTAGGCATGCTCTCCTTTAATGTGTATTTGGCAAGTTTTTTCGGGTTAAGTGGACATTACTGCATCCACCGATGCCCGCTAGTCAGTCTCCTAATAGTTATCATAGGTAGGTTTTTGAGATGTGTTTTCATTGCTAGGAACATTTATACCTAATCAAATGCCATCTTTCAAAAGGAAAACTATTATGGTTTAGATTTTAAAGCTAAACGAAGATCCGGTTCGGGAAATGACTATATGTCGTGCTCCCCAACTCGAGGATAAAGACCCGAGTACATGTTGGTTAACCTAGAACCCTAAGCCCAGTGGCCCGAGACTTCAAGGAGTTCTCTCATAACTTTTTACATCAGTTATTTCAGTTTTTAACCATTCACACACACTGTTTTTCGCAAACCCTACAAGTCTAACGAGAATACACCATTTTCAATGCACTGTAACTCTCATCTCACGAAGAAAACCCATCCCTGTGTTCGACCCTAGAGCCACTATACTGCAGTAGCTTTGCTACACAGTAGTAGGAATCCTAGGTTATAAATTTTGTTGATTTCGAACACCTAATTATCAAGAATGTATCAAATGGTGCCGCTGTCGATGGCGCCTTGTTTTGAGAGAAAAATGAAGGAACTCTGTGATTCACATCACAAGCTTCCGGTGCAATCTCTTTTCTTTTCGATTTTGTCATTTTTCCTCACTTGCGCCAAATAGGAATTTGAAAATTTCATCACAGGGAGTTAGCAAACTTCACTGTGCATCTACTGTTACCCCATATTTTGATTTTAGCTAACCATAACCCTTTTTGTTAGTCTTGGTTGCTGGGTCTCGCTGTGTGTTCATAGCACTTTGCCAGCTGACAGAACACTGGGTGTGCAGATTGGAAAGGCTTGGTGCTCCAATTGAACAGTATCGTGAAGTTAGCTCGCACACCAATCGATGGAGACTTACCCGGCAACAAGAGCTACCAGGGGCTCACCGGAACCCAATGCCTACCGATCGATGAGGGATCACATACACCCACCAAGGGTGAGTGCACCCTCATGCATTATACCTCCTGCAGAGGATGTGGCAGTGAGACCTTATTTGGTGCCCCTGCTCCCGACTTTTCATGGTATGGAAAACGAAAATCCATACACACACATTCAAGATTTTGAGGAAGTTTGCACAACTTTCAAGGAAGGTGCATTTGATATGGACTTGCTTAAGCTGAAGGCTTTCCCTTTGACCTTCAAAGATAAGGCCAAAATTTGGCTGAACTCACTAAGGCCAAGGACCATCAGAAACTAGGCTGAGCTGCAGGCGGAATTTTTGAAGAAGTTCTTCAGTGCCCATAAGACCAACAATCCGAAGAGGAAGATCTACACCTCAGAGCCTCGCGACAAAGTGCTGAAAAATCGCGGTCGCTAAGCCGAAAGGTATCTTGAAACCATCAGTGCATGCCTCACCATGGCTTTGATACATGGATGCTAAATAACCATTTCGATGGAATGTCCCCTTTCATGAAACAACTCCCCGAGACCATAAAGGAGGGGACTTCCCAGCAAAAACCCGATGAAGCCATGGACTTTGAACTACTTTCAATAAACCTCAAAGGGATGGGATGAGCCTAACCCAAGGGAGGTAAAGAGAATGAAACCAACAGTAAACCTGAGGGGAGGCATTTTTTCATTGACGGAGGATATGGAAATAAAGGCTAAGCTGTCCACCCTAAACAGAAGGATGGAAGAACTTGAGCAGAGAAATCACCATGAGGTACAGGCAGTGACTGAGGCATCTATGCCTAGCCAACCATGTTTCAATTGTCAATCTACTAGTCATCAAGGAGAGCATTGTCCAATTTCCCGCAGTGGATTCGATGGCTGAAAATGCAAATGTCAGGGCTAAAATAAAGCCACCAACCGATGCCCGGATGTGGAAACACTTATAATCCCAACCGAATAACCACTCCCAACCTCGGGGCTCGAAGCCTAAACCTCCCGTGATATGTTCCCCCAGGCACATCACACACAAGATGGGTCCACCTCTCAAGAGCCAGCCAGCCGCCAACCTCATCACCCGTGGAGCAAGCTATCAAGAATGAAAGGTGGTAGGAATTCTCAGAGATGGAGCGTAAACTATCAATGCTCGACAAACCAAAGAATGCAGGCGAAAGCTCCATGGACAAAAGGATCGATGGGCTTCACAAAAGCCTAAATCAAAATTGATACCATGCAATCATCCATCGCATTCGAACAATCGCCTCGTGTACAGAAAAAGGGAGGTTCCCTCTCAAGCACCGCTAACGGGAGTGCATGAACTAAGCTATGCCAATGAGCCTGCACCGAAAATGGATGAAGTCCAAGCCATTATCACTTTAAGGAGTGGTAAAGAAATTGAACAGTTGATGCCCAAGCTTGCACGAAAAACCAGAGAACAGGAGGAAGAGGAGCCTGAACACATTTTTATTAAAGAGGATTCGATGAAAGAAAGCATGCCTCCCCCATTTCCCCAAGCAATGAGAGGCAAAAAGAAGGCTTCTAAGCAAGAAGGCATCTTGGAAGTGCTGAGGTAGGTCAAGGTGAACATCCCACTGCTTGATATGATCAAGCAAGTCCCTACTTATGCTAAATTTCTGTGCTGACTTGTGCACGCCGTGCGGAAGTTGGGATTAATAAGAAGGCCTTCCGAACCGAACAAGCCACTCGATCATCCAAGGCAAAACTCATAGAAATACAAAAGATCCGTGGATCCCTAACCATCTCGCCTCAACATTGGAGGGACCTCGCATAGACAAGGCACCGCCGATCTCGAGCTGTCAACCCACGCCATACTCAATGTACAAGCGCTTAGGGTTCGGGAGCCAAGCCTACCAACATCACCCTATCCTTAGCAGATCAATTAGTGAAAATACCAAAGGGGATAATTGAGGATGTTTTGGTAAAGGTAGATAATTTCTATTATCCGATGGATTTTGTGGTTCTTGATACAGAGCCACGGCGAGAGCACCTGCCAGCGCCCATCATACTTGGGAGGCCATTTTTGGCCACAACTAATGCTATAATCAACTGCTGGAATGGGGTTATGATGCTCACCTTCGGCAACATGACTTTGGAGCTCAACATTTTTCACTTTAGTAACAAGGATAAGCAAGCTGAGGATAAGGAGCAGAAGTCAAAAGAAGTCTACCTAAGTGGCACAGGTGAAGGAAAACACAGTGTTCATAAACTGCAAGAAGAATTAAAAGAGAACCACATAGCTGGATGATCAGCAACTGCATCACCACTCTTTCCTCGTGACTGCCATGCTACCAAAGACTAATTGCAGAACATAATGCTTAACAACCAGGAGTAGAAGTTGAACTCAACTCGCAAAGACACCTCACTGCAGAAGCATGGAGGAGCCCTCCTCGGTTCCCCATGAGACCTCTTATCAGCATCATAGGGAGTGGTTCCTGTAGGATTGGAAACCACTCCAAATTTTAATGAGATTTTTGTTTTGTTTTATTTCAATTTTTAAATTAGGATTTTCATTAATATCCTTTAATTTCCAAATTTTGTGAATTTTCTTATTTTTCAAGCTTAACTTCTCATAAATTTTGGTCTTGTGTTGTTGGGTGTGTGTTCCAAGATGTGGGGAGTAAAATTTTCCCCGAGAATTTCTGTGTTTTGAAAATTTTTGCAACTCAGGAAAATTCGCTGTGTTTCAAATTCTCGCAACCTCGCGAATTTCCCCGTGAGGCTGCGAAATTTGCAACCTCGCAATTTTTCGCAGGATGCGAAAAATTTCCGCACTCGTCGACACTGCTCATCTTCTCCCCAGCTGCAACCCTTCGTTTTCCTGCAACCCTCCGTTTCACGTTCTTGCAATTAAATTTTATTATCTTTTTGAGCCAAATAATTAATGGTCACTAAATGCCATTAATTGATTTTGTCTTCCCACCTACCCCTCCCCTCCTATTTAAACCCTTGTTTACTTTCATTTTCATTTCACTTCATCCTTCCAGTTTCTAAAAACCATATCCTCCTACTGCCTCCCCAGCCCGACACGGCGGCAGATTGGGAGGAGCTCATCTTTCGCATCGCGGTGCGCTAGTGGCCCCACTCCCCTTTGTTGGGATCTCCACTCCGACCCCAACCCCACCGCCTCGCCTGCCTCGCCCACCCGGCAGGCCACCGCAGCGTGCCCGCTGCACGCCCCTCTCGTCGCCGGCCCCCCCGCCCCACCACGTACAAAGCCCAACTACTAGTGATGCCGAGGCTCCTCCCAGCCCCGAGGAGATATCACACCCGGTCGGGGGCCCACTCCACCCGCTCCCCACATCCCAGCCAAATGCAGGGCCCACCCAAATTAAGAGGGTCCTGACCCAGTCCAGGGAGTCATCCACTCGAGACCTAAGCCACCCTCACCACCTTATCGGGGTGGCATTGCCTGAGTCTGCACCCATCTCCGGCATCCATCATCAGGCGGCCTTACTTTCCCTGCGACCCCATCCCGGGGAATGTTGACTGTAGGGGGAGAGATTTCCATGGGGAGGTGTACTACGATCTCTCAAGATTTCCTACAGCTAATCGTGAGTTTCTCGAGACTCCATGCTCCTACGCAGGATATCATCCGGAGCCGCCTTATGCAGCTGGCCGATTCTACTATTCTCGTAGTCATCGAGTTCTTTCATACGATGACATCCTTTGTATGAGCCAACCAGATCGCTTTTGCACTTTATAGAATGATCAATGCCGTAGATACTTTGAGCCACCGACATTTTGAGGTCTAATATGTTTCCACTTCAACATATTGTTCAGAGGAGAGGAGCTATCTTGGAGGTGTTATATCGCATTTCAGAGGCTACCGGGTTCAAATTTCCCGACAGAAATGACATGACGCCCTTATTTCATTTCGAGGATTGTGTGGTCCACCGAAGTCCATTCCGCGCCGAGTCCATGCCTCTTTATTTCCCGACCATGTCAGATTCCTGGAGCATTACTCCAAGTTCCCTACGAGCCTCGATCGAGCTGCCGGCCATTGGGAGGCCACCCTTACTATCGATAGATGGCGGGCTAGGCCTCGAGCCTTCCATTTTCCCCTCCGAGATTTAGACGCAGGACGGAGTTTACCGATGATAGCCCACTGGGACTCGTCCTCTATAGTCAGCACACCGGGGAAGCCTGTACCCGCCTTCACCTGCCCCTCCAGCCTCTTCATCGCCACCATAGTACCGTAGGCTCCAACATCAATACCTCAGCCCGATGCCCTTCGTCCTCCGTGAGCCTTCGAGCCCCATGCCCACGGCCCTGGTCAGGGATATAGCAGGCCGAGCACCTTGCACCGCCCCCTGCAAGAGCACATCCTCTCCGCTGGACTTCGCCCCTACGGAGATGGTCCCCAAGACACTTAGCCACTACAAACATTTGCAAAATTCTTCACAGCCACACTCAGAGAGGATGACCCGCACCGCGGCCGCCCGTAGCACATCCAAAGCAAATTTCATGCATCTACAGAGCCACTGGGTCTCCCGTTGTCTCCCTCCACATCCCCGCCGTGCCCCCGCCTATCCCTCCCCAGATCAGCCCTCCACCATCTACACCCCCGCAGCCTTCATTGGATGTGGGTCAAGAGCCGCGCCAGCATCAACCACTTCACAACGTTTCACCTCAAATTTCGCCCAGCCGAGGATGATCCTTCTCTAGCCACCGATCAAGGAGGTACCACTTCCTCTACTAACTTTCGCCCGCCGACGCTTAGTGTCGAAGTGATGTTCATACTTTTGATTTTAGTTTTACTTATACCACATGCCCAGCAAAGCCCATTTTTGTTTATGAAGAAGCTTGCTGTTTACTTATGTTTGAAAAAGTCAAAAATTTTGTAAATTCACCTTGATATATATAATACAAATCTATTTTTCTACACTTTTGCATCTCATTTTGCCCCTATATTATTGTGGTTTTGCCCTTCCTGTAAATTGAAAAGTTGAAGCACTGTATGATACCAAATGCTAGAATGGTTCCATGCCTGATTGAGTTTTTGGTCAGTTGAAGACCTTGGTAATTACCCCCTATCTTCCACCATTCTTTAGCCACACACACAGTTCACATTAGTTTTCATCAATAGGCTGAGAAGCTGCATACTCCTTTTGCTTTACAAAACCGGCCTTAGCTTCATTGACGGCCCATAATAGATTAGAGTCCCTTAAGAAAGAAGGCCAATGTGTCTTCCAAAAGAAAAAGAAAAGACAAAAGAAAAAGAAAAGGAAAAGAGATAAGTAAAGCCGCGCCGCTCATTTCTCAAAACCCAAGCACCCGCCCGAGGCCCACGGCGAAAGCCTTTAAACCTCGTGCCCTAAACCAACTCGGTCGGGGGAGTCACCGACTTAGTGCTCGCCACGGGTGGACTCGGTGGAGTTTAGCGAGTTGTAGGTGTCGATTCTCAAATCATTCAAGTCCTGGTGAAACCTATGTAGTTTCAGGGTCGAATTATCCTTTTAACTTGATGCCCTAAACCTTAGTTGGTTGGGAGTCGTCTGTAGATCCCCGTTACATGGACTTTGGTGAAGTCGAGTTTTCAGCATTGCACCCTACAATACAATAGAAGTATGAAATAAGTGTGGGACTAAATCTATTTAGGTTGGTCAACAGTCTAAGGCATTGGCAATAGTTTGGTGTGTGTGTGTGTGGGGAGGGGGGGTAGCTTAGCAGCTTATTGGTACAAACTGATCACCCAAAAACACTTAGATTTTGGTGGAAATTCAAATGATTCTGAATAATTGTCGCCCCGAAACTTTCTCCCCGTATGGCATTTGTTCTCCTTAAGCCGGGTCTTTATACGTAGTCCCACTTGTCATGATCAAGGTCACATTATTCGTAGACATACTTTTCAACGCATTTACCCCGCATGATCTTCCTTCTTTTATCATCGCTAAGGACTAGCAAGGTCTTGTCAGGGAGTGGATTAGGGCACCCAAATAGTGCAATTCTCGAGCCTTGTTTATAGCGTGCTCTTATGCGCCTTTTGCGCACTAATCGACTTCAATAACTCGATTGATACATTGGGTCCCGACTTTATTACTGATCACATTTTGTAGATATTTTTAGTAGTTTTGCAGGTCAAATACCTCATAATTCTTCAATTTGATTCAAAAACGAAGAACCCAAGCCGAATTCGAAGATGCAAGGTCGAATCAGAGGAATTTTGGAGCAAAAACACCAAGAAATGAGCTCAGAGAAATTTTTGCAGTATTGCAAAGTTTCGCAAATCGCAAATTTTGGTGTGTTTCCAATTTTCGCAACCTGCGAACACTGCTCACCTGTGTGCCTATTGACTGCTTTTTGACCCACCTTTTGGTGGTTTTATACAAGTTTGCCCTCATGTAATTTTGGTTCTTTAGCACACTTTTGTAATTTCCTTATACTGAGCACCTATATAAGCTCAGTCTACTTGTAATCAAATCAAGTTTTTGTCACTCCATCAACAATTAATTAAGAAACTTACACTAAGCTTCCTCTCCATTGCTGTGATTTTCTCTTCTTCTCCCTTCACTTTCTTGCACTTTCAGCCAAAATACACCCTCGACGATGACAAATCAAGGGATGCTCTGGCTTAAACCCCGATCCTGAAGGGGAAGGCCACCGGGTGCCGATTCAAGCCACTCGCATGCCTCATGCTCATGTATGCATTTATGGGTATTTGTGCTCCTTTTTCCCACCTTAGGTTAAAATCTCTTAGGCATAAGTTCTCCGTATCGTGTATTTGATGTTGGGTTCGCTGGATACTTTCACTAGATCCACCGATGCCCAGCTAGTTGCTCCTATTAGTTATTGTAGGTAGGTTTTGAGATGTGTTTTCATTGCTAGGACATTTATACTCAATCACCCCATCTTTCAAAAGGAAAACTCTAGGTTTAGGTTTGAAGCTAAAATCGAAGATCCTGGCTCGAAATGACTATATGTCGTGCTCCCCAACCTGAGGATAAAGACCCAAAGTACATGTCGTTAACCTAACCTTGCATCTAGTGGCCCGAGAATTCAAGGAGTTCTCTCTCAACTTTTACATCAATTTCGCTTTAACCATTCACACACATCAAGTCAGAACCCTACAAGTCCAACGAGAATACACCATTTTCAATGCACTATAACTCTCCTCTTACGAAGAAAACCCATCCTCGTGTTCGACCCTAGAGTCACTGAGCATCATAAAGAGCTCATACGCGTAGTAGGAATCCTAGGTTATAAATTTTGTTGATTTTGAACACATACTTTGCCAAAACGAATCAATACTATGATTTCCCTTCTTCTCGTAGGCTGAGACGGGAGAACCCGCTCTAAGTCCGTCTCCCACCAAATTCTCTTCCTGTATCAATCGAACCATATGGTAATGACTCATACCATGTGGCCGCAATATCTCTTAAGGAAAAGGAAAGAGATGCAACACTTTATCACTCGCCTCACTCCATTCAGCTTCATCAGGATTCATCTCAAGCAATCTACCTGTGTGCTCGCCGGGTCTTCAGCTGGATGGCTAGTAAACCGATTATGCCTGCACTACTGTGATTAAGGCCGGTTTCAGCTCAAAGTTACTGGGCATCTACAAAGAGGCTATCCGATTGGCAGCAAGTCTTCTGAATTCATAGCCTCCCGTAAATCCTCCATCAGATTCGTATAGGCGGCCTCTCGTCGGCCGTCCCATTCAACTCAGATGGGTCATTTCTTTCAACCGCCATGGTCAGTTTCCTCGCTCTTACTCTTCATTGCTCTTGTGTCTGCTCTAATTTAGCATCTACCGGCAAATGTGTTCGAGTCCTACTTCAGGTATTAAAGAACCTCCCGAAATTTAAATACACTTGGGGATAATGAAACCTAGCTGGAACTTCAGAAATATTTTCACATTGCTTTCAAAGACTCAAGAGCTTGTATAGCCACTGCTTGTAAAACTGTTTTTGGTCTTTTCTTTTACAAAATTTAAGAAAAATGTCCAAAGTAGCATCATTTCACTCTTTTGTCAGAATATTGATCTATTCAATCTTTTCGACCGACAACTAGCATTCATAAAATTGTTTGCCTTTGGTTATATGTACTAAAACCCTCAAAATTATAATTACTGTGAACCTCACACTCTTCTTGCATCTATGTTAAAATTGATAGACTTGCTTTAAATGTGGAATAAAAGTTCTTTCTCGTCGTGATTCAAAATTTTGCTTAGTTTATGATTGCTTAATTCAACAAGGCAATTCTCAGCCTTGCTCAGAAAGGTGCTCTATGCGCTTGTGTACTAATCGACTTTAATAACTCAAGTGATACATTGGGGTCCCGACTTTGCTATTGATCACATTTTGTAGCTATTTTAGTAGTTTTGCAGGTAGAATGCCTTATATTTCTTCAATCTAACTCAAACACGATGAACCTGAGCCGAATACAAAGATGCATGATCAAATCAGAGGAAATTCGGAGCAAATGTATTGAAGAAGGGGAGAGCAAACTGCTACTTGGGGTTGCAATGGCAATCCTGTAAATTCCTCAGAGGTTGCACCTTTGGCAACCCGTGGTACTCTGAGGGTTGCCACTCGCAACCCGAACACTCAAGCCACCGTACCGTTGATTGCTTTTTGACCCACCTTTTTGCTGGTTTTATACAAGTTTGCCCTCATGCATTTTTGTTTCTTTAACACACTTTTGTAATTTCCTTTTAATGAGCACCTATATAAGCTCAGCCATGCTTGTAATCAAATCCAACTCGACACTCAATCAATCAAATCAAGACTAAGCTCTTCATTGTTAGCGATTTTCCTATTCCTCCTTCACTTTCTTTTGCATTCTCTGGTAGCCAAACACCCTCGATGATGACAAGTCAAGGGATGCTCGACTAAAACCCCGATCCCTTAGCTGGAAGGCCACTGGTAAGCTGCTTTTTAGGCTAGCCGTGCATGCCTCATGCTCTTCATGCATGTATTTAAGGGTATTTGTGTCTCGGCTTCACCTGTAAACAAAAAATCTCTGCATGCCTCCTTAATGTGGATAAGTGTTTTCAGTTCTAAAGTGGATACTTCACTGTGATCCATCGATGCCCGCTTAGTCGCCTTCATTAGTTATCATAGGTAGTGTTTTCGAGATGTGCTTTTTCAACGCTAGGGACATTTATGCCTATTCAAATGCCATCTTTCAAAAGGAAACTCTTTAGTGGCCTCAGGTTTTAAAGCTAAATGAAGATCTCGGGTTCGGGAAATGACTATATGTCATGCTCCCAACGCGAGATAAAGACCGAAAGTACATGCTGTTAACCTAGAACCCCTAAGCTCCAAGTGGGCTCGAGACTTCGCTAGAGTTCTCTTTATCTTTTTACATCAACTATTTCAAGCCAACCATTCACAATAATCGCTTTCCACACACTTATTAATCCAAACAAGAAAACACTTGATTTCTAATACACTGTAAATTCTTCTCACGAAGAAAAACCCATTCTGCGGTTCGACTCAGGAGTCACTATACTCGCAAAGAGTTTTCATACGCTCAAGAGGGAACTGAGCATATAAATTTTGTTTATCTGAACACCTACTGGGCCAAATGGAATCAGAAATGTGATGCCTGTTTAGATGGTGCCCTAGCAGAAAAGGGAGTAAAGGAATCCTAGGATTCACACTACGGAAGTTTTGGTGCAATCTTGTTTCTTTTTTATTTTGTCATTTTTCCCCACTTGCAGTTCACTGCAGGGGAATTTTGAAAATTTCCATTGCAGGGAGTTAAGCAAAACTTCACTTTGTAGGACTGTTACCTCGTTTGGATTTTTAAATTTAACCATAACCCTTTTGTTAGTCTTTTTTTGCTGTCTCCTTGCTTTTGTGTGTTCATACAGCTTATGCATAGACATGAACACCGCAGTACTTTGGAAGGGCAGTGCCCAATTGAACAAGGCCGTGAAGTTAGCCAAGACACCAATTCACAGTGGAAACTCTGCTATTAGAAGAATGTATGAGCCAATGTAGTTCATCTTTGAACCCAATGCCTACAGATCGATGAGGGATCATTACAACCCAACAAGGGTGAGTGCACTTCATGCATTATACCCCCCTGCAGAGGATGTGCAAAGTGAGACCCTATTCGGGTGCCCCCCGTCTCCGACTTTCATGTATAAGTACCAAAAAACCATTCACAATATTATCTTATTTCGGGAGATGGGGTTCGGTGATTACTTTCAAGGAAAGTATTCGACATAATTTGCTCAAGCTAAAAGCCTTCCCTTTGACCTCAAAGATGAAGTTTCAAAATTGGCTTAATCCACTGCCAAGGACCATCGTGAACTCGGGCTGAACTCCGCAGCCAAATTTTTGAAGAAGTTCTTCGCCAGCGCTCCATAAGACCAACAATCAAGAGGAACATCTGCCACCTTTGCTCATGACGCGAAAGGTTTTATCGTGCTGGGAAAGGGGACCCGAGACTATCACGTGCCCACACCATGGCTTCATACATGATGCGTCACCATTTTATGATGGAATTGTCCTTCCATGAACAACTTCTTTGAAACGATGTGGGGGGGAATTTCCCTTTAACAAAAGTCCGGGAGTAGAAGCTATGGATTTCTCAACTATGTTGCTTCACATAATTTTAAAGCTTGGGATGAACCCAAATCCAAGTGAAATTTGACAGTACATAGCCCTTGAAATGTAACGTGCAAAGAGATGCCAATATCAAAGGAATGGAAAAGAAAGCCAAGCTTTATCTTCGACTAGAAGATTGGAAGAGCTGAATTACGAAATCAAGATAGCATGCATAAGAATCGAACCAGCTCCTACCTCCAACTCGCTTTTAATTCGTTAATCCAATTAGTCATCAAGTAGAGATCAATGTCCACCGCTTCCTTCACCAGATTTGACGAAGAAAGCAAACATAAGGGATCAAAGTAAAAATTCCAACAAGTGCTCCAGGCGGCGGGAATGCCACAACCAAATCGAGGAACCATCCTTTAATTTATCATGGAAGCCAAAAGCCTCAAATTTTATACTCCCAATAGCCAGTAATAAAGAATGTAAAAACCCACCCTCGCCACCTGTAGAACAGTCATCAGGACTCAGCAAGGGTAGCGGTCACTTCGTTGAAGAACAAGACGTGCTGAATGCCCGTAATTACACAAAAATCGAAATGTCGGGAAGGTGCAATTTTCAACAAAAGATTAGATGACCGTAGTACTCGGGCCTGAAGTTGACTAGCCAACAATGTGATGCAAGAAAAGGAAAATTTCCTCAAAATGAACCAAACCCTGTGGGATTACACTAAGAGAGATCCTCCAATGACCTTAATTCCAAATTGAATGAGGTCAAGGCACCACCACACCTATGGGAGCGGGGCAAGAGCTTACAAAGCCATCACCAGCGGCAATAGACTTAATAGCAGCCACTGATACCAACCAGAGAGGCAAGTGATCAAGGCACCCAAGGAGGAAAATAAGCCATCCCCCACTCTCTCCCAATCATTAAAAACTAAAAGAAAGCCATTAATCAGTTGAATTTAGAAGATTGAGGCAAAGTAAAGGCCTACCATTCCCTACTTGACATGATCAAACAAGTCCCCGTTTCTATAGAAAATTTCTAAAGGATTAAAAGGCTAGTCAAAAAAGGCGCCCAGCACGCACAGTAGAAAGCCTTCTAACTAAAATGTAAGCTCAAGCCATTATCCAATGCAAAGCACCCCAGTTGAAATATAAAGGATCCAGTTGTCCGACTCTATCTCAAGCATTGATAGTGGCACTCACAGAGAAAGTACTCACTATTAGATTCGAAGTGCGGAATTCCTCTCTCCTATTCAATGTACAAGGTCAGTAACTCTAGTCAAGGAAGCAGAGCTCACTTTCTATCATACTTTCATTTATAGTCAACAAAAAATACTAAAGGGGGATAATGGAGATGTCCTTATCTAAGTGGATAAATTTTACTACTAGTAGATTTACAATGACATAGAACCAAGAAGAAACAGGCCAATTATGTACCTATCATTTTTGGGAAGACCATTCTACCCTCCAATGCACTATTTCAACTACATGAAAATGGTGTCATGCAACTAACCTTCGAAACATGACTTGTGAGCTCAACATCTTCCACCTAAGTAAAAAGCATTACGCAACCTAAGAAGATGTCCCGTAAGAAGCATGCATCATTGACACCATCCCGAGGAACAAGTCGACGTAGGGTATGTTGATATACTAAATGAAGAGTTGACCGAATGCGCGTAAGAGCAGAGGAGGTCGTATTATGAAACTGCATAAGGATATCGAGTTAAGAAATGAAATTCTGCCATCGTGATTCTGAGAGGAAATCGTTGAGCCATTTAAATAGATCTCAAGCTCTGCCTGTGAATTTGAACAGCTTACTGAAGACCATGAACAATGTCCCATGGTTTACTGCTTTGTCAAAGATCAGCACAGAGGGTAAATACGCAAGTCCTAAAACAGTAACAAGAAAGCCCTGGGTGGAGAATTTCCGATTCAAGGGCATTAGCCCAGCACTTTGCACCCACCACATCTACTTAGAGGAGGAGGCAAAGCCGCTGAGGCAACCACTGTAAAGAAGGCCGAACCCACATATGCAAGAAGTGTTAGAGCGTAAGTCTTAAAGTCGCGCCGCAGTCGCATCATTTACTCCAGATATCGACATCACCTCGTAGTCCAACCCAAGCAAGATCTAAGAAATTAGGATAACCACAAGGCATAATGAAAAGGAGGAGATACCCACCACTACTGCTGCTGCTTTTCTTCTTTTCTTCTTTCAAACAAAAACTTCTCTTCACCGCTCAAAAAAATACAACACTGCCCACAACAGCAACACTTCTCAGGTGTGAGGGTATGCATTGATTATCGTAGGTTAAATGAAGTAAATATCTGAAGATCACTTTCCTCTTCCATTCACGGATCAATCGCTTGAGAGTGGGATTTCGCCACCTCTATTATTTCCTGGATGGTTATTCAGGATATTTCCAAATTGAGATCGTCGCGGAGGATTAGGAAAAGACAACTTTCACCTTTCCATTTGGCACGTATGCATACAGGAGGATGCCCTCGTCTCGTGACGTCTACCATATTTCAACGATGTATGCCCCAAAGATCTTTCTACTAGCGAACATTATGGAGGTTTACATGGACGATATTACACTCTATGGAGAGAATTTTGAGGAGTGCCTAGTCAACCTGGAAACCATCTTGCACAAGTGCATAGAGAAAAACCTAGTGTTGAATTGGGAGAAATGCCATTTAATGGTTAGCCAAGGTATCAGACGGGGCATATCATCTCGTAGAAAGGATTGAAGTTGAGCTGTGTTGACTGATTTCCAAACTCAGGCTTCCACCACGAATGTTAAGACTGTGGAGGTAATTCTTTGGGGGCATGCAGTTTCTATAAAGAGGTTCATAATTCTGACTTCTCAAACTGTTAAGCCACTTTATAAGCTTCAAAAGATGCTACGCTTGGAATGGGATCTTAATGTCAACAAAGGTTTGAAGAACTCAAGGCTTATTTAACCATTGAACCAATAGTGAGAGCCCCTAACTGGCAATTGCCTTTCGAGGTTATGTGTGATGCAAGTGACCTCGCTGTCGGAGCAGTCCTTGGACAAAGGGCAGAAGGAAAACCGTATGTGGTTTACTATGCTAGCAAAACACTGAATGAAGCCCAGAGGAATTACACTACCACCGAGAAAGAATTGTTGCGAGTTTATGCCTCGACAAGTTTCAGGCTTATTTGTTAGGGGCATAAATAATTATCTTCGCTGCACTATCTGCATTTTGAAATATCCGCTCACTCAAGCAAAATGCCAAGGCTAAATGCACGTGGGTCCTTACTACATGCTGAATTCAACTTGTAAATCTGGATAAAAAGTGGGGTAGAAAATGCAGCTATGTCATCACCTCTCCGCATCTTAACAATAGCATACTAACACCCATAACCCCCAATCTTTTGACGACCTGTGAGGAGTCTCTATCAGGATTGCTCCTTAGTTTGCCCACATCGCTAATTCTCCTTTTAGTAATGCGGAGTCGCAACATAATGGAAAGCATATCAAGCAGTTCTTCCATGCAAAAAATCCAATTCTACTATTGGGAAGAGCCCTATTTGTTCAAATATTTGTGCTGATCAAATAATCGTATGCGTGTTCCGTAAGAAGAACAACTGTGGATAATCGCCCAACGCCATGATAATGCTCGGGAGGTCATTTTGCTTCCCAGAAAACGGCAATGAAGGTGCTGCAAGCAGGTTTCTATTGGCCATCTTTGTTTAAGGATGCCTATACCATATGCAAACAATGCGACAAATGCCAAAGGTTGGGAAAAATCTCTCGTCGTCATATGATGCCACTAAATCCTATTCTGGTTATTAAATTATTTAAAGTTTGGGGCATCGACTTCATGGGACCATTTCCCACTTCCTTCGGGTATACTTACATCCTCGTGGGAGTCGACTATCTGTCAAAATGGGTGGAAGCAGTGCCGTGTAGAGCAGCAGACCACAAGACTGTATTGAAGTTCTTGAAGGAGAATATTTTCTCCAGATTCGGAGTTCCCAAAGCCATAATTAGTGATGGAGGTTCACATTTCTGCAACAAACCTTTTGAGAATCTCCTATCCAAGTATGGTGTCAAGCACAAAGTGGCCACCCCTTATCATCCTCAAACCAGTGGCCAAGTAGAGCTATCCAACAGGGAAATCAAGACTATACTGATGAAAGTGGTGAACCCAAATGTAGAAGGATCGGGTCTCTCAAGCTTGGATTCCTTGTGGGCATACGCACAACATACAAGACCATCCTCTTGGAATGTCCCCCTCATCGCCTAGTTTATGGCAAGGCCTCAAGCACCGCCTGGAAATTGAATATAAGGCATGCGTGGCAATAAAAATTATCCGGGACATGAAAAGTCGGGGCCTTAAGAGACTCCGATCTCAATGAGTTAGCTGAGCTCAGAATGACGCCTTACTGAATCTAAAATCATGGGCGACAAATTAAAGAAGTGGCATGATCGGCTCATAACCCTAAGAACTTCAACCGTGGGGACCAAGTCCTACTATGACTCCAACCCACCTTTTCAAGGCAAGCTCAAATCAAGATGGATCTGACCATTCATCGCTCAACAAGCACACCAATGGTTCAAGAGACCTACTCAATCCAAAATGGATAATAGAGTGTTCAAGGTCAATGGACGAGTATTCTATGTTAGCAACAGATCAGATGTGGAGGAAATTCTCCTCTGACCCTCCTGAGACCTCAAAGCATACATTTAGAGTGTATCTTGCTGTTGTCCTCGTAAGCCACTAATTTAATCGCTTAGTCTTGTTTTGTGTTTCCATTTTATTAATGATCTTTGGTTGTGATAAGTTGGTGACTTGTTTTTTCGTGTTAAGAGCTGAAGCAAAGATCACCCACTTCAATTAACAGCACCTCAAACTTACCCAGGCCGAGGATGATCCTTCTCCAACCAATCGATTAAGGGGAGGCTACTTCCCACTAACTTTCTCGCCCGCTATGTCGACGCTTAGTGTCAGAAGTGATGTTCATATTTTGAATTTAGTTTTACTTGTACTACATGCCCAAATTAAGCCCATTTTTGTTTATATAAAGGCTTGTCGCTTACTCTATTTGCAAAAGCTTCCAGTACTCTTGTAAATTCACCTTGATATATATAATACAAATCTATTTTTCTACACTTTCGCATCTCATTTCAACAGATATTGTCAGTGTGGATTTCGCTCTTTCCTCAAATTGAAAATCAAGCACCATATAATACCAAATGCTAGAATGGTTCCACATGCCCGGGATTGAGTTATTGGTCATGATGACTAATACCTGTCTTCCACCATTCTCTACCTAAGCCACACACATTCACATTAGTTTTCATCAATGGGTTAAGAAGTCAGATTCTCCTTTACTTGACAAACCCACAAGATCATTAACGACCCCTAATAGATTAGATTTCCTAAGAGAAGGCCAATGAGTCTTCCAAAAAGAAAAAGAAAGCCAAAAAGAAAAGAAAGAGAAGAGATACAAAGTCACATTATTTTAAAACCCACTATCCGAGGGTCTACTACGAAGCCTGAAGCCCAGTCTAAACCAATCGGTCAGAGTCACCTCACTTGAAGGTTCATGTACATGGGTGGACCCGGTGGAGTTTGAATAGCTAGAAAAGCTCGGATTCCCAACGTCCATTCTCCAAGTCCCGAGTGAAAACCCGTAGTTTCATGTCAAAGATCCTTGTAACTCGATGCCCTAAACCTTAGTCAAGTCGAGTCGCCTGGATCCTTCTACACTACCTCGTGAAGTCCAACATCAGACCCACAAAGATAATGAAGTATGAAATAAGTGAGGAACTCCGGGGACCCATTTTAGGGTCAGTCAACAAATTTCCAGTATCGCGTTAGTTCGTCGGGGGAAGTAGCTAAGAGCCATTTGGTTAAACTCGATCACCAAAGTAATTTCTAGATTTCGTGGAAATTCAGCCTACTAAATAAAGTCGCCTATAAAACTTGTTCCTATGGGTGAGTATTTGTTCTCTGCCGGTCTTTATACAGAGTCCCAATTTGTCATACTGAAGGTTAGGCATTATTTGCACGTACTTTTTGAACAGAGAATCCATTTTTGCAAAAACATATCCTACACGATCTTCCTTCTTTTTATCATTGCTAAGGGACTAGCAATGTCTCCTGGGCTGTGGTTGACAGTACCAATCAGGTAATTTCGGAGCCTTATTGCAGCGGTGTTTTATACACAGGTACTAATCATTTCCAATAACTCAATTGATACATCGGGTCCCATTACATCGATCACATTTTGTAGCTATTTTAGCAGTTTTGCGGTGAATGCCTTCTATTTCTTCAATCCGACTGCTATTTATGAACTCGCTTCGAATCTAAGACGCATGATCAAATCAGAGGAAATTCAGAGCAAATGCATTGAAGAAGGGGAAAGCAAACTGTTGAAATTTTAGGGGTTGCAAAATTTGGCAACCTCGTTAGGCATTATATAGGTTAAGGAATTGGCAAACTTTACGAAATTTCGTAGGCTGCCAATTCTTCAACCCGTGAACACCGGCCACTCAGGCTCTCGTTGATCGCTGACCCACCTTGGTTTTATACAAGTTTGTCTCATGCTTTGTTTCTTTAACACACTTTGTAATTTCCTTTACCGAGCACCTATAAGCTCTCACCTCATGCTTGTAATCGAGAAAGTCAGAAGAAACAAAGCTCAAAGGGTTTGATACTCGCTAATTTCTCAGAACATTAAAGTATGCCTTCTTGCACCGAAAAGGAAAACCGGGCCATTATTTTAGCCGATTAACTGATCCCTGAAAAGCAAAACTCGTTGAGACTCTTAGAAACTATAAGGAAGCAATAGCTTGGTCTATAGATGATTTGAAAGGAATCACTCATTCAATCTGCATGCACAAGATCTTGTTGGAAGAGAATGCTAGAACTTGCATAGAACATCGAAAGGTCAATCCAAGAATGAAAGAAGCAATAAAAAAGAAGTACCGAAATGGGCTAAATTCAGCTTCATATATGCACCTAGGTACAGTCTGGGTGAGCCCCAAGACATATGGTTCCTAAGAAGTGGAGGATTCACTATGATCAAACAGAAAAAATGAATTGATTCCTATAAGAACTGGTGACAGATGGAGAGTGTGCATGTACTACAGGAAACTTATCAAGCAATGTAAAAGGACCATCATCTCTACCTTTCATTGACCAAATGTTGGACAAAGTTAAGAAGGCACTCCCATTACCTAAGTTCGATGGATATTATGGTTATAACCAGATTGCAATAGCCCGAGAGGATTAGGAGAAATCAACATTTACATGTCCTTATGGCACCTTTGCCTTTAGGAGGATGCCATTTGGATTATGTAATGCTCCTACCACCTTTCAAAGATGTATGATATCTATATTTTTGACTCGTGGAAGAGGGCATGGAAATATTCATGGATGACTTCAAGTATATGGATCCGGGGCTACATCATTCTGAGATACTTAGAAACAGTACTTCAGAGGTGCCAAGACAAAAATCTAGCTTTAAATTGCGAAAAGTGCCATTTCATGGTAACTGAATGTATTGTCTTGGGGCACAAGATTTCTAATGTTGGATTGGAAGTAGACCAAGCAAAGATTGCTATTATAAAAACTCTCATGTCACCTTACAACAGCCAAGTATAAGAAGCTTCTATGATATGCCGGATTTTTACTGTAAGATTCATTAAGGATTTTTCAAAATCTCCGTGCCATTGTGCGTGACTGCTAGAAAAAGATGCAAAATTTGATTTCGATGAATCATGCGTGATCCGTGATTTGCAAATTAAATCCAGATTAGTAACAGCTCCCATCATGTTGACATCAGACTGGAACAATGAATTTGAAATTATGTGTGATGTCAGTGATTATGCAATGTGAGCTATATTGGGATAGAGAACTGAAAAGATATTCAAGGCCATATACTATGCTAGCAAAACATTCCATGAGGCACAAGAAACCACTCAAGCAGAGAGATGAGATAAGCAATGAATGGTATTTGCTTCGTGAAAATTCAAAGCCTTTATATATTGGTTTGATACACACTGATCATGCTGCAATTAAATATCTAATGGAAAAGAAGGATGCCAAGCCAAGATTGATCAGATGGGTGTTACTGCTGCAAGAGTTTGATCTTGAAATCAAGGACAAGAAGGGTAGTGACAATGTGATAGCAGATCACTTGTCCAGATTGGAGAGAGATGCTGGAACAGAAAAGGGGACAGAGATAGTAGAAAATTTTCCTGATGAGCAATGACGATGTCATTACGACAAACACACCGGGTATACCGGGATATTGTCAATTACTTACCAGGAGTTGCCATGTGAATCTCGCCTACGCCAGAAGGGAAACCGAGAACCAATTGTAGATTGTATATATGGATGACCCACTATCAGATGTAAGAGTGGAGCATACGATTATAAGAAGACGGTCCTAGAAACGTAACAAGGTATAATGGAAAACGCTCTGCATTACCATATGAAGGACACTTGCAGAGACATGACAACCCAAAAAATTCTCCAATCAAAGTTTTTATCGCCTACTTATTCAAAGACTGTTTTTGAATGGAAACATTGTGATGCGTCATGAGAACGTGGGCAAATATAAGCATAAGAAATGAAATGCCCCTACAAGGAATTCTTGCGGGTGCAAATTCTTTGATGTATAAATAGACTTTATGGGACCTTTCCCATCATCATTTGGAAATATATACATTCTCCTAGCTGTGGATTATGTATCCAAATGGGTGGAAGCAACAGCTTGTCCTAGAAATGATGCCATCATAGTGGTTGGGTTTATACAAAGAAACATATTAAGCAAATTTGGAGCACCCAGGACAATCATCCGTTATGAGGGACGCCATTTTGAAAATAAAGTTTTTGCAAAACTCATGAACAGATATGGAATCAAACATCTAATGGGATTGGCTTATCACCCTCAATCAAATGGACAAGCTGAAATTTCCAATAGAGAGATAAAGAAAATTCTGGAGAAAGCAATTAATGCAAGCAGAAAGGACTGGTCTATAAAACTAGATGATGCACTATGGGCCTATAGAATTTCCTACAAAACTCCCATTGGAATGTCTCCATACAGAATTGTATATGGAAAACCTTATCATCTCCCTTTAGAATTGGAATACAAGGCTATGTGGGCCATCAAGAAGCTGAACTGTGACTTTCAAGCTACCAAGGAAAAGAGACTACTCTAAATGCATGAACTGGAAGAATTGAGAAATGAAGCTTATGAAAATGGAAGAATCTACAAAGAAAAGACCAAGAGGTGGCATAATCAAAAAATCCTAAGGAGGGAATTCAAAGCAGGGGAACTAGTTCTCTTATACAACTCCAGGCTTAAGCTCTTTCTAGGAAAACTGAAGTCAAGATGGAGTGGTCCATATATAGTGGTAGCAAGTACACCCTTTGGAGCAGTAACATTGAAGACTTAATCTATAGGTGAATTCAAGGTAAATGGCCAGAGATTAAAGCATTATCTTGGAGGAAGAATGAAGGAAGAAGATCCAGATTTGGAAAAGAGAAGGAAATTACTTAAACTGAAGACACTCTGTAGCCTATGTCTAGCTAAGGACATTAAACTGAGAAGCTTCTTAGGAGGCAACCCAAGAAGAGTCTTTATTTCTTTGTTGTTAACTCAGAGTGCTTATTTATTACTTTATGATTTGGAAGTTTTACCTTAGATTGTGTTATTAAGTTGTTAGGAAATTTTATCATTTGCTAAAAATGTTTTTGATGTTGGACAGGAAAGATGACTTGGAATCAGAAGTTATTTTAAAGCAAGATGCCTCAAACTGAATTATGCAGAAATTAGCTATAAGGGGGAGTATTTATGTCTCTCTAAATTTGTGATAGATCACAATGCATAGTTGAAGTTTGAGGAATTTTGATGATTTTAGAACTTTATTACTTAGATCACTTTCAAGTGTTGAGTGCTTAAATTCTTTGATTGAGTATTTTGATGCTGATGCTTGTTGTTCATCATTGAATTGAATGAAATTCTGTTGCTATAAATATTTTCACAAGCCTGAATTTCATAATTAAATTGTGGGTAATTGGCTGAATTGGAAGATGGTTTAAACAGATAGACATTTGAGAAATCAAATCTTTGTCGCAACACTATAACATTTGGTCACGACATCACTTATTGCAACAAAGATGAAAAGCTTGTCGTGACCCTAATTTGCATATTGCAAAAAACTTTTAGGCACAATGTTGAAAAGAATGTCGCGACATACCTCCTTTATGTCACAACATAAATAATTTGGGACTCAAAGTGAAAAAGCAACTTTATGTCGTGACATACCTTTCTGTCTACATATCAAATTTATGTCGCAACAATGTTTTTCTTGTTGCGACAGGATCGTAACCTGTAGATAATCCTAAAGTTTGTCACGGCATGAATGTTGGGAAAATAAAGGCAGAGTGAAATTGTTAAATTGAGGAGGCACAACATAAATTCCACATTTAAGTCAAAAGTTATGGTTGTGACCTAATCATTAATTATCACGACACACGAAGAGAAACATTGATTTATTGAGCCATTTACTGAAGAAGTTTTCAAAACTGAAAGCCCATCTCTTTCCAATTGCCTCACATCATTCATACTCATACACAAATCTCACATTCTTCCTCTCTTCGAATTCTCAAAACCCTAGACTTCAAATAACCTAACCTTAAATCCATAGCTCATAAATGGCAGAACCCTAGAACCTGGTCCCAAATCTCGAGATGACGGCGTAATACGAGTGTGTGAATGGAGGTTCATCTCGCAACTCAAACCTAAACAACCCTGGGGCCAGAGAACTGTAAGTGCGTGGGAGAGGAACAAAACCAAGCTCCAAAAAGAAATAAGAAGAAAAGAACAAACCAAAGTAGAGCTGAGCAAAATAAAGAATTAGAAGACGACAAAACATTCATCTCAGATGAAGCTTACTCTTTCCTATGAGAATCTGCTTGACAAAGGATTTATAGGAGAGGCGCTGGGTAAGCCCTCGTTTCGCCTTATCGAGACAATCGAGAAAAGGGGTTGGAGTTTGTTTTGCACACACAAACCACCTAGGTTTGCTGCAGTGGTCAAGGAATTCTATGCTAACATGGTAGAGATGAAAGAAGATTTAGTGTATGTAAGAGGTAGATGGGTTCCCATGGGCCATGAAAGGATTAATGAGGTGCTTGATGAGTCTTAAACTCATCTATTTTTAATCAATTTTTCTGGGTCGTTTTTAGTATTTTCAGAGCTGTTTTAATGCCAAATTATGGAATATTTACAAACTTTGTGTTTTGCAGGAGTTAATTTAAAAAGGAGAGATTTCCATCAAGAAAGAAGAGAAAAACAGCAATTGCAGCAGTCTCTGTCGCGACAGAGTTCGGTGTGTCTCGACAAACGTCTAATCAAATGGCTAGAGAATTGTGTCGCAACAATATTTTCTCTGTCACAACACAAGATCTAAAAATTGGCAAATGAGCTATGTCGCAACAAAAGACAGCATGTCACGACCGGAAATGGGAAGAAGCCAGCTGAGACAAAGATCAGTTATGTTGCGACATAATGAAAAGATCAGAAGACAGAATCTATGTCACTACATAATCTACTATGTCGCGACACTAAATCTTGCAACATAGAGGAGCTGGTTGAGACAGAAGAGAACACTAAAAGAAGAAGTTCAGTTGCGACAAGAAAATTTATGTCGTGACTGGTGACGCTTACTTGTTGAACTAGCCTGGTCACAACAAAGGAACCCAACGTTGCAACATACTTCAAGCTGTGGAGATAAGTCTATGTCACGACGTGGATCTTAATGTCGCAACACATAAATAAGATGAACAGAGAGAAACGAGGTCACGACAGACTTTTCTAGGTCGTGACAAAGGTTTCAACATAATGCAAAGAAGTTCTGTCGCGACATAACAAACTGGGTCGCGACAGAACGAGTAAGCTAAACACAAAAGAATCTTGTCGCGACATGAAAACGAGGTCACGACAGCAAATATAGACAACACCAAGAAGTCGTGTCGCAACATCATAACAAAGCTACAACAAGAAGTCGTTTCTGGCAACAAGCCCTCATTACGACAAACTTCTAGGTCACGGCGTAAATGCGATAATACAAGACAATGTCGCAACATAATCCTAACAAAGATGTTGCCGCGACATGAAAACTGGTCACGACACCAATCCACGCGGGTCGCACCAAACCGCAGGTTGCGATATGATTATTGATGTTGTGACATAACTGTTTGAGGAATGCATAAAATATTGCCGTGATAAAGGAAACTCTGTTGCGATAGAGTTATCATGCTGAAAGAAAGAAGAGTGTCGCAACAAAAAATACGTCAGGCAACTAAGTACGGCGAGCACAGATCTCAAGTCGCGATGCATTAATCGCATACCTACAACAAAGATACAAAACTCTATCGCGACACAACTTCTAGGTCACGATAGATAAGGAAAGTCTGGGCCAAAATTTTTAGGGATTCACACATAGCCTTAATTTTAGGGCCCAAAATTTAAGGGCTCTATAAATAGAAACGACTGCAGAAAGTGATGCAGTCAATTAGCGTCGGACGAACCAGAGTACCTGGGGAGCTAAGGACTCTTTGTTTTATATTTTTTTTCTTTTCTTTTCTTTTAATTTTCTTATTTTCTTTTCTTCTTAGATTAGATTTAGCGTAGGACTGCTTAATTTGTTTGCTAGATCTGAAACAAAAGAAATTTGCTCGTGTTTTCAAGTTGAATTTAAATCAAATTCATTTACGACATCGCTTTGAATTCAATGAACTCCAGACAAAAGCTGGAACTCATTTTTTTCAGTTGATTTAATACAAAGGAAATTTTCCTTTATCGCATTTCATACCGTGATCCAAGCCAGAGCACAACTTCGCTGGGAAAGATCCGATGTTAGTTATAAATTTTTCTACACAATGAGAAGAAAATTTCCCGGAAGGTTTTTCAATTTATTTAGATGTGATGTCGTGAAATTAATTGTTCCTAATCTTAGTAGAAGCAATACCCATGAAAGGACTAGTGTTTGGCTCACTTCAGAGGCCCCTCTCGAGTGGCTGCATGGATTCCTATATATGATTAGTTACTTAGGGGTATGTGATTGGAGGGAATCATTCATGCATTTTAGTAAAATTCCTATGTGTTTTTATAGCTCAATTGCATGATTCACATTCATATTCACTAATATTGTGCTAATCCCCCATACTGTAATGTTTTTAGGACATGTCGATATTAGAATAAAAAATGAATCTAAATAATAGAAGAACCAAAGCAGAGAAAGAAACAAAGAAGTGCAAAAGAAAGGAGCCTCTGCATGCAAAGAATTCAGGCACTCCACGTTGTGGCTTAAGCCAAGCAAACAGCAAGGTGGAGGTCTACTGCAGTTGAACTTGGATTCATTAATTCGTAGAGGTCTTAGGTGACGCCGGCACAAGTATCGAGGTCTCCTTTCCACGGCAGAGCATTAGTGCCCTGATTTTTTCGGGCCATCGACGCCCGATCCCGAGGTATAAAGAGAAGCAATTTCGAGGCAAAAGAGGGATTTCGGGAGGCGTGACCGAACACAAGGAGAGACAGATAGAGAGAGATCATGAGACTCCGATTCAGAAATCGCAAGATGACTCTTCCTCGTATTTATTCTCTGGGATCCGTTTCGAGGTCGAAAATCTTTCGCTTGTAATGAAAATCACTATGAACTAACTTTTCTCTCAGTGGTTTTGTCAACTCTAACCGTTAATTCATTATGATTAGTACATTAATTCTAGTTTATTTAATATTGATATGAATTTCTATGGTTTCTTTACTCCTGAATTTAATCACATGTTATTATTTGGCCAATTGTGTCATGCTAATGCTATGAGTCTGATATCAAGAGAAGATGACTTGTAGGGACATGGGTAAAGCAACACTTGGTCAATCAGTAATTAGATATCCCCGCATTCCAAGCGTAGCACTAGGTTTGCACATTTTATGCATTTCTCGAGTCAAGGGGTCGAAGTAGAGATGCAATACATACCCCACTGTAAATAGGATAAAAATATATCTCGAGAGAGAATATCTCAGGATATACGATCGCCCGCTAACATAAATCATATGGAATATTAAATAAATACTATCTAGGTTAAATCCATTAGGAGGATAGAAGGCAACACCCTTAGCTTTTCTATCATTACCTCAAATCAAATTTTTACATAGCTTTCTTTAATTCAAGCACTTAGTCATAATTCTCTATAACACTAGATCCAAATATTTTCTAGATCACCAAGCAGTATTCAACATGCTTCTCTTCGTGGGAACGACACTTGACTAGCCACTACACTACATGAACTCTCAACGTATACTCATGAAAGCACCCGGTCCCATTTTTACCAACTTTACATACTCGCTTCAGCCCCATCAAGCTAAGGCCAAGCCACGGAGAGGTTTGTGTTGATATTGACAACAAGGCCATAGATTGTACTTGGATCAATTTTTATTTTATTTAGTTCTTTTTACTTATTAATCATTTTATTACTCTTTGTTTTAAGTATTTCGCCTTTATTTCATCCGGGGTTTGTGGACTCGTCTCATCATACTTGTGATTGTGAGCAATTAATGTGCATGCAAAGACAAGATCGCATGAAATTACTTCCATTCGATCCTGAACTAGAATGAACATTACATCGATTATGCAGAGAAGCACACGCAACCCAACTTAAAATCATGCAAAATCAAGAGGATGAAAGATAGCCCAAGAAAGGAAACGAATCCACAAAGGTGTGGATCACAGTACGTAATTATAAAGGTCAGCCACCGATCATTCAGACAACCTCGATAACTGTGATATGCTACTGAGGAGTTCGCCACACCTATAGTTGTTCGCTAGCTATACAACGACCTCACCCATTCAAGCGAACAATTTTGCGAAAGGAGTAACTCGCAATGCTCCACAATATACAAGCCACGGGTCGCTTAGTGAGAATCGAACGCACATCTCGACTCGCTTTATCAAGCCCCGCGGCACGCCAAGTATAATGGAGTAACATAAGAAGCTCTTAGATTGCATCTATTCCCACTATTACTTAGCGACCGAGCTAAGCTTTGGTTGACTAGCCAACCACAGAATTCCATTACCTCGTGGAATGACTTAATGCAGAAGTTTTTAACCAAATTTTTCCCACCCTCAAAGATCGCACAACTGGTGCAAGAGATCAACACATTTAGACAATTCGAGGGGGAGAACTTAGCCAAGGCCTGGAAGAGATTTCACGAGCTACTGAGGAGATGCCCACATCAGGTTAACCGGTGGATTCAAAAAGACACGCTTTATAACGACGGCGATTCAACTGCAGACAATCATTGATGCCTCAACAGGAGGTGCCCTGATGAAAAAAACTACAAATCAAGCTTATGAGATAGTGGAAGATACAACCACTAATTCTAATCAGTGGCCTCGAGATAGATCATCACCTAGGAAGTCCTTTGTGAGAGTAGACAAAGAAGTTCTCAATAACCTAGTAAACCATGTCGCACAAGAACTAAACAAATCATTAAGCAAAGAAGGTACGCAGAATGCGATTCGTAATAATCCTTGGGATATTCCACAGTATTTATAGGAGGTCGAAGACAAAGGTTGGTGGATCATTGGCCAGGCAGATGACGTAGGAGGCTAATAATATGTGAACCCTCACACCGAATTAACAACAATAGGACACATGAGGTAATACATATCAAAATATCAGTACCATAATCGACCAAACTCGGCCGTGGCTGAGGTAACTAGAATAATCAAAGCAATCGAACTATGGTCTATGAACAAACTTAATAAGATGGCATCACTTTGCTTGTTAAACCGCCACCTGAGAAGAAAGTGGATTTGGAAGAAGCCTTAGCCCATATGATGACTTCCCATAGCACATTTATGAATGAGACGAAGGCCACATTCCAAAATCAGGCTCAGTAGTTACAAAACCAATTTACCTAACTACAGAATCAAGGCCCAACCTTTAAACCCGAAGTGCAATAGGCCAAATGGCCACATTATCATCATCATCATCATCATCATTGTTATTTAACATTTCAACATTGACATCACTATCACGCCATCATCTTCTCTCGCTCATCTCATCTCTCTCATCTCATCATCATCATCATCACACACTCATCATCATCACTCATGGCAAAGACAGATCACACCCAAGAACTCCGTAGAGGCACCTCTAGACAAGAAGGTAATGAACATGTAAAGTCATTACATCGAGAAGTGGCGAGCATTGCCAGCATCAGGGTAGCCACCAAAGGATAGGAGAGGTAGAAATTGAGGAAGCAATCCAGACCAATCAGAATGACAAGATAGAAAGGGAACAGCCCCAAGAGAAAAAGTCTGTGGAAGAAGAAATCGAGGTTAAAGAACAACCTACCATAATTAAACCCACTGTCCCAATTCCGTACCCTCAACGCCTCAAGAAGAATAAATTAGACAAGCAATTCACAAAGTTTATAGAAGTGTTCAAGAAACTGCATATAAACATTCCATTTGTTGATGCGTTATAACAAATGCCCAATTATGTAAAATTCATGAAGGATATACTGTCAAAGAAAAGAAGACTATCAGATTTTGAGACAGTGAATCTCACCGAGGAATGTAGTGCCATCCTTTAAAGGAAACTACCACAAAAGTTGAAAGACCCAGGCAATTTTACTATTCCTTGTACCATCGGGAACTCCATCTTTTAGAGGGCCTTGTGTGACTTAGGAGCTAGTAAAAACCTAATGTCATTATCCATATTCAGACGATTGGGATTAGGTGAAGCTCGCCCAACTACAATCACACTCCAGTTAGCAGATAAGTCACTAAAACATCTTAGTGGGGGTGATAGAAGATGTTCTAGTAAAGGTAGACAAGTTTATCTTCCCAGTATATTTCATTGTTCTAGACATGGAAGAAGATAAAGAAATACCCATAATATTGGGTAGACCATTTCTCGCCACTGGTAGGGGAATGATTGATGTATTGGAGGGGGAGTTGAAATTGAGAGTGCAGGATGACGAGGTCAAGTTTAATGTGTTTGAGGCTATTAGACACCCAGTAGAGAGTGATACATGCTTCATGATAAAGACCGTAGAGGCTAAAGTGTCTAGCAAAAGTGGTCCCACTAACCCTTTGGAGACTAGCCTGGTACAGAGTGAATCAGAAGAACTGGGAGAAGAGGTCAAAGAGTATGTGAAATGGATGGACTCCTTCCAGCCTAAGAAGGAAATACTATCAATGAGTTTTTGACTCATCAATCTTTCGGCAGAGAAACGACAAATGAAATGTTTAATCTGAAGGTGAAAAAAGATGGGTTAAAATTTAAGAAACTTTTAAAAGAGCCAGAGTACCAGAAGATTGTGGACTTACTAACAAGTGGAAAAGGGAAATGGAAGGCAATAAGGAAAACCCCACATGAACTCTCACAGAGGCTCTTGATAAGAAGAGTTAAGGTGGTTCTACTTTGTCTACCAAATTTACTATCCACTAAAGCACCCTCAAGACAAAGGAGAAATAATGAAGCAATACTCCTGTACGCCTTGATGAAGGGGTATAAAATCAATGTGGGAAAGATAATCGAGAATTCCATTATGAGTTACTACAGAAGCAAATAAAGGGCTTGATTCCACACCCAGCTACAATCACCATACTTTGCCTTTTTGGGGGAGTAAATGGAGTTTGAGAAAACGAAGAGACATGCCCTAAGGCTTCTCTTTTGAAATTAACTGGAGTGACGAAAGGTCCTAAAAATAGAGGTAAAGAGAAAGAAATTGAAACATAAGAAGAGGGGGATGAAAGAGACAACGAGCCAGTATAGTGGGAAAGTCCACCCCAAGAGCAGCAATATATTTAGAGAAGCTTGAGCCCCATCCGGAATGTATCTCTAGATGTAAGAGAAACCTATCAGGAGACAGCCGAGAGCTTGGGACAGTAGGGTAGTAATGCAGAATTTAGGGAGATGTTGAAACATGTGAGGGAAGAAATGTAAGAAAGGGACAGATAACTGAGTTTGCAGCTGCAGATAAGAGACGAATATATGGACAAGGAATTGAGGAAGAGATATCAATACTGGGGAGAATAAATAAAGCAAAGGGATCTATAATGGAGAACATAATTGGAAAAGAGGGATACAAAATGGAGAACAATGATAAGAGATAGAGAAGTAGCCTTTTAGACAGAGACATGAATACATGAGGCCAATTTAGTGAAAATGTTGGAGGATAGAGATAAAGCTATGAAGGCAGCCCTAGAATCAAGAGACAAAGATTGGTTGAATAGTCTTCAGCATTGCAAAGAAAGCTTTAGACTGATGACTTTTGAGTAAGTCAACAATAGGACACTCATGGAATCATTGGCTAAGAGGTAGCGAGAACTTACAGAGAGTAATGCAAAGATTTTAGATTGGGCTATGAAGACAGTCTCAAGCAAAAAGAAGGTGCCACTCCCATAAATTAGAATCTCATACTGTATTTCTTACACAATAGTCCCTTAAGATGTCACAGACCCCCCAATACCCTTTTCTAATCCGAATCCAAGTGAAGAAACACCCTCTAAACCTAGTAAAGCACCATCCCAAAATAAAACCTCTAGTGCAATAGGAAGTAAAGAACTAACTCTAGTAAAGGAGGTTGAAGAATATTTGAAAATGGAAGCAGTGAAGGAAAAGGGCTTCAAAAAGGAAAAAATGAACATTGTTTTGCCTCCTTATTCCTCATTCTTTGTAACCAAATCTCTTATACAATAAAACTTAAATGAAAAATTCTTTGCATGAATTTGTGTCCATTCTCATGTTGCATTTCTTTTGTGTCTGTTTTAATATTTCTTACGTTGAATTTAAATAATTAGAAATTGATGACTTTTAGTGTATAGCTTTACTGAATAATGGAGAAACCAGTTTTCCTGGGTTGATTTACTGAATAGCTGTGAATTGTTTGGTAGAATTGGAATGATGATGGAATTGAATTGTTGTTGTGTTAAATTTCTTTGAATTGAATTGTTTGATATAAATAAGCTTTTAATTTGTCAAATAGCATAGAAACATGTCTATGAACTAAACAAAAAATTTGATAGATGAAATTGGGGTAGAAGGAAGTGAGTTGACAAAGAAAAGTTGTGAAATTATCAATGAATGTGCTAAACTTTAAGAATAAGGGAGATTTCAACAAATAAAGGAACAAATAAGACCTATAAATATGTTTTTGTAAATAGTTTAGTTATTATAAATCCTAATAAACATTGCACATGGTCAAAAGTAACTCTGAAATAAATTGTGCTAAGATTAAGGACATCTTCTGGGATCCATCATAGTAATCTCCCTAATGTCCTAGAACTTGTTAGATTATTAGTCAAGGCGAAATCCTAAGCAATACAACTAACAGGAAATGATAATGTCATCCTTGGAAGTTTGAGCCTTTCAAAGCCTACCCTTATAATATGCATAAGCATACACATTAGTTCCTTATTTGAGCCAATAGCTAATTTCATCATAAACCAGCAAATGAAAAGCCTAGATCCTCCCTTAAAATAATCCTACAGTAAAGAACCCTTATTTGCCTAGATTGCATGACAAATACATCAATGATAAAAGAGGACAAGTTTGGGGGAATATGATTTCAAATTAATAAGAAGGATAAGAATAGTTGAGAAAGAAAAATCAATTGAGATGAGGAAAGATGAAAAGAATGAAGAAAAGAAGATGTGAAAATAAAAGTATCAAAGTGGAATGAGTTTGGTCTCAGAAATTGCCTCCCTCGAATTGTTGTTAGGTGTTTCAACAACTGCACCCTAATGCCACCGGGTATGGGAGTTGTTGGACCCAAAGTTCGTTGGCGCGAAAGCATAAAAAGGCAGAACATTGCACTATTCCATAAACCTTGATAAAAGATGAAAAGTGAAAAAGATTCTAAGATGAGGAGGAAAGTTTACAGTCTGCGTATGCTCAAGAACAATACCACAATAAAAAGTATGCAAAAAGATGCACCAAACCAAATGGGGATGTTAGAGATTTGACATCAATGGAAAAAGTCAAGGATTCATAATGAAGGCAAGTATGTTAAGTTGTAAGTGAAATCTGGGTAAAATTGACCCTAAATTGTCCAATTATCTACCCAATTACCTAAGCCACATATTATAAGCCTAAAAGACCTAATTGATTTTGAAGGTGGTATATGCTTACATTAGTGGAGATTAATATGACAAACAAGCATATGGGACTTTAAAGAATAAAGGAGAAGTATGCTATCTGAGTATTATCCTAGAAGACCAGCTAATTTGCCAAGAAAGAATAGAGAAGACCATCACACACTCACAAATTAGGGTTGAATAATCGAATTGTTTACATCATAGACATTATTTGGATGTTTAGTGAACTTAATTGAAAATCTTCCTAGGTTTAGATTGGAAACATGTTTAAAAATAATTTTACAACTAACTTATTTCTCCTACCAAATTGTGGATTCAAGAGAAAAGATGTCTAGGGCAAGACAGAAAAATGTCCTTAAAAATAAAAACTAAATTGTTTGAGGATAAACAAAATTATCTTTTCTTTGCTTGGGGACAAGCAAAACTTTAAGTTTAGGGGAATTTGATGAGTCCTAAACTAATATATTTTTAATCTATTTTTCTGGCATATTTATAAATGTTTATGAGTAATTTTAATGTTGAATTATGGAATATCTACCAACTCGTTTTATGTGTTTTAATGAAAAGAGACACCTAAAGTGAAGAAAAGCAGTAAAATGGCCAAGGCAAGTAAATGTCAGAACATAGTGTTTCGTGAATGTCGCGACATAATCTCAATAGAACAAGCAAAAGCTATGTTGCAACAAGCGGCGTTATGTCACAACAAAGTTGATGCTGAACTCAAGCCAAAAACGAAGATTGTCACGACATCTCACAACTCTTTCAAGACATAATATGAGAGAGATTGAGTGATAAATGTTGCGACAAAGAAGTGAGTGTTGAGACATAAAGGAAGTTAGCGTGACAACTTTGTCGCGACAAAGATCGTATGTCCATTTACGGAGTGAAGTCTCAAGAAGAATGTCACGACTTTACTTACTCTATCGCGACATTGATCAAGGAAAATGGCAATGGAACTTTGTTGCAACATTTCATAACTTGTCGCGACATAAAGAACTAAAGATGGCAGAAAAGCTTTTTTGTGACAAAAGATAACTATGTTGCGACATAAAATTTAGAGTCAGCAATGAAAGGCAAGAAGACTTTGTCGCGATAGCGAAGTTTTATGTCGTGACAAATACAACATAAGGTTGACGTGAACTCTGTCACGACAAAGACATTTATTATAGCGACAAAAGTAGATGATAGGCTGAAAGCGTGATGTGGTAAAATTGTACGCCTATGTGCGCAAGTGCACATGTTGTATCAAGTAATAGAATGTACCTAGGTACGGATATCAATCCACGGGGAGAAGCGCGTTGATTTATGAAATTAGCCTTTGAATATTATCTGGACGTAAGCTTTGAATGACTAGTTAACTAAGGTTCGAGATTAAACTAAACTAAATTATCTTAGTAAATCACTGTGTTGTGGAGACTAGGGCTCTGTCTCCCCTTGCCACTTTTGATGGATTACTACCTAGAGGAATTACTATTCAGTCTATCCATGACTTATTGATGGCAGGGTGATCTTGCCTACGAGATACCCTCTCTCGAGGTGTATATGCCTATCTCGCTAGCAGGGTTGAGTGTATCTCTACCTAACCCTAATGCTCCGAAATTCTTAAATGTTCTAACCTTTATCGCCACCCTCGGAATCCGGATATCTCTATTTACCGAATTGACCGAGGGTTTCTATATTCGGATCCCTGGGTGTCCTCATCTCTCGATCTCAGATACCCAGCAGAATCATGCCAATGTTGGCCAGACATCACATGTATATAAATCACAGATATAGAGTAGATACAAACAAGTCATAAATAACTAAATAATATAAAATTAAAATCTTAATCCATGCAATCGTGACAGGGTTTAACAAAACCCTAGATGTGAATCTAGAACATACTGGACTTGAGTATACACATAATCAATCTAGAAATCATCAGCAGTTTTTTTGCAAAAAAGAAGAAATATAAAAGGAAGTGTCTTCTCCAATGATCCCAGTCACTCCTGCTCTGCTTTCCGTGCTTTCGTCCGTACATTCTTCGATCCCCTCAAAATTAGGTCTCCCCTTGCCTTTATAGATGATGGTGCAGAAATCGTGGTGACGTCGCAACGTTGGGACGTTTGTTGACTTTCTTCTATTGACCAGGCATCAACGTCGTGACGTTGTGACGTCGCGACGTGGCAGCCAGTAGTACCCTTGCTTCTTATGTTTAGCGCCAAATCGCCCAAAAACCACCCTGTTGACCTGCAATTCACAAACAACTCCAAAAATCAGATCTTGGTCTATAATGCGCTTATTTAAATGTAAAATCAACTAAAACATATAGCGGACGCGGGTATACTATGAGTGTTTTAGGCACTTATAACACCCCTAAACTTAGCTTCTTGCTTATCCCCAGGTAAGAAACTGACTCTAAACCCGACACACAATACCTTGGCATACTACACTCGCTGCCATGATTGTGATGCCTATGCTGCTAGAAGAAGGATCAAAATGGGCTGACTTAGGAATCTTGCCTTTTTATTCGAATTTCAAAGGATCCATAAGGTTGTTTGAATTTTGAGAGAATTCAGCTGAACACGTTCAGTTGACAAGTGACTCAACCTCCTAGATTTTCAATAGCCTTTCCCAAAAAACCTATGTGCAGTGATACGTGGTCTCTAGCATATAACTCGGTTATGGCACCCCTAAACTTGAATTCAAATAACCTATTTGGAAGAATCTAACTACGGAAGGATGAGAACGCACCCCTTTTTATGCAACTATCTTACCTACTCATGAAAGAAAAAACCAGTGCCCTTAAGTTAATGTTAAGTGTCCTTGTAGCGGGGATTCGTTGGTGACTCCCCACCAGTTGGTTAGGGGCACCAGGGCATTCAATTCCCCTCGAACTTCACCCCGAACACTCAACTAAACCTAGGGGCCCTAAGCTATGGGACACGTCCATCCTCTGTCCCATGTAACGAGCAGTGAAGTCAATGGCTCTCGGCTAGTTGGCTCAGGGTATTAGGCTTTGAAAAGCCCCTCGGACTGTGCCCGAGATTTCCATTAGAAGCTCCCACTTATTCTATTCATATTTTCATTTTTTTATTTTATTATTATTTTTTATTTGGGGCTCGGTGGCTGATGAGCTTAAAAGTCATCTATTTTCAGTCCATTTTTCTGATTAATTTTTATATAAAAAGACTGATTTATATGCAGGAATTAGGAATAAACTTCACCAAATTTCTGTGCAGCAGGAAATCCAAAAGAAAGCAGAAATTGCAGTAAAAAGGAGCACAATGTGGCCGAGCAGAACTGATATAATGGGATGAAGCAGGTGGCAGCAAGAACGACGCATAAAGATGAAAGGACGAGATGTCGCGAAGCTTTGACAGCAATCAAAATGCTTATTCAGGTTACATCAGTGAAACTCCAGTCGCAAATGAAGCTTAATTGAAAACAAAGTGAGCTGGGAGTGAAAGAAACTCAAAGTTAAACAAACTGTGAATTGAAGAAGAAGACACAATGTCGCTGAAGATCCGATGCAATAGCGAACATCAACATCGTGACGTATAGCCGCGACATCAGCTTCAGGCGAGAAAGCCGTCGCGACAACAATTCCACAAGATGCCAAGGTCGCGACAACACCGTTGTCGCTGACATCAATTACGAAAGATTCTGAGGTCGCGACAACATCAAAGTTGTCGCTGACAACAATTGTAATGAATGGAAGTCGATAACACCGTTTGCCGCGACATCACCAAGAAGGACCCGGGAAGGTCGCGACGCCAAGAGCCGCCGCGACGTGAGTTTCAATGAGAAGAGGTCGCGACAAGATCAAGCTGTCGCGACACTAGCTTCACTTAAGACATGTCGCAACCACATAGAGGCTCCTGCGACAAGGATCGCAGCGACAGAATGCATGTCGCGACGTAGGGTCTCGATGTCGCGACAAGACGCCTCACCGCCGCTTAACTGCAAAGTCCAAAAAAGAAATGCATCGAAATTGTAGCCCAACTCGTAACCCTAGAATATGCAAACAAGTAAAAGAAGAAACGCAATTGGGGCGACTTGAAAGAGAGATCTGAGTGTCAAGGCCCTCGTATTTTTATTTTTCTTTTCTTTTCTTTATTTTTTCTTCGTTTTTCTTTCCATTTTATTTTAGATTAGATTAGTTTGTATTTTCGTTCTAATTTGGATTCGAACGTTAGCTGTAAAGGATTTAGCTGAATGCAGATTTATATTTCTTCAAATTACTGTATGTTTGTTTGAATTCCAGAAAAATTTTGGGATTTCGGACACTCGGGGCTTCCGATTTACGTGGTTTTCTGGACAAGAAGCCACGACGGTATAATCGCACTTAGGAAACCCGGCCCATTGAAATGACGTTATTGTCGAAATTATCTTTCCCGCGGAAGATTTCATTCATTATGGCTGAACTTCGATATTAAATCGAATTTGCCGGTTTTGCTTATTTCTCTCGAATCGATCCCAACGCCGCCTCCCGCACTCCATAACGAGATCAAGCCTGTACTCCGATTTCCAGGAGGCCCTCTGAGTGACACAGAGAAGGCATTCCTGAGAGTAAGGAACAATTTCGGGAAGGTATATGAACCTGATATTGCTGATCTAATGTGCTCTGTATACTTAAATCAATACATCCTCTTCTCGCTTGTAACCGAGAATGAGTTGAGTGAGTTATTAATTTAAGTATGCAGAGAGTTCACCTCAATTGAATAGTGAATCTGATCCCGCAAGGATCTAATCAAGGAAAGAGTAAGTTGTTCTAATTTTAGAGGATGAGGAACTAAAGAGATGCTGCAAACCTCTCGCAATGACTATGTTTAAGGAGCCTGTGTTTCGCGGTCCATGTTGTGGGTATGAAGTATTAAGAAAGAAAAAATACCCGTAACAAGGCTACTGGGATTAAAGTAGTTATCTCAACCCATCGTGGGAGAAACAGCTTAAGGTGAGATGATGAACGGTGGGGTTTGGAGAGATCCAAATACACCATCTTATTCCTACTTATTGAAAATCAGAAGTTCGTAAAGCAAAAGTTACAAGACAGCCGTAGAAATCTCGATTCTTCACAATAGCTGATTATTCAATGTTTTCTTTAGAGATAACTGTTCAATCTAAATTTGGTATTTTAATATTTCAATATTCAATTCATTTGTTATTCATTAATTTTTCTTTTACTTCATTATTTTCAGGCTTTCAAAGCAAAATCCCAATATCGTATTATCGTCCAAATAGTATGGAGCTTAAGTAGCCAAGTAGTTGATTGAAAATTCCTTTAGATCTCTTGTGGATCGATATCCGACTTAAATCCAATTTACTACTTGTTCGGACCAGGCACTTGCAGGTGATAATCGGATCAAACCACAAAGAAAAATGGTTTACTCTTTATGAAATATCTTTAATCAACACTATAGCTAGTTGTTCCACACTCAGTTTAATGGTTTTATTACCAGGACTGTGGATAATAACTGCACAAGTCATAATGAATAGTGTTTTTGATCCATATCAATTCATAGAAGTGGTCAACAAGTTTTATGGCGTAGTTTTTCCGGGGATTAGACAATAGTCTTTTGGTAATTGTGTTATGAACTTGTGAACATACTCGATCCGGGCCAACAAGTTTATCGCGCCTGTTGGGATTAGATAATAGTCCTTTTGGTGATAATCACATAAATTTGTGTACATCATATGGTCCAAAGGAACAAGTTTTATGGCGCCGTTGCTGAATCGAAAGAATTTAGTAGATTAATATTCAGACGAAAGAAGGAAATACTAATTTGGACATTTTAAAGAAAAAGAACAAAAATAGTTTTTCAAAGCAATGGTTATTTTTTTTTAGCCACTAACTTTTAACAAGCCATATTGAAAATATTTGTTTGCCTGACTAATCCTATTAATGTAAGTGTGTTTTTTGATTGTGAAACTCACGCATATAAATGTAACACCGATCTCGATTCCAAAGAGATACTAAACTAGAAAGAACACTGTGGCTTCTCGAAAGGAGAAAAGGTCGTAAAACTCGCCAGGCGTATTTAAAGGCCGCACTGCATCAATAATAACGAACAAGAATGTAAGGCCTCCAATCATCGATACAATGGAGGGACTTTGAGACCTATTATTCAGATGAATACTCACAATCGGGACAAATTTCGCAGCTGATGCAAATAATTTTGAACCTAAGCCGCATTGATTACAATGGTTCAAAGAACAGCCATCGTCATCCCAATAAGACCCAAAAGAGTCCGGGAAGGTTTCGTAATGGAAAACATGCAAAATTGAATGGGTGGAGACTACAGGTCATAAAATTGCATTTATTCCCATTTTCTCTAAGAGATACAGCAGCCACATGGTATGAATATTTGCCATATGGTTCTCGTTGATACTGGAGGAGCTCAGGTGGCTTCACCCGGTAGATTCTTCCACCTTCACCACCTGAGAGAAGGAGGGAGATAATTGTAGCCAAATAAGGGAAGATGAAAGCCTTTACGAGCTCCTCGGGGAAAGATTCAAAAGGTTGCTGAAGAGGTGTCCAATGCATGGAATAGATCTAAAGACCCAGATGGACATAGTGTATCATGCTCTGAATGATGCATCTAAGGGTATTATTGATGCTTCATTTTGTGGAGCATTCAAACGGAAGAGTGCTGAAGAGGCAAGAGATCTGATTGAGGACCTGGCTAATTGCAATATGAAAGCTCCATCAGAGTTTTCAAGAGTAATTGGCAGAGGAAGAGGAGTCATGGAGCTGAGCAAGATGATAAACACGGAGGCCAAGCCGGACGCCATCATGCATAATGGACAAGCAAGAGAGGAAGATGCACATCAAGCTCATGAAATAAGAGCAGCTTGAGAGGGAACTATTGAGAGGAAGTACGAGGTACCCACTCAAGAACTCGTTTATGATGCCGGTGGAGGTTAAGCACTTGGGAGAGCCAAGAAGCATTACTTCAAACCAAACTCTTAACCTCACAAAGACACTATCAATATCCAAAGACTGAGGAACCATGAAAATTTTTCATATGGTGGAGGGACCTCACAAGGCCCAAGGCATGGACAGAATCCTCAACAAGGATATCAGCAACCACCTAGGTTCCTACAACAGCAGCAAGGAGGTGAAAATAGAAACGATTACCGTGGTCGAGGGAGAGCTCAACCAATTAAGAGCAATGTCGCAATTCATTGGGACAAGAAGTCAGCAAACCTCCATGAACAAAGTGTGCAGACCGAAGCCCCAAATGCCAATTCTCAAATTTTTTCGAAGACCACTAATGCCTCAAACCCGGAAACACAAATAGCAACCGGGCTCTAAACCCGCAAACCGCATGAAAGATGCCCTTCCCAAGACACGAAGAAGAACTAAAAGACCGTATGGTCAGGCAAATCTAAGAAGTGGAAAGACTTGGAGAAAAAGAAAGAAAAAGATGAAAGCAACCAGGGAGAGGAAGGCCCAGAAATTGCTGAAACACTAGAAGGGAAAAGAAAGAAGGAACAACTGTCAGGAGAAGAAGGAAGCAAGAAGAAGACCTGCATCAACTCAACCCATTCCACGTAGGTCGTTAAATCAAAGATAGGAACAATTTGCAAGGTTCTTAAGGACCTTTCGTAGGTCGGAGATCAGCATGCCTTTCACAGAAGTGGTTACTCAAATGCCACTTTATGCAAAATTTTTTAAGGACATACTGACCAAAAAGAGGAAGAATGCTGAAGAAGGAATTGTGAATTTGACCTAACCCGCAGCGTGATCAAGAGAGGCTAACCGTAGGCAAGATGAAGGATCCGTGGAGCTTTACCATTCCCTCGCACCATTGAGAGTTTGAGTTCCGTGAAGCTCTCTGTGACTCAAAGCGCATAAATTTAATGCCTTATTCTGTTGCCAAGAAGTTAAGTTTGGGGGAGATTACTCCCACTACTGTCACCCTCCAAATGGCAGATAGAACCCTGGCAAAACCTGAAGGAATCATAGAAGATGTGCTGGTCAAGGTGGGAAAATTTATTTTTCCAGCTGACTTCATCATACTGGATATGGAGGAAGATTCACAAGTCCCTCTGTTGTGGGAAGGCCATTCTAGTAACCTAAGCAAATTTCTAATCGATATGCAGAAGGGAATTCTCACGCTCAGAGTTAGAGAAGAGACAGCTGACTTCAATTTAATCAGAAGTTTGAAGAATTTAGATATAGAAAGGGATGATATCAAGTCAGTAGAAGATGTATATGTCAACAACTCTGATTTTTACTATGATTGTAATGACCAACTTTCAATCAATGAAAAAGAGATGAATTTCCAATATCCCGAAGGTTTTTGATTCGCATTTTCTCGCACATCAATTTACATTCTAATTAAAAGGGTGATGAGTCTTGGAACAAAATGGGATAAAACAAAAGAGACAAAAATGAAGAAAAGGAATTTCCATCAAGAAACCAAAGGAGAAGGGCTAGTTTTAAAGAATTGCCAAGTCATTTAAAGTATGCTTACCCGAGCCGCTGTAAAGAACAAACCAAGAATAATTTCGACTTAGTGATGCTGAGGAACAAAGTTTGCTGGAAATTTTAAGGAAGCATAAAGAGTCTATAGCATGGTCTATTGAAGATTTAATAGGTATCAGTCCATCAATATGCATGCACAAAATACTTCTAGAAGAGAGTGCAAGACCAACTGTTGAACATCAAAGGAGATTGAATCTAATACGTATGAGGTAGTCGTGAAGTGAGGTGCTCAAATGGTTAAATGTCAGTTTTATCTATGCAATTTCGCATACCCTGGGTTAGCCTAAATTCCATGTGGGTTCCAAAGAAAGGTGGATTTACCGTAATCCGTTAATGATTAAATGAATTGATTCCAACAAGAATGATGTGATGGAGAATACGTATCGGGACATGTGGAAGCCGAACACAACAACCGTGAAAGATCATTTTCCCACTCATTGATCGATGCTAGACAGGCTAGCAGGACATCATCATTTTTGTTTTCTGGATGGATATTTAGGCTACAACCAGATTGCAATTGCACCTGAGGACTAAGAAAAGACTACATTTACATGCCCCATGGTACCTTGCTTCGCAGGATGCCATTCGCTATGCAATGCCCCCGTTACTTTCCGTATGTATGATGTCGATGTTCTCGCATTTTGTCGAGGAAGTCATGGAGATTTTATGATGACTTCACGCAGGGCTGGTCCGCTTTGAACAACAAAGGTTTGAGCAACCCGGAAACAAGATTTCAAAGATGCAAGTGACAACAACTAGCATTGAATTGGGAAAAATGCCAATTCATGGTGACAGAAGGTATTGTTCTTGGTCATAAAATTTATGCTACAGGGCTAGAAGTGAACCAATCCAAGATTTCCATTATCAAAACCTTAGCACCTCCCACAACAGTAAAAGGTATAAGGAGTTTCTTGGGGCATGCTGGATTTTAAGGTGAGATTCATCAAAGATTTCTGCAAATAGCCAGACCACTATGCAGATTACTGGAGAAAGACACAAAATTTAATTTGATGATTCCCGCAAGGCCAGCCTTTGAAGAAATCAAGATCGTATTGGTTCAAGCACCTATCATGGTCAGCACCGTAATGGGACTGTGGATTCAAGTGATGCAGATGCCACTGACTTCAAGAATAAATGTGATTGGGCAAAGAAAGGAGAAAATATTTGTGAGCCATATACTATGCCAGTGAACCTTCAATGAAGCACAAGAAAACTATTCCACAACCTAAAAGGAGATGCTAGCCATAGTGTTTGCTTTGAGAGAAATTCGTGCCATACATTCTCGATCCCATGTTATCGCTCAATGTACTACGCAGCCCATCAAATATCTTATGTCAAAAAAAGGAAGCTAAGCCAAGATCGATGGGTGGGCAGGCACAATGCAAGGAGTTTGATCTGAAATTAGGAGATAAAAAGGGTGATGCACAATGTGATAGCCGATCACTTGTCCGTAATAGAAAGAAATCAAGCAAGAGAGAGGAGATAAGACTAAGAGAGGAACTTCCGATTTAGCAACTATTTCAATTGTCATCTCAAATGCTACATATGTTGATGTTGGGAATTACTTAGCTTCAGGAGAAGCCCTTCCCGAATTCAGCCACCAAATGTGGTAAGAAAGCCTCAAGACCGACAGTATTATAATCAGATGATCCAAATTATTATTTAAGAGGGTGCTTGATATGATTTATACAGCATGCGTGCGAGGGTGAACAGCGTAATTATGAATGAATTCCATGCATCACCATATGGGGCATTTTTTGAGAAAGAATGTTTGCAAGATACTCCAATCGATTTTATTGGCCAACTATTTTCGTGGACTCAGATCGAATGCAGTCAAATTATGTGATTGATGCTAAAAGATTGAAGACAACAATAGAAATGAAATGCCCCTACGAGGCATATTGGTGGTGCAAATTTTGATGTATGGGGGATAGATTTATGGGATTCTTTCCACAATCATTTGAAACCCAGCAGGCTACCGCTAGCAAGGGATTGTTTCCAAATGGGCAAGCAAGGGTCATTCCAAAGGACCCATACTAATACAGCTAGAGTTTCTACAAAAGAATATTTTATAGATTTGGGAACACCCAACTATCATTAGTGATGGGGGCCATTTTGTAAACAAAATATTCGCAGAAAGCTCATGAGCAGATATGGGATCAAACATATAACGAGCCTAGCTTATCATCCCTGCATCACGGGCAAGCAGATTTCCAACAAAGGAGATCAAAAGAATCTTGAAAAGACCAGAAGTCTGTGCTGTGAAGCGATTTTATCTTCCAAACTTGATGATGCACTTTGGGCTTGCAGGATCGCATTCAACCCCATTGAATGTCCCCATACAGAGTTGTCTTTGGCAAACCATGTCATCTACCTCTTGAATTGGAATACAAAGCTATGTGGGCCATCAAGAAGCTGAATTTCGATTTCAAAATAGCAAAGGAAGAGAGATTGCTTCAACTAAATGAACTGAAGAATCATGAAATGAAGTTTATGATAATGCAGATCTACAAAGACAAGATAAAGAAATGGTATGACTGGGGCGATTCTTAGGAAAATTCAAAAGAAGTGGGATCGAGTTATATTTCAACTCTGATTAAGACTGCTCTAGGAAAGTTGAAATCAAGGTGGAGGGACCATATACAAAGGATGTCAAGCACTACATTTGGGAAATAAGAACATTAAAGACTCCATAGCTTGGAGGAATTTAAAGTCAATGACAAAGACCAAGCATCATCAAAGCTGTGGAAGAAACGAAAAGAAGAAAGCTGGCAACCGGTTCATATTAAGAGGAAAGAAAATCAAAACAGCAAGTCCAACTAAGGACTCAAAACTGAGCAGCTGATGGGAGGCAGCCCATAGAAACTTTAATTTCTGTTGTTGCTTTTAGACTTTGAATATTTTTTTTAGAATTCACCTTGACTTTCTTTTATCTAGTTGCTGTAATGATTAGTTAGTATTTGAGAAGTTAATTTTTGTTTAATTAAATCCTTCAGAATGTTGCAGAATTGTGCAAAATGCAAAGGAATGAGAGAAGGAGACAATTCTGTGACAACCCAAGAATTCACGTGAAGGAGCTAAAAGGGGGAGCATTCTTTCCCCTATGGCCAAATTATGAAAAGTGAATAGAATATATGTTTGAATTGCCGTGGTGGAATAATTTAGTTGATACCGAATTTGAGAATTGATAAAGAATGAAAGCTCTGCTCATTAAATTTAAGGCAAATGCACTAGGTCGCGACTAAAATCCTTCTTCTGGTCGCGACATAACCGATGTCGCAATTAAGTTGATCACTCTAGTCAAAATTCAAGGAAGAAAATAGTTGAATGTCGTGACAAAACACTTATGTCGCGACAAGAGCAATTCCTTCCAAAGAGATAATTTGACATCTTAAATGAAACACCTTAGGTCACAAATCGTGAGGATGACTTGTCCTCCAAGAGTTATCAAGCCAGTCAGCGACAAACAAGAAGTTTGGCCGCGACAAAAGAGGGAATTCACAGCCTGGCAAATTCTAATTTCGCCTCTTAAATTTAATGACAAAGACACAATTTTCAACTTTACATCAAGCTCGGCCGAATTTAAGTGAGATAATAAATAGCCTCATTAATGATTGAATTGCAACCGTTGGAGAATATCCTTCATTATCATCTCCTCTTGGAAGTCGAATACAACTTTTCTACTCCTCATATTCTCCGATTTTCAAATCTCGAAACCCAGACCGTAACTTCTTCATACAAACCTCTCAAATTCTCTAATGGTCGAACCATCAACCCTTATCCCGAATCTGAATGAAATCATGGAGGAGCATGCTCAACCAGAGGAGGAGGTTCATCTGGAACCTACTGAAGAGGTTCATCGGGAGCATACAGAGGGAGCAATATGCCTTCTTCGAATAACCGAAGTTCGACCAGCTTGCAAGGCAAACAGTACAGCAGAAAGGAGAGGCAACAAGAATCCAGAGAAGAAGAAGATGAGTTCGTTTCAGATGAAGCTTATTCCATCTGGAAAAAGCACTATGCAAGGGATTTGTAGGGAAAGGATTCGTCACTTACTCCCGTTCAAAGAATCGATGAGTAACTTAGGACAGGGGAAATTCTGCAAACATTATAAAACTGGGTATGCAGCAATTGTCAAGGAATTCTACTCCAATCTTGTTGGAAGAAAGGATAACTCTGTTTTCGTCAAAGGGGTCTGGGTTCCATATGGAGCCGAGAACATAAATGCAATATATGGCATGGAGAGCCAAAAGCATGGATCAAAATACAAAAGGTTAGCAGACAAACCTAACAGGGAGAAGATAGCCCGGAGGCTGACTGATGGAAAGGTGAAATGGGGAACAGGTCAAGGCGAAAAGAAGATTATTAACAGAGGAGATCTGACAAAGGAAGCGAAGGTGTGGTTTTATTTCGGGGCTTCGCCAATCCCACTACATGTGTGCACGTGAGAGAACAAGAGCGCTCCTCTATGCTATATTGAAGGGCTACAAGGTAAATGCTGGGGCTATAATTGAGAATTCAATAATGAAGTATCATGAAGGAAATAGAAGAGGCTTGATTCCACACCCAGCAACCATCACCTTAAAGGCTGGTGTGAAAGGAAATTGGGCAGAAGAAGAAGAATGCCCCAATGCTTCACCATTGACTCTAACTGGTGTAAGCAAAGGGCCAAGAAACCCAAAGTTAAGGAGTAATGGTAGAACAGAATCCATGGATGAAAGGAGAATGCCAAAAAGAAGAGGATGTACCGATGATTGAAAATCAAGAAAAACAAATCCCAGAGACACAGCCAGAAGGTAATACCCCTAGGTTTACAGAGGATGTGGAAGCAGATGACAGGAGTCCCATAGATTTCACCACACCCCTGGCCAGTTCTCCACCAATGAGAGACAGAGATTTTAGAGAACCTAGAGAAAGTTCCAGGGGAGCCCAAGGAAATAATGAGATAATGGAGATGCTAAATCTCTATGCAGAAGAATATGGAAGAAAGAGAGGAGAAATGGAGAATCCAGCAACAATTTAGAGAAGAGGTGTATGAGGCAGAATTGAGAAGAAGAGATCGACAGTGGGAAGAGGAACTCAAGAGAAGAGAAGAAATGTTTGAAGAAGAGCTGAAAAGAAAGGAGCAGAAATGGGAAGAAGAAATGTCAAAAAGAGAGGAGCTGCTTAAAAAGATTTTGGAGCATAAAGAAGAAAAATCGAAAAGAAATTAAGAGAGAGACGAGATTTCCATCAAGAAATTTAAACTCGCCATGAAGCATTCTACAACAAATCCGCTTGATCGAGACTCAACTCTTAAAACTTATCAAAGAAAGGGATGCGTAACAAGAAACAAGGACAAAGGAGTATATCATAATAAGTTCCTTTATATGTCATTGATAAAGGACTTCGAGAAGAAGATGATGGATAGAGATAAAGTGCTAGATGACAATGATGCCTATAGAAGAAAAATCTGGCTGGAAAATCTGGACTTAATCAACAACAATCTAGCCAAATTTTTGGAAGTCATGACTTCAATGGAGAACAACATGAACATACTAGGAATGAGACAGGATGAACTGAATGACAAGGTGGATCTCACAAATGAATTAGTCCTGGAAGAGCAAACAAAAAAAGAGAATGCAAAGAGAAAGAAGAGAAGGGAAATGAATTTCCAAAGATTCGACCCTAAATTTTGCTACCCTGATCCGGGATCCCCTGCATAATTTCAAAACGTAAAAGAAAAAATAGACCTTCACTGATTTGTAAATCCCTACCTCATTCCCAGCCTTTGTTCGGGTCAGCTTGCACATTCTATGAATAACCAGAAATTTGTTTGATGTTTGAATTCAAACTGTGGTGTTTATTTTGCTTTAATTGTTAAAAGAATAACAATAGAATTTAGCTCAAGAATAAAAATACTGACATATCATAATATGAGCCAGTTGAGGTGATTGATTAGATGATGGGATGAAGCAAAAGTACAATGTAGAATAAGGGCCAAATGACAGGCAATTTAATTGAAACATAAATTGCGATTTAGTTTGAATTTTGCTGATAAGTCCAGGATAAGGAAGGTTATACAATTGAAGGAAGAAAACAATTTTTTTGAGTTTGTGGTATTAACAGTGAGTCAAGAAACCTGTTGAACATATCATCACTTGAATTCTCATCAACTGATATGAGTCAAGAAAATCCTCAAGGTTAGTCACAGTTAATCCACTCAAATTCTAGAACTTGTTAGATTATTGATCAAGGCGAAATCCTAGGTGATACAACCAACAAGAAATGATGCAGGCCATCCTTGGAAAGTTTGAGCCATTCTAGCCATCCCTATTCATATGCTGATGCATATACTTTAGTTCCAGAAATTGAGCCAAAACAAGCCTTATTTTCAAAATAAGCCAATAAAGACCCCAACCCATCCTAAGGAATCAATCTTCCAAATAACCTGTGATTACCAAAGAACTCAAAAAGAAAAGAAGGAATAAAGTTTGGGGGAGTGTAAATTTTTCAGGAACTCAAAGAGAAAATACAGAAAAAGGGAAAGAAGAGAAAAAGATCTACATCAGAAAATACAGCGGAAAAGAAAGCTCAAGGGAATAGGTTTTGTCTTGTGGCCTGACTCTCTTGAACAATTAAGTTCTTAGGGGTGTTTCAACACCTAGTACCCTAATGCCATCTGGTATGGGAGTTACTAACCCAAAGTTCGCTAAGAGTGTTAGAAAGCCTAAGAAGACAAAACATTGCACTATTTCTGAATGGCGATAGAAAAAGAAAAATTCCCCAATTTGAATTATGAATGAGAAATGGGAACATACAGTTCTGAATAGAGGAAAATCAATGTGGTATCCCAAACATGAAGTTTGGGGGAGTTTATTCAAGAAACTACAAAGAGAAAAAGGGCAGTATGTGAGTGAAAAAGAAAAAGGAGTATTGGTAATCTTAACCTTAAAATCCCATCCATCCTACCCCTTACCCAAGCCTAACATTACAAGCCCAAAAGACCTGATTGATCCTGAAGGTTGTAATTACCTACATTAGTGGAGATCAATATGAACAACCTTAAAAGATCAAACCGTGAACATCCCTATGTTAACTGACTCTTAAGGAGATGAGAAAGAAAATAACTTACATTTCCAACAGGATCACTTAACTATACTGCTTGTAAACAGATTCAACAATTCTCGTTATGTACACCCGATTGAGTAGAAACTAACCTGATCCGACTTAAAGCCGAATACACGTAAAAGAGTGCAATTTCTAGTCTCAATTAAATTGGTTGCAAACCGCAAAATAAATAGAATAGTAAATGTCCTTTCGCTTTGAGGACAAACAAATCTTTCTTTTTCTTTGCTTGAGGACAAGCAAAATTTTAAGTTTAGGGGAGTTTGATGAGCTTAAAAGTCATCTATTTTCAGTCCATTTTTCGATTAATTTTATATAAAGACTGGATGATATGTGAATTGAATAAACTTCACCAAATTTCTCAGGCAAAGAAATCCAAAAGAAAGCGTAAATTGCAAGAAAGGAGCACAATGTGGTCGAAAGGTGAATTGATATAATGGGAGTGAAGGTGTGGCAAAGAAGAACGACGATAAAGATGAAATGACCAGATGTCGCTGCTTTGACAAGAATCAAATGCGTATCTCGTGTTACATCATGAAACTCCACGCAAATGAAGCTTAATTGAAAACAAAGTGAGCTAGGAGTGAAAGAAACTCAAAGTTAAACAACCAGGAATTGAAGAAGAAGAAGACACAATGTCGCGACGTCTGGATGCGTACAAGAATATCAACACTGCATCGGCAATGCGACATCGCTTGTATGGAGAAAAGTTGTCGCGACAACAATTCCATTGTAAGATAAGGTCGCGAAACCCGGTTGTCTTACATCAATTACGGCACTTGAGGTCGCTGAGATCAGTTGTCGCTGGCAACAATTGTAATGAATGGAAGTCGCGACAACACCAAGCCGCCGCTGACATCAACCAGAAGGACCAAAGGTCGCACGCCGCGAAGCTTGTCGCGACGTGAGTTTCAATGAGAAGAGGTCGATACAAGACCGTCGTCGCGACACCGTACCTTCACATAAGACATGCTCGCAACCACATAGAGGCTCCCCGCGACAAGGACCGGCGATTGAAGAACGTATGTCGCGACGAGGGCCTCGATGTCGTGACAAGATCAATCTATCACGCTTAACTAAAGTCCAAAAAAGAAATGCATCGAAATTAAAATAGCCCAACCAACCCTATAAATTACGCAGCTCGCAGTTAAGAAACGCAATGGGGCCACTTGAAAAGAGATTTGGTTGTTGAAGGCTCCTGTATTTTTATTTTTCTTTTCTTTTCTTTTTTATTTTTTTCTTCTTCGTTTTTCTTCAATTTTATTTAGATTAGATTAGTTTGCATTGGTTTCAATTTGATTCAACGCAATGTAAAGGATTTAAATAATGCGTATTTATATTTCTTCAAATTACTGTATGGTTGTTTGAATTCCAGAAAAATTTTGGGATTTCGAACACTCAGTTTCCGATTTACAGTGGTTTTCTTGATCAACAAGCCAATGTATGGTATAATCAGTAATTTAGAAACCTACCTATCAAATGACGTTATCAGTTTAAATTATCTTTCCCAAAGATTTTATTCATTATGGCTGAACTCGATATTAAACGTGACTTGCTGGTTTTGCTTGTTTTCTGGAATTGATCCCAACGCCGCCTCCTGCACTCCATAACGAGATTGTTTCAATTACTTCCGTGAGGCCCTCCGACACGTAGAAGGCATTCCCCGAGAGTAAGGAATACCTGGGAAGGTATATGAAACTCGATATTGCTGATCTAATGAGTGCTCGCATACTTAAATCATCACATCCTCTTCTCGCTTGCAACCGGTGAAATGAGTTGAGTGAGTTATTAATTTAAGTATGCAAGAGTTCACCTCATATCGGTCGAATAGTGGTCGATCCAGTGTTAGCAAGGATCTAATCGAGGAAGGTAAAATTTGTTCTAATTTTGAGGATGAGGAACGATCTGATGCAAACCTCCGCAATGACTACATTTAAGGAGCTCAGGTTTGCAGTCCATGTTGTGGGTATGAAGTATTGAGAAAGAGAAAAATACCCTTAACAAGGTACCAGTTTAAAAGTAGTTATCTATTACTTGTATTTGAGAGAAGCGATTTAAAGGTGAGATGATGAGCGGTGGGGTTTGGAGAGATCCGATCCATATCTTATTCCTTGGACTAGTTTTAATCTGTAGTTCAGAAAGCAAAGTTCTGATGCAGGCTGTAGGAATTGATTCTTCACAATATTTGATTATTGATATTTTCTTTAGAATATTATTGATCTAAATTTGGTATTTCAATATTTCAATATTGTATTCATTTGTTATTCATTAATTTTTCTTTACTTCATTATTTTCGAGGCTTTCAAAGCCCAAAATCCCAATATCGTATTATAAATCAAATAGTATGGGCTTAAGTAGTTGGGGTAGTTGATTTGAAAAATTCTTGGTTCTCGTAGGATCGATATACGGACTTAAATCGATTTACTACTTGTTCGATCACATTGCCTTGCGTTATCTTTTTGAGGATCAAAACCACAAAGAAAATGATTTACTCTTTATGAAATATCTTTTAATCAATACTATAGCTAAGGAAACCCACACTCAAGTTTAATGGTTTTATTGCTGGGGACTAGATAATAATCCTTGGGTAATAAGTCATAAATTTGAATAGGTGTTTTGATCCATATCGATTCATAGAAGTAGTCCATGAGTTTTATGGCGTAAGTTTTCGAGTTAGACAATAGTCCTTTGGTAATTGTGTTAGAGACTTGTGGAGAACATACTCTGATCCAGGGTCAACAAGTTTATTAGTGCGTTACTTCAGGGTTAAAATAATAGTCAGCTGGTGATAACGTCATGGTGTCTTGCATCATATAGTCCGGTCAGCCCGGTGGCGATCATCTTTTTCCAAGGTTTCCCATCACTTTGGTGTTTAAAGGCCACATTACTAAACCTTGTGAGACTAGAGCCCTGGGCATATCCTAGAAATCAACGGTGTGCTGGGTGCGATAGCCCTGGTTGAGGAGTGGTTTCTTGAATGCCCGGGAGGTGATGCACTCTCTGTCTCCTCTGTATCCGTCACCTGAAATTCAGAGAATCTAACAACCTACGGATCTTTTCTTGATTATATGTGTTTTTCTAATAAGATTCGAAGAGGTCAAAAGTGATCCTCATGGCATAACGCACACAACTACCTAAAACAATCCTAAAAGCCGAAACAAACTAAAGCCGGGAACTTCCCGTAAACAGAAAAAGAAGAATAACCTATGAATAGGTAGATACACCGACGACACAGATGACACGACGATAGTCATCTCCTAACCCTAAACAAGACACCAATAACTAAGCACACGACTCAAAATACTAAATAGAAATGCACATAAAAATCATAACCTAGAACTTACTAAAGCAGAAGACACCAATATTTTCCAAAAGCAAAACAAATACACTAAAACCCGATCACCCACACCCACACACTGAACAAGTGGACATTGTCACAATGTCGATGAAAGAGCAGAGGGTGTAGGAAACTTCCACAGTGATCGGGTGGATCAAGAAGCGGTTAGTGGAGAGCGAGAAGGTGGGCAAAATTTAGTCACAGGCGCACTGCTAATTTATGAAGGATGGCGGCTGGTTGGCGGCTGTGTATATGACCAGAGGCCTAAAAAGCGTCTGGCGTGAGGATGGTGCTCGCCTTCTGTCAGTGGAGGCCTCGAACGGGCTATGAGGTGAGCACCGGGTCTCGAGGTTAGCGGTGAATTAATCGGATCCTCCTCCTGAGGCTGGGTGGTGGTGAAGTGATTGGAGGGATACTGTGCGAGTGAGTTGAGATCGGAGGGAGGTTTGGCCACGGCACCACTGGGGTCGGTCGGGAGGCGGAGTGGGCCTGATACTCGCGAAGCTCCTCTTCATCTGAGGGTTCATTGCCAGAGTCATACACCGCCTCAGGTCCTGATACACCCGGCTTGTCACGTTTGACCATAATTGTCTTGATCGGGTGTATCCACGCCTTATTATCCTCTAAGGGCACCCCGACTTGCTTGCATAGGTCGTAAATGAGAAAGTGGTGCCCAAGGTTCATTTTTGCATCTCGGTTATGGAGGATGACATCCTCTATAACCTGCCTAACATCGAAGGGTATGTCCTGGATGATGGCGTAGTTGAGCAGAGCACGCTAGGCTGTCACCTCACACACGTTCGTCGTTGGAATGAGACGCGACGTGATGAAGTGATGCCACACCTTGGGAATATAGGCCAAATGTTTGGCCTGGAAGTGCACGACGTGCCCTTCGTTATTGAACTTCCACACACCCTACCCGTTTAATTCGGAACACGGAGGAGGGACCTCGGGGGTAGTTAAGGCCCTCATGAATTCCTCAAAAAGGCTCGGGGCCAGAGTCAGATTATAGGGTGGTTGATAGACTTTGTATTTGAGTCACCTACCAGCACCCTACGCTACTGGACCTTTTTCATGACAGGAGATAGGTTGGGCGTAGAATTCCCGTACCACACTCGTCGTAGCTGGACGAAGCGTTTGGCATAGCGCTCGCCATCCCTTATTCGCAATTGTTTTGCGAAAGAAGTCATCGGGGGTAGTGGAATCCCTTTTCTTTGATGGGCTGACTGCACCACAAATGGTGCCAAACCTTTTCAATGAGTACCCTCATTGACAAGCCCTATTAGGGTCAAAATTCGGTCTGACTCCTCAACGCTCGACCCAGGTGCCAGCGGTCGACTTTAGCCTTACTCGACATAGGGTGCAGAGGGGTGCGGGTCTTCTAGACCTCCCAAATCCACGAGTGGCGCCTTTGCAGGGCCGAATGGCGCAAAGGAGGCCACTCTCAGGTGACTTAGACAATTGATAAAGCACCTAGTGTGCACGATAGGATTGAAGGCTGTAATGTCTACAGGAGGTAGCGACTAGACACACCTAAGGTCCCTCCTAGCATCCTAACCAGGCCCTAAAGGTAGGGACGGGCCCGATTCAGGCACGAAAGAGCCGCTGAACTCACTGGGATCCGACAGGAATAGGGGGTAGGGCACCAAACTAGGGTCACTAAGGGGTGATCTCTAGACAGGTTCGTAGGGTTGTCGTGGGTGTTCTAAGATCGGTGGTGGTAGAGGCGACAGATTGGTCGGGTGCATGATGGAGTGCGGGCGGGTTTCGATGGTGATTGCATGGGGAGGGCAATGAGGGCCCGATTCGAAGCACGAGGCAACATCGCGACGTTTAGGCTTAACATCGCGATGTTCCAGAGGGCATATAAATCTGACGTCACGACGTTGAAGTCTAACGTCGCGACATTCCAGGGGGGACTTGCAACTGACGTCACGACGTTAGAGCCAACGTCGCAACGTTACAGAAAGGGCTCTAACGGGGATCAGCCAACGTCGCGACGTTCGGGCTCAACGTCGCGACGTGACAGAGGCTAGTGTTTTCTTGGTTTATTCAACGTCTCGACGTGATGACGTCACGACGTTGTCGCGCCATTGAAAGCCAACGTCGTGACATTGCAGAGAAGTTGAAAATGAAACATTTTTCCACAACTTTGAAAGCCTGAATGAGGTTCGACCCCTTGCTTGTCAGGGTGAGCATCAGTAGATCTCCGTTGGTGCTATCTCGGGCCCTAAAGCAGGTGACCACAAGAAAATCCACGATTCAGGAAGGAGACAGATAACAAAACCAAAATGAAAAACAAAAAAAATTAAAAACAAACAATAAAAATTAAACTATGGAAGAATAGATTTCAAGAAAGCAGGTTGCTCCAGAGTAACACTTTAATGTCGTTGGCTCGTATACAGTATCTCAATGATGTAGTTGCCAAGACGGGGTATAGGCTCGCTCACGGCAGCACCTCTGATATGACAAGCGGAATGGTTTGTATTCACTTGGATCTTGCCCAGGAAATTATGGCTTGATCTTTGTATGTTAACAGAATGTGCCTTTCTCGGGGTGCATAGTCTAAAGCCTCCATGTGGAAGACCTGAGTCACGTAAATGGTCAGATCCTTCGTGACTTTAATTTCATGGGAAAAAGTTTTAGTTGGGAATTGAATAGGAGGACCCTCTGACCCGCCTCGAACTCTTTCCTCATGATATGTTTGTCATGCTAGGCTTTTATCTTTTCCTTATATATTCGAGCATTCTCGTATGCCTCATTGCGGAATTCATCCAATTCACTAAGCTGTAGCATCCTCTTCTCTCCGGCTAATGTACCGTCCATGTTTAGCCTCCGAGTTACCCAATAGGCTCCATGCTCCAATTCCACCGGCAGGTGGCATGCTTTCCCATAAACAATTCGGAATGGTGACGTACCCAATGGTGTTGTAAATGTTGTTCTGTATGCCCAGAGTGCATCCTCAATCTTTTTCAACCAGTCCTTCCAGGAGCTGTTGACTTTTTTCTCCATAATGGACTTGATTTCTCGATTCGATACCTCTGCTTGCCCATTTTCCTATGGGTGGTATGCAAGTGATGTGTGGTGCTGCACTCCATACTTGTGCAAGACTTTGTCAACCATCTTATTGCGGATATGGGTACCTTTATCCGTGATCAGTGCTCGTGGAGTGTCGAACCGTGTAAATATGTGGCTACGAAGGAACTAGGCTATCACACTAACATCATTAGTGTGGGTCAGTATTGCTTCAACCTATTTAAGAGGCGTGTCATTGGAAGCAAGATGTCTGATTATTAAAAGAATGAGGAGATGGGCCATGAAATCCATCCCCACAAATTAAAATAAGCTCAACTTCGAATTGTCTTTCATGGGTGGTTCGGCCTTTAGAAATGTCTCCCCATTCTCGGCATTTTATAGCAGAGTGGATCTGATGGTAGGCATCCTTGAATAAGCTAGTCCAGTAGAAACTTGATTGAAGTACCTTGGCCGCTATTCTCTGGCCATCGAAATGCCCCCCACATGGTAAAGTGTGGCAATGGTTCAAAATACTAACCATTTCATCTTCTGGTGCACATCGCCTTATCACTTGGATTAGCTGAATGCACCGTATAAAGATAGGTTCACTCCAGTGTAGTGTTTCAGAGTGTGCGAAGAGCGTCTTTCTATTGATAACTAAATTCTAGAGGGATCTGTAGCCTGGAAATGAATTCACATAGTCGGCAAACCATGGAACCGCCCTTTTGTCTTCGATAGCTAAGAGCCGCTCATCTAAGAAATCGTCATTCACATGGACCTCATCTCTTGCCCCTTCTAACGTGACGGATGGTGACTGAGTTGTCTGTTCCTTCTTGTCTTTAATCTCTAAGCTCATTCTTGATAAGAGTACCCACCATATTAGTCTTGGTTTTCAAATCCTTCCATGAGTCGTAATTGCTTTATGGATGAGTGGTCAGTGTGCACTATAACCTTATTGCCAATCAAATAGGGCCTAAATTTATCAAAGGCAAAGACAATGGCCAATAGTTCCTTTTCAGTGGTTGCATAGTTCAGCTGGGCATCATTCAAGGTTCGGCTAGCATAGTAGATAACCTGAAATATTCTTTCTCTTTTACGCCTAGCCTTTGCTCAATCGCATAGTCTTAACGTCACACATTAGCTCAAATGGAAAGTCCCAGTTGAGGTGCTACTACAATAGAATGAATGCAGTTATCTTAGGAATGAAAATGCTACTTAGTGCGCATCAATTTCGAATGGTGTCCTTGGACCGATCAAATTAGACAACGACTTTGCGATCTAAGAAAAGTCTTTTTTATGAAGCGATACATAGAACCACCTTGGCCAGCTGTTATGCCTTTTACAGATGAGGGTGGAGGTAATTTCTCTATTGCTTCAATTTTTGATTTGTCTACCTCTATTCCTCTTATAAAAATCCGATGCCCAAGTACAATGCCCTCTTGTACCATAAAATGGCACTTCTCCCAATTAAGTACAAGATTGGTCTCCTCGCATCTAATCGACACCGATCTCAAATTTTCAGGGCAATTTGTCCAGGAGTTTAGAAGACGAGAAAAATCATCTGTGAAGGCCTTAATTGTCTTTTCAACCATATCGGAAAAATGTGCATCATACGAGGCGTTGGAATGTGCTGATGCATTGCACGACTCAGAGAGACTGTCACTTTAAATGCAAATGTACCATAGGGGCATGTGAATGTCATCTTCTCCTGATCTTCAGGGGCTATAGCAATCTTATTGTAGCCGGAATACCCATCCAAAAAGCAATAGTATTCATGTCTGGCTAGTCTATCCAACATTTGATCTAGAAACGGTAATGGAAAATGGTCTTTTTAAGTAGCTTTATTCAGTTTCCGATAGTCAATACAAATTTTCCAGCCTGTGACTGTTCTAGAAGAGTAGTAATGTGTTCTACTGTTCTTATGGCGAGTTTGTTCCTCCTTTTTAGATACTACTGTCTTGTCGGACTTGCCCATACCTTTGTCGAAATAGGATAAAATAACCCCGAGTGTCTAGCCACTTTAGTCGATCATGAGACTACCTCTTTCATAGTTGGATTCAATCTCCTCTGTGCTTCCACTGAAGGCTTATGACCATCTTCTAGCAAAATTCGATGCATGCACATAGAAGGGCCAATCCCTTTTAAATCAGCCAGAGACCATCCAAGTGGATTTTTGTGATCTTTAAGTACCCTCAATAACTTATCTTCCTCTATTGCTGTTAGGGATGCTGAAATAATCACTGCTAAGGTGGAGGCATTCCCAAGATAAGCATACTTCAAATGGCTAGGTAGTGGCTTTTGCTCCATTTTGGGTGGTTGTTCAACAGATGGCACTAGCGTTTTAGTATTTTCACCTAGAGATTCAAAATATTTCCTTCTATTAGGTTAGAATGAATCCATCCATTTTACATACTCCTCAGCCTCTTCTCCCAATTTTTCTGAATCACTTTGCATCAGGCTAGCCTCCAAAGGATTAGTGAGACCACTTTGGCTAGACACTATAGCCTCCATAGTCTCTACTATGAAGCCGCCGTCACTCTCGCGGGGTGTCCTGTGGCTTCGGAACACATTAAACTTAGCTTCATCTTCTGCATCTCGATTTCGGCTCTCTCTGTCGTCGATCATTGCCTTCAGGTTCAGAAAGGGCCTACCCAATATTATGGGTATTTCGTTATCTTCTTCAATATCTAATAGAATGAAATCCACTAGGAAGATGAATTTGTTGACTTTTACTAGAACGTCCTTTATCACCCCTCTTGAATGCTTTAAGGACCTATCAGCTAACTGGAGTGTGACTGTGGTTGGACGAGCTTCACCTAATCCCAAGCGTCTAAATATAATAAAGGCATGAGATTGATACTAGTGCCCAAGTCACACAAAGCTCTCTCAAAGATGGCGTTCAGATGGTCTGAGGATGATGAAGCGCACAGGTCTTGCAGCTTTGCGATGGCTTCCTCTGAGAAGGATGGCCTTACATTCTTGAGTAGGGTTGATTGTCTCGAAATCAGACGGTCTTTTCATACAGCGACAAGATGTCTTTCATAAATTTGGCTTATAACTTAGCATTTGTTCAGACGATCGCGCAATGTTGATGTAGAGATTTCTTGAACACTTCCATAAAATTGTAGTGAGCGCTTATCAGTTTATTCTTTGGCGTTGAGGATCTGAGGTGGGGCTATGGGTTTGGTGATCCTTTGCCTCGGTTTCTTCTCCTAAACTTTTTTCTCTTGAAGTTTATTTCCCTCTACGGCATATCAATTACAGTTAGTACGGATGACTTCCTCAGTTTCTACTACCCCTATCATTGGGGGTTTCCCCTGTATTGCCAATTCTCTACCACTTTTCAGCATAACTGCTTTTACATGTTCATTCCCTTCTCGTCTGAGTTGCTTGGTAAGGAGCCAGACTGCCTTTCTATCAATAGATTGGCCATTTGGCCCATCTGCACCTCTAAATTTCTCAACTGCATTGCTTGATTGTTCAATTGGGTGGCCTGGTGTTGCATATTTGCCTTAGTCTCATTCATAAAGGTGGTATGCGAGGTAAGCATTTACGCAAGGGCTTGTTCTAAGTCCACCTTTTTCTCTGGAGGTGGTTCGCTCACTCGGGTTGGTGGCATGTTGTTATGATTGTTCCACCTTCCATAACCATGTCTGCTTTGATTATTTTGATTATTACGCCACCTTAGCGTGATTAAGTTTACGATGGTTGTTGCTCCTCCTTGACCCTTCTCATGTTGATTCTAGTTACCTCGACACATACAGGCATGCTCTCTTGTTTGTTGTCACGTGACGATACATCTTGTTGTCTTTGACCTCCACATAATTCACATAGCTCCGTGGGCTAGTCTGGATGGCATTCGCGATACCTTGCTTCCTAGTAAGTTGTTTAGTAATTTCTGTGACATGAGTTGCAGTTCTTGAGAACCTAGATTATCTATGCCACCCACGGCCTTCACTGGTGTCATCTTATCTCTAGGCCACTGATTGGTATTAGTAGCAGCATCTTCTGGGATTTCATATGCTTGGTCTGTGGTCATCTTCGTTAGTACACCTCCTGTCGAGGCATCAATCACTATTCTAGTCGCATTCCTCCGACCATTATAGAAAGTATGGACTTACATCCACCTGGTCAGCCTGTGGTGTGGGCACTTCCTCAACGAGTTCTTAAGAATACTCCAGTGCTTATGCTTGACTCTCTCATACGATTGGCATCGATATTAGTCTCTTTTTTGGTGCTGCAATTTTCATTGGAAGAATTTTTGTGAAACACTTGAATAGTTCCAGTGAGTAATAAGGGAATGAATGGATGACATCAAAGCAGTGTTTCTCAACTATCACCTGATGGGAAGGAGACAATCTGATGGGTTGCCTCTTGATTACCCATTATACTTGGCCAGTGTACTTTTACCTTGATGAGTTGAGTGAGTGCATATTGATTCTCATTTGCGATAATTAAGAACGGAGATGATGAGGCTTAAAAAAGTCATCTATTTTCAGTCCATTTTTAAGTTGATTTTATATAAAAAGGCCCGGTTATATGCGGGAATATGGAATACTTCACCAAAGCTAACATGCGGCGAGAGATTGAGAACGAAATTGCGAGTAAAGGAAGATGAATAAAAATTTGAGGTAGTCGCATCTTGATATATTTGTTTGAAGGAAGTTATGAGAGGCATAAAGGATTAAAGGATTTGATGGTAGGCTTTTACAGTGATAAAATACATATTAAGGTTGCAACTACAAAGCTCCGAGTCACAAATGAAGGCGTAATTGAAGACAAAGCAAATTTGGCGTGAAAAAAACTCAAAGTCAGCTTGACCGGGAATTGATGAAGAAGAAGACATGATAATCGCGACATCATTCGAAGATCGACATAATTAAACCCGGTCACAGATTGGATATTGAAATTCGCGACACAAAAGAAATCGCGACAAAAAGATAAACAATTGTGAAATTTGAACATTTTAATAGCCGACATGCAGGTGCGGTCGTGACATCCTTGCTTGAATCGGAAAGCGATGGGCATCAGTTTAGGAAGCCAGACGACATCGCCGACTAAGAGAGAAAGATTCGACATCATTTAAATGGTCGCGACATCGGGTCCTGCTTGAAAGAAGATTAGCGATAAAGATCAAGTTGGCCGACATCAAAGGAATCGACATCATTCGGTGATGCCAGCGACAACGGTTGTAAGAAAGAGGTCGCGACAACGCACGGTTGTCGCGACATGGCTCTAAAAAGACTTGAGGTCGACATCATTAAAGTCGCGGCGTCGATGAGCTATCGCGACATGGAGTTCCACAGACATGCCGCGACTAAACAAAACCTGCGACAAAGACTTCGATGTCGCGACGGTGTCAACATCTTTGGGCGATTAACTAAAGTCAAAAAGTGCATCGAATTAGGGCCCAACTTTAGAACCTACATAAATCTGTATTTTGCGCTCTTTGAAGGAGCGCGACTCGTGGCGAACAGAAAGAGAAGCTGGGTTCTTGAAGGCTCTTGTTTTTAATTTTCTTTTCTTTCTTTGTTTTTATTTTTAGATTAGTTTGTATTGTCGTTTTAAATTTGGATCTGAACGTTAGTTGTAAAAGTTGTAGTTGAATGCAAATTTATATTTCTTCAAATTATTGTCTGGTTGTTTGAATTCCAGACAAATTTTGGATTTCGAACTACCAGTTTCCGATTTACAGTGGTTTTCTTGATCAGCAAGCCAATGTAGATTAACAATCGATGATTTAGAAACCGAGCTCCCATTAGAGTGGCTCTATTTATCGAAATTATCTTTCATGCATAATTTTATTCATTATTGCTGAACTTCGGTTTATAAATCGACTTGTTGGTTTCAGTGTTTAAATTGGAATTGATCCGATGTTAGTCTCTATGCCCATACTTGGGATTGTTTCAAGCTCACGATTTCGGGAGGCCCTACGAGGTGACCTGAGGAGAGGCATTCCACGAGAGTGATGAACAACTCTGGAAGGTATGCGGGCACGATATTGATGATCCTAATGTGCTTTGTGTAATTAAATCGATACATCCTCTTCTCACTTGAAGCCCAGGAATGAGGTTGTTGAGTTATCAATTTAAGCATGCGAGTTTGCCTCAATTAGAATAGTAGATTCAATCCCAGTGTTAGCAAGAAGGATCTAATCAAGGAAAGGATAAAATTTATTTTGAGGATGAAAGCAGTATAGTGTAAACCCATGCAATGACTATATAAAAGGGCTAAGGTTTACGGTCAAGTTATGGGTATGAAGTATTGAGAAAGAAAATACCTAGAGCAGAGGCTATCAGTTAAAGGTAGTTATCTAGCCACTTGTATTCGAGGGAGAAAGCGGTGAAGGTGAGATGATGAGCGATTGGAGTTTGGAGAGATCGATTTGCACTATCATATTCCTTGGACTAGTTTTAAAATGTAGTTTAAGCAAAATTACGGCCTGAATTTGTAGGAATTGATTCTTTACAATAGCTTTATTTTCATTGTTCCCTTTATAGATAACTGTTCAATCTAAATTTGTCATTTCATTATTTCAGTATTCATTTCATTTGTTATTCATTCATATTGTTTTTAGTTTTCATTATTTTAAGGCTTTCACAGCTGATTCAAATTGCCAATCATAGTCCAAATAGTATAGAGCTTGAGTAGTTGGGGTAGTTGATTGAAAATTCTTGAGATCTCGTGGGATCGATATCACGGACTTAAAATCAATTTACTACTTGTTTTTGACACATGCACTTGCAGCATGATGGATCAAAACAACCAGAACACAATGATTTACTCTTAATAAAAATGCTCTTAATGAATACAATAGCTCCTGAGAACCTGATATACCGTTATTTAGCATTATTCTTTGAGGATTAGACAATAGTCCTTTGGTAAAAGTGTCATAAATTTGTATGTCTTTTGATCCAAAAGTCAACAACAGGATGTTCTGAAGCATCTGTAAGGTCACTCACTTCAGCTCGAAGTTGTTTGCCTGAATAGGTGGTCTTCGGATAGCCGTCTGAACAACTGTGGGTGGTAGGGAAAATTCTTCTAGCAACATGAATGGATCATTAGGCTGTATAAACGGTTTGGGCGCCTGATTCCTTCCATTATTCCCATTATGACCCCTTTGCAGCTCGTTTTGCTCTTGGTCGTGATCTTGCTCTACAATGTCTTGCATGATCGCTGAATTCTATATTATGCTTCTCTTTGTTCTCTCTGTAAATGGTGTAAAGTTCTTTCGGTTCGGGATCAGAAGCGGAGCGTAGTTCAGCTTGACCAGAAGCCGCCCATTCCTGATAACCTTGTCACGAAATCTTCTAGCCTTAAAGCAAATTACAAGTACTTGTAAAAGAAAAATAAAAATAAAAATAAGAATTTCAGAGTAATATATAATTGCACTTTTTTAATATCAACTCTAAAGCTTCTCCCCGGCAACAGCGCCAAAAACTTCATAGGCCGAAAGCATGATGTATGGTAGGTAATACGCTAATAATGGCATGAATTCTTTTATGGCGTCGTATCAAGTATTATAATGTACATAGGCAGGATATCGATCTACGGGAGAAGTGGTTGATTCTTGAAATTAGCCTTTGGATATTATACGGAGCGTAAGCTTTAGGGTGGCCTAGTTAACTAAGGTTGAGATTAAACTAAATTAAATTATCTTAGTAAATCAACGTATTGTGGAGACTAGGGCTCTTATCTTCCCTTTTACCACTTTTGATGGATTACTACCTAGAGGAATTACTATTTAAATATAGACTTATTGATGGCGGTGATCTTGCCTCACGAGATACCCTCTCTGGGGTGTATCAAGTATCTCGCTAGCGAGGGTTAAAGTGTATCTCTACCTTGCATAATGCTCAGAAGCGCTTAAATGTTCTAACCTCAATGTAGCCTCGGAATCGGGATATCTCTGTTCTAAGAATTATTGAGGTCGCTCTATTAGGATCCTTAGGTGTCCTCATCTCGATCACAGGATACCCTAGCGAATTATGCCAATGTTAGCCAGACATCACATGTATATAAATCACCGATATAGAGCAGATACAAACAAGTCATAAATAACTTAATAATATAAAATTAAAATCTTAATCCATACAATCATGCGGGGTTAATGAGAGCCACTAGATGTGAATCTAGAACATCTTTGGACTTGAGTATACACATAGTCGATCTAAGAAATCATGTTGATTTTTTTGCGAGGAAAAGAAGAAATACAAATGGAAGTGTCTTCTCAAATGATCCCGATGTTGCTACTACGCTTTCCATGCTTTCGATAAAATGCGTTCTTTGATCCCATAAATTAGGTCTCCACTTTTGCTTTTAATGATCTTTGATGCGAGAAATAGTAGGCAGCGTCGCTGACGTTAGGACGTTTGATGACTTTCCTTTGTTGACCAGGCCTCACGACGTGGGAGCTAGTATTACCCTTGCTTCTTATGTTTAGCTCCAAATAGCCCAATAACCACCTCTTGACACCTGATTCAAAACTCCGAATCAGTCTTGAGAACATAATCGCTTATTTAAATGTAAAATCAACTAAAAACATAAAGCGAATGCAGGTATAATATGAGTGTTTTAGGCACTCATCAGTAGACAAAATCTGAGAAAGAATGTTGCGACGCGAAATTTATATACCGCCTTGATATAAGGCTCTGAGTAATAGATTTACATGCGTGGTGAAAAGGTATTTCGCAGAAAATGGAAGAGAAAGGGGGCAAGCCAAGACAAGTTGTTTCGTCAAAGATTTCAATGTTGCAACAAACAGTTCAGCCAGCGACAAAGATCAAAGAAGGAAATATGACACGTCATCTTTAGAGTCTGTCCCGACACAGAGTTCATTCTCAGTAGTGCAAGATAACAAGACTATGTCGAGACAAAGAAAAGGTCTATCGCGACAACAACAACATGCAATTGTGTGAAACTCTGTCGCGATAGAAAGAAAATATTGTCGTGACAAAGGTAGAGAAGAACCATAGAAACATTGTCGCAACATAGCAAAGATTGTCGTGACAAAGTAGAGGCGCTGAAGGCAAAAATATTTGTCGCGACATTTTTCAAGAGCAGTAAGGAATGGCAAGTTGGTTGTAACAAGGTTTTTATGTCGCGACATAGGACACTTATGTCGTGACAATTACTAGACAACTTCAACAAAATTATGTCGCGACAAAATTGAAGAAGAAAGCATGAAACCATGTCGCGATAGAAACTGCAGGCCATGACAAAAGTTTGGAAACAAAGATGACAACTATGTCGTGACATAATTTTCTATGTCGCGACAAAGCAACCAATTGGGCCAAAATTTTTGGGGATCCACAATTTCAGCCTTGAAGTGTAACCCACCATTTGAAAATCTATAAATAGAAGCATCTAGGGCATTATGCGGAGTTTCTGCCAAACCTAGAACTTTTAGGTAGTTGGAGACTCTTTGTATATTATTTTTCATTTAATTTTCTTTTATTTATTTTTTGTAAATTTTTTTTTGGTTTAGATTTTAGTTAGTTTGTCATGGAATTGAGTAGTGAACTGATGTGAAGTTTTAAGCTGGATTCATTGTAAAATTATTGTTTTCATTTCTATCTAATTTAAATGGAATTTGGAGAATTTATGGAGTTCATTCATTTCAATTTGTTTGCAAGTTTAGTGAATTTTCTTGATCATTTAGTCACTGACATTTGTGATCCAGTTTTGAAAGATTAATCTCCCTCTATGAATGGATCGATGTTGATTGTTATTTTTCTGCGCAATTTGGAAGAACGTCATAGTTATAAATCTTGAATTTATTTAATTGGTGTTGTTTTTTAACTTAATTGTTCCGAATTTAATGCGTGTACCCCGAAATAGAGCCCAGCATCTTGCTCTTATTTCTTGGAGGCCCTCTGGTAACCACGAGAGATGAGATTTAAAGTATGGAGGCGATTACTTGGGGTATAGTAGACTAATATTATGGAACTAATGAACTCGAAAGATCACTAATTTACTCATGGGTGTGAGGGATAGTTGGATGAAGTATCAGTTTAATCGCTCAGAGGTTTCTCCTATTTCTGATGAAAAGATTTTGACCCCGTGTTAGCATAGGTCCTAATCGAGGAGATGGAGAATTTCATCAAATTTGAAGGATAAGATACCAGTTACATTGGAGAAGGCTTGCATTATCCTGTCTATAGGGGCAAGAATTCTTCAGTCTTAAGAGTTGGGTGTGAAGTACTGGAAAGGAAAAATACTTAAATCCTAAAAAGAGGATTATATCTTACAAGTAACTTACTAAACTCATGTGTCAGGAAGGAACATGAATTTCTAATTAGAGAAATGTGAAGTCTATGGAGGAATCCAAAACGATTAACATTCTATTAAGGACGTTCAAATCATATATAGAAAAATACAGTACAATATGTACATTTGTATAAATAGTTCATTGATTCGTGCCACAGTAGGCTGAGCTAAAATCAACAAAATTTATATACACCTAAGTTCCTACTACTGCCGTAGTCAAGCTACTGCAGTATAGTGGTCTAGGGTCGAACACGGGGATGGGTTTTCATCCTAAAAATGATTTGCATAAGTGCACGAAGGTAAGGCTTTCTATTTGGACTCTTTGGATTTGCTTCAAAAACAGTGGAAGTAGGTTGAAGGCGAGGGTGTAAGCGAAATGAAGTGTGAAAAGTTAACCTTTGAAGATTTAGGTCACTAGCGGTAAGTTAGAGCCCGAAACTGAGTGTCCTCGGGTTTTATCCTGCGTTATGACATACGACCTATAGTCAAGGCATATGGGATCTATGTTTAACTAGCAAACCTCACCCATGAAATCAACTCCTATTTGAGTCAACACGGTAGCATGCATCTATGGCCCCTTTACTATTTGAAACCTAACATTTAAATATCATTTCGGAGCTCGTAAAGACCGTCTAAGAACCACGAGTGCATCTCAGCATTAAGTATGCACTTGTATCCTGAACATGGAGGTATTGGCCCGAATCAATAACATTGATGCTAATTCAGCCTAATTTGAGAAGATGGGGTCATAAAAACCACGATTACCTATGGCTTTTTAATACAAGAGGACAACATGCATATGCCCCACCCCACCAAGCTATTCCTTCCTCTTCCAAAGGAGGCAGCAAGCATCTCTTGAGTTGTCATCCTCAAGAGGGTGTTTAGTGACAACTAAGAGAAAGAGGAGAAAGAAGAGAGAAAAGCAAAACCTAATTAAAAATACGAGACTTTATTTACAAAAATGAAAACTTACAAAATTTCTTCTCCCCCAAATTCTTGCTTCCCAAAATTCTCTCCTCTATTTATTACCAAAAGATAGGGGTTTATATAGGCCACCTCAATACATGAAAATACCAAAAAACCTACAAATTTGGCTAAGTTAAAGGACAAGAGAGTAATACAAGATTTTGAGTCGGTTAACGTAAAATACAAAAGCATGACGAGGCGATGAATTTATTTAGAGTGAAGAGATTTACTAGGTAGCGAAATCACAGGCATAACGAAAGAGGAAATTTACGCTAAAGCTGGTAATTTTAAGCTAGCTTAAGCGAGGAATTTTCAACAGTAGCGAAATGCAGAACCCCAAGCTAGGAGCGATTTTCTGCATGGCGGTTTAGTCTAGCGAAATTGGCAATTTCGCTAAGGTCTTGAAATTTTCGCTAGATATGTAAATTTTGCATTCTGAAGAATTTTTGCAACTCTATGAAAATTCAGAGCTTTGTTGATCTCCTTTGCATTTCATCCATATTTCATTGCATCAATTTTTCTTCACTTTGCCTTGATTTTCATTGATTCTTAGTTGGATTGATGAGTGACACTTGAGTTCAAACTTCATGATTCATCCATACATCAGATGTGAATACAAAGTCTTGTGAAAACGCAAAACATCGAAAATACTCTCTAGCGGCATAAGTGCTACTAAGAAGACTTAGACACTTCAATTGGTATAAATGACATGATTAGTGTGCAAAAACACTCAAAACCTATCTAATATAGGGTTGAAATAGCACTTTAAGGCCTTAATCACACTGACAAAGCGTTGCTAGTCCATGCGATGCAAAAATAAAAAGGAGATGCATGTGGTGATTTTCAAAAGGCTATAATTCAGGTTTATGTACATATAAACATTACACTATATTGAAAAAATTAAACATCAAAGTTGTAGCCAGGTATGGAAAAAGTGTAAATCTATACAAGAACAATTCTAGGCGATCTTGGATCCTGTGTTCTCAGCGATTTCCACTAAGTCTAATGGTTCTTTATATAACCGGATTCTTTTGCTTGATAGTTGCAAAATTTTTCCCCTCCCCAAACTGCCTTGACATGGCCTTAAGGTATTTGAACAACCTAGATAAGGATAGTTACGCACTTCTTTCTTTATTCAACTACATTTGTAGGATGCAATGCTTAAGTCGACTTCACCAAAGGGTCGTATGTGAGTTACCGATGACTCCCAACTTGATTAAGGTTTAGGGCATCAAGCCAAAGGATCAATGACCCACTTTAACTCTAGAAACTGCCGGGCCGAATGACTTGAAAATCAAGCACCTACAAATCGTTAGACTCTACCTATCCACCCATGCGAACACTAAATCGATGACTCCCTGACGATTAAGGATTCGGGGCATCGGGCTAAAACTTTCGCCATATACCCCTCGGACCGTGCTCGGGTTTCAAGGCAAAACTTCACGACTTTATTTTTTTTTTTTCTTCTTTTCTTTTTCTTTTTCTTTTGGCTTTTTCTTTTCTTTTTCTTTTTGGAAGACAACATTGGTCTTCAAGTATAGTGCTTTCTGAAACCTATCCTAGGTTGCCCAACATGCTTAAAATGGTATGCAAGCGAAAGGAAGTAAACAAATTCATGACCTATTGAAATAATCACAGATGCAGTGTGAATTAGCATAAGGGAGAAATTTCAAGTTGAGCATCTTTTGGAGCATTAAGTGACCAAGAATTGTTTCAAGCATGGAATTTGTTCTAACATATAGGTGACAAATAATGATTCAATTTTCCAACAAAAGCAATTCAATTGTCCAATTGTAGCAATTCAATTGTTCAATTGAAAAGAAAAACATAGACCCAATATGGAAATACAAAAAGTACTTCACACCAGATAAAGACGGGCATACTTACCGCATTTACCTCTACTGCAGATTCTTTGCCCGAAAAAAACAAATCAATCATTAAGCTCTAGCGATATCAACTATTTTAAACACCGCATTGAGATTAAATAGTAAAAGAAATGAGAGCATTATTCTTTGGAACCAAGCGATAGCCACTGCGAAATTTACAAAACATAGGTCGGGAGGTCCATCGGAGAGAATTTCTTCTTTAATGACCTGCTGCATCACATATGGTTTTACCCTCTGTCCATTGACTTTAAATACCCTGTCATCACTTGGATCACGTAAGTCAGCGAACCATTTGGGTATGCTTCTTTGGACAATGAATAGACCGAATCCATCGAGACTGAGCTTACTGAAACAAATGGAATTTGGAGTCATATAAGAGGACTTGGTCTCCTCATGGAAACTCTTCCTAGTTATCATTTGAGTACGTGCCATTTCTTTGATCTTTCTTTTGCAATCTTGGTATTCAAGTAGGCATTATTAAAGTATTTCTTCCAATTCATTAAGGTCGAAATCTCTTCTCTCATTTCACTTAGGTCACTGTTTAGCTTCTTGATACAGTACTTTGTATATTTATTAGAGGTGGCGTACCCTACCATAGACCAACCGATAAGGGGACATTCTAAGTTGTCTTGAAAAGTGATATAGGCCCATAGCAGATCAAAAGTTTAATGGACCAGTCACTTTCTGTTGAGTATTAACCACCTTCATCGTATAGTCTTAATTTCCTGTTAAGCAAAGTTTTTGGCCACTTGTTTGAGGATGGTAAAGGTAGCCACTTTGTGTTTCACACCATATTTAGCCATGAGGTTTTCAAATGGTTTGTTACGAAATCTGAACCTCCACTCCCCTTCATAATAAACTTCAGTACGAACTGGGAAAGGATATTGGCTTTCAAAATTTGAAGTACCTCTGCTGAATCATTGGTTTGCGGGGATCGGCTAACCCATTTAGAGGCATAGTCCACTCCCTTCAAAATATTATGTATGACTTCATGGTGAGGAAAGGTCCGTCGATACCCCATACATGAGCAGGTTCGACCACCAAAATTGGGTTCAATGGCATCATATGGCGCGAGACAATTTCACAAGTCTTGGCATCTATCACGCCACGGCACATTTGGTATGCTTCCTTGAACAATGAAGGCGATAGAGGCTTGTGTGATTACCTTCATTCTTGTCTTTTGGGAAACAAAATGAGCCACCACAAGCACTCTCATGGCAATGGTTTAGACCCTTCTTGTTCCTCCTCAGGTACACATTTCACGATGATTTGATGCACGATATTTGAATAGGAAGGCTCTTCCCAATAATAGGAATGGATTTTAGCAAGAAATATTTCCTATCTGTCCTTTCCATTCGGTAGGATTTCTCTGTAGTGAGGAAATTGGCAATATGGCATGCAGAGGCTTTCTCAATTTGCATTAGAATTCTTCGGGAAATTCATCATTAATAGGTGAATTTGTGAGTGTAATTGGGCTATAGTTAACCTTGACAGATGATCTGCTACCACATTTTCCACCCCTTTTTTATCTCTAATTTGCAAGTTGAACTCCTGAAGTAATAGAACCCAACGGATGAGTCTTGCTTTTGCATTTTGTTTGGTTAAGAGATATTTCAAAGCAGAATGATCTGTAAAAATGACTATATCGGTGACGAGTATGCTCGAGATTTATCTAAAGCATATACCCTTTGCCCGACAACTCTTTCTGTAGTGGTATAATTCCTCCCAATCGCCGTTCGGGGTTTTGCTTGCATAATACACCACATGAGGTTTCCATCTTCTCTTTGACCAGAAATCAGCTCACATAGCAAGATCACTCGCATCACATCTCAAGCATTAGCGCAATTAGGTGCTTTCATTTATTGGGCGTGGTGAATAAATTTCAGTTCTTCAAACTCTTACGGCAATCTTTCTCCCAAGCAGATTTGGCATCCACTACCGAAGCATGCAGGGGTTTATGTTTTTTGAAAAATCTTTAATGAGCAGGTCGGTAGAAGCACATGACGAATTATCCTAATTGTTTTCACATTTGTTAAAGTGACAATTTGAGGAAATAATGTCGATCTTGTCTTTATCAACTAATTCCTGCTTTAGAAATAATATGCTGATACAATTCCTTGGTTTACCATAAAATGGCATTTCTCGAGTTAAGCTGGGGTACTTATCTATGCACCTCTGCAAAATGGCCCAGGTGGTTAAGCATTCTTCAAAATCGCCCCATATCTTGTAATATCATCCATGTATACACCTCCATTATCGGCTCTACCATGTCACTTGAACATGCAGCATACGCCATTTGAAAATTAGTTTGGGGCGTTACAAAGCCCAAAGGCATCCTCCTATAAGCATCGTGCGAATGGACAAGTAAAAGTAGTCTTTTCACAGTCTTACGGGGCAATTTCTACCATGCGGAAGTACCACGAATACCCATCCAAGCGATAGAAGGGGTGTCTGAAACTCATAAGTGATCGATGAGCGGCAATGGAAAGTAGTCTTTCGAGTCACCTCATTGAGCCTTCTATGTCCCATACATACTCTCAAGCTGGTTGTAAAGTCGGGTAGACAATTCTTCACCCTTCTGCGTTTTCCACGGTTGTTACTCCACGGTTTCTTAAGGCTTTGAGTTAGGTAACCACATGTGCTATCAGAAATGGGATAAATGAAATCTGACTTGGGCAATTTCAGAGACCTCCTGAACTACTTCATGTAGATGGGGATTCAACTGTAGTTGGGGTTCTTGACTTTAGACTCCTCTTCTAAATAGATGTGATGAGTGCGAATGGACGGAGTTTATGCCTTCGGATCAGAGAGTGCTTCCATCCCAATGCTTGCTTATTCTTTTTGAGAAGGTACGGGATATTATGCTCTTGTGCGATTAGTTACTTGTGAGAAGAAATCCTGGCTAGACACTTTACTCATTTACTTCCAAAATGCATACTTTAAATCAGCGGGGAGGGTTTGAGTTCTAGGCATTGAAGTTTCCTTAGGTTCATTCACGATCTCAATAAGGCATTTCTATTCTTCTTCTCCGGTACCTGTGCTAAGCTCATTTCTTGAAATTAAATGTTGCTACAAGGCAATCGGATAACTGCGAAGTTAATATCTCTTGCACTTCTTTGTTGGTTGCTTTGTTCTTCAGGAATGGCATCTAAAATCTGAACTTAACTTCAAGAGTAATATCCTCTCAGAGTGCATATGCCTTTTACCCCGAATGAAAATATTGAGGTTCAAGGTCATATTTCCAAATGTGAGTTGCATGGCTCATTAGGCAATTGATGATTGCATTGAAGTAGCAACAGTCTCCCCTAATATGATGGGCTGATTAGATTACTATTTTCAGTGAGTTACGTATCAAGTACAACAAAATCCTCTTGGATAGTAAAATGTCCCTTGTATAGAAACGTCCTCAATGGTTCCTTTTGGTATTTTAATGGGCACATCGGCTTGAAAGTGTGATGGAAGTGGGTTGATTCACCCCAGGCGATTGCTTGTACATAGAATCTGCCATGATTCACACTGGCTCGAGGTCTAACAGTACTTTCTCCATGGCCCCGATGCCTCCAGTATTCAGGATCGTAGGATCCTGGATCCTTATACTTCCTTTGGAGTCTTGCTCTCTATAATGGCCTTTTCTTGCTTTTTTTCGATTAAAAAGGCGCTTTATTTACATTAAGACGCACTACGGTGCACAAATCCTTTAAGAATTTTGCGTAGTAGGAACTGTTTAATCATGAGGAAGATATTGACTTTCACTTGCATAATACTTCAACATTTACATTTAGTTAGCAGAATGTTTCTTTCTTCGAACTGCGGAAACGGAGGGAGTATTCTAATCTCTACTTCTTCCTTGTCCATTGGCCCATTCTTCACGAAGTGGCTCGCCATAATGGAGCTGACTTTAATCGGGCTTTGATATCAAGTATTTTAATTCCCTACCACTGTGAAAGTTACAAACCCGCCTTAACTTCACCGCCAGATTTAAGTCCCCACAACCCTGCTTTCATTCAATTAATTTTCTCGATATTGTTGTGCCCGGAAGGGAACCTTCCTTTTTCAACTCGTGAATCAGCCGATTAGACAATTTTGAAATCTCCAAATGCATATTGTCCACTTCGTTGAGTGAACTTTCTATCGCTCAATTTTCTCGACTAGCCTGGACATTCAAAGACCTTCGTCGGTAATAAACATGCCTACTACCTTACTTAAATTCGTGGATCTGCTCAACAGAGATAAAGATAGCGGAGGCACCGCTAGTTGTATTGAAGTGAATCAAATTCTCAGCAGTTTCCGACGGGCATATGCAAGGGTTTGGATTTCCATGACAAATTCGGGACAATTTCCACCAGATTATTGGGCAGTTACCATACGGAGCATCTACGGGTGGTTTATTTTGACTTAGCGGTGCATGGCATACTCATAGCGTTCTGGTAATTATTTGACTGAAAATTGAAGCAAGAAAATCGGGATGAAGATAACCTATCATCGCTTGTATTTCATGCCGGTTTTCATTTCCGTATCATCCACCTGGAAGTTAAACTGGTCAATTTCGCTTCATCTCCTGTCTTCGTGAAATGCATACTTGTCTCCCCTTTGGTGGTTCAATGCCCTTAATCTTTCTGGCCTCCCTAAGACTAGGTTCATCCCAAGTTTTGAGGTTTAGCCATATAGTTCATAAACTATAGCTTCATCAGATGCTTACTCAAAAAGTTCCCACACATGGTTTCTAAATAAATTGTTTCATAGGTGGGGACATTCCATCATAGAAGTGGTTCACCAAATTATCCAAGTGTCAAACCCATGATGGGACATGCACCGATGGTTTCATAAATCTCTCCCCAACACCGTAAAATTCTCACCATCATGAGCCGCAGCGTATAAATTGGTTTTTCAAATTATCGTCTTATGAGTTAATCAAGAACTTTTCGAATTCACTCGTATTCACCTCAATTTCGAATGGTTCAGGTCTCAATGAGTTTAGCCAAATTTGGCCTTGTCCTTTAGTGGTCAATGGAAATGCTTTCACCCAAATCCATGTCCATCATACCCTCAAGGTAGTGCAAACCTTCCCCGTAAATCCTAATATGAGTGTATGGATTTTCATTTTCCATACCATGATATGTGGAGTAGGGGTAATTAAATACGCCTCACCGCTACATCTTCAGCAGAGGAATGATAGGATGGGGCACTAACTCAGAGGGTGATGTGATCCCCGCTATTCTATAAGCATTCGATTCATGGGGGGTTCCTTCGGTTGACTCGTTGTTCGTGCATGGGATCCATGGTATCAAGATAAGATCGACCATCGACCGGGTCGCCAGGTACTCCATTCTATGTAGTCTACCGAGTGTGTCTCTATCCCACTGGCTGAGATGCCAAACACTGCTACAAAATCAGAGTAGACAACAAAGAGAACTAACAAAGCTTCAGAAAAATGTTAAGATTAGCTAACAAAAAATTAAAACGAACTGAATGAAAACTCGAAACAAGCAGGAAGGCACGCTTAAGTGTTTAAAATCGCGCTTCCGTGAATCAGTGCTTCAAAGAGGTAAAAGATTACTCTTCACTTGTGATGTCGATCACAAGTACACTTCAACTTACCATTAGTAGTTTGGCACCACTTAACGGCGCCATTTGATTCGGGGTGGCTACAAAGAGGCTGAGCTAAAAATCAACAAAATTTATATACACCTGTTCTACTATCGCTTAAGGCTGATTATCGCAAAGATAGTGGTCTAGGGTCGAACACTGAACGGGTTTTCATCCTAAAATGATTTTCGCATAAGTGCACGAAGGTAAGGCTTATTGGTCTGATTGCTTCAAAACAAAGGGAAGAAGGTTGAAAATCGAGAAATTGTAAAAATCAAAATGAAGTGTGAAAAGTTAACTTTGAAGATTTAGGTCACTAACTTGGTAAGTTGCGGGCAAACAAGTGTCCCTGTTTATCCTCGTTATGACATGCAACCTATACCCGCTGGGCATAACCTGATCTATGTTTAACTAAACTAGCAAACCTCACCCTTGAAATCAACTCTGTTAGTCGACACGGGTAGCATGCATCTATGGCCTTTACTATTTGAAACCACAACATTTAAATATCATTTCGAGGCTCGTAAAGACCATCTAAGAACCACAGGTATCTAGCATTAAGCCTTTGCTGTATCCTACATAAAGTATTGGCCAAATCAATAACATTCAATGCTATTCAACCTAATTTGAGAAAGATGGGGTCATAAACTTTACAGTACCTATGGCTTTTAATACGAGGACAACAGTGCCTGCCCACCACCAAAGCGCTTGCTTCCTCTTCAAAGAAAGGGAGCAGCCAAGCATCTCTTGATTGTCATCCTCAAGAGGGTGTTTGGCAGCCAAGAAAGTAGAAGAGAGAGAGAAGAGAAAACAAAACCTAATTAAAATCTGAGACTTTATTTGCAATGAAAACTTACAAAATTTCTTCTCCCAAATTCTTGCTTCCCAAAATTCTCTCCTCTGTTATTACAAAGAGAGGGGTTTATATGAAACCACCTCAATACATGAAAATACCAAAAAACCTACAAATTGGCTAAAAGTTAAAGGACAGAGAGTAATACACCAGAATTTGAAGTCGGTTAACATTAAATACAAATGCATGAGGCGATGAATTTCGTAATTTGAAGAATTTAAGCTAGTAGCGAAATCTGAACATAAGCAGCAGAGAGAAGATTAGCTAAAGCACAGTAATTTCGCTAGCTAGAATTTATTAACATGAATTTTAAGTGATAGCGAAAATACAAAATTTCGCTAGGAGCAGTGCCCTAAGCGGCGGTTTGGTCTAGCGAAGGTGTGATTTATTTAAGGTTGCGAGTTGGCTAAGGTTCACGAATTTTCGCAATCCTAGCGAAAATTTTCGCAACTCTAGCGAAAATTCCAGGCTTTGTTGATCTCCACTGCATTTCATCCTGTCTTCAACTGCATCAATTTTTCTTCACTTTGCCTTCAATTTTTCATTGATTCTTGGACTAGTTGATGGCTGACACTTGAGTTCAAACTTCATGATTCATCATACATCCTGATATTGAACTTCTAAAGTGCGCAAAAACCTGCAAAACATCCAAAAATACTCTCTAAACGGCATAAGTGCTACTAAGAAGACTTGAACACTTCAATTGGTATAAATGACATGATTAGTGCGCAAAAAGCACTCAAAACCTATCTAATATAGGGTTCAAAATAGCACTTTTTGGGCACTAATCATTCATTTTCAATACTCATGTTATTTTCATTTGCAAACATTTCACAATCAATTAAAACAAATCAATATGCTTTTCTTATACATTTAGAACAAACATTTCAAATCTTGAAACGAGAATAGGAGAAGGTAGAACAAACCCGATCTATCTGTTCTTTTGCCTTCTTAGTCGATCTATCGGTCCTAGGTTAGGTGATCCTCATCGGCCCCTAGAAAATCACACACATCACATTTAGTGAACGTTGCACTAATCACACTGCTGAATATCGTCGAGGTGAAATTAGAAAAACCGCCGAGGTGGCGAAATGCAGTCGTTTTTTATTTAGTTTTATACTTATTTGGACCCCTATTAATCATTAATTAGGGTTCCCAAACAATCGGTGTACTAATACTAGACTTTCGGAAACAAAAATCCGAAAATTTGTTCACTGTGAATAGTGTCTACGCCGCAGCATAGCAACACTACGCCGTAGCGTACCCGAGGGGTGCCATTTTGGCACCCGGCCTACTGCGGTATCCCAATATGACATAGGGCTGCACGCCGCAGTGGGTTCCCTCTTATTTCTTTGCAAGGGCCCGTTTTTGCCTAGTTTTTCTCTTTTGCACCTTTTTGCGATTTTTCTCCAAAAATCCTCAAAACTCATAACAAATCATGGGAATCACTCTTAATGGCATTCTAATATCATCGTTAACCAACCATGAGCAAAACCCATGGATGGATTAGGGTTTTTCTAACCCAAACATCATTTAAAGAAATCTAGGGTTTGGTTCTTACCTTAAATCCCTTTGCACTTGAAGTCCTAGCCTTTTTCCTTCCTTCTTGATCACTTATGCACAAGAAATGGGAAGATCTCCCACCAAAATAACTTCCTTCCAAAACCCTAGCTTTCTCTCTGCTGCTCAAAACATTTTGCTCAAATGAGCCCTTAGACCACTTTTGGTCTTTAAGCCTTTATTTCCTTAAAACCTTGTTTGGCTTACACAATAAATCCCATTTCTCATTTTTGGCATTTTAACTCTTAGTTTCACTTTCATTTATCATTTAATTAACTTGGCATTTAAGCTCATTCTCATTAGACCCTTAGGTCCTCATTTACACATTTCCAATTTTGTCCTTTTTCACTTGGGTTTATTTCCGGGTTCAATCAATTTTTTCATTTTAGCATATAATATTTAATCGTATGCTCACAAATTCTTTTCACATTTCACATTTTAACGATTGCTCGAGTTTTCCGGAAAAACCCAGGGTTTAGCTCAATTTATACCAGGAATATATAATAAAATTATTATAGAAATTCTAGGGTATTTTGGGAACGATACACGAGACCTCTCGAAATTAATGAATCGAGGGTTCGGTTGCAGCGGGACCTCCCACGCTGTTAGTGCTCAAGGCTCCTTTATGCACTTCTTTGTTGCTTTCTACATTTAGTTCTTTTCTTATTATTTAGCTTCATTTTTTATTCCAATATCGACATGTCCTAAAAACATTATAGTATGGGGGATTAGTACAATATTAGTGAATATGAATGTGAATCATGCAATTGAGTTATAAAAACACATAGAAATTTTACTGAAATGCATGCATGATTCACTCTAATCAACACCCCCAAACTTTGCTTCTTGCTTGTCCCCAAGTAAGAACATACTCCTAATGAGTGCGTCTGAATAAAGCGTAACTAACAACGGCGATGTGGGTCTGATGCACATGATACCAACAAGAAGGAGTCAACATGACCCGGTTCAATAGATCGGGGACTATCCCAGGTTGTTCGACTTTCGAGAATGCACGTGGAAGTCGGTCTGGTGTTGAGCGAATTGACCTTTTTATCATCAATAACCTTTCCCAAGGAGTCTGGAATGTGGTTGGAGTGTGATCTCAATGTGTAAACTCAACAAATTACCCCAAACTTGAATTTAACTTGCCTATTTGGAATAGCTTAGCTCAGAAGGATGAGAACGCACCAATTTATTCACCTCAACTAGTCCTAAGGGGGTTAACTCTAAGACAAACTTGGAAGAGTACTAGTACTGTAATTTATTATATATTCCAGGTATAATTGAGCCAAACTTGGGTTTTTCCGGGAAAACTGATAAATTGTTAAATTGTGAAAAGTGAAATGAATATGTGAGCATATGCTTAAATATTATATGCTAAAATGAGAAATTAATTGAACCCGAAAACAAACCCAAGTGAAAAAGGGCAAAAATGGAAATTGGTAAAATGAGGACCTAAGGGTCAAATGATAAGCTTAAATGCTAATGTGAAATAAATGATAAGTGAATGTGCAAATAAGGAGACTAGTAAGCTTTAAGTGAGAAAAATGGAAAATGGGATTTAATGAGCAACCCAAACATGGCCTTAAGAGAATAAGTGATACTAGACCACATTTGGTCTTAGAATGCTCATTTGAGCAAAATTGGTTTTGAGAGAGTGAGAGGAGAAAGCTAGGGTTGTGCAAGAAGAAGTGATTTTTGGTGGGAGATTGATTCGTGAGCAAGGAGGGTGGTCCGGAATCAACAAAATTTATACTTAAATTCCTCCTATTGCCATAGCCTAGCTACTGCAGTATAGTGGCTCTAGGGTTGAACACAGGGATGGGTTTTCTTTGTGTAAATGACTTGTAGTGAGGCTCAATTTGGTGAATTTATTTTGGATTTTTGGCCTTTGGTAAAAACAGTGGAGGTTGATGGTTTGCAAACTGAAAATAAGGTGAAATAAAATATAAAAAGAACTCCTTGAAGCATTGAGCCACTAGGTTTGAGGTCCTAGGGTAACTGAGAGGTCCTCGGGTCCCTTTCCTCGCGTTGGGGAGGATGACTGATGAGCTTAAAAGTCATCTATTTTCAGTCCATTTTTCTGATTGATTTTTATATAAAAAGACTGATTTATATGCAAGAATATGGAATAAACTTCACCAAACTGCTGTGCAGCAGGGAATTCAAAAGAAAGCAGAATTTGCAGTAAAAGGAGCAGAATGTGGCTGAGCAGTACTGATATAATTGGCTGAAGGAAGTTGCAGCAGGAGAAGCGCAAAAGGATTAAAGAATTTGATGTCGTGAAGCTTTTACGATGTCAATGCAAATTCGAGTTACCTTCCTAAAGCTCAGTCGCAAATGAAGCGTAATTGAAGACAAATGAAATTTGGCGTGAAAACTCAAAGTCAAGCAACCCGAAATTGAAGAAAAGACATGATATTAGCTATCGCCGGAGGTAGCAGCGAAATTAAAATCGATGCGATGGATAATGAAATTAGCGACCTGACAAAAATTCGTGACATATGGTAAGCAATGGACTGAACAATTATGCGCGACATACGGATGTAATTAGCGACATCGGCGATGAATGACGATCGCGACATCGACTGCAAGAGAGCTAAGGTCGCGACTTGGCTAAAGAGATGGTCACGACATCAATTACCATGAAAGTGATCGCGACAAGATGTGTCGCGACACTCGAGCTACACTTGAGGAAGTCGCGACATCATTCCGTGGTCGCCAACAACGGTTATTGGGAAAAGAAGGTCGTGACAACACCTGGTTGTCGCGACATCAGACTTGAGGTCATGGCGTCCTTAAGTTGTGAGGACATCCGCTCTGAAGACCAGATGTGGCGACAACATCCGAGAACATGACGGCCACTACGGAGAGAATGAAGTGCGACAACATTTAGTTGTGTGACGCAAGCTATCTACGATTAGGTCTCGGCGTCCTTAAGTTGTCGCGACATCAACTACACCAAAGACACGTCGCGACCACACAAGAGCGCTGCGACATGACTTAAGACAACAGAGGTCGCGACAAGAATTGATCATGACATCAACGACAAGCTGAGCCATTTAATGGTCAAAAAGTGCATGAAATTAGGGCCCAACTTGAGCCCTATAAATACGAAGGCTACTACCTAGCCATGTGGCTGCGTGAAAAGAGATGCAGGGTTGTGAAAACTACGTATTTTAATTTTTCTTTCTTTTCTTTTCTATCTTTTCTTTTCTTCGTTTTTTTTTATTTTTAGATTAGTTTGTATTTCATTCAAATTTGGATCTGAATGTTTACTGTTGAAGTTTAAGCTGAATGCAGATTCTTATTTCTTCAAATTACTGTCTGGTTGTTTGAATTCCAGACAAATTCTAGAATTCGGGTTTCCGATTCTTGGAATTTACGGTGGTTTTTCTTGATCAATGAAGCCAAATGTATGGTGTAATCAGTGATTTAGAAACCCGGCTTCCACACATCGAATTGTATATCGTCGAAATTATCTTTATGCAGAAATTTTATTTGATCTTGTTGAATTTCGGTTTGCTCGCTACTTCTTTGGTCTTTTGTAATTCTATTCTGTCCCAAATGTCATTGTCTCATACTAGTAAATGGAATTGTCTCAAGCTCGATTTCGGGAAGCCCTACGAGTGACACGAGAGAAGGAATTCATGAGTAATGAACAATTTCTGAAGGTATGAGAACCTAACAATGGTGATCTAATGCGCTGCAGTAGTAATTAAATGAATAAATCTCTTACCAGGGATGAGAGCGAGGTGGAACAATTTATCAATTTGGCGCGAGGATTCGCCTCGATTCGATTAAATCGTAATCCCGTGTTAAGCGGAAGTCTAATCAAGGAAAGGATGAGCTGTTCTAATTTGGAGGAAGAGGAACGATATAGTGTAGATGCATTGCAATGACTATATCTTAGAGCTCAGTTATAGTCCATGTGTAGGTATGAAGTATTGCAAAAGAAAAATACCCGAACAAGGCAACTGATTAAAAGTAGTTATTTAACACTCGTCTTCGAGAAGCTTGATGCAAGTTTAGATAATGTGGTGTGGGTTTGGAGAGATCCGGCTCACATAATATTATATTCCTTGGACTAGTTTTAAATGCGTGGTTGATAGGCAGCAAATCGATTGCATTCTGCGGGAATTGATGTTTCACAGTAGCATTCTTTTCAATGTTCTTTACAGAGAACTGTTCAGTCTTGATTTGTTATTTTTGTATTTCAACATTCAATTGATTTATTATTAATTAATTTTCTTAGGTTTAGTATTTTAAGCTTTATTTGATTCCAATTGTCTATCGAGTCGATAGTGTAGATTTTTGAGTGAGTCGGTGGTTGATCAATTCTTGAGATCTCTGTGGGATCGATATCTGGACTTAAATCCAATTTACTACTTGTTCGACCTGTGCACTTGTAGCATAATGGATCAAAACCACTCAGTAAACAATTTACTCCAAATGAAACAATCTTTGAACTAATCAAATAGCTAAGGCATATAGTCAACAAGTTTTCTTGGTGCCGTTGCCGGGGATTGTATTTAATCTTTGGTAATAGTGGCAGAAATTTGTATGTACATTAAGTTTTGGAGTCAACAAGTTTTATGGCACCGTTGTCGGGGATTAGATAATAGTCCTTTGGTAATAGTGTCATAAATTTGTATATGTCTTTTGGTCCGGTCAACAATGACCTCTAGTCATTTCCTGAACCGGATCTTCATTTGGCCATAAAAACTGAACCCTAATAATTTTCCTTTTGAAACATAGCATTTATTGAGCATTAATGCTCTCGGATAGTGAAAACATGTCTCCTTGATCTACCTTACAGTGGCGCAAATAGAAAATGACTAATGAATCTCGGTGGATCTAGCAATAGCATCCACTAAACCACGAAGGTTGCCAAATCTTGGTCAATCAAGGCACATCAAAGGGAGTTCCTAACCTAGAGTGAGAAATAGGAACATAAATGCAATAAAAACTTGCGTTAAAAATAGAGAACCAACAGTTACCTGAAAACCACAGTCAGCGACCCTCTGCTAAGGAGAAAAGCAGTCAAGCCAACCATCCTCTAAGTTGTCATCCTTAGAGGGGTGTTTGGCAGTCAAGAAAATGAGAGAAAGAGCTTGAAAATTAGAGGAAAGAGAAGGAGAGGCTTACGCCGGTTATGCATCCGTCTCATTAGAATGAAAAGTGTCTTTTTTACAAGATTTGTTTTGAGCTTATATAGTGCTCAAAGTCAGCAAAAATACAAAAATATCCTCAATACCCACTTATACATGAAGGGTAAAATGGTAAAATGCAAAAAGTGGGTCAACGGAGAAGTCAAGAGTAAATCAAAATGCGGGGAAGAATTTTTAGCAAGATTCTTGAAAATTTTGTAACTTCTTAAATTTCCTATAGGCTCCAATTTCTTTGCATTTTCTGCTCTTCTTTCCTTAAGGTTTGTAATCTGCAATGCTGAGTTCGACTCGAATTCTTCGTGCTTGGATTGACTCAACAATTTTGGCATAAATAGCTTGCAAAACTATAAATTAACATTCTAAAATCACGATCGAGTAGAATAGTAGGGACCTTAGTGTGCCAATTGGGTTAATTCGGTTGATTAGTAGACAAAAAGTGCTCAAAACTTACAATAAATAGGGCTCCAAATAGCACTTTTTGGGCACTAATCAAAGATCATCCCCATTATTTGCTTCTAAGTGATCAAGCATCTTGGGTGAAGAAGATTCAAAGGGATTTAAGGTAAGAACCAAACCTTAGAAAGTTGTATTTGATGTTTGGGTTAGAAAAACCCTAATCCATCCATGGGTTTTGCCCATGGTTGGTTTAGGATGGTATTTGGATGTCATTGGGAGTGATTCCCATGTTTTGTTTTGGGATTTTGAGGATTTTTGGAGAAAATCCCGAAAGTGTGGCCCGAATTTGGGCCGCATCGGCTCCTACGCCTTAGCGTAGGAACCCACGCGCCAGCGTGTCTGCGACGGCTAGAGAAGCTAACATGGCACCTTAGGTACGCCATGGTGCTGCCATGACGTGAACCGCATTCTATGAAGCAAATTTTCGGATTTTTTTCCGAACCTTTGTGATGATCATTACACACCGATATTTTAAGGACCCTAATAAATGATTAATAGGGGTTTAAATAAGAATAAAACTAAGTGAAAAATGTACCGTACCTTGCAGCCTCGACGATATTCATTTAATACAATTAATTGTTCAACCACTAAGAGTGGAGAAGTTGTATTTGACTAGGTGCGGGTGAAGACAACAACCTGACCTAGGACTGGTATTGAAAGAGGCAAGGGATCGATAAATTGGTCTGTTCTATTCTCTGTGACTCAATTCCCATTTCAAGTTCTATATATATTGATTTGAATTATTAGTATTCGAAATGTTGTCAAATATCTGCATGTGCGCATGTATTTGAACTATAAGTGAATTTACTGTATGTGAGTAAATTGATTTGAAATGTATTATTGAATGACCAACATGACGGGATTCACCAATTGAATTCGTCATGAAGGTAACTGTATTTGTTCAATGTGAAATCGCATTACTACTGAATGACAAACAAGGTAGGATTCACCAACTGAATTCGTCGTGAATGTTAATTTCTATAGCCCAATGTGAGATTGTAATATTGAATGTGAAATCATATTACTCTTGAGCAACATGGCCAGGATTCTGGCGAGATCTGTCGTGAATGTTGACTCTATAATCATATGTGAAATCACAAACTGAAAAGCGAAAAATTATATTAAAAAGTATATTTGTATAAGGATCGTTTACTTTACACGAAGACATTGTATAAAGGCATTATTTTGATAAATGCATGATTCATATTGAACAGAAATGGAATAGAGAACTGTATTGAACCACTAAGCATGAAAATGCTTAGCGTATTATTTATCAATCGCGTGAGTGCCCAGGTGATAAGCGTGGCCGAAAGTGGACCCAAGGTCGATGAGCTCAGAGTCATTCAGAATGTTCACGGAGTATGCTCCGTCACATGCATCCTCACCATTTTTTAGCATGACATTGTTTTGTAAAAAAAAAAAGAGTTCAACTCTGAAATTATTTTTGTACCTATAATTTATTATGATTTTGGACATCATGTTGTAAATGGCATAATATGCCATTTTTGGTTAAATGCATATTTTTTAAGGAATTGCATTGAATTTGTAAATGTTTATGGGCTTGCCCCAAATTGAAATCGCTTTTGCAAAGATTTGAGAATGAAAATGTTTATAATAATGAAATGTATTTGATAAATGGCTTCGGCAGGGCATCCACAGTTGATTCAGATCCATGTCAGATCGAGCTGGGCCGAAGTCGCTACAAATTAAGAAGTTTTAGGTGGAGTGTTCTATAGCGGGGATCCATTGGTGACTCCCACTAGTTGGTTAAGAGGCACAGGGCATTCAGAGTTCCTAAATTTCATCGAGCCTCAGCAAACCTCGAGGCCCTAGACTATGGAAATAATCCATCCTCTGTCCCATGTAGTGAGCAGTGAAGTCAATGGCTCTTGGCCAATTAGCTCAGAGCATTAGGCTTTGAAAAGCCCCTCGGACTATGCCCGAGATTCCGATTGGAAGATCCACTTATACAGAACCATAAGCTTATTATTATTATTTTTTTTTGTATATTGGGGCTCAAAGGCGATCCTCTTTTTTCTAACGTGTCCCATCACTTAGGTGTTTAAACTTTCCAAGGTTCGTAGAACTCTTGCATGAGTAGTACGGAATCAAGGCATGCAGCTCACATGTGTGTGCGTCCGATAGCTTACTTCGAGAAATGATTTCTTGAGATCTAAAAGGGGCAGCCAGACATGGTTATTCTCAACTTTATACACTGCAGTCCCAATTGTCAAACAACCTTGGAGTTCCCTATTTCATCGAAACACAGGCTTTCTGCGATTACTATGACTCCCTTTTTTGCAATCATGATCAACTAAGGCTGAGAACAATTAATACCAACTCTGGAAACTACCATATCATAATATTTCCAAGTGCAAATATGTTGGTACATAGTGAACAAGGCTCGGTCTTTAAACATGCTAAAAACAAAACAAAACAAACTAGAATTGACGAAAAGTAGAACTAAAACACGCCTAAAACATGCAGATATATATATATATATATATATATATAACACTAAGCCAACCCACACATACACCCCCAAACTTAAAACTGACAATGTTCTCAGTGACAGAAAGAAAGTAAAGGCAAAGAAATACATCCCAGAGAATCATTGTGGTGGTGGTGGCGGTGTCGATTGTGTGAAAGAGAGGCTGAGTAAGCTGTGATCACGATCTGTTTGGCGTGAAATAATCGGCTCTAATAGCATCCATGTCCTGACCCAAGGCAACACGGTGCTCTTGAGACTCATCCCAATATGTGTCAAACCATGTGGTGAGCGCATGAATATGGTCTGCTAGGGACTGAGTCAAACTGGAGAGGACCTCAGGGTCGCCATCCTCGGGGTCGCTCGCACTCGGTGTGGCTGCTACAGTATCCTCGTCGGTCTCCTCATTTGAATCTCCCGGGCTCCCAAACTTCCCCTTAGGCAGTGGTATGGGAAGGTGCTGTTGCACCTGCTCCTCGAAGTCCAACATAGGGACCTTGGCTAGGTGGCACAACCAAGTAATTAGGGAATGGTGGATTAGGGCCCCAGTGCATCTCCTTGGGTCGACACAATGAACCCCCACTTGATGATGGACTCGATGTCAAATTGGAACCCCTTGGTCATGGTATATAAGAGTATCGTCTTGTCCTTCGTAACTGTGCTAAGATGCAGGGTAGGCTTGATTTTAACACATAAAAAATTTTACCAGACCTTAGCCACGGGCGTGAGTGAGTGCATCTTAAAATTGGTGAAATCACTAGTCGATGGTTGGCGTTTCCACACGCCCTAGCCTTGAGTGAGCTCCTTCATCAAGCGCTCATAATCCGTGTCAACAAAAAAAGCTCGATACTTCGCACTGTCGTCATCCAACAGGCGGTTGATAGGGTTGATGGCCTAGGCACTAAACTAGACCCACTTACCTCGGACGAAAACGGTGGTGCCGACCTTGAAAGGCAGATTAGAGTGGAACTCCCGCACGACCACGGCCACTTCGGGGACAGGGGGTGCATAAAGCGTCTGCCAGCCATGGTTCTAGATAGTGAAGTTGAAGAACGCATTAGAGGTGGGGAAGCCACGTTCCGAGACGAACGAGCGGTTGAATAGGGACTTGTGGTAGATCCACTCGGCCTCCCGAGAAATGAACAAGTGTGGATCTTGGGAGGGAGGAGGTGCCGTGGTGGAGGCGCGGATCGTTGTCTTTTGCTAAGGTCGGCTTCACCGGGAGCCATGGAGGGGCGGGCAGGGGTAGAGATCTGTGAGCACGACAAAAAAAAAAAAAAAAAAAAAAAAAAAAAAAAAGGAGAGAGGGAGAGGAAGAAGCGGCTAAAGCGTGTAAGGGGGGATGAAAATCCATTTGGGTATTTATAGACAACAAAAACTGCTTTTTGCTACCTTTGTAGAGTAGTGCTTTCACCTTGGCAATGACGTGGCTTCTGGCAATGACATAGGGCTCACGATTGCATTGCTCGAAAGCTAGGTAAAGTACAGCGGTGACATAGGGCTCTCTGTGCTGCACATGCCCGAAAGTTGGATATGAAAATATTTGTTCCTACGCAACGGCGTGGAGAACTACCTTATGACATACCAAAGTATGGTTCGACTTTATTTTTACGTTCTTTTTAACACCACAATTTGGCGCTTCTCTGTAATAACATGCTTATAGTGACAACGTTTTCGCCCTTCGGCAACCCTGAAAAACTCACAAACATATTAAAAAAACAAAAGCAGAAAGTCGAAAAACAAAAAATGTACGGAAGAGCAATTAAAGAAAAATTCGAAAATAACGCAAGTTCAAAGGAGAAGGGGATCTCACAATACTTGGGTTGCCTCTAGAGAAGCGCTATGTTTAACGTCGTGAGCTCGACATTCCTGCAACACACAACACTTAGACCAGAAAAGATAACTGATCGGTTGGTGACCTTCCACAACCTTACTGTCTTGTTCCAGGTGTGCTTAGGATGGTGTTCTGTCTTCCTGCATGGAATTCTCCTCCAAAATAAGGTTTCAATCTTTGGGCATTGACTTTGAACTATCCCTTCTCTGGATGCATTATCTCAACACCTCCATAGGGAAATACTTAAACCACTGTGAACGGACTTGGCCATCTTGACTTCAACTTGCCAGGGAAGAGTTTCAGCCTAGAATTGAACAATAAGACTTGCTGACCTGGCTCAAACTCTTTCCTTACAATATCATTGTCATGCCAAGCTTTCGTCATTTCTTTATAGATACGAGCATTCTCATAGGCCTCATTTCAGAATTCATCTAATTCACTCAGTTGTAGCATTCGCTTCTCCGACTACCTTACTATCCATGTTCAGAAGCCTAGTTGCCCAGTATGCTATATGTTCTAATTCCACTGGCAAATGGCATGCTTGCCCATAAACTAGTCGGAATGGCGACATACCCAATAGGGTTTTAAATGATGTCATGTATGCCCAAAGTGCATCATCAATCTTCTTTGACCAGTCTTTCCTTGAACCATTTACTATTTTCTCCATAATGGACTTTATCTCTCGATCTGACACCTCGGCTTGTCCATTTGTCTGCGGGTGGTAAGCAAGTGAAGTACAATGCTGCACACCATATTTTTTTTAAGGACTTTACCAACCAACTTGTTGCAGAAATGAGTACCACCATCCGTGATCAATGCTGGTGGAGTGCCGAATCGTGTAAATATGTGACTACCACACTGGCATCATTTGTGCGTGTCGGTATTGCCTCTACCCATTTGGAGACGTAGTCCACAACAAGGAGAATATACAAGTTATTGAATGAAGAGGAAATGGACCCATGAAGTCCATCCCCATAAGTCAAATAACTCAACCTCTAGAATTGTGCGCATGGGTGGTTCATCCCGTTTGGAAATGCCGCCCATTCTTTGGCACTTATCACAGGTAGATACAAACTGGTGCGCATCCTTGAACAAGCTAGGCCAGTAGAAACCTAATTGAAGTACCTTTGTTGTTGTCCTCTAGCCTCTAAAGTGTCCCCCACATGATAAGGTGTGGCAATGATTTAGAATACTACCCATTTCATCTTCCGATACACACCGCCTTATCACTTGGTCCACACAATGTTTGTATAAATAGGTTCTTCCAAGTAGTAGTGCTTCAAATGTGCAAAGAACCTCTTCTTCTGCTGGTAGCTAAAATAAGGAGGGATAACCTTGGCCACTAAGTAATTCACACTTAGTCCCGATAAACCATGGGAGCGGGCTTTATATCTTCCAATTACTAAGAGTTGCTCATGCAGGAAATCATCATTAACTGTACCTACGTCCTGCAGGCCGCCCAATCGTGGCCGGATGAAGTGCAGTGACTAGAGTTCTACCGTTCCACTTCTTATCCTTGATTTCCAAGTCAAATCCTTGCAATAGGAGCACCCACCGTATTAGTCTCGGTTTTGTATCCTTTTCAATCATGAGGTACTTAATAGCCGAGTGATCAGTGTGCACTATTACCTTGTTTCCAATCAAGTAGGGCCTAAATTTATCAAAAGTGATGATAGCGTAACTCTTTTTCGGTGGTGGCTAGTTCAGTACAGGCATCGTTCAGTAGGCTAGCAGTGAATAACCTGGAATATCCGTTCTCTTTTCTGTCCCAGCACTGCTCCGATCGCATAGTCACTGGCGTCACACATCAGCTACAATGGGAGGTCCTAATCTGGTGCTACCACTATGGGGGCTGATACCAATCTATTTTTCAGGATTGAAAAAGCTTACACACACTGCTCATCAAAATCAAATGGTGTCCCTTTAACTAGCAAACTGGACAAGGGCTTTGCTACCTCAATCTTTGCTTTGTCGGCCTATATTCCTCTTGCAGAAATCCGGTGTCCAAGTACTATGCCTTCTTGTACCATAAAGTGGCACTTCTCCCAATTCAGCACAAGATTGATTTCTTCACATCTAACAAGCATCATCAACCATATCTGAGAATATGGCCGTCATACAGCGCTGAAATGTGCCTGGTGCATTGCACAACCTAAAGGGTATCTGCCTAAATGCGAATGTACCATAAGGGCAAGTGAATGTTGTCTTCTCTTGATCCTCTGAGGCTATTTCAATCTGATTGTAGCAAGAATACCCATCCAAGAAACAGTAATATTCGTGCCCCGCTAGCCTATCTAACATATGATCTAGAAATGGTAGTGAATTTGGTCTTTTCAAGTAGCCTTATTCAATTTCCGGTAGTTAATGCAAATTCTCAACGTAGTGATACGGAAAGCGCTGATATATTCGTTGTCATTATCCTTTGTTGTTCCTCCTTTTAGGCCTGGCATGCGGACCACCCATGCACTATCAGAAATAGGATAAATTACCCCGGCATCCAGCCACTTCAGTACTTCCTTGCGGACTACTTCTTTCATGGTTGGATTCAGTCTTCTATGTGCTTCCACTGAAGGCTTATGACCATCTTATAGCAGAATTCGATGCATACACATAGAAGGGCGAATCCCTTTTAAATCGGCCGAGACGGTAAAGCATCCACGTGATCCTGAGTACTCGATAACTATCTTCTTCTTCTTTGTCGAAGGCGAAATAATCACTGGTAGGGTGGATTCGTCCCCAAGATAAGCATACCTCAAATGACTGGGTAGTGGCTTTTTCTCCATCGTGTGTGGTTGTTCGAAGGATGGCACTGACGTTTGAGCAATTTCTCTTAGAGGTTTATGCAAAATAAACCTCTAGGTGAAATATGGAGATTTTTACTAAATTTATATTTTGCAGATTTTTATAGAAGTAGCTGCAATTCCAGTAAGAATCCAGAAGAAAATGAGATAAATGGCTAAGCAGCTAGGTCGTGACAGACAGTTGAGGTCGCGATAAGGAATTCATCAGTTCAACAGTTTTTAAGTCACGACCTAATTGATAATGTTGCGACAACTCTGTAAGACAATGGCTTCAAGTGTGCCACGACATCCTTGTGATTAGTCGCGAGAGAGGAAAATTTAAGACTGCATAAACGACGTCATGACAGAGAATCGAGGTCGTAACACCGAAAGAAGACAACTTAGGTCGCAACAGATAATTAAGGTCGCGACGAGGAATGGATGGTTGGATGAGCTGACAAGGTCTCTATTAGAAAAATTGATGTTGCGACAAAAATTGAAATTTGAAGACACCGGTCGAGGTGCAAAAAGTTCCGTAATCGCAAACATTAAAATGAAAATTTTGACGATTAAAACATGTTGTGACTAAGTTTGAGCAACTGTGACAAGAACAAGGTAAGAAGGGCCACCACTCAGTCGTGACACACTTTCTAGGTCATGACTAGAAAAAGAAGCTGAATTGAGTGGCCCCATTTGTGACTAAGAAAATAAGGTTCACGACAGTTGGTAGAAAACTGATCGTGGCCCCGGAATTACGATGAAAAAGCGACCTTGTCGCGACCTAATTCCCATGTATTGTGAAAATAAACAGTCGATGGTTTGAGTCGTATTAACTTGCATGAAGGCAGAAAGTAAGAAATGATGTCGCAACATGAAAATTTGTGACAAGGATCAAATTATTTGATAATATAAATTGTCATGACATGGAATTGTGAATTAGCGACACAAAGGATTCGATAAAAGAGCAGTCACGTCGTGACATGAAATTAGGGTCGCGACACAAACACTTGGAGACCAGAAAAAGTTATCGCGACAAGAATCAAAGTGGCTAGCAACAGAAACGGTGTTGCGACAAAGAAACTTGGTCATGACACATAATTCAGCAAAATAAGAAAAAGCCAGGTCGCAACATGAAATTGTGGTCGCGACATAAATACCTGGAAACAAGAAAATGTGGTCTCCACAAGAGTCATCACTACTAGAAACTAAACATGGTCATGACGCAGCAATTCAAGTCGCGACTGCAACATGATGATTCTCAGGAAAAATGCTAAGTAAAAGTAGACAACAGGATTTCCAAGTCATGACACACATGACAAAACAAAAGAGTCTAGGGGTAGTCGCAACAAGGAATTCATGTCGTGAAAACCAACTAAAGAAAATTGTAAAGAACAATGTCGTGACAGAGGACATCAAGTTGTGACTCTATATTGAAAAAACAAGGCATAAGAATGTTGCGACAAGCTTCCAGAGGACACGACACACCTAACAAGTCGCGACAGGCTTCTGAGGTCGCGACCTGAACATTGAGCTGGGCCACCTGGAGCCTTGGAATTAGGTCCAATAGTTTGAGGTGTATAAATAGGCGTACCTTTTACAGAAAATAAGAGGCCCCTTTTGAAAAAACCCAGAAACTTGGGGAAGAAGAGGACTCAATTGTATAATTTTAGAGTAGATTTTTCTTTTCTTTTCTTTTCTGGATTTGAACTAGTAATCTGTTTAGAATATTGAAGCTAGATTTAATTTTTCATTCTCTTTGCCAATTACTGCCTGGAATTAATGAAGTCTAGACAATTTTTGGAATTCACTTCTTTCAGTTTATTACAGTTACAATGGACGTTCTTGATCAACTCCATTGTTAATTGTGATTCAGTTTTTTTGAGAAGCATAGCTTCCATTCAGTTTTTTGAGAAGCATAGCTTCCACTGAGTGGACTTGTTGATCAGTTATAGTCTTTTCTACAGAAATTAGATGGAATTTCTTGGATTTGGGATTTATTTGATTGATGTTGTTTTTGAATTGATCCGTTCCCAATAGTCGTATCGAATACCATTTCAAGGAATGTTTCATGCTCTGATATCCAGGAGGCCCTCTGAGTGACACAGAGATGAAGATTCCTAAGAGCTTTTAATGTTCTACTTGTGGGTATGCTAGACTACTATTGAAGAACTAAAGAGCTCTGAGAGTTCACTTTGATAAATTTCCAATTCATTCATATTTGAAGTTGAAGGGATTATTTATCAATTTAAATAATCAGAGATTTCACCTTAATCTGATGGAAAGATCTTGATCCTGTGTTAGCCGAGATCTAATCATGGAAAGAGAATATTCCATCAGATCTAAAGGACAAGTCAACAACCAAATTGTAGAGGTTTTGCATTGACCCAGACTTGGGTGGAAGAAATCTGCAGTCTTAAGAAATGGGTATGTTGAAAAAGAAAAATACCCAGATCTTATAAAGAGTGTTCTGAATACAAGTAATTGATTAGATCCATGTCTTTGAAAGAAGTAAGGACCTCTAATTAGTTAATTATGGAGAAATCCAAGATGCATTATTAGGCATGTTTGACAAATCTAGATCTAAAATCAGGATTGAGAAAATTAATGGATCATACTACAGAAATTGGATGTTTCACAGCAGTTCCACATCAGTGTTCATTTCTAGCAAAGAACTGATTCAGTCCGGTTTATTTTATTTGTTTTAATTCAAATTTTATTTTAATTAGAGAATATAAAATAGGATTATCTTGTCTTTTAAATTCAGTTTTCAAACCATTATAAGGAGGTGCAAATAGTGTGGATCTTGAGTAGTTAGGGTAGTTGATTTCAAATTTTTTGTCAATCTCTGTGGGAATGATATTTGGACTTGCATCCAATTTTTACTACTTGAATGACCTGTGCACTTGCAGTGTCTTAGACTAAACTCATTTCATAAATTCTAGAATGCAAGACCATTTTCTAATTTTCAAACAACTAGCTCAATTTTGGTTCCACTGCAGGGGAATTGTAAGGCTCCAGTAAAGGTGTTAAAACTAAGTGGTTTAGTCTATACATTAAAAAGGACAAACAAAGATATCCACTTTCCTCTGACATACACCTTCTTTCTTTTTAGTCCCACCATGTTAGCATAAAACTCTTTGATCAATGCAACAAAGGAAAGTTCCTTGTGCTTGCCAAGTAATTGCCATCCTCTCTTCTCAAGCATTTCAATGAAAGGTGAGATGAGCTTGTTGAATCCTCTTTCGATAATGAAACCCCTATCTTTTAAAAAAATTTCCATTAAAACAAAGGTGTTCTCTGAAATGAAATTTCTTACTCTTTCATTCCTCTTCTCTGTTTCAGCTTCCTCAGCTCCTCTTTTTCTCGTCTTGGTTTCTTTAGTCTATTGTTCGGTTTCTGTTCTTACTTAAGCTCTTTCTCCTTCCTGTCATGTTTCTAACTGAGTTTCTTGAACTCCTTCTTCCTTGCCCTCTACGTACTCTTCCATCATTTTGTTCAAGTTAGGAACAAGGTGAGACGACTCAGACATGGTCAGAATAAGGTTTTGAGAATCTAGGGTTTTCGAAAGGAAAAGAGAGAGATTTGGTGAAGAAAGCTAAGTGGGATGATGGTTTATGAGGAAGGTGGCCTTTTAGATTTAAAAAATTATCTATTTATGGGCTAAATGTTTTGTTGTGCCTTCATTAAATGTCGCGACAAAAAATAACCTAGAGTTTATTCCCTTTTTAATCTTATGTCGCGACATAAAAGAAATAATGTTGCGACATATTTTCAGCAATCAATTAAAGGCTAGGTCAGTCCTTTGTTGCAATAGAGCAAGAATGTTGTGACATAAAAATATGATGTTCAAGTGTACTTATGTCGCAACATAGAGAAATAATTTCGCGACCTAGTTCATTTATCTCACTTGATATAATGTCGCGACATAGAGAAATATGTCGCGACCTATTTTCCTGTGACTTCGAATAGGCTAATTCACTCTTTGTCACGACAAAGAGAACCAATGTCGCAACAGAGTCAATACAATGTCGCGACAATCTTATGGCTTTGCTTAAAATTGAACAATTAACATACACACACCATACAGTATGCAACATATTCATCCCACTCAAATCATACTTGTGAAGATACATCTAATTATCAAGGAACCTCAATTCAAGTATGAACAACACATCTTATTTCTTTACTCAATATAATTCAACATGATTATCATCAAGGTAGTAAAGGAATGAGCACAATAAAGCTATTTAAAATTTCCTGTTCTAAACAAAATTACATTCCCCCAAACTTTACTATGCATTCTCATTAAGGATAGTTAGGGAAAAGAAAATATACTCCCCTATGTAGCACTGTGTGCCTGATAAGTTTAAGAAAGAATGTTTCCACATAAAATCTGTAACACCCCGAAATATGCCCTAGCAGTTTCCGGGCTTGTTTAGGGTATATTAAAAGCTAAATGGAATTTTTCAAAAATAAAACGAGAGACACGGAATTAATAATAAAGCCAAGGGTAAAGTGGTCTTTTACCACTTGAGGACATAAAAGGCATAAAACAATAAGTTTATATCTGAATATGAAATTTGAAAGAAGTTAAAATGCAAAGGCCAAACATGGCCTTAACTCAAAAATATGGATAAAGTTAATTGGTCTCTCATTTTGAGAGACCAAAAATAAAGAAGGATCAATAGTCATAAAGTTAAGTTGATAGTAAACTAGAATATAGGATGAGTGTGATGCAAATAGAAGAGAATGGAAGGCTAAATAGCAAAATGGGAAACTAAGCCAAAAAATTGGCTTTCAGCATGGCCTTAGAAGTGGATAAGGAGACCAAATTTGGTCTCTTAGGGAGAGATTTTCACTTTGAAAAAGGGAGTTAGGGCTCCCACGTAAGAGAAGAGTAGGGAAGAGAAGAGAAGAACAAGAAGAGAAGAGAAGAAGAAGAAGAAAGAAGAAAGAAGTGTTTGCAAGAGATATAAGGTATGGAACTATGAATTCTTGTATGAATTTCCATACAATTGCATGGTTAATAACTTGCCCTAAACCTAGGGTTTAAAAAAATTTCATCCCAACATGGGTTTCTTGTTGCATTTGATTTTTCTAGGGTTTTGATATGATTTCATCCTAACCCAAAAATTATTGGAAATGGAATTAGGTAAAACCCCAAATGTACAAGAAAAACATGGAAATTCTCCCATGAGGTTGGATTCATGGTTTTAATTGCAAAGTAAAGGAGTTTGGGTTAGAACAAACCCTAAAAAATCCTTGTATTTGGTTTGTGTATGGGTTATGACCCATATTAGAGTTGTTTTTGGGAGAAAATCATGAAAGGTTTTTGATGAAAGATATGTATTCAATGATGAATTGAGTAAAATTGAGATTTCAAGAGGAATTTGGAGTGGTTTTGAAGTGTATATAGAGTATTGAGTTGATTTGGGTAGCAATCTATGGAAAAAGTGAAGAAAAACCCATATTCTGAGCAAAATTTGAGGGGTTGTACCGGAACAGGTCAGAGCTGTACCGGTACAGGTAGTGTTCTGTTTTTCTATTTTGACCAGCGTTTGTATTTTGGCCATAACTTGCTCATTTATGATCCGATTTGAGTGATTCAAGTTGTTGGTTAAAATTGAATTCAAGGAGAACCAAACATCCTGAAATAGGTACCTTCAAATTATGATTCTATGTGGCCTAAAAATTCACTCAAAGTGGGGCCTTGTTCAAGCCAATTTCTGGTTCTGTTTTTTAACATAGAGTAGTCCGGGTTGTTTAGGACATAACTCGAGTTTCGGTGCTCTGATTTGGGTGATTCCAGTTGAAGAAGAACCCTTAGCACCTTAGCTTCAAAGTAGTACAAAATACCAGTGTCAAATGTAAAGTTAAGATCCCCAAAAATGACAAAATACGGTGGGCTGCTGGCACAGCTGCTGCCAGTCTTTACTGGGGTGCTGATTTTGTCACGGCTTCACAACTTGCATAACTCATACGTTAGGACTCCATTATGGGTATTCTTAGACTCTATGGAAAGATCATTGAGTCGAGTCTAACCATATGCTTGTTAATGGCATTTGGTGCCCACAACTGAGTGCGAAGAATTTAATTGTTGTACCAAGTGTACTAATCGCTTGGTTAAAGTTGAATGGAATACGTGGTAGAAAGTATGTAGATATGAACAAGAAATCCAACATGTATAGATCGTTCATGAAACATGAATGTGATATGGAAAGTAATGGCCCGAAACATGAATATGAGCATAAAAGGCAATAAGTCATGAACACACAATATGGTTAAGTTATATATGATTATTATCACATATAACCAGAAAAAGATAACAAATGATAGGAAATACGTAAATGATATGAAGACAGAATGTGATTATGATCAGTTATGAGTCCTATTTGTGAAATATATATATATATATATATATATTGATTTGAACTATTGTTATTCGAAATGTTTGTCAAATATAGCCATGTGTGCGAATATTTGAACTATAAGTGAAATTACTGCATAAAAGTAAATTGATTTGAAATGTATTATGGAATGACCAACATGACGGGATACAACTAGTCGTCATGAAGGTATTCGTAAATATTAGTCATGAAGTCACATTTTTATTAGATGACCAACATGTGGGATTCACCAAGGCGAGTGCCGTCATGAAGGTAGCAAGTAATTGCGAATGTGAGATCACATTGCTACTAAATGACAAATAGGACATGCAATTGAATATGTCGTGAATGTCGAATTCTATAGCCATATGTGAAATGGTAATATTGAATGCAAAATCACATTGCTACTGAATGACAAACAGGGCGCTGATTCGCATTTGAATGCATGAGTGAATGTCGACATGTATTATGTGAAATGGTAATATTGAATGCAAAATCCGCAGTACTCTTGAATGACAAGCGAACGGGATTCACCGGCCAGATACGTCGTGAATGTTAACTTCTATAGCTATATGTGAGATGGTGATATTGAATGCGAAATCACATTGCTCTGAATGACAAATAGGACAGGATTACGTTTGAATGCGCCAGTGAATGTTAACTTCTATAGCCATATGTGAGATGATGATATTGCATCTTAATCATTGCTACTAAACCAACCATGAGATGAGATTCACCAGTGAATGCATCGTGAATATTAACTATAGCCATATGTGAGATGGTGATATTGAATGCGAAATCACATTGCTCTTGAATGACAAATAGGACGAGGATTCTGTTGAATACATGCGTGAATGCAAACTTATAGCCATATGTGAGATGGTAATATTAAATGCAAAATCATATTGCTACTGAATGACAAGCAGGACAGAATTCACCAACTGAATCTGTCATGAATGTTAACTTCTATAGCCATATGTGAGATGGTGATATTGAATGCGAGAAATCCACATTTACTCTTGAATGGCAAGCAGGCCAGGATTGCTGTTGAATACGTAGAGTGAATGTCCCTTCAATAGGCATATGTGGATGGTGATATTAAATGTGAAACCACATTGCTCTTGAATGACAAACAAAAGGCAGGTTCATCAAGCGAATGCGTCTAAATATGGAAACTTCTATATATGTGAAATCATAAACCGAAAAGTGAAAAATGACATTAAAAATTGTATTTGTTTAAGTATCTTTTACATTACACAGACATTGTATAAAGGCATTATTTTGTAAATGCATTTTGTTAAATGTGAATGTTATGGGTCTTTTGAATTTGTAAATGTTTATGGGATTGCCAAAATGAAGTGCTTCCGCGTAATTAAAAATTCTAAAATGGAATAACACAAACAACATGTTTTGAGAAGATAATTGAAAATGTCGGAGTAAACCGGGCTCCGGCTTGGATCCTCCAACCGGGTTGAGTCGGGGATTCGGGTTGCGACACTTTTGAAAACAAAAATTTAATAAAACCAAACAAAATGTTTTGATTGAAAATGTCGGAGTAAACCGGGCTCGGCAGATCCGCCAACCGGTCAGTCGGGATTCGAGGTCGCGACACTTTGAAAATGAAAATTTAGCCAGCGATAACTAAAGAATTAAGCGGGCGTCCGGATCATGAAATGTAATTGGTAGGAATTTGGTGTAAAGCGGTCGTGATAATGATATAAGTCTAATATGTATCGGTATCAGTCTGATTTGACCCTGTATGTATTTGATATGACTTGATCTGCTCTGACTTGCCATTGTATACGTATAAGTTTGTTTTGAATACGATCTTACATGCCATACATGTAGAAGATATGAATTGAAACTTGTAAAAGACATGACACATGGAATGTCTGAACAAGATAATGATATGGAATCACGAAAGGATAAATCTACATGTATAATATGATGAGTTAGAGAAGTCACATAAGAATAGGCTTGGTCTGCCATAAGGAAAAGTAATCTTAAAAGATTGGCTGAGTGTTGTTAATTAGATTCTTTTGTCTATATGTTCCCAGCGTAAAGCAGCACGGGTGTTCAATCGGGTAGTGATGCTTGAAGAGGAGATAAAGAAGGCAGGACATTCCACACCGGTGAATGCATCTCAGAGATAGGTGCTCACCAGCACTGTTTCACGATCTCTGATGTTTGTATTAGATATGTACAGGTATAAGTTCAGCTCTGAAAAAAACAAAAACAAAAAAACAAAAAAACAGGTAAAGAGTCCCAGATATATGGTTTCGCACCCCGAAACCGGTTCGGATCCGCCAATCGGGTCTGACCGGGAATCGGGGCGTGACAAAATCCATCTTTAATATAGCTTCATTGTCCTGAAAAATTAACAAAATTCACAAAATAACATTTCAAACAAAATTAAAACTAAACTTTAAACACACATAAAATTTAACCAAAATAAAGCAACTATGAAAATTAAAATTTTGCTTGGGTTACCTCCCAAGAAGCCGCCCAGTTTAATGTATTTAGCTAGACATTTGCTGCTAAATGTTTTCCTTTCAGCAAAACTCTTCTCTTTCTTCAAAATTTGGAACTAATCTTCATTTATATTTCCTCCAAGATAATGCTTCAATCTCTGATCATTCAATTTAAATTAATTTCCAGCATCAGTTTTCAATATCACTGCTCCAAAGAGTATACTTGCTACTACTGTGTAAGGACCACTCCATCTTGACTTCGGTTTTCTTGGAAACAGCTTGAACTTGGAATTGTATAAGAGGACTTATTCTTCTTCTTTGAATTCCTTCCTCAAAATCTTCTAATCATGCCACTTCTTTGTCTTATCTTTGTAGATTCTGGAATTATCATAAGCATCATTCCTCAACTCTCCCAATTCATTCATTTTGAGTAATCTTTCTTCCTTGGCAGCCTGAAATCACAATTCAGTTTCTTGATGGCCCACATAGTTTTGTATTCCAATTCTAAAGGGAGATGACAAGGTTTTCCAAATATAATTTTGTATGGGGACATTCCAATTGGAGTTTTGTAAGCAGTTATATAAGCCCACAATGCATCATCTATCTTTATAGATTAGTCTTTTCTGCTTGTATTCACTGTTTTCTCTAGAATTTTCTTTAGCTCCCTATTGGAAATCTCTCCTTGCTCATTTGAATGAGGGTGATAAGCCAATCCCATTACATGTATAATTCCATATCTGCTCATGAGTTTTGCAAAAACTTTATTTGTAAAATGGCTTCCCTCATCACTAATGATTGTTCTGAGTGCTCCAAATTTGTTCAAAATATTTTTTTGTATAAACCCAGCCACTGTGCTGACATCATTTATGGGACAAGCTATTTCTTCCACCCATTTGGATACATAATCCATAGCAAGGAGAACGTAAAGATTTCCAAATGAGGATGAAAAAGGTCTCATGAAGTCTATCCCCCATACATAAAAAATCTACACCACCAAGATTCCTTGCAGGGGCATCTCATTTCTTCTACTTATGTTGCCTATTCTCTGACATTTATCACAATGTTTTACCCATTCAAAACAGTCCTTGAATAGAGTAGGCAAATAAAAACCTGATTGGATAATTTTATGGGATGTTCTATTTCCTACAAAGTGTCCTCCATATGATGATGCATGACATTTCTCAAGAATTCCACCTTGTTTTGTTTCTAGAACACATCTCCTTATAATCATATCTACTCCTCTTCTAAAAAGTAGTGGATTATCCTAAATATAGAATCTGTTATCAGTTCTCAACTTTCTTTTCTACTGGGTGCTGAATTCATATGGCATAATTCCACAGGCTAAGTAATTCACAATATCAGTATACCAGGGTGTTTGGATTGCTAACAAAAACAACTGCTTATCAGGAAAGTTTTCTATTATTTCACTTCTTTTTTCCTCTTTTCAGTAGTCTTTTCTAGTCTAGACAAGTGATCAGCTATCATATTGTCACTACCCTTCTTGTCTTTAATTTATAGATCAAACTCTTGCAGCAATAGCATCCATCTGATCAGTCTTGGTTTGACATCTTTCTTTGCCATCAGATATTTTATAGCAGCATGATTAGTGTGTATTATAACATGGGACCCTAAAATGTAAGGCCTAAATTTTTCACAAGAAAACACCATTTCCAACATCTCCTTTTCTATGGTAGAGTAATTCTCTTGTGCCTCGTTGAAGGTTTTGCTGGCATAGTATATAGTCCTAAATATCTTTTCAGTTCATTGTCCCAATACTGCTCCCATTGCATAGTCACTAGCATCACACATTATTTCGAACTCTTTGTTCCAGTCAGGTATCACCATGATGGGAGCTGTAAACAATCTGGATTTAATTTCTTTAAATGCAGATCTGCATGATTCATCAAAATCAAACTTTGCATCTTTTTCCAGCAGTCTGCATAATGGTTTAGAGATTTTTGAGAAGTCCCTTATGAATCTTCTGTAAAAACCAGCATGTCTTAGGAAACTTCTTATCCCCTTAACTGATGTAGGTGGTAGGAGAGTTTTTATGATAGAAACGTTCGCTTGGTCTACTTCTAACCCAACTGCATAAATCTTGTGCCTTAAGACAATATCTTTTGTTACCATGAAATTACATTTTTCTCAATTCAAAGTTAAATTATTGTCTTGACATCTTTGAAGCACTGTTTCCAAATTTTCCAAATATTTCTCAAAACTGGATCCATATATTGAGAAGTCATCCATGAAGATTTCCATAGCCTCTTCCACTAAGTCTGAAAAGATAGACATCATACACCTTTGAAAAGTGGCAAGAGCATTACATAATCCAAAAGGCATCCTTCTAAAAGCAAAGGTGCCATAAGGACATGTGAATGTAGTATTCTCCTGATCCTTAGGGGCTATAGCAATCTATTATAACTATAATATCCATCAAGAAAACAGTAATGGGGGTGTCCTGTGCTGACACCCTAAAACCATTAATTACAATTATAGAAATCTTAAAACCCAAAATCTAAATAACTAAAACTCTAATACTTTAAATGGAAAATGCTAAAATCCTAATACCCTAAACCGTAAATATAAAAATCATAACACATTAAAAAATAAATAGTTTGCCTAACACACTAAATGCTAAATCATTAAAACTTAATACGCTAAATCGCCAATACGAAAACAAAACTAACCAAAACCCTAAATATACAAACCCTAGTACAATAAATAATAAATATGAAAACACTAAAACCATAAAAATTAAATATAAAACCATAAATCAAAAGTCCAAAAACAATGACACTCTAACATCCTATACCCTAACTCTAACCCTAAACCTCATTCCCAAACCTCAAACCTTAAACCCTAAATACTTAATCCAACACACTAAATGTTAAATCATTAAACCTTAATAAGATAAATCGTAAATAATAAAACACAACTAACCAAAACTCTAGTAAACTAAATAATAAATATGAAAACCCTAAAAACATAAATCCTAACTATAAAACCCTAAATCATAAGTGCTAAAACAATGACACTATAACAACCTAACCCTAACTCTAACCCTAAACCCTAGCCCCAAACCCTAAACCCAATCCTTAAACCACAAACCCTAACCTTAAATAACAAAATCTAGACCTAAACCCTAGCCCCTAACCCTAGCCTAATTCTCAACTTAAATCCCTTTACTGACCATAAATCTTAAACCCTAAACGCTAATCCTAAACCCTAAATTCTTATCCTAAATAATAAATTCTTATCCTAAACCCTAAACCTAACCATAACCATAACCATAACCCTCAATCCTAAACCTTACACCATATACCTTATCTCTAACCCTAACACTAAACCCTAAATCCTAAACCCATAATAAGGTTCTAAGAATAAGAAGAAAAAGAAAAGCCCATGAAAGCGAAGGGAAGTGTAACCAAGAAGATAGCCAAAGAGACTCCCTCAAAAGGTACTTGCTTCCACTACCATAAGGATGGCAATCGGAAAAGAAACTGCAAAGCTTATTTAGGGTCCTTGAAAAATAAGGCATCGGATGCCCTATCTACTTCATTGTCTATGATAACAAGCACGATAATGTGAAACCCTCATATTTATGGTATTGTTGCCTTGACCATATAAATGAGAGATGCATGACTAAGCTACACAAGAGTCGAAACTTAGGGTCATTTAATTATGAATCATATGACACATGCGAATCTTGTTTATTAGACAAGTTGATTGAGTTATCCTTTAAGGGAAACGGTGAACGTGCCAGTGGGCCTTTATACCTAATACATACAAATGTATGTGGTCTGATGTCCACACATGACAGAGGTGGTTTCATCTACTTCATTACCTTCACTGATGGATTTTCACGGTATAGGTACTTGTATCTTATGAAGTATTAGTCAAAAGCCTTTGAAAAGTTCAAGGAATCCAAAAATGAAGTGGAGAAACTACTTAAGAAAAGTATTAAAACACTTATATTTGATCAAGGTGGTGAATACTTAAGCCAAGAGTTTCTAAATTATCTTATAGATCATGGGATATAATCCCAATAGACTGCACCTTACACGCCATAACACAATGGTGTGGCTGAAAGAAAAAACCGAACCTGGTTAGACATGGTGAGGTCAAGGATAAGCAATGCAGACCTTCTCAAGTCCTTTTGGGGTTATGCACTCTAGACTTCTATTTATATCTTAAACAGAGTTCCATCAAAGTCAGTTGATGTTACTCCATATGAGATATGGACTAACAAGAAACCTTATCTTTCTCACATAAAAGTATGGGGTTGTCCAGCTTATGTGAAGCAGCTATTGTCAGACAAGCTAGAAGCTAAATTTGATAAATGTCTATTTGTAGGTATCCTAAAGAAACAATGGGATATCAGTTCTACAACTCTTTGGAACAAAAGGTGTTTGTTTCAAAGCATGTTGTTTTCTTAGAGAAAGAGTTTATTCTAAAAGACATTGGGAACAAATTTGAGCTTGAATAAATTATAGATGCTCAAGCAGATGGAAATCAACAGCCTGAACCTGAGGTTGACATTCATAGAAATGAAATAACAGTCTGATAGGCCGATTTGTGCTATGTAAAATGTGTATGCCTATGTGTGCAAGTGCACGCGTTGCCTTAAGTAATATAATGATAAGTGAGTATCGTTCCCACGGAGAATTAGGTTACTAAGTACCAACTCTAATCTAGTCTATATTTGGATAATTGGAAAATCTATAGAAAAAACTCAAAGACACTAATTTAGGCATGCAAGAATAGTTGTATAAAGACTAAAACCTTAGGGCATAGATTTTCACTAAACAATGAATATATGAACCTCACAACCCAGTTAATCAATGATCGATTTCATCCATGAAGATGGCGATTTGCTAATGTATGTCAAATCTCTCGAGCATTCGCAATCTACCCTTAGAAAAGGTTATCTTTATCTTTGCCTCAGCCATCATAACTAAGGATGCATTAGACCCTATAAATCTGTAATACCACACCCTAATCTCACTTATATCTTTATCTCATGATAATTAGATGGTAAATCATCCATGGTCTAATTTTAACTCTCACTTCTCAGATTTTGAATCAAACCACAATTCATGCAAATATTGGCCAAATACCCACAAGCATTAAGATCCAAATGAAATACTCAACATAAATATGAAATAAAACATCAATCAATATAAATTAGGAGAGATTCATACAAACAGGTCTTTGGTTACATCTAAACCTAAAACTAACTAAACATAAGGGAAAAGGGTAAGTAACTCATAAAAAGAAAGAAAAATGAAGAAAGAGAAAACAAATTTGGCATTGAAGCCCTTTATTTATCTCCATTGCTTTTCCTCAAGTGTTCTTCCTCTTCCAAGAAACGAACCCTAGAAATCTATCGAAACAGGCCTAAGTGAGCACCTGAGAGACTTGTGCTCCCTCAACGTCAATCCGTTCCAAATGCGATACTCTTTTGTTGCTTTAGGGTTTGAAGCAAACCCACACAATTATGAAGCAAATGGACTAAAAGTGAGCCCAAAAATCAGCCCCAAATGTACTAATGTTGTGCAGCAATGTGCAGTCGGGATGTGCATTTACGCAGTTCTACGCAGCTTATCGCGCGTTGGTTCTCAACAATCAGCGACTTTGTTGGAGTCCTGTTTCCTCCGTAGACCACTGCTTTGTCGTTCGAACTCGATTTAGGTGTTCTTGGTACCGTTGGAAAGCTCTTGGAAGTGTAGAATCTAGATATGTCAGAAAAGACACTTTGGAAGTATTATGAAACTGAATGCTTTTAAAATGCTCCAAGCTTGGTCACTTTCGGCTCTCTTCTCTTCTTCCTTCAACTACCAAGAGTCATCTTTTAATCATTTGAAGTCCAAATTAATTGAATAAGGTCTCTTTGGAAAGCCCAAAGTCTCCTGTTTATCATATAAATATTGTAGCAGTGGGGATCATTGTTGCTGAAAACATCAAAACACAGTAGCTGCTGCCATGTGTTGTTTGCTGTTTTTAGGCTTTATCTCTTTGTTTTTGCTCCATATTGGCTCATGGATGACCTAATCACAAAATTGAACATTTAAAGCATTAGATCCTTATTCATATGATCAAAACTACTAAAAAAGAATAAGTAAAACATAGGCATAAAATGAGTATAAAGTATACTCATCCTTACAACTTAAATTCTTGCTTTTCTGAGCAGGAAACGACTCAAAAACAAAACAAAAAAATGAAGTAAACGAACTAACAAACAATGAGAAGAGTATGATAACAGATTCCAAGTGGAAGAATCACTATGAACATAAGTTAGCAATATTAGCATTTTCATCCAAAGTTTAGGATCCTTACAATTTTAAACTCTAAAGAATATGGCAAAGCAAAGAATAGTGAGCAAAAGCAAATCAACCCCCCAAGTCCTCAATGACCTTTCCTAAGGATAAGAACGCACTCCATCCTTTTTATTCATACCAAAATACCTAAAAAAATGAAAGAAAACCAGTTCCAAGAATTTTTAGATGAGTGTTCATGTAGCGGGGATCCATTGGTGACTCCCCACTAGTTGGTTAAGGGCACTAGGCATTAAATTCCCTTCAAACTTCTGAACCTCCAACCCAAACTCAAAGGCCTAAGTTATGAAGGATCCATCTTCTGTCCCCATGTAGCGGGCGGTAAGTCAATGACTCCGGCCCGATTGGCTCGAGGCATTGGAAACTGAAAGGCCCTTAGATTGTGCCAGACGATTGGATGATCCCGCTTATTCTTATTCATATACTTAGTTTTTACATTTTTCTTTTCTTTTGCTTTTTATCTTTCTTTTCATTTTTTCTTTTGTTTTTGTATTTTTTTTTTTTTTTTGTTGGGTCTCGATGGAAATCCTCTTTTTTATTAGGTGCCCCATTACTTAGGTGGTTGAATCCCCCAAGATTAGTTGAATTCAAGACAAAGGGTCCGAGACCAAGGTATACAAGGGAGACCAAAAGTGTGTATTCCTTGAGAAATAGCTTCTTGTAGCACAAGGGAGGTGACTAAGCTAAGTCACACATACCAAGTAAGCACACAATTCCAGATCATTTAAAAACCTAAGGGTCCTATCCACTTTGCACTTGCCCTTTTTCAAATGTTTGTGTTCAAAATGACCTTCTACAAGCTAACAAGGCATTAAACTCACTCATATGAGACATGAAACAAACAAAAGAAAGAAGAAAAACTCATGCAAACAACCTAAACAAATTAAGCAATAACTAAAATAGGTAAGGAGATACAAAAGCGTTTTGAAAAATTGAATTCTACCCCAAAACTTGAATTAAACATTGTATAATGTGAAACAAAAGCAAGAATGGATAATGAGTACTCCCCTAAGGTTGATCAAGTCTCCGGAAGTTGCTCAAATGAATATGGCTTGCTTTGGAGGCAAAGATGTTAGGAGAGATTAGACTTTAGTTACAAATGAGAGGAGGCTTGAAAATAGGAAGCATATATGGAATGAAATGAGGGAGGATGCTGGAACTGATTTCCTTGTTCAATTTTTATTCTTTGAACCTCTAAGATACAATAAACTTCCACTTTTCAAGATTCTCCACCTCCATAGCCAACTTTGAACTCCAAAAACCTGAAAAGTAACACTAAAACATAAAGATCAAGCAAGAACATTTATTCAAAAACAAACTTAAAGTAACTAGAAAAGGAAGAAACTTTTTGAACTGGGTTTGCCTCTGAAAGCTGCTCCGTTTTGAGTTGTTTAGACTCACCAACTACGAGGATATGTGGTAATTACGGCCTCCATCATTTTCTAGAGGCGATAATTATGCTCAATTAGCAACAGGCACATAATCTTCCAAGATCATTATTTTTAAATTTTCTATTTTTCATTTTTCTTTACAATGATTCCTCTCAATTCATTGTTAGTGAATGATCACTCATCATTAGAAGTTTAGGTTTTATTCTGTTTTCACTTCCTCATGCATTGGAACCCGAAAGTCTCTCAGACAGTGTTACAACTTCATCATTTGTCTTTTCATTGTGATTACGGAAGTTTCCTCATCTTCCTTCACAACTAAGGTTTCCAAAATTTGTGCATCATTCTCCATTGTTTGAAACTTCTCAAGTTCTTCATTATCCCCTGAGGGGATTTCTTCATTGTATCTCAAGTTTTCTTCTTCTATATTCACCCCAAAAGTAGATGGCGAACTCTTATATTGTCCTTCAAAGGACATTGTAGCCATATTCTCTTGTTCTTTCATATATTTTTCCACTAGTTCTTCTATACTCATACTCTTATATGTGAGTTTAATTCTTTCTCGAGATCCCAGACCCAGGTATGGAGTGGCGCTGGGCTATCTCTTCTTTCAAGCTCATGAATGGTGCAGGCTGAATTTGATCATTAGCCCTTGTCAATTCCATGAATTGAACTTGAGATGTTGTGCATTCAGCATGAACTCTTTTCAATTCAGCCATGGCTTCCTCTAACTTTGTCATTCTCTCTTGTGGAGGTTGACGTATCTCATTTGGATCACGAAACCTAGGCAGCGGCGAGTGGTCATTTCAGCCATTGATCTTGAAACTTCAGGTTGTGTCATGGTAGATTCGGTTGAGCTCTTCTTAATTCATCCAGCCAAACTAACTAGGCTTGATCTTTGGACTTGTGGAGTGTGCGGAATGATATGTGTATTCCATGAGGTGTTTGGGTGGTGGCTCACCAAAATTATGATTCCTCGAGTATAGGTACCTCCATGTGAGCATAATCCATTGATGCATATGGATTTGCTTAACCGGCTTACACTAGAGTTGTCACTCTTCTTTAATGCTCATCAATAATTCTTGTATTTTTAGTTGTTGCTCAAGGTAAGCGATGGTATCAAACTTGATGATAGGATCCATTGTGATTAGTATAAAGCAAAAATAAAATTCAAAAAGTAAAATGGACAAAAGGAAAAATAAAACAAGACTAACTATATCAAAGTAGGTAAAGCTATTTCAAATCAATATTAATAAAAGCACCAATTCTGACGATGGCGCGAAAACATGATAAGGCAAGCGTGATGTAAAATGTATGCCTTGTGTGCACAGAATCTGCACGTGTCGTATCAAATAATATAATTATTACCCTAGGAAATCAGGATATCGAACCACGGGGGAGAAGTGTTGACTACTACAAGGAAATTGTTCTTATAATATTATTGGACAAACTACGAATTTCTCTATGCTGTGTGTGATTAAAGTAAGCTAAGTCTTGTAGAATTACTCTACTTGTAAAGACTAGGGATTTGTCTCCCCCTGCCACTTTTAATGGATTATTACTTGAATTACTACTCAGTCCATTAATGACTTCTTGATGACGGGTTGATCGTGCCTACGAGATACCCTCTCTCGAGGTATATCCATCTATCTCGCCAGTAGGGTTGGGTGCATTCTTTGCCTTGACCAATCTTTCAAGAAACATAAATGTTCAAACCACTAATCGCCACACTTTCGAATCGAGTTTTCTCTATTTACGATTGCAGAGTTGCCCTGTCGAGATCCTAGGAGTCCTTATCTCTCAATCTTGGATACCTAGCTAGATCATGCCAATGTTAGCCAGACATTACCATGTATTTAAATCACAGATATAGAGCAGATCAATGCGAATCATAAATAAACTGAATAATATATGTTTAAACCTTTATCCACTCAATTGTGACAAGGTTCAACAAAAACCCTAGATAGAAATCAAGCATGTTGGAATTGAATATACACATAATCAATCTATAAATCATTAGCAGTTTATCAGAAAAGAATAAATACAAAAATAAAGTGTCTTCTCCAATGATCCGAGTTACTGCTGCTTTGTTTTCCATGCTTCAGTCCGCACGTTCTTCGATGCCTCGAAATTAGGTCTCCAAACGTCGCAACGTTGAGACGTCGTAACGTTGTGACGTCGCGATGTTGGGTCACTTGTTGACTTTCCTCTGTTGACTAGGTGTCGCTGACGCTATGGCGTCGCCACGCTTGGGACGCCGCGACGCTGGCTGTTTCTTTTTTGGCTTTTGCTCAAATTTCCCAAATTGCCTAAAAACCACCCTCGACTCGCAATCTACAAAACTCCACAAATCAAATCTCAAGAGGATGCGCTTTTTTAAATGTAAAATCAACTAAAAACATAAAGCGGACGCAAGTATAATATGAGTGTTTTAGGCACTCATCACAACCAATCCTTCTGGAGCACAAGTGCTTTATAGGTAAAGTAGGATACATATTGTTCTAGAGAGATATGGGTTTCTCATTAGTGAACAGAATGACATTTTGCTCATAGAGGATAATGAGCCTACTACCTATGAAGAATATCTTAACAGTTTAGAATCTGACAAGTGGCTTATAGCCATGAAGTCAGAAATGGATTCCATGCATGAAAACCAAGTAAGGACTTTGGTTAACCCACCCGAATGAATAAAACCCATAAGGTTCAAGTGAGTCTTCAAGAAGAAGATAGACATGGAAGGAAAGGTTATTACCTACAAAGCTAGGCTTGTGGCTAAAGGCTATCGTCAAAAACAAGGAGTTGACTATGACGAGACTTTTAATTTTGTAGCCATGCTTAAATCCATAAGGATACTCCTAGCCATTGCAGTTCATTACGATTATGAGATATGGAAAATGGATGTGAAGATGACTTTCCTTAAATCCTAACCCCTAAACCCTAAACCCTAAACACTACACTCTAAAATCCAAAACCCTAAACTCTTACTAGTAAAACTTAATTTCAAAACCCTAAACCTTAAACCGAAAATCGTAAACCCTCCTAAATTTAAAATCCTAAACCCTCAACCCAAAACAAAAAATAGGAAACCCTAAACCTTAAACTCAAATCTATAAGCACTAAACAAAATATCTTAAATCATAAACCCCATTCCCAATACCATAAGTCCAAAACCCTAAATCGAATATCATACACCTTAAACCAAAATCTGCAAACCCTTAATCCTTAATTGAAAACCCTAAACCCAAACTCTAAACCTAAAACCTTAAACCCTAAACCCCAACTCCAAACCGAAATCCTAAACTTAAATCCTTAACCCTAAACCCTAAACCCTAAATGCTAATCCTAAACTCTACACCCTAAACCCTAACCCTAAATCATAGACTCTAATCCTATCCCTAGCCTTAAAATTTTAACTCTTACCCTAACCCTAACCATAAACCTGAAGTCCTAAACCTTAAATGCTAAACCTAAACCTTAAACCCCATACCCTAATCCTAAACCCTATACCACAAAAGCCTAAACCTCAAACCATTTAAACCTAAACAAAAAAAATCTAAAACAAAAATCCTAAACCCTAAACCCTAATTCCCATGGCTTAAACCGTATACTGTGAACCTAAATCCCAAAAACCAATACCAAAACCCTAAAACCCTAAACCCCAATTCTTATGCCCTAAACCGTATACCCATAACCTAAACCCTAAACCCCGAACCTTAAACCCTAAACCCTAAACCTCATACCCTAAACCCTAATTCCTATGCCCCAAATTGTATACCTTAAACCTAAAACCCTAAAACAAAAACCCCAAACCTTAAACCCAATCCCCCAAACCTTAAACCCTAAAGCCTAAAGCCTAAACCCTAAATGCTAATCCTAAACCCTACACACTACACCCTATACCCTAATCCAAAACCCCATACCTAAAAACCCTAAACCCCAAACCATTTAATCCTAAAAGAAAAATGTAAAACCAAAAACCCTATACCATAAATCTTATTTCCTATGCTCTAGATCAGATACCCTAAACCTAAAAGCCTAAAACATAAATCAAAACAAAACCCTAAAACCCTAAACCTTAACACAAACCCTTGACCCCTAAACCATAAACCATAAACCATAAACCCTAAACCCTAAATCCTAAACCCTAAAACCCTAAAGTCTAAATCCTAACTCTAAACCCTAAACCCTAAACACCACACTCTAAAAGCCTAAACCTTAATCCTTAATTCCTAAAACTTAATATGAAAACCCCAAACCTTAAACAAAAAGCTATAAACTCTAAACCTTAATATAAAACCCTAAACCCTTAACCCAAAACCAAAAACCGGAATCGCTATAAAAAATCCCTAAACCTTAAACCCAAATCTATAGGAACTAAACCAAATATATTAAATCGTAAACCCGAAACAAAAAACCTAAGCCCTAAACCCTAAAACCCTAAACCCCTAAACCTCAAATCTTAAACCCTAAGCCCCAAACCCTAAATCTCTAAACCATAAACCTTAACCTCTAAACCATAAACCTTAAATCTCTAAACCTTAAACCCTAACCCCCAAACCCTAAATGCTAATCCTAGACCCTACACACTACACCCTATACCCTAATCCCAAACCCTATACCCCAAAACCCTAAACCCCTAAACCCCTAAACCCCAAACCATTTAATCCTAAGAAAAAAAAAATCTAAAACCAAAACCCTATACCCTAAATCTTGATTCCTATGCCCTAGATTGTATACCCTAAACCTAAAACGTTAAAACAGAAACCAAAACAAAACCCCAAAACCTTAAGACCCTAAACCCTAAACCATAAACCCTAAACCCTAAACCAAACCCTTGACCTGTAAACCATAAACCAACAGCCCTAAACCCTAAACCTTAGAATCCTAAAGCCTGATCCTGCTAAACCTAACAAGAAGAATGACTATTTAGATGATGATTAAAAACTTGTAACTAGAATCTAATGAAGAGAATACTGGGAAGAAACAGATAAATCTTAATTAACAAACCCAGTCTAAATTCAGAACTGACAATGGGCACCTGAATCCCTAATCGAAAACCCTAAACCTTAAAACCAAATCTGTAGGCACTAAACCAAATATATTAAATCATAAACCCTAATCCCAATACCATAAATTTAAAACCCTAAATCAGAAATCCTACACCCTAATCCAAAATCCATAAACCCTAAACCTTTAATCCTTAATTGAAAACCTTAAACCCTGAACCCTAACTCTAAACCTAAACCCTTAAACCCAAACCTAAAACCTAAAAGAAACCCAAAACCTTAACCCTACACCTTTAACCCCAAATGCTAATCCTAAACTCTACACCCCAAACCCTAATCCTAACTCTAAACCCTAGGCTCGAATTCTATCCCTAACCCTAAACAATAAACTCTTACCCTAACCCTAACCATAAACCTGAAGCTCTAAACCCTTCACCCTATACCTTAATCCTAAACCCTAAACCATTTAAGCCTAAACAAAAAAATCTAAAACAAAAACCCGAAACCCTATACTCTAATGCCTATGCCCTAAATCGTATACCCTAAACCTAAATCCCTAAAACAAATACCAAAACCCTAAAACCCTAAACCCTAATTTCTATGCCCTAAAACTAAAACCCTAAAACAAACACCAAAACTCGAAACTCTAAGACCCTTAAACTCTAAACCCTAAACCCTAAATCTTAAACCCTAAACCCTAGCCCCTAATTCTTATGCCCCAAACCATATACATTAAACCTAAAACCATAAAACCTAAACTCTAACCCTAAAACACCAAACCTAAACCTAAAACCTAAATTGCTAAAATCTAAACAAAAACCCAAACCCCTAGCCCTAAACCCTAAACCTAAACCCTAAATCATAAACCCTAGACTTTAATCCTATCCCTAACTCTAAGCCTAAAACTCTTACCCTAACCTTAATTATAAACCCTAAACCCTAAATGCTAATCCTAAACCTCAAACCCTACACCTTATACCCTATACCCAAAAACCCTAATCCCTAAACCATTTAATCCTAAACAAAAAAAATCTAAACCCAAAACCCCAAAAACCTAAACCTTAATTCCTATGCCCTAAAACCGTATACCGTAAACCTAAAACCCTACAACCAATACTAAAACCTCAAACCCTAAAACCCTAAAAACTAAATCTTAAACCTAAACCCTAAACCTTAAACACTAAAACCTAAAACCCAAACCATAAACCATAAACCCTAAAGCCTAAACCATAAATCTCTAAACCTTAAACTTCAAACCCCAAACCCTAAGCCCTAAATGCTAATCTTACACCCTACACCCTAAACCCTAAACCCTAAACTAAAAAAATCTAAAACCCTACAACCCTATACCCTAAATCCTAATTCCTATGCCCTAGACTGTATACCCTAAACCTAAAACCCTAAAACCAAAACAAAAACTCCAAACCATAAACCCTAAATCCCAAACCCTAACCCTAACCCTAACCCCTAAACCATAAACCATATCCCAAACCATAAACCCAAAATTTTGAAACCCTAAAAACCAAACCCAAAACACTACACTATAAAAGCCCAAACCCTAAACCCCAACCACAAACCCTAAACCCTAAACCTAAAATCCCAAACCCTAAAACCAAACGTAAAAATCGGAAACCCTAAAAATGAAAACCATAAACTGTAAACGAAAACCCTAAACCATAAATGAAAACCCTAAACCTTAAACCAAAATCTATAAGCACTAAACTAAATATCTTAAATCGCAAACCCCAATCCGAATACCCTAAATCCAAAACCATAAACCGAAAATCAAAGACCCTAAACAAAAATCCATAAACAGTAAACTCTTAATCCTTAATTGAAAACCATAAACCCAAAATCTAAACCTAAAACCATAAACCATAAACCCTAAACCTTAACTCTAAACCTAAAACCTAAACCAAATCCCTAATCTTAAATCTAAACCCTAAACCCTAAACCTAATTCTAAACTCTACACCCTAAACCCTAATCCTAACCCTAAATCATTGACTCTAATCCCATTCCTATCCTTAAACCCCAAACTCTTACCCTAACCCTAACCATAAACCCAAAATCCTAAACCCAAAATGCTAATCCTAAAGCCTAAACCCTATGCCCTAATCCTAAACCTTATACCCAAAAACCTTAAACCCAAACCATTTAAAACTAAACAAAAAAATCCAAATCAAAAACCCTAAACCCTAAACCCTAAACCCTAAACCTAATTTTAAACTCTACACCATAAACCCTAATCCTAACCCTAAATCATTGACTCTAATCCCATTCCTATCCTTAAACCCCAAACTCTTACCCTAACCCTAACCATAAACCCGAAATCCTAAACCCGAAATGCTAATCCTAAAGCCTAAACCCTATGCCCTAATCCTAAACCCTATACCCAAAAACCTTAAACCCAAAAACCTTAAACCCAAACCATTTAAAACTAAACAAAAAAATCCAAATCAAAAACCCTAAACCCTAAATCCTAATTCCTATGCCTTAAATCATATATTGTAAACCTAAATCCCTAAGACCAATACCAAAACCCTAATGTGGACCCTACCCGATCCACGGGCTGGCACAACTTGCGTTTAAATGAAAAAAAAAGAAAAGTTGGTATTTTCTAGTTTTGGAAAATCCATCCCCCAGTTTTTGTTTGGAGTCGCCACTGACTTTTTATTTTTATTTTATTAAGGGGAAAATCAAGTAAGAACAAAAACCCATAATGACTCCAATCAAGAAGAAACGGTCTGCGAAACATGAGTTTGGGTCTAGGGATCAGGTTACCTATTGGGAAGGTACCTCATGTGAGGTAGCACCCCTCTAAGCCCGAGACCTGGTCTTTATTAATGAATTGAGCACATGGAGGCATATGGGTCAAAGATCCGTTAACGACCTAGGCTACATAGACGACATGAATCACATAAACTTGGGTAGCATCTAGCATACATTTAATCCCAACAAATTATAACCAAAGGCACATACTTGTGGTCCCCAGCCATGCCCTGCATAAGCAGTTAGTCAATAAGCACAACAAGAATGTATGGAAAACAAGCACCATGTATTCGTGTGAATTCCATTATCTAACATCAAAGCACATACCTATGGTCCCTAGCCATGTGCTGTAGGGGAAGGTTAGTCACAAATTTTAGTCATACAGTAATCTCTCAAAATCAAATATCAAAAGCAAGGGAAGCCATGAGAAACCATACATTGCTGCTACACCACATGTTTAGCTATAAAACCATGCAAATTCATCACAAAGAATCAGCCTCGACAAAGCACTACCGATTACTAGTGCTTAACTAACCACCTTTGATTCACATAGACCCTAATTCTTATGAATCCAAAATGGACCCACATTAACCTGAAATAAACCCCATTTCAGACCCTAAACATATCCCTACACTGATCTAGAGTGAATGGGCTTGAATCACAAAGGTTGTGGGCTCCAATTAAAATGATATCAGACTACCCCTGAAAAACTCGACTAACTAGCTGATCCAGTTCCCCAGCTGCTTGAGCCGGTTAAGAACAAATCTCAAAATTTGTGAACATTCCTCAAAGATTAAGTAATCCAAAAAAAGCAACAATGTATGATTCCAACTCCAGATGAGTGAGAAACAACCCAAACAAGGAGAAGTGCCCTAACTGCTTTACCATAAAAAAATAAAAATAAAAAAAAAACTAATGTACTGTATGATCTAGTTCCCCAACAGGTCGAGCCAGCTGAGAACAAATCTCAAGAATTGTTAGAAAATTCTTCACAGAGTAAGAAACCCAACAAAATAAACGGCATACAATTCTGACTTCAGGTGAGTGAGAACCAACCCAAATAAAGAAAAGTGCCCTAACTGCTATCCTTGGACAAAACCTAATGAACTGGATGACCTAGTTCCCCAACTGGTCGAGCCAGTTGAGAAAAAATATAAAAAAATTTATGAACATTCCTTACAAAATAAAAAATCCAACAAAAAAAAAATGGCGCATGATTCCGAGTCCATCGGAGAGAGAACCGAATGAAACAAGGCCAAGGGTTCCAAAACGGGGCTGGCACCAAGCCACCCCATCCTATAAAAAATGAAGGCCATGGAACCCATTAACCTACAAGAAATGCAGCCACCTTGTGCTCAAGAAAGCATGATGAAAATTCGGCCACACACACAGCTACATGCGGCCACTTAAAGCCCCAAGAACCAAGATGAAATTCATTCACTTAAGTCTCCTACCTACAGCTGCTTAAATTTCATGGAACAAATTGAAACTTCTACCACCTATAGCATATGAATCCAGCTAAAAATCAGCCACTTAAAACCCCCCAATGCAGCTAGTTGAATCATCAAGAAGTAAACCGAAAGTTCAACCACATGAACCTCTAGATGCAGCCACTCAAATCCTCAAGAACCAAGCTGAAATTCAGCTACCTAAGTCTACTACCTACAGCTACTTAAATCTCATTGAACAAACTAAAATTTCAACCACCTATAGCCTATTAATCTAGCTGAAAATCAGCCACTTAAAATCCCCCATTCCTGATCAGAACCAACCCAAAATAAGACATCCACAACAAACATAAAAAATGAAACCATGCAACGGTTACATATCAAGAGCACCCATAAAGTGAATGTTAAAAAAAAAAAAACAAGTAGGGAGAATCATGAACAATGCAGAATCTCTCTTTTATGCCACAAAATTAGAGGAGAAAAACAGTAATCCAAAATACCATGGCATTCTAATAGATTTGGGGAGAATCACAGCAACCGAACTATGAACTGAGAAATAGATCAAAAGGAAGCAAAGAAGAACAATACCAAATCCTTAAACACTTGTTATTTGAGACAACCATAGAAGTTTCAACATGTCTCTTAAACAGAGAAGAAAATCTTAGAGGAAAGGAATAAGATACCAGAATCAGTGCTTACCAGATTGTTCTCCCCTCAAGCATAAATTTGCTTGGTTTCAAGGCTGTTTTTCCTTCTATTTACCTTAGCACACAAAGGCTCATGAGCAGAACCTCGTTTCAAGGATCCAACCAGAAACAAGTCCCTAAACATAGTCTTCCCCCTTACTCCCTTAAAAGACTCCAAGAAGTCCTCACCTATCAAGAGATCCTTACTCCCTTCTCTCTTTGATCACTTCACGTTCATCTAGAACTTTCTCGGATGCTCAAAACCCTCTCCACCCTCCTGCTCTTTTCCCCTCACCAAACTCGACAAAGTTTCCCGTAAAATCCTCTTCTCACTAAAGTCCCCCTCCTAGGTTTTTATGTATTTTTCCTTCATAAAACATCCGAGCCCACTCCATTTTGCACCTTCAATCATAGAACTCACCCTTAATCCGCCTTGACTTGCCTACCCATAAACACCTCATAGTCCCGTTAGAACTGTCGCCATATTAACTCATTTGCTTAACCACTAAGAATCCAAAATGGACTCAAGGTGGGTTGCAAGAAACCCATAATATGGCCCAAAACTAGACCCAAACCATGCTCAGGACCGATCAGGAGATTATGGGCCTGAACTAAGTAGGATTTGGGCTCTAAAATCACCAAAATCAGTGCTCCATACAAGCTGACATGATGATCCGGCTGAACTGGCCTGGTTGAGCCGGTTGAGAAAAAATATGAAATTTTTACAAAATATTTCTTGAAGAATAAGGAGTCCAAAAAAAAAAAATGGCATGCAATTCTGAGTTTAGATGAGGGAGATATGACCAAAATAAGGTCGGGTTCTCCGAATTCGAACTTGGTCCAATAATGAACTTTAACTGAAATCCGTTAAACTGGTTAAGCTGGTTCCCAACTGGTCGATCCGGTTGATAAAAATTCTCAACTTTTGTCAAAGAATTCCTCGAGGAGGAAGGAATCCAAAAAGAGAAACGGTGCATGATTTGAAGTCCGGATGGGAGATATATGACCCAAACAAGCTCGAGTGCTCCTTATTCGAGCTTACTCCTATTAACTCCAGCTGAACTTAAATTTTGGGGAGGCTTTACTTCTTTCCTATATCAAGTTATAGACAAAGGGAAAGGGTCAAGACGGCACACCAAAATGAACCACACACTCGCACCATCATGAACTATAGATGTCCATACACAAGGCTCAAAAATCGATTAAGCCCATAAGGGGCTAAAGCCGTGACATATAAACAACTAGGCACAGATGACACCCCTGAGATCAATGTAAGTGTCGAGGGGCAAAATTGAGGGTCTACAAATATACCCCTCTTTAATAAAGTGAATGAATAAGTGGTATGCAAGTACGCAGTACAAGTGGCAAATGAGTGAAATGAACTTTAGTGAAGAATTTAAAAGGCCAATAATATTATCCCCGCACAACGACAAAGAAGGCTAAGGGAAATTGGTAACGATGACTAGAATCCGGGCATGATGCCAAAGGAAGGGGCTAGGCGAGTGCCGGAAAAGGGTTCAAATATGGGTGAGTACCGAAAAAGGGTGATCGAATCTAGGCAAGTACCGAAAAAGTGATCGAATTTGGGCAAGTACTAGAAAAGTGATCAAATTTGGGCGAGTACCAAAAAAGTGATGGAATCTGGGCAAGTACCAGAAGAATACGAGCAAGTACCGGAAAAGTGATCGAAGATGGGAAGGGACTAGAGAAGGGTCCGAGTGATACCAAAAAAAGTGATAGAATCTAGGCAAGTACCAGAAGAATCCGGGTGAGTACCGGAAATGTGATCAAATCTGGGCAAGTACCAAAGAAGTGTTCGGCCGAGTATCGAAATAGTGATAGAATTTGGGTAAGTACCAGAAGAATTCAGGCAAGTACTAGAAGAATCTAAGCAAGTACCGAAAAAGTGATCGAATCTAGGCAAGTACAAAAAGAATTCGGGCAAGTACTGGAAAAGTGATCGAATTTGGGCAAGTACCAGAGAAGGGTCCGAGCGAGTATCGGAAGAGTGATAGAATCTGGGCAAGCACTAGAAGAATCCGAGCAAATACCGAAAAAGTGATAGAATTTGAGTCAGTATCGAAAAAAGTGATGATCAAATCTAGGCAAGTACCAAAAGAATCCAAGCAAGTGCCGGAAAAGTGATCGAATCTAGGTAAATACCAGAGAATGGTCCAGGTGAGTACCGGAAGAGTGATAGAATTTGGGCAAGTACCAGAAGATTCCGGGCATGTATCGGAAAAGTGAGAATCTAAGCGAGTACCGAAAAAAGTGATGATCAAATCTAGGCAAGTACCAGAGAAGCAAAAATGAAATGAGGCGGTCACGATTGAACAGAAACTCCTAATTACCAGCAATGGAAGCCATCTCAATGAAAATGGGGATATGCCCCAGTATGAAGTCAAGGGAAACCAATAAATGACTCGAATAAGCAAGAAATCAAACACCTTAAACATGACAAAGAAAAGGGTATGCCCCAGTAGGACAACTCACAAATGTGTCCAGAGGTTAAAAAAGAGGGCTATGCCCTAGTCTAAGACATCAATACCATGTCAGAATCTTGTAACTGCACATACGGTCAAAGTTAGAGAGTGGTACACATCACAAACATTCATTCCTAGAAAAATATCCAATATCCACACAAACTGATTGGGGGTATGCCCCAATGTGTACATATGATACGCAAATGTCTCAATCAAAAATTTTAGATACGTCATTGAAGACCTAATAGTTTGAACAAGCGAACAAAATAGTGTATAGGGTATGCCCTAGTCTACACACCCACTAGGTCGATGAATACACATGAATATGATCCCGGGCTAGCTCTTTGAAGCATCCTGCTGTATGAAGAAACCAAGCTGAATATGGGCCTACTCAAACACTTATGCTAAGCATCACCTGGTAAAATAAACTACCTATGTATATGTGTAAGAACTGATGCCATCATGCAAGGATAGGGGTATGCCCCAGTATGAACGCGTCAAACCAACAAGTGGAGTGGTCTTGGACAATCTTGACTCTCTAAGATGTTTGTCTCTAATCGTGGGCCCGAGGCATGCGGAATTAATGGAAAAGCAGTAGCGATCCTCGATATCTCTTAAGAAATGGAGTCCTATCGGCATTCCATACTTTAATCAGTAGTCCGAGCCTCGCTGAATGAAATGTGTCGAAGTAAACATGAGATTCATGGGCCTAGCAGGGACCCTACCCAACGACTGCCGGGCGTGGATCATTTAAATGAAAGGAGGAATGTGAAAAGAAAATGTGGGTTGATTTTTCGAAGTTTTGGAAAATCCGCCTCGAGGAGAATCCGCTTTTGCTTGGAGTCGCCACTTTACTTTTATTTTTATTTTTGGCGGGAAACCAAGCAAGAAACAAAAACCCCAATGACTCCAAGATGGAAAAAGCGGTCTCGCGAAACTAGGATTTTTTGGGTCCGGGGATCAGATTACCCATCAGAAGGTACTTCATATGAGGTAGCACCCTTCAGGCCCTAACCTCGGTCTCTACTTAGTGAATCGGGTATGTGGGAGCATATGGGTCAAAATCGATAGTCTCAGGCTAAATATACAACTTAGATCAGACCAACCTAATTGGTATCAAGCATGCTTTAAAAACACTCAACCAAAAGCGAAAATGGTGCGTACCTCTGGTCCCTGGCCACGCGCTACATCAAAGGTTAGCCAACAAACATAGCAAGCATGCATGGCACTCAAACACAAGCATCCATGTGAAATTCATTACCCAACACTAAAGCACATACCTGTGGTCCCTAACCAAGCGCTGCATAAGAGGTCAGTCAACGTTTCGCATACTGCTCAAACAAATATAAAAAGCAAAGCAAGCTAGAGGAACCATACATTGTGACCAGCCACTCATTGATGCTACAACACTTGTCCGTACCTATACAAACACGTCTATCCATCTCAAAGAATCACCCGACAAAAACACTAGATTATCGGGTGCTTAACTAATCACCCCGGACCCAAAGATAGACCCTGATTCTCAAGAATCCAAAATGGAACCACATTAACCTGAAATAAACCCCATTTCAGACTCCTAACATAGCCCCTACATTGATTTAGGCGACGGGTCGGGACTCACAAAGGTCAGGGCTTCAATTAAACCGAAATCGAAGGATCCTACGCCAAAACCCAACAACCGGGATCGATTTAGTTCTCAACCGGTTCAGCCGCTGAGAGGGCTCCCAAAATTTGTAAGAACCTTTCCTCAAAGAGTCAGAAAAACAAAAACAAACCAAGTAGAAAACCAACTAATGACTGAGAACCGACACAAACGCGCTAAAGACCCGAATCCATCAAGCTTCAATCGACCAAAGGAACCGACTAATCTGGTTTCCCAACCAGTTCAGCCGGTTGCGAGAGACTCTCAAAATTTTTCATAACCCTCCTAAAATAGTCAGGAATCTAAAAAAACAAACGGTGATCGATTCTCAGCTCGGATGAGTGAGAACCAACAAAACAAAGCAAATCCACCAACCGCCGCTCCTCGCAAACCTAACCTAAATGAACCGACTGATCTGGTTTTCAAACCAGTCCATATCGTTGAGAGAGGCTCTCAAAATTTGTCAGAAACTTCCTAAAAGAGTCATGAATCTAACAAGATAAACGGTGATTGATTCTCAGCTCGGATGAGTGAGAACCAACCAAAACAAACCAAACTCCCCAAACTGCCATTCCCGCAAACCTAACTTACTGAATCCACTAATCTGGTTTCCCAACCAGTCTACAACACGAGAGAGGCTCTCAAAATTTGTCAAAACTCCCTAAAAGAGTCAGGAATCTAACAAGATAGCGGGCATTTGATTCTCGCTCGATGAGTGAGAATCAACCAAAACAAACCAAACTCCCGAAACTGCCATTCCTGCAAACCTATCCTAATGAACCGACTAATCTGGTTTCCCAACCAGTCCATACCATTGAGAGGGGCTCTCAAAATTTGTCAGAAACTTCCAAAAAGAGTCAGGAATAAATAAACGGTGATTGATTCTCAGCTCGGATGAGTGAGAACCAACCAAAATAAACCAAACTACCCAAACTCCGCCCAATAGGAACTATCAACCGGCTTCACGTATGAGCGTGAAACTGGCCAAATGAAGTTCAGGAGAAACCTCAAATTTGATCAGAATCTATATTAAAGAATATAGTGGAGCCAGGGTATATATCTTACCTCTTCCACAAAGCGCAGAAAAGAAACCAATCTAAGCATCCAAGCCAAATCAGCAAACGTGTGTTTGAGCCCGGAAAAATGTCCCTTCCAAGATCCCCTTCCACTTTGATCTTTCTCCCCTTTTATACTGATTCTCACCTCAGCATCTGAACCTACTTGGTGTTTTCCACCTTCAAGATTTGGAAAGGGCCCCAATCAGTCTCTGAAATGGCTTCCCCATTAACTCCTCTCCTTATTTCCCATGCAAGCTGAATCTCTTAAGATTTCAGCTTGCTTCACCACCAAGTATCCACATGGATTCATGGTGGGCTGCATGTAACTTAATCCAAGGCCCGACCCAAAATACTGCCCATGGTCGAGCTTGAGCCAGGCCCGACCCATACGATTTGGGCTCCAAAATCACAAAACAGCGCCTGTTGTTATCTGTACTTGGAACCTGCTGAACTAGCTACAACCAGTCCATCCGTTGAGGAAAATTATGAAACTTTGATATAATGTTTCCTGAAGAATAAGGACATCAACAAAAACGGGTGTAATCATTCCAGTCCGGATGAGGAGAGAGATCTGAAACAAGGAGGGAGTGCTCGCCACCAAAATCACTCCAAAACACAGTGTTGCATACGTATCGCTTCGATGAACCAAATAAACCGATTAGTCAAACGGTTGACAAAAATTATGAAATTTTAAAAACCTCCTTGGCAAATAAGGAATCCAACAAAACAAACAGTGAACAATTCTGAGTTCGGATAAGGGAGATATGATCGAAACAAGCTCAAGTGCTCCGAATTTGACATACCCTAATAAACTTTGATTGAGCTAAAACCTCGAGGGGGCCCCACTGGTTCCTATAGCACGATGCCAATAACTAAAAAAAATAAGCCATGATGACACTCTAAAGTGAACTACACGCACTAACGGACCACACAAGCCCACCCAGTTCGCAGACGTACTAAACCTAAAAGGGCCTGAACAGAAGTTAGATATAAAATGACGGGCAGTGTGACACCCGCAGATAAATGCAAGTATCGAGGCAAAATCGGCGGTCTACAAATACGCCTCTTCAAGAGAGTGAAATCGAACGAAAGAATCGTAAGCGGCGCAAGCGATGCAAGAGTGAAATGAATTCTAGTGAAGAACCAAGATGACCAACAATTTTGTCCCCTTACTTAGTACCGAAGACTAATGGTACAGAGTCACTCCGATTGAAGGACTTAAAGAAAACTAGGCACAATGCCTATGAAGATGAGTGATCCGGGCACAATACCAGAAAAGATAATGAAATCTGGGGGCGATGCCGGAAAAGGTAGGATCCGGGATAGTACTGGAAGGTAAACCGTGAGTACCGTAAAAGGTAGGATCCGGTTTTGTGTACCTAAACGGGGATCCCGCTGAAAATTTAAATGTGGGATTCCGCTAGTACCGAAGTGTAACATCTGGGTGAGTACTGATTCGTACGTGAGTCGAAAGCTAAAATCAACAAAATTTATATACACCTGTTTCTACTACCGCCGTAGTCAAGCCACGCAAAGAGAGCAGCGGCTCAGTGGTCGAACACCTGGACGGGTTTTCATCCTAGGAATGATTTGCATGCGTAAAAAAGGTGCGCTTTCTATTCGACTTTTCGATTTTTTGCTTCAAAACAAAGGGAAGTAGTTTAACCGCCGAAATTGTAAACCGGAAGTGATGTAAAGAAAAGTTAACTTTGAAGATTTAGGTCACTAACTCCTGCAACTTGTGTGGCAAACAAGTGTCCTCGCTGGTTTTATCCCTCGAGACAAGCAACCTATAGTCCAAGCCACAACCGGATCTATGTTTAACTAGCAACCTCACCCCTAAAATCAACTCCTATTCGAAAGCTAACACGCATAACATGCATCTATTTGCCTTTTAGTTTGAAACCCAACATTAAATATCATCTCAGAGCTCGTAAAGACTGAGCCTAGAACCACAAAGGGCATCTAGCAACAAGTATGCATCAGATCCCGAAGTACGGTAAGTATTTGCCAAATTAATAACATTCAATGCTATTCAACCATATTTTGAGAAGATAGTAATACAAACACGACTGTGAGCTTCTTTAATACAAGAGGACAACTTGCATATGCCCCACCACCAAGCTAGCTTCCTTCCTCTTCAAGAAGGCGCTAACAAGTTATCTCAGCTGGCCATCCCCAAGAGGGGTGTCGCAACAAGAAAATAAGGGAAAGAGTGAGAGAAGAGAGAAAAATAAACCCTAACTAAAGCTATATGATATTTACATGTAAATAAAAACTTGCCAAAATTGCTCCTCCAATTTGTCGCTTAGGTTACAAATGGGAGGGGGCTTATATAGGCCACCTAATGTAAGAAAATACCACAAAGCCTAACAATTTGCTAATTTGTAATAACATAGTAATACACCAAAATCAAGTCGGGTTGCATTAATTACAAAAGTGCGAGAAGGTGCGAATTTCGCTAAGGCTCAAAAATTCCCCGCTTAGGGTACGAAAAATTCTTCGCTAGCTAAATAAATCACCAAGAGACAGCTTAAAATGCAAAATTTCCTCGCTAGCAAAGGGTGATTTCAAGGCTTAGCTAGCGAAATTTTGCTAGCTTAGCGAAATTTATGTGAGAAGCGAAAATGCAAAATTTCGCTAGGAATAGTGCTTTAGCAAAAATTTTGGGTCTAGCGAAATTTTCGCAATCTTAGCGAAATTCCCTGGAATTGCTGATCTTCACCGTACGCTCCCGCTCCCCATCGTATTGATTTTTCACTTTGCCTTCATTCTCTCTTTGATTTCGTATGATCGATGAGTTGACAATTGGGTTCCACCTTTCATGATTCATCATATGTCTCGACATTGAACTCCAAAGTACGCAAACCTGCAAAACAACCAAAATAACCTCTAAACGGCATAAGTGATACTAAGAAGACTCAACACTTCCAATTGGCATAAATGACATGATTAGTGCGCAAAAGCACTCAAAACCCATTTAATATAGAGTTCAAAATAGCACTTTGGGTACTCAATCACACCCCCAACCGAAATGCTGTTAGTCCTTAGCAATGCAAAAACAAAAAGGAGATGCATGTAGTGATTTTCAAAAAAGTTTATGATTAAAGCGTTTATGTATTACAAAACATTACCTTTAAACTGAAAATGGATACCAAGTTTGAAACCTGGGAGGAAGAACCAAACCATACAAGAACAATTTTAGGTCATTGGTTCCATGACTGCGAATCCTGAATTTCCACCTAAGTCTAATGGTTCTTTATATAACCGTGATTACGCCACAAATTTCAAAAAATTTCCATTCTCCCCAACCTAGCACCGATATGGCCTTGGTTGTCGAACAACCTCTAGATAAGATGAATATTTTAATTTCTTTTCTTTATTCAACTACAATGTAGTGGTGCAATGCTTAAAACCGATTTCACTAAAGTCCAGAACGGGGTCCACCGATGACTCCCAACCAATTAAGGTTTAGGCATCAAGCCAAAAGGATCACTTTACTAATAAACCTCACTGTGCTTCACCTGACCAAATGACTTCAAAATCAAGCACCTACAAATCGCTAGGGACCTACCTATCCACCCATGTAACGTAACACTAAATCGATGACTCAACCAATTAAGGCTTAGGCATCGTTTCAAAGGTTACTTATATACCCCACGGACTCCGTGCTCTGCTTCAAGGAAAAACTTCACGACTTTATTTTTCTTTTCGCTTTTTCTTTTCTTTTTGCTTTTCCTTTCTTTTTCCTTGAAGACAATAAAATCGTCTTCAAGTGTGGGTAACACAACCTATCTTAGGTTGCCAACATGCTTAAGGCCTACTATGCAGTTTAAAGGAAGTAAAACAAATTCACAAATATTGAAATAACTGAGGCAGTGAATTAGCATGTGCTGGATAAATTTTCAAGTTGAGCATGCTGGAATTTCAACTGACCAAAAACTGATTCAAGCATGGAATTTGTTCTAACATAAAGGTGACAAACAGGGATTCTATTCTCCAACAAAAGGGCAATTCAATTTTCCAATTTGAAGCAATTCAATTGTTCAATTGAAAAGAAAAACGATTACATATGATAAAAGCACAAAACATGGTATGCAAAATCAGATATATATATATAGACCGAATAGCTGATATAGCCAAAAATGGCTAGCACATGCATACCAAAGCTAAATGATACAAAAATATCACGCCTACTATGGCTAATACATAAATCCTAAACAAAATTAGTAGGCGCGCTTGATAAACCGGTAACTATACAAAATCATAAAGAGCCTAACCACCTCACCGCTCGTGGTGGTGGTGGTCTCGTTGCCGGGCCGCCGCAGCCCAAACATCCAAATAGGTCAAGGCCTATGGCGGGTTCTTTCTCCGGGACGAACACGAAGCGCCCGGCGCGCCATGATCCGGCCAAGCATAGAGTGACACTGACCAGCCTGATCCTGGTCGTCGTAGCTTCAGTGAGCAGATGGCATCCATCACACCGTACCCTGTAACTCGTGAACATACCGTGGAATCTGGCACTCGGTCAGATGGACTGTGTATCACTGCACGGCGGATGTGGTGTGTGGGAGTGGTGATTGTTGGGTGATATCCGCGCAGCCGGACTCCCCGCATCTCGGGCTCAAAGATATCGGCCTCTGTGGGAGTCCCCGCCCCACTGATCCCAGACTCCTCCCGGTCCCGCCGTCAGGAAAGATACTGGGGGTATGGTCATCACCCGCCCACCGACGTGAACCGTAGGCATCTAATCCTCCTCTCAACTCGGGCTCCTCAGGAATCCCAAATGCTCTGTGAACCCGCGAGTAGTCTCGCACAAGAACTAAGACTCTCTCGCCGCACCAGTCCTTCCGATTTGACCTTCCTCCTCGAAATGCATCAAGGAGGTCATCAGCCTGTGAGGGACTAAACCAAGATCCTCCGAGATCCTGTGAAAGAGCCCCAAGATGGCTCCCCTCCGTCACATAATGTCAGCACGGAATAGACTCGGTCCTAATAAATGGTCAATCGCAACATCCGAGGCGGGAGCCGCCCCGGGGGCGCACCGGTCCAGCTGTGGTGTCTCTGGCCAGTGATCGAACCATCTCGCGCTGAGTCGGGTGGGCCCAATCTCTATAACCTCTCAGACGCCGCAGATACGCAGCCCAAAGTCAGCTAAATATCGCCGCTTCCGAAAGTACTCCGCGCGATCATCAATAGAGAACTGCTCACGCGACCATTCGTCTCGAGATGTCATAGAATGATAGAATTGCAGCACCACTCGTGGGTAATAATGCTGCCTCGGAGTCATGAAGGGCAGTAGTGAATAATCTCCGATCAATCTCATGGACTCCCTAAATCTGGGATCAGCCCTCGCCGGACATCGTGAGAATGACTCCTCGATGAAAGTCCCCGAATGTAAAGATTCCTAATCAGCGCCCTACTTAACAACGGCCCCGATCCCGGAGGCAAAGTGACAATCGAGGCGATGATGTCGCTCCGGCCGATGTGATCGGTGACGTGTACGAGCCCGAGAGGAGATTGACTCTACCGGCCCGATGCCCGCTGGAGGGCCGGCCCTCCTAACTCTCCTTCGAGGCTGCAGTGATGGGGGCCCGAGGTCCCATCCAGGTTCGATAATGATTAAACCCCAGCCCCACCGCCGTGGACCTGATTTGCATCGAGTTCGGGATCGAGCCGGGCCTCTCTCTCGGTGTACCAATCTAACCCGAGGCCGGCGGACCCACCCCGAGTACGAACCATATCTAAAATCTGAATAAAATAATCGGGAAGAGGGGTCACCACTGAATGCAGCTGAGGCTCAGATCTCCGAACCGAGGCTCACCTGAGGTGACCGAATCACTAAACAGCGCATGAGCCGTGGCTCAAATTGGCCGCAGCCAGAAACCCATTCCGAAATAGCCAACAAGGCCCAAGAGGACCAAATGCCGAGGCAGGCAAAATAATGAACCACCCGCAAGAGGGTCCCGAACTCGGGCAAAGAGGCTCAACGAAGGCTCCTGGCAGAGGTGGCTCAGCCGGCAAGAACTTCCGCCAACAGGAATAAAAATTGCACGCTGGTCGATGCTAGCTAGAGTGGAGGATCACACAGTGGATCGGCCGTAGCTCACAGCCGAGACTGGGAGCAGCAAGGGCAAGGATGCGAAGGTTTTGGCGGTGGCAACAGACCGCGCCTGGTCGAATTGTGGCGCAACCCGGGCAAAGGGCAAAGGATTCACAAGGGCAGGCTGGGAGACTCAGTATTTTAGCGGACCCTACCCGATCCACGCCTCGCGACCATGTAAAATGAAGAGAATGAAAAGAAAATGTGGGTTGGATTTCGAAGTTGAAAATCCGTCCTCGAGGAGGAACTGGCTTTTGCTTGGAGTCGCCACTTACTTTATTTTTATTTTTAAGTGGGGGAAACCAAGTAAGAAACAAAAACCCCAATGACTCCAAAGATGGAAAAAGCGTCCGCGAAACTAGATTTTGGGTCCGTGGATTAGATTACCTATCGAAAGGTACTTCATATGAGGTAAAGACTCCTCTAGGCCCTAACTCCTGGGCCTCTACTAGTGAATCGGGTATGTGGGAGCATACGGGTCAAAAATCGATAAATTTCATAGCTAACATACAACTTAGATCGCACTAACCTAATCAAGGCGCATCAAGCATGCTTTAAAAACACTCAACCAAAAGTGAAAATGGTGCGTACCTCTAGTCCCTGGCCACGCGCTACATCAAAGGTTAGCCAACAAACATAGCAAGCATGCATGGCACTCAAACACAAAGCATCCATGTGAAATTCATTACCCAACACTAAAGCACATACCTGTGGTCCCTAGCCAAGCGCTGTATAAGAGGTCAGTCAACGTTTCGGGCATACTGTTCTCAAAATTAAATATAAAAAGCAAAGCAAGCTAGGAGAAACCATACATTGCATCTCAGCCACTCATTGATGCTACAACACTTGTCCAGCTATACAAACACGTCTATCCATCTCAAAGAATCGGTCTCGACAAAACACTAGATTATTGGTGCTTAACTAATCACCCTTGGACCCGCATAGACCCTGATTCTCAAGAATCCAAAATGGAACCACATTAACCTGAAATAAACCCCATTTCAGACCCTAAATATAGCCCTACATTGATTTAGGGCGAATGGGCTGGACTCACAAAGGTCATGGGCTTCAATTAAACTGAAATCGAAGGACCCTTACGAAACCCAACAAACTGACCGATCTAGTTCCCCAACCGGTTCAGCCGGTTGAGAGAGGGCTCCAAAATTTTGTAAGAACCTTCCTCAAAGAGTCAGAAAAACAAAAAAACAAACCAAGTATAAAACCAACTCCGAATGACTGAGAACCGACACAAACGGCGCCAAAGACCCGAACTACTGTTTCAGCGAACTGAATTCAGTGAACCGACTAATTCTGTGGTATCCCAACCATCAGCCGGGTTATGAGACTCTCAAAATTTTGGTGAACTCCTAAAATAGCGTCAAGAATCTAAAAACAACGGTGATCGATTCTCAGCTCGGATGAGTGAGAACCAACCAAAAACAAAAGCAAACTACCCGAACTCCGTTCTGCAAACCTAACCTAAATGAACACGGATCTGGTTTTCAAACCAGTCCATCCTGCTGAGAGAGGCTCTGCACCTGTCAAAACCTCCCTAGCAAAAGAGTCAGGAATCTAACAAGATAACGGTGATTGATTCTCAGCCTGATGAGGAGGAACCCAACCAAAACAAAACCAAACTCCCCCAAACTGCCATTCCTGCAAACCTAACCTAATGAACCCACTAATCTTGGTTTCAACCAGTCTGGCTACCACGAGAGGCTCTCAAAATTTTTCACAAACTCCCTAAAAGAGTCAGAATCTAACAAGATAAGGGTGATTGACTCTCAGCTCGGAGTGAGAATCAACCAAAACAAACCAAACTCCCCAAACTGCCATTCCTGCAAACCCATACTAATGAACCGACTAATCTGGTTTCCCAACTGAAGTCCAGGCACCATTAGAGAGGCTCAAATTTGTTGTCAGAAACTCAAAAGAGCTGTGAATCTAAAAAGAATTGCATCATTCTCAGCTCGGATGAGTGAGAACCAATCAAATAAACAACTACCCTAAACTGCTCATAGAACGTTAACTGGCTTTCACGTATGAGCGGTGAAAAACCGGCCAAATGGTCGAGGAGAAACCTCAAATTTGATCAGAACTTCACAAGAATATGTTGGAGCCAGGGTATATATATCTTACCTCTTCCACAAAGCCAGGAAAGAAACCAAGCTAAGCATCAGTTTAATCAAATGAAACTGGCGTTGGAGCCCTAAAAACCTTCCAAGATCCCTTCCACTTTTGATCTTTCTCCCCTTTTATACTGATTTCTCACCTCAACATCTGAACTCAATGGGTGCTTTCCACCTTCAAGCTTGGAAAGTGGGCCCCAATCAGTCTCGGAAACAGCTTCCCTATTAACTCCTCTCCTTATTTCATGTCAATCTCTTAAGATTTAGCTTGCTTCACCACCAAGTATCCATGGATTCGCTGGTGGCTGCATGTAACTAATCACACCTCAAAATGGACCCACAATACTGCCCATGGTCGAGCTTGAGCTATGGGCCCGACCCATATAATGATTAGCTCCAAAATCACAAAAACAGCGCTCCACATGAAGGTCACTAACCTATGAACCAAATGTCAACCAATTAGATCCGGCTGAGGAAAATTATGAAAATTTGATAGAATGTTTCTTGCAAGAATAAGGAGACCAAAAAAACGTGCACCATTCCAAGTCCAGATGAGGGAGATATGATCGAAACAAGGAGAGTGTCACCAAATCATCAAAAAACGTTGTTGTATATGTATCGGGCTCGATGAACTAGTCAAACCGATTAGTCAAACGGTTGACAAAAATTATGAATTTTTAATAAAAACCTCCTTGGCAAATAAGGAATCCAACAAAACAAACAGTGAACAATTCTGAGTTCGGATAAGGGAGATATGATTGAAACAAGCTCAAGTGCTCCGAATTTGACATACTCTAATAAACTTTGATTGAGCTAAAACCTCGAGGGGGCCCCACTTGCTTCCTATAGCACGATGCCAATAACTAAAAAAATAAGCCATGATGACACCTAGTGAACTACATACGCACTAACGGACCACATACAAGCCCACCCGAGGCCTCGTAGACGTACTAAACCTAAAAGGCCCTAATGGTGCTATATGAGAACGATGGGTGAGTGACACCCATAGGATAAAATGCAAGTGTCAGGCAAATCAGGCCTACACTAGGGTGGTCTTATGACTAGGATCGTCATGAAGGCTAGGGGTAAAAGGTGAATGAAATGATAAGAAACAAAGGCCCAAATACCTAATAGATATTGCCAAACCCTTGTTTGCGCAATGTCAAATATTGGAGAATCGTGTGAGCAAGGTGACTCAATCCTATATCTACATGAACAATGTCCAATAACGGGTGATGTGTACCAAAGAAGTTCAGTTGCTCAGAAGGAAAGATCACTATCTGAATGAAGATAGAAGAAAATGAAAAGGGATATGAAAAATGATGAATAGATGTAGAATAAAATTGAGTAACAAGCTGGGATACAAATGTGTCTCTTGGAACGCCAAATTGAAGCAAGTCACCAATAAGATGGGAATGGTGATATTGATAACGACCCAAGGTACCTATTGCAACGGAAACCCAAACCTCACTCCCAATGTGTCTCCCGGATCCATGGAGAAAAGGATCATACAATGCTCTCACCCACCTTTCAGAAGAAAAATAAGTCCCTCAATCCAAAATCACCTTTAATGATCAAGCCATGATACTCGACAACCATAAGAATCCTAAATACAATTAATGAAATGAATATCGACGAGCGTAATCTCTTTTTTTTTTTTTTTTTTTTTTTTTTTTTTTTTTTTTTTTTTTTTCTGCGTCGAACAACCAACAAAGTAAGATGAGTGCCACACTAGCACAATCTAACCAATGAACCTCAAATCCTAAACCCAAATGGCCCCCTCAAACTAAGACTCCTAGATCAAACCCTAAGGGTGGAACGAAGGTGTGACCAACCTAACCTATAGCTCCGGGACATGAGCGTGTCATCATCACACAAGGGAAAATATAAGTGAAAAGAAACGAGATGATAGAAACAAAACTCAAAGGCAAGCAAAGTGAATATGCACAATGGGGGAAAGAAAAACCATGAATGACCTAAAAATGAACAAATGAACAATGGCACAATGTGCTCACAAAACTCATCAATCAAAAACAATAAATGCAAAGCGTACACAAAGAGGCCCCCAACCTAGGTGAGAAATGGTATGCAAGGCTAAATGAAAGAAAAGGCCATAATGAAGAGTGCGAGGCTCAAAGGGCTAACAACAGGATATATCAATGTATGGGTATGCGAAAGAGTTATGGCTACTCGAATTCAAGGCCACCCATCCTCTAACCATGATCTCAAGCGTAGAACTTCTTCAGTTGATCCACGTTGACTGGCTCTGAAAACTAATTTCCGTCTAGATCTGGCAACCAGGCGGCTCCCTCTTGAATCAATTCTCGGATAACATAAGGCTCGCTCCAACTGGGCCTGAACTTGCCTCTAAGGTCACCAATCAATCCCCTGAGAGCCTTAAAAACTAGGTCACATTTATGGAATTTCCTGGGCTTAACCCTCTTTCTGAATGCCTGGACCATTTTTCTTTAATAAGCTTGCATGTGGTCTGCAACCTTAAATCTCCACTCATCAAGCAAACTCAATTGGTCATATTTGGCATGCAACCAATCTGTCTCGGTAATCTGATGCTTCAATGCCACTCTTAATGAACTCACCTCCATCTCAAAAGGTAGGACTACCTACATGCCATAGACCAACGAAAACAGAGTAGCTCTTGTGGAGGTACGAAAAGAAGTACGATAAGCCCATAGTGCAAAATGAAGGTTCTTCGACCTATCTCGAGATGTTTCTACCATCTTTCGTAAGATTCTCTTGATATTTTTATTTGCAGCCTCAACTGCCCCATTAGTATGCGGTCTATACGTAGATGATCCATGATGCCGAATGCCATACTCTTGAACCAATGTATCCACCTCACTTCTGAAATGCACCCCCCTATCTGAGATTAACTCACGGGGAACCTTATAACATCGTGAAGTGCAGATAATACGTGTGATCTAATCTAACTGGCCACATTGGTCGTTGTCAATCTAGTGTAAGACGCTACCTCTACCCACTTGGTGAAATAATAACTACAAGGATGTACTCGTGACCACTAGAGGGTTTCAGGGAGACCTTACCAATCACATCAATACCCTATACTGAAAATGGCCAAGGGAATGGAAGTGCATGAAGCCTGACGCGGACGTATCAAGTCTCGCGGCATCCGACACTCATTGGATATCTGTAACAACCGCACAACTGCTTCCACTCTGGCCAACCAAAAGTGTTCGCCTTCATGATCTTACATGCTAACATATGAACTCCCATGTGTGGCCCACAAAGTCCTACATGGACCTCTTTCATCACTGATGAGTCTAAAAACTCATTTGGTTTTTAATCCATTTTTCTGAGTTTATTACAAGATAATTGTTGATTCATATACAGAAACCTGGGTAATTTGCTCAAATTTAATTTTGCAGAAAATACAGCAGAAACAAAACTCCCAGCAAAAACTGGAAGAATTTAGCCTGAGAACAAAAAGGAGGTCACGACTAGGAAATGAAAGTGGCGACAGGGAGCTCTTTTGTTCAGCAATTTCTAGGTCACAACATCACTAAGACCAGTTAAGGAGGTTGTGACCAAGAAAATGTGGTTGAGACGAAAGAAACTATTCAAGGTAGAAGCTGAGGTCGCAATGCCAGTCATTGAGGTCGCGACCTGAATGCACTCTGAGCATTGACATCCAGGTCGCAATTATGTTTAAAGAAAATAAGACAACTTGCAACCATAAAGGAGCAAACGGAGGTCGCGACATCATCAAGTCACGACTCCTGCTTAAAGGCAGAAGACAAAGCTAGCCAGCGACCAAGTATTGAGGTCGCGACATACATTCTGGCTACATCAAAGCAAAAGACCGAAAAGAAGGTCGCAACCTGAAAAAGAAAGTCACGACCTTAAGTAAGGCAGTAGAAATAGAAATGTGGTCGCAACCTAAAACCGAGGGTCGCATACGCTATGGGTAAAGAAGGAAAGGAAGTCCCGACTCGTAACTAAAGTATGGATAACTAAAGGAGGTCGCACCTAAAATCAAGTCGCATTCAAAATTTCCCGCCAGTATGAACGGCACGAGGTCAGCGACACGCAGACTAAGGTCGCCACATCAATTTTTTGGTAATAATTAAAGAAAAGAGGTCGCGAATTAAAATCGGAGGCTGCGACCACTAGTCAAAGAAGCTGCAAGAAACGAGGTCGCGAATCTGTGCCAGAAAACTTCGGGTCGCAACCGAACCGGAGCGCATAAAGAAACCTGCGTCGCAACATCAACCGGAGGTCGCCGGCTACGAGAAAGGATTCGCTTTCTTCGGTGAATTCCACCGAGTTTTTTTTTCGATCTGGCCCAATTTTCGACGCTATACAGACGTATGAGAATAGTAGCAGCTTCCATCTTCACTACCAGAAAAAGGAACCAAGAGGAACCAGTGCATAGTTTATAGAATTTTCTTTTATTTTTCATTTATATTCTTTTTTTTTGATCCGAATATGCTAATCGGTGCGTAAACGACAGAGCTGAAACTTTATTTATGTATTTTCTTCTTAAAATTACTGCCTGAAAATTTCTAAAATCTAGACAAATTTTTGGAATTCATTTTTTTTTTCAGTTTCATTGCGATTATAGTGGATGTACGTGATCGGTGCTCTATTTCTTTAATCGTAATTGCAAAGACTGAATACTTATGCCGATTCGACATACGCTAGTTGCGCCTTTCGCAAAATCTAGAGAAAGTTATTCGTCAGATTTACTTACTGCGTCGCTTTTGAATCGATATGTTCCCACGGTAGTACTCATGCCGCTTTAAGGAGTGTATCTTGCTTGATTTCCAGGATGCCCTCTACGTGACACAGAGATGGAGATTCCTGAGAGCTGAGAGCATTCTCTTATGGGTATGTTAGACTACCATTGATGAACTGCTGAGCTCTGAAAGTTCATTTTGATAAATCCCCCATTCGCTCATAATTGAAGTTGGAGGAGACCATTTAACAATATGAATAATCAGAGAGTTCACCTAAATCTAAAGGGAAGTTCCCGACCCTGTGTTAGCTGAGATTTAATCAAGGGAAAGGACTAACCAATAGATCTGAAGGATGAGCCACCAATTAAGTGGTAGAACTTTTGCAAAAATCATGAGAAGGAAAGCAAAAGATCCTCGCTATCAAGAAATGAGTGTGAAGTGCATTGAGAAAGAAAATACCTGCATCTTGCAAGAAAAGCATAAATACAAGTAATCGGTTCGACTACTCGAGAAGCAAGTGCTTCTAACTAGTAAATGGAGAAATCCAACCGCAACATTTAGGCAATCTGACACCCAATCCATCAATACTATAGAGCAATGTACTTTCGTAGGAATTGGATCGTTTTCATTGTAATTCACTGATAGTTTTCGCTTTCTCACATGGAATAGACAGTCCAATATTTTGCTCTTTATGTTCTTATTGTTACTATTTTTATTTTTATTTTTCTCGCTTTGTTTTAGCTCAACTGCTAGTCAATAGATTAGATTTTTATTTTTAGATAAAACTTACTGTTATTTTAGTCCAAATAGCATCGAACTCAAGAGTCAGTAGTCGATCTCTAATTTTGTCAATCTCTATGGGAATGATACTCGGACTTACATTCGATTTTACTACTTGTATGAATTGCAGATCTTCAGTGTCATAGACTAAACCCAATTTTAAAATCCTGAACATCAAGAAAGATTTATTTAATGAAGCAAATTTATCCAAAGTTACATGGATGCAAGAGAAGTGTAAGGCTCTTGTAACTATGTGAATTTGAGGGGTTTTTAGTCTATATAGAAAAAGGCAAACAAGTTTTATGGCGCCAAGGTTCGGGATTGAAAGGCATTTGAATAGATCAATATTCTAACAAAAGAGGGAAATGCTAATTTGGACATTCTATAAAAGAAAAGAACAAAAACAATTGTACAAGCAGTGGTTGTACCAACCATTGATCTTTAACAAGCCATGTTGAAAATAAATTTTTTTTTTTTTAGTTCAACTAATCCTATTAATATGAGTGTGTTTCAATTTCAGGAAATCCTTTAATACACTGGAAACAGGATTCAGACCTATTACCAGCAGACACTGAATTGGAAAGAACACTCAGAAGCTTAAGAAAGACTAAAAGAGCAGAGAACGCAGCTATGGCAGATGAGAGACATGACTAGACAGAGAGGAGCAAGGACGCGCAAATGCCTTAAGGCCTCCACATCGACACAAAGGAGGATTTCTCGAGGCCTATCATTCAGAAGAATATTCGCAATCGTATGTACCTTACTATGGATGCAAATAATCTCGAACTAAAGCCATTTTGATAACAATGGTGCAAGAAAGATTGCCACCCCAATCGAAGACCCCAATGAGCACTTGGATAGATTCAGATGGAAAATACAAAGAAACCGAATGGTGTTGTTGCAGTGATAAAGCCGCATCACTTCCATTTTCCTTAAGAGATATATGCGTACCACATGGTATGATTCATTACCATATGGTTCGGGCTTGATACTTGGGAAGAACTCGGTGAGCTTATTACTATGTCTTTTCCCCCATCTCTCACCTCCGGGTAAGAAGAGAAATAATAAGGTTCCAACAGTGGGGAAGACAGAGCCTATATAGCCCGGAGAGATTCAAGAGGTCATGAAAAGGTGCTCCCATGCATGGAATTGATTTTAAAAACCCAGATGGATATAGTATATCATGCCTTAAATGATACGTCTAAAGGCATCATCGACGCCGCGGCCGTGGAGCATTAAAAAAAGAAGGCCAAGAGGCTGGCGATCCGATAAGACCTAGCCAAGTGCAATATGAAGGCTGCATTTGAGTTTACAAGGGGTAACAGCAGAGGAAAAGGGGTCATGGAGCTGAGTAAAATGACAGCTATAGAAGCAAAGTTAGATGCCATCATGCACATAATGGAAAAATAGGAAAGAAAAATGCACACTGCTCATGAAATAGGAGCAGTGGAAAGAGAAGCAATGAGAAGAAATGCTGAAATACCAAAAGAAGAGGACGCTTATGAGGTTGAGGAGGCTAAGTACGTGAATGAACCAAGAATTACCATTTCATCCAAATACTAACCCGCCTACACATTACACTCCAAGATTGAGGAACCATGAGAATTTCATATTAAGGAGGGGCGCACAAGGCCAAAGGTACGGACAAAATCAACAGTGGATATCGCACCACCAAGGTTCCGCAAAGAACATCAAGGGTAAAGGCGTGGAATGACTATCGTATTGATAGAGGACTCCAACCATTTGAAGAACAAATGTCAGAGTTCATGGGGACAACAAGAGGTTTATACAGCACTTCCATGAATGTAAACTCCGTCTGACTCGAAGCTTAAGTCCGATACTAAGTATTTCAAGAATACAAGTGCCTCATCAAAAACTTGAAACACAAGTGTGGTACCGGCCCTTAGTATGCCAACAGCAAGGGTACATTCCCAGTGACACTAAAAGAATCCAAAGGATCCGCATGGCTGTCAGCTAAGAAGTGGGAAAGAAGTGGGCAACAACAGCAAGAAAGAAAGGAAAGAAGAGACTGATGCAGAACAAGAAGAAACTGGAAAGGAAGGAGAGAAAAGCATACAGACTGAACAACCTGAAGGAAGTAGTGACCAAAAATAGAAGGAGAGAGTACTACCATACACCCACAAAGTACATTTCCCCGCAGGCTTCGTGAAGGCAAAATGGAAGAGCTAGCTTCCTAGATTCCCCGAAATCTTCAAGAAGATAGAAATCAATATCCCATTTGCAGAGGTAATCAACCAAATGCCTAACTATGCAAAATTTCTGAAGGAGATACTGAACAAGAAAAGGAAAATAGCTAAGGAAGGAATAGTGAACTTGACTACTACCTGCAGTGCAGTTATCCAACAAAAGCTCCCAGCAAAAATGAAGGACCCAGGCAATTTCACCATCCCTACTCCATAGGGAAATATGAATTCAAGAAGGCCTTATGTGATTCTGGTGCTAGTATAAATTTGATGCCTCTATCAGTGGTGCAAAGACTAAGTTCAAAATTACCCCAACAACAATCATATCAAGAAATGGCTTCACAGATCAATGGCACAAACTTAAGGTGTTCTTGAAGACGTGTTTCAGTTGGCGCGGAAAATTCATCTTCCCTGCCAGGATTTTGTTATTATGAAGATGCAGGAAGACAATTCCAAGTTCCTCGGCTGCTAGAAGGTCCTCTAGCAACTCGGAGCCGCTCGATAGATGCGTAAAGGTGAATCGTATTACCTGGGTGGGCGTGGGAACGGGCAAAGGCACTTTAATCTTAATAAGAGTCTGGAACACCGACAGATGTAGAAAGTCAGATGGTCGTGAGAAAACAATAGTCTTCGCTGTTGAGTTGAATTCGACCCTCTTCAACCTTCTATCAATGAAATTGGAGATGAATTTTCGCATCTCGAGAGCATTGATCAGGAAATGTTGCCTTCAAATTCAGATAACAAAGAAACCGTCTCTGGGCATGAATGAAAACGCCAAGATGATGTATGCAACAGTGACGTAAAATCACGAAAGGTGAAACAAGTGCGTATGGGTTAATATTGAAAGAATTGCACAATTATTTGAAATATGTTTTCTTAGAACTGTAAAAGAGAAAACCAAGTACTATATTAGCCGTGATTGACCGAATCAAGAATGTAGTCGCCGAAATTCCGAGAGCACAAGGAAGCTATCGTTGGTCAATCGAGGATCCGAAGAGCACCACCCCATCAGCACGCAAACAGCCGCCACGATAACAAAACTCTATTTAAAAAGTAACAAAAGGAGGCCTGAAACCTGTGATGAGAGCAATATCGTGGCATAGTTCTAAATAATAACAGTTTTATATACGCTATATCAAACAAACTGAAATATTCCTATTATATGGTTCCAAGAGGTGGTAGATCCAATTAATTATGACTAAATGAAAAGAATGAACTGATTCCTACAAGAACTGTGACAGGATGGAGGGTATGTATTTTGACTATAGAACACTAAATACTGCAACAAGAAAGGATCATTTTCCTCGCTCTCATCGATCGGGAGCCTGATAGTCAAGCAGGACACCCTCACTTTTGTTTTCATGGATACTGGATATAACCAACTGCCATTGCTACCGAGGATTAGAGAAAACCACTTTTACATGCCCATTTGGTACTTTTGCTTTTAGAAGAATGCCATTTGCTCAGGTAATGCCCCCGGGTACATCCAAAGATGCACGATGTCTACTCGAGCTCAAGTAATAGTTATGGAGATCTTCATGGATGATTTCACGTTGTATGGATCTTGTTTTGAATAAAGGTCTCGCATAACTTGTCGACAAGACTTCAAAGGTGCTAGACAAAAATCTAGCTCGACCGTGAAAATGTGTCACTATGGTTACAGCAAAGAATTATCTTAAGGCACATGATTTCGCACAGGCTGTGGCGGTATCACAAGTTTCACTATAAGAAATCGATACCACCCACTCGCTACCAAGGGAATCAAGTTTTTTAAAGACATGCTGGATTTACATGTAAGATTTATCGTAGATTTCAAAATTGCTAGGACCACTATGCGATTACTGAAAAAGATATCAAGTTCAATTTCATGAATCCCGCGTAATTCTTTTCAAGAAATCGAATCCAGACCATTTGAAGCCCCATCATGGCAAACCGCATTGGAACGTAGAAATTGAAATCATGTGTGATGCCGTTGATTTTCGCAATGGGAGTCGTATTAGGACGTAAAGTTGAAAAGGTATTTTGCTGGGCCATATACTATGCCAACAAACCTTCAATGCTCGTGAAAATTACTCTACTAATTAAAAAGGAGATGCCGGGCAATAGTATTTGCATGTGAAAAATTTAGATGATACATTTTGGGACCTTATGTTAGCTATAGTTACTAATCGATCATGCAAAGAATTAACATCTAATGGCAAAAAAGAAACAAAACCAAGACTCGATCGTGTGGGTATCAAGTATACAGAATTGATTTAGAAATAGTTATTTAAGAAGGTCAGGACAATGTGATAGCCGATCAATCACAAGAGCGGAGAAACCCGGGCCGGCATAAGAAGAAGAAAGAGAACAGCAGAAAACTTTCCGTGATGAGCAGCTTATTCCAAATTCGGCTACTCCGCGGGCACCACCTCGTATGTCGATATTGTGAACTTCTTAGCTCAGGAATTATGCCACCTGCACCCGCCACGCTGCAGAAAAAAGCTATGGACCGACACAGTACTACATCTGGGATGACCCACTGCTATATAGAAGAGGAGCTGACCGATCATCGAAGATGTACCATGCAGCAAAGTAAGATTTACAGAATGTCATGCATCACTCATACGGAGGACATTTTGCAGAGACAAAACAACTCCATAAAAAATTCTTTTAGTCCTGGATTTATCGGGCTTCACTATTTTCAAGGACTGCTTGAACGGGCGGCTATGTGATCACGCCAAAGAATGGGAAATATCAACAAAAGGCATGAAATGCCCCTGCAAGGTATCCCGGTGTGCAACTATTCATGTATGGAAATAGATTTTACGCGGGCCTTTCAATTTCTTTTTGGAAATACATACATACCCTAACTTATTATATCAAAATGGGCTGAAGTAACAATCATTCTAAAATGATGCAACACGCTTGTGGGATTTTTACGTAGAAATATTCCGTAGATTCGGGGACATCCAACTATAATCACCGATGGAGGAAGCCACTTTGCAAATAAGGTGTTTGACAAACTCATGGGCATATATGGTATCAAACACATTATGAGCTTGGCTTATCATCCTCAAACAAATAGGCAAGCTGAAATTTCCAACATGGAGATAAAGAAAATTCTTGAAAAGACTGTAAGTTCCAAAGATAAGAGATCGTCTCTCGGTTCATGATGCACTTCCTCAAGCATGCAGGATCGCTTAAAACCTCATCGAATGTCCCCATGCTTGTTTTTGGAAACCCTGCCACCTTCCTTGAGATAGAATATAAAGCCATGTGGGCCATCAAGAAGCTAAATTCTTGATTTCAAGGTCGCTAAAGAAGAGAGGCTACTCCACTAAATGAATTGAAGAGCTGAGGAAATTAAGCCTAAGGGATAGTTCCAATCTACAAAGATAAACAAAACAATGGCATGATCAAAGGATTTTTGAGGAGAGAATCTAAAGTAGGAGATCAAGTCTCATTATTCAACCCGTAATAAGACTCTTCCAGGAAGCTTAAATCAAAATGGGAGGGACCGCATATAGTAGTATCAAGTACAAATTTTTGGGCAAAGTGATTAATTTAGAACCAAAGAATCATGAGGAATTCAAAGTTAATGGTCAGAGATTAAAGCACTACCTTAGGAAAAATGCAAGTGGAAGAATGGCTCTTAGTTCTGAATGAGAAAATTTGAAGAAACAAAAAGATGGTAGCAAATAAGTCTAAATAAAGACTAAAATCGAGCAATTTTCTGCGGAAGGCAATCCATCAGCTTTGTTTTAAGTTTTTCCCGTTATACTTTTTATGAAGTTTCTAATAGCTTTGTTTAATTTTATTCATTACTGATTGAAGAGTAAGTAAATATATATATATATATATATATATATATATATATATATATATATATATATATATTAGCTTGCGTGACAATAAGAATGTGCAAAGGGGAGAGCCTACAATCAAACTTCCATTCGCAAAAGAGACAAAAAAGGGGCAAGATACTCTTCAACTTAGTAAATTTTGTCTCTGGATGAACAGGATTGAAAGTTCGGGGGAATTTTATTTATTTTTGTGCTTAAATTTTGAATCGATGCATAGTTAATGGGATTTGTTGATTATTCAATGATGTAAAGATTAATTAACGGCCTGTTTCTGATCGATTTGGTGAATCAAATTGGCGAAGAATTTGATTGTTCAGGGAGACCTAAAAATTTTTCTGGTCGCAACATCAATTCATAAGTCGCGGACTAAGAGCCGCCGGATATCAAACAATAAATTATAAAACAGTCACAATAAATAGATTGAGGTTTTATCATTGCGTGTCACATAAAACCTTTTGTGTCGCGACTAGAATTGTCCAAATCTCAATAAGAATAGGTTTTAAACTTTTCATTTTGGGCGTTTTAGCATTAAAAATAGAATTCATTGAAACTCATTAATTAAGAGGCTCAAAATTTAATTTCGCGACCCCCCATATCGCAATCATGACATTGAGCCCAACGTCCATTCCAATTTCCATTCATCTGTAATTCATTCCAACTTTTCCACTTCTGCATCCATCGTTTTTAGTCTTAAAACCTTAAAACCGTAGATGAACAAGACTTTAAATCTCACTACATGGCAGCAAAATCAAGACGACATCGCAAATCTTAAACTGATCAATGAATATGTGAAAGTGTCGAGGAAGTGGAAGAGGTCCAGTTGGAACCTCAACCTGGGGAATAAATCAATATCGAACAAGGAACCCACCTAAAGGAAGATGAAAGTAATACAGAGAAAGAAGCTGTCAGAGGATGACAAAGACTTTATTTCAAAAGAAGCTCAAGAATTGTTGAATAAGATACTATTTGATAAGGAATTTGTGTGTGAAAAGGGTTTTGGGAAACTGATTTCCCCATTTTCGGAGGTAATAGAAAAAAGAGGTTGGGGATTTTTCTGTGAGCACAAGGCGCCAGGATTTTCAGCTCTCGCCAGGGAGTTTTATGCAAATATGGTGAGCATGAAGGAGGATTCAGTTTAGCGTGGAGGTGTTTGTGTGCCTTTCTTGTGGATGTATGATAAATGAAATGTTTAAATCGAGAGATTTAAAGCACCCGGGTCGGAAGTATAAGAAGTTGGTAGAAACCAAACTATGAAAAAGATACCGGTTTTGTTGATTGGAGGAGAAGGAAAATGAGGCCACTTAAGAAGAACCCCCACCACGCAATCGTGCGGGGAGCCCCACCGAAGTAGTTAAAGGTTCGGGTTTTACTTCATCTATTCCAGAGTCTACAAAAACATCTTTGTCACAGTGGAACAGAGGGCCATCATTTTATATGCCTTTTTGAAAGGATATAAAATTAACAAAGGAATCCTGATTGAAGAGTCCATTAGAGGCTACTACCACAATAACAAGAGAGGGTTGATCCCTCACCTTACCACTATCACCCATTTTGTCTCAGTTGTGGGTGAAGGAATGCGGGGAAGAAGAAGAGAAATGCCCTCAGGTCTCCCCTCTGACCCTAACTGGAGTGATAAGGGGACCTAAAGGAAAAAGGCAGAAAGAAATAATGGAGGTAGTTGCTGAAGCAGAAACAGTACCAGCTAAGGAAAATGAGACAAGAGAGATGGAGGCAATATTTTAAGATGCATCCATCCAAAGAAGGGTGCAGGAAGCATTTCAGACGTAGCCCTTTTGGAGCCATTCATATCCTGAGGTACAAGAGCACTTACCTGTGCAAGCAGAAGGATCAAGGAGTAGAGAAGATAGCATAGAAATTATGGAAATGCTCGACGATGAAGAGGGAGATACACAGAGAGCAGAATGTAAAACAAACAGAACATTCATGTAAGATTTTTGTGGCCGTAACTAGAAAGAAAGAGCAGGTGTGGGAGCAAAATTGGAAGCTCAGAGAAGAAGAGTGGAAAGAGGAGCTGCAGAGAAGAGAAGAAAAAGTGCTTGGAAAAATGAATGCAAAGATGGAGGCATTTTACAACAATCAATTCAAGAGAGATGCAGATCTTCCTCAACATACCAAGAAGGAAGCAGAAAATGAGGCTAACATGCTTAGGAAGATTGAAGGCTTCAAATATCTCTATAGAGAACAGTTCAAAGAATTTGAGAAATTAATGAAAGATAGAGATCAGTAATTGGAAGACAATGAGGAGTATAGAAGAAAAATCTGGTTGGAGAGCTTGGACTTGATCAATCAAAATTTGTCCAAACTGCTAGAGTGTATTTCGAGATAAAAGGGACAGTGAATCAGGTAGGGAAGAAGCAAGACACATTTATCAATGCTGTGCAGCTAAATAATGAGATATATGCAAAAGGCGAAGAAATTCTCCGTATTCGAAATAGAAACTGAGAGATGAATTTTCCTGCTCGATCCCAGCATGGCCAGTTTTGATGTAGATCCTCCTAACATTATACCTCCAAAAGCCTACAAAAGAAGAAAAGGAACCTAAAAAAAAAAAAAAAAATTCCTAGGATGTTCTAAATCTATACATTCCCAAAAATTTTAAATAGAAATCCATTGTGTTATCAAAATTGTCCTGTGTTTTATTGCATTTTCATTTGATAGTTACCTTCTTTATTTGTTGGATTGTGTTTGCATTGTTGAATGAAAATTTGATTGTGAATAATTATGTGTTGTTTAATGGATGAACATGACTGGAGAATTTTATGTTTGTGTCATTTCCTGTTAATGTTCCAAATATGAGAACCTTGCCTGAATAATGAACAAATATATTTTCTCCCAAGAACAAAATGCAAAAAATAAAAAATAAAAATAAATAAATAAATAAATGAGAGCATAAACTAGTAAACTGGAATCAAGAGTAGAATCCTTATTTAAAATCCAGTTTAGATTGCAAAAAATTGGAAAAATGGATATTATTGAAGGAACAAATAACTCATCGAAAGTGTGTAAATAAATGTTGAATAAGTACAAGTCTTCAAGAAACAATACACTTGGTCAACAAAACCTATGAAACTTTTGAGAAGAATTAGAACATCTTCCTGGGAAATTCATGACGGGAGTCCATGGTCCTAGAACTTGTTAGATTATTGATCGAGGCGAATCTTAGGTAAAACACCCAACAAGAAGCCGATAGAGGCCATCGTCAAGTGCTTGAGCTTTTCCAAATTACCTCAATATATGCAAAGCATACCCTCTAGTTCCATGCTTTGAGCTAAATAAGCCTTAATTTTCAAATGACAACAATCAAAACCCGAATCCTCTCTTCCTTGCAATAATCCTCAAGAAGAAGAGCCTAAATTTTCTAGTTTCAAAGATAGAAAGGTTCACTGTAGAAAGGAAGAAACTAGTTTTGGGGGAAAATATTTCAAATATTACTGTAGGAGGAGAAGAAATAACCTGAAAGAATAGAAAAAAAGAAGCAGAAATTGATGAAAAAAGAGAATAAGTTTTGTCTTGTGGCCTATTTCCTTTGAACAATTAAGCTCGTAAGGGTGTTTTAACACCTATTACCCTAATGCCAACTGGTATGGAAGTTGATAGCCCAAAGTTCTCTAAGGGTGATAGAAAGCCTAAGAAGACAAAACATTGCACTATTCCCATCCTTAAAAAATGTATAAAAGAGTTCTAGAACAAGGAACTCCGTCTCGAAGAAAGTGCAAGTGGAAATCAAAACGCCATAAAAGATTCTGGAAAAGATGGACCGTGCCAAGATTGAGGAGAATCAACAAGTACAAAGAAGCAAAAGGATGAAAGATGAACGAAATAAGTACAAAGAAAAAGTGGAAACTGGGTGATTTGCAACTTAGATTTTCCCATTATCTACCCAATTACCTAAGCCTAACATTACAAGCCTGAAAGACCTCGTTGATCTTGAAGGTTGAATTTACCGGCATTAGTGGAGATCAATATAAAACAAGCCTATGGGACTTTGACCAACTGCTTTGAAGTAAACTCCCGTAAGATTAACTAAATTCAACTTGAAGATGAAAAGGATTGAAGACCCGCACTAATACGTAACAAGACTGCTGAATAAACCGTTTAAATACATACTATCATGAATTCCGTGATGTAAGTAGAGACCATTCTTTTTTCTTGAATCGAAACTGAAATTAAAATGATGCTGCTATCTCCTATTTCAAGTTAGAATGTGGAATAAGAGAAATTGTGATGTGGATAAGAAAAATGTCCTTAAAAATTTAAGCATAATTGTTTGAGGACAAACAATTCTTTCTTTTCTTTGCTTGGGGACAAGCAAAATTTTAAGTTTAGGGGAATTTGATGAGTCTAAAAACTCATTTGGTTTTTAATCCATTTTTCTGAGTTTATTACAAGATAATTGTTGATTCATATATTAAAACTGCAATTCTCTCAAATTTAATTTCGTAAAAAATACGTAGAAACGAAACTCCCAAAGAAAAACTCGGAAGAATCTCACTCGAGAACAAAAGGAGGTCGCGACCAGGGAAATGAAAGTGGCGACAGGAGCTCTTTGTTCATGAATTTAGGTCAGCAGTTATCACTAAGACCGCTTAAGGAGGTCAGGACTCAAGAAAATGTGGTCGAGACGAAAGAAACTATCTCAAGGTAGAAGTTTATAATGAATGCCAAATATCGAGAGGTCGCGACCGAATGCACTCGAGCATTGACATCCGTAGTCGCAATTATGTTTAAAGAAAATAAGACAACTTGCAACCATGCTGAGTAACTGAGGTCGCGATGATCATATCAAGTCACGACCGCTTAAAGGCAAGGGGCTATCAAAAGCAATACACCAAGTATCGAGGTCGCGATATACATTCCGCTACATCAGTAAAGACCAAAAAGAAGGTCGCAACCTAAAAAAGAAAGTCACGACCTTAAGTAAGGCAGTAGAAATAGAAATGTGGTCGCAACCTAAAACTGAGGTCGCGACATGCGGTGCAACAAGGAAAGGAAGTCCTGACTCAGAACTAAAGTGGTGACAACTAAAAGGAGGTCGCAACCTAAAACTGAAGTCGTGACTCAAAAATTTCGGGCTTAAGGGAATTAATAAATGAGGTTGCGACATGAGACTAAGGTCGCGACATCACCTCGAGAACAATCCAGCCAAAGAGGTCGCGACTAAAATTGAGGTTGGGCGACCACTAGTCAACGAAGCTGTAAGAAACGAGGTCACAACTAAAGAAAACTTGGTCACAACTGAACTGGAGCAGATAAAGAGAACCTAGGTCGCAACATCAATCCGAGGTCGTGACATGAGATAGTGATTTGGGCTTTTCTTTTGAGAATCCTACCTAGAGTTTTTTTTTTTTTTTTTGATTTCCAGCTCTAATTTCTTTGGACGCTATAAATAGACAAGAAGAGAATAGTAGCAAATTCTTCCGTCTTCACTACCCAAAAGGGAACGAAGAGGAACCTGTATAATTTAGAGTAGAATTTTATTTATTTTTCTGTATTCTTTTCTCGATTTGAATCGCACCGTGCGTAAACGACAGAGCTCTAAACTTTATTTCTCAGATTTTCTTCTTAAAATTATCGTCGAAAATTTCAAATCTAAATTTCTCGAATTCATTTTTTCGCCATTACGACATAGTAGATGCAATGCGGATCTGCCTCATTTCTTTAATTGTACGCAAGACTGAACGCTAAATTACTGGATTCGATATATAGTTAGTTACGCTTTTTCGCAAAAACTGGAAAAGTTATTCGGTCGGGATTTACTTACTTGGTGTTGTTTTTGAATCGATAAGTTCCCAATGGTAGTACCAAATACCAGTTTAAGGAGTGTATCTTGCTCTGACTTCCAGGATGCCCTCTGCGTAACACAGAGATGGAGATTCCTGAGAGTTGAGAGCATTCCCTTATGGGTATGTTATACTACCATTGATGAACTGCTGAGCTCTGAAAGTTCATTTTGATAAATCCCCCATTCGCTCATAATTGAAGTTAAAGGGGAGCATTTAACAATAAGAATAATCAGAGAGTTCACCTAAATCTAAAGAGAAGTTCCCGACCCTGTGTTAGTTGAGATCTAATCAAGAGAAAGGACTTAACCAATGATCCGTTGACGATCCACCAATTACGGTAACTTTGCAAAATCCCGAGAAGGAAAGCAAAAGATCCGGCAGTCATCAAGAAATGGGTGTGAAGTATTGAGAAAGAAAATACCTGTGATTCAGAAGAAAAGCAGAATACAAGTAACCGGTTTGATCCCCGATTTCTCGAGAGGCTGTGAGTTTCAACCAAAGGAATGTGAGAAATCCAACTCGCAAATATTTAGTAATCTCGATAATCCAAATCCATCAATACAATAAACCAATGTACTTTCGTGTAGGAATTGACTGTTTCATTGTAATTCACTGATAGTTTTCGTTTCTCACATGGAACATATTAGGTCCAATATTTTGTTCTTTATGTTCTTGGTTGTTACTATTTTTATTTTTATTTTTATTGTTTTGTTTTAGCTCAACGGTTAGCCAACAAATTAGGATTTTTATTTTTTGATAAAACTTTCACTATCGCTTAGTCCAAATAGCATCGAACTTCAAATAGGTCAGGGTGAAGCCGATCTCTAATTCACAATCTCGCGAATGATACCCCACTCCATCTCGCATTTTACTATCAGACACCCAGGCACTTGTAAGGTCGGGGCGACCAAACCCATATTTAAAATCCTAAGCATCAAGAAAGATTTATTTAATTAAGCAAATTTATCAAAAGTGACATGGATGCAAGAGAAGTGTAAGGTGGCTCTTGTAACTATGTGAATTTGAGGGGTTTTTAGTCTATATAGAAAAAGGCAAACAATCACCCTATCTGTAGTGGCTCGATCTATACATAATAACAACATACCATCCAGTGATCTCCTATAAAGAGCGTCCCCACAAATAACAAATCTAGTGGTCAATTGTCTCAATGCTCTCTTATCCTTGGCCGTGGCTGACTCAGGGTAAGTGTCATAGGATAGAAACTAATGAATACCATGATACCATGGTAGCTCAACCTGATCCTCCATCTCCCCAATCAAACAACAGTAAGTTGGCACATACCTAGTCTCAATCAGTAATGGCTGCATCAGCCAACTGATTTTCTTTCCTAGGCAGATGTATATATCTCAACTCCTCAAACTTATCAATTAAAAAATCCAAATAAGCATGATAGGGTTTTAGAAACTCTCATCAAAGTCCTTCAAATACCACTGAGTTTGTTGAATAACGAGAGTTAGAATCTGATGGATCTCAATAGTCTAATGCGAATCGAAGTGCAGGTCTACAGGCTATGATGCATGCCTCGCCTCAACAATGTTGTTATTAATCAATCGGTGATGATTAGAGAATGCTAACTGAACTGATCTAGGAATATGATCAACTTGTGGTGATATTAACAGGATACCAATGCCCAATCCTGACTAATTGGCGGCACCATCAGAAATGCATTGCGTGTTGCGATATTGGTCATGAAACAGCGCTCGTCGAATCGGTCTGTCATCGGATATCGGCAAAGAAGCCAGATGATCTGCAACAATGCTTCCCTTTACTGATTTCTGTGTGACATTCTGTATATCACACTTTGTTAATAATACTAGCCATCTCATGAGTCTACTAGTCATAACAGGCCTATCAAACAGATACCTTAACAGATCCAAACGTGAGACCAAAAGTATGGAATAATTTGTCACATAGTGTCTAAGTCACCTGGTGTCCCAAACCAATGCTAAACAAAGGCGCTCAATCATGATGTATCTACACTCATACTTGATTCGCACGTAAACGTGTAGCTAGGCAGCTCCGAACCAACAAAATTTGTAAACCTATACCTTCTACTTCTGTAGCCTAGCTCTGCAGTATAGCGGCTCTAAGGCCGAACTCAGGGATGAGTTTTCTTTGCGCAAAATGAATTACAGTTGATGTAAAATGGTGATTTCACTTTGGATTTAGGGTTTTTGTAAGCGATTAATGTGATTGGTGGTTGAACTACTGTAAGTAATATTAAAAATCATGAGTCTGAATGTTCAGGCTGGGTTCTAGAGACTAGTCCTAAATCTTTCCTCTGGCGTTGAGGGATTGAGACTCTGTCATTATAGCGGATCTCGTTCTAAGCAAATGAACCCAGTTCTCTCTTCCCGAGATACAACATTGTGTTCATTCATGTTTCAAGCATTAAAGCGGATTCTTTGACTAACATGAAGCGAATAAATGTCAACTAAGCTAGCCTCAATGGATCTAGCAGTAAGCATCCACTAAGCCCTAAAAGCTTGCCAAGTATTGGCTAACCAGGGTACATCAAAAGGATTAAAACCTGAGGTGAGATATAGAGACATAAATGACAATAATTGCATGCGTTGAAAACAGAGAGGACAACAGTTTACCTCAAAACCTTGGCCCAGTGGCCTTCCTCTTCAAGGATGAGAGGATTTAGCCAAGCATCCCTTGAGTTGTCATCCTCAAGGAGTGTTTGGCAGGTGAGAAAGTAAGAGAAAATGAGAGAAAATAAGAAAAGCGGGAAAACTCAAGATTCATGAGTTCATGCATCAAAATGTTGTCTGTGCGGAGTTTTTGGTGAGGCTTATATCTTTGCTCGAACAAGGAAATTACAAAAATGTATGAGTACCCAAATTACATAGAGGGAGTAGTTTAGGAAAAGTCCTGAGTCGAGGTGGGTTAAAGTGGACGAGGGGGTAGGTTGCGAAAATTCGCGACTGCGAAGGTTGTGAAATTTTTCGCGGCTCTGGGGCTAAAGTGTTCCAAATTTTATCCCTTTTTGCTCCATTTTCCTTCTTACTTTTGACATGCAGTTCTGAGTTCGGCTTGGATTCTTCGCGTTCGAATTGCCTTGAAGATTTTAGCCTAATTTAGCTCGCAAGTCTACAAAAATAACCACAAAATGCGATTAGTAGTAAAGACAAGACCTTAATGTACCAATTGGGTTATTTAAGCTGATTAGTACACAAAAAGTGCTCAAAACCTACAATAAACAGGGTTCAAAATTATCATTGTGCACCAATCAATTTCCTCTAACCGAACATTGTTAGTCCTTAGCAATGATAAAGTAGAAGTACAAATCATGATCACAAAAAATTGGCATTTCAAAAAGAGTGCAAATGAGTAATGCCTAACCCTCAGTATGAAACACCAACACCCTGCCCAATAACTATCTTAAGAGAATGAATGCCATACAGAATCAAGTTTGGAAGAGTATCCAACTTACGAGAATCAACTTGAAACTTCCACCAAGATCTAAGTGTTTATATGATCGTTTCAATTAATAAGAACTCAAACCGCACTCTCCCCAACCGAGCTACGCTCCGCCCCACCTAGGACACTAACCAACCAGAACAGATCAGACTCACTTTATTCCACAACCTATTCAGGTTGTAAAGGGTGCAATGGCCGAGGAATCGACCTCACCAAAGTCCATGTAACGGGGATCTACCGATGACTCCTAACCAATTAAGGCTTAGGGCACCAAGTCATAAGGATCTTTCGACCACTAACTCTTCAAGTTTCACCCCGGACTTCGAATGATTTTGAGACTCCAACACCTACAACTTGTTAAACCTCACCCATCGATCCATGTAGCGAGCACAAAGTCGATGACTCCCAACTAGTTGGCTTGGGGCACTGGGCTTTAAAGACTTTCTCCATATACCCCCTGACCGCGTCTGCCTCAAGCAAAGTGTCGCAACTTTCTTCTTGTCTTTTCGTCTTTTTCTCTTCTTTTTATTTCGAAGACACATCGCCTTCATTTCATTAAGTCTTAACCTATTGCTGTAGTCACCAAACTGTAGGTTGCAAGTTTAGAGGTTAGGTAGTTTTCAAATTTTATTGAAGAAACATGGGATGTGGCACAAGGTGTGGTTAGTTAAAGGTGGAAGAAGAAGGTCGAAAAACCATGAGACTTCAACCGATCACCTACTGACCATTACATGATGGAACTAAACTAACATCAATAGCATTGAGTAGTGCTTCAATTTTCCAACTTGCAGGTTAGGTAAAACCACAAAAAAAAAAAAAAAAAAAAGGTGCAATTTTTGAATTGAGAAAAAAACTTAGTTGTATGGTATGTATAAGAATATATATCACTATGTTTTCAACTTTACAAAAACAAACAAACAAACATAAATGGAACAACAAAGAAGTTTTCAAACATACAAAATAGCTTATTTCAAAATGACAAGAAATCAATAAGTCAGCTTCCGCTAACTCTCCCCCAAACCAAATGCTCTATCATTCGCAATGGGCCCTGGGTTGGAAAGTCAGAGAGAAGGGAAGTGCTACCTCCCTCATCGTGCGACCGACTCAGAAGTCATCCCCTCATCCCCGAGCAAGCCATGTGTCACGGGTGGAGGTCTGCACATCCACGCTTACTAGTAAGTTCAGAGGCTGCGGGGTCATTCGGCAGTGGTGCCTGCCTCCGCTTTAGAGGAACCAAGAGGCCCAGTGTAATCGACGGGGAAATAAGAGGTACCTAGATGACTCGACCGCATGAAGATAGCCCGACTGAGCTGGCAATTTCGCGCGAAATCATCCCCTACCAGTGGCGCACGGGCAAATGCGAATGATGCGCACGGTATTTAATGCGCGACCGCATCCATGAGGACCAAAAAATCCCGAGTGGATATAGAAATATATTGCAGTGGCGGTGCTGTGGTGCTCAGTCCAGCAACATTTGCATGAGCTGTGGTATTAGGGCCGAGGGCTCTGAAGGTGCAGTGGATGCAGGAGCCATGGGTAATGGAGCAAATGGATGGCGAGCCGGACCGGCATGCTAGAACCCGAGGCCTCAATATGCACTACCAGAGGTAGCTGCTCGTAGGAAGGTCACTGTTGGCCGTCCTACTTAGCCCTGAGGTGGAGGTGAAAAGAGCGGGGCTTAGTCTACCACCGTCAACTATAAGGACTCGCCAGCCTCGATGGCGCTCTAAATTTCTTAGCTCAAAGAGAAAGCCGATGTGTTTTAAAACCCAAAGAGATAAAAAGTCTCGAATGTGAGGGGAGTGGTAGATCTCAACTCGGGTCGTGTTTCTATGATGAACCTTGTCCCGAGGTGGAACAAGGATGTCGCGATGAGCTCCAATACCGAACTCGTAAACCCTCAAATACGGCATGCAGCCTCCGTAACGGCTCCTCCTCCACGGCAACGGAGCTAAAAATATTAGACCGTGAACGTGAAATGAATGGTCACGATAGGGCTCGCCGAGGTCATTGCGGTGGTAGAACTTTTGCGACTACTCGAGGGGTAAACGCTACCGCGAATGCGTCCAGTACCACGCTAGCCAGATTGGACCAGTTAACCCGAAGGTCGCGAGATCGCGAATGACCTTTCGACGAACTCACAATAACCGGCGAACATTCGGCATTTGAGTTACGCGCGCGGCACCCATTGAACCAGCCGAACCGGCGATCCATCATCGATCCAGCACCCCATTCAACCGATGATCTTCCGATCGGCGTCGTCTTTCGAGTCATCCCGCCCGCTAGATTGGATGGCAACAGCGTCGCATCCATCAGACCAGGGCGATGGAACGAGTTGATAAAATGGCGTCGTTTCGCACGTTCGCGCACCGTCGACCTCACATGAAGAGAACGTCGAATGTTATCGAAATGCGTCGTCATTGTTGTCAAAGTCGAATGCCAGAAGACGTTCACCTTGCATTTAGTTTTCGCACGTTCTTCACCATATCCGTCGAGAATATATTACACGAGATGGAGCAGCGTCTGGAAACATCCGAACGAAAATCAGAGGAAGAATGGTCAACGACATTCATGTTCCATTGTTTATCTACTAATATCCATATTATGGTTTAGTCAGATCTTCGAAATCTCTATTGAAACGAACGGAATGAGTTAATGATGAATGATATTATGTTGTCAGAACTGAACCCAAACTGCGAACTGAACTGAAATTTCTAATCGCTCAAAAACTCTACCTTTCTCGCAACACCTCACAGAAAATAGAAAACCTAAAAAATTATGAGAAAACACACCTGTGTTGAGAAAAATTGCGAAGGAAAACAAACTAAAACAAAGAAATTAAGAAAAATCAACTAAACTTAAAATAAAGTACACAAAATTCCAACAAAATGAAGACTCTAAGATACCGCAAGCCACTCCCACTCAAGTAACCTTTGACCACGGGGGTTAAGGAGGGAATCTCCTCCCTGTCTCCTCGCCGAAAGGTCAGACTACATGTGGTTTCCCAAATTCGTCATCGACCAACACCTTTATTGTCTGGAGTTGAGCAGTCTACTAATCCATCGGTGGTATAAACCTCCCGACGGTGAACGCCCAATCCATCTCTGGGCCTTAAGCCGCCGAAAAAGATGGAGCTGAGTCGTAAAGCAAAGACTCGTCTCTTGTTTGAAATTCATATGAGCTATTAGCCAATCATGCCACTTCTTTAACTTATCTTTGCAATTCTCAGGTCAAGAGTAATTCATTCTCGCCTCTTCCAACTCATCGATATCAAGGAGCCTTTAAGGTCGCCTCCGCCATATCCAAAGTTCAAATGCTTTTCACGCCCACCATGCCTTATACTCAATTTCCAGGCAGTGACACACTTGCCATAAACTAAAGCATAAGGAGACATGCCAAGGATGGCTTAGATGTTCTTCCAGATGCCCATAAGGAATCTAGCGCTTGTGAGACCGCCTTTCTAAGTTAGAGTTCACCACTTCTACCATTGTCTTGATTTCCTCACAATAGCTCAACTTGACCAATCGGCCTGAGTGATTGCACAGGTGGCCACTTTATGCTTGATAACTACATTTAGTTAGGAGGTTCTCAAAAGGTTTGTTGTAGAAATGCGACCCTCCATCATCGACATGGCTTCAGGGACCTAATCAGAGAAGATGTCTTCTCTGTGAATTTCAATGATCACCCCAGGTCCGCCGCTTCGCAAGGCACCGCTTCAACTCATATTGACACACATAAATAACTCCCACCAAAATGTAGGGACATCCAAAATAGGGAGGAAGGGAATGGTCCCAAAATCGATGCCCCAAACATCATGTGTCAACTACCAAAATCTGTCTAAAGGCATCATGACGACGAGATTTTCCCTGTTCGTACGACGATTTCCGCACATGGTATGGAAATCCTTGAAAAGGGAAGGCTAGAAACTGGACCGTAGTGACCTTCCAAGTCTTCCTGAAGCAAATGGCCTCCATACGCACCTCATGGCGTTGGTCGAGCATCCCTTGTCATGCACCGCCACACATCTTCTTAATATCCTGATCAAGACAAGATTTGTACAAGAAGTATGTTCTTCCCAATAATATGAATTCGCAAAGAAAACTTCCCGCCTGCGCCTTCCAGCTAGTTAAAACTCACCTATCGGGGTCAATAACTGCAACGAGGCATACCCGCGTGTGTTTTCAACCAAGAGCGTGTGGACTCTTCTCAGGAACTCGTCATTGATCTGAGATCGAGTGTTGTGTGCCACGCAACTTCGAGCATGATCTACAACAATACTTCCACACCCTTTTATCCCCCGACAGTAGGTTTAACTCTTATAAAGAAGAAACCAATCTAATAAGCCTAGCCTTAGCATTCTCGTTTGGTGAGCTACATTTTCAAAGCTTTCAGTGATCTCAGAATATGATTATGTCCCGACCCAACAAATAAGTCAATCCATCCGCATCAACGCAGCCTCTCTCGTGGTGGTACTTTCTCCGTGCCTCGCTCATCGCCCTGCCGATAGTAGACTACAAGGCTTTCCTCTTTCCCTTTGCCCAAGAACTTCCAATGCATGAGTCACTTGCATCACACATCACTTAAAGGCAACTTTCAACAAATCCACTATCGTGCAATGGTCAAGTAGGCCTTAAGCTCTCAAAGCCCTTCCTGCGCCTTCGTCCCACACAAATCTCTGCATCTTTCTCTTAATACTATAGTGTCACACTGAGAAGTCCATAATGAACCCCATAAGCCTGCATGCCCTAAGAATTACCTCACAGTGTTCACATTAGTAGGAAAGGGCAGTTTGGAAATCATAGGAATTTTCGCTCATTAAACTTCAACACCTCTTTTCTCGAAACATAAACCCTGCAAGACACTCTCGTTGACTACAAAATGGCATTTTCCCAGTTCAACAAGTTTTTCCTATACACCTATGCAGATAGCTTCTAAGTTGATCAAGCACCAAAGCTCCTCTATAACCGTAACATCATCCATGTAAATCCTCTATAATGCGCCTCCACCAAATCGCCAGAAAAATTGGCATGCAAGACTGAATGTGTGTGGCATTACATCAAGCCAAAGGGCATCCTCCTGTAAGCATATGTGCCAAATGGGCAGTGAAGGTCTTCTCCCGGCCCTTCATCCATCTCACTTAGAAAATACCAATAGCCATTCGTGACAACAGGTATCGGAAATCCTCTAAGAAGTCAGTCCACATGGTAGAAGATCCTTCATAATTTAATAGTCTTCTATAACTCAATACATAATCCCAACTCCGTAGTCGTAGTATTTCCTTCCTTTTCATTACACACAAAGAGTTACCCCTTTGATTTCAGCATAACTCCGGGGCTTGACTCCATCCAGCGCCGGTCTGATACATGGGTAAATAATACCATCTCAGAAGAGTTTCAGACTTCAGACCACTTTCGTGGAAGAGATCTGCCTCCTCACGGCTACTCCTTACTTAGTTTTTCCTCCTCCTCCGGGCGAGATGTGACAAAGTAAACCGCTAGCTAATACCCTTTGGGATCAGATTTTCCACCGTCAACCCGCTTGTTCTCCTATGATCTTTAGCAAAATAAGCTTTCCCTGCTGGCCGAGTAGAGGAGATTACAAATGCAACCGTCTTGTTCTTCCAGCCCGCATACTTAACTCCACGGTAAAATTGAGATTCGCTTTGGTGCCCACCGCTTCTCCTCAAATAGATTATAATTTTTTTCCACGCCTCTATACAATATTCATGCCTAGTGTTTCGTCGCTTCAAGATAATCGTCGCCTCGCGATGAACATGTCTTTCACAACGATCGCCGTCATCCGTGATCATCAACGCACCTTCTTCAACTTCTTCATTGGAATATAAAGCATCAAGTAAGATAATGATTCAGTCATGCCCAACGTGATTTATCCGTTCAAATAATCGACAACCACATTAATGGAACATCGTTCAGCCTCCGGATATCGGCACACAAGTCACTCACACCCGCGAACCATCTCGGATCACACGTCAAAGCCCATAGATATGAATCGTCCACTGGCATCAAGATCTTCCAGAAAGCTCTCGCATTTTTGTTGGCATCATCCATCGGTAGACAATGACAGTCGATCGTGCCCACCAAAACCAAAGCTTATAGACAACAAGAAACACATCGCCCAAACTCATTCTTCGCCACAACAACAATGTTCACCATCAGGCGTTCCTGATCCTCGCACATCTATTCAATCAACGATCGCCACGACCTATCGAACAAATTTATCAACATCAACCTTTCAACGCGCAATAAAACTTAAAATCGGCACTACCGTGACTTATTAACACGTTGTCAATATGACGTTAATCACCGTTCTGTTAATCCCAGATCAGCCCGTTGACGGCCTTTGATTAGTTTGTTCGCAAAGGCCAAAATGAGTTTTTCACCCGATTTTCTTCATCGTTCATCTTCGTTCCACTTAGCTTCCATCTTCTTCCATATTTCAATCGTCATTAAGCTCCACACTTCATGATAATCACTTCATCTCATCCATCTCGGGATTTTCATCTTGTAGCAGGTCACCACAAAACTCAAGATCAGTCGGTCCAGAATGGAAATCTTCCACCTCGTCATCGTTAATAACTGAGATCGAACACTACGCCGGTCGCATCAAACCACACCGAGGTTATCCGCTGGTCTTGTTAAAATCACTGTTATCCTTCCATTGGTCTCCGTTCATCATCTTTGTCTTCCACGTCGCTACCACCGTCAATTCACGACAGTTTGTCGATCCGGATGAGCGATTGGTGAGTGCGGTTAGTTAAGACGGAACCGTCTTGATCAGCCGGCACCAGTGCACAAGGTCGTTGTCGTATTTCAATATAGATTTAGGCGGTCTTCCATCGAAGGTCACAGACACCGATGGGGCACGGTGGTGGTCGATTCGTCGATCATATCGGCGCGTCGGTCATCACATCCCTTAACGGTCGAACCGGCGGCAGAAAAAGTTCATTCGTCGTTGATCGCAACAGTTATCGATTGGTTGATAAATGTTTCAACGCCCCGACTTCGCGTGATCTTTCTCCCTTCAGCTTCTTCCAACCCGTTACTACATGACAACTTCACTTCATTTCCATATCTTCCACTACATGACATGTCTCTCTTCGATTTGTCAGTTTCATCCTATCTACCTCCCTCAAGTTAGGTCTATCCCATGCTTTGGGGAAGTTTGAGTCATAATGAGAAACCTATGGCTTCATCTCGATTCTGCTTACAGAAGTCCCTCCACACATGGCTCACACCGGCCATACAGGGACATCCCATCATAAAATTGGTTAACCAAAGATCCAAGTATCCCCCAAAACCATGTTAAGGACAAGACCATGGTTTCCAAATACTTCCTAGTTAATCGTAAAACTTCTCATTATCATGAAGCGCAAAATAAGATAACCGCTTTAGAGTGTTGGTTTTATGTGCAATCGAAAAATTCTTCTGTAAATTCAGCCTCGCATCTCTCGTCTAATTTATGGGATGGGCCCCTACCATGAGAATTGCCACCTCAGCCTGCCTTTTGTGGTTAAGTGGGAAGGCCACCCTCAGCGAATTCTATATCAGCTTGCACCCTCCTTGAAAGTCAGTCTAAACTTCCTCAAAATCCTGGAGGTGCATGGGATTTTTCATTTTCTATACCATGGAAGGTCAGATGGCGCACCAAATAAGGCTTCGACACTCACATCCTCGCAGATGCGTATAATACATTTAAGGCACTCACCTCGCGGGTGTATACGTCCTATCACCCCGGTAGGAATTGTGTTTCTCCTGCACTCAGTTACTATGGTCGCCCTGGAGGTTCCATCCATTTAATTTTGCAAACTCACTTCATGCCGCTATGGAGACGATCCTTTCCAATTCGTCAGTGTTCTTGCCTAATGGTGCATAAGCCAAGCACAACACAGACAGACAACCAAAAGAAAGCATACTGCATGTTAATGTCATAGAAATAGAAGAAAACTATGTATCAATAAGATAAAAATTAATCAACTCAAGAGTAAACCAGACAGACTAAAAGACAAAAAGGATTAGAATAACATCGTGAGGCTAACATGTTCAATTTTCACTTACCTAAAACATCCTACAATGTCTATTTGATTCACACGTAAATCTGTGGCCAGCGCCTCCGAACCATAAAATTTGTAAAGTTACGTGTAGCGTGCTTAGCTAGGCGACTCAGACCCATAAAATTGTAAACCTATACACTTTCTATTGCTTTAGCTCTTTGCTTGATATACTTGCTCTAGATTCATTCGAGAGGATGGGTTTTCTTGCAAGTGATTTAGTTTGATGTAAAATGGTGATTTCACTTTCGGTTGGGTTTTGTATGCAAGAAGCGATTAGTAGTTGTTGGTTTAGCTGCCGAACAAAATGAAATAGAATGTAAAAGAACTCCATGTAGAAGTCTCGGGCCCTTTGGGCTTGAGGTTCTAAGTGTTGAGAGATCTTGGGTCCTTTTCCTCGTGTTGGGGAGGATGACCTATAGTCATTTCCCGAACCAGATCTTCGTTTAGCTATAAAAACTAAACCCTAAAAGTTTTTCTCTTGAGATATAGCATTTATTGTTCATTCATGTTTCAAAGTAGTAAAAACTTATTCTTTAACCTAATTTGCAGAGGCAAATAAATGTCAACTAAGCGAGCCTCAGTGGATCTAGCAATAAGCATCCATTGAGCCTAAAAACATAGAAATCTTGGCCTATTGGGGGTACATCAAAGGATTTAAACTTGAGGCGGGAATCTGAGACATAAATGACAATAGCGCATACGTTGGCGAGAGAGGGACGACGATTTACCTGAAACTAACCCGATGGCCTTCCTCTTTAAGGATAGGGGTTGCTTAAGCATCCCTTGAGGTTATGTCTCAAGTAGTGTTTGGCGAGGTGAGAAAGATACAAGAAAGGAAAATGAGAAAATAAAGCGGGAAAACTTAAAGATTTCCCCAAAGTTCAATGCATCAAAATGTTGTCTGTCTGAGTCTTGGTGAGGCTTATATCTTGTCTTGATCCCGGATCCGTCGATTAGCTGATCCAAGCGAGAATAAGTGCGATACTATCTATCACTGGGACTTCTTGCACGACACTTTTTCGAGGCTGAACTTATATGCATGGTATACAAACAATTTTGTAATAGCAACAATCATTTACATTTACAAATGAACTACCCTTTGAATGGTATCCATTAAGTTATACATATACTAAGTCCCATTCCTTATACAAATACATATACATATCTAATGCATCGAGGAGATCGCGGGTGGTGCTGAAGTGAGCACCTATCTACGAGATGGCGATACGGCTGGTGGGATGTCATGTCTCTTTATCTCCTCTTCAGTGCCTACACGGATTGGAACTTTGGTGCTAACTGCGGCTTAGTGAGATTTTTATATAGACGTAACGACCAATAACAATAATGCGTGCTATCTTTTTACATTTACTATTACTTATGCATATAAGTTATTCTTATGTGACTTAACTCATATCATAGCCATACATGTAGATTTTATCCTTTTCAGATTCCATATCACTATCTCCATGTGTCATGTCTTTAAGTTTCAATTCCTATCTTCTACATGTATGGCGCATATCATATCATATTCAAAGGCAAACTTATATACATATACAATGGCAAATGAACATATCAAGTCATATTAAATACATACGAGGGTCAAATCGGGCGAATACCAGCTGTAATGGGCTCATTTTATTATCACGACCAGAATCCCATAATTAAATCCTTGTTGCAATTACATTTCATGTGCAGGATGCCCGTTTAATTCCTTTAGTTATCGTTTTATTAAATTTTCATTTCAAAAGTGTCGCGACGAAACCAGACTTGGCAGGTTGGCGGATCGAGCTAGAGCCGGTTTTATAGGCGTTTTCAATCAAAACGTTGTTTCATTTTATTAAATTTTTATTTTCAAAAATTATCGCGACCGAATTCCCGACTTTGACCCGGTTGGCGGATCAAGCTAGAGCCGGTTTGCCTCCGACATTTTCTAATTATCTTTCCAAAACATGTTGTTTATGTTATTCTATTTTAGACCTTTAATTAAGTGGCACTTCTTCTTGGGCAATCCATAAGCACTTACAAATTCAAAGACCCGTAACATTCACAATTAACAACATGCATTTTACAAAATAATGCCTTTATATCCCACATAAACTCATACTATTCATTTAGCATGCTTTCATTTTACACATCATTTATCCTTATCACAACATGCATTTTCAATGCAATAATTCAATTCTGATCAATTCATGAGTTCAGCATATTCATAAAATCCCATTTCACTCGTCAATGTTGCCTATTTCACCTTATTATTCAATTCTGAATTTATAGGATTCGTTGATGATCCATGTAATATCGACCGGTAGTGTGCTTATACATTTAACAATTTTATCTCCCATCATGACGGATGCCGTTTGGTGCATCCCGACACGTGGTATCACTTATTCGGTCTCCCATCATGTCGGATGTCGTTTGGTATATCCTGACACGTGGTATCAATTAAATGCCATGCATCATCAGGCGGATGCCCGATTAGTGCATCCCGGCCGAGTGGGACATTTCTTCAATGCCATACGCCATCATGGCGGATCTTAGGTGGTGCATCCCTTAAGTGGGACATTGGAAATTCGAGTGCCTTCATGGCGGATGCGGTTGTGCATCCGATCAGGCGGTTCATTCGATATATCAATTAATTCACATTTATGACGGATTCCATTTAATGAATCCCGTCTTTATCATCATTCACATTCATTTGGTTTTCAAATATCTCATTTCAATTCCATATTCACTTTCGTATTTACATTTATGACGGATTCCTTTTGATGAATCCCGTCTTTATTATCATTCACATTTATTCGGTTTCCAAATATCCAATTTCAATTCCATAATCACTTTCGTATTATCTTTTCAACGATATACTCAATCTATGTACTTATTTCATATACTCATTCCTATACTCATTCACATATTCATTCACGTATACTCATTCATGTATACTCATTCATAAATTCATTTACGTACTCATTTCATATACTCATTCACATATTCATTCACGTATACTCATTCATGTATACTCATTCGTAAATTCATTTACGTACTCATTTCATATACACATTCACATATTCATTCACATATTCATTCACGTATACTCATTCATGTATACTCATTCATAAATTCATTTACGTACTCATTTCATATACTTATTCACATATTCATTCACGTATACTTGTTAAGACCAAAGAACGTATACAAATTTATGACACTATTACCAAAGGACTATTGTCTAATCCCCGGCAACGGCGCCATAAAACTTGTTAAGACGAAAAACACTTCAGGTATGACTATTTACCAAGGGGACTATTTTCTAATCCCCGACAACGGTGCCATAAAACTTGTTAAGACCAAAGAACGTATACAAATTTATGACACTATTACCAAAGGACTATTATTTATCCCAATCCTAGACAGCAGCGCCATAAAACTTATTAACTTTCTATTATATATACGAAATCTCCTAGTGTAAATCATTTTTTATTTTGGTTTGGCCTAATATCTGCAAGTGCACGGGTCGACAAGTAATAAAATGGATATAAGTCAGTCTCGATCCACGAAGATTTCAAAATTCTAAATCAAAACTACCACGACTACTCGAGCTCCACTTTTCTTTGGACTATAACATGACATTGTGATCCCGGCTTAAGAAATTTGTAAAATATACAAGTATTAAGGAAAGAATGAACAATCAAATAAAGCTGGAATCTAAAGAATAAAGAATAATGAATAGTGAAGAAAATAAATGGAAACTGAATAGTTATCTTTTAGAGGACACATCAAGATCACTGTTATTGTGAAGTATCAATTCCTGTAGTTAACACTTATAAAATTGCTTGTGTATTTCAAGTTTTAAATCTGTCAGGCGTTTAGCGTGCGGTTGGATCTCTCACCTCCACGAGTTCATGATCTAATTTTCTGATTCTTCCGAAGACGAGGGAGTGAATGACTTCACTGTAATAGGGATTTCCTTAATGGTATTTTCTTTGCAATACTTCATACCCATTTTATGGAATTTGTAAACCTTAAGCTCCCAAGTTGCTCCCGATTAAACGGAGATATACAACTTCTGGTTACTCTTCCTCTAAATTAAGAATAGATCACCCTCTCATGATTTAGATCTCAGCTAACACGGGTTGGCTTCTCTATTCGAATTGAGGTAGAACTCTGCTTATTTGGAAATTGATAATTCATTCAACTCGTTCTTGATTTCAAGTGAGAAGATGATTTATCTAAGTAAACTTACAAAGCTCATTAGATCTTTAATAACAGGCTAATATACCTTCAAGGAAATGTTCATAACTCTGAGGAATGTCTTCACGGCTGTCCTCGGAGGACCTCCCTTCAGAAATCGAGCAATGAAATGAGATCTTAAATCGGGTATAAGAGCGATATTGAGGATCAAAACATTAAACCCATAACCATAAGTAAATTCATAAATTTGAATTTCACAAATTTATTCACGGAAACAACTTCTGGGGAAAGATAAATTATGACTATAACATTCACTTAATGGAAGTGGTTTCATTACTGAATTACACGCTCTGACATTCCCTCGATCCTTAGGAACAAGCTGCAGGTGAAATTGGAAAGTAGAATTCAAAAATTTATGCGAACTTCAAACATTCAGGTAGTAATTTGAAAAGAATGGGAATTTTGCATTCGGCTTCTCTCAAAGCGATAACTTCCAAATCGAGAAAATAAAAACAAAAATAAAGAAAGATGAAAATAATCTAATCTATAACTGTGGAAATAGAAAAGAAAAATAAAAAAGAAAAGAAAAGAAAAGAAAAATAAAATGAAGCCTTATTTGCAGTTCTTAGATTACTTTACCACATGCCTCAGGCCTACCTTTCTTCTTACGGGTATTGCTTATTTATAGGGTTTCTCGGTTGGGCCTAATTCCAATGCATTCTTTATTGGATTTCCAAAATTGGGTAGCGTATTCTTGTTAGTCGCGACCTTAAATCCCTTGTGCGACATTAGTTAGTTGGCACTTGTGCGACATTTATCAATAAGTCATGACATTCCTTTGTTTTCACGAAGGCATCATGCCAGCGACATTAATCTCTTGTCACCGACATCGAAAGCTTAAGTCTTTGCGGCTTTGGTGATGGTTCACGATGTAGCGACATCGATCTCTTGTCGCGACATCAGCTCGAGCTGCAACTTTGGGCGGTGTCTTCTTATCAGCGTATCAATCGCTGTCAGCGAAATCACTTTGTAAGCTCTCTACGGGTTTCAATTTGTTTCTGATGTCGCGACATCAATCCCTTGTCAGCGACATCGACTCGTGTCTTTGCGGCTTTGGTGATGGTTTTACGATGTCCACGACATCGATCCTTTATTCGCGACATCATTTTATGCTTCTACGGGTTTCAAGCATTTAGGTTCTGATGTCGCGACATCAATCTCTTGTGACATCAGCTCCTGTCTTCTCGACTTTGAGCGATGGTTTTACGATGTCGCGACATCGATCTCTTATGCGAAATCACTTTATACCTCTGCGGGTTTCAATTGTCGTTCGATGTCGCGACATCAATCTCTAATACGTGACATCGACTCATGTCTTTGCGACTTTCCAGGCGAAGGTTTTACGATGTCGTGACATCAATCTCTTTAATCGACATGACTTAAGGTGGAACTTTCAGGCCCAGGCACGTCGTATGTCTGCGGAAGCGGCCCGGTTGCTTTTTGGTGTCGCGACATCGAGTCTCTTATCGCGGCGTCGACTTAAGTCTAGCAGTTTCATCTTTTCAAACACATCATGAAAGCCGGCGCTTCTCTTATCGGCGACCTCCATCGCGCCGCGACATCAGCGCTAGAATCTTTGGTTAATCCTCGGCTCTTAGAACTTGTGATCCACAGCCATGACACACGTCATTTCCTTCAATTTTTACGATGTGACTGCATAAACTGGGTAATGCAACTAAGCGCAACATTAGTTAACCGGTTGCTTTCATTTACGCCTTTGCCATTTACGCATTTTACTCCACCCGATTCTTTGCATTTTCCTCACCTTTTTCTTCTTTCTTTCACACTCCTTGCTAATAACAAATTAGTGAGTTTCTTCATATTTCTGCATATTAATTATTCCTTTTCAAATGAAAATCAAACAGAAAAATGGATCAAAAATAGATGACTTTTAAGCTCATCAAACTCCCCCAAACTTAAAGTTTTGCTTGTCTCACCGAAGCAAAGAAAGAAAGAATTGTTTGTCGCCGAGCAAAATGACATTACCTGCATTAGTTTTGCATGCTTGGAGTCAATTTTATTGAAATCTGAGGAATGCATTGTTTTTACGTACATCTAACCCGAGAGTCCGGTTCAAGGTTGGTTTTAATCTTTATAGTATACAAACTAAGCTATTGAAATTATTTCTGAACAACATAATCATTAAATCTGTTGAATAATAAAATTATTTTCCTTTCTCATCTTCATAATGGGTCACTTCACTCCTAAAGTCCCTTCACAGTTTTGATTGTTTCCATATTTTCCAAATTCCATAGGTTTGTTGTTCATATTGATCCGCTAATGTAGGTAATTGCAGCCTTGAATCAATCGGGTCTTTTGGGCTTATATTGTTAGGCTTAGGTAATGAGTAGGATGGAAGATTTTTAAGGTTAAGATTACCACAGACCTTTTCTCTCCTCTTCCCCACTCTTGCCCTTTCTTTCTTGTGGTTTCTTTGTCGCTCACAAACTTCATGTTTGGGACATCTCTTTGATTTAACTTCGGTTAATTTGTATGCCCCTGTTCCTTGTAGTCGGCCAGGGAAATTTCCTTTGTTTTGTCGCCCATTCAAGGATAGTGCAATGTTTTACCTTTTAGGCTTTCTAACCTCTTAGCGAGCTTTGGGTTAGTAGCTCCCATACCAGATAGCATTAGGGTACTAGGTGTTGAAACACCCCTAAGAACTTAATTATTCAAGAGAGTTAGGCCCTGAAGATAAAACTTATCCACTATAAGCTTTCTTTTCTATTGCATTTTTACGCTCTTTGCCTTTTCTCTTCATTCCTTTTTTTTTTTTTTTTTATATTTTCTCCCTTGAGTTCCTTAAAAACATATACTCCCCCCAGGCTTCATTTCTCTTTCTTCCTCCTTGAATTCTGGGTAATCACTTAGGTTCTTCTTGAAGGATTAGTTTTTCTAAGATGGAGTTGAGGTTTCCATTGAAAACTATTTTGAAAAAATAGGCTTGTTTGGCTCAAATTTACGGAACTAAGGTATATGCATCGGCATATAAATAGGGGATGGTACGGGATGGCTCTGACTATCGAATGGCTGCGTAAATCTCTTGTCAATTTGTATCACCTAGGATTTCGCCTCATTCAGTAATCTAACAAATTCTAAATTTGGATTGAATAGTTAGTGACTAACCATAAGGATTTCCTTGACTCATTTTGTTGATGAGTAGTTAAATTAATTGATATTCAACGGGTTCCTTGACTTCTTGTTCGTACCTGAGCTTCGAAAATATGTTTTGTTCATACATTGTAATACCTTCCTACATTACAGGACTTATCAGTTAGACTTAAGTCCACTTTTGCACTTCCATGAACAATTAAAATTGTATTCATTTGGCCCTTATTACGCATTTTGTACGCATTTATTATTCCTAATCTAAGCGCTTCATTGATTGACTTATCACATCTGTGAGTTTTTTATTCTTGAACTAATTCCTACGTTTATTTTCCCAACTATGCAATCACAAAGCAACACAAAATTTAACAAACCAAAGTAACAAAACAATTCAATTCAAATTTATCATTTTATTTTTGATTCAATTGCAACTGTTGGATACCACAGTATGGGCTTTGGAGAATAAGGAAGGTCAGCTTGGAAAGAAGTCTATCTCTTTCTTTTGGAAGAGGCAGCAAAGATATTTGGGGGATCCAGGTCTAGGGTATTCAAATATTTGGGAATGGAGAAATTTCATTTCCCTTCTTTCCCTTTCTCTTCTTCTAGTTTCCTTATCAGCAGTCTTCAATGAAGATCTCATTGGAGAGATCAACTAGCTATTATTTAGCTCATCTTGTCTCTTCCCCGAAGCCATTCATTGTGTTTCCATTTCAGTCATTATTTCAAATTTGGAAGATTGTTGTGTCAAATCAAATTTTCCTATCAATTTCTCTACCTTTTGTAAGTTCGACATCCTTTGGCTTCTTGTCTCACATCATCCGACTTATTCTTAAATCTTTTTGTAGAGACTTGTATAAAATTTGAATCCTTTATTTGTTCTGGTTGGCTTCTGTTCTACCTCTTTTTCTTCATGATGGTTGGGGCAGAATCACGCTCAGGCGATTGTTATAAAGATTCATGACTCGGCTTGAGTTTACACGTAGAAGATTGCGATCCTCTTTCCTTCATTTCTTTCTTGAGAGTCTTCTCTTTGCTCTTGAAGAACCTCTTTCATCTGTTCTTCTCTTCTTTTGATTCTTAACTTCCCATTCTTTGATCTCTTCTTTTTAACTCTTTTTCATAAACTCCTTCCCTGAATTCTTGTTGCACATTCCACTCTTTTTCCCTTTCTTCCATCTTCTTCTGTATGGCATTGAGGGCCTCCATTAGTGCATTGTTCTCTTGTGCTTTCCTTGAGCTTTCTCCCTACTCTCTGAATGTTCTGTTTTTCATAGGGGGAGAACTAGCTAAGGGAATGGAGAAATCTAAGGGGCTTCCTTCACCCTGCCTTTCATTGTACGCAAATGTAGAGAGTATTGTTTCGGAGGAATTTGGGTTCTCTTCTTCTTGGCCAGCAACTCCCAAAGTCTCCTCTTCTTGTCTTGCAGCTGGAGCTTCTTCTCTTGTTTCAATCAACACCCCCTTTTTCTTTTGGTTTCTGGGTCCCTTGCTCACTCATGTCAGTAGGAGTGGTGATGTCATCGGGACTACTTCTTCTTCTTCCCAGACTCCCTTCACGGCCTTTAAGCATCAAAAGCAGTTATTGTTCTTTGGGTGAGGATCAGCCCTCTCTTATTTCCTTTGGTACCTCATTGCCGGTGCAATTACTATTCCTACATTGAGCTTATGCCCTTGGGAATAGCATACGGCATAATTTAAGCCACTTGCTCTCCTTTGTGCCTGAAATGCTTGGTTTGGGGTTAACGAGAGACGAAATAGAACCATACCTTAGCCTGCCGAGTGGGCTTCCCTGTTCGAGGTTTTGAGGTCTCCTTCCCCTTGTCAGTTGTGCTTTTCCGTCGGTGAGCTTTTGGCAATTTCTTAAAATTTGGGTTTTCAAACTTTTGGAACTGGACCCGTGCTATTTGCCATTCCATGGAAGCCGTTAATGGCCTTGGCTCCATATGGTACCAGTACTCCTCACGAGGAACACGATGTTGTCTTTCACGCCTCTAGGATTTGAATAAAATTCTTTCACCCTTCTTTGTGCTGACTTTGATGTGCGCGAAAGCTTCCCAACCTCTTTGTTCAATCATCTCCTTGAAAGGGGTAATAGGGTTTAAGATCTTCTTTCGATTGGCATAGTGCTTAACTCGGTTAAGGATAAGCTTCCCTCGACACAAAATCTTCACTTCTTCTTCTCTTGCTTTTCCACTTTCTCTTGTCCGTTCTTTCTTGGCTTGCTCGTGTAGTGCTTACATGGGCATCTCTTCCATCGGTTCTTCTGGCCGGTTCTTCTTACAGTTTTTATATATTCCTCATGATCTCTTCCCGGGTTAGGTGCGAGGTTTGAGGTTTTGACCATTGAAGCGGAGAGAGAGTTTCGAAGGTGCAGGAGCTAGGGTTTTGAGATTTAGAATCGAAGGAAGGGAGGATGAAGCAGGTTTAAATTGGAGCAGGGTGGGAAGAAGTTCTCAGCGATTGCAATTCAATCGAGTTTTTTTGTGGGCTAATTGTATTTCATTAAATTTGCTTGTCGCGTATCCATTCCGCCTCGCTTTTATTTAGGAACATTAGTTTTAGGGCATTTAAGAGTGATGGCGCGCAGGACCACGTTTATGTCGCGACATACTAAGTTTATTGCGACATAAAATGGGATTTTTTTTTTTTTTTTTTTAAGATATTGTATTGTCCATGTCGTGACTTTTCATTTCAAGTTTTGTTTCTGTGCGACCTATGCTTGCCCCTTAGTTTAAGGATCTCGAAACTTGAATTCCTTTATTAATCCTATACTCCTTTAGACATTTATTCAGGCATCTCAAATTCAACAAAACGATACTCATATTTCACGGGTTTGGTTTAGGGAGAAGTTACCCCCTTCGTTCATGTCGTGACATTTTAACGATTCTTTGGAGGTGTCTGGAGTTACTTTTTCCTCTTGTCTTCGACCTTGTAGATCTTGCATGATTGAAAATTTAATTAAACTACAATTAACTTCTCAAAATTAATCTATCTTTACAAGAACTAATCAAAACGAAATTACTGCAAAAAAAAAAAAAATCAATTTCTAAGCGGCTTCATTTTCTATGGGTTGCCTCATGTCAGTATGATTTTGAGTCCTCAATTTGGACTTCTTTGTTTTGGTTCTTCTTAACTCTAGATAACATGTTGGAGCTCTTCCATTCCTTCCTCCTGCTTAGATAGGTGCAGTCTTTGTCCGTGACTTTGAATTCTTCTCCAGTATCAGTCCTTAATGTCACTGCTCCAAATGTATTGCTTGACACCACTGTGTATGGCCCTCCATTTAGTTTCAACTTTCTGGAAACTTGATTTCGATCGAGAGAATTAAGCAGTGAGGCACGATTCTGCTCGAACTCTTTCCTCAGGATCCTTTTGATCATACCATTTCTTTCATCTTATCCTTGTAGATTCCTAGCATTATCATAGGCTTCATTTCTCAATTCTTCCAGTTCAGACAGTTGGAGCAATCTTTCTTCCCTTGCAGTTTAAATCGAGTTCAAGCTTCTTGATGGCCCATTGCCTTGTATTCGATTCGGTAGGTGACATGGTTTGCGAAAACAATTATGTATGGGGACATTCGATGGGAGTTTTGTATGCGATCCTTAAGCCCAGTCATCATCGAGTTTGGAAGACTATCCTTTACCTTGAGCTCCACGATCTTTTAGTATTCTTTTAATCTCTGTTGTTACCTTGTCCGTTGGTACTGAGGATGATAAGCTATACTCATCACGTGTTTGATCCCATACCTGCTCATGAGTTTTGCAAATATTTTGTTTGCAAAATGGCTTCCCCCATCACTAATGATAGTTATGGGTGTTCCAAATCTGCTCAAAATAATTTTTTTTCAGAAGCTCACAACTGTATTAGCATCATTCCTTGGACAAGCCACTGCTTCTACCCATTTGGAAACATAATCAGGCTAGCTAGCGGTATGTACGGGTTCCGATGATGGTGGGAATGGTCCCATAAAATCTATTCCTATACATCAAAGATTTGCACTACCATTATACCTCTCGGGGGCATTTCATTTCTCTTCTTGATATTTCCAATCTTTGGCATCTATCGCACAATTTAACCCCTGGCCTGTCCCCATGAAGATAGTGGAGCGATAAAATCCAGTTGGAGTATCACTTATGAGCTGTTCTTTCTCTGAAAAATGCCCCCTTATGGTGATGCATGACATTCATTAGAAATTTTGCCTTGTTCATTTTACGGCACACATCTTCTTATTATCATGTCGACACCTCCTTTAAATAATAGTGGATCATCCCAAATATAATACTGCTTTGTCGAGTTAAGGTTTCCTCTTCTGTTGGTACTTCAGATTGAAGGAACTACTCACACAAGCTAAATAGTTCACAATATCGACATACCATGGAAGTTGGAAGAGCTTTAACGATTTAACTCATCACAGGAAGTTCTCTGGTAATATTACTTTCTCTTGGCTGGTGCTTCTTTCTACTCTTGACAAGTGATCAGCTATCACATTGTCACACCCCTTTTTATCCTTGATCTCCAAGTCAAACTCTTGCAATAGCAGCACCCACTTTATCAATCTTGGCTTAGCTTCCTTCTTTGACATCATGTACTTGATTTAACATGATCGGTGAATAATAACATAGGATCCCAAGGAAATGTATTGCCTGAATTTTTCACAGCCAAAATACCATGGCTAGCATCTCCTTTTGAGTTGTTGAGTAATTTTCTTAACCATTTAGAAGGTTCTACTAGCATAGTATATGGTCTTGAATATTTCTCTTCTTTGCCCTAGGACTGGCTCCCATTGCAAAATCCTTGGCATCACATTATTTCAAATCCACGATCCGATGCGGTGCAGCCATTATAGGTGCTTGAACGATTTGATCTTGATTTCTTGGCGACCTTGCGAAGTCATAAAAATTAAACCTTGTATCCTTCTCGATGTCACATAGTGAATACGGCTATTTTTGAGAAGTCTTTGATGAATCTCCTGTAAAATCCAGCATGCCCAAAGAAGCTTCTTACTCTTTTTACAGTGGTAGGTAGTGCGAGTTTTGATAATGGATACGCTTGGGTTAATTACTAACGTCACAATGGCATTTTATCTTGATAACAATACCTTACGTACCATAAAATGGCATTTTCCCAATTAGTGCTATTGTTTGTCTTGGCATCTTTGAAACCTTGTTTCGGGTTCTTGAACGATCAAAAGCTGGATCCAGCCACGGTGAAGTCATCCATAAAAATTTCCATAACCTCTTCCAGCGAGTGCGAGAACGTTGGCGGCATGCACCTTTGAATGTAGCAGGAGCATTACACAGCCCAAATGGCATCCTTATGAAGGCAAAGGTACCATAGGGGCATGTGAATGTGGTCTTCTCTTGGTCCTCAGGTGCAATAGCAATCTAGTTGGCACGATACCCATCGAAGCAAAAATGAGGTGTCTGTAATCACGTCAGCGTCGATCAATGAAGGGTAGGAAATGATCTTTTAAATTGGGCGTGTTGGAAACTCACGTAAATCAATGCATACCCTCCATCACATCCTTTGTTCTTGTTGGAATCAATTCATTTTCTCATTTGCGGATCACGAGTAAACCCACCTTCTTTGGAACCACATGGTAGGCTCCAGGGACTATGCGGGAGTATAGATAAAACCGGCATTCATCGATTTGAGTACCTCCTTCTGAGCTACTTCCTTCATCTTGGATTCGAGTCTCCTTTGATATTTCTATAGATGGCTTTGAATTTTCTTCTAGCAGAATTTTGTGCGTGCGAGTGATGGTGATACCCTTTAACTCATGATGGACGAGCTATAGACTCTTTATGCTTAACAGATTTTAAGCAACCTCTGTTTCCTCGGCATCAGGTCTAGGGAGATAATCAGATTTTCTCTTTGGTGGGTTCTAAGTAAGCATACTTCAAATGACTTAGCAGCTGCTCTTCTTCTTTCTTTCTTTGGTTTCTTGATGAATTTCCCACTTTTTCATTATTTTGCCACTTTGTCATTTGTTTTAGCCGGACTCAAACACCGGTTTCTATAGAATGAAAAGCGTGTATGGACAATGAGTAATCATCTTAATATCTTTAGGAATTTATCTTTTTCGTTGATAAAAATTTGGGCATTCTGATGTTTGTGAACATCGGTTGCAGATTATAGACATCATCATTCATTGCAATTTTCTCTGTCTGTGTCTTACGATACGCGTGCTTTTGATCAAGTTGAGAAGCGGCGACTTCCTCTCAACCCTCGAGGTGAGAACTCCTTTTTGCATGTCGATTAGGGCGCTCCGGTGCTGGAATGGTCTCGATAGCGAGAGTGCCTTGAATCTTCTTGTCATCCGGAATGATGAAGTCTTGGGAAACAAATTTGTGATGGCGCATCTTCCATGACTCCTTCGGGTTTACCATCGATCACATGCGCCATTTGAAGGCGTGTGAGTGGTGGGAATAGCCTCCCCAAACTTAATTTGCGCGAGAAGAGGCATGTCAGTTTATCTTGGCTCTGAGTCACGGAGAGATTTATACGGAATTGACTCCTCCGTGGTCACGAGGAATTGTAAAACTCCTGGATCCTTCATCTTTTAAAGCAATTCTTTCTTTATCACGGCCTTTGCAAGTAGCGGTGAGATTCACAATCCCTTCTTCTACTATCTTTCTTTTCTTGCTCGGCATCGCCCGGGAATTTTGCATAGAGAGTGGCATGCGAGTCACCACTTACGCAAAGGGCATCTTGATCTCCCAACCACGAAAGGTTTCAAAACCTTATGGCACTCTCCCATCTTTGATTCTGATCTACGCCAAATGGAATTTGGTCTCGAGCCTTGGATTTCCTTCTTGTCCACTCCTTCTTTCTTTTTCTCCGGTGCTTCTTATTTTAAGGCTTTCTTCTTCTTCTTCTTTGTCATTTTTCTTTCATCTTTTCTAACTCCTTCCCATCCTAAGCTGCACAGCCATGCAGTCTTTTGGATTCTTCTTTGTGTCACTTGGGAAGGCATCTTTCCTCTGGCTTTGCAGGGTTAGGACCAGCTGCCCTACTTGTGTCTCCAGGTTCTTCAGGGATACATTGGTGGTTGACAGGCCGAAAACGCGGTGTATAAAATGAATGCCTAAGTCTTGTAGTGCACCTTTGTAGCCCAGTAATATAGTGTGCTTAACGTGCAGAATGTCGATCCTGAGAAAGGCAAATTGACTACGAGAGATTACAGCACTGAGACAATATCCCGAAGAATGACTTTAAAGGGAGTTCAATTATGTAAACCTTAAGCTGTTGATTTAATTAAAGTGTTGTTTAAAGCCCTAGGGTTATATCTCCCCACATCCGTTCAATGGATTGTTTTTCTAAAGAGATTGTTATTCAATACATTTATAATCTACTGTAATTGAGGTGATGCCCTACGAGATATCCTCTCTCCAAGGTATATCGCCTATCTAGCAAATAGGGTAGTATATCTCTATCTCGACTCGGTATTAGAATGCTTAAATGTTCTACCTAGATACCACCTTCGGTCAGAATATCTCTATTGACCGAATCAATTTGAAGGCTACTCTACGAGATCCACTGAATACCTAAATCTCTCGAGATCTAGGATCTTCGGTCTTGGTATGCTAATGCTGGCCAAACATTATCATATAATTTAAATACGGGTATAAGTAGATTGAGCAGATTTATAAACAATTGAATAACATAAAAGATCAATCCTTAATCCATATCGTATGACGGGGGTTTGATGTAACCTAGAAAAGATCTAGAACATAATGGAAGAAAAGATGGCTGTTTAATAGCGAACAATTGTTCTAAAATCGAAATATACTTTAAAAGTCAAAAGGCGTTACAATTCAGAGCACTTATCGAGTCGGTGTCACTCTGCTCTCGAGGCACATTGCCTCCGTTAGGTGACCTCCCGATCTCTCGGACTCTTTGCTCTACAGTGGGGGTTGCACTTGTGATTCCAATTCTCTCCCACTTCTCGTAGTAATTTGCTTTAAACGTGCTCATTCCGTCTCTTCTTAGGTTTACCTCTGAGTGTAGCGGAGAACCCGAGTTTGCCTTTACGTAAGTAAACACCCATTTGGCCCATTGTGCCTCAAACTCCTTGATTGTCTTGCTTGATTGTTCGCGGGTTGTTTCTTGCTGCATGTTCCGCCTTAGTCATTCATGAAACGTGGAATGAGGAAGTTAACATCGTCTTAGAGCTTGCTCTAAATCCGGCTTCTTTTTCGAGGGTGGTTCATTGGCTCGGTTAGATTGTATTATTACGATTGTTTCGCCATGTACCGCCAGTTGTTTTGATTGATACGGTTCGATTATTCGCCACCCTTGTCCACTGAAGGTCGATTAATTATTTATTACCATACGGTCCTTGTTCTTTGTGTGATTACGATTCAAACTTCTCGACTACGTCTTGGGGGCTTTGCTTTCTTGTAAGTTGTTGACATTCTACCTTTACTATCTTGTCCTCCCTGGAATTCACCTGACTCCGTGGGTGGTGTATAGCGTCTTTGTTCCTTTCTTTGCCTATTTAGGCTTTGTTTGATCGAATTTGGGCCGCTGATTCTGGGATTGTTTGAGGACTTCATTATGCATTGCCGCCGCATTGTTGCGGTGTAGCCTTCTCTCTAGACATTTTGATTGAGTGTTGGTTGCGGCATCTTCCAATGATATCTCATACGCACAGTCTTGTGGTTTCTTCATCAATGATCCTCCGGTGAGGCATCTATCATTATTCGGGTTATATTTCTCGGACCATTGTAGAAGGTGTGGACTTGCATCCATCTGGTTGGTGATGGTGAGGACCTTTGCTGTGGATTCATGGAACACATCCCATGTACGCGGAGTTCTCCCCCTGCAATTGGCCGAGCGTGATCTTGCACGGTTGTGCAATCTTCGAAGGTGGAAGAACTTGGTGAAACTTTTTGTACCCGACTCGTTCCATGTAGTAATGGGTCACGGTGCATTGTTGGTGTGATGTTTGGCTCTAATCCACGGTGAGTGGAAATAATCTCGATCTTGAGGCTTCTTGATGACTCAGGGTTGTGTTTAATGGTATCCTTGGAGCTTCGAGGAAGTTCGTCAAATGCATGTCGGGTTCTCATGGGAGTAGTCCATGGAACAAAATGTGCAGACATCGTCTTTGTGGCCAGACTTCAGATTCAAAATTGTTTGCCCAGATCGGTGGTCGATCTGATCATTGTCGAGACAATTATTGAGAAGTGGTAAAACAAACTCATCTAATAGCATGTAAGGATCGTGCAGTTTGTATAAATGGCACGGGTGGCAGTTCCCTATTTCTACTTCTCTGTAGTTCGAGTTTGTTTTCCAACCAAATCTTGTTCTTTAGTGTTTTCCATGACTATTGAAGTTCTACTCTGTTACGTTTTTACGTTCTCAGGCATGATAAATGCGGGGGCTCTTTCACAGCTCGGGATACACAAGTGTTAGTTAATTCGGTTTCTTTGTCGCGCGTATACTTCGGCTGAGCACATGCTATGATAACACCTGAGCTAACAAACCCCGATTGACACTTGAAAAAATAACAAAAGTAAAGAAAAAATTCAGAATATTATCTATGTGCTCACTTCTCTATATCAATTTAAACCTTTCCGTGACTGGCAAAACTGATAGTAGAAAGCGTGATGTGTGTATATATGTCGCCTATGTCTTGTAGTGCACGTGGCCGCCTCGAGTAATATAATGATAAGTGAGTGTCGTTCCGGAGAATTGAGTTACTAAGGAAATCTAGGCTCCTAATCTAGCCTATACTTTATTTGGATGTAGGAAAATCTATAGAAAATTCAAGACACTAATCTAAGGCATCACGAGAATGGTATATAAAGACTAAAAGCCTTAGGTATAGATTTCACCCTAAACGATAGATGTATGAACCTCCTAACCCAGATTAATGGTAAGATTAATTTCATCATGAAGATAGCAGATTTAACTAATGTATATTCGAATCTCTCTCGAGCATTACTTTTCTGTAGAAAAGGTTATCTGCATCTGCTACCTCAGACCATCATAACTAAGGATGCATTGAGACACTATAAATCTTAATACCACACACAATCTCACTTATATCTACATCTCATGATAATTGGGTAGTAAATGTCCATGGTCTAATTTTAACTCTCACTTCTCAGATTTTGAATCAAACCACAATTCATGCAAATATTGGCCAAATATCCACAAGCATTAAGATCTAAATGAAATATAAACATAAATATGAAATAAAACATCGTCAAATATAAATTAGGAGAGATTCATACAAATATGTCTTTGGCTACATCTAAACCCTAAGAAAACTAATTAAAACATAAGTGGAAAGTAAATAAACCATCAAAGAAAGAAAAAACGAGGAAAGGAAAGAGAAAACAAATTTGGCGTTGAGGCTCCCTTTTTTCTCCTCCATTATCTTCTTCTTCTTAAGTGTTCTTCTCTTTAGAACAAACCACAGGAAATCTCTCAAGAACAAGCCACAGAGTGTTTCCACCCAGGCTTGTTCTCTCCCTCTTGTCCCAAAAATGGTTCCAAATCCTCTCCACATTTGCTTTAGCAATTTGTCCACCAATTTTGCAATTCCACCAAATGGATGGCACGATCATAAGTGTGAGCTTTTAGAGCATTAGGGAACTTATTTAACATAAAAACCTTTAGAAAAAATAACTAAAGCATAAGGATAAAATGAGTATTTAAGATACTCATCGATGGTGTTCTGAAAAAATTTGAGGTGGTAGCGGTTGCTTCGATTACGCAAACTTTGTTCATGGAGGTTCAACGACTTCTTATTATCCCCCGTAGGCTATGACATACGTTCTTAAAGATTAGACCTCATACGACCACGATATTCATTTAATGTTCATTTCCTTGCTGCTTCTTTGCTTTGGAACCTTAATTGGTGGTAATGCTGTTGAGGGTTACGTCTATGTCGAGAGACCTTGTGAAGCCCCTCAGCAATATATAGAAATTCTCGTAGTTCCTCAGTCTTTAGGTGATAATCTTTGCGAGGTTAGTATTGGGTTTGAAATGGTAGTTTCTTGGCTCTTGGTCTGCCCTCTTCGGCATCATAATTGTTCTTCGACGACTCTCTGAAACTAAACAGTAACTCTCTTCCATTGCACTCTATCTCGTAGGCGAGTGTGTGTCCTTTCTTGCTTGTCCATCCTACATTGCATAATGGCATCAACCTGGCCTCCATGGCTGCCATCTTGCTCAGCTCCATGATCCCCTTTCCTCTGCTGCTTCCTCTTGGAAACTTAGAAGGAGTTTTCATATTGCATTAGCAGGGTCTTGATAAGCTCTTTGCCTCTTGACACTTTTCGTTTGGATGCTCCGCAACCGAAGCATCGATGATTCCTTTGATATATCATTCAAGGCATGATATACAATGTCCATACGAGTCTTGGTCCCCATCCGTCATTAGCGCTTCTCGGCAACCGTTTGAATCTTTCCCGAAGCTACATACGGGCTTTCGTGCTTCCCTGTTTGAAACACGATGATTTCCTTCCTTCTACGAGGTGAGGGTGGGAAAGAATCACCTAAGTAGGCTCTACTAACTCCTCCAAAGTGACAACGAGAACCATATGGTAGATTCATACCATGTAAGCGTGTGTATCTCTTAGAGAATGGGAATAGATGCGGTTTGATGACCCGAAATTTCCTTGTTCAAACTTCTTTGTATTAACCATCTGAGAAATCTTCAGGGTACTTTCGTTTAGATCCTCGATTGGGATGACGATCGCGATCACTATTTGGATGATGTAATTAGTCTTTGGTTTAAGTTCAAATTATTTGCATCAATAATTTGTTTGCCCGATTCGCGAGTACTCATCTTGAATAATAGGCTTCCAGAGAGTCTCCGTAGTATCCCGATTGATTTGGAGGCCTTCGTCTTCTCTATGTACTTCATTCGATCCTGTCTTTCATCTTGCCATGGTTGAGTTTTACGCCTTCTTTGCTCTTTCTCCAAGCAGGTGTTCTCTCTAATTACATTAATCTGGCTGAATCAAATCGGTGTTCATTTCCTATGCGTTAAAGTTTTTGTCCACTGAAATCAAAACACACTTACATTAATAGGATTAGTACAGTCGACAAATATTTTCAATATGGTTTGTTAAGGTTAGTGGCTAAAATAACCCCTTTGCTTGAAAAAGCTATTTTGTTCTTTTTCTTGAAATGTCAATTAGCATTTCCTTTGCTTTCGATGCGGATATTGATTTACTAAATTCTTTGATCCGGCGGCTATCATCAAATATTAAGACCCAGAGCATTATACAAATTTATGACACTATTACCAAAGGACTATTTTCTAATCCCCGGCAACGGCGCCATAAAACTTGTTAAGACCAAAGAACGTATACAAATTTATGACACTATTACCAAAGGATATTATGCAATCCTGAAGCAACTGGCGTACCAAAACTTGTTAAGACGGCATTATACAAATTTATGACACTATTACCAAGGACTATTGTCTAATCCGACAGTATATAAAACTGTTAAGACCAAGAGGCATTATACAAATTTATGACACTTTACGAAGGACTAGTATGCAATCCGGCGGCGGCGCCATAAAACTTATTGCTTTGCATTATATATACGAAAATCTCCCAGTCTGAAATCATTTTTTATTTTGGTTTTTGGCCTAATATCTGTAAGTGCCTGGTCGACAAGTAATAAAATGGATATAAGTCAGGTCTCGATCTGAGATTTCAAAGAATTCTAAATCAACTTCTACGACTACTCAGGCTCATCTTATTTGGACTATAACGCTGACATTGTGATCCCGGCTTAAGAAGCGTAAAATATACAAGTATTAGGAAAAGAATGAACAATCAAATAAGCTGGAATCCTAAAGAATAAAGAATAATGAATAGTGAAGAAAGTAAATGGAAACTGAATAGTTATCTTTAGAGGGGACACATCGAAGATCAACGTCTTTGTGAAGTATCAATTCCTGTGAATTAACAGCGATAAAATTGCTTGTGTATTTCAAGTTTAAAATCTGTCGAGGCGTTTAGCGATGCAGACGGATCTCTCCACACTCCACGATTCATGATCTAATTTTCTGATTCTTTCGAAGACGGGAATTAGATGACTACTTTAATAGGGATTTCCTTAATCACAGGTATTTTTTCACTATGATACTTCCTTACCCGCATGAATTTGTAAACCTTAGCTCCCGAGTTATCGGTCGAGCAGGATATACAACTTCTGGTTACTCTTCCTCACAAATTAGAATAGATCCACCCTCTCCTTGATTAGATCTCAGTTAACCGCAGTTGGCTTGTGTGGTGAAATTGAACTCTCCTTGATTTAAATTGATAATTCATTCAACTCGTTCTTGATTTCAAGTGAGAAGATGATTTATCTAAGTAAACTTACAAAGCTCATTAGATCTTTAATAACAGGCTAATATACCTTAAAGGAAATGTTCATAACTCTTAGGAATGTCTTCTCTGTGTCACTCAGAGGACCTCCTTGAAATCAGAGCAATGAAACAAATCTTAAATCGGGTGCCAAACTGATATTCAGATCGAAAACATTAAACCCATAACCAGAAGTAAATTCATAAACTGAATTTCACAAGTTGTTGGAAACAACTATAGGAAAGATAAATTCTGACTATAACATTCACTTAATGGAAGCTGGGTTTCTCAATTCTTTGAATTACACTCGTATTCCTCGATCATGGAACAACTGCAAATTGAAGCTGGAAAATTCGAATTCCAGAAATTTGTGCAGACTTCAAACATTCAGTAGTAATTTAGAAAGAATGGAATTACGCATTCGCTTCTACTCAAAACTTGATAACATCGGATCGAGAAATAAAGCAAAAAACAAGAAAGATGAAAATAATCTAATCTATAGCAGCGGAAATAGAAAAAGAAAAATAAAAGAAAGAAAAGAAAAGAAAAATAAAATGAAGCCGGTACCCAGTTCTTTGTTACTTGCTTTACCTCATGCCTCATTTTGCCTTTCTATTCTTGGGTAAGGCTGCTTGTTTATAAGGTTTCTCGGTTGGGCCTAATTCCAATGCCATTCTTTTGTGGATTTCCAAGTGGGTGGCCCGTAAACTACTTTGTTAAATTGCGACCTCAATCCCTTGTCGCGACATTAGTTAGTTTAGCACTTATTTGCGACATTTATCAATAAGTCTGGCATTCCTTTGTTTTCTGAAGGCATCTTATGTCGCGACATTAATCTGCTGTCGCGACATCAACAGAATCTTCGCGACTTTGAGCGTGGTTTCACGTGCCGCGACATCAATCTCTTGTCAGCGGCATCGACTCGAGCTGACTGGCTGGTGTCTTGTATGTGCGACATCAATCGCTGGCCGCGACATCACTTGCTCTTACGCGGAGTTTCAAGCTGTTAGTTTCACGATGCTTCAGCGACATCAATCCCTTGTGCGACATCGGCTCATGTCTTTGCGACTTTGAGCGTGGTTTTACGTCTTGGCGACATCAATCCTTTATTCGCGACATCATTTACGCTACGCCGGTTTGGCGGTTGTTCGCTGATGTCGCGGCATCAATCTCTTGTCGTGACATCAGCTCATGTCTTTGCAGCTTTGAGCTGATGGTTTCTGATGTTGCGACATCGATCTCTTGTTGCAACATCACTTTATGCCTCTGTAGGTTTCAATTGTCGTTCCTGATGTCGCGACATCAATCTCTTGTCGTGACATGATATTGTCTTTGCGGCTTTCAGAAGGTTTCGATGTCGTGACATCACGATCTCTTACCCGCGACATCAGCAGGCGGAACTTTCGTGGTACGTCTTATGTCTATGGAGGCTTCAACTGGTTGCTTTTGGTGTCACGACATCAGTCTCTTGTCGCGACATCAACTTAAGTCGCAACAGTTTCATCTTTTCAAACCTGTCATAGCTTCGAGGCGCTTCTCTTGTCGCGACCTCCATCCCTTGTCGCGACATCAACCTTAAGTCTCCCAGTTAATCCTCGAATTTATAGAGACTTGTGATCCACATCGCGACACGCATCAAATTTCCTTCAATTTTTTTACATTGTCGCGACACGCCATGGGCTATCTGACCAGCTATGACATTAGTTAACTTGATTGCTTTCATTTACGCTTACGCCATTTACGCATTTTACTCCACCAATTGCTGCATTTTTCTATTGCTTTTTCTTCTTTCTTTCACACTCTCTGCTAATAACAAATTGGTGAGTTTCTTCATATTTCTGCATATTAATTATTCCTTTTCAGATGAAAATCAAGCAGAAAAATGGATCAAAAATAGATGACTTTTAAGCTCATCAATACTCATTCATGTATACTCATTCATAAATTCATTTACGTACTCATTTCATATACTCATTCACATATTCATTCACGTATACTCATTCATGTATACTCATTCATAAATTCATTTACGTACTCATTTTATATACTCATTCACATATTCATTCACGTATACTCATTCATGTATACTCATTCATAAATTCATTTACGTACTCATTTCATATACTCATTCACATATTCATTCACGTATACTCATTCATGTATACCCATTCGTAAATTCATTTAAGTATACTCACTCATGTATACTCATTCATAAATTCATTTAAGTATACTCATTCATGTGTACTCATTCATAAATTCATTTAAGTATACTCATTCATGTATACTCATTCATAAATTCGTTTACGTATATTCATCCATGGATACTCATTCATAAATTCATTTACGTATACTCATTCTTATATTCTTGTCCCTCAATGAATCTATTTTACTTAGAAATTGGAATTATTCCACTTGGATCATCCAAGGTAAAGTTATTGCATTTTCATGCCAACTAGTCAATTTACCGATTACACTAGGGACAGTTTGTATTACTCATTTTTCCAGGGTTTTAACTTCATTTTTGACACTAGTTCTTTGTACTCATTTAAAACTAAGGTGATAAGGGTTCTATTCCAATTGGAATCACCCAATTCGGAGCACCGAAACTCAAGTGACGTCCGAAACAACCCGGACTACTCTATGTTCAAAACTGAAATCAGAATTTGGCTTGCACATGGCCCCACTTTGAGTGCATTTTTGGGAAACTTAGAGCCAGAATTTGACGATTCCTATTTCTTTAGGTTTGATTTTCCTTGAAGTTTATTTTAATTGGCCACTTGAATCACTCAAATCGGATAAGAAATAAACAGGGTGCCTTAGCGAACCTCACGAACTGGTCGAAACTTGGAAAGCAGAGCAGTGTCGGTACACCAGATATCTTCGTACACTCTTTGTTCATGTACCGGTACACACCTTCCAGTACCCAGTTGTATTTTCTCCCCTTTTTTCCATATTTTGCTACACAAATCAACTCTATACTTCATAAACACTTCAAGACCACTTCATATCTCTCTTATAACCTCTTTTCTACTCAATTCCTCTTTCAATAGTACTTATTTCTAAAATCTTTCATGAATTTTCTTCCAAAAACCATTCTAATATGGGTTATACCCCATACATGATCCAAACATAGAGATTTGTTAGGGTTTGTTCTAAACCCTAACTCCATTACATACAATTTAACCTTGAATCCAACCTAAAAGGAGGGATTCTCTAACAATCTTGTGTCATATGGGGTTTTACCAACCTTACTTTCAATACATCTTTGGTTAGGATACAATCCTAACAAACCCTAGGTTTGGGGCAAGCCATTAACCAACAAAACCAAGAATCCATACCCAAGGTTAATTCCATACACAAATCCAAAGTTCCATACCTTTGAATCCTTCTTGAACTCATCCTCTTCCTCTTCTTCTTCTTCTCCCCTTCTTCTCTCTTTTTTACGGTTTGGTCTCCCTCAAATGAGACCAATTTTAGTCTTAAATCCAACTTTTGAGTTAAGGCCATGTTTGGCCAAGACAAGGAAAAATCCATTTTTTGTTTTAAGTCTTCATTTTTGCATTTAAGCCCTTTGGTTCTTCATGCTGAAATTCAAATTATGCCATATTCTAATTTGACCCATAATCTTCCTCAAATTCCACAATTACATATAATCTTATGCTTTTATAGGCTTTTATGTCTCAAGTGGTAAAGACCACTTTGCCCTTATCTCTAATATTCATTTCGGGTCTCTAATTTTTATTTTCGAAAATTCATATTTAGCTTATAATATACCCTAAACAAGTCCGAAAACTACTATGGTATATTTCGGGGTGTTACATATACTACTTAAAACAAGGGAAATTACAAAAATGTATGGAGTACCCAAATTACATAGAGGGTAGTTTAGGAAAAAGTCATAAAAAGCTGGTCAAGGTGGGTCAAAATTGGACTGGGACGGGTTGCGAAAATTCATAACCTACTTGAAATTCTGCGGGTTCTGAGGAAATTTTCGCAATCCTGAATTCTCTGATGTTTAAATTACCCCTTTTGCTCCATTTTCCTTTTGACTTTTGACATGCAGTTCCAAGTTCAGCTTGGATTCTTTGCATTCGAATTGCCTTGAAGATTTTGGCCTAATTTAGCTATCAAGTCTACATAAATAGCCACAAAATGCGATTAGTAGTAAAGTCGGGACCTTAATGTACCAATTGGGTTATTTAAGCTGATTAGTACACAAAAAGTGCTCAAAACCTACTATAAACAAGGTTCAAAATAGCACTATTTGAGCACTAATCAATACTCCAGCATCCTCTTACTCAGCTAATAAAAGGCTCGCTCATTTCCCAAATCATTAAGCTGACCCAACTTGCATCCTAAGGCCATGTCTGAAATTGACAAATATAGAAGCAAAGGGCGCCTTGGTATAGGAGGCACTAAACCTGGAGGAGAACGGAGACACTCCTTAATCTTCTCAAAAGCATACTGGCAATCATCATTCCAAACTGTAAGCTGGTTCTTCCTAAAAAGAAGGAAGATAGGCTCACATATGTCTGTTAGTTTAGCAATGAAACGGCTGATATATTGTAATCTGCCTAGAAACTGTGAATCTTTCGGTCCTTAGAGTGGGCATGTCAAGTATGACCTTGATCTTTTCTGGATCAACCTCTATACCCCGCTCGCTAACAATGTGACCCAACAATTTCCTAGAAGTTACCCCGAAGGTGCACTTCTTGGGATTCAATCTCAATCTGAACTGTCTGATCCTCTCAAAGAATCTCTCTAAAGCTGATAGGTGATCTGCTCTACCTCGGGACTTTATTATCATGTCATCCACAAATACCTCAACATCTATGTGCATTATGTCATGGAACAAAGTAGTAGCAACTCTCTGATAGGTGGCTCTTACATTCTTGACCCAATTAAGCGCCCGAGTGCTTGATAAGTACCCTATTAGTGATGAAAGATGTATTCTACATATCCTTTAGAGCCATCAAAATCTGATTATACCTAGAAAACCCATCCATGAAGGACAACATCGAATGACCAGTAGTGCTATCAACCAGCATATCAATGTGTAGGAGAGGAAATTCATCCTTAGGGCTAGCCTTACTCAAATCTCGAAAGTCAAAACAAACTCTAACCATGCCGTCCTTCTTGGGAATATGAACGACATTAGCCAGCCACTCAGGATACTTAACCACTGACAAGAAGCCAACAATGAGTTGCTTCTTAATCCCCTCCTTAACCTGCAAACTCCATCGAGGGTGCAACCTTCTTAATTTCTACTTAACCGGTCTAGCATACGGTAGGATAGGTAGGTGATGTTGGACAATAAAGGGGTCAAGACCTGGCATGTCCTCATATGACCATGAAAATGCATCCAGGTATGATCTAAATAAATCAATCAACCTATCCCTCTAGTTTGGAGATAGGGAAGTGCCAATCTTAAGCTCCTTAGGTTGATCAAGGGTTCCGAAATCTACAGGCTCTGTGCTACTAGAAACCAGCGTAACTTTCTTTTCTTCTGAATCAGAATCATAACCTGGTTGACCTCCCAGTGGGTCATCCGGGCTTTCCACATCCTCCATATCATGTGCCTGTGCTATTGGTGTCGGTGATGCAATCACAGGAAAATGTAATGACATAGGTGAGTACTCGAAAATGCTCATATCATTATGGTATTCAGAAGAAATGCCATTATAGCAGGTGATAAACCCGTACATAGTGTCAAAGAAAAGAGGTGGGTCCATAGAATCGGACGCTCCCTCAACAGAAATAGCATCATGACCAACATCAGTTACAAAGTCATCATCATCCATCTCAAACATAAAAACTCCGAACATAGCAAAAGCAGAACGGGGCATGTGTAGAGCTACATCAAGGATAAGACTTGTGTCTATCATATCCATCTCATCAACGTAAGCATCATGAGGAGTTGCTCCATCAGTCTCAAATACAGAAACTCTGAACAAGTCAAAAGCAGAATAAGGCTTGTGTGGAGCTATATCAAGAATATGACCAATAACTATCATATCCATCTCATCAACGCAATCATCATGAGGAGTCACATCATCGGTACTCTCTCCAGGATCCATGAGCATATCATAGTGAGTGAACTCCTCTAGGAAGCACATAGAAAACACATTAACCCGGTCCGGTGATTGGGGTGTAACCATCATGGCATCGGATCCCTCAGTCAACTCGATACCCAAATGCATACGTCTGGAGCTGCTGGGTGTCTTAATCCAATGACCTCACGAAATGTGAGCCGGTCTCCTCCGTACGGGGGGGTGTATGCTTTGAACCTCTAATAAAGTAGTTAACTAACTGAAAGGTATACGGGCGAAGGGGATAATGGAATGGAACCACTAAGCAATTGAGCCCTCACCACATCCTTCTTGTGATCGCGCGCCACATGTCATCATGTCCTCGTAGAATGTAATCCAATATGTAGGGTGTATCATGGATAGGCTATTGATTCGTTCCACAGTAGGTGTTCCAGAATTAACAAAATTTATAACCTAAATTCCTCCTACTGCCACAGCAAAGCTACTGCAGTATAGCGGCTCTAGGGTCGAACTCAGGGATAGGTTTTCTTCGTACAAAATGATTTTCAGTGATTCAAAATGGTGAATTTCACTTTGGATTTAAAGTTTCATAAAAGCGGTGAGGTTGTTAGGTTGCAAGCAGAGAATAAAATAAATAAAAATGTAAAATAGAACCCCTTGAAGTGTTAGGTCACTGGGGTTGGATTCCTAGGGAAACTAACGGTTTCAGGGTCCTTTCCTCGCGTTGGGGAGGATGACCTATAACCGGATCTTCATTTAGCTATAAAACCTAACCCTTAATAATTATTCTTTTGAAAAATGGTACTCACTAAGCATCAATGGTCTCCGACAGTGAAAAAAAGTTCTCCTTTACTCACCTTACAATGATTAATAGAGGGAAACTAATGAATCTCAGTGGATCTAGCAAAAGCATACTTCCAGACCCTAAATATTACGAATCTGGTCATTCAAGGTGAATCTAGGGGATCTAAACCTAGAGTTCAAAGGAAACACAAAACTGCCAGTGAGTAGCTGCGTGTGAAACATGAAACCCTCCAGTAGCTTTAAGATCCTATACCCAGTAGCCTTCTACTTCAAGGAGGAAAGGGTTTTAGCTGCTCATCCTCTGAGCTGTCATCCTCGGAGGGTGTTTGGCTACCCAGAAAATGAGAGAAAATGGGAGAAAGTTAGAGAAAATGGAAAAGAGAGGGAGAGCTGAAAGGTTCTCGCCCAATTTATTAATAAGAAAAAAGTTGTCTTTGATTATAGTGTAGTAGGGGCTTATATACTGCCCAGCCAAGCAAAATTACAAAAAAAAAAAAAAAACCAAAGTCAAAAGCTATTACAAGGGACAAATTTGGAAGAAACAAACAAATGTAACAAAAGATCAAAGCGTAAGTGGAAAGGTGGCGGAGTGCATGAGGTGAAGCAGTGGGCAGCGGGATGCAATTTCGTAGGTGCAAAATTTCGCGGAGTTGCGAGACCCCATAACCTACAAAATTTTGTTATTAGTCCTTTTCATACATTTTTGCTCCTGCTTTCATACGTCTTCGACCTGCATCTCTTAGATCGACTCGGATTTGCTTGGATTTGTTATGATCTAGCCAACTTGAAAATTTTGGCACGATTAGCTTGCAAAAACTGCAAAATTTGCCACAAAATGCGATTAGTAGCATAGCTGGGACCTTAATGTGCCAATTGGGTTAATTATGCTGATTAGTACATAAAAAGTACTCAAAACCTGCAATAAACAGGGTTCAAAATAGCACTTTTTGAGCACTAATCAACTATGAAAGCAAACTCGTGCGGTCCTTCCTACCGACGACCCAATCCCATGCCAAGCAAGTAAGACATGCATCTCATCATGCTAATCACTAAGGTGCTACTATACTGGTCAAATGACATAGGCACTATATCTCTGCTGTCATTCTCCAAGCTGACAACCTGAACTCATTGAATATAAACCCCGTCAAATGTAAGTCATCCTCACTATAGCTAATCTGCAACACTGGCTCAGAAGAAGTAATGACGTCTATGTCAGACTGTATCGTGATGACGCATCCTTCATGTATGAACTTCAACTTCCGATGAAGGGAAGATGGTATAGTGTCGGCCACATGGATCTAAGGGCGGCGGGGAAGCAGGTTAAATGTCGATTGGATCTTGAGAACCTGAAATAGTATTGAATATCAGATTAGCCTAATCATAACATGTGTAGTGAGTGTACCCATAACGGTCCTCTATGTTCTATTGTAAGCTCTAACAGTCTGTGTAGAAGGCCTAAAATCAGCTGGAGAAAATACTAGTGCAATAGTTGTCACTAAAGGACAAACGTTTAGAGCATAGTCGTTGTCCAGCAAGACAGACGACACTCGATGGCTTGAACAAGCAACATCAATGTACAAAGGAAGAACATGATCTGATCCCTCTAGTGGCATGTCATCACCAGAAAATACAATGCATGTAGCTCTATCAGCTATTAGAATGTGAATAAGCCGCCCAGGGTGGTAGCGATATCGACCACTAATTTGGTCGAGGCCTTGACGATGCATCTGTGTCTTAGATGGGGCCCGAGAGGCTCCAAATGGATATGCGAGGCCAGTGAGTGTGTAGTGACACATGAGAATCATCATCCTTTCTCTGAATCTCCTCTTTGGAATTTATACCATCAAGTAGTCTATCAACGGGTAGAGGATGAGCTACTCTCCCACTCCGTGTGACTATCTGAACATCTCTGTTAGCGGGCCCATATCCCTATGGGAAAAATAAGAATGGTGTCATAGGTGGCGGATGTTTAAATTATACTAGTGATATTGGAGGCGGCCTGTAAGTCTTATCTGGGGTCAACATGAATGGCTTGGGAATCCGCTGGTCAGATGTATATCCAACAAAATCTGAGTCTTCATAAAGACTAATCGATTGAGGAGTCTCTCTATATCATCCCATAATGAAAATCTCACTATCTACGTACTCAATGAAATGAATCCCTCTCGGGGAGATTTACAACTAGTATCATGGTAAGTAGCGGGTCGATGGTCGCGGGCGACCAGATCAAGCCCAAACCACAATCGATGAATCTTGAATAGCATGTCTCAAGGCTGCACAACCGTTCGTATCATGATCCCCTCTTTGGTGGTAGGCGCAATGAAGATCCGTCCTGAATCCTAGTAGGGTCGGTTGTAGTGGTGGTTTGGGTGGTAGTGGGGCAATCAGTCCCCTCTTAACCAATATTTGAAAGGATAGACTTAATGGCATCCCAAGCTGTGTGAACTATCTAGTTGGCTTCGATGGAGGCGGTGCACTATACTGATGATGGAACTGCATAGGTGGCCTGCAGGGTGCACGAGTAGCCAGCATATCTTGGTACAACGGTGGGGGTGCGGATAAAGCGACCTTGTTGGCCTAATGGGGGTGAGCAGTGTACCTAATCATGTTGTGTCGTCGATAAGAAGAAGTATTTGAGAATGATCACGAAATGGAGGCGACCACGAGGGACTTATGTCAGTCATTACCCGATAGTACCCGACATCCAGGTGGCTCGGGGCCCGGAGCCTCGACTTCTTCCCATTTGAGTCTTAAAGGGAAGAATCTAGCCATAATCCTCTGGCTATACCCTCCTCAATGACATAGAGGGCCTATACTACTGAACCAAAGTTTGAATGAGGAAACTCCAAGAGATGCCTAGCAAAACGGGGCTGAAGACTATGCATAATCATACTGTTCTAATCACCTCTCTAAGGGTCTGTCAATGATTTGTGTTATCTTCTCCCTTCAAATGGAGATAAATAAAAACGGCTTGATTCATGGCCCCTCACGCCTAGAGCCTAACTCTCTTCGTGATAAGTAACACAGTGTTAAAGTACTACGGAACTCTGCCCGAAAGTCCATGTCCTCGTCGTGAGGGGGTGCATGGGGCTGACCAGCGGCGGCTCCACTCAGTGACAAGGAAAAGAAAACGATCATCTATGTCTCATCTAATCAGTGCTTGCACATAACAACGTTGTATGACTTAGTGTAGTGGTTAGTTAGGTGTGGATTCGCCGAGAGAAGCGTATTTGACTCACGGTTTAATGACTTGACAATGTTGGATTTCTAATCTGGCCCAATTTCGACTAAATTACTAAAATTAACAAAAACTTAAAATTGAATGCATTTAATTATATCCATAATGAGAAACCTAGGGTTTTACCGTCTCTTACCAAACTTGATAGATGTCAATTCAATTAAGGACTTATTGAAGTATTCATATGAGTTATGTTGGCGGGTTGATCTTTCCTACAAGATATTCTCTCTTGAGATATATTTGCCTATCTCGCCAGTGGGATGTATTACATCTCTACCTCTACCCCTCGACTCCTAAATGCCTAAATGTACAAACCCTAGTGCCACACTTGTAGTCTGGAATATCTATATTCTTGGACTACCCAAGTGTTGCTTTAACTATGTCCCTAGAAGTTATCTTCTCTTGATCTCAAACTCCCAGCTTTAGCATGTCACGGTTGGCCAGACAATAACATGTAATTAAACTCAGAATTAAAGCAAACGTATGATCTCATATTAATATTCAAATAAGCCAAAACTGAAAATCAATCCATCAAACTGTGGTTAGGGTTGGAAAACCCCTAGTGAAAAGAATTAGTTCATCATATTATTCATTACAGATTGAAGAATCCGAATCATGAAGTAGGTCGAAGGAAGAAATACAGAAAACTCCGTCTTCGCGATCTTTCCCGAATCCGTCTATCTTGATCTCTCCTCATGTATATCCTTTTTCTTCTCAATCCCATCTCCCTTTTGCTTCGAAAAATCTTCCCTTTTATACCTCGAGACGTGGGCCCATCAATGGCATTAGGGTTATGCGAGTTCCCGTTTTGAAAAGGGGACCTCGCTCGACAGCACCGGCGAGGTTGCTTATTGCGTATGGGAGCCCTTGACTCAAATCTATTGGTTTTACGCTCTTTGCGAGTGGGTCTTCGCATTGTATGCCCGCCGCAAAGAACATTAGCCTTTCTATTCTTTGCTTTTTGTCATTTACGCATGCATTTATGTTTTTACGTCTTAGGCGCCCTTTGGATTCTAGCATCGCCATATTCTATAGAACAATATAATATGAGGGATTAGAGTGATATTAATGAAAAAGACTATGAATCATGCATTTTAGCTACAAAGAACACTGAGAATTCAACTGAAATGCATGCATGATTCATCCCGATCATTGTACAATTGCAAGTGGATACGAGGGCATCCAATCCCCTTATATCTTTCAATATATAACATGAGAAACTCAATAGGCAAAGCTACCACTAGCAAGTCATCATATCCATCCCAACTCATAACCTCATCAGAAACATGTAATGACCTTATCCTCTGCTCAATCCTATCAATACGGGCCTGAGTATGATCCACAACTGGTGCAGGTTCCACAATAGAATGCGGCGTGGCCTCAGTATGTCCATGCAAAACAAATGCCCCTGCTTGTGGGGTTGGCTAAACTAAGAGAGGCGGAGGCGAAGGAACCGTATTGTATGGTAAGTTCAAATGGTGGAGGCGGTGGTGGTGGTATGGTAGAGTCAAGTGGAGTATTCCCCATAATCGGTAATGATGAGGCCTACTGCCCATAAATCCTCTGACCCAATCCTAAGATAGCATCCCTGAGTGATGCCATAGTGTTTGTAATCTCAGCCAATTGGTTGACAATAGCGTACTGGGGGTACATATATCTATGATATGATGTCTACTCTAACTGAACGTGTGGATCTGATCCACTTACAAGTCTACCTTAGATGCGAATCCAAGCTCGGGAACCCAGGTTGGTCTCAATCAGCAATTCTACAAAAGGAAAGGGGGGGATGTCAGTCCCCGTGACTACCAGCCCTGAAATCAATCTCGTAATGTGATCCACTGGCCCCGAGATCACTCAAGGGAATGGTATCATGTGATGTTAGCATTTAATCTAATACATGACCCACGGGCGGGAGCAAGTTTTTATGGTGCTTAGGAATTGGAGTGGCTTGAGAGAAACAATGGGAAAAAGAAAATCCTAAAAGGTGGATGACCGTACCAATAAGAGGATAAGCGACCTAGGATCCTAACCAACAATCAAACTGACACACTGGTCACACAAGTATCCATAAAATCCAGCCCAGGGCTATATAAGTCTTCATTGCTCGGATAATCGTCATCTTCATGGTGCCATGGTGCTCCCATACATCGATATAGCCCTTTTGCTAGACCCTACTCCAAATCCCTATCTTGGTCGAAGGCAAACAATTAGGAATAACTCCCAAACCTAAGAAATCAATGATGAGTAGTTGACCAAGACTAGTGATTCGGATATAGAGGGATACACAAGCGTCCCATAAAGACAAGTGGCGAGTAGTCATGCAAGAGAAAGAGCAGCCATGCCAAAAGCAGTCATGCACAAAGAGATAGCCTACCACAGAATCTACACACAGACTAATCATCCATGCCAATCGAAACACATAGCTATGTACCAAGGTTAATGAATAAACCTGTTAGAACTAACCAGGTAAACAAACATCACAAGTGTAAGCAAAATACCAACCAGGTAAGTGATGTAATCTGTCATCTATCTAGGCTAAGAGTCTACTGATCAATGAACCATGTACTCCAACATACCCAACTCAAGTTCAAGCTTGATCACATGAAACCGAGAGATTGAGGTTCGATCCTAATTAAGTCGCCAATTTGTGGACCACTACCGGATCCCACGAGCGGTCTGTTCACTTTTAAATGAAAAAAAAAAAAAGAAGAAAAGTTTGTGTTTTCAAGTTTAGGAAAATCCATCCCCCAAGAGGAACGATTTTGTTTAGAGTCGCCACTTACTTTTTATTTTTATTTTATTACGGGGAAAATCAAGTAAGAACAAAAAGCCCTAATGACTCAAGTTAGAAAGAAATGATCTGCGAAACGTGAATCTGGGTCTGGGGTTCAGGTTACCTATTGAGAAGGTACCTTATGTGAGGTACCACCTCTCTAAGCCCGGGACTTGGTCTCTATTAATGAATTGAGCACATGGGAGCATATGGGTCAAAGATCTGTTAACCACCTAAGTTAGATAGACAACATGAATCACATAAACCTAGGTACCATCCAACATACATTTAATCCCAACAAATTATAACCAAAGGAAAATACCTATGGTCCCCAGCCATGTGCTGCATAAGAAGTTAGTCAATAAGAACAACAAGCATGTATGGAAAACAAGCACCAAGTATTCGCGTGAATTCCATTATCCAACATCAAAGCACATACCTATGGTCCCTAGCCATGCACTGTAAGGGAAGGTTAGTCAGATATTTCAGTCATACAACAACCTCTCAAAATCAAATATCAAAATCAAAGGAAGCCATGAGAAACCATACATTGCTGCTACACCACCTGTTCAGCTATAAAACCATGCCAATTCATCACAAAGAATCAGCCTCGACAAAACACTATCGACTACTAGGTCTTAACTAACCACCTTTGACCCACATAGACCTTAATTCTTATGAATCCAAAATGGACCCACATTAACCTGAAATAAACCCCATTTCAGACCATAAACATAGCCCTACATTGATCTGGAGTGAATGGGCTTGAATAAAAAAGGCCATGGGCTCCAATTAAACCGAAATCAGACAACCTTGAAAAACCCGATGAACTGGCTGATCTAATTCCCCAACTACTTTAGTAGGTTGAGAAAAAATCTCAAAATTTTTTAGAACATTCCTCAAAGAGTAAGGAATCCAAAAAAAGCAATGGTGTACAATTCCAACTCCGGATGAGTGAGAACCGACCTAAAAAAGGAAAAGCGTCCTAACTGCTTTCCCTAGAAAAAAAAAACTAATGAACTGGATGATCCAGTTCCCCAACCGGTTAAGCTAGTTGAGAAAAAATCTCAAAATTTTTCAGAACATTCCTCATAGAGTAAGGAACACAAAAAAAGTAGCAGCATACAATTTCGACTCTGGATGAGTGAGAACCAACCCAAACAAGGAAAAGTGTCGTAACTGCTATCCTTGAGCAAAACCTAATGAACTGGTTGATCCAGTTCCCCAACCAATTGAGCCGGTTGAGAAAAAATCTTAAAATTTTTTTGAGCATTCCTCACAGAATAACGAATCCAAAAAAAAAAAAAAAAAACAGCGCATGATTCCGAGTCCATATGAGAGAGAACCGATTGAAACAAGGCAAAGTGTTCCAAAACGGGGCTGCCACCAAGCCACCCCATCGTATAAAAAATGAAGGCTAGGGAACCCATTAACCTACAAGCAATGCAACCACCCTGTGCTTAAGAAAGCATGCTGAAAATTCGGCCACACGGACATCCACATTCAACCACTTAAAGCCCTAAGAACCAAGCTGAAATTCATTCGCTTAAGTCTCCTACCTACAGCTGCTTAAATTTCATGGAACAAACTGAAACTTCTGCCACCTATAGCCTATGAATCCAATTGAAAATCAGCCACTTAAAACCCCCTAATGTAGCTACTTAAATAACCAAGAAGTAAACCGAAATTTCAACCACATGAACCTCTAGATGAAGCCACTCAAATTTCAGCTGCAGTAATTTGCTTGGCTTCAAGGTTGCCTTTCCTTCTATTTACCTTAGCACACAAATGCTCACGAGCAGAACCTCACTCCAAAGATCCAACCAGAAACAAGTCCCCAAACAGAGTCTTCTCCCTCACTCTCTTAAAAGACTCCAAGAAGTTCTCACCTATCAAGAACTCCTTACTCCCTTCTCTCTTTGATCACTTGACGTGCATCCTGAACTTTCTTAGATGCTCAAAACCTTCTCCACCCTCTATTCTTTTCCCTCACCAAACTTAGACAAAGTTTCCCCCTAAAAAAATCCTTTTTCACTAAAGTCCCTTATCCCAGGTTTTTATTTATTTTTCCCTTCATAAAATCTGAGCCCACTCCATTTTGCACACCTTCAGTCATGGGAACTCACCCTAATCTACCTTGGACTTGCCCAGCTCCATAAACACCCCTCACTGTCCTAAGGTGAAATGCTGGCCATATTAACTCATTTGCTTAACCACCAAGAATCCAAAATAGTTCAGGTGGGTTAATAACAACCTATAAAATGACTAACTGAACCCCAGCGTTTCCCGGGTTGATGCGGAAGCTTATGGACGAGCAAGTGATTTGGTCTCAAATACCAAAATCGGTGCTCTATACAAGGCGACGCGATAATGCGGCTGAGCGGGTTCCAAGCGGTGGCTGATTTGAGGAAAAAATATGGTACACAGAAGATTTCTTGAAGCATAAGGAGTCCAATAAAAAAAAAAAACGACGTAATGATTCAAGTCGAGATGAGAGTGCTATGACCAAAACAAGCTGGTGATACGGGTGAACCAACTCAAATAATGAACTTGGCGAAATCCCATCGAGGCGGGCGGCGGGTTCTGGCTGATCGTCAGGTTGATGATTCTCAAATTTTGTCAGAGAATTCCTTAGTGAGTAAGGAATCCAACAAAAGAAACAGTGCATGATTTTGAGTCCAGATGAGAGATATATGACCAAAACAAGCTCGAGTGTTCCTTATTCGAGCTTGCTCCTATGAACTCCAGTTGAACTGAAATTTTAGGAAGGCTTTACCTCCTTCCTATAGCACGATATGGAAAAAGGGAAAGGGTCATGACGACACTCCAAAATGAACAACACACTCGCACCATCATGAACTATAGATGTACGTACACAGGGCTCAAATTTTGATTAAGCGCATAAGGGGCTAAAGCCTTGACATATAAACGACTAGTTACAGGTGACACCCCTGAGATCAATGCAAGTGTTGAGGGGCAAAATTGAGGGTCTGCACCTAAGCCCTAAACCCCAAATCTTAAATCTTAAACCCCAAATCCCAAACCCTAATTCCAATGCCCTATATCATATACCTTAACCCTAAAACCCTAAAACTAATAACCAAACCATAAATCCTAAACCTTATAACCTAAACCCTAACCATAAATCTAAACCCTAGAGATCAAACCCCAAACCCTAAATCTCTAAACCCTAAACCCTAAATGCTAATCTTAAACCCCAAACACTACACCCTACACCCTAATCTTAAACCCTATACCTAAAAACCCTAAACCCAATACCATTTAATCCTAAACAAAAACAATCCTTAACAAAAAATCGGATACCCTAAATCTTAATTCCTATGCCCTAGACTGTGCACTCTAAACCTGAAACCTTGAAACATAAACCAAAACAAAAACCCAAAACCCCTAAACCATAAACTATAAACCATAAACCCTAAGCCTTAAGCCCTAAACCCTAAACCTTAAGTTTTAAACCCTAAACCCTAAATCCTAATCCTTACCCTAAACAATAAACTATAAACCCTAAATCCAAAAACCCAAAAGCCTAAACCCTAACCCTTAATCCCTAACCCCTAACCCCTAACCCTTAATCCCTAAACACTAAACCCTAAACCCTAAACCCCAAACCCTAAAGCTCAAACCCGAAACCCTAAACCTTAAAGCTCATAGCCTAAACCCTACTCCTTACCCTTAACCTTAAACCCTCAATCCTAATCCTAAACCCTACATATCTATACTCTGATCCTAAACCCAATTCCCCAAACCATTTAAAATCTAAAACCAAAAACCCTATGCCCTAAATCCAAATTCCTATGCCTTGGATCTTATATCATAAACATAAAACCCTAATACCTAAACAAAAACAAAAACCCAAAACCCCAAAATCCTAAACCCTAAACCCTAAACCCTAAACCGAAAATACTAAACCCTAACCCTAAATCTTAAACTCTAAACCTTAAACCCAAAAACCTAAACTATAAACCATAAACACTAAACCCTAAACCCTAAACCCTTAAACCTTAAACCATAAACCCTAAACACTACACTAAAAAACCCTAAACCCTAAACCCTAATCTCTAAAACTTAATATGAAAACCCTAAACCTTAAATCTAAAACTGTAAACCCTAAACCCTTAACCCAAAACCAAAAACCGAAAACCATAAACCATAAACCTTAATCTATAGGCATTAAACCAAATATCTTAAATCATAAATCCTAATACGTTAAATCCATAACCCTAAACAAAAATCCAAAAATCTATAAACCCTAAACCCTTAATTGAGAAACTTAAACCCTAAACATCAACTCTAACCCTAAAACCTTAAACCCTAAACCCTAACTCTAAACCTAAAACCTAAAATAAATCCCTAACCCCAACCTTAAACAAACCCCAAATGCTAATCCTATACTCTACACCCAAAACCCTAGACTCTAATTCTATCCTTAACCCTAAACCATAAACTCTTACCCTAACCCTAATCATAAACTTGAAACCCTAGACCCTAAATGCTAATCCTAAGTCCCACACCCTACACCCTATACCCTAATCCTAAACCCTATAACCAAAAACTTTAAAACCAAAACCATTTAACCCTAAATAAAAAAAAAATCTAAAACAAAAACCCTAAACCCTAATCCTAATTCCCATGCCTTAAATTGTATACCCTAAAGCTAATACCCTAAAACAAATACCAAAACTCTAAAACCCTAAACCATAATTCTTATGCCTTAAATCGTATACCCTAAAACTAAAACCCTAAAACCAATACAAAAACCCTAAACCCTAAATCGAAACCCTGAACCCTAAAGATTAAACCCTAAACCCTAAACCCTAAACCCTAAACCCTAAATACTACACTCTCAAAGCCTAAACCCTAAAACTTAATTTGAAAATCCTAAACCTTTAGTCGAAAATCGTAATTCATAAACCCTAAATCTAAACTTAACCAAAAAGATAAACCGAACCAAAATCTAGAACCCTAATTCCTTAATCTTTAATTGAAAAACTTAAACCGTAAACCCCAACTCTAACAAAAAATTATAATCCCTAAACCCCAATCAAAAACCCTAAACCTTAAACCCAAATCTATAAGCACTAAACCAAATATTTTTAATCGCAAACCTAATCCCAATACCCTAAATCCAAAACCCTAAATCGAAAATCCTACACCCTAAACAAAAATCCATAAACCCTAAACCCTTAATCCTTAATTGAAGACCCTAAACCCCAACTCTAAAACTAAATCCACGACCCTAACCCTAACCTTAGACCCAAAACCTAAAACCCTAAAGGCTAATCTAAACTCAACACCCTAAATCCTAATCCTAGACTCTTTTCCTATCCCTCACCCTAAACCCTAAACTCTTACTAATTACTACCCAAATAGTGTTGTTCCATACTTTTACACTCCGGGTTTTGGAGGACTTCTTGCGTAAGTAATCAGCTAAATTGACCCAGTTGGCACGTTAAGGACCTAGCAATGCTTCTGATCAAATTTTATAGCAGTTTTTGTAGTTTTCACAGGCTATATATATTGAAGATAGGGATGCAACTCGAGCATGAAAATCAATTGGAACTGGTCTGCTTGCGGAGAACCAAAAACTGAAAGAACCATAAGCAAAGAGAGAAGTACATAAAGCCACTTTGCCAATTTCGCGAGTTATTCGTAACGAGCAAAAATTATGAGGCTGCAATTACAAGTAACTGCGACTCAATTTGACTTTTTGTCTCTCCTTTTTTGTTTTCTTCCCAAATTCTCCCCATGTAATAGTATTTAGTTTATACAATTTGGTAATTTGTATTGTTTTGGTGGTATATAATACCCAAAGAACACTTTGTAAAAAAATGTTTTATTATTGAATTTTGGGAGGCTTCTGAGAGCAAGGCCTAGATTCACTTTGTTTTCTCTCATTTTCTTTTCCTTTCTCACTTTCCAAACACCCTCTAAGGATGATTTCTCAGAGGATGAGTGCCTGAAACCCCTTCCTCCTTGAAGTAGAAGGCCCCTAGGTAAAGGATCCTAAGGCAAACTAAGGTTTTCCATGTTTTTCACGCAGGTATTCACTGTCATTACTGTTCTTCTTTTCAACTTTAGGTTTTTATCCCTTCGAATCACCTTGAATGGTAAGTATTCGGTAAGCTTTCAAGGCTCATTGGATCTTAATGCTAGATCGATGATGTTTGTTGAATTATCATTTATGAGCCGTTAGAAGGTGAGTCAGAGATACTTGTGTTTTCTTGTCACGAGAACATTAATGGCTAGTGATGTGCATTTTCAAAGATATTTAAGGAGGGTCGGTTTTTTATAGCTAAATGAAGATCTGGTTTAGGAGATAACTATATGTTATCTCCCCAATGTGAGGTAAAGACCCGAGAACCCCCTCATTTGCCTAAAAAACCTAAACCTAGTGTCCTGATACTTTAAGGGAACTCTTTCCACATTCTAATATGTTTTATTTTCAGTGATAATCATTAAAACCAACCCTTTTTTTTTCACAACCCTAATATCCAAACTACAATCACCATTGTAAACCTTAGTATTAGTCATTTCTACGAAGAAAACACATCCCTATGGATGATCCTAGAGCTACTATACTATAGTAGCAATGCTACGGTAGTATGAGGTATTAGGTTATAAATTTTGTTGATTTAGAATACCTTACGGGCTGCGAATCAAATGGCGTCGTTGCTGGGGATGGTGCCTTAGTGAAAATGACAATGTGTTGAACACTTGTGATCCTAATCACAAGTTTTGGTGAATTTCTTTTCTCTTATCATTCTTTCTAGCCGGTTCTTGCCCCAGGTTACTAATTTCATTTCCTTTGTTTGTATATTTTTTATTGTTTTTAGCTAACATTAACCCTTTTTGGTAGAATTGTTTTTGTTTCTTTTTGGTGTTGTCCTGTGTTTTTCATGTAGAAGTTTATGTTCCAGTGGTTTAGGGATTCAGAAGGCATATTAGTAAAATTAGTATTCCACGAGGCGGATTACGAATTGGGCCTGAATTTAAACACAATGGAACCTCCACCTGAAGAATAGCAAAGTCGCGAGGGGACAGAGAGAACCTCGTGCATATAGATCCATGAGGGACCACATACCCTCTTTGGATGAGTGCACCCTCTGCCGTGGTGCCTCCAAGCGAGCAAATGGTTATAAAGCCTTACCTTGTGCCACTTCTTCCCACTTTTTCATGGCATGGAGAATGAGAACCATGATACCGCACATGAGGAAGTTTGAGAGGTCTTTAAAACCTTCGGAGGAGACTACCGCAATGGTTAATGAGGCTTAAGCTTTCCTTTCACATTGAAGGATAAAGCCAAAGCTGGCTCTCAACTCCATGAGGGCCAAGGTTCTGTCAGTGGTGAGATGCGGGCTTAATTTTTGGTAAGTGCTTCATCGCTCATAAAAATAGGTTGAAGGCGATTTCCACCTTCTCCGGTGATGAAAATGAAAAATGCAATGCGTCTTTGGGAGAGATATGGAGCGCTCAATGCTTGTCTCATCATGGGTTTGACAAATGAGCGTTGTTCAACTACTTTTTATGATGGAATTTCCTCTGCCATGAGAAGCAGTGCTAGGAGCTATGTGTGGGCCAGAGACTGCGAAAACATCGAGAGAAACTTTGGATTTCTTGAGTTATGTAGGCGAAGATTCAAGGTTGGGATGAGCCTAACCAAAGGGAGATGGAAAGAATGAGACCTGACCCGGTACAGGGTGGCATGTACCCTCTTAAAGGACAACATGGACATGGCCAAAGTTTCAAATTGAGCTAGAAGGTTGGAAGAATTTAGAAATGAAAGTGGCATGAGGTGCGAGGAGTGGCGAGATTCTGTGCCAAAATAACCATGATTCATTTGTCGAGTCCATTGAGCATTTGGGAGAACAATGTCAACTATTCCAGCAATGAGGAGATGTTAGTGGAACAAGCGAATGTTGTTGGTCAATTCAAACCATCAACTACTTTCATATGACAAACGCTTACAACCACTAGTACGGAGAAATCACCCAAATCTCTCCTGGAAGCCAAAACCTCTGCAATATGCACCTCCTGCTCCTCCACAATATGCTTCAACTTCTCAGCCATCACAACCACACTCAACTTCTCCGGTTGAGCAAACCATTCTAAATTTGAGCAAGGTGGTAGGTAACTGCGGAAGAAGCGGCGATGAATGTGCGGGTTAAATCGGTAATCTTGTGGAAAGCACTTTGAACAAAAGGATAGATGAGTTCCAAAATGGCATTGCTCATAAAATAGACAACCAGCAGTACTCCATCTCAAGGCTCCTGTCGGCGACAAGTGCGAGAAAAGGGCAAAATTTTCCTTCCGCAAACCTGAAGTAGAATCCCAAAGGGAGCGCGGTAGCTAATGCCGGTGAAGGCGCTCCCAAGATGAATGAGGTGAAAACCATTATCCCTCACGAGTGAGTAAAGTTGTTAAACCAACCCTGTTTCTGGATGTAAGACGACAAGAAGGGCGAAAAGATGGGCGTTGAAAGTGTGAATGAAAAACGATGCCTCACGCTCCTCAGTATGAAATTAAATAAGATGAAATTACTTGTGATTTTGTTGATGGTGAAAGATAAAAATCATCTGTGGATGATCAGCAGGTCCGTACTCTTCCATTGTATTTATATAAGGTGATCTGGACTCAGTTCTTTGTAACTGGGAGGGGACAGGTGGGCTCATGATCAGATGTAAGTTAATGATACAAGATCAAGATTATACATTGATGACGATGAAGCTTTATTCTTGAAGCGTTGGATTTGGAGTAAATAAGGCACATTCACTGATGCTGATTGGGTTGGAGGGGACAGTGCCACAGTAACATCTTTGCGATAGATCGGTCAAAATTCTGAAAGGCATAATTGAAGATGTTTTGGTGAAGGTGGATAAGTTCTACTATCTAGTAGACTTCGTTGTTCTTGATAACGAGCTAGTGGCAGTGGGTGCCAATTCTTTGCCCAACATAGCAGGAAATGGATTTTGTCATCAAATGCACCATCATCAATTATTAGAATGGGGTCATGTAGCTCACGGCCCAACCATGACACTAAACTAACATATTTCATTTAAGCAGCAAGCATGCCAATCCAAAGGAAGAAGGTCAGAGGAAGTTTTCTCGATTGGCACTAGTGTGGGAGAACATTGTGCTCGGAAACTGCAAGGGGAGCTGATAGAGAGTTTAAAAGAGTTTGATGAAGAATTAACAACCTCACAAATCACCCCAGTAGCTCCACCAGTTCCTCCAGCACCACTAGACAAGGCTTGAGAAGTTGGGTTGGGTGGACCAAGTCTCCCCTGAGTTTGTAGAGTCCATTCCTTTTTGTTTGATCTTTTTTTTTTTTCTTGTTTATTTCTCTTTTTCTTGTACTTTATTCAAAATTTTCCTTCAATTTACATTTTCTTAACTTAATCTTAATTTTAGCTTCTTTTTCATTTTCCTGCTATTTTTATGAATTTTCTTGTGTTTGTTTTTCCACGATTATGTTAATTTTCTGAAGTAGGGAGGTCCAGTAACTCAAAAGGAAAATCACAGTTAAATTTGCAAGGCTTCAGGATTTCGCGAGCCCTGAAACATTGCTTAGCTGGCAGTTCCACGACAATTTACCCGTGATATGAAATTCGTGAGCATTTTTGTAACCCCCAGCCTGATTTTCTGCAAAACCCTCCCCCCCGTAGCAGTTTCTGCAATTTCTTTTCTCTTATCATTCTTTCTAGCAGTTTACTGCTAGGTTACTTAATTTCATTTCACTGTTTGTATATTTTTTATTGTTTTTAGCTAACATTAACCCTTTTTGGTAGAATTGTTTTTGTTTCTTTTTGGTGTTGTCTGTGTTTTTCATGTAGAAGTTGCTTCGATGGTTTAGGAGATTCGAGCATATTAGTCAAAATTAGTATTCCGCGAGTCGGATACGAATTGGGCCTGAATTTAAACACAATGGAACCTTCACCTGAAGAATAGCAAAGTCGAGCGGGGTATAAGAGGAACACCTCAATGCATATAGATCCATGAGGGACCACATACACCCTCCTCGGATGAGTGCACCCTCCTGCATAGTGCCTCCAACTGAGCAAATGGTTATAAAGCCTTACCTTGTGCCACTTCTTCCCACTTTTCATGGCATGGAGAATGAGAACCCTTATTCGCACATGAGGGAGTTTGAGGAGGTCTTTAAAACCTTCAAGGAGGAGACTACCACTGTGGATTTAATGAGGCTTAAGCTTTTTCCTTTCACATTGAAGGATAAAGCCAAAATTTGGCTCAACTCCATGAGGCAGTGCATAGAAATTGGACTGAGATGCAGGCTTAATTTTTGAAGAACTTCTTCTCCACTCACATAAAAAATAGGTTGAAGAGGCAGATTTCCACCTTCTCAGCCAATGAAAATGAAAAATTCTATGCATGCTGGGAGAGATATATGGAAGCGCTCAATGCTTGTCCTCACCATTGGTTTGACACATGACTGTTGTTCAACTACTTTTATGATGGAATTTCTCCTGCCACGAAGCAATTGCTAGAGACTATGTGTGGACGAGACTTCTTGAGAAAACATCCAGAGAAAGCTTTGGATTTCTTGAGTTATGTAGCTGAAGATTCAAAAGGTTGGGATGAGCCTAACCCAAGGGAGATGGAAAGAATGAGACCTCAACCCAGTACAAGGGGTGGCATGTACCCTCTTCTGGAAGACAAGGACATGAAAGCCAAAGTTTCAAATTGAGCTAGAAGGTTGGAAGAACTAGAAATGAGAAACCAACATGAGGTGCGGTGGCCCGAAGATTCTGACTAAATAAGCCATGTTTCATTTATTCGATCCATTGAGCATTTGGGAGAGCCAATGTCCGACTATTCCATAAATGAGGGAGATGTTAGTGGAACAAGCGAATGTTGTTGGTCAATTCAAACCATCAAATAAAGCACCATATGACAACACTTACAACCCTAGCTGGAGAAATCACCCAAATCTCTCCTGGAAGCCAAAACCTCTGCAGTATGCACCTCCTGCTCCTCCACAATATGCTTCAACTTCTTAGCCATCACAACCACACTCAACTTCTCCGGTTGAGCAAACCATTCTAAATTTGAGCAAGGTGGTAGGTAACTGCGGAAGAAGCGGCTTGATGAATGTGCGGTCATCGAGAGGAATTGATGCGTGGAAAGCACTGAACAAAGGATAGATGAGTTCCAAAATGGCATTGCTCATAAAATAGACAGCTAACGTACTCCATCTCCAAGGCTCACCCGATCGGCAACAGAGATACGGAAAGGACCAATTTCCTTCGCCGGCCTAGTAAGGAGCTAAGGAATCACTTGGTAGCTAATGCCGGTGGAAATTTGCTCCAAAGATGGATGAGGTGAAAGCCATTATCCCTACGAGTGGTAAAAAGTTGAGCAACCAATACCCTAAGCTCTTAGTGCAACCAGAACAACAAGAGAGGAGCTAGAAAGAATAGTGGTCCAAGAAGATATGATGAAAAAGAGTATGCCTCACCTTTCCTCCAAGCACTTAGAGAGGCAAAAATGAATTGAACAACCCAACTGAAATTTTTAGCGTTGAGCGGTGAAAGTTAATATCCCTCTTTCTAGACACATGATCAAGCGAGGTCCCATCCTTATGTAAGAATTTCTAAAAGACCTGTACACTATAAAGAGAGGACTGAATGTGAATAAGACAACTTTCTTGACATGACAGGTGAACTCCATCATCCAGTGTAAGACCCCAATGAAATACAAGGATCCAGGGTCCCTTACCATTTCAGTGAACATTGGGGGAACTTGTGTAGAGAAAGCATTGTTGGATTTGGAAGACAATGTAAACCTGTTACCCTACTCAGTCTACAAACAGTTAGGGCTGGGAGGATTAAAGCCTACCACCATCACCTTATCTTTAGCAGATAGATCGGTCAAAATTCTGAAAGGCATAATTGAAGATGTTTTGGTGAAGGTGGATAAGTTCTACTATCTAGTAGACTTCGTTGTTCTTGATAACGAGCTAGTGGCGAGTGGGGGGCCAATTACGTACCCATCATGTAGGAAGACCATTTTTGGTCATCTTAAAATGCCATCATCAATTGTTGGAATGGGGTCATGTAGCTCACATTTGGCAATATGACACTGGAGCTTAACATATTTCATTCAAGCAGCAAGCATGCCAATCCAAAGGAAGAAGGTCAGAGGAAGTTTTCTCGATTGGCACTAGTGTGGGAGAACATTGTGCTCGGAAACTGCAAGGGGAGCTGATAGAGAGTTTAAAAGAGTTTGATGAAGAATTATCAGCCTCTAGAAATACTTGATAGCTCCACCGGTTCTCAGAAACTTTTCCCTGAGCAAGGCTTGAGAAGTTGGGTTGGGTGGACCAAGTCTCCCCTGAGTTTGTAGAGTCCATTCCTTTTTGTTTGATCTTTTTTTTTTTTTCTTACTTGTTTATTTCTCTTTTTCTTGTACTTTATTCAAAATTTTCCTTCAATTTACATTTTCTTAACTTAATCTTAATTTTAGCTTCTTTTTCATTTTCCTGCTATTTTTATGAATTTTCTTGTGTTTGTTTTTCCACGATTATGTTGGCACTACGACGAGGAGTCGGCAACTCAAAGAATCACGATTAAATTTGCAAGGCTTGCAAAATTTCGTGACCCAAAAGCATTGGCAAATTTCACGGCAATTTTGGCGTGAAATTTCGAGGCATTTTAATAACTCCCGGCTGATTTTATAAAACCCTCCCCCGTACTTGGTTTACGCAATTTCTTTTCTCTTATCATTCTTTCTAGCAGTTCTTGCTTTAGGTTATAATTTTCATTTCCTTTGTTTGTATATTTTTGTTGTTTGCTAACATTAACCCTTTTTGGTAGAATTGTTTTTGTTTCTTTTTGGTGTTGTGCTGTGTTTTTCATGTAGAAGTTTATGTTCCAGTGGTTTAGGGATTCAGAAGGCATATTAGTCAAAATTAGTATTCCACAGGAGTCAGATTCTGAATTGGGCCTGAATTTAAACACAATGGAACCTCCACCTGAAGAATAGCAAAGTCAGCAGGGGATAGAGAGGAACCTCAATGCATATAGATCCATGAGGGACCACATACACCCTCCTCGGATGAGTGCACCCTCCTGCATAGTGCCTCCAACTGAGCAAATGGTTATAAAGCCTTACCTTGTGCCACTTCTTCCCACTTTTCATGGCATGGAGGAATGAGAACCATATTCGCACATGAGGGAGTTTGAGGAGGTCTTTAAAACCTTCAAGGAGGAGACTACCACTGTGGATTTAATGAGGCTTAAGCTTTTTCCTTTCACATTGAAGGATAAAGCCAAAATTTGGCTCAACTCCATGAGGCCAAGGTGCATTAGAAATTGGACTGAGATGCAGGCTTAATTTTTGAAGAAATTCTTCTCCACTCACATAAAAAATAGGTTGAAGAGGCAGATTTCCACCTTCTCAGCCAATGAAAATGAAAAATTCTATGCATGCTGGGAGAGATATATGGAAGCGCTCAATGCTTGTCCTCACCATGGGTTTGACACATGACTATTGTTCAACTACTTTTATGATGGAATTTCTCCTGCCATGAAGCAATTGCTAGAGACTATGCGTGGACGAGACTTCTTGAGAAAACATCCAGAGAAAGCTTTGGATTTCTTGAGTTATGTGGATTCAAAGGTTGGGATGGAGCTATTGGGAATGGGAAGGATGGGAGGTTTCAGCCCGGTAGAAGGGTGGCATGTACCCTCTTCTGGAAGACATGGACATGAAAGACAAAGTTTCAAATTGAGCTAGAAGGTTGGAAGAACTAGAAATGAGAAACCAACATGAGGTGCAGGCAGTGACTGAGATTCCTGTGCCAAATAAGCCATGTTTCATTTGTCAGTCCATTGAGCATTTGGGAGAACAATGTCCAGCTATTCCATAAATGAGGGAGATGTTAGTGGAACAAGCGAATGTTGTTGGTCAATTCAAACCATCAACTAAAGCACCATATGGCAACACTTACAACCCTAGCTGGAGAAATCACCCAAATCTCTCCTGGAAGCCAAAACCTGCGGTATGCCTCGCTCCTCATGATATGCTTTAACTGCAGAGCCATCACAACCACGCTCAGCTTCTCAGGTTGAAGCCGAGACCATTCTAAATTTGAGCAAGGTGGTAGGTAACTTTTACGAAGAGCATAAAGCGTGAATGTGCGATTAAATCGAAGGTGATCTTTGTGGAAGGCTTACTTTGAACAAAAGGATAGATGAGTTCCAAAATGGCATTGCTCATAAAATAGACAACCTGCAGTACTCCATCTCAAGGCTTACCAATCAGCAGCAAGTGCAGGAAAAGGGCAAATTTCCTTCACAAACCTAGTAGAATCCCAAAGGAATCCACTTGGTAGCTAATGCCAGTGAAGCTGCTCCCAAGATGGATGAGGTGAAAGCACGTATCCTACGAGTGGTAAAAAAGTTGAAGCGACCAATACCTAGCTACTAGATGCAACCAAGAACAACAAGAAGAGGAGCCGAAAGAATAGTGGTCAAGAAGATATGATGAAAGAGCATGCCTCACCTTTTCCTCGAGCACTTAGAGGCAAAAAATAGGGTGAACAACCAAAGCGAGAGATTTTTAAGCGTTGAGCGGGTGGATTAATATCCCTCTTCTGAGCATGATCAGCGGGTCCGGCATGCCAAATTTCTAAAGACTTGTACACTATAAAGGGAACTGGATATAATGAATAAGACAACTAGCCGATAGGACGAATTGAACTCCATCATCCAGTGTAAGACCCCAATGAAATACAAGGATCCAGGGTCCCTTACCATTTCAGTGAACATTGGGGGAACTTGTGTAGAAAAAGCATTGTTGGATTTGGAAGCCAATGTAAACCTGTTACCCTACTCAGTCTACAAACAGTTAGGGCTGGGAGGATTAAAGCCTACCACCATCACCTTATCTTTAGCAGATAGATCTGTCAAAATTCTGAAAGGCATAGTTGAAGAAGTTTTGGTGAAGGTGGATAAGTTCTACTATCTAGTAGACTTCGTTGTTCTTGATAACGAGCTAGTGGCAGTGGGGGCCAATTTTGTGCCCATCATACTTATGAGACCATTTTTGGTCATATCAAATGCCATCATCAATTGTCGGAATGGGGTCATGTAGCTCACATTTGGCAATATGACACTGGAGCTTAACATATTTCATTCAAGCAGCAAGCATGCCAATCCAAAGGAAGAAGGTCAGAGGATGTTTTCTCGATTGGCACTAGTGTGGGGGAACATTGTGCTCGGAAACTGCAAGGGGAGCTGATAGAGAGTTTAAAAGTGTTTGATGAAGAATTATCAACCTCACAAATCACCCCAGTAGCTTCGCGTTCTCATTACCCCGGTAGACAAGAAGTTGGGTTAGATTGGACCAAATGTGATTATAGAGTCCATTCCTTTTTGTTTGATATTTTTTTTTTTTAACTTTTTTATTTCTCTTTTTCTTTTACTTTATTTAAAATTTTCCTTCAATTTACATTTTCTTAACTTAATCTTAATTGTAGCTTCTTTTTCATTTTCCTGCTATTTTTATGAATTTTCTTGTGTTTGTTTTTCCACGATTATGTTAATTTCGACGAAGCGAGGGAGGTCCGGTAACTCAAGGAAAATCACAGTTAGATTGCAAGGCTTCTGCGAGGGTATGAGCCCAAAACATTAGCAACTGCGGTTCCACGGCAATTTTTTTGTATTGTGAAATTTCGCGAGAGCATTCGTAACCCCGGCGGTCCTGCGCAAAACCCTCCCCCCCGGACTGTGAACCTACTTACGAGTTACATTCATTGCTCCCCTTAGTTCCCTTCACATTCCATCCTCCACCATTTTTTATCATCCACCTATTCAAACCACCCTCCCTGTGAAACCCACATCTCCCCTGCGAAACACTAAGCCCTCTCTTATAAAAGCCTTCTATGCTTGCGAAACCCTCGTCTATCAGTTTGGGCTCATGGCAAAGACCCGAGGAGGCCACGGTCTTAGATCCTAACACCGTCGAGGCCTCTCCCTGCCCAAGGCACCGCCGGTTGCCGTAGTGTGGATCGGCCCTTCTTTAATCCCCATAGAGTCTGTTGTAACACTCGAGTGCGCACTGCCTCCCAGGCTACCCGCCCTCTCCCATGGTGCGCGGTATGATACAGAGGCGGGCTCGTGCCCACAGATCCTCCTCACTAACGACCAGTGCGCAGGTGTTGATGGATCAAAATATATATACAAATTTATGACACCATGACCAAAGGACCATTGTCTAATCCCCATCAATAATGCCATGAAACTTGTTAGTTATATTTCTTTGCAATTATACTCATTAAAATCGGTTTCCTTAAGATTAGATAAATTTCTTTCTGATTTTGATCCAAGATCCTGCAAGTGCACTGGTCGACAAGTAATAAATGGTTAAGTCCGAGATATCGATCCTGAAGTCATAAGAATTATCAATCTTCTACGACTACTCAGCTCTATACTATTTGGACTATGATGAGCAATTTGAATCGACTTTGTAAGCCTTAAAATAACTAAAAAAATAAAAATTTAATTGATAACAAATGAATTTAATATTGAAATAATAAAATTACAAATCCAGACTGAACAGTTTTCTCTTAAAGGAAGCATTGAAATTATAGCTATTGTAAAACATCAATTCCTGCAGATTTCACTGTACGTTTGCCTAATGAACCACAGATTTTAAAACTAGTCCAAGGAATATGAAAGTGCAGTTGGATCTCTCCAAACCCCACCTTTCATTATCTAATCTTCACTGTTTCTCTCGAAGACAGAGTGTTAGATAACTACTTTTAATCTGGGTTGCCTTGTTACGGGTATTTTCTTTCACCGTACTTCATACCCACAACATGGACTGTAAACTTTAGCTCCTTAGATTTAGTCATTGCATGAGTTTACACTATCTTGGTTTCTGCTTATCAAAATTAGAATAGCTCATCCTTTCCTTGATTAGATCCTTGCTAACACAGGATCAAATTCATATTTGAATCGGTGGGCTTTCTGCAAGCTTAAGTGATAAATAGCCCGACCATTCTGGAGTCTCCAAGTGAGAAGAGGATTTATCGGCTTAATTTCTCGAGCACACTAGATCAACAATATCGGATTGCCTTGAAATTGTTCATCACTCTCAGGAATGCCTTCTCTGTGTCACTCAGAGGGCCTCCTGGAAATCAGAGCTTGAGACAATCCTGTTAATGGGTATGAGACACTGATATTGGGATCAATAACAGAAAATACACAAGACCAGCAAGTAGATTTACAAACTGAAGTTCAGCATTAATGAATAAAATTCTGCAGGAAAGATAATTTCTGACAATAGCGTCAATTCAATGGAAGCTGGGTTTCTAAATCACTGGATTACACCATACAATAGCTTACTGATCAAGAAAGCAACTGTAAATAGGCAACTGGTAGTTCGAATTCCAAAATTTGTCTGAAATTCAAACAACCAGACAGTAATTTGAAGGAAAATAGAATTCTGCATTCAGCTAAAATTTTAACAGCTAACGTTCAGATCCAAATTTGAAATAAAGAACAAACTAATCTAAAAAAATAAAAACAAAGAAAAGAAAATTAAAATACAGGAGCCAGAACCCGTGTGCATCTCTTCGTCGCCGAGAGTCGCGCTCCTCCAAAGAGCAAATATGTATTTATAAGGTTCCAAGTCAGCCCCACTCTCGATGCACCTCATTGTGGATTTGCCACTGGGCCCATTTCACCGCATCGCCGCCACCTCTAATGACGCTGCGACATCCGTTGTCTCGCTTATGTCGCAGATGCCTTCGCTTATCGCGACATGTCTTTAAGTGAAGCTCATGTCACGATGTATTTAAATGTTGTCGCACCTTCGCTATTTATGTGTCTGCGTCATACACCGATTGGCGCTATGACCTTAGTTATTCACGATTGATGTCGCAACCGCTTAATGATGTCGCGACCGCTTCTAGCTCGTGTCAATGATCGCTTCATGGTCGCAACCTTAACTCTTGCATTTGATGTCGATTTCATCGTATGATGTCAATCTTCTGGTCTGCGTAGCCGATATCGCGACTCTCCTCGACCGCTGTCGACTCTGCTCCTTGCTTCGTTGTCGCTGATCGCGACGATGTCGCCACCTCAAGTCTTCAATTGATGTCGCGGCACCTAAGTGCTGTTGCGACCTCTTCTCGTCTGGGCGATGCTCGCGACCGCCGAACGATGTCGCGATAGCTTCTGATGCAGTGTTGATGTCACGACCTTTTCCAGATGTCGCGACATAAATGTTCAGTCAGTTGTTTATCTTATGTCACGACTTCTGACTGATGTAACTGCCTCATTGTCCACTGTACTGGGTTTAATGCTGTCGCGACCTCAGAGGGATATCGCAACTGCAATTCTTCTTCTTCATCAATTCATTGTTGCCTGACTTAGAGTTTCTGTCGCGCCCAGCTCTTTTTGCCTTCTATTACTCTTCTGTTGCGACTGAGGTTTTGTGGTCGCGACCTTGATATGAATTTTCATTGCTATCAAGGCTCTAACATATCAGATTTTGATCCTCGTATAGCCCAAACCGCAACATTCTTCCATTTTTATTCAACCGCCATTCTCATTTCAAATTTCCGCCACTTCTGTAGATCTCTACCGTAATAATCTCCTTCTTATAAATTCCCCGAATAACAACAGGAGTTTCTTCATATTTCGCATATTAATCATTCTTTAGATTAAAATCAAGTTAAAATGGACTAAAATAGATGACTTTAAGCTCACGCAGCCACCCTACTCTAAGCGCTAGGACCGCCCCGGAAAGTCTTCACAGTCACAACCGTAGGTACCTCCATAGTCTCCACCTTCTTTGGGTACCTCAACAAACATTCCACTATCACCTGGCTCTATCATCTCTACTATCAAGATGACACTATTCCCCTATGCCCCCATAGCAGGCAACAGTGACTACAGCAACAAGGACTTCCACAACAAACATTTTTATGACATTCCAGCTTTTGCCGATCTACTGGAGCTTCGGGATTCGATGGGACTTGTTATGCTACAGTCACATAGAATTCAATGATTTTTCATCCCAGAGAGTGACTAATTTCACCATCATAGACTCCAGGTGATGCTCACCCCACCTTGGTCTCACTTCAACATTTGATTATACCAGTGTATCTTCACAACTGACATCGCCGCAACTTTTTCTTCCAGATCTTAGTGGCCTTGGCCAAATCTACGGACTATGTGTGTGACTGCCCCATCCTTAGCCCCGAGAGATGGTCCGGATCTTCCAAACACACATTATCGACCCTTAGTTTACTCCTTATGCAGCCCAAGAGGATGCTTTTATGACCCAAGCATGTCATATGTCTGAATCGCTTCCTTCAAGATGTTGTCTAGAGGCAGGGCATCATCCTAGAGGCCCTAGATCATGTTTCTAGGCTTTCGCATAGCCCCGGAGCTTATTATGACATCCCTTCACTGAGGAGAAATATGATAGAAAGCACCTCACAGAGTTTCAGACCATCTCCACAATATTTTCGAGGTTGCTCTCCTCATGTACTGAGCACCTAGGTTTTCATATCGAGCCTCATCAAGAGCATGTCAAGCCAAAGGCCAGATTACATTTAAGAAGTGGCAACAGGCTGGGCCCCATCTTCCAGACATCCCTCCCAAAGTCGATTCTCAACAGATCCTCACAGTCCACAAATTCCCCAGATATCTTCTTTGTCTGGGGGTCCCACATTTATAATGCAAGCACTCTACCTCAACCCAGTGTCTCCCACCTCATGGTCTCAGAAAGACACTCTTCACCTCCAAATCTCACACTCCAAATGTCCCATCTTATCCTCACCACCATCATTCATCCAGCCACCCACTGCCAGACTTCCTGCCACCGGCCCCCTCCGGCCCACACCCTCAAGCCACATCCCAACCCAAGCACCACAAGCCACTACAGGAGCATAGCTCACCTGCCGCCCCTGCTCACCACCCCTCCGCCATCCTGCCAACAGCACAGAACACCGGCCGGCCCGGCCATCCCCTCTCAAATTCAAACAAACTCACACATCAAATGTATGCTCCAAACATCTCAGAGGCCTCAAGTGGTCATTCCGGCAGCGGGGCCACAACATATTCAGCTCTTAATCCACCAGCGCCACGCTCTATGTTTGCCCTCTTCTTTTGGTGACATGGATCAAAACACTTATGCAAATTCTATAGTTATCACCAAAGGATTATTATCTAACTTCAAAGAATAATGCCAACAACTCGTATATCATGGTTCTTAGCTATTGTATTCGTTTAGAGAATTTTCATTAAGAGTAAATCATTGAAACTGGTTTGACCGTCACAGGCCTCAAGGCAGCCACTGCATGAAACAAATTGAGTTTGGTCCAGACATCATCCATTAGATTCAAGAATCCAAACCATCCATCTCATTTACTATCTCTGAACATTTGACTGATACTGAAATCCGTCAAAGCCAACAACAAAACCAAAAGAATTCTGAATTTAGTCAACAAAATTAATTTTTAAGATCAAAAATAATGTAAATTAAAAAATTTAATTAACATATTCTCTTAGTGGAGTAATAAAGGAAAATATCAACATAACAGTTATACTTGATCCCACTGATGTTTGGTTAATGAACCCACAAAGATTTAAAACAAACCGGCACAGATAAAGGTAATGGACCCCTCCAACCCACCTGTTTCCTCGCTTGATCAATCTCACCGCTTCCTGATGGAGCGCAGATAACTGACTGGTCGCCTGCCTTCTATTCTTTCCCGGCATTTATCATGTTAATGGATTATGGTCCCGCAGCTCTGGGATCAACGTCATAAGACAGCCTACAATTGGAACGTTTCCCTTCCTCAAAATTAGAATAGCTCATCCCCTTTCTCTTGATTAGATCCCTTGCTAACACTGGGATTGAATTCACTATTTGAATCAAGGTGAACTCTCTGCATGTTTAAACTGATAAATCGTTCAACCTATTCCTGCCTCCATCTGTGTGCTTTTCTAAGAAAGAGGATTATTCATCAATCAAGATACACGAGTTGATCTCAATATCAGGTCACTGAGTACTCCTTTCAATGAGTCTCATCACTCCTGCAATGCCTTCTCCGTGTCACCAGAGGGCCTCCTGAAATTAGCTTCGAGACAATCCCATTTACTGCATTTAGACACCGATATCAGACCACCATGTAAAATACAAGACCAAGCAAGTTGATTTACAAATCAAGTTCAAAGAATATTTCGATAAATTTCTCGCAGTAAAAGATAAATTTAACAATAGAGTATAATCAACGAAGCTGGGTTCCTAAATTTAATTACACCAAACAATGGCTTGGTTGGATCAAGAAACCACTATAAACGGAAACCTGGAAGTTCGAATTCCAAAATTTAATCGAATCACTAACTGCATGCACCTAAGAAATTGAAATCTGCATTCAGCTTCAACTTTAAAAACTAACATCCAAATCCAGAAATTCAAAAGAAAGAACAATCTACTTGAAAATATTAAAACTAAAAATAACGAAAACAAAAGAAAAGAAAAGAAAAGAAAAACTAAAATACAAGAGCCTTCAGCTACCCAGATTTCTCTTTTTGAGTCGCCAAGAGCTATGTTCTTCAAAAGAGGCACCGCTGCATTTTATAGGGTTCGCGTTGGGCCCACTCTCGATGCACCTCTTTCGGACTTCAGTTAATCAACATTGTCGTCATGACGCCGCCGGTCGACTTTTCGCCGCGACCTCCGCTGTCTCGCTATGTCGCAGAGGTTTGGTTTGGGTCGTGGATTTGTCGCCATTATCTCGAATGCGTGTCGCGATAAATCAAATGATGTCGCGACCTTCGTTATTCAGGAATCGATGTCGCTGACAAACAATGACGTCGCGAATCTTAGTTATTCGCGAATTGATGTCGCGACCGCTTTTAGCTTCTCGTGTCGCGACCGCTTCGCTAGTCGCGACCTTAACTCTCTTTGTATTTGATGTCGCGATTTCATCAGATGATGTCGCTGACCTTCTGGTCCGGCATGTCGGATTTCACGACTCCGACCGTTGTCGCTGACCCTTCACTCCTTTGTAATCCAATGTCGCTATTAATCGGGCCGATGTCGCGAATTCCGGCAAGGTTCAACGGCGTCGCTGACCGCACCATTGTTGCAACCTTCTTTCCTCGGGTCAGCGGCGACCGCTTAATGATGTCACGTAATTCTCCTTTCGCGTAATCATGTCGCTACAACTAGGTGTTGCTCTGGACTTCTTCTTTGCTCATGAAGGCGATCACGATCACGTCGCGACAACCGCCACTACCAATGTCGCGACTCCGACCGATGTCGCCATTAACTTCTCGATGTGTTGTTGATGTCGCAACCTCTTCCAGATGTCGCGACATCAGTGTTCAATTAATTGTACATCTTATGTCGCCAATTTCTATTCGTGTCACGAAAACTTTGTCCATCAGACCGGGTTAATCTTTGGCCAGACCTCAGCGATGTCGCTAATTCAAGGTCTCTTTTTCTTCATCAATTCATAGTTGCCTGACTTCGAGTTTCTATCGCGCCCAGCCTCGCTTTGGCTCTCAATTACTCCCTTCGCTGGTAACCTGAGTTTTGTCAGTCGTGACCTTTGATATGACTTTCATCACACAAGGCTTCACGACATCAGGTCCTTTAATCCTCGTGTGCCTCTCCTACTGCATAGCTTCTTCAGCCAGTTATATCAGTAATGCTTAGCCACCTTCTCCATTCCTTCACTCCGCAAAATTCCTCTTCTCTTGAATTCCCCGTCGTATAGCAAGCTTGGTGGAGTTTATTCCATATTTCGCACATAACCGCCTTTTAGATAAAAATCAACTTAAAATGGACTGAAAATGGATGACTTTTAAGCTCATCACTCTACTAGCTACTCATCCTTCCGCTCCTGCTCCGTCATAGGATGAGGTGATGCAAGGTTGGGACCGTGATGGATGATCCAGAAGTTTAGGTAAGTCAAAATATGGGTTTGGGGTAGTTTTCTTGGTCAAATATATATGGACGAATTTTTAGAGATTTTCTAAGTTAAGAAAGGTGAATTTATGGTATATAAGGGAAAAGGGGTATTTTAGAAGGTTTTGGTAGTATGGAACAAGATTTGGAAAGTTTCAGTTGAGGTTGAAAATATGGTTATGGAAATTTAGAGAAAAGATGATGGTGATGGAAAGTAGGAGTTTGCACAAGAGTGGTTACTTACCGCTTTAATGAAACGATCCACACAAGACGGATGATGAAGTGAAGCGCGCCTACAATCAAACTATGGACGGTTGATTGATGTCGGACAAAAACTTCTCAACACCAAGGAATCCACCAAGGTATGAGAAGCTACGAACTCGCCCCTGCTGAATCCACCCAAGAGATAAGAGAACAAGAGAACTTTAAAAAGAGAAACTAAAATATTATTAAATCCTGAACCGATTGTCAAAAGACTACATTACGTGGGTATATATAGCCTCATACTTTCTAAATCAAAAGCAACTTCTACTTTAACTAGGAAAAGAAACTTTCTAAATTACAAAGAACAACTTCTACTTTAACTAGGAAAAGAAACTTTCTAAATTACAAAAAGCAACTCCTAAAAGAAAACTTTCTAAAATAAATAAAGCAAACTTTCTAAAATAAATAAAGCAAATCTTCCTAAAATAAATAAAGCAAACTTTCTAAAATAAATAAAGAAAATCTTCCTAAAATAAATAAAACAAACTTTCTAAAATTAATATGGCAGCTCCACATCAGGCTTGTCCAAGTCTCCGACTAATGTTTTTTTTGCTTCCAAGGCCCAAATGAGGTCCAAAAAAGGAGTTTTCACATGTATTCACGCGCCTCGACTCCTAATCCAATTCTTCAATAATTAGGGCTGAATTCCCAATGTTTGGTGTATTTATAGATGCTCCTGCATCATGAGGATGAGGTTCCACGCTCCACGACTACTTGAGGAGGTATCACTTCCTTCATTAAGTTTCCATTCCATACCCCATTGAGGACAATGACAAATTCAGTTGGTGGGAGAGTTAATGAAGGAAGTGTCGTTTATGTTTTGACCAAGTCTGTTTTGTTTAGTTAAATGGCTTGCTAGTTAGTTTTTTTTTTTTTTTTTTGCCAAGACAAGTATATGTTTTTGGGCCAACACATGTTTTAGTTATTGTTTATAATTTCATTTACAAATTTTTTTGTAATGTTCAATTTACTATGAGAAATCAGTCTTGTCTCAATGTCGTTGATGTTAGAATGGTGTTATGCTTATTTGAGTTGATGAACTATTGAAATTCTTCTTGTCTTCAACCTTATTTCTTCCACTTTGAACTAGCCACACACTGTGCACATTAGGCTTCAATTTTAAGCTGAAAAAATGCCTTGCCTCCTAAACCCTAGAAAAATCTGGCCTAGTACTTTTGACCACCTTTAATAGGTCGGGACCCTTGAATAAAAGACCAATGAGTCTTTCAAAAAAAAGAAAGAAAAAAAAGAGAAAGAAAAAGAAAAGAAATGAAAATTTTTGACACTTTCCTCAAACCTAAGCGCAGCCTCGAGGGGTATATGGTGAGGTATTTAAAGCCTGGAAGTACATAAACCAACTGGTCAGGAGTCACCCGACTTCACAGCTGCTACACGGGTGGATATGTGGAGTTTAGCAAATGGTAGGTGCTAGAGTTTCGAGCTTATTAAAAGTCCGGGGTGAAACCGAAAGAGTTAGTGATTGAGAGATCCTTATGACTTGATGCCCTATGATGAATACACATTTGAGTAATAATTATAGTAGAATTTAGCACATCTAAATCACAAGTTACCCACAATTGGCATAAGGATAGGTACTTTTAATATCTTCTATGTTTTTAGACTTGTGCAGGTCTTTCAAGTCTAGGAACGTGAAGTGTACAAGATGTGTCCTAAGCCAATATGAAGCATTGGCGATACGCGAACAATTGATGAAGTCCTGAACTCCGCCAATACAAGGAAAGCATCAGATTCAAGTAAAATTTCCCAGACATCATTCATGTAAAATGTACAACTTTGCATGTAAAAAGTGGCAAGAGCACATCAGACCAGACAACTCACATCAGGCCTGCATTAACCTGCATAAAATCGATTGGGCATGAAATTGTACCCAGACATCACTAATGTAAAAATTTATAACCGCATGGGAATCATAGATCAGCCAGAAATTGACGCACGCCAGGGCACTTTCACAATGAACCAAAACGGGAAAATCACATCGAGGGTATAAAAGCAAGAGGACACAAGTAATAGGGTTTTTGACTCTAGGGTTTAGGCCTTGGTGCTGAGAAGAGTTTTCTCCTACTGAAATCGGAACTCAGAGATCCACAGATTTAAGATTTCTTTTCTATCGAAGTTTTAGATTCAAGCAAGCCAGGAATTTTCAAAGATAAATATTTCTATCTTCATGCAACTTAATATCTCTTATTCATCCTTCTCGCTTTACAAGTGAATTCTGATTCCAAAAAGGTAATTGCTTTTATGATTAATCGTCTTTAATTATGGCACTGTTCCATAAGTTTTATGGAGTTCTAAACCTCATCGTTGGGAATCCACTGGGAAACTCACCCCGATTATGCATAGTCCCTCAATTCCTCTTTGATCTTCATAATGGATTGTGTAATATTAATCACTTGTGCAGAAGAGTTGTAAATCCTTAGTTGGGTATTCTGACAACGTGTTAACGAGATATCCTCGCACACGCGTGCTTGATCATGAATGCAAGCTATGTCTGACATCTGAGAACAAGTGTTTAGTATTACTCGATCATTCTATATTTTCCAAAGATATTTGCAAGATAAATCCTCCATCAAAGACCGTATCAATGGTTCCTAGATGAGTTTATACAATAAGAGGTGGACTTACATGATCGTGGAGTGAGTGGAACCCTAAAAATCCCAGCAATTGTCTTCTTCTATTTTAAAACATTCAACAAACTAATCAAACCATTCACCAACCAACACAACCTTACAATTCTCTTTAAATCATACCCTTATCGAGAATAGCTCCTATTGGTCGATAAAATTACATCACCGTGGAGATGACCCGGTGGATTCCTACAAGATACAATGCTAGACAACCGTAATTCCTACGCTTGGGAATAGAATCTGACATTACCGAATATGACGAAGCATTTTGCGCCGCTGTCAGGGAGTGGCTACCAATCGTCGACCAAGAGAGTTGCAGGTAATTTTTGCAAATTCTGTATTGCAAATCTGGTACTAAGCCCACTCCCTTTCTTTTATTTTGTTTTAAGTGAGAAATCTCAAGTAAGTGCTCTCTGACGGCGTAGTTAGTGCATGTCGGCTCGCTCGCAACCCAGCAACGCGACTAGTAAGAATGAGCCTCCAGAAACCGAGGGATCCATAATAAGTCAAGTTTTTCCAGATAACATTTTACCTCAAATGGATCATCCTGGGAATCAGCAACATGTATTTAATGAAAATACCCAAAGGATTCCTGTTAACCCATAAGGACTCAATGAACCTCCACAACATGGAGTAGAAGCTACACTCCCGCAGCAATCCTGCAGTAGGAGTGGGGGAATGTTAACTTCCAACAAAACTGCACATAGGGCTCCCCGTCCTTTACCTAATGTGGAAAGAACCCTAGAGAAACTTACAACTCAAAGGACTACAACCAATTCTTGCATCTGCCTTCCGAAGAGGCCACTCAATTTAATGAAGTTTAAAATGATCCGTCTCTACTCGTATATCAAGGGTTCGAATCGAGGCAACCCTTATTCATTCATGAGATTTTGAAGATGTTTGGTGCGGCATTTCTTTCTACCGGCCTCACCCTCTACATAACTGCCTAGTTTTATTTCCTTGCTTAAAGGAGAAGTGCTAAAATTTGGTTTCATTCTGGCGCCTAATTCAATCTATACATGGGAAAATATGCGAAATGAGTTCCTCAACAAATTTTTCCCATCGCACGTACTAATGCTCATGCGGCACCAACTTTTCGAAAAGCCCCGCGAACCCGCTCTGTCGCGGTATGGGAAAGATATAAGGATCTCCCTCCTCCATGCTATCCCCTCACCATGATCATGTAGGACAAATATGTGCATACTTTCATCAAGGATTATCCCTGGTTTAATAAAGACATCCGGGAGCTGATGCTACAGCTAATTCTATGAAAAGAGGAGTGCTAGGAAGCTAATCAGAACCTTTGACACTATAAAGTGAGAATGCTCAACTGGGAGACAACATGATCTACAGGACACCGCACAAAGGTATAGCACATCACGGCTAATCCATCACTTAAGAGAAAATGATGAGTTGCAAGCAAAATTGCTAATTTAACAAGGAAACCTGGGAGGCCATAGAGACAGGTGCATGAGGTAACCAATGATTCACTTCATTCTGTACCACTGACCTGTAAGAGGGAGGGAGCCTAAGGCATTATATGCGATGATCCCCACGCACTCACCATCAAGGCCCAAACCCTCCCAAGTAAAGGCGCACTAAATAGGAAAGGTGCTAAATGCCCTTAATTACTAAAGGAAACCTTTAAACTCCAGTATTCTCAAACATATAACCCGGATGGGGTGGCACCCCAATTTTAGTCGAGGAATGAAGAGCCGCCACCTCGCCAAACAACCATGTCCTCATTACCAAAACCATGGCTTACAAATCCCATTCCACCATTTTTAATCAAGGCCATCAAGGATTCCCCGTGAACTCCTAATCAAGGTTTCCTCTAACCATCGAAGTCAAGGGGACTCCATCACCACAACCATATCAACCCCCTGATAAGAGAAGTTCAGAGGATATAGTTACGTCTGTACAAACCCAAGAATCCACAAACACAGACCCGAACCGCTTCGAATGATGAGAGATCCCATAACCGTTAACTCATCTATAGGTAACCTTCAACAAGAAAAAGGGAAACTCCCATCTCAGCCTATTCAAAATCCACAAAGGCAAAATAGTGTAGGAAGTTCAGCACTTCAATCGAGGGGTACCTTTGAAAAACCTGTATACGTCACTACTCCGAAGTGGAAAGGTAGTCGACAAAACCATTCAAAACTCAAGGAACCAACTCATAGTCTCAAGTGAATTTGTCACAGAGGACGAGCTGGGCGACAAATCTCATGTCCCCGATACGAATGATATCGATGATCAACCAAAGGACTGACAAGTCTACCCCATATCCCTCCAAATCCATACCCTCAGATCGAGAGCATCGGTTATGCTTTTTAATAACCATTCTGAGATTCATGAGTTGTTCAAACAAGTAAAATTGAACATTCCCTTGTTAGATGCCCGATGAGCTAAAAGTCAATACCATTTTAGTCCATTTTTCTGATTTTAATGTAAAAGGAATAATTAAGATGCAAGTAGATATGAAGAAACTCACCAAATTTGTTATTTAAGGTGAAGTATAAAGAAAGAAGAAAATGCGTTGGAAAATGCAAGAATCGGCGTATAAAATGCAAGAATAGCAGGCGTAAATGAAAACAATCAAGAACTAATGCGGTAATTGGGGTTCACACGCCCGCTATGAGGTCACGACATCGTGAAATCAAGGAAATTGACAGTCGGCACATGGATCACAAGATATCGAGTCGCGACATGAGACTTGCTCGCGAGAGCCAGGAAGAAAATGAGTCGAGGTCGCGACGTGAGATCGTTGACATCAGAACCACGCTCAAAGTCAGCAGAATAAGGAAGTGAAGTCGCGACAAGGGATTGATATCGTGACATCAGGAACGAACAGTTGAGACCTGTGGAGGTATGAAGTGATGTCGCGACAAGGGATTGATGTCGACAAAGAAGAGCAATCAAAGGAAAGATACAAGTGGCACAAGATCACATGCAGCACCGCTTGATGTCATTTATTAACATATTGATGTCGACATCATGAGAACCAACAAAACCCGCAGATCCTTGCCGGAGTTCGGCGACAAGATTGATGTCGCGACAGCCGAAGACAAGTTGAATGCTGCAGAAGACATGAGCTGAGGTCGCGACGTGAGATCGAGGTCACAACATCAGGAGAGACCAGTTGAAATCTGCAAATGGCGTGACTAGATGTCGCGACAAGATATTGTTGTCGCGACACCAAGAGCAACCAGTTGAAGGCTCCAGAGAACTAAGTCGATGTCGCTGATTAAGAGAGATCATGTCGCGGCTACATCGAACCATTAGATGAAAGTCGGAAAGAATCGAACTGGCCGCACGATAAGGGACAGAGGTCGCGAAGCATCAAAAGCCATCAAGTGAAGATCAGCAAGCTATAGCTTTGATATCGCGACAAGAGATCAAGTCGCTGACACGACCTCGCTCGCCTGAAGGTCAAGCTCCATAAAGTGATGTCGCGATAAGATATCATGTCGCGACATTAGAAACTACTTTATCAAATTCCATAGAGTTATAAAGAGATGTCGCGATAAGATCGGTGATCGCCGACATCGGCGATATCGCTTGAAAGATGCATTTCATTTTAGCTACGTCACGATAAGAGAAATGACGCTTCGCGACATCGGAGCAAATATGCGGCCTGCGTATGACGTAGTCGATGTCGACAAGAGAATGATTTCGCCGGCACGCTAATGATCGGGCTTCAATGTCGCATAGACAAGAAGTTGAGGTCGCGACGCGATCGAGGTCGCGACATGGATGATGTCGCGACAGCAATCGAGGTCGCGACCTGAACATTAATAATGGGCTAATCCTAATTTGAAATCCACAAAGACTCAGATTGAATTAGGGTCAATCGAAAAACCCTATAAATAATGCTACTATCCGTAAGAGGAAGCAGAAGCTTACATGTACACATGCATCGAGGTCTGATAAATAAGGCTCATTTTCTTTATTTTTTCTTTTCTTTCTTTGATTTTCTTCAATGTTGATAGTTAGAGATTAGATTAGATTTTATCGCTTTAGTTTTCTTTTATTTTGAATTGGATGTTATTATCGCTTGAGCTAAAGCCGAATGCACTCCAATTTCTTTTCAAATTACTAATTGAATGTTGAAGTTCAAAACAAATTCTGAATTGGATTTTCCAATAAATACAAATATTCCATGATCGTAGGAATGTGTTTAGTGTAATTCGTAATCGAGGAACCCAAATTTTCCATCGAGTAAATGTTATACTAGAAATTATCTTTCCTCGTAGTCTGCTTTCCCAAAGTAGCCTTGTAAATTTCAGCTAGAATTTACTGCTCTGGTTTAATAAGCTTTGGACCAATATCGCCCCTTATACCCGTTTAAGATTTGTTTAATTGCTCTGATTTCAAGGAGGTCCTCTGAGTGACACAGAGAAGACATTCCTGGGAGTTATGAACATTTCTTTGAAGGTATATTAACCTGCTATTTGAGATCTGCTGAGCTATGTAAGTTTACTTAGATAAATCCTCTTCTCACTTGAAATCAAGAACGAGTTGAACGAGTTATCAATTTAAACAAGCAAAGAGTTCACCTCACCTGGCAGTGAGGCTAATCCCAGCACCGAGATCTAATCAAGGAGAGGGTGATCTATTCTAATCTTGAGGAAGAGTAACCTCAGTTGTATATCCCTTTGTCACCGATAACTGGGGAGAGCCTAAGGTTTACAAACCGTAAAATGGTATGAAGTGGCTTGCAAAAGAAAAATACCTGATTAAGGAAATCCCTTTAAAAGTAGTTATCCCATTCCCCGCATTCGAGTAACTGTGTCAAAATTAGATAATGAAATGTGGAGTGTGGAGAGATCCAACAGATCAAGTAAATGCCTTCGACAGATTTTAAACCCGAAATGATTAAGAAATTTTATCAGTGTTAACTACAGGAATTGATACTTCAATATAACAGTATTCTTGATGGGTACTCCAAAAGATAGCTATTTGTTTCCATTTATTTTCTTTTCTATTAATTATTCTTTATTCTTTATCTTCCAGTTTATTGGTTCGTTCAGTTTTTTTTCTTTTGTTCGTTTAATTTTCCAAAGACTCAATGTCGTGGATCCTACTATCATTTTGTATCCAAATAGTATGGAAATTGAGTAGTCGTGGTAGTTGATTTTAAAAATTCTTGAGATCTCCAGGACTTATATCCGACTTAATCCATTTTATTACTTGTCAATTCGTGCACTTGCAGAATATCAGACCAAAACCAAACTTTGAAATTAATTTACTCTAAGAGATTTTTGGTTTATATAGTATAATGTCAATAAGTTTTATGGCAAGGTTGCCGGGGATTAGATAATAGTTCTTTGGTAATCTTGTTATAAACTTGTGTATATGTCAATTGGTCTCACGCAACAAGCTTTATGGCATCGTTGTCAGGGATTAGTTAATAGTCCTTGGACATTGATGTGATATATTAGCATATGTGTCGGTCGAATAACAAGTTTTATGAGGCCATGTCTGTGGATTATTAGATAATAGTTCTTGGTAATCTTGTTATAAACTTGTGTATATGTCATTCGGGTCTCACGCAAATGCTTCTTTATGGCATCGTCATCGTGGATTAGTTAATGCCTCTGACATTGATGATATATTAGCATATGTGTTTTGGCCGACTAACAAGTTTTATGAAGGCATGTTTGGGATCGAAAGAATTTTAATAAATCAATATTCAGACGAAAGAAGGAAATACTAATTTGGACATTTTAAAGAAAAAGAACAAAAATAGCTTTTCAAGCAGTGGTTAATTTTAGCCACTAATCTTTAACAAACCACATTGAATATATTTGTTGTTTTGACTCATCCTATTAATGGGAGTGTGTTTTGCTTTCAAAAAAACTTTGATGCATAGGAAGCAGAAAATTGATCTGATTCCAGCTGATTCTGAATTAGAGAAAACACTTCGCAGCTTGAGAAAGACAAAGAAAGCAGAAAACACCACTATGGCGTATGAAAGACAGTATGCGGAAACCGCATTGAAGCGCCAATCAAATACTATGGAGGGCTGCGAAAACATTCATCCAAGATAAATATTTAGCAGTGAAACAACCAACAATAGATGCTAACGATTTTGAGCTAAAACCAGCCTCGCGCCATGTTCAGCGAACCAATTCACTTTAGTCATTCATTTTGAAAATCCCGAACATAGGGCGATTTAGAATAGCCAATTCAATTAAATTAGTAATTGTGAGGCGAGGAAGTTATTAAGGCTGATTGTTCATTCTCTTTACGAATGGTGCCACATGGTTTAACTCACTACCATATGAATCTGTTAACACGTGGAATGATGAGCTTATTTCAGCAAATTCTTTTTCCCCATTACCCCTTACTGAACAAGGCTGGGAAATTATTAATTCCAAACATGGGGAGATAAGAATATATGTGCTTGAAGAATTTTACTGAATACAACATTGGGACCCGTCTAGATCTTCGAGGAGGAAATAAGTGGTAAGAGAGTAGAATGAATGAAATTTAAACAAATTGTGACCATAGAGGCCAATTTGGATGCATTGTTACATTGGATGATCAAAAGAAGATCCAACTAGACACTTTGAAAGTAGACGGAATTGTGTGGAAGAATGGCCTTGATTTTGGCAGAAGGCATCCCGAGAATCACATTTAGGACAGCTGATATAACATGGATAAATCGAAAGGGGATTTCTCAATTCTTTCCTCTGTCTTTATTTTATGTTTAATTTGAAATATTTGTTAGAATTTTATATAGCATGATTGCAAGTTTGGGGGAATTTTTATCTTGTGTTGAATGCTTAACTAATTGAATATGAGACATAATAGAAATTTTCAAATTCTTGCATGATAAAAATAAATTGATTTGTAGTAGTCTTGAGTAAAATTGAATAACTTTGAGATTGCAGTGAATTGGATTGTTTTTGTTTTGGGACTTAACACTGACTCAATAAGATTAACCAAGAATGCTGGAGTATGAAGAATAAAAAGTGGAAAAGAAAGTCAAAATGATGAAATTTAGTCAAGACCAGAATATAAGAAGGAAGGAACATTCCCTGTCATGTTCAAAATTTTCAAGTCATGACATAAGAACTACAGTCGTGACTTCCGGCCAGCGGCAGGCCGTGACTTAATGGCCTAACAGTTAATGTATTGACTTCAAAAGGCAGAGTCAAAACATTAAACCCAGTGTCAAGTCTCATTAAAAATCCATGGAACTACAATTCACCCAAATCTTCCAATTTTTGCAAGAATAAATAGTCATAAATGCAGAAACAGAAACTTATCTCTTGATCTAACCAAATTGTGAAATACTCTCGGTACCAAGGAGAACAATCAGAGGGAAGTTAAGACATTCAAGAAGAACGATCAAAATTCTCAACAAAAAGCCACAAATCTCAGTTGGAAAAATAATAAGAGTATAAATTGAGGAATCTCATTTAATCTTCTCATCGAAAATTGAAGGAAATAATAAATGACCTTGTTCTTCCCAAGAGACGCAACGCACTATAAGATGGGGGAACAAAGGAAGAGAAACAAAAGCGAAGAATGAAGAAAGGGAGGATGAGAGGAGAGGCAAAAGGATCAAGTTGCAAACGCTGTTTTTATGGAATGAATGGAGTCGGAAAACAAACCAATTCCATCCTTTATTCCATAAAATGTGGTGTAATCCAGAGAGAGGTTGATGGGAAGGGAATCGGAAGAAGGGTTAATTAGAACCCATCAACAAAGAAGCTCCAAAGAAAAAGGGAAAAGCAGCTGATTTGTTGAGCGACCTTGTTAGCGGCGAATCACTCTTGGAGAGCTCGAGTGCAGTGGGCCAAATTTTGGGAAGCGAGGGCTGCAAACTTCTGGAGAAGATATAGGATTTGCGATCACGAGGAAATAGAGGAGTTTTCTTGGACATTAGTTACCAAAAGAATTGTAAATAAAAGCACAGTTTATCGATATCGAAATCTTTTTTGATATGTGAATAAAATTCCCCGTTGATTTACAAGGTAGTTGATCATGATGTTGAATTTTGTTTATGTGCTAGTTTATTTTATGTTAGGAATCAAAGTAATATACATTAAGATTCGATTTATCACGAAAAGAATAGAGGCTGAATAAAGAAATGGAATTAGGAGTATATATTGTTTTGTTGATTCGGTTGGAAATATAAATAAGAAATTGGTTAATGATGTAACGAAATACTTGGATTTAAACTAATGTAAATAAACAGTGAATGAGCCATGAAGTCTTGAAGGAAATAATACACCTCGGTCGACATCTTAATGAAACTTTGATTGGAAATAGGAACAGTTTATGGGAAATTCAGAAATTATGATCCATGGTCCTAGAACTTGTTTGAGTGTGATTTGGCGAAATCTTAGAGTAAGACAAGCCCGACAAGAAATGATCTGACCATCCTTGAGAGCAAGTTGGAACAATTCGACCACCACTATATATCCTTGGCATACCAATTCTGAATTTGAGGCAAAACGAGTCCACTATCTTCAAAACAAGAAGCAAATTGAAATCCTAAACCATCTGCTGTGATCTTCCAATAAAGAACCTTTGATTACCCAAGGACTCAGGGAGAGAGGAAGAGATTAAGTTTGGGGGAGTTTATTTTTGTTTAGAAATAAAGGATAATTACAGAAAAAGGTGAAGAAAGAAGATCAACGGGGAGGATGGCAGAAAGAAAGCTTAAAGGAAGAGTTTTGTCTTGTGGCCTAACTCTCTTGAACAATTAAGTTCTTAGAAGTTTAGCTAACACCTAGTACCTAATACCAAGCTATTATGGGAACTACTAACCCAAAGTTAGATTAAGAGTGTTAGAAAGCCTAAAAGAGACGAGAACATTAGACTTTTCTTTGGAAAGTGGCTGAGGCAGAGTTTATGATGAGAAATACAAATGAGAAATTGGAACAAAACAATTTTGAGAAGAAAAGAAATCAAGAAGAAGATATCCCAAAAGATGGAAACTTGGAGGGAGATCAACTATAGAAGTTACAAGGAAGAAAGGCAACAATTGAGGAGAAGAGGAAAGAGTTTGGGTAATTTGAACTGGAATTCCTTCCGTCCTACCCATTACCCGAACTTTAACAATATAAGCCCCAACGAAAAGACCTGATTGATCTTGAAGGCTACGAAATCTTTGTTAAGTGGAATCAATATGAAAAAGGATAGAAACAATCGAAATTGTGAAGGACTTTAGGGAGTTAAATGACTGAAGTGAAAATAGAAAGGAAAATAATCATTATTGACGGGATCCCGCTGAGTATATTTGTTTGTAAAACAATTTCAACAGTTTAGTTTTGCAGAAAATAAAGAGTAGAGACCAACCTTGAACTGGACTTGAAGCTAAAGTCTCATATGATTATGCATACCTTGCATTTCAATTAAATTGAATACCCTTTACTTGAGCGAATCGAGAGAAAAATGTCATAAAAATTTTTCTTTATTTTGTTGATAATGAACAATTCTTTCTTTTCCTTTGCTTGAGGACAAGCAAAATTTTAAGTTGGGGAGTTTGATGAGCTTAAAAGTCATCTATTTTTAATTAATTTTCACCAATGATTTAATGTAAAAGGAATAAGGTAAGATGCGAGAATATGAAGAAACTCACCAAATTTATTTATTCTGAGAAGTATAAAAGAAAGAAAATCTGATGGAAAAATACGTGTGGCGAGAGTAAATGTGAAAAATAGCGGGGCGAGAAATGAACAAGCGGCTAACTAATGTTACAGTTTTGAGGTTCTGATCCAGTTATGAAATTGGCGACAGCCGAAATTGAAGGAAATCTGATGCGGTCGCGACATGGATACCAAGATATCGAGGTCGCGACATGAGACTTGCTCATGAGAAAGCTGTAAAGAAATGAGCTGAGGTCGCGACGTGAGATCGAAGTCGTGACATCAGGAACCACAGTTCAAAGCTGCAGAGTCATGAAGTGAAGTCGCGACAAGATATTGATGTCGCGACATCGAGGAGCGAGCCGAGTTGAGACACGTGGGCGTGAAACCGATATCAGCGACAAGGGATTGATGTCGCGGCGGCAAGAGCTTGATCAAAGGAAGAGATCTGAGTGGCGCGAGATTGGTATCACGATGTCCGATTGATGTCCGCGACAACATATTGATGTCGGCGACATCGCGGGGTACTGATTGAAACCTGCGGATCCTTAAAGCGGGTTATGACAAAGATTGATAATACGCGGCAGTGAAATCAGGTCGAATCTTTGCGAGAAGAACGCGAGAGGTCGGCGTGGTCGAGAATTCAGCGACATCGGGAGAGACAGTTAGAGGAAATCTGCAAATGGCGTGACTGATGTCGCGACAAAGGGTGTCGCGACACCAAGAGCAACCGATTGAAGGCTCCGGAGAACTAAGTCGATGTGACCCGAGATCGATGTCAGCGACATCGGGGAGAAGGCTCGATAGATATTTGAAAGAAATGAAGTTGCTGTCTACGTGAGGGCCAGTCGCACATTTATCAAAGCCATCAAAGTGAAGGCGCAAGCCATAAGTTGATATAGCCACAAAGAGATCGAAGTCGCGACACGAGACACCTTTCAGTTGAAGGTTGAGCTCCATAAAGTGATGCGACAAGATATCGATGTAGCGACATTAGAAACAACCAGGATCAAATATCAGAGCCGCAAAAAGAGAGATGTAGCGGCAAGGGGCGAGATCGCGACATCCAAGAGATATCAGTTGAAAGATGCATTTCATTTAATTTGATGTCCACGACAAGAGAATGGCGATCGCGACATCGGGGCAACCATCGCGAAACATCACGGCGTGGCGATGTCGTGACGAGAATGATGTCGCTGACATCATTGATCGATTCGATGCTCGTATCTGAGAAGTTGGGGTCGCGACGTGAGATCGGTCGACATGTGGATGATGTCGCGGCGAGGTGGTGCGAGCACGAACTGTGCTTTATCGTATCCCACTTGGAAATCTAGGCGCGTTGGAATTGGGAGGCTGGCTGAAAAACCATCATGCGCGGTATCCGAGGAGAGGAAGGTGGCTTGGCGGCGACACAGGCCAGAGGAGTGCGGATAGCTGAAGGCTCATTTTCTTTATTTTTTTCTTTTCTTTTCTTTTTCTTCAATGTTGATAGTTAGAGATTGAATTGGGTTATCGTTTTGGATTTTCTTTTATTTTAAGGTGGATGTTATCGTTTGAGCTAAAGGCCGAATGCGAAATTCGTTCGCAAATTACTGGAATGTTGAAGTTGGACAAATTTAAGATTGGGATTTTCAGTTTCGAAAATCTGGTTATTCTTATGATCGGAGGAATCTCTTTGTAGTGTGTGTAAGTGATAATTGAGGAATGACTTACATTGAGTAAATGTTATAGTGAGAAATTATCTTTCTGTGTCGTTTCGATAACTTGTAAATTTAGTTTGTGAATTTACTTACAGTTTTAGGTTTAATGTTTTGATCGAATATCAGTCTCTTATACGGTTTAAGATTTGTTTAATTGCTCGATTTGAGGAGGTCCTGCGGGTGACACGGATAAGGCATTTCACAGGAGTTATGAACATTTCTTTGAAGGTATATTAACCTGCTTCATTTGAGATGGCGAGGCTATGTAAAGTTTACTTAAGATAAAATCCTCTTCTCACTTGAAATCAAACGAGTTAGAGCAGAGTTATCAGTTTAAACAAGCAAAGAGTTCTTTCGGTCGGATAGTGAGGCCCGATCCGGAAGTGTGCGTGAGATCTAATCGAGAGAGGGTGATCTATTCTAATTTTGAGGAAGAGTAACACAGGAAGATCTAGCCTTATATCGCCCTTGTGTGCAGATGGCAGGAGCTAAGGTTCTGATCCGTAAAATGGGTATAGTATTGCAAAGAAAATACCCAGATTAAGGAAATCCTTTTAAAAAGTAGTTATCTCATTCCTGTATTAGAGAATCAGAATTCGAAATTAGATAATGAAATGTGGAGTGTGGAGATCCGGCCGGCTGCTAAATGCCCAACAGACGATTTTAAAACACGAAGAAATGATTAAGAAATTTTATCAGTGTTAACTACAGGAATTGATACTTCAATATAACAGTATTCATAATGGGTACTCCAAAAGATAGCTATCTGTTTCCATTTATTTTCTTTTCTATTAATTATTCTTTATTCTTTATCTTCCAGTTTATTGGTTCGTTCAGTTTTTTTTCTTTTGTTCGTTTAATTTTCCAGCACCTTAATGCTGGATCCACCACTATCATTTGTGGTCCAATGACATGGGGTGGTAGTCAGGGTAGTTGATTTTGAAATTCTTGAGATCTACATTAGGATCGATATCCGGACTTAAATCCATTTTATTCTTGTCGACACGTAAACTGCGAGAATATGGGACGAAACCAAACTTTGAAAATGATTTTACTACAAGAGATTTTTTGGTTTATATAGTATAATGTCAATAAGTTTTATGAAGAAAAGCAAGGTTGCGGGGATTAGATAATAGTTCTTTGGTAATCTTGTTATAAACTTGTGTATATGTCAGTTGGTCTCACGCAACAAGCTTTATGGCATCATTGTCAGGGATTAGTTAATAGTCGTTGGACATTGATGTGATATATTAGCATATGTGTTTTGGTCAGATCAACAATGCCATTAAGCAAATTCCATCATATGCTAAATTTTTAAAGGACTTATGCACGGTAAAAAGGAAATTAGGTGTCAACAAGGAGGCATTCATGACTGAACAATCTACTTCCCCTAGTCGAACAACTTGTATCGAAAATGCAAAAGACCCGAAGTCACTATTTCTATAGTAGTGAGAATTCAAAGTTAGGGCATGCTTTTAGTGGACTTAGGGGCAAGTGTTAATGTGCCTCAGGCTATATGTGGACCTAGGGTTAGGGGAATTAGAGGCAACCCGATATCACCCTCGATTGGTGTAGTAGTGTAAAAATTCACAGGGGAATAGTGAAGGATGTTTTAGTACGAGTGGACAAATTTTACTTCCACAATGGATTTTTGTGCCGAAACCACTCAACCTACAGTAGATCAGGAACTCGGTTCCCGATAATTTTTAATTAAACCATTCTTGGCAGCTGCTAATGCCATTATACATTGTAGGGAGGCCCTAATGACACTATCGTTTAGTAACATATTTATTAATCCCGAATATTTTCAATGTTATTAAAGGAATGGGAGATAGAAGATAATTGTAAATTAACATGGTTGATTAAGACAGTACAAAAATACACGGATAATGTCTCACATGATGATCCTCTTAGATGTATTTAGTCGTATTGAGTTAGGAGGAGAAAGTGACCACACTGGGTCGGGAGTTTCTCGCTCTTGTCGAGCATAAAGATGTATTGGAAGTTAATGAACGGACACCTAAATTTGAACCTTTGCCACAAATGAGGATAAGGTTGTTACTGTACGAGGAGAGGCCACCTAAGCTTGAGCTAAAACCTTTACGACACATCCTCGAATATGCATTCTTAGGGAGGAGGACACTTTTCCGGTAATCATATCTTCCTCCTTTAGACTTGACTCAAGAAACTCAACTTTTGAAATATTGAAAACCCACGGAATTTGCTTTGGGCGGACATTCCGGATATTAAGGAATTAGTCCCTTGATGCGCAGATAGAATTCACTTAGAAGAGGATGTTAAACTACAAGCGACCACGCAAACGATTAGACCCAATAATGAAAGAAGTGGTGAAGAAGGAAGTTTTAAAACTCTTGGATGTAGGTTATTTACCACATTGCGATAGTAAGGTAGGTTAGTCAACCACAGTGCCACCTAAAGTCAAAGTCCACGGTAGTTGCCAATGAAAATAATGAGCTCATTCGCTCGTGTCAACCGGGATGGAGGGTGTGCATAGATTATAGGAAGCTTAATGCGAGTACCAGGAAAGACCATTTTCCTCTTCCGTTTGTTGATCAAATGCTAAAGAGAGTTGCAGGGCATGAATTTTATTGTTTTCTTGATGGGTACTCAGGGTACAATCAAATTGGAGATAGCTTTGGAAGATCGAAAAACTACATTCACTTGCCACTTTTGGTACCTTCGCCTTTAGGAAATGCCCTTTGGACTATACAAACGCACACGGAACTTTCAACGATGCATGATAGGAATCTTCGTTGACATGATAGAAATCATATTGGAGATTTTCATGGAGCCCGATTTCTCGGTTTTTGGTGACTCATTTGAGAAGCTTGCTTAGAGAACTACGTGGGTTTTAGAGGAGGTGTCGAGAAAATCTTGTGTTAAATTGGAAAAATGTCATTTCATGGTAACACAAATTGTCTTAGGCCACATAGTATCGAAAGATGGTTGAGTTGATAAGGCCAAAGTTGAGGCGATTTCCAGCCTACCTACTCCCTACGTGTGTTAGAGACATAAGGTCGTTCTTGGGTCATGCTGGTTTTATAGAGGTTTATAAAAGGATTTTAGTGCTATATCCCGGCCCTTATGTACTTTGCTTTCCAAGGATGTCCCTTTCACATGGTCACAAGCTTGTGACCTTTGCTTTTATAAGCTCGAAAACATGCAGTGTCACCACGATCATGCGGTCCCCTAATTGGGACCTTCCATTTGGATCGTAATGCGGCTAGTGATTATACCGGATAGGGGCTGTGTTAGGACAGAGGGAGAGACAAAAGGCTTTTGCCATTTTACTCGCCCGGACACTAGACTACCTTAAACGACCACGACCACGAAAAGGAGTTTCTAGCTGTCGTTTTTGCTGTAGAAAAATTTAGGTCATATATTGTTGGTTCTCCTGTGACCATCTTCACAGATCATGCAGCCCTGAAGTACTTGCTCTCTAAGCAGGATACGAAACCAAGGTTAACTAGGTGGATTTTACTATGTCAAGAATTCAACTTGACCGTGGGATAAAGGAGGTTGAGAATGTAATTGTGATGTTTATGCGATTAGTTACAGAATCGACTCGTAGCATGCAGCCAGGTGATAGCTTTCACGATGAGCAACTCTTTGCTCTTGTTCATTACCCATGGTATCGCGACATTATGAACTACCTCGTAGCGGCGAGATTCGGTCGATGGACTTCTCGGCGAAAAAGAAAATTTTTAATGGATATTAAAATACTACTTTGATGATCCGTATCTATTTAAATACTGTCTAGATCAAATAATGAGAAGATGTGTACCCGATGACGGCGGGTGGGGATTTAACTTTTGCCATTACGAAGCATGGAGGACATTTCTCTGCTGGCAATGGACAAGATTTTTAATTTGGGTTTTATTGGCCTACCTTATTAAGGATTGTTTTGATTTTATGAAAACTTGTGCTCCGTGCGCGACAAGTAGGAGGGGTCCTGGCTTGAAACATGATGCCTGCTTTACCCCCGATTTTAATTATTGAAATTTTTTATTGTTGGGGTATAAACTTCATGGGGCCTTTTCCCCCTTCTTGTGGGTATCTCTACATTTTATTATCTGTTGATTACGTGTCTAAGTGGGTTGAGGCGATTCAGCGAGAACCCGATGACCCGCAAAGTTGTTTGAAATTTATAAAAGAACATATTTTTCGTTTTGGAACTCCTCGTCACCGTGCATTAGTGATGGTGGACTCCATTTTTTTGTCGATCTTTTGAAAATCTGTTAAAAAATAGTAAGTCACCCATAAAGTATCAACGACTTACCACCCACAGGACCCGATGGTCAGGCCCAGGCTCGTAATAGGGAGATAAAACATATTTTGGAAAAAAGCGGTTGCCAGTCGCAAAGATTGGTCACTCGGAGTCTTCACCGTGCTCTTTGGGCCTACCCGTCGCGCCTTCAAAACTGTTCTTGGTATGTCTCTATGGGGCTAGTTTATGGAAAGGCTTGCCATTTGCCGGTAGAAGGAATGGAACAAGACTTCTTGGGCTATTGAACACCAATTACGAAATAACTCAAGCGAGGTAAGCGGCGCTATTGCGGCTAAATGAACGAAGAACTGCGGTGAGTAAAAGTATGAAAGCTCGAGATTTACAAGAGCGGCTCAGGGTATTCCATGACAGATCCATTGCGGAAAACTTTCGAACGATCAGAGGAATGCTTGCTCTCTGACTCGATTGCATCTATTCGGAAAGCTCGCTCTAGTTGGGTAGCCCATTCATCGTTAAGGTGGTTTATCCCTACGGAGGCGTGGAGATCGAAAATCCGGACACTGGAAAATCCTTCAAAGTGAATGGCGAGCGCCTCAAACCATTCCTTGAGCATCTATTTTCGAAACCGCAGTGAAGATTTGGTAGATCCGGCTGCGCGAGCCTGCTCCTTCAGTAACCTCATTCTCCACTTATTTGTACTTATAGTTTTGATTTTATTTTTATTCTTGCTTTCTATTTTATTGTTTTTACTTCAATTGCTTTTCAATAAAATAGAAAATAAAAAAAATCGTGGGGCTCTTGTTTCTCTTGCCTCCGAATGCATTTGTGGGGTACCCTTAGTTTCTATGCATTGAGAATGATGCTTGTTTTTAACATTAATGAGGTAGAAGAGTGTACGGTTGAGGCGTAACTATGCGCTGGGTTATATGTTCGATTAGGTCAAATTTTGAAATATATCACCTCTTTTGAGTATTATGTTTCACCTGCAATGTACATGCCGCATGATTTCATTCCTCTCTACATCATCTTATTGCACGTACATCTTAACAAGCATACACAACAAGCTTTGTGGTCTTCATGAATTGTCCCCTTGTGCATTCTACCTTCCTGCCCACACAAACCACATACTTATGGTCAAGTTTTCTTGATCTAACCTGTATTGCTCCCCCGATTGTGCATCACTTTAATGGTCATGTTAACTTCGTAAATCTAGTCTTTATGGAACATCTTGCATAATTGGAAAATGATTAGAGGCCATTATTTCCTTGCATACCTGTGGATTCGTAGTGTCTCATCCCTTGCACCCATTTTGAGCTTAAAGTTGTCAAGTTTATTCGAACCTTAGGAATCCGGATTTGTGGAACAACAGTGGATCTTATGGAGAGATTGAAGGTATCCGAATGAATTCTGATGACTAAGTACGAATGTTCGATTAGTGGAATTTGAACAAGAGAAAAGTGAACATGCGGCAAAAACCAGGGATGAAGGCAGTTGGAAAGGTCAAAATATAGTAGCACCCCTTTGTTCCAAAGTGAAAAAAAAAAATTAATAAAAAAAAAAATATATATATATATATATATATATATGCCATATTAAAAAAAAATCAGTTAGGAACAAATTATAGAATTTACAACTTAAACATGTACGAGATACAACTTGCTAAAAAGCAGACGTGGCTAAATTGTACGGTACATCACTAACATGTATCAGTACAAGCCGGTCGAGATTGGGCGAAGAAAGGTTTTAACCCAGCAGCGCCTCTTCACGTTCGAAATGTTTTTTGACACTCCACTTAGCTAAGCCTAAGTACATTTTCTCTCTCCACACAAACATCTCGAAGCTCGATTGATCTACGGGGTTTCCATTGTCGAGTTCGGATTGTTTTATGCGTAGTCGATTATGCAGTAGTAAGCCTATAGATCTTTACTAGCATTGTTGGTTTCCTCTTGGTTACACATGGAGTTGTTTTATTGGATTTGGTTGGTATTGTTCTGTGCTTGGTGGTCGGGAGTTTCTGCTGTCAGTATGGACAGGAGAATGTTTATCCCGATGTGCACAAAGGCTTGACCCGGTGCTGTTTGAGACAGGTTTTGGAAGTCGATGATATATCCCCGGGCCATCTGGGCCGTTATTGCTATGTCGCCATTTCTATCAGCGCGTTAAGAATGCTCCGGGAGGAGGAAAGGCATCGGTTCCTCACATGGAACAGAAGCTGTGAAGAAGCGGAGATTTGATGCCTCCCAGCCCCGGTCAAGGGAAGGAAAAACAAGGTGCATCCTCTTAACCCAGGGTGAGGAATTATCGCGGTGATGATGAAGAAATAGAGGCGATGTTCATAGGGATTAAGGAGAGCATGAAAAATGGACCCGATCCCGATTCTGAATAGGGGTTTCCCTTTGCGAGAGGGTGTTAAATTGGAGACGTTTTATATTCTCTCATCCCATCAGGAGGATTATCGAGAGCAGTATGCGCCGCTGCTTGGTATGGTCGCACATACGATGGTTCGGGAGTTACCCAGCAACGAAGGAAAATGTCAGCCCGGATTGAAGCGCTTCGAGCGGTGAATGGGCGGTTCCGTTTCCTCCCCTGATTCGATAAGCGCGTATTACATTATATTATACGATGCCCGGACCGGCCATATCGACCGGCCATCCACTGTGGCTATTATCGACTCGATGCCCGCTGTTTATCGAGGCTATGTGCACCCGGCCCGTGCCTAAGGAGTGGATTTGTGAAAAAGATTTCATTCCTGAACCTCAAACCGAATACGCCCCGACGAACAAGATCATCTACAATCAAATTAGTCAGTAGGTAATGAAAAACCCTACCCAAGAACAAATTCAGTTTTTGGTACGAGGTTATGACTGGAAGCTGATTGACTGCGCATTAGTCATAGAAAGAATGAGGGACCTGCAATATTCACAAGTGCTCTGCATATCTGGGCTCCCTCTACTCAGGACTAGTATCAGGAAGAAGCGGGATGAGGGGGAACAAGAAGAAAAGAGGGTGCTTACCTAGGTCGGGCCGATCACAACAAGACTGAGGCCAAGAGCAAAGTAAAGATCCACTAGACCTCACTCTCCTCACTCTCAAAGGCCTTCTGCCTACTCCCGGATCACTCATCCACGTACCCAAAGACCATCGAGCACATCGCCATTGAAGAGGATGGAGCGGCGGATAAAGGTGGTTCAAGTGCATTCTCAAGTGCTGTAATACTGGATTGACGCCTCTTGGAGGCTTGAGAGCCACATTTTTCGAAGGAGAGCCTACGACAGATGCTACTTCTTCCGCATTGTAGGAGACTCAAGAATTAGATGACTGTGTAGACGAGGACGCATTCTCTTCAGCAGAGGACGAGGTTGACGCTGCATAGCTATATTTAGGCTAGACTAGGGGGTGTTGGAAATCGGTAGTAGACCCAGCTATGTTATGCCAACACCCATTTTGATCATTTACCTTTCTTCGCTTAGCCCACTTCACAAGTACAAACTTTTAAGACTCCTCGATTCTACTTATGTTGGTTGTTCTTTCACATTATGCATGATAGTTACGTGGTTCCATATATGATTGCTTACCTTATATCGATTGCCACAGCTCCATGCTCGCATGACTACCTTACATTCTTAAAGTCCATAACCTTTTATTTGAATAACCACTCAGGTTAAATCGTTATAATGTTCATCAGGTAAGGATGTGGCTGGGTTTAAATGAGTCATGCCGGGTATACTAAAGCGGGTGACATATTGTATTCTATAATTGCTATTTTGAGATTCTTGCAAAGCTTGACTGTACCGAACGCTTTGTTGAGATTCATACCTAGTGGGTAGTTATGATCTAAATCTTGCTAGGGACTAGCAAGATGCAGTCGGGGGTGTGATGAATGGGGGCCATTACTGGTGCACAATTATGCAGAATTTAGCACATCTAAATCACAAGTCACCCAATAAATCGGGCATAAGTGGATAGTACTTTTAATATCTTTCTATGTTTTTAGACTTGTGCAGTCTTTTCAAGTCTAGAACAAACGTGAAGTGTACAAGGATGTATGTCCTAGCCAATACAAGCATCAAGGATACCGGGCGAACAATCATGAAGTCTCGAACCCGCAATACAAGCGAAAGCACCGTGAGACCGCGCGTACTCCTGGTACATCATTCATGTGTACCGCGACAACTTTGCATAAGTGGTACAGAGATTGTACGGCGATGTTCACACGGTATCAGACAACTTGCATGTAAAATTCGACGTTGGCGAAATTGCAAATCGCACATCACTAATGTACCTAGCATAACCGCATGGGAATTCGGCGCAGATTGGGCCAGAAATTCGATCAGTACGCGAGGGCACTCTTGTCAACGAACCAAAATGGGAAAATCACATTGGAGGGGGGGTATAAAGCAAGAGACACAAGAATAGGAGTTTTGACTTAGGTTTAGGCCTTGAAAAGAGAAAAGAGTTTTCTCTCAATTTTGAGTTGGAACCTGTAGATCCGCATTTAAGATTTCTTTTATATTGAAGTTTTAGATCTCAAGCCGCTTGTAATCTTTCTCAAGATAAATACTTATCGTGCTTTAAATCCTAATATCTCTTATTCATCCTTCTCAGTTTTACAAGTGAATTCTGATTTCCAAAAGGTACTGTTTTTATGATTAATCGCTAAAAATCCCAACAATTGTCTTTCTATTTTAAAACATTCAAACCAATCAACCATTCAGTCAACCAACACAACCTTACAATTCTCTTTTAAATCATACCCTTATTGGAGAATAGCTCCTATTGTCATAAAATTAGGACCACTCCCTGCGGAGATGACCTCGCGGATTCCCGCATTACAATGCTAGACAACTCGTAATTCCCACGCTGGGAACAGAATTCGGCACACCGAATAAGGACGGCTACTTAAACCCTAATTGGTTGGAAGCCTACCTGCGGACCCCCGTTACATGGACAATTATGAATTCGATTCCCTCAGCATTGCACCCCCACAACACAAAAAAAGAGTTGTGAAATAAAAGCAGGTCTCTATTAAGGTTAGTTAGTCTACTAGGTATAGAAAAGAGCTAGGTTGGGGGGAGAGAAAAGTTTGGCAGGCTATTTTTGAAAACTAATCAAGTTAACACTTAGGTTTTTGTGGAAGATTTCAGGTTGGTGCTCCAGGAGTTGACAATGTTTTGATACTTGAATTTGCATAGGACACACTCTTCGTGAGATAGTCTTTGGGTAGGACTTTGATGACTATTATTGAAAGTTGGGTATTATCCCCTCATTTGTGAAAAACCATTTTTTATGGGTATATATAGTTCATCTTGCTTTTGATTGCTTTCTTCTTCTTTCATTGCTAAGGGACTAGCAATTTGTCGGTTGGGGGGAGTGATTACTACCCAAATAGTGTTGTTCCCTACTCTTAACACTCCGGGTTTTGAGCACTTTTTGCGTAAGTAATCAGCCAAATTGACCCAGTTGGCACGTTAAGGACCTAGTAATGCTTCTGATCAAATTTTATAGTTTTCATAGGCTATATATATTGAAGATATGGATGCAACTCGAGCATGAAGAAATCAATTGGAACTCAGAGCTGCAAAACCAGAAGGCAAAAAGCAGAACCAGAAGCAAAAACAAAGAAAGTGCAGAAAGCCCTTGCCAATTTCGCATGCTGTGAAATTTTGCAGCCCCTACGAAAATTCGCAAGGTTGTGAATTTTCGCAGCCCTACGACTCTTTTTGACTTTTTGTCTCTCATTTTTTGTTTTCTTCCCAAATTCTCCCCATGTAATAGTGTTTAGTTTATACAATTTGGTAATTTATATTGTTTTGGTGGTATATAATACCCAAAGAACACTTTGTAAAAAAACTTTTGATTATTGAATTTTTGGGTGGCTTGCCGAACAAGGTCCCGTTTCCTTTCATTTTCTCTCATTTTCTTTTCCTTTTTCACTGGTCAAACACCCTTTAAGGATGATTTCTCAGAGGATGAGTGGCTAAAACCCTTCCTCCTTGAAGTAGAAGGCCACTAGGTAAAGGATCCTAAGGCAAACTAAGGTTTTCCATGTTTTTCATGCAGGTATTCACTATCATTACTGTTCCTCGTTTCAACTGTAGGTTTTTATCCCTTCGAATCAACTTGAATGGTCAGTATTTGGTAAGCTTTCAGGGCTCATTGGATGCTTAATGCTAGATCTAGTGATGTTCGTTAGTTATCATTTATGAGCCATTGGAAGGTGAGTCAAGGATACTTGTGTTTTTACTGAATGAGAACATTAATGGCCAGTGAATGCCATTTTCAAAGATGTTTAAGGAGGGTCAGTTTTTTATAGCTAAATGAAGATCTAGTTTGGGAGATAACGATATGTTATCCTCCCCAATGCGAGGTAAAGGCCCAGGAACCCCCTCATTTGCCTAAAGAACCTAAGCCTAGTGTCCTGATACATCAAAGGAACTCTTTCCACATTCTAATATGTTTTATTTTCAGTGATAATCATTAAAACCAACCTCTTTTTATCATAACCCCAATATTCAAACTACAACTCTATGTAAAACCTCAGTATTACTTACAAAGAAACCCATCCCTATGGATTCATCCGAGTCAAGTATATATAGTAGCAATGCTATGGTAGTATGAGGTATTAGGTTATAAATTTTGTTGATTTAGAATACCCTATGGGTTGCGAATCACTTACCCTAACTTCAACCATAAACTTGAAACCCTAAGCCCTAAATGCTAATCTTACACCCTGACAGGCCGAAAAACGCGGTGTGTAAAATCTACGCCTATGTGCGCAAGTGTACGCGTCGCCCCAAAGTAATATAGTGTACCAACGGTACGAATATCGATCCACAGGGACAGGTGTGATGACTACAAAGGTTTTGCTTCTTAGATAATATCTGAATAAACTTATTTTAAAGAAGGGATTGAGTATGTTAATTTCGACTAAGCTATTGACTCTAATGAATTACTGATATTGGAGACTAGGGTTATGTCTCCCCCTGTCACGTTCAATGGATTATTTCTTAAAGATATTATTATTCAATATATTTATAAGTTGTCGATGGCGGGGTGATCTTACTTCTACGTAGATATCCTCTCTTGAGGTATATCCGCCATTCATGAATAGAAAGTCGAGTATATCTCTATCCCAACTAAGATTCCTCGAAATGCTTAAATGTCTTCTAACCCAAATGCCACCTTCAGGATCTTAAATACGCCCTATTTACCGAATCAACCGAAGGTCGCTTCTTACCTAGATCCTGATAACCTCATTCGAATCTCGATCTCCAAAGGTGATTATGCCACAATGTTGGCCGACATTACTACAACGAAATCATGATATGTGAGCGCATGCAAACCAAGCGATAAACAACCTAATATTATAAAAGCATCAACTTTAATCCATCAACATATGATGTGGTTCAACACAAATCTCTAGATATAGATCTGCAACATAATTAATGAGAAAATGAAAGTGTTTAATCTTAAAACATCATTCTAATATCCGTAAAATGAGAAATCCAGATAAATCCTTGCACTTTTTCTTAAGTCTATGTCACCGCTGCTCCGGGACTCAAGTGTTTCGCTCGCACGCCTCCCGATACCCAATAAAATTTGCGCCCCCGATTTTCTTTGCACGCCGAGAGCATAATCCTCACACCCACGCCGTGACGCTGAGATCGCCGCGACGCTGCGCCTTGGTCGACTCGCACAAGGATCAATCTGGAACGCCGCGACGCTGGATGTCACGACGTGAACGTCGTGACGCCGAACACGCGACGCCCGCACTTCTCATGCATAGCCTCCTTATGCTCCAAAATTGTTTACCGCTTGCCTTTGCCCAATGTACTGCGATCCACACCCCAAACACCAATTCAGAGCGCCCACACAAAAAACTATGCAGAAATTACTATAAAATAAACGCGGAAATAAAAACTTACGCGTGGTATAATATGAGTGTTTAAGCACCATCACACTCTAACTTAGTTTCTGCTTGTCCCCAAGCAAGAATGGACTCTAGACAGACACACAAATAACTTTAATATTAAATGGAACTAACACTAAGACAAATGATACACACGCCGTGAGAAATGTGGGATCAAATCGGGACCCAACTCTCACTCGTGGCCGGGCCGCTTTGCCTGGCGCACAAGATGCATACAAATGTTTACCTTCGAAAACTCGCGCCTGAAATAGGTGGAAGTAACTAGTGCCTCAAATTCCATGGTATTCCACAATCTTCCTCTTAAGGACCTTACGTATGGCAATGAACATCTCCAAGCAGTATGCCCGGGTTCGACACCCCCAAACTTAAGCTCAACTCACCTATTTGGAAGAAGCTAACTAGGAAAGGATAAGAATGCACCCTTTTTATTCATGTCTAAATACCTTAAAACTTCCTTAAGTACCTAAAATAAATTGAAGGAATAATCTAGTGCCAAGGGAGTTTAGATGAGTGTTCCTCGTAATGGGATCCATCGTGACTCCCCACCGCTGGTTAAGGGCACCAGCATTAAGTCTCTTCAAACTTCACCCCGAACACTAACCAAACCTCAATGGCTCTAGGTTGTGGAAAATTCCATCTTCCGGGTCCCCGTAGCGGCAAAGGAAGTCAATGACTCCCACTCGCCGGGCTTCAGTGGCATTAGGTTTTGAAAGGCCCCCTGACCGTGCCCGGATTCGATTGGATGATCCACTTATTCAACTTCACAAGACTCTTTTTGACTTTTTCTTCCTTTTCTCTTTTTTTTTTTTTTTATTTTTTTATTTTAATTTTTATTTTTAATTTTTTTTTTTTGGGGCTCGATGGCAATCCTCTTTTGACTGGGTGTCCCGTCACTTAGGTGGTTAGAATATCCCAAGGTTTGTCGAACTTTAGTAGTTGGTCTCGGCACCTATGCATACCCTAAAGGTCATTAGTGTGTGAGTGTGATAGGGTTCTTAAGAAATGGTTTCGACTACCAGAACTCAAGTTCACTAAGCCTCCCACCTATTCAACCTAATTACCGAGCATCGTAAACATTGTATGTATCTAATCTTCCATGTCAATAGTGAATCTCAAATTCAAAAGTGATCCTCGACTTTCAACATGGCACACATACACAATTACCTACACATGCAACTACTACATATAAGAATGACCGAACACACACGCAAGCAAAACTAACACATAAACTGAAACTAACCGGAAACACAACTAATATGCTGAATGAAACAAAAATACTACACAAATACGAAAATCAAAACAACTAAACATGTCTTGATCACCACCCACTCCCCCCCAAACAAAAATCCAAAGTGTCCCCACTCGGCAATAAACAAAATGCGAGAGGTAAAGGGACTGGTGATCACTACGGTGGCGATGGTGGTGGTCAGCCGGAAGGCTAGGAGTTGCGCGATCCGCTCGCAAGGACCGCCGCCGCCGAAGAATGACGGCCCGATTGGCCAAGATGCACGCATATCAGCACCCGAGAGCCTTATATCCGTGTGATGAGGAATCGTGTTTTGGGTCTCGCCCTGCACGCATCAAGCGCCGCAAGGGAGAGCACCGGCCCTCGTGGATCGGGAAGGATTCGGGGAGCCGGCTCCCGAGGTCAGCCGTGATGGTGGTGTGGGTGGGTGGGACGAGGACTCACACGTCTCTCCTCGGGATCGCCCAGAAGCCAACCAGCCTCGATACTCGCTACGACCGGAATCATATACCTCAGGTCGCGACACCCTAAGTGTGTCCCGCCGACAGATATGGTTACTGGGCTGGAGCCAGCCTCATTGTCGCTGAGGGCACTCGCCGTTTGCACAAGCCAAAGATACAAGTGGGTGCCCCAAATTCGGTCTTTATGTCTCCATATGGAGGATGGTGATCCTCTATAACCCGCCCAACATCAAAAGTATATCCTCGTAGCGACGGCATAGTCGAGCACGCTAAGGTCACTTCACACACGCTCGGGTCGCCTAGCAAAGACGCGACGTGATGAGCCGATGCTGACCCAGGGGTATGAAGGCCAAATGCTTCGGGCCTTGAAGTGACTCCGCAAGGCCCGCACTATTGGACTCCTCCACCACCCCCGCCATCGGGTCAATACTGTATAACCCCAGGTGGCCTGTGGTGCTTCTCGCAGCCGGTCGAACGGCTCCGGAAGCGACATGCTCTAGATCGTATTAATTCATTGATCGACCTCGCGACCAAGTCGACCACGCCCGCACCCCATCTTTTTCAGATCGCGGAGGCGAGGTCAGCGTAGAACCCGCACCACACACCTACCGCCGGATGCAGGTGGTCGCACAAGGTCGCTGATCCCTTAGCCGCAATGGTTCTCGCTAAAAAGTCATCGTGGTGAAACCCTTCTCCTTGATGAACGACGGGCTTCTTGCGTGATGGTACCGAACCGACGGCTGGCAATCTATTCACAAACCGCGTGACATCGTAGCCGGGCCCGGTCCTCTACCGGACCGACCATTGCAGGCGTCGCTTCTCTTTAACACGACATTGACCCTAAAAAATTCACGCGTGGTGGTGGCACCCAAGTTGGTCACCCACGACCTAGGACAAAAACAAACACCTAGTGTGCACCAAAACTACTAAGGTACAACGACCCTAAAGGTGACCTCAAACCCCAAAATGTAATCTACTCAACACCCTAAACTTCAACCCCAAAAGACTCATAGACCAACTGTGAATGAAATGGTAACCCTAGAGGACGACACTAGAGCCCGAACCGAGTACAGTGTGGTGGGAATGCCACGGTGACCAGGAACCGTTGTCGGGAATCCGGGCAGTGAGGTGACTATAGGTGTACGTAGAAGGCCTGAGGGTATCGCAGTGAGCTCCGACCGCGTGAGAGGGGCCCTAGCAAGGACTCCGAAGGCGGATGGGTGCTAGGTTCGTAGTGGTGTGTGCGCAGAAGAGCAAATGAACTATTCTTGGCCTTAAAGAGGTAGCGCAACGCCGCCGATGCTCGCTAACGCTACCGCGACGCTATAGAGAGGCACGCCAACGTCGCGATAGCCGGAAAACGCCGCGACGCTACGTGAGTAGACTAAACGCGACGCCGCGACGTTGATAACGCCGCGACGCTACAGACTCCTCATAAAATTCACGCCGCGACGCGGATTACCACGCCAAGACGCCCAGAGTATAAAAATTGACGTCGCGACGTTGGAAATCCACGTCGCGACGTGACAGAGACACTCAAAATCGACGTCGCGACGTTGGAAATCCATGTCGCGACGTGACAGAGAAGGCTCCGGATCAGTAAAAATTTGTGCACATTAATGATCCCTTGGCCAAGAAACCCTCCCCACTTGTAAATGTGACTTTCTGGACTTGTAATGCACAGCGGATCCTCCCCAATACCTGCGTACGCGAGCCCTGACAGTAAATATCCAAAAAGAGACATCAAGTATGGAGAAACCAAAGAAACTAATAGACTAAAATAAACAATAAAAAATGGTACTCAGAAAAAGGAAAAGTTTAAGAAACACTTAAGTTGCCTCCCAAGAAGCGCTATGTTTAATGTCGTTAGCTCGATTTACCCGTAATCTCAATGTGCCGGATCCTAACTCATATGACACCGCCATTACACCTCGCTTGTCGGCCAAGCCAACGTATCGATTCGCTTGTTCGGCAAGAAACTCGCCCCATAATACGGCGTTTAATCGCTGGGTGGTGACCGCGGAATGCCTTCTCGGATGTGTAACTTCTGCCCCACCGTGTGAAAAGACCTTTGTTACTGTGAAAGGCCCTGACCATCTAGACTTCAATTTCCCAGGAAAGAGCTTTAGGCGTGAATTGAATAAAAGAACTTGTTGTCCTGCCGTGAACTCTTTTCTGGTAATGTGTTTATCGTGCCAGGCTTTTGTCTTTTCTTTGTAAATGCGGGCATTTTCATAAGCTTCAAGCTTTCCGACCGCCTTAGTTCACCGAGCCGTAGCGCCGCTTCACCGGCCAATGCACCATCCATGTTTAACTGGCCGAGCGGCCCGCAGGCTCTGATGCTCCAATTCCACTGGAAGATGGCATGTTTCTTTTACCACACACAAGTCTCGAATGGTGACACACTCAACTTTTGAATGCGTGGTACGCCCCAGTGCATCTTCAATCTTTAGACCAATCCTTCCCTGAGTCAAGACCGTTTTCTCGAGAATGGACTGATTTCGATTTGATACCGCTGTTCGCTTGACCGGTGGTATGTGCAAGAGATGTGCGATGACGACCCCACACTTTTTCAAAACCTGTCAATTACCTTATTGCATAAATGGGTACCATTATCTGTGATCAATGCTCGAGGGGTTCCAAAACGCAGAATATGTGGGCCGCGCGTAATCAGCTACCTACCTGGCATCGTCAAGCGTAGGATTGCTTCCACCCACTTTGGAGACATAGCTCCACCGCCAACAAAATATATAGTTGGGTCGTGGGTGACGAGCGGGAAATGGTCCCATGAAATCTATCCCCCATAAATCAAACAATTCGACCTCCAAAATGGGATGCATGGGTGGCTCGTCCTTTCTAGAGATGTTCCCCATTTGTTGACATTTGTCACAAGTGGAAACGAATTGATGAGCATCTTTAAATAAGGTAGGCTAGTACAAACCTAATTGAAGCACCTTGGCTGCTGTTCTCTGACCACCAAAGTGTCCACCACATGGTAGAGTGTGTGATAGTTGATGCGTGCATTACATCTTCGGGCACACATCTCCTTATCCACGATCGTTGTGATGTACGCAAGGATGGGCTCCTCCCCAGTGTAGTGTTTCAAGCGTGCGAAAAATCTCTTTTTCTGCTGATAGTGGAATTCGGAGGGACTGCTATCCACGAATAATTTACATAATCGTGAACCATGGGCCCAACCCTCTTGTCCTCGATAGAAAGGTTTCTCATATGGGAATTAGGTAGATTCAGCACGGAACATCATCTCTAGCCCCTTCTAATCGAGAAAGATGATCGGCCACTAGGTTTTCAGTGCCTTTCTTGTCCTTAATCTCAACATCAAATTCTTACAGCAGAAGAACCCATCGGATTAATCGAGGTTTTGGCATCTTTCCTTGAGTCTCATAGTATTTAATGGCGGAATATTCGGTCATCTACCTTAACCTGTCAGAGATAAAACTGAACTTGTCAAAGAGCAAAAGCGATAGCCAAAGTTCTTTCTACTGTAGTGGCGTAATTCAATTGAGCATCATTCAAGTTACCTTGCATAGTAAATCACCTGAAAGATTTTCGTTTCTGTCCAACCTTTGCCCCAATGTGAAGTAAAACTGCGTCACATAAGTTCAAATGGGGAAAAAGACCAATGCGGAGCACGACAATAGGGTGAGATCAACCTGCTCAACGAAAAAGCATGCAAACATTTTACTGAATCAAACTCAAATGGGATCCTGGACTAACAAGTTAGACCAGCGGTTTGCGATACATGAGAAATCCTTGATAAGCGCTGTAGATCAGTGGCACAGAAAACTTGATCCTTTGCAGATGAAGGGTGGAGGCAGCTTTTCCAATTGCTTCAATCTTCGCCCTATCTACCTCTATCCCTCTTCTGAAATCGTCCAAGGACAATACCCTCTTGTACCGTAAAATGGCACTTTTCCCCGATTGTGAGCCTTAAGTTGGCTCTTCACATCTTGCGATCACAGGTTCTCAAGTTTTTCCAGAGTTGTCAAATGAATTTCCATTAAATCGTCCATGAAGATCTGTTGTCACTTTCAACCATGTCGAAATCTGACATCATACATCGTTGAAAAGTGCGGTGCATTCTACGATCGGCATCGCCAGAATGCGAATGTAAGGAAGGACATGAATCATCGTCTTCTCCCGATCTTGGGGGCTATGGAAATTTGGTTGTAAGTAGGAGTATCCATCCAAAAGCAATAGTATTCATGACCGGCTAATCGATCAAACATACGATCTAGACATAGCCATGGGAAATGATCTTTTCGGAATTGGCTTTGTTAGTTTTGATCGTCAATACAAATCCTCCACCGTGCTTGTTCTCAGAAAGCGTGTATGTTATTCTCAGTTCTTATGACTGTTGTTCCTCCTTTCTTCGGTACCCCTTGAACTGGGCTTACCCATGCATTGTCTGAAATGGGGTAAATCACCCCAGTGTCTAGCCATTTTAAAACCTCTTTTCGGACTACCTCCTTCATTGTCGGATTTAACCTCCTCTGTAGCTTCCCACTTTGAAGGTTTATGTCCATCTTAAAGCCGAATGACGATGCATGCACATGGAAGGGCGAATCCCTTTCAAATCGGCTAGAGACCATTCAAGAGCATTTTTATGGTCTCTAAGGACCCTCAATAACTTCTCCTCCTCTAACTCAGTCAAGGATGCTGAGATGATCACTGGTAAAGTGGAGGCTACCCCAAGGTATGCATACTTCAAATGGTTAGGTAGGGGTTTTTGTTCCATCTTGGGTGGTTGTTCCACCGATGGCACTGGCGTTTTAGCCCCTTCACCTAGAGATTCAAAGTATTTCCTCCTATTGGGTAGAAAGAAGTCCAGCCATTTAACATACTCCTCTTGCCTCTTTGCTTATGTTTTGAGAATCAATCTCCTTAGGCTAGCCTCGAAGAAGGATCGGTGAGATTCACTTTGGTAGACAACATAGCCTCTATATCTCTGCCATGAAGCAAGTATCACTCTCTGCTGGATGTCTCACTGCTTCAAACACGTTGAACTTGACCGTCGTCTGCACTCTCAATTTTAATTCACCACCACAGACATCGTCATTTGCTCTTGCCGATTACGAAATGGTCTACCTAAGATTATGGGTATTTCTTTATCTTCTTCCATATCTAGTCTGATGAAATCTGTTTGGGAAGATAAACTTATCAACCTTCACGGGGACATCTTCTATTACTCCTCTCGGATGTTTCAAGGATGCGTCAGGCAAAATTTGAGGAAGTGTGGCGTAGTTGAATGAGCCTCACTGACCACGGCCAGTTTAAAAATGGATAAGGGCATGAGATTAATGCGCTGAATCCTGAAAAGAGCTCTCCAAAGATAGCATTTCCAATGGTGCATGGAATAATTGGCGCTGGGTCTTTAAGCTTTTGTGGCGGCTTCCTCACAGTGGCCTCCGTTCCTCGGTTAAGTTAAGCTGTTTCAAAATCAGCCGATCTTCACTCTTACGAGGAATAGTATATCTTTCATAAATTTCACATAGCTGGGCATCTGCTCTAGGGCATCGGCAAATGGGATATTGATGTGTAACTTTTTAAACACTTCCATAAATTTAGTGAACTGCTTATCCGACTTAGCTAACAGGCGTGGATATGGAATTGAGTGGGTTGGCCTTTGCTTGATGAGATTATGCGCAAATTGCTTATCGTTAAGGTTGATCTTCTCTGCATCATCATTACATTGATTTGGATGACCTTCTCAGTCTCTAACTGTTCAACAACTGGGGTTTTTGATTGTAGTTCCAATTCCTTCCCACTTCTCAGCATGATTGCTTTAACATGTTCATTCCCATCTCTTCTTGGGTTGCCACGGTGCTTGGTAATGAACGTAGCCTTCGATTAATAAGTTTGCCATTGACCCATTTGTACCTCCAAATTTCTCGAATTTGTGCTGCCAGTTGTTGCGAGTTGCCCTCTTCTTGCATATTAGCTTTGGTCTCATTCATGAAAGCGAGTGGGAGGTTAACATATGTGCAAAGAGCTTGTTCTAAATCCGTTTTTCTCGGAGGAATTGGTTCACTAGCTTCGGTTTGATGGCATATTGTTACCAGTTATTCACTCATCCGTACACTTGATTGTTACGATTATGCGATTTTGATTATTAAGCCACCCTTGGCCTTGACTTTGATACGATAATTGTTTCCCCATCGCATCGCTAACTGTGATTGATTCGATTGAACCTCGACACATCTTGGAAGCGCTCTGGTTGATTTCTGGCCGACGTGCATTGCTATTGTCTTTGTCCTCCGGACTTCACATAACTCCCATGGGTTGAGTCGTGCCATGATTCCTTCTTCAATATTCAAGCTGGCAGTGTTTGTGCGACATGATTAGCAGTTGTTGAGAACCTCATTATGCGTACCACCATGGCTTTTCTTGGTGTAGTTTTCTCTCTGACCAGCGATTTGTGTTGGTTGCAGCATCTTCCAGAATCTCATAGGCTTGGTCCGTGGTTTTCTTCATTAGTGCCCCTCTAGCCGAGGCATCAATCACTGTTCTAGTAGCGTTCCTCAGCCCATTATAGAAGGTATGGACTTGCATCCATCTGGTTAGTCTGTGATACGGGCACTTTCTTAGTAGTTCGTGAAATCTGTCCCATGTACGCCGGGTTCTCCCCTCTGGTTGCTGAAAGTATTGATCTCTTGCTGGGTTGTGCAATTTTCGAAGGTGGGAAGAACTTGGTCAGGAATTTTAGCACTAAGTCATTCCACGAGGTAATGGAATCTGGTGGCTGACTTGTTAGCGATATAGCGGCTCGATCGCTTTAGTGAGTGGAAAAAGCGGCAGGTGCCTCTCGGAGTAACTTTCAGTTGTACTTGATCGTATCGCGGACTTCCAGAAGGAAGTTGGTCGGATGTCGGGTTCTCATGGGGTAGTCCATGAAACAATATATTCTGCAACATCTGTAATGTTATTGACTTCAGTTCGAAGTTGTTTGCCTGAATGGGTGGTCGTCGATGACTGTCTACACACGAACAAGCGCCAGGCGGGAGTCTGAGCTCTTCTAGAAACATGTATGGATCATCACGGCTGTATAAGCTGACTGGAGTGTGATTCCTTCCATGATTACCATTTCGGCCTCTCTGGGGGCTCGTTTTTGCTCAATGCTCGGATCTTTGCTCTTCATTATCACCCATGTTTGCTAAATTTACGTCTGTTCGGTTCTACTTGTTCTCGTGATACATTGTAAAGTTCTTTCTGGCTCAGGATCAAACAAGTGTTGGTTAACTTGATCTCGACGTCGCATGTACTCACTGAAACTTAACTGCAATCACACACGAAACAACCATACCAAATTACAAGCACTTGTAATAACAAACAAAAACAAAAATTTCGGAGTATCCGATTGCTTTATTCTACATATCAATCTAAACACGTCCCAAACCAGCGGAGCAAACTTGTGACCGCGCGGTAGTGTAAAATATACGCCTATGTGTGCAAGTGTACGCGTCGCCCCAAAGTAATACAGTGTACCAACGGTACGGATATCGATCCACAGGGACAGGTGTGATGACTACAAAGGTTTTGCTTCTTAGATAATATCTGAATAAACTTATTTTAAAGAAAGGATTGAGTATGTTAATTTCGACTAAGCTATTGACTCTAATGAATTACTGATATTGGAGACTAGGGTTATGTCTCCCCCTGTCACGTTCAATGGATTATTTCTTAAAGATGTATTATTGATATATTTATAAGTTGTCGATGACGGGGTGATCTTACTTACCGAGATATCCTCTCGAGGTATATCCTTTATCTCATGAATAGAGTCGAGTATATCTCTATCCCAGCCGATATTCGAAATGCTTAAATGTTCTAACCCCAAATGCCACGCGGGATCGGAATATCTCTATTCAGAATCAGAGAGCGCTCTTTTTGAATCCACTGGATAACCTCATCTCTCGGTCTCGGATCTCGGTGTGATTATGCGATGTTGGCCAGACATTACCATATAATGAAATCTGATATAGGCGAGATGCAACCAAGTGATAAACAACCAAATAATATCAAATCTTTTGAACTTTAATCCATCAACATATAGCGAGGGGTTGAACACAACCCCAGATATGGAAGGAAATCTAGAACATCACGAATGAGAAAAATGAAAGTGTTTAATCTTAAAAACATCATTCCCCAATATCAAAAATGAGAAAGCGATTACAAATCCGGGCACTTCTTGATCTGTGTCCCGCTTCTTTGCTCACGGAATTCCGTGCCTTCGTTAAATGCGCCTCGATACCCAAAATCTGCGCCTCATTTGCTTTTAATGCGAGAGCATAACTTCCTTAGCGGCGTCGCGGCGTTCTTTGCTTGTTGACTTGCATAGTGATTGACCCAGCGTGCGCGGCGTTGGGGCGTCACGGCGATGAAGGCGTCGTGGCGTGGGCGTCGTGACGTTCAGTTCTCTTCATGCATAGCCTCCTTGTATAAATTGCTTCATGTTTGCCTTTTTGCTCCAATGCATCCACACGAACCTTACCCGGTCGAGTCTTGCCACAAATGCCATGAAATTACTATAAAATAAACATGAAAATGAAAAATCGACGCGGGTATAATATGAGTGTTTTAAGCACTCATCACACCCTAAACCCTGAATTCTACACCTTACACCCTAACCCTAAACCCTAAACCCCAAACCATTTAACCCTAAACAAAAAAATCTAAAATAAAAAACCCTAAACCCTAGTTCCTATGCCTTAAACTGTATACCCTAAACCTAAAACCCTAAAACAAAACCTTAAACACTAAATCCTAAACCTAAAACCCTAAAACAAAACCTTAAGCACTAAATCCTAAACCTTAAACCCTAAACCCTAAACCCCAACCCTAAACAATAAACCATAAATGTCCAGCTTAGTAAACCACACAAGCAAATACTAAAATGATAAACACGAAAACCATAAGCGTAATCGAAAACCTAAAACCTCGACCACCAAGCCACAAGAAACCAAAACCTATACCTAAATTTGTTAACATATCCGCAACACTAGAAACCATAAATTCCAATCTCAACCCTAACCATAAACCTAAAACCCTAAACCTAAAATGCTAATCCTAAACTCTACACCCTAAACCCTAAACCTTAAATCCTAATCCTAAACCATATATCCTAATCTTGAAACCTAAACCCTAAACCTTAAACCCTAACCATAAGCCCTAAACCCTAAACCTTAAATCTCAAATATAAAAACCTTGAAACCTTAAATCTCAAATATAAAAACCCTGAAACCTTAAACTAAAATGTAAATACTAACCTATACTTTAAATATGAAAACCTAAAACCATAAATAATAAATATAAAAATCCTAAAACCATAAATTATAAATATAGAAACCTAAAATCCAAAATCTCAAATACTAAAACCCTAATACCCTAAATGGAAAATGCTAAAATCCTAATACCCTAAACCGTAAATATAAAAATCCTAACACATTAAAACATAAATACATTACCCAACACACTAAAAGCTAAATCAGTAATATCTAATACACTAAATCGTAAATACTAAACACAATGACAAAATACAAATATCAATTTAATACCTTTAAATAATAAATATAAGCCACGAAACCATAAATACTAAATATAAAACCTACAAATGTAAGTACTAAAACAAGGACACTCACAGCACCTAAACATGCTTGAATGCTTAGTAACCACAACCTAAATCCCAATCCCGAGACACTAAATGATCCTTAAGCGCCAAACCCATGCAAATCCCAAACAACTAAGCCCGATCCTTAAACCGCCGACCACACAACCATAAAATCCCAGGCTCTAAACCTAAACCTAGACTAACCTTAGCTAATTCGCAACGAAATTGTTGTTTGTTCCTTTAACACTCTATGATTAATACCTTCACGGGCTGGCAGATCAAATCTTGATCGTTCTTGGGGATGGTGCTTAGTGCTAATAACTATCTTTGGTGGATACTTGTGATCCTCATCAAAAGCTAGTGATTTTTCTCCCATCATTTTTTTTTAGCATTTTACTTTTAGTTTACTTAATATCCTTTTTTTTTTTTCTTTCAGCTAACCTTAACCCTTTTTGTAGAATTGTTTCTATTTTGTTTGGTGTTTGTCCTGTATTCTTGTAGGAGCATATGTTCAAGTGGATTTGAGATTCTGAAGGCAGATTATTCAAAGTTAACATTCCACTAGAATCAAATCTTGAAGTGAGCTTGAATTTGAACACAATGGAACCCCTACACAAGAAGCGATGAGCCAGCTCTAGCAGGCGCAGCAGTCTGCTATTTTAACACTTTTCGCTCTTTTGTTTCCTATTTCATGTGGTTTCTCCTCTCGAGCACGGACTCGTTTCACGGAGAGTATCCTTCCCTCATTAAATTTCCATTCCATAACCACATTAAGGACAATGTCGAATTTGGTTACGGGGTGAGTTAAAGAAGGAAGTGCTTATTTGCTCATTTAGCAAATTTATTTTGGTTCAAATAGTTTTGAATAGTTTGATACATGTTTGCTTAGTTTTCCCATAATTTTTTTTTTTTTTTGAATTCTGAGCCTGCAATGGAAGAAATTGAAACTGTGCTTCAATGCTCTTGATTTTAGAGTTGTTTTATGCTTATAAAAGTTGATGAAGTATGGAAATCCTCTTGTCTTCAACCTTACCTCTTCCCACTTTAAGCGATCACACACTATGCATTAGGTTTAATTATAGTGAGCTACCTTGCACCTTTAAACCCGCAAAATGGCCTAGTACTTTTGACCATCTTTAATAGGTTGGGATCCATAAAAAGACTAATGAGTCTCAAAAAAAAAAAAAAAAAAAGACCAATGTGTCTAAAAAAAAGAGAGAGAAAGGAAATTTGTGACACTTACCTTGAAACCTGAGCACGGTCTGAGGGGTATATGGCGAAAGCCTTTAAAGCCGATGCAATAGCCCAGTTTGAGGTCCATAGGCTTTGTTGCTCGTTACATGGGTGAATAGTTGGAGTTTAGTAATTTGTAAGTGCTAGAGTATCGAACTTATTAAAAGTCGAGAATTGAAATGCAAAGAGTTAGTGGTTGAAGATCGCATGAGCACGATCTTATAAGCTTGATTGGTTGGGAGTCATCGGTGGTGTAACGACCCTCGAGCAGGCAGGCCAGTGGGCGGATCAGATCGAGCAGGGGACACTCGTTTAATTCTTTTATTTACCTTTTTATTAAAATTTTTTCTTTTCAAAATGTCGTGACTATCCCGACAGAGCGAAGGCAGTCGAGCGGGATCTTGATTTACTCTGACATTTTCATTTATCTTATCAAACATTTATTTATGTTAATTCGTTTTAGGGTTTTCAATTACGCGGAAGCATTTTCAAATGGTAGGCCGATAAACAATTACTCTTATCTGGAAGTAGTTTACAAAATGGCTCTATCTTCTGAATGATACAGAAAAACAATGGTTCAAAGTTCAACTCTTTTGTTCACAAAATATCACATGTTCAAAAGATATGCTATGAAAATGACGGGGTATATACTTATACTCCGCAACTTTCTCTATGACTTTGCGCTTCTTGCTTGGCCTTCTTTCTTGCTTACTCGATACTTGCACATAGATAAAAACTATACGCTAAGCATTTTCATGCTCAGTGGTTCTATACAGTTCTATTCCAATTTTCTAATTTAACTTGACATGCATTTATCATAAAATCATGCCTTTTATATCAAACTATACTCATTCTTATTCATTTCGCATGCTTTCACTTTACAAATCATTGATCATATAATATATGCATTTTCACATGCAACAATTCATACCACAATTCAATTCATGAGATTCAAACATACACTCTTAAAGATGTGTTTAGTTTACAAATCCCATTTACACTTATCAAGTTCGTTATTTCATTTTGTCTATGCAATTCACATTCACGATGGGTTAGTTAGGGTGAATCCATCTTTTTTTATCGATAAGTTAATGTGCTTACACATTTCCGGTACCCCAGTCGCATCGCAGTGGATGCAGTTGGTACCCGCGTGCGATCCTTTAAATGCCATACACCATCATGACGGATGTCGATTGGTGCATCCCGCCAAGTGGGAACTTCAATGCCATACACCATCATGACGGATGCCGATTGGTGCATCCCACCAAGTGGGACATTGGACAATTTTTGGATGCCTTCATGACGGATGCCGATTGGGGCATCCCTCCAGGCTGTTCATTCGGTATATCGATTCAATTCAAGATGTCGAGGTGACCAATTAGTTCTGATTTGATTAATTTTTCACATGCAATTTATCGTCAATCTTTTCAATTATCACATTTTAAAATCCATATGCACTTTCGTAATATCATTTCAAAGATATTCTCATTCCATATAATCATTTCAGATTTATTTGGTATACTACCAAAACACTTGAAATAAGGATAGAGTCAATGAACAAACCGAAGTTGTCGGCTCTAGATTCCTTCCCTTTAATCTCGGTCCTAGGTTAGGTGATTCTTACCCATCCTTAGTCAATAACAATCATGCAACTTTTAGTGGATAAACAATTATTATACATTTTTATTGAAAGTCGATTAATTTTAGTTAACGGTCTTAGGTTAAGACAAGTTTTCCCAAAGACGAACTCGCTTCGTCAAGGTGGTGAGGTACGGTATGTTTTTCATTTAGTTTTTATCCTTATTTGAACCCCCATTAATCATTTATTAAGGTCCTTAAACTATCGGTGCACGAATACATGACTTTCGGAACAAAAATTCGAAATTTGATCATGATGAACAGTGTTCGCCATTTACCTTAAAGGTTTCTGCTCTACAGAGCGTAGCGGTCACGCCCCGCGGTAACCCAAGGGGGCCTTTCCGGCCCTCGACCTTCACCGGCGAGGCAACTCCTCCGCCAGAAGCACTTCACCACAAGCATATGGCACCTTTTCACAGGGCGGTGGGCCCGTGCCCACTTTTTCCCGTTCTTTCTTCTTTTTTGCGATTTTCTCCAAAACTCAAACCAAAAAACATGGGATTCACTCCCAAAGACATCCAAATACCATCCTAAACCAACCATGAGCAAAACCCATGGATGGATTAGGGTTTTTTTAACCCAAATATCATTTAGAGAAATCTAGGGTTTGGTTCTTACCTTTAAATCCCTTTGAACTCTTTGACCTAGCTTCTTCCTTCTTCCTTCTTGCAAGATCTTGCACCAAAGAGCAAGCCCCACACAAATCTCTTGATCTTCACACGCAAAACCCTAGCTTTTCCTCTCTCAAGCTCTCCCACACATTTTTGCTCAAATGAGCATTCTAAGACCAATATGGTCTAATATTACTTATTTCTACTAAGGTCATGTTTAGCACTTTAATAAATCCCATTTCTCATTTTTTTCGCATTTTAACTCTTCATTTCACTTTCATTTATCATTTAATTTAATTGGCATTTAAGCTCATTCTCATTAGACCCTTAGATCCTCATTTTACAAATTTCCAAACTTGCCCTTTTTCACTTAGGTTTATTTCCGGGTTCCATAAATTTCTCATTTTAGCATATAATAATTAATCCTATGCTCACATATTCATCTCACATTTCACTATTTAATTGTTTATCAGTTTTCCCCGAAAAAACCCAAGTTTGCTCAATTTATACCCGGAATATATAATAAAATTATTAGAAAAATTTTAGGGTATTTTTGGGGCGTTACAACTCTCCCCCCTAACACTCCCACACAGAAAAATCTCTTCTCGAACACCACCCGAACACACACACACGAAACATTTATGATATTGTCACGCATCATTTCTCGCCTTCAAGTGGCTTCCTTGGTCTTGTGGTTTCTCCACAACACTTTGACCAGCAGAATCTTCTTGTTCCGCAATTCTTTCTCTTCCCGAGCCAAGATCTCCACTGGCTCTTCTTCATACGTTAAATCCGGTCTAAGCTCAATTGTCTCTAAAGATACTACATGTGACGGGTCCGATCGGTACCTCCTCAACATCGAAACATGGAAAACATTATGGATCTTTTCCAATTCTGGAGGTAATGCCAGACGGTATGCCACTGGACCCACTTTTTTTATTACCTCATATGGACCAAGAAATCTAGGGCTCAACTTGCCCTTTTTCCCAAATCTCATCACCTTTTTCCAAGGCGATACTTTCAAAAACACTTTCTCGCTGATCTCATATCGAATATCTTTTCTTTTCAAGTTGGCATATGACTTCTGTCTATTGGTGGCCACTTTCAATCTTTCTCTAATCATTTTCACTTTTTCTTCAGTCTCTTGTGTCAAATCGGGGCCAACCAATTTCTTTTCACTCAATTTCGTCCAGCACAACAATGTTATACATTTTCTTCCATATAAAGCCTCGTAAGGCGCCATTCCAATACTTGATTGGAAACTGTTGTTGTACACAAATTCAACTAAAGGAATGTGTCGATCCCAATTACCCTCATAGTCGATCACACAACTCCTTAACATATCTCCAAAATCCGATCACTTCGACCAGTTCGTCTGGTTTATACGCGGAACGCTGTACCGAAACTCAACTATGCCTAAGGCCTTCAGAATTTCTCCTTAAAATTCAAGTAAACCTCTGATCTCGGTCCTAAATAATGGATACAGAACTTTACAACCGAACTATTTCGATATACAAATTTCTCCGCTAGCTTATCGTTTAATAGTCGATTCGACTAGTAGGAAGTGAGTCGACTGTCAATTGGTCTACTACGACCCAAACTCGAAACATAAGTGCTTCCCCACAATGGTAACTCCAACCATAAACCACGGTAATTCTGTCCCATTTCCACTGGTGCCCTCGAGCAGTCGCACAATCCCAAAGAACTCGATGCCTACCTTACTCTGGTTGCCACCAAACACTCGTTACAAACTCGATACTCTCTTTTCATTCTGACCACCGTAATGACATTCAAATCTTGATACTTTGTGCTACCAGATGGAGTGGCAAAGATCCACTGGTGTGCCTCTTCTAGAATGGCTTTCCTCAAATCATTCTCATCGGGTACACAAACCCTATCCTTATAATATAAGGATCCATCTTCCTTTACCTCAAACTCATTTTCTTTACCATCTCCAATCTATTTCACTATGGCAGAAATTTTCTCATTACTCTTTTGTGCTTCTAACACTCGGTTCAACATATTCGGTCTCGCTATCAATTATGCAACTACGGTACAATCGTCTGTCAACGACAAATGAGCATTCCACACTTGAAGCGTTTGCATTGACTTTCTACTTAAAGCGTCGACCACTACATTGGCCTTTCCTGGGTGATAATCAATCACGCAGTTATAATCTTTTATCAATTCCATCCATCCCCGTTGTCTCAAGTTAAACTCTCATTGTGAAGGCAAATACTTAAGACTCTTATGATCAGTGTAGATGAAACACCTTTCTCCATATAAATAATGTCTCCAAATTTTCAGCCCAAATACAATTGCAAATTAATTCCAAATCACGCGGTAGTGGTGAAGTTCTTTTTTCTACAAATTCTTCAATTGTCTCTGCTATTGGGCTACCACTTTAATTTCTCTCAGATAGACACATCTAAGTCTATTTAGTGACGCATCACTAAAGATCACATATTCTTTATTACAGGTCGGCTGATTAAGAACCGGAGCCTCGATTAAGAACTCTTTCAACTTATCAAAACTTCTTTGACATTTTTCACTCCATTACTCTTCATTTTTGAGTAATTCGCCATCTAATGGTGAATATCGAACTCCCTTAACGAACCTTCTGTAGTAACTTGCCAGTCCCAGGAAACTATGCACTTGTGTAACATTTCTTGGTGGTTTCCAATCACGAACCACTTCTATTTTCTTTGGATCCACTCGAATTCCTTCTTTCGATACAATGTGCCCAAGAAAGGACACTTCATTCAACCAAAACTCACACTTGCTCATTTTCGCATATAACTTCTATTTTCTCAAAGTCTCTAACACTACCCGAAGGTGTGTGTCGTGATCTTCTCAATCCTTTGAATACACAAGAATGTTGTCTATGAATACTACGACAAACTAATCCACATACGGTCGGAACACACGATTCATTAGGTCCATGAAAGCCGTTGGAGCATTTGTCAAACCAAACGGCATTACAAGGAACTCATAATGCCCAATGCAAGGAAAAGACCCGAGAAAACCCCTCATTTGCCTAAGGCACCTGAAACCTAATGGCCTAACACTTCAAGGGATTTGCTTTCATAATTTAGTAAGTTTTTACTTTAAGATTTAATCACTAAAATCCACTCTTTTTATCATAACCCCAATATCCAAAATGAAATCACCAGTTTAAGCCTCACTGTCAGTCATTTCCACGAAGAAAACCCATTTCTTTTGACGATCCTAGAACCATTTGAGATCAGGTAGATAAGTTATATGTACGAGGTATTAGGTGAAAATTTTGTTTGACACACTTACTGCGATGAATCAAATGAAGGCCGTTTGCTCGAATGGTGCCTAGTGCTAAATGACTATCTTGTGATACTACATCCTCTCACCAAGCTGGTGATTTTTCTCCCATCATTTTTTTTTTAGCATTTTACTTTTAGTTTGCTTAATATCCTTTTTTTTTTTCAGCTAACCTTAACCCTTTTTGTAGAATTGTTTCTATTTTATTTGGTGTTTGTTCTGTATTCTGTAGGAGCCTGCGCTTATAAATGGATTTGAGATTCTCATGTATTATTAAAAGTTAACATTCCAACTGGAATCAAATCTTGAAGTGAGCTTGAATTTGAACTAATGAAATCCCACCTCAGCAGACCTAAATTTCCACTGCTCTTCAAAGCAAATTCCTATTTTTAACACTTTTCAAATACCTATTTTGCTTATTTTTAACACTTTTCATCTATTTTGTTTCCTGTTTCATGTGGTTCATCCTCTCCAATCCCTGACCACATTTCACTCATAGAGGTCACTCCTCCCTTAAATTCTCTCCATAACCACATTGAGGACAATGTTGTTCAAGTTAGTGAGTTTAAAGAAGGAAGTGCTTATTCTGTCTTACGAGCAAATTTATTTTGGTTCAAATAGTTTTTGAATAGTTTGATACATGTTTGCTTAGTTTTTCCACAATTTTTTGTTTTTTTGAATTCTGAGCCTGCAATGGAAGAAATTGAAAATGTGCTTCAATGCTCTTGATTTTAGAGTTGTTTTATGCTTATAAAAGTTGATGAAGTATGGAAAATCCTCTTGTCTTCAACCTTACCTCTTCCACTTTGAGCTAATCACACACTGTGCACATTAGGTTTTAATTATAAGCTGAAAAACTACCTTGCCTCCTAAACCTTGCAAAATCTGGCCTAGTACTATTGACCACCTTTAATAGGTTGGGATCCCTTAAAAGACTAATGAGTCTCAAAAAAAAAAAAAAAAAAAACAAAAGACCAATGTCTCTAAAAAAAAAGAGAGAAAAAGATATTTGTGACACTTACCTTGAAACCTGAGCACAGTCCAAGTGGTATATGGCGAAAGTATTTAGCCTAGTGGCCCGTCAACTCGGGCTGGGAGTCACCGATTCTTTCTGTCAAGCCGTTATAATGGTGAATATGTGAGCCATTAAATTTATAAAAATATATCAACTTATTAAAAGTCCGAGGTGAAATCCGAAGAGTTAGTGGGTTGAAAAGATCCTATGACTGCTGCCTAAACCTTGATTAGTTATCATCGTGGACCCTCGTTATAAGACAATTGTGGATCTTGTGATAGTCTTCATTGCACCCCTACAATAAAAGAAAAAGAAGTTGTGAAATAAAAGGGGTTCCTGATCTATTGAGGTTGGTCAGTCTGCTAGGTGTAGAAAAAGAGCTAGGTTGGGGGGTAGACGATAGTTTGGCATACTATATTTGAAATCAATCATGTTAATATGTAGGCGTTGTTGAAGGCTATAGGTTGGTTATTTAGAGTGGGAAATTCTTTTGATACTTGAATTTGTATAGTGTATACTTTCTAGATAGTCATCGAAAGGTGATTTTGATGACTCTTGTTGAAGGTCAGTTTTCCTCATTACTTTGAAAAACCTTTGTTTGTGGATATATAGAACTTTGTTTTAGATTACTTATCTCTTTCTTCATTTCATATGCATCAGCAACAAAAGCCGCCAGGAAGATTTACTACCCAAAAAAGATTTTATGCCTAAACAATCTATGTTGAGACTTATGTAGTAATTGACCTAATTGGTCTAATCACATTACACTTGTATATTGCTAATCAGTGTTGTGCAAGTTTTGTTGTTTTGGGAGGCTATAATAATCTAAAGTGTGGAATTGTGCTCAAAGCATGAAGAAGATGTATTATAGCTCAAAGCTTCGTGCCAAAGAAGGTAGAAGCAGTAAGGTAAGGTATATGCAAGTGAGCAACCTTCCAATTTCATGGGGCGGTTGTCTCTCAAATTTGTAGTTGTAAAATTCACGCACTCGTGAAATTGAACTTCTTTTTGCACCTTTAACTTTTGGTTTTTATTTTTTTCCAGCCTTCTTTCCTCATAGAATAAATTCTAAGAACTTATGTATCTTCGTAATTTGTTTTAATTATATAAGTGGCTAATATCTTACAAAGTGTACTTTTGGGACATTCAAGAAGGATTTTGACAGCGTTGATAGAGTGTTTAAACACTACGTTGTAAATCCGCGCTGTTCTTACTTATTTTCTTAATTTATTTCATATTTAAATTAAGTATTATTTGATGCCCAACATCCGATTTTTGTAAAGGTGTGTGAACCATGTGTGAACAGGTTTTTTGGATGCATTGATCTTGAGGTGGAAGCATAAAATGATCGAGTCGCGACGTCCCAACGTCACGAAGTGTGTTACCAAGCAAAGAACGTCACATGTCTCTCGATCGCCGTGGACGCCCCACGCTTCGCCACGGTCAACAAGCGCAACGTCGCTATGTCTCAACGTCAGCGATACCGCGCGATTCTGCCTCTCCACCGCTAAAGCAAAAGGGGACCGCACTGAGGATGGGAAGATCGCACAATCAAAGGTGCTAAATCGTAATGCCACGACCTTGACCGGAAGCATATTCGTCATTTGTGTATTTTTCTTCTTTCGATAGGAAGATCATGCTTTATGATTAAATAATCGGTGTTCTGCTATTCGGGTGATGTTCTAGATTTATACTCAGGGTGTTGTTGAACCCTCGTCACTATTGTATGGATTATTAGTATTTTTATATTATTCAGCTGAACATAACTTGTTAATAATCGCTTATATCTCGTGGAGTCATTTACACAGCATGTCCCGCCACATTAATGGATTATACCTGATATCCTCATGATTCTAGTATTGAGTGATACCCAGATTTGAGAGATAAACTTCGTTGATCTCAATAGAGATAAGTCTGGATCCCTGAGGTGGCAAGTAAGGTTAGAACATTTAAGTATTTCTCAAGTATCGAGCCAGTAGAGATACACTCAACTCTACTAGCGAGAGATAGCTGGATACACCTCGAGAGAGGGTATTTTAAGCAAGATCACCTAGCCATCAATAAGTTATAAAGAAACTAAGAGCATCATCTTAGGAAATAATCCACTAAAGTGGGGAGATGATAGCCCTGGGTCTCCATTATATAGTAATTCATTAAGATCGATTAATTTAGTTTAAGTTCAGACACTAATACTCTTTCACCCAACGGTTATATCCAGATAATATTTAAAATCCAATCTCCTCAGATTCAAATACACTTATCCCCGTGACTGATATCCGCATTCTATAGGTATGATTATATTACTTGGGGGCGACAAAGGCACTTGCACACATAGGCGCATATATATACACACCACACTTTCAAATTTATCAAGTTTTCAGCGCCTGCTCTAGATAAGTTTAGAGTGATATAGAGAATAAAGCACTAGATATTACTCTGGAATTTTATTTTTATTTGTTTTTACTAAGTAATGGTAATTTGGTTTTTTGTTTTGTAAAGTATTTCAAATAAGGCTGTACTGAAAAGGACGCATCGGATCGCTAACCGGCTATCCGCTTTGATCCCGAAAGCAGAAAGAACTTTACAGCGTATCACGTCGAGAACAGAATTGCATTAGACTAAACAGCAATCATGGAAAACAATGAGGAGCAGGATCTTTAGCATTGAGCAAACAGCCACATAGGGTCGAATGGACAATCTATGAATCAAGCACTGCAGTCATTTATGACAACCGTGATATCCATTTATGCTGTTAGGAAGAGTTTGCCCTACCGCCTACGCTTGTTCAGATACTATCCAAGACCACTCATTCAAAACAACTCGAATAAGTCAGAACCTTTACGTGAGATAAGCCGTAACATCTACTACTGACGCCCAAATGAGAATCCAAATATGCATCTAACCAATCAGTCTACGACACGCACCAAGCACAATAGGTTAATCAAGAGGCACTCAGTTGAAATTGTTCCTGTATACTCACTAGGAGATAGAGCTCAAAACATTGAATAACAAAAGTCACCGATTCCTCACTTCATGGAATGACTTATGCGTAGTTCCCACTAAGTTTTTCTCCCACCCTCGAAAAATTGTCAACTTGTGCAAGAGATCAATACTTTTGGACAACTAGAGGAAGAGAACCTCGCAGGCATGATAGATTTCCCACGTAACTATTGAGGAAGTGCCTACATCACAGACCACCGTATGGCGTCCATAATGGTAATGGTCTCGAGGAATGCCACTAGAACAAAGGATCGGCGCCTCTACCGAGGGTACCCACGAAGAAAACCACGGACCAAGCGCATGAAATCTGGAAGATGTCATACTAATACAAATCAATGGTCGAGAGAAGACTACGTTCACAAAGCCGTGGGTGGTACGGATAATGAGGTTCTCAACAATCGTTACGCATGTTACATTGACTAGATGCTTAACTGTATTGCCGCAAACACAGCGCCATGGCCGCACTAATCCACGGAGTTGCAGAATTATGGAGGACGCACAGCGCACGCCACAGAAGCCAAATGTAGAGTGAAACAAGATGTGTCGAGGTTCAATCGAGTCAAACGCACAAAGAACAAGGATGTGATGGGGAAACAAATCATCATAACCAAAATCAAGGCCAGGGGGGTTGTAATACTCAAAATCGTCAATCGTAACAATTACAAAGATTGGAGGTCAATCAACAATACATCACCCCGAGAGTGAGCGAACTAAAGATCCAGAGTGCAGACTGGGATTAAGTTTCATGTATGTCACTCACATACTCATTTTGGCGAGTGAGACAAGAAGGTAATATGCAATAGATGTGCAACCCAATTGAACAATCACAAAGACAATTTGAGAAACTTGAGGCATGTGATGGGGCTCAATACGTAATCTATTTTGACGAAGGTAAATCGAAGTTCCTTACTGCCAACCTCGTAAGGAACCCGAGAAGAGATGGGAAACGAATATGTTAAAGGCCACGCCGAGAAGTGGTAAAGAATTGGCGACATGTGGAGCAATCCCCGCTATAGAGGAGGTAGGAGATCAGAAAGTCATCCAGCTTTCACTAGAATAGATGATGTGTGATATAGTCAGCCTAAGAGAAACAACAGAGGAAACACAATCACAAGGGACAACTCACCAATTCCGTATCCACAACGTCTTGCAGTTACAAAAATATTAGATAAGGTCACCAAGTTCGTGGGAAGTGTTCAAGAAACTACACATCATATCCTTGTCGATGTTCAAAACGATGCCCAAATATGTAAATTCTATGAAGGACACACTGCCTCTAAGAGAAGATCGCGTATTTCAAATAGTTAACTCAATCAGGATGCAGAGTGCCATGGCCGGTGAAGCCGCCGCAAAAAGCTAAAAGACCCAGGTAGTTTCACTATCCCATGCACCATCGGAAATGCTATCTGAGAGAGCATTGTGTGATTTGGTGCCAGATTAATCTACGCCCTCGCTCCATTTTTAAACGTTCGGGATTAGGTGGGAAGCTCGCCCAACTACGTCACACTTCACCGGCAGATGTGGTGTCCTTAAAGCATCCGAGAGGGGTGATAGGAAGATGTCTTAGTAAAGGTTCACAAGAAGTTATCTTTCCCCAAACATTTACCGCATTAGATATGGAAGAGGATAAAGAAATACCCATAATCTGGTAGACCGTTTTTCTTGCAACCTGCAGAGCAAATGATTGATGTTCAGAGGTGAGTAATCCAAACGAGTGTATGATAAAGTCAAGTTCAATGTGTTCGGGCTTCATATATTGTCCCATAGTGTGATATGTTTCATGCGTAGATAAGAGAGGTTATATATCTAGCCAAAGTGGTCTCACTCAAATCTCTTCGAGGCTAGCCTAAGATGTAATGATTCCGAGAATATGAGCAAGAGGGAAGAGGAATATGTAAATGGATGGATTTCGACCTAATAAGGAAATACTTAATCTCTAGTGAAAGTCCTAAAACGCGATACCATCTACGAACAACCACCCAAGATGGAACAAAAACCTTTACCTAGCCATTTGAAGTATGCATATCTTGGGATAGCATCCACCTTACCAGTGATCATCTCAGCATCCTTGACTGAATTAGAGGAGGAGAAGTTATTGAGGGTCCTTAGAGATCATAAAAATGCGCTCGGATGGTCTCTAGCCGATTTAAAAGGGATTCACCCTTCCACACATCAAGATTTTGCTGGAAGAGACACAAACCCCTGAAGCACAGAGGAGGTTGAATCCAACTATGAAAGAGGTAGTCCCAAAGGAGGTAAGAAGTGGTCAGATAATTCCGGTAATTTTACCCTATTTCAGACAAAGGCATGGCAAGTCCGGGGCCTAAGTAGTACCTTAAGAAGGGAGGAACAACCGCTTATATGAACTTAAAATAACATATTGTTGCCTTCTCAAACAGTTACCGGATGGAGAATTTGTATTGATTATCGAAACTCACAAAGCTTGTAATTAAAAGATCATTTCATCGCCATTTCTCGATCGATGTTGGATCGATTAGTCTACTGCGAATATTATTGCTTTTTGGATGGATATTCTGGCTACAATCAAATTGATATAGCCCTTGAAGATCAAGAGAAGACGACATTCACATGTCCCTATGGGACATTCGCATTCAGGAGGATGCCCTTTAGGCTATGCAATGCGCCGTGCACTTTCCAACGATGCATGATGGCCATATTCTCAGATATGGTTGAAAAGACAATCGAGATCTTCATGGATGATTTTTCGATTTTGGGTAATTCATTTGACAATTGTCTGGAAAATTTGAGATCAGTGTTAATAAGATGCGAGGAGACCAATCCTCAGACTAATTGGTGAGAAGTGCCATTTTATGGTACAAGAGGGTATTGTACTCGGACTTCGAATTTCAACAAGAGGAATAGAGGTAGACAAAGCAAAGATTGAAGCAATTGAAAAATTACCTCCACCATCATCGGTAAAAGGGATAAGAAGCTTTTTAGGCCACGCTGGATTCTATAGGCGATTCATAAAAGACTTCTCTCAGATTGCAAAACTGTTGTCTAATCTCCTGGTCCAAGGGACCCCATTTAAGTTTAATGCCCAGTGTTTGCGTGCATTTTCAGTATTAAAAGATAAATTGGTATCGACTTCTATTATAGTAGCTCCTGATTGGTCCTTTCCATTTGAGCTTATGTGAGACACAAGTGATTTTGCGATTGGAGCAGTGTTAGGGCAGAAAAGAGAGAAAATTTTCCAAGTAATCTACTATGCGAGCAGAACCTTGAATGATGCTCAGTTGAATTACGCCACTACAGAAAAAGAACTATTGGCTATTGTCTTTGCTTTTTGAGCACCAGCCTTATTTGATTGGTAACAAGGTCGAGTCTGAGACCGATCACTTCCGGCCATAAAATACTTGATGACTAAAAATGACGCCAAACCCCGACTAATCCAGGTTCTTGTCAGTAAGAATTCAATGTAGATCAAAGATAAGAAAGGTACAGAGAACCTAGTTGCAGATCATCTTTCACGGTTGGAAGGGGCAAATGATGAGGTTCAATTGAATGACGATTTTCCTGATGAGCAACTCTTAGCTATTGAAGACAAGAGGGTTGTTCCATGGTTTGCAGATTACGTGAATTATTTCGTAGCCAAGGTAGTCCCTCCGGAATTTAACTATCAATAGAAAAAGAGGTTTTTCTCACACTTGAAACACTACTATTGGGAGCAGCCAATTCTTTACAGACATTGTGCTGACCAAGTGATCCGGAGATGTGTGCCCGAAGATGAAATGAATAGTATTTTGAACCACTGCCACACTTTACCATGGTGGATGACTTCGGTACGAACACGCCCAAGGTTCTAATCGTGCTTTACCGGCCTACCTGCTTAAGGATGCTCATCACTGTGATCCACATGTGACAAATGTCAACGAATGGGGGGCATTTCTAGAAAGGATGAACCGCCCATGCATCCCATCCTGGAAGTAGACTTGTTTGATTTATGGGGGATGGATTTCATGGGACCATTTCCCCCATCTTATAATAACCTGTACATCTTGCTGGCAGTAGATTATGTTTCAAAGTGGGTTGAAGCAATTCACCTGTCTTAACGATGCTGAAGGTAGTGCCCACTTCTTCGTGCTCACATATTCTCGACGGCACCCTCGAGTTAATCGATCACGATGCACAATATCATTTCTAATAGGATGATTGACAAAGTCTTGCAAAGTATGGGGTGCCATCAGATATCCCTTGCATATCACCTATAGCCAAATGGGCGCGCAGTTATCAAATCGGAAATTAAGTCGATTATAGAAAAAGTTACTAGCCCAGTGAAATACTAGTCTAAAAATATTGAAGATGCACTCATGCACTTAACAACATTTAAAACACCCTTGGGTATGTCACCCAGAATTGTTTATGCAAAGCATGCCACCTACCAGTTGAATTGAGCATCGAGCCTACTCGGGCAACCTCCTGCTAGCTTGAACATGCATGTAACACCAGCCTATGAGGAAGTGAATGCCATAAATGCGAATCAGACTAATTCAGAACGAAGCTTATGAAAAATGCCCGCATTACAAGGAGTACAAATGCTCGGCACGATAAACATATTACTGTGAAGGGAATCTGAGGCGGGCAATGTGCCCTTTTGCTTAATCTCGCCTAAAACTTTTTTTCTCTGAAATCAGTCCTGATGGTCAGACCTTCACGCGACCATACCTTCCACATGGAGGGCAGAGGTTACATATCCCGAGAAAGGAACATTCACGCTAATTACTAATAAACGGTTGAAGCCATATTTTGGGGCGTAGTTCAATGCTGATATGCGACTATTCAATTGACCGTATCAGCGGTGCCCGCGTATAACTAAGAGCTCGAGTTCACGAGCACGTTGAGATTCAGAGCTGTCGAGCTAACGACATTAAACATAGCGCTTCTTGGGAGGTAACCCAAGTTTTTCTTGAAATTTTCCTTTATATGGTTCATTTTTTATTATCTGTTTTAAGTTTATGTTGGTTTGTTGTTTCATTCAATTTGAATCCCTTTGATGTCTACTCAGACCTGCTCAAAGTATTGGGAGGATCCGTCATGCGCCTATACTTCGTGTTCGAGAGTCACATATTGCAATTAGGGGAGCTTTCTTTACCTTAAGCCATTGATGAATATTTTGCATTTGGGTCTTCTCCCCGCCACATCGCGATCGTTAGCTTTCAACGTCACGACTCAACGTCAGCGATCCCCAACATCGCGACGCTCGCTTTTTCTCCGGTTCCGCCGCACGCCATTTTTGTCCTCCTCCTGAACGTCATGACGCGATACCACGCGACGCTATTTTGTACTCCTCCTCGAACGCTCGCGATTGATCCTGCAACGCCGCGACGCTGGTTTTAATTACTGGAACGCCGCTACCGCCAGTTTGCATCGTCGCGACGTTGGCTACTTTCCTTCTTTCTGAACGTCACACTTTGCATTCGCATCGTCGCGATCGCTGACCCCCAAGTGCATCAAAACCAATTCTTGTATTTTCTCATACCTCGTTCCCTCCCTTTGCTTGGACCTCTAGTGCACCCTTTGTCGCCCGCACTCAACCTCGCTTCTCTATCCACCTGACAATTCGCCTGAGCTTTGGCTTGTTTTGTGCCCTCCGACACCATCACTCGCAGCACGCCACCACCATCTCCTTCCACACCTACTAGTCCACTGTCCCTGTCTCGCGCCATCCACACTACACGTAGGTGTCCTTGCCTCGGTTAGGTCTTATTCGCACCTGTTAGGTCTAGTCCTCCATATTAGGTTTAGGGTGAGCCAGTTGGGTTTGTCGTATGTCCTAGGGCTTGTGTCTACTTCTCCATGTCTATTTGGTCTTTAGTTTATAGTGCACCTGTGAGGTGCCTCGGCTATTGCTACTGTCTAGACAACCCGGTGTGACACCTCGACATTTACGTTGTCCTTCTAGGAGCTCTAGTAATTCCACCTACGTCAGGTAAGAGGCAAAAGTTTCCCACTAAACGGGGTCGGGCCAGTGAGGACCCGACCCCGACTTTCGATGTCACGAGGTTCGTTAACGAAGGTGCCGCCGATCGGTTCGGCACCATCTGCAAGAACCGCTCTTTTATCAAAGAAAAGGGTTTCCATCACCCCGACGACTTCTTCCGCAAGACTATTGCAACATGGGACGGCGGCGCTTCGCTAACCACCTCATCCGCACCGCGAAGGAGCGTGGTGCGAGAATTCTATGCCAACCTCGCTCCCATCGCCGTCAAGAAGGTCCTGGAAGTGGTGTGTTGCACTTTAAAGTCCTGAGTCATCAACCACTTTTATAATCTTGATTGTCCCCTGAGCCTTTCGATCGATTTTTACGAGTAATTCGATTACCCCGAGGTCATTCGGTCTTGACAAACGGGCTGTGTGAGTGGAAATCATCAATGAGGCCACATCGCCCACTTGGCGCTGGGCATTTGGCATATATCCCCAAAGTCTGGCATCACTTCATCACGTCAGATTCATTCCTAATGCACGAACGGTGTGAAGGATCGCTGCCGCGCCTTGCTCAATTATGCCATCATTCGATATTTCGTTTCGATGTCAAGTGTTATGAGGATGCCATCCTCCATAACCGTGACGCTGGCGTGATGAATCAGCACCTTCTCATTTATGGCCTATGCAAACGAGCCGGGGTGCCCCTAAATGACAACGAGGCGTGGTTACACCCAATCAAGGCTATCTCGGTTAAGCGGGACAAACCGGGTGTACCACGACCTGATGGGACTTATGATTCGGGCCATGAGCCCGAGTACGAGGACGAGCTCCACGACTATCAGGCCCACTTTGGACTCCCCGGGCGATCCCAGATGATACCGCAGTCCTCTACTCACCCACCTCCACCACCACCACAAGACCACACGGCCTCCCATCCAACCCCCACACTGACTTAGAGGATCCTGCTCGCCTACCTAACGCTTCATGCATTCTCGGGATGAGACCCAGATAATCGAGTCCTCCTTGCTAATGTGATACGGAGGCCCTTCGTGGCCGACATGCTGTGATAAGTTCCAGCCAACCAGCCACCAGGCTCCCAGCTAGCACAGCCCTTCCATCCCAATTTCTGGCAAAATTTTTCGCTTACCACTGCAATTGCCACCACCACCATCGCAAGACTCATCCATCGTGGAAATCCATTCACCTTCTCCCGTTTCTTTATTGCCGCGAGGAAGGCATACTTGTTTGGGGTGTGGTGGTGGATCGGCTCTTTATTAGATTAGTATAATTTTTGTGATGGTTTTATTTTCATGTTTGTGCTTCGTACTTAGCTTTCATTTACACTTGTTCATTTTAGGTTGTCGAAATGTGTTATCCGTCATGCTTCGTATATATCAAGATCTATGTTAAAGGGTGTCGCAATAGAGTTTGAAGGTTTGGTAGTGTGCGTCGCCGTTGGTGAGTCAAGATCACTTTGTGCCGAATCACTATTATCATGAGAATTAAATATATGCCCCAAAAGAGGATTCATCGGGTGTTTGATGTCTGAATTAGTCAATGTTTTGGAGGCAGTGAATCACCTCCGGATATTCAATAAAATGTTTCTCAATGAGCCTAATACACTCACACACAGATGACCTCTAGGGTATGCCTAGATACCGAACCCGCTTACTGGGCGGTTCAACAAACCCCTGAGCTCCTTAAACACCAAAGAGATGGGACACCGGGGCAAAAGAGATCGCCTCTTGGCCCAAAAAAATAATGAGAGAGTATATATATATATATATATATATATATATATATATATATATATATATATATATATATATATAGTTAGTAACAATAAGTGGGACTATCCCGGTATACCTGAGGGCCTTTCTAAAGACCAATGCCTCCGAGCCAACTCGGCCGAGAGTCACGGGATTTCACGCCCAAGCATAGGATGCAGGATGGAAGTTTCCCATGCCTTAGGGCCTCAGCCAGTCAGAGTGTCTCGGTGACGCTCGAGGAACCGAATGCCCTAGTGCCCTTAAACTACAACCAGTGGGAGCCCAACAACCAAGCCCCGCTACATGAACACTTAGCATAAACTTACGTGCAATTAGTTTTGTTTGATGTTATGAGAAGTGTTCGAAAGCAAACTATGCCTTATCATTTAGTTAGATTTTCCCAATTAGGTGAGTTTAACTCAACTTTTGGGGGTGTCGGAACCTAGGTATAAACTAGAGGCTTGGCTAGACCAAAACACATAGTTTTGGGAAGGTTATTGAATATCTTGGGAGGATGAGGCATTAGTCAATTACACCGACTTCAAATCTAATTCTTCGAAGCTCAACACCTTGCGAATCCCTAAACTCAACAAAATAGCAAAAGTGTGGAGTCTACCAATTTGATAATTGGCTCATCAAGATGTGCAAGACTATCCTAGTGTTAGGCTATGGTATGTAGTGTGTGTGTGTGTCAAGGTTAGAGCCGGGCTTCTGCTCGGGGACAAGCAAGAAGCTGTCGGGGTGTGATGAGTGCCTTAAACACCATGCCAAACCTGAGTTTATTCTATATTTTTAGTCGTATCAGACAAATTAAGTATTATTTACGGCCTCGACATCTCATTTCTTTTTATAGTGTGTGTGAACCGTTGTGTGAACTGGGGTTTTTCGCATTTTTTTCGATAAGAGGTGGGAAGTGCATAAAGCTAATCGAACGTCGCGACGCCCCAACATCACCACGCCGTCAACAAATGTGAAGCCAACAAGCAAAGAACATCAAGATGTCTCAACGCCCCGATTGCTCAACGCCACGACGCGTAACGCCGCGGACGCTCACATTCCCATTCCTCCATCATTAAAAGAAAAAGGGATCAAAATCGAGGGATGGAAGATCGCACTAACTTTAGTAAGGCACAAAATCGTAATAAAATACCTTGATTCGAAGAAGAGCCCATCATTTGTGGCTTTTCTTTTGAGGTAGAGTACTGATGTTTTATAGATTAAACACCTGTTCTCATATTCAATATGTTCTAGATTTATACCAGGGTGTTGTTGAACCCCGTCACGATCATGGATTAAAAGATTAGCATTTTATATTATTCAGCTTGTTCATAACCCAACATCATGAGCATTCTGAGTCATTTACATGGTGGAGTCCGCCAACATTAGCGGATTATACCGATATCCGAGATTCAGAGATGATGATACCTGTGGATTTGAGTAGAGCAAACTGGTTGATTCGTAAATGTGAGATATTCCGATCCCGAGGACGGCAAGTAAGGTTAGAACATTTGCCATTTCGAGTATCGAGTCATGTAGATACACTAGAACTCTACTAGCGAGATAGGCTGACACCTCGAGAGAGGTGGTCACAAGCAAGATCACCTAGCCATCAATAAGTTATAAATAAACGAATGTAATCATCTTTAGAAATAATTCATCGAAAGTGGCAGGAGACATAGCCCTAGTCTCCATTATACAAGAATTCATTAAGATCGATTAGTTTAGTTTAAATTCGTACACTAGTACTCTTCACCCACCGGTTATAGAACTTTCGTATACATTTAAAAGCCAATCTCTGTATTCAACACACACTATCCCCGTGGATCGATATCCGTACCTTACAGGTACAATCGTGACACTTGGGGCGACGCGCACTTTCAAGCATTACAGCATACATATATACACACCACGCTCAAATTTACTGCAGGCCGATGAAGCTTCTATTTTCTCATTTTCTTATTCTTTTTCTCAACAGCCAAACAACCTCCTCTCGAGAAGAGGGAGGAAATGACTAAAACCCTTCGCTTTCCTTTGGAGTAAAGGAAAAATAGGTGAAGGTACTGATGGAAAGATAGGGTTTACAGCCAATGGAGGTATTTTCCACCATTAATGGTTTTTTTCAAATATTGGTTTCAATCCCTTCGTTACCTCTCGAATGGATCCGTACTCTTGATAAGATTTTTAGGTCTAAATGGGATGCTTATTGCTGAGTCCATTGACATTCATTAGTTAATCATTTATGGGTTATTGGGAGGCGATTCAAGGTGATGTTTTTATTTCCTTCAAATCCTTGGTTCGATCCCTTCGAGTCTCCTTGAATGGTTAGTGTTTGCAAGCCTCGTGGCTCATTGCATTTATTGCTGTAAATCACGATGTTCGCAAGTACATTACATCATGGTTCACTGGTTGAGTCAGATGTTCTTCATTGTTCACCATTAATAAAGAAAATACTATCTTCAAAGATATTTATTGAGGGTCGGCTTATTATAGCTAAACCCAAGAACCGATTCTATAGATAAATCTGCATGTTATCCTCCCTAATTCGAGAATGTAATCTCTGATAACCCCTCCTTTGCCTGGCTGGTTAAACCTAGTGACCCACGCCTCTTAAGGGGATTTGTTTACATATTTATTAAGTTCTTACCTTCAATTTTAATCACTAAGATCCACTCTTTTTATCATAACCCCAATATTCAAAATGAAATCACCAGTTTAAGCCTTACTGTCTATCATTTCCATGAAGAAAACTCATCTCTGTGGGCGATCCTAGAACTACTATACTATAGTAGCTATGCTACGCTAGTATGAGGTATTAGGTTATAAATTTTGTTGATTAATACCCTACGGGCGACGGATCTCATTAGCTCGACGGGCCGCTTAACCGCTTTCAGGTTAAGCCACAGACGTCTCCGTCCGCGCCAGGTTAAGCAAATTAGTTGATATCAGGTCATCTACAAGGAGCTCAAGGCCAATCTATCAACCAATTTTTAATTCTAATATTATTTAGATCACCAAATTAAGTGTGTAGAATCTCTAAGTAATTTACTAAAGACAACTAAGGGGTATTCCTTCCAATTAATTAAATATCTAGGGTTTTGATTTCACCTAATCACGGTTGATGGATATTTAGAAAAATGTAACTTAATTGTATCACTTGCAATAATTAATGGTGAGTTGATCTTTTATATGCATCAATCTCTCTCGAGCATTGAGCACCTATCCTAATAGTGAGTTGTATTGCATCTCTGCCTCAAACCCTAATACTATCAAAGGCGTTACTGGAAAACCCTTTTTTCTACGTATAAAATTATGGTATCTTTACTCTTTAATTTATTATACGATATATTTTTCGTGTACCTAAGGCTTATCATGTTTTGGTCTCAAAACCCTAGCTTGAGCAAACCTATATTGATCAAGTACAAGTATGAATTTAATATAGAAATAAGACATTCAATAACTACAAGAAATCAAACTAAGAATATAAATTAATGTTAACCCATCATTCGAAATTAGGGTTACATCAATACCCTAGCCTAATGGTTTAGTTCATAATAGAAAAGGAATACATCATGTTCTTAGAATCCATACAGATTAAAACAAAAAACAAAGGAAAAGAGTAAAGATAACAAAGAAACTCTATTCCTATCCAAGCCTTCGCCTTATCCCATGTCGGCATCCGTACCTCTTCTTTCCCTTCAAAAAAAAGGTGATTTTTGCTTTTATATCCCAAAATTCGGTGAACAACTCCAGGTAACGTCGCGACGTTGGATGATGATTTTGCATTTCTCTATCTTCAAGTCTCCAACATGTCTCCAATTGCACCATTATACCTAAAAGATTAATGAGAAAACCAAATATTATAAATATATCAAAACAATGCTTATTTAAACAAAATATAGATAAAAAACACACTACAGCCCAGGTATGTAATGAGTGTTTTGGACACTCATCACACCCCCAAACTTAGCTTCTTACTTGTCCCCAAGAAAGAGACTGACCCAAAACAAAACAACACTTGAAAATAAAGCACCAAAAAATATATGAAATGAGTATGATGAACATGCTACTTAAAAGAAAGATCAAATTGAACACAACTTGGCAGAATTAGCTTTTTTGACTAAAATTTAGGATCCTTAAGGTTCATAAACTCCCTAAGGAACATAGCAGAATAAGGTATGGTTGAAAGAGCAATTCAACCCTCCATATCCTCAATGACCTTTCCCACAAAATCTACGCGTAGCCGATTTATTATCTTCAATGTATAGCAGGGTTCTAATGCCCCCAGACTTAAGTTTAATTCACCTATTTGGAAGAAGCTAACTAAGAAAGGATGATAATGCACCCCTTTTTATTCACATTAAAAATTTTACAATGAAAGAAAACCTGTGCTTGGAAGTTTTAGCTGAGTGTCACTATAGCAGGGATCCATTGGCGACTCCCCACCAATTGGTTAAGGGCATAAGGCATTTAGTTCCCCTCGAACTTCACCTCGAACAGTCAACCAAACTTAAAGGCCCTAGGCTGTGGGATGGATCCATCTTCTGTCCCATGTAGCAAGCAGTGAATTCAATGACTCCTTGCTAGTTGGCTCAAGGCATTAGCTTTAAAAGGCCCCTCGAACTGTGCCCGGGATTCCGATTAGATTATCCCACTTATTCTAATTCACTTACTTCCTTTTGACATTTTCTTTTTCTTTTGATTTTTTTTTTTTTTTTTTTTGTTGGGGCTCAATGGCAATCCTCTTTTGCTTAGGTGTCCCATCACTTAGGTGGTTAGAATCCTCTAAGATTAGTTGAATTCAAGTAAAGGGGTTCGGGACCAAGGTATACACTAGAGATCAAACGCGTGTTTGTGCTAGATTCCCAGAGAAATAGCTTCTTGAAACACAATGAGGGTGATTAGGCTAATTAAGTCACCCATATCATACAAGCACACAATTCTAGATTATTTAAAAAAACTAAGGACCTACTTCGATTTTACACTTAGCCTTTATAAAAAATTTGTGTTCAAAATGATATTCTATTAGTAATCAAGTCATCAAACTCATTTAGACACACTAAACACACTAAAAAAAGCTATAAAAATGATACAAACACATAATCATGCAATGAAACGTAAAACATGCAAACACAATCATACAAATAACATAAAAACTTGCACCTTATTCTAAGAACATAGAAACTAAACTATATTACACTACTATGGTTCCAAGGCCTCCCGCAATGCTAAATAGGTAAATTAAAGCACAATACTACTCAAATAACTGTTAGAGAAGTGCTCTAAAGGCCATCACCTTTAGCACTTATAAGTATGGACTAACAAGAAACCTTATCTTTCTCACATTAAAGTATGGGGTTGCCTAGCTTATGTGAAGCAAATATTGTCAAACAAGCGAAGCTAAATCTAACAAGTGTCTATTTGTAGGATATCCTAAAGAAACAATGGGATATAAGTTCTACAACTCTTTGGAGCGAAAGGTGTTCGTTTCAAAGCATTTTTTTTTAGAAAGAGTTTCTTCAAAAATCCAGTGGGAGCAAAGTTGAGCTTGAAGAAGTTCAAGATGCTTAAGCAGATGCAAATCAACTACTTAAACTTGAGGCTGAGATTCATAGAAATGAAATAACAGCCAATCCTTCTGGAGCACAAGCGCTTCGTAGGTCAAGTAGGATACATACCGTTTCAGAGAGATATGGATTTCTCATAAGTGAACAGAATGACGTTTTGCTCATATAGGATAATGAGCCTACTACCAATGAAGAATATCTTAACAATTCAGAATATGAAAAGTGGCTTATAGCCATAAAGTCAAAAATGGATTCCATGTATAAAATCCAAGTATGGACTTTAGTTGACCCACCAGAAGGAATAAAACCCATAAGGTGCAAGTGGGTCTTCAACAAGAAGACAGACATGGAAGGTAAGGTTGTTACCTAAAAAGCTAGGCTTGTGGCTAAAGGCTATCCTTAAAAACAAGGAGTTGACTATGACGAGACTTTTAGTCCTATAGCCATGCTTAAATCCATAAGGATACTCCTGGCCATTCGTGCTCATTACGATTATAAGATATGGGAAATGGATGTGAAGACGACTTTTCTTAATGGAAACCTATAAGAGGATGTGTACATGACACAATCGGAGGGCTTTACATCTAAAGATGGCAGTAAAGAATGCAAGCTTCAAAAATCCATTTATGGATTGAAGCAAGCATCTAGGAGTTGGAACATTCGATTTGATAAGACAATCAAAGAGTTTGATTGTATAAGAAGGTTAGTGGGAGTGCTGTCATGTTCCTTGTGTTGTATGTAGATGACATACTACTTATAGGAAACGACTTCTCGATTTTACAATATGTCAAAATTTGGTTATCCAAGAATTTCTCCATGAAAGACCTTAGAGAAGCAACCTACATATTGGGGATTAAGATCTATAGAGATAGATTTAAAAGGTTGCTTGGTCTTTCATAATCAACATACGTAGAAAAAATGCTAAAAAGATTTAGCATGGATCATTCTAAGAGAGGGTTCATTCCCATGATCAATGGGATTACACTCTCGAAGTCCTTATGTCCCCAGACACAAGATGAAAGGACACACATGAGTTTGATCCCTTTTGCTTCGGCTATAGGATCAATAATGTATTCTATGATATGTACTGCATCTATATATCATATGCTACCTACGTCACGCATACTAACGAACCCTGGTGAGGGTCATTGGGTGGCTGTCAAGAATATTCTTAAGTACTTGAGAAGATGTAAGGATATATTCATGATATATGGAGATGGAGACAATTATCTTCATGTGAAAGGGTATACAGATGCCAGCTTCCAATCTGATATAGATGACGATAAATCTCAATCAGGTTATGTGTTCATATTGAATAGTGGTGCAGTCAGTTGGAAATGTTCCAAACAAGAGACGACTGTTGATTATATAAACGAAGTAGAGTACATTGCGACTTTTGAGGCATCTAAGGAAGCAGTTTGGATAAGGAAGTTCATCTCAGAATTTGGAGTGGTTCGCAGAATTATTGATCTTGTACCTCTATATTGTGATAACAATGGAGCCATTACATAAGCAAAGGAACCACAATCTCATCAAAGATCCAAACATGTACTCAAACGATACCACTTGGTTAGAGAAATCATTGGTAAGCGTGATGTAATCATAGAGAAAGTGCCCAATGATCAAAACATTGCTAATCCTTTTACTAAGCCATTTCCCTAAAAGAAGTTTGATTCTCATGTACTCACCTATGGTATTGGATATAAAGGCGATTGTCTTTAGATCAAGTGGGAGATTGTTATAAAAGTGCTTTAAAGTCCATCACCTTTAGCACTTATTGTACGTCTTATATTTATTTATAATAAGCACATCTTTATTTCTTTGATTTTCATTTAATATATGAATTGATAGCAATTTTAAATCAAATAAATGAAGTCCTTGATACATTACATAGCATAAAGGAAATCATGATAATGAGATTCCTATTATGTGTAATTTTGTAGTATCTAAACTATCCCTAGTCATAGGATCAACAAGATTAGACATTGGTGATCCGAACAGACTAGCACATGTTGTACTCCTTGATATGATCAAGCATATGATCTCATAAACTGTGATCATCGTGATGATTAGAGTAGACATGTGGATGCTTGCTAAGAGTAGCTAAGTTCATCGGAGACCCGCTATGAGACAATCATATGGATTATCTATTTAAACATTAATGATAATCTCATCATAGCCATGGTGCAAGTATCCTTAGACTTTAGGTGCTCAATGGTATCCTGGATAATAACTCTATACTTTGACTTTGATCCTTGTGGGCTTAAGAGAGGTTACTATTAGGTTGATGATTGGGTATAACTTTAGGTATTCGAAGGTAATTGAGTAGCCAATAAAGAATTCATCACTCCTGATAAAAGGAGGGTATACAGAGATCATGAATCTAAGAGACAAGATAAGTACACTTGGGCTAGTTCACGAGCGGGACCTCGACGCATAAATTCATGCTTCAACCAAGCCTGGGCAGATGGGAGTGAAAGGATAACATTGCATAATATATTGCATATGGAAAGGTTCCTAGTCAAACCCTTGACTCTTCCGCTCAATTAGGGGTCATGATGTGTTGCTGGATACCGCTGTTGACTTTCTTGAATCACAAGATTGATTCAAGTGGCCAACATAACCGAAAACCTAATGGGTCACACACTAAGAAGGTCTGAAGAAGGAGCAAAATGGCCTTGGATAGGATTCAAGCTAAGAAAAAGTGATTTGGATGAGATCCGAATTGAATAAGAATGCTTAGGGATTGGACTATATAAGGATTAGGAGAATCCCGGGATCATTTGGATGACTATATGGGTCATTGGGCTCATTCTTGGCCTAAAGCCTATGAGGATGCACACTACATGCATAGGGATGCATGTATGCAAACCCCCCTTTTTAAAGAGGGGCATTATGGTCCTTTCTGTAACGACCCAAAAATACCCTAGAATTTTTTTTATATAATTTTATTATATATTTCGGGTATAAATTGAGCCAACTTGGGTATTTTCTGGGAATTGTTAAATGAGTGTTGATTAAATTATTATATGGCTAAAATCCAAATGCAAATATTAAATGCTACAATGAGAAATTAATTGAACCCGGAAATAAACCCAAGTGAAAAAGGGTAAAAATTGGAAATTGTGAAATAAGGACCTAATGGTCATAAGTTAGAAAGAAGAAATGTCTACGTGTGATTAATGAGAATTTAAATGCAAATAGAGACAAATAGTGGGCAAGCTAGCAAGCTAACAAACGTGTGACATGGGATATTTAAGACCAAAAGTGGTCTTAGAAGCTCATTTTGAGCAAAACGGTTTAAGAGAGAGAGGAAGGGAGAGCTAGGGCTTCCAAAGTGAGGAGGTTGTGATTCTTGCTCCATTAAAGCAAGAGTTTAAAAGATCAAATTGAAGAAGTAAGCTTGGCATTGAAGATTGAAAGGGATTCAAGGTAAGAAAAAAACCAAACCCTAACCCCCTTTCTACTTGTGTTTGGGTTTAATAAAACCCCAAATGTGGTATAAAATGTTCTTGGATGGTTTTAGTTCAGCTTGACATTGTTTTTCATTGTTTAGATTGGTTTGGATTGGTTTAGAGTGTTTGTAAAAAGGGAAAATGTTGGGTTTTCAAAGGAAATACTGTCAAAATTTTGTCAAGACCCTTGTTCTTGTTTTAGCTATAGATTAAGTTATAATCATCCAAATGAAGTTATTATAATTGGTAAAGAACCATACGAGATAGTTCTACAAATGTATAGAAGGGACCAGGAGCAAATTATAGCTATAAGGCTCCCAAATACGGGCTTAAATGTGAGCTCTGGTAGCTCATGGGTTATGCTCTATTTTGGGTATTTTTATAGTGTTTTGGCCATAAGTTGAGTTTCACTCATCCAAATTGAGTGATTCAAAATTCTGGGTAAAATAGACTTCTAGGGGAATACTTTACTTGAAGTAAGTGCATGAAAATTGTAACCCTAAAGTGCCCATAAATTTGTCAAAGTGGAGCTATGTAAGAATAGTCTGATTCTGCTTTGCATATTGGAGTTGTCTGGATGTAAAATGCAATAACTTGAGTTTTGGTGATCCAAATTAGATGATTCTAGTTGGAAAAGAAACCTTAGAACCATATCTTCAAATGAGTAGAAGGAACCATTACCAATATATGGAGTTAAGACCCCTGAAATTGGGAATAACAGTAGGTAATCGAGTGAGCTGGGCATACCGACCAGTTTGGCATTAAATGCCAGAATCAGTTCGGTGATCCAAATGAGATGATTCAAATTCCTAATAAAAATAGACACATAGAGCTAAAAGTTTCATGAAGAAGTATGATCAAATTATGGCTCATGTATCCCCAGAAAAATTTTCAAGTGAAGGGGTATTGGATAAACATAAACCCTGACCAAAAACTCATAGAATAACCTACTAATATGTGATTGTCATCAGATTTGAATAAAGGGGCTTGACGAGGAGGAAGCCCATTGAAGTCAAGATTCAAGATCGGAATCAAAGTGATGATTTTGGTTTGTTCTATCTTCCTATTCTCAAGCTTCAAGATTTGAACTATTTGTTCTAAATGCATAAGAAAAACATATTTAATTGTTTTGAATTGATTTTGGAAGAAATTGATTGTGAAATGTTTGCAAATGAAAATTGCATGAGTATTGAAAATGAACCGTTTATACAAATGTACATATCGTACTGTATGTTGCTATAAAAGATTTGAACGGCCTTAATTGAATGTTAACCGTTTAATTCATATGAAGGATAGATTGGTATACCAATAAGGGTCAAAATAGCAGTACTACGAACGATTGTATTGATGTGTCACTCCGATCAACAGCCCAACGAGACCGTATCGGTAGTGTTCATTAATTGATTTTTTTTTAATAACAAGTCAGTAGCCCAGTGGGACTATGCTGTGTTATAAAACTGTTTTTATACCGGCCTACAGCCTAGCGGGATTGTGCCAGTGATTCCGATATCCTGTATATCGAAAACATAGGTTAAATTTTATTAAGGGCAGAACCAAATTGAATTGATTTGAGATTGTGGCAAATTGGAATTGAAAAGCATGATTGCGAATTGAAATGAAAGAGTATTGTGAAATGCATGATTTGATTGTCAATGACTTATTGCATATGGAGGTGTATATTCAGATTTGATCAATGAACCACAAAAGATTGTATATGAATAAGTATATGTATTGTATTGACATTGATCATCCAAAAAATCTGAAAGTTTGTTTAGTAAAACTACATGATTTGATTTAAACTGAAATCGAGAATGGAATTGTATAGAACCACTAAGCATGAAAATGCTTAGCATTTAGTTTTATCTATGCGTAGGTACCGATTGAACAAGAGCGAAAAGCAAGATCAAGGAGCGTCGAGTCATAAAGAAAGAATTGTGGAGTATGTCCCGACATATGCATTCACCCCATATCTCTTTTTGAACATTGATATTTTGTAAAAACAATTTCAACTCTAAATATCTATTTTGTAAATCATTTGAAAAGGCTTGATATGTCTTTATGGTAATTGTACTTTTGCATGAATGAAATGAAATGGGCTTACCCCTTTAAAAACGCTTCCGCATATTTGAAAAGGATTTTATGCCAACTGAAGTGTAACGCTACAACGTGTTTTTGATAAATGATTTTGATAAGGTGATTGAGTGACATTAGAGCAACCTGGACTCGGTTCGGACCCGCCAAACGGGTCGGGCCGGGAAAGGGGTGCTACACTTTCCTCCTAGTGTTTGGCTTATATATAAGCCAAACATTTGGACCCTAAAGCATGAGCCGTTATTCACACTTGGAAGAAGAGAGAAAATGTTTCTCTCATATCCTCTAGCCTTCTCTCAAAAGGCTTGATCTTGGCTAGCAACATAGATCAAGCCTTAGCCATCTCCTTTAAGGTTTTCTTCTCCAACCTTCGTGTGGATCACCATTGGAGATGCTGCACTTGGAGCACTCATGGTTTGCTACAGATCTTCTCCAAAGGAAGCATCATCTACATCAAAGGAGGCAAAAAACTACAAAGGTAATGATTTCTAAACACCCTATGGTTTGGTTATTCGACTTTGATGATTCAAGAAGATTCGTGGATGGGATTTTTCTGTATTTTTTTTGTATTCCGCTATGATTTGCATGAGATGCAACCCTGGAAAAATCCCAACAATAACCCATCCATATTCCCAAATAACCATGCATGTATGCACATGGTAAGCAATGAAGAGATTACACATAAAATACTATCAAACCAATCATTATGCACAAAATACCACCAAACCAATCACCCACACCTCCTAACTAGAATTGGACATTGTCATCAATGGCATGAAAAATAAAGGAAGGGTGTAGAAAATTCCCTCTATGATATGCCACACTTTTCCAAGATTGTAACAGATTTCTCAAGCTACCCCTCCTTCGTCGCTTCAACCTCGAAGCCTAAAAACGCAACAAAAAGCAAACACAATTGGTTTATCATCTATGAACTCCGAGAAAACTTAAATTTCTAAAATCATAAATAAATCACTAATTAAGAACGCTTAAGACTTAGTTAAAGAAAGAAAAACTTCAAAAGGCTTGGGTTGCCTCCCAAGTAGCGCTTTATTTCACGTTGTTAGCTTGACTTCCTTGGATCTCAATGGCAATAAACCACAACTGAATCTTGCTTTTCTACTCTTTTACTTGTGGCGTGTTCAATAGCAAAACAGCTTTCTCTGTACTGATGTCACCACTATAATATTGCTTTAATCTCTGCCCATTTACCTTAAAAGTTCTTTTTTTAGGGTGCATGATCTCAACAGCTCCATAAGGCAAAACTTTGGTTATTTCAAAAGGACTTGACCACCTTGATTTCAGCTTTCCTAGAAACAGCCTTCATCCAAAGTTGAATAGTAGCACCTTTTGTCCCAGTTCAAATTCTTTCTTAATTATATGCTTGCCGTGCCATGCTTTAGTCCGTTCCTTGTAAATTTTGGTGTTCTCGGATGCATTAGTTCTCAATTCGTCTAAATCAATGAGTTGGAGGAGTCGATTACTCCCAGATGCTTTCATATCCATATTGAGCCTTCTAGTTGCTCAATAAGCCTTATGTTCGAGCTCCACTGATAGGTGATAGGCCTTTCCAAAAACTAACCTATAGGAAGATATACCTATTAGCATTTTAAAGATGGTTCGGTTTGCCCATAATGCGTCGTCAATCTTCTTTGCCCAATCCTTCCTTAACCCATTCACCGTTTTCTCAAGAATAGTTTTTATCTCTCTGTTAGAGACTTTCGCTTGCCCATTGGTCTGAGGGTGATAAGCTAATGTAGTTTTATGGCGCACTCCATACTTGAGCAGGAGCTTCTCAACAAGTCTATTGCAAAAGTGGCTACCCTCATCACTAATCAATGCCCTGGGTGTTCCAAATCTACTGAAGATATTTCTATGGAGAAAATTGTTCACCACTTTAGCATCATTAGTACAGGTGGGGATAGCCTCTACCCACTTGGACACATAGTCGATTGCTAACAGAATGTATATATTGTTGTATGAGGAGGGGAAAGGACCCATGAAATCTATCCCCCACACGTTAAATAATTCGACCTCCAAAATACCTTTCAACGAACCCTCATATCTTCTTGAAATAATACCCATCCTTTGACACATGTCACAAGCAGAAATGAACGCATGGGCATCCTTGAATAGACTAGGCCAATAAATCCTGACTGAAGAATTTTGGCAGCTATTCTATTTCCTCAAAAATGTCCCCCACACTCTAAGGAATGGCAATGAATGAGTATGTTCTCCATTTCCTCCTCCTGTATGCACCTTTTAATTACCTGATCAGCACAGTGTTTATAAAGAAATGGTTTTTCCCAATAATAATGCTTTAAGTCTACAAAGAACTTCTTCTTTTGTTGATATGTGAATTCGGGCGGGTGGGTGGTGGTGGTTACCTTCGCTACCAGGCAATTTACATAGTCTGCAAACCATGGCACCAAGCTTGAGTATGAAATGGCTAACAATTTCTCATCAAGACAATTGTCATTAATTTGTACTTCATTCTTTGGACCCTCAAGCCTGGAGAGGTAATATGCCATTGAGTTTTTTGTTCCTTTCTTGTCTTTGATTTCCATATCATACTCTTGTAGTAGAAGTACCCACCTTATTAATCTCAATTTTGCATCCTTTTTAGTCAGGAGGTACTTTATAGCGGAGTGGTCAGTATGGACAATGACTTTATTACCAATCAAGTATGGCCAAAACTTATCAAAAGCAAACACTATAGCTAACAGTTCCTTTTATATAGTTGTATAGTTGAGTTGTGTTTCGTTCAAAGTTCTACTTGCATAGTAGATAGCATAAAAAACTCTATCTTTTTTCTGCCCCAACACTACTCCCATGGCATAGTCACTTACATCGCACATAAGCTCAAAGGGCAACTCCCAATCTGGTGCGACTACTATAGGCGCTGAAATCAATTTCTCTTTTAAGGTACAAAAGGCTTGGTTGCATTTCTCATCAAATTCAAAGGACACCCCTTGCACAAGAAGATTAGATAGGGGCTTAGCTTTTTTTGAAAAGTTCTTGATGAACCTCCTATAGAACCTAGCATGTCCTAAGAAGCTACATATGCCTTTAACAGAAGTGGGGGCCTTTAACGAAATAAGTGAAATTCTGATCATTTTGGAATTCAACGAATTTCGGCTGGGTAACTAGATTTTGCGAGACTAATCCAATGGTAAGTTTCATTTCATCATCCAAGATCTAGAAAAAATTCCAAGTTTGCAACCTGTACTGTAGCGACAAATCACTGTTTTGCCATTTTTTAGAAAAATTTGATTTTTCTCGGGTTTTACATTCTTCCCCCCTTAAAAGAATTTTGTCCCGAAATTCACACACACATATACATACCCTCACATGCATATGTAACAGTAATTTTATTATCTAATGACTAAACAATGTACCTTCATCCTCAAATAAGAAGGGATAAGTGGCACGCATCATGTCCTTGCGTTCCCTTGTTGTTTCCTCCACTCCTCGATGCTGGTACAACACCTTCACTAGTCTCACGATCTTGCATTGAAAAACCTGATCCTAACTATCCATGATACGTATTGGCCCCTCCTCAAAGGTTTCATCCACATCAACAACAAGTTCGCCCCAATCCACTTCATGAGTCGGATCTAGAGTGTACTTATGGAGCATAGAGATATGAAATATCGCATGAACACCCGATAAGCTTGGTGTTAGAGCCAACTGATAACCAACTGCATGTACCTTCTCGAGTACCTCAAAGGGCTTGATATGCCTCGTCCTCTAAGGGAAGGCTTGCCAGCTACCCATCAACTGTCCGTGCCATCTAGAATCGTACACGGCTCGGGGTAAAGTGTCTTGCTTATCCCCCTAAAACATAACACAAACATCATTCGGTGTGTGGGTAGTAACCCTCAGAAAATCACAGTCAATGACTACTCGGTATGCCGTCAACCAATCCATCCCAAGGATAACATCAAACTCGGACATGTCCAAGACCCTAAGGTCCACAGTGAGTAGAATCCCTGAGATCTCTAACCCACAATCCAGACATATCTGATCAACACTCACCCTAGTTCCTGGGAGAACCGACGAGACGTGAAGCTGCAGTAGCTAGCGCTCCGAACTAACAAATTTATAAACCTATACCTTCTAATTGCCAGAGCCTAGCCATCAAGAAGATAAATGGATCTAGGGTCGAACTCAGGGATGGGTTTTCTTCGCACAAATGATTTGCAATTGGCTCAAATTAGTGAATTTAAATTTGGATTTTAAGGAGGTGATAAAAACAGTGAGGGGTATTGTTTGGAAAACTAGAATTTAAAATAAGTAAAAATGTAAAATAAAAATTCTTGCAAAGAGGTTAGGTCACTAGTGGTCGAGTCCTAGTATAACCGAGGTTCTCCAGGGTCCTTTCCTCGCGTTGGGGAGGATGACCTACAGTCATCTCCTGAATCGGTTCTTCATTTAACTATAAAAACTAACCCTAAATAAATATCTTTGAAAAATTGGTATTTGCTTCCCATTTATGGTCTCGGACAGTGAATAACATCACCTTGACTCACCTCCAATAGCTAATAAATGATAATTAATGAATATCATTGTATCTAACAATAAGCATACAATGAACCCTATAAGCTTACCAAGTACTACCATTTGCAGTCAACCGAAGGGATCAAACCTAAAATTTGGAGAAAATAAAAACATCTTTGAATCGCCTTTCAATAACCCATAGATGATAACTAATGGATGTCAATGGATCTAGCAATAAACATCCAATGAACCCAAAAGATTATCAAATATTGATCATTCAAAGCAACCTGAAGGGATTAAAGCCGATGTTTGAATGAAACCATAAATGGTAGAAAATACCTCAGTTAAAAACATGAAACCTCGCTTGCCTTAGATCCCCGGCCCAAAGAGCCTTCCACCCAAGGAAGCAGTGGGTTTAGTTTTCACTATCCTCCGAGCTGTCACCGAAGGTGTTTGGTCGCTGTAAAAGTGAGAGAAAAATGAGTGAAGAGAAGAGAAACTAGAGAAAGAGTGGGAACTGTTGAAAGGTTCCCGCCCAGTTTATTAATGAGACAAAAAGAGAGGTCTCTGTACAAGAACTTCTCTTAGCTTATATAGTGCTCAGAATAGGCAAAATTACAAAAACATCTCAAATACCCATTATACATGAAGGGTAAATTGGGAAAAATCACAAAAATGGTCAAAACGTCAAAAAGCAGGAAAGGTGAACAGTGGCAAGAGGTGGCAAATTCCTAACACTACGAAATTTCGCAGGTTGTGAAAATTCGTAACTTGCGAAATTCTGCAGGTTGCGAAATTTTTGCAATCCTGCGAAATTTTTGCAGTAACCCAATGTCCTTGCATTTTCTGCTTTTCTTTCCTTTTGGTTTCTGATCTACAATGCTGAGTTTGACTTGAATTCTTCGTGCTTGGATCGACTCAACAATTTTGGTAAGTTTAGCTTACAAAAACTACAAAATTAGCCACAAAATGCAATCGGTAGTATAGTCGGGACCTTAATGTGCCAATTGGGTTAATTACACTGATTAGTACACAAAAAGTGCTCAAAAACTCGCACAAATGGCTCAAAATAGCACTTTTTGAGCACTAATCACACCCCTCCCCCCCACCTACACATTGCTAGTCCCTTAGCAATGAAAAAAAGAGAGAGCAATTAAAAAAATCAAAATTATGTTCACAAAAATGATATTTCAAAAAGGTTGTGAATGAGTAATGCCTAACCCTCGATGAGAATCACTGAAACCCTTGCCCAATAACTATCTTGATAGAATGAATGTCATATAGAGTTGAGTATCAAAAGAGCCTCCCTCTTGGTGAATCAACTAGAGACTTCCACCAAAACCTAAGTGTTTGTTTGATCAGTTCTCAACAATAAACCGGCTAAACCTAAAATTTCCCAAACTAAGCTACTGCCTCCACCTAGGACACTAACCAACCTAAATAGATCAGGACCCACTCTTATTCCACAACTCTTTTTGTGTTGTAGGGGTGAAATGTTGAGGAATCGACCTCACTAAAGTCCATGTAACGGGGATCTACCGATGACTCTCAACCAATTAAGGCTTAGGGCACCGTTATATGATCTTTCGAATTAATTAACTCTTCGTGTTTCACCTCGACTCGAATGATTTCGAGACACCAACACCTACAACTTACAAACTCACCCATTCATCTATAAACATGTAGCACAAAGCTCTGCCCAACCGCTTAGCTGTGTGGTACTGGCTTTAAAGACTTTTGCCATATACCCTTCAGACTGTGCTCGGGTTTCAAGGCAAAGCGTTGCAATTTTATTCTTTTCTTTTCTTTTCTTTTTCTTTTTCTTTTTGTTTTTCTCTTCTTTTTATTTTTGAAGACACATTGGCCTTCTTTTCATGGGGTTCCTTAACCTATTAAAGGTAGTCAACGAAACTAGGGTAGGTTTTGCAAAGCTTAGGAGGCTAGGTAGTTCTTCAGCCTATTATTGAAACCTATCGTGCATAGTGTGTGGTTAGCTAGAGGTGGAAGAAAATGTCGAAAGCAACAAAAATTCAACTGATCATTTGCTTAATTAAGCATGAAATCAATCTAACATCAATGTAATTGACAGTTTCAATTTTTCAAACTCGCAGTTAGGAAAATACAAAAAAATATGGGTGTAATTTTTGAAAATTGCAAGTACAAGTTGTAAAGTAAATACACACCCGACCTGTGTCCGACCCGAATGGCGATCCGAATCGGTCCGGACGCGAGACTATATACTCGACTCGATTGACCTATTCTTTCTAAAGCCGAACTTGGCACTGAGTATACAAACAATTTCGTCAATGTATGACATTTACAAATACAAAGAACTACCACCGAGTGGTGTCTATCAAAATCTATACACATATACTAAGTCCCATTCACTTATACAAATACTTATACATGTACATGTCTAATACAAAACATCGAGATCGCGGAAACAAAGGCTAGTGAGCACCTATCTCCGAGACGACCCATACCGCTCTGGGTGTGGAACGTCAAGGCTGCCTTGCCTCCTCTTCAAAGGCCTACACCTGATTGAACACCCGCAAGTGTTTTTACGCTTAGTGGGAACATATAAATAGGGACGACCAATAACAATAATCATCGTCACAATCTTTTTACATTTACTCTTCCTTATGCATATAACGAAACCTATTCTTATGTGACTTCTAACTCATATCATATTACACATGTATGTTTCATCCTTTTCAGATTCCAAATCATTATCATGTTTGTATTACTTCCATGTGTCTTGTCTTTTACAGGTTGTAATTCATATCCTCTACGTGTATGACAGGTCAGATCATATTCAGAGCAAACTTATACATATACAATGGCAATTCGGAATAGGTCAGAGTCATATCAAATACATACAGAGTCGGATCAGACTTATACAGATACATATCAGATACGGACATTAGTCCATAGCAGGTACAGATCACAACAGATACATATACCGGGTTCATACATATTCCGTAACATATAAAAACAGATTTATCTCGTTTATATCATAATCATATTCATACTTATACATATTCATGTAAAGGCATCCGATTCGTCTCTTTTACATGTTTCATGACTTTCTCGGGTTTTAGGTCGTGTTCCTATTGTAACACCCCTAAATATACCCTAGCAGTTTTCGGACATGTTTAGGGTATAATCAAAGTTAAATGGGAATTTTCGGAAATAAAACGATAGACCCGGAAATTAAAATGAGAGCAAAGGGTAAATATGTAATTTACCACTTGAGGACCTAGTGGTCATAAAAGGGAAAGACTAGGGGTTAATGTATGAAATGCTTGAAAATGAAATGCAAATAGAAGGAGTTATGTGCTTAAAGGCAATTAGAGAGACTTAAAACCAAAAATGGGTTTTATTTGTCTCAGGCCAAACATGGCCTTAACTCAAAAATATGGATAAGATTAATCGGGCCTCATTTCAGAGACCAAAACGAGAAGAGAAGAGTAAGGAGAAGAAGAAGAAGAGGAAGAGGAAGAGAAGAAGGAGAGAAGAGAAGAAGAAAGGAAGAACAAAAAGGTATGGAATCTAACATTGCATGGAATCAGTTTGTAAGGAATTTCCATGCCAGCTGATGGTTAGTAGTCATCCCCCAAACCTAGGGTTTTGTTAGGATTTCATCCTAACCCTAAAATTATTGAAAGTAAGGTTGGTAAAACCCTAAATGGTACAAGAAGAATATGGAATCCTCCCTTTGAGGTTGGATTCATGGTTTAATTGCATGTAATGGAGTTAGGGTTTAGAACAAACCCTAACTAATCTTTATATTTGTTTATGTATGGGTTATGACCCATTTTAGAGTTGTTTTGGGAGGAATTCATGATAGGTTTTTGGTGTAAGATAAGTATTGAAAGATGATTTGAGTAGAATAGAGGTTACAAGATGAATATGGAGTGGTTTTGATGTGTATACTGATTATTGAGTTGATTTGGGTAGCAAAATATGGAAAAATGGGAGAAAAACCACCACTTCTGGGAAATTTCAAGGGGTGGTACCGGTACTAAACAGAGTGGTGCCGTTACCATAAGTAAAATTCATTCCATCGGTACCGGGAGCAATCGAATTTTCGCACTGCACTCCAATGCTCTATTTCGGGACCTGCCGTATTTCGGGGCCATAACTTGGTCATTTCGTATCCGATTTGAGTGATTCAAGTGGCTGGTTAAACTAGACTTAAAGGAGAATTAAACTCCCTTAAATAGGTACCTTCATATTCGGACTCTAATTGGCCCAGAAATTCACTCAAAGTGGGGCTATGTTCAAGCCAATTTCTGGTTCGGTTTTGAACATAGAGTAGTCCCGGTTGTTTAGGACATATCTTGAGTTTCGTGTCTGACAAAGCGATTCCAATGGAAGGTTAACCCTTATCACCTTAGCTTCAAATGAGTACAAAGAACCAGTGTCAGGTATGGAGTTAAGACCCCTGAAAATAAATACTTCAAATTGTCCCTCGTTGGCATGAAAATGCCATAACTTGAGTTTGGATGATTCAATTGGAATGATTCCAATTTCTAAGTAAAGTAGATTCATAGAGGAACAAGAATACATGAATGATGTGTGAATACATAGGTGTCATACTATACAAGTATATGAAACGCCATATGCAACATGCATGAAACAGGAAAAATAGAGGAAATGCAATATGTATAGATGTGTTCATGAAACATGAATATAATATGAAATATGAAAACGACCTGAAACATGAACATGAATATGAAAGGCAATATGTCATGAACACAGAATGTGATTAAAATAGGTTATGAGTTCTGAAAGACATATGATAGTATGACTACCTAGGACCGAAGAATGAATGAGGATCGCTCCGATTGGTGCCAAGACTCCCCGCTAGTGCTAATGCAAGACTCGCTACGTGGGCAGGCACGTTCTGATCGGTGCTTCGGCACTCCTGCTAGTGCTACGGCACTTCCATTACGCGGAAGGCATCGCTCGATCGCGCTTCGTCACTCCCCGCCAAGGTACGACACTTGTGTTACGGCGCATCGCTCGGACGGTTTCCTAAGACTTACCAATGCTACGACACTTCGCTACGCGGCGCACACGTTCATCGGTGCTTCGCACTCGCTGCGCTACGAAGACTGCTACGCATGTGCACGCTCGACTTGCTTCGCACCCCGCTAGTGCTATGGCACTTCAAGCATTTGAGCGTGCATGTTCGACGTTTCAAGACTCCCGCTAAGCACAAGACTTCGCATTGTATTATACCTTTGAGTACTTATTGTGTTGTGTCATACTCATTTCTTATGATTGGTCTGGGTAGTCAAACAATTATATGATAAGACTCTAAATAAAGAACAAGAGTAAAGAAATGAATATGGTAAAGATCTGAATGTACCTACAGGTACCTCTGTATCTGTTCTGTAGTACCTATTGGTACTTTTGTACAAGTAAAATCTCTGTAGTATCTACGGGTACTTCCGTATCGGTAAAATATGTATAAGCTCTGTAACACAAGTATAAGATCCGTAATACAAGTATATGCTCCGTAATACAAATATAAGATCTGAAATGCAAGAATAAGATCCGAAATACAAGAATAAGCTATGTAATACAAGTATAAGTTCCGTAAGACAAGTCTAATTTTTGTAGTACCTAAGGGTACCTCCGTACACAGATGCTTTATAACTCCTACAAGAGATTTGATAAGTATATGTTTGTGATAAGGACAAGTACCTATATAAGTATATGAATCTGATATAAGTACAAATATGTGTCCTTCGGGAGATATGAACTAGTATGAACCTACGGGTACCTTCGCATAAGAATATGTTTCAATTTGTATAATAAATCCATGGAACATAAACCATGTAAATTTGAATAATGAACAACAAGAGAGAAAGGAATTCAGCTCTTCTATGACTGTATATACGGGCATCTCTGTATAGGCTCTATACTCCTATGGGAGATGTAAGAATTCTGTTAAAAGTCACAAGGTACAAGTAGACAGAATTATGTAAATGACATGAATAGGAACATGACCTGAAACCCGAGAAAGTCATGAAACATGTAAAAGAGACGAATCGAATGCCTTTACATGAATATGTATAAGTCTGAATATGATTATGATATAAACCGATAAATTTGTTTGTTTTTTGATATGTTCTGAATCTGTATGAACCCGGTATATGTATCTGTTATGATCTATACCTGCTATGGACTAATGTCCGTATCTGATATGTATCTGTATAAGTCTGATCCAACTATGTATGTATTTGATATGACTCTGACCTGTTCCGAATTGCCATTGTATATATATAAGTTTGCTCTGAATATGATCTGACTTGTCATACATGTAGAGAATATAAATTACAACCTGTAAAAGACATGACACATGGAAGTAATACGAACATGATAATGATTTGGAATCTGAAAAGGATGAAACCTACACATGTAATGTGATATGAGTTAGAAGTCACATAAGAATAGGTTTCGTTATATGCATAAGGAAGAGTAAATGTAAAAAGATTGTGATGACGATTATTGTTATTGGTCGTCCCTGTTTATATGTTCCCACTAAGCGTAAAGCTTAGCACGGGTGTTCAATCCGTGTTGGTATTGAAGAGGAGGCAAGAGGACAGGACATTCCACACCAGCAGTACTGATCATCTCAAAGATAGGTGCTCACCAGCACTGTTTCCGCGATCTCTGATGTTTGTATTAGACATGTACATTGTGGGACTTCGTATATGTGTATAGATTTTGATGGACACAATTAATCAGTCTAAAAACTCATTTGATTTTTAATCCATTTTTCTGAGTTTATTACAAGTTAATTGTTGATTCATATACGAACTCGTATTTGCTCAAATTTAATTTTGCGTAAAAAAATACAAATAAGGTTTAAAATCCCAACAAAAATTGGAAGAATTCAGCCTGCAACCGAAAGGAGGTCGCGACTAGGAAATGAAAGTGGCGACAGGGAGCTCTTTTGTTCAGCTATTTCCAGGTCACAACATCACCAAGACTAGTTAATGAGGTTGTGACCAAGAAAACGTGGTTGAGACGAAAGAAACTATTCAAAGCAGAAGCAGAGGTCGCGACGTTGATCCATTGATGAACCCACAGGTGAGGTCTCTGCAAGAAAATTTGAAGTTGCAACCAGTTCTTAAATGAAGGACTCAAATTGAGGTCACGACATCATCTCAAGGTCACGACATGGAATTGAATAGGGAGTCACAACAAAGAGATTTGAAGTTGCAACTACAAGAGATGGAGAATCAGAAATGAAGTCGCGACATCATCTCGAGGTCGCGACAGGAAACTTGAAGCTGAGCCAAGCATAGTCTCAGTTAGGGAAATTGAAGTTGCAACCATGTTATTACTAAAGGACCTTAAAAGGAGGTCACGACCAATCACTGAGGTCGCGACCTAAAGAAACACTAAACATTACAAAGCCATGTCGTGAACTATATTGAGGTCGTGACGTGAAAACTCGCCAACGAAGTCTTTACCAAGCAAAGGGGAGTCACGACCACTTAATCAGTCAAGAACCTAAAAGGAAGTCGCGACCAATCACTGAGGTCGCGACCTGAATACACTCTGAGCATCAACATCCAGGTTGCAATTATGTTTAAAGCAACTGAGACAACTTGCAACCATAAAGGAGGAAACGGAGGTCGCGACATCATATTGAAGTCACGACCTGTTTAAAGGCAAGGCTATCAAAGCAAATATGATCAAGTATCTGTCGCGACACACATTTCGCACATCAAAGCAAAGATCCAAAAGAAGGTCGAGAACTCGAAAAGAAAGTCACTACCTAAGGTAAGGCAGTAGAAATAAAAATGTGGTCGCAACCTAAAACTGAGGTCGCGACATGCGGTGCAGCAAGGAAAGGAAGTCCTGACTCAGAACTAAAGTGGTGACAACTAAAAGGAGGTCGCAACCTAAAACTGAAGTCGTGACTCAAAATTTCAGCAGAAGGGAATGACAATGGGGTTGGGACATGAGACTAAGGTCGCAACATCAATTCTTGAGAACAACTGAGCCAAAGAGGTAGCGACCACTAATCAACGAAGCTGCAAGAAATTTGGTCGCAACTAAAGAAACTATTAGAATCGAATGGAGAGCAGATAAAGAGAACCCATGTCGCGACATAAACCCGAGGTCGCGACCTGAGACAGTGAATTGGGCTTTTCTTTTGAGAATTCCACCTGGAGTTTTTTTTTGGGATTCGACCTAATTTATTTTAAATAGACAGTAGGAGAATAGTAAAGTAGCTTCCGTCTTCACTAACCAGAAAAAGGGGAAAGGAGAGGAACTCAGTGTATAGTTTAGAGTAGAATTTTATTTTTTTATTTTCATTTTTATTTTTATTTTTAGTAAATTCTTTTCTGGATCTGAATATGCGAACTATGCAGAAACGATTGGAGCTGGATTTTTATTTCTGTGATTTTCTTCTTAAAATTACTGCCTGAAAATTTATGAAATCTAGACAAATTTTTGGAATTCATTTCTTCTCAGTTTCATTGCGATTACAATGGATGTACGTGATTAGTGCTCAATTTCTTTAATCGCAATGCAGTAATTGGAACATAGCTCTGCTGGATTTGATATACAGTTAGTTACAGTCTTTTCTACAAAAATCTGGAGAAAGTTATTTGGGTTGGGATTTACTTACTTGGTGTCGTTTTTGAATCGATAAGTTCCCAATGGTAGTACCGGTCACCGCTTTTTAAGGAGTGTATTTTGCTCTGATTTCAGGATGCCCTCTCTCACAGGACAATGTGTAGATGGAGATTCCCGGAGTCGAGAGCATTCCCTTATGGGTATGTTAGACTACCATTGATGAACCGCTGAGCTCTGAAAGTTCATTTTGATAAATCCCCCATTCGCTCATAATTGAAGTTGGAGGGGAGTATTTAACAATATAAATAATCAGAGAGTTCACCTAAATCTAAAGGGAAGTTCGACCGTGCTACCGAGATCTAATCAAGGAAAGGACGGAATCCAAAAGATTTTAAGGATGAGCCACCACTAGTGGTAGAACTTTTGCAAAAATCCTCTGGTAAAGAAAGCAAAGATCTCAAGTCATCAAGAAATGGGTGAAGTATTTGAGAAAGAAAATACCTGCATCTTTTACAAGAAAGCAGTAAATACAATCAGTTCGATTCCTCGACTCGAGAGAAGTAAGAGCTTCTAACCAGTTGAATATGGAGAAATCCAACTCAAGTAACATTTAGGAAATCTTGGTCAAATCCAAATCCATCAATACAATGAGCAAATGTACTTAGGAATCAATCGCTTCATCGTAATTCACGATAGTTTTCGCTTTCACAGGAAATGTGGGATTAGGTCCAATATTTTGTTATTTATGTTCTTGGTTGCTACTATTTTTATTTTTATTTTTCTTGTTTTGTTTTAGCTCAACGGTTAGTCAACAGATTAGGATTTTTATTTTTAGATAAAACTTTCACTATCAGTTGTTAATCCAAATAGCATTGAACTTCAAGAGTCAGTAGTCGATTCTAATAATTCTCACAATCGTGGGAATGATACCGATTCTACATTCAGATTTTACATTTGTATGACCTGCACTCTGCAATGTCATAGATCAACAATTTAAAATCCTAAACATCAAGAAAGAGTTATTTAATCAAGCAAATTTACCTAAAGTTACATGGATGCAAAGAGAAGTGTGTTTCAGAATCATGTGAATTTTGGGGTGGGGTTTTTAGTCTATATAGAAAAGGCAAACAAGTTTTATGGCACCGTTGCCGGGGATTGAAAGGATCGAATAGATCAATATTCTAACAAAAGAGGGAAATGCTAATTTGGACATTTTATAAAAGAAAATAATAAAAACATTTTATACAAAGGGTCAGAGACCAACCACTAATCTTATGTCATGTTGAAAATAATTTTAGTTCAACTAATCTTATTAATCACAGTGTTTCACTTTAAGGAACTTTAATGCATGAGTGAAATGATCTGCACCATACAGCGCATAACGAACAAAGAACACTGCTTAAGAAAGACTAAAAGAGTTAAAGAACGCTACTACGAAGCATGAGATATGACCGTACAGAGGAGCAAAGACAAGAAATTTAAGGCCTCCATGGATCGACACAATGAAGGATTTTTGAGTATTATCTTAAGGAAGTCGCAGATTCTTAAGGAAAATGTGGGAAGATGCAACTTTATCACCTTTCGCCTCACACCATTCAGTCATCAGATTCGCTTATCCCGAGAAATCTACCCAGTGCTCTGCCGGGGGTCTTCAAAGTGGGTGGACTGTGAACTGATTCATTACCATATGGTTTAGTTGATACTTGGGAAGAGCTGTGAAGACATTGCAGGTTCTTTCCCCATCTCTCACCTCAAGAGAAGAAGAGAAATAATAAGTTCCAATAGGGGAAGAGAGTAGCCTATATATAGCCTCAAGAGAGATTCAAGAGGCTGTTGAAAAGGTGCCCTATGCATGGAATTGATTTAAAAACCTGTGATGGATATAGTGTATCGCCTTAAATGACATCTAAAGGCATCATTAACGCTTCATGTCAGTGGGACATCTGAAAAGAAAGAGGCTAAAGAGCCAGGATCCGAATAGGAAGACCAAATAAGTGCACATGGCACCCATCCGAGTTTACAAGGGTAACAAAGAGAGAAAGGGATCATGGAGCCGAAAGTAAAATGACAAATTTGGTGGCACAAAGGATGCCATCATGCATGATGGAAAACAAAGAAAGAAAATGCACACCGCTTCATGAAATAGGAGTAGGAAATAAAGCAATGAGAAGAACGCCGAAATACCAAAAGAAGAGGACACTTATGAGGTTGAGGAGGCTACACGGAATGAACTAAATTACCATTCAAGCCAAATCCTAACCTCGCCCACACATTACACCAAGATCGAGAACCATGAGAATCTCAGTGGTGGAGGGCGCATAAGGCCAAAGGCATGGACAGACTCTCAACAGGATATCGCAGCCACCAAGGTTCTAGCAAGAAGATCAAGGTGAGGCGAATGACTATTAGGGTCATCTGAGGACTCAACCATTCAAGAACAAATGTCGCAGCTCATGGGGACAACAAGAGGCTTATACACTTCCACGAATAAACCTGCTCCTCACTTGAGAAGCTTAAGTCCGACACTAAGATTAAGAATACAAGTGCCTCATTGAAAAAACTCGAGACATATAGGCAATCGCCCTTAGTATGCTGCAATCGCAGGCAGGTTACTCCTGCTGACACCTCGAAAGAATTCAAAGGATCGCATGGCAGCTTCGCTTAAGAAGTGGGAAAGAAGCGGGCAACAAATAAAGCAAGAAAGAAAGGAAAGAAGAGACTGGCGTACAAGAAGAAACTGAAAGAAGGAGTATAAGAGCACAATCGAACATCCTCGAAGGGAAAGAGGAAATGGAAATGTATGAGAGAGAGTACCAAATTATACCTACGTGCCATTTCCGTAGGCTTCGTAAGGCAAAAAGGGAAGAGCAGTTTTCTAGAAATCAATATCCCATTTGCAGAGGTGATCAACCAAATGCCTAACTGATTCGCGCTACGCAAAAATTCCATAATCAACAATATTCAGAACCTAAATTCTCCTGCACTGCCGTAGTTGTTTTCACTGCAAAGGCGCTGCCGTAGCCGAACTCGTGATGGGGTTTTCTTCAGACAAATGATGTACAATGAGGTTAAAAATGTGAATTTCAATTTGATTTTTAAGGTTTTATAAAAACAGGCCAGCTGTCATAGGTCAAATTAAAATAAGAAAAAATGTAAAATTAACCCCTTGAATGGGCCACTAGTTTATTTTAAGGCACCAACATGTCCTCGGGCTTCCTCGCGCCGGGGAGGATGACATATAGTCATTTCCGAATCGATCTTCACGCAACTTCTTTAAAACTAAACCGATGATTTTCCCCTTCAAAGCATTTATCGAGCATTAATGTTCTGCATAATGAAAACGCGGCTCATGATCTACCTCTACGTTGATAACAGAAAGCAACTAATGAATCTGGATTCTGAAGCACAAGATATATCGAGCTAAAATCAACAAAATTTATATATACACCCCAGCCTTACCACCGCCGAGCTGCCATCGCAAAGATAAATGTCTGTGGTCGAACACTCGGACGGTTTTCATCCTAGGAATGATTCAGACAAGTGCAAGAATGCAAGGCTTTCTATTCGACTTTTGATTTGTTTCAAAACAAGCAGATGAGTTTAAAATTTGAGAAATTGTAAAAACCGAAATGAAGTGTGAAAAGTTAACTTCAAGATTTAGTCACTAACTTGGTAACTTGGGGCAAACAAGTGTCCTCTGGGTTTTATCCTCATATATAAGCAACCCATAGTCCCCGGTGCATAACCTGATCTATGTTTAACTAGCAAACCTCACCCTAACAACAACTCCTATCTCCTATTTGAGTCCCAACACACAGGTAGCATGCAGCTATGACCCTTTTTCAGTTTGAAACCCTAGCATTAAATATCTTGTTGAGGCTCGTAAGACCGTCTATTAACCAGTGCATCTGCAATAAGTATGCCTTTGTCTAAAGCACATGGAAGTATTGGCCAAATCAACCAACATTCAAGCTATTCCAGCCCCTAATTTGAAGATGAGGACCATAAATACGATCACACAACGACTTTCGGTACAAGAGGGCAGCATGCATATGCTTGCTGACCAAGCTAGCTTCCTTCCTCTTCAAATAAAGGAGGCTTAGCCAAGCATCTCTTGAGTTTGTCATCCTCGAGGGGTGTTTCAGGCCTAGAAAGTAAGGAAGAGAGAGAAGAGAGAAAAAATAAACCCTAAATAAAATACGAGACTTTATTTACAAAAATAAAAACTTACAAATTCTTCTCTCCCCCAAATTGTTGCTTCCCCAAAAAAAATTCTATATTTATTACAAAAAGAGAGGGGTTTATATAGGCCACCTCAATACATGAAAATACCAAAAAGCCTACAAATTTGGCTAAGTTAAGAGACCAAGTAATACACCAAATTTGGAGTCGGTTAACATTAAATCTGAAAACATGACGAGCGGAGTGAATTTCGCTAGGGTGAAGATTTTATTTAGTGGCGAAATCACGAACATAAGCGAAAATAAAGCCGCTAAGGCTTGCTTAATTTCGCTAAGCTAGCGAAATTTAGCTAGCTTAAGCCGAAATTTTAAATGATAGAAAATCATGAAATTTCGCTAGGAACAGTGCCTAGTGAAAACCCTGGTGTCTAGCGAAAATCCACAATTTCGCTGAACTTGCGAAATTTTCGCTAAACCTGCGAAATTTTCGCAATCCCAGCGAAATTTTCGCAGGCTTAGCGAAAATTCTTTAGTTTCTGGCGATTTTCTTTGCTTTGCCTCCTGTCTTCTCTTTGCGCCGATTTTCTTAACTTTGCCTTGATTTTTCATTTGATTCTTGAAGCATTTGTTGATGGGTGACACTTGAGTTCAAACTTCATGATTCATCATACATCCCGATATTGAACTTCTAAAGTGCTTAAACACACAAGAAACAACCAAAAATACTCTAAATCGGCATGAGTGCTACTAAGAAGACTTGAACACTTCAATTGGTATAAATGACATGATTAATGCGCAAAAAGCACTCAAAACCTATCTAATATAAGGTTCAAAATTGCACTTTTTGGGCATTAATCAGAATCTCAGTGGATCTAGCAATAATCATCCACTGAACCCTGAAAGATTGCCAAATACTGATCAAAGAAGGCACATCAAAGGAGTTCTAACCTAGAGTGAGAAATAGGAACATAAATGAAAATAAATGCCCACGGAAGGGCTGAGTCAATTTACCTCAAATCTAGCTATGACCCTCTCTTCACTTGCGAGAAGAGGTCTAGCCAAGCATCCTCTGAGTTTTCATCCTCAAAGGAGTGTTTGGTAGCCAAGAAAGGGAGAGAAAATGAAAGAAAATGGAAAAAGGAAGCAGCGGGGAAACTACCGCCCGCTCTCTGTATTAGAAGTGAAGCCGGTGCAATTTTGTATAGGCGAGAGGCTTATATAGGTGCTTCGTGTATGAAATTACCAAAAAAGCGAAACTAAGCTATTACAAGGACAAAATGGGAAGAAACGAAAAATTGTAACAAAAACAACAAGCGTGAAATGCGGGGAGAGCAGCTGCGGGATGAAGAGTCTTTGGGTGAGCAGTGTTGCATGAACCAAATTTCGCAATGCTCCATTTTTCTTTACTTTTTGCTCTTCTTTCCTCTTGGTCTCTGATCTACGATGTTGAGTTTGACTCGAATTCTTCATGCTTGGATCGATTCAACAATTTTACCATGATTAGCTCGCAAAAACTACAAAATTAGCCACAAAATGCGATCAGTAGAATAGCAGGGACCTTAATGTGTAAATCGGGTTAATTATAATGATTAGTACACAAAAAGCACTCAAAACATATAATAAATAAGGTTCAAAATAGCACTTTTTGGGCACTAATAACTAACTATGCCAAATTTCTAAAAGAGATACTGAACAAGAAAAGGAAAATAGCTAAGGAAGGAATGATCAGACATTACTACACAACGGTGTAGTTATCCGGCAAAAGCTCAGCCAAAAATGAAGGACCCAGGTAGTTTCACCATTCCCTGCTCATAGGGAAATATGAATTCAAGAAGGCCTTATGTGATTAAATTGCTAGTATAAATTTGATGCTCTGTCGGTGGTCGCAGGGCGTAAGTTTGGGGAACTTGCAACGGCAATCACATTACCGTGTTTGTGGATCAATGGCACAGCGAAGGTGTTCTTGAAGATGTGATTGTAAAGGTGGGAAAATTCATCCTTCCCTATGGTTTTGTTATTATGAAGATGGAGGAAGACACGAGTTCCTTTCTTGCTAGAAGACCCTTCTTGCAAATTTGGGTGCCTTGATAGATGTGTAGAAAGGTGAGGCCCGGCACTGGGGTGGGAATGAAGCAGTGCACTTTAATCTTAATAGGAGTTTGGAACACCTTGATGTAGATGCAGAAAGTTGTATGGCTATAGAAAAAAATAGTCTTCTCAGTGTTGAGTTGAATTCTGACTGTACTCTTCAACCTTCTATCAATGAAATTGAGATGAATTTTCAGTATCTTGAGAGTATTGATTGTGAAATGTTGCCTTCAAATTTGTATAACAAAGAAACAGTCTCAAGCATGAATGAAAACAGTCAAGATGATGTATGCAGCCAGGGACAAAACTGCGAGGCGGAAACAGAGTGCAGAAGGGTTAATATTGGAAAGAATTGCTTGAGTCATTTTGAAATATGTTTTCTTAGAACCAGAAAAGAGAAAACTAGTTATCATATCAGCTGCATTGACTGAATCTGAAGAACATAAGCTGTTGGAAATTATGAGAAAGTACAAGGAAGTTATTGCTTGGTCAATTGAGGATTTGAAAGGTATCAGTCCCTCCATTTGCATGCACAAAATATTGCTGAATGATAATGCAAAAACTTCTATTGAGCATCAAAGGAGGCTGAACCTATGATGAAAGAAGTTGTCAGAAAAAGAGTTACGAAATGGTTGAATGCAGGTTTTATATATGCTATGAGGATAGTTCTTGGGTGAGCCAGTACATGTAGTTTCCTAAGAAAGGTGGATTCAACGCGATCGAAATGAAAAGAATGGCCCGATTCTGGGCGCGACGGGATGGAGGTGTGTATTGATTCTGGAAAACTAAATCTGCAACAAGAAGGATCATTTTCCCCTTCCTTTCGTGTCGGATCTTTGGATAGGTTAGCGGGATTTATACTTTTGCCTTGATTGATACTCTGGATATAACCAAATTGTCATTGCACCCGAGGATCAGGAGAAAACCACCTTTACATGCCCATTTGGTACTTTTGCTTTTAGAATAATGCCATTTGGTTTGTGTAATGCTCCTGGTACATTCCAAAGATGCATGATGTCTATATTTTCTGATTTAGCAGAAGAAGTTATGGAGATCTTCATGGATGATTTCATAATTAAATGTGGATCAGTTTTGAGCAGTGCTGCATAACTTGAGAACGATGCTTGAAAGGTGAGGATAAGAATCTAGCTCTGAATTTGGAAAAATACCAATTTATGGTTACAGAAGGAATTGTCTTAGGGCACATGATTTTCGCCCCAGGGCTAGAAGTAGACCAAGCAAAAGTTTCCATTATAAGAAATCTGATACCACCCACTACAATCAAGGGAATTTGAAGTTTTTTAGGACATGCTAGATTTTACAGAAGATGTATCAGAGATTTCTCAAAAATTGCTAGACCACTATGAAAATTGCTGGAAAAAGATACTAAGTTCAATTTTGATGAATCCTGCCATAATTCTTTTGAAGAGATCAAATCCAGACTAGTTGAAGCTCCCATCATGGCAAATCCAGATTGGAACAGAGAATTTGAAATCATGTGTGATGCAGTGATTTTGCAATGGGAGTTTTATTGGGATGACTTGAAAAGGTATTCAAGGCCATATACTATGCCAACCAAAACCTTCAATGAAGCTCAAGAAGAATTACTATACTACGAAAAAGGAGATCTTTGTCAAATAAGTATTTGCATGTGAAAGGTACAGACCATACATTTTGGGTGGGTCCCATGTTGGCTATACACAACGATCATGTATTAAATATCTAATAGCAAAGAAAGAAGTAGCAAGCGAGGCTTTAGTCCAGGTGGGTATTGTTATTCTGGGAATTTGATTTAGAAATAAAACAGAAATGTTGTGACAATGTGATAGCTGATCCTTGTCAAGAGTGGAAGAAGCTTTGTTATGAAGAAAGAAAGAGAAATAGCGAAAACTTTCCGGATGGCGATTCAGCTGTCCTCGATCACCTTGGTATGCTGATATTGTTAACTTCTTAGCTTGTGAATTATGCCGCAGAATTCAGTTATCAGCGAGAGAAAAATGGGGCGACGGCCCGGGTACTACATGCAGGAATGACCCGCTATTCAGAAGAGGAGGCGTATGATCATTAGAAGGTAGGCAAAAGTAGTTTTACGAGAATGTCATGCCATATATGAAGGCATTTTGCAGGAGACAAAATAGTCCATAAAATTCTTTAGTCTGGATTTTATTGGCCTACTATTTTCAAGGACTGTTTTGAATTGGTGAAGTTATGCGATCAATGCCAAAGAATGGGAAATATCAACAAAAGGCATGAAATGCCCATGCAAGGTATCCTGGTGGTGCAACTATTTGATGTATGGGGAATAGATTTTATGGGGCCTTTCCCAGCTTCATTTGGAAATATATACATACTCCTAGCTGTGGATTATGTATCAAAATGGGTTGAGGCATGGCTTGTCCCAAGAATCAGTGCTGTGAGTTGTGGGATTTTCTGAAGGAATATTTACCGACAATTTGGGACACCGAACTATAATCAGTGATGGGAGAAGCCACTTTGCAAATAAAGTGTTTGACAAACTAGCGGTGAATCTTGGTATCAAACTTTATTATGAGCTTGCCACCATCTCAATAAATCAATGACTAAAATTTTAAGCAGGAGATAAAAATTCTTACAGAAAAGGCCCATGGCTCAATGAAGGGTGGTCTCTGAAGCTTGATGATGCACTCTGGGCATACAAGACTGCTTTTAAAACTCCCATTGGAATGTCCCCATACAGACTGGTCTTTGGAAAACCTTGCCACCTACCTCTTGAGCTAGAATATAAATCTATGTGGGCCATCAGGAAGCTAAATTTTGATTTCAAGGTTGCTAAAGAAGAGAGGCTACTTCAGCTAAATTAATTGGAAGAGTTGAGAATGGCTGTAGTAATTGCAGAAACTACAAAGATAAAACAAAAAAATGGCATGATCAAAGAATTTTGAGAAAATTCAAAGCGGGAGATACAAGGTCACATTGTTAAACTCCAGTTTAAGACTCTTTCGGAAGCTTAATCAAAATGGATGGATGCCATTATCTGATGTATTAAGTACAAATTTTGGGCAGTGTATAAGACCCTTAATCATGAAATTTAAAGTTAATGGTTAAGGATTAAGAAAGCACTACGCCTTGGGAAAATGCAAGTGGAAGAATGACTCTTAGTTACGAATAGAGAAAATTTGAAGAGCAAAATATGTGTGACAGTCATTCAAGGCCAAATTAGGCGACTGTGGGCGTGTCATAAGTTTGTTTTAAGTTTTTCCCATTTTACTTTTTGTGTGAAAGTTTCTAGTAGCTTTGTTTAATTTTCCCATATTTTTTTTTTAGCTTTGCAGGACAATAAGAATGTGCAAAGGGAGACATCTGTCATTCAATCTTCTAAAGGCAAAGAAATTAGTATACTCTTCTTGAACTTAGTAAATTTTGTCTCTGATTTAGAATGATTGAAAGTTTCTGAATTCTATTATATTTTTGTGTAATTTGAATTTGATCATGATGAATGGGTTATTTGAATGTTGAATGATGAGATGAATTGTTATATTTGTTTTGATTGGATCAGTGGATTAAATTCTTTGTGAATTTGATTATTGGGGAGCACAGAAAACTTTTGGTTGCAACATCCTTCATAGTGTTTGCAACTTTTTTCTATATAGACCTAAACCCTCAAATTAACATAATTACAAGGCACACATCTCTTGCATCATGTTACTTTAGATAATTTTGCTTAATAAATAGTTTTCTCTTAATTGTTCATGATTTAAAAATAAGTTGATGTGACACTTTGCAAAGTGAGTCATACAAGTAGTAAAATCTAAATGTAGTCAATGTCATTCCCACGAGTTGATAGCAGTGCAGATCCTTTACTTGACTACTAAAATTTCATACTATTTGGACTCAAAACTCATAATGAAGGTTTTATCAAACAACCCAAATTAAAATTCCCTATGCTATTGAATATATTGAAATTAAATTTAAAACAAGTAAATGAATAAAATAATGTCTATAAAAGAATGGGTTTGAATTCGATTTCTGTGAAACTTGAAAACCATTAAGTAAATACAATGGAACGGTCCAATTCCATCACTAAAATCCGTTGCCTCTGTTTTATGTATGGATACGATTTTGTCAGATTTCCCAATTGGTAGATTGGATTTCTCCATATTCAACGATTAGATATCCTTGCTTCTCTTGAAGACAAAGATCTAACCGACCTACGTATTCGAATTTTTCTTGCAAGATGCAGGTGTTTTTCTTTCTCATACTTCACACTATATCTTGCTTCTACCGAAGACAAGATCCTTGCTTTACCTTCTAGGTTTTCACAAAATTTCTCTCAATCGTTGGCTCAACCTTGAATATGGTTTTTATCCTTTCATAGATGATCTGGAGCTTCATGAGGATTGGAACTTACACAATAGATTAAGGTGAACTCTCTGATTATTTATATTGTTAAATACCCCTCAACTTCAATTACTTAGGCGAATGGGGTTATCAAAATGAACTCTGAGTCAATGGGTTCTCATGGTAGTCGAACATACCCCGAAAAGAATGCTCTCAATAAGGAATCTAAGTCTACCGTATCACCTTGAAGGCATCTGGATACAGCCAGATACATTCCCTCAACTGGTACTAGGTACTACTATTGGAACTTATCCATTAGAAGCATTTTGATTAGTAAAAAATTGAGACCAGTCATTCTATTAATTATCACGGAAGGCGCAACTAGTAAATCCAAATCCAGCGGAGAGCTGCGTTCGATTATTGCATTGCTAATTTAGAAATACGGCAGATCCACCTTTGCTTCTATAATTGCAATAAAAGTGAGAAGAAATGAATTCAAATTGTCTAGATTTCATAAATTTTGAGCAGAGTAATATGAGAAAATAAGACAAATCGACTACTCGTCTACGATTAAGCGATTCAAAACCAAAAAATTAAACTAAAAATAAAAAAATAAAATTCTACTCTAAAATATACACTGAGTTCCTCTTCCTTTCCCTTTGTTAGGTAGTGAAGATGGAAGCTGCTTTACTATTCTAAAGCTATCTATTTATACTATAAAAAAGAATCTGGGCCGAATCCCCAAAATGCTCCAAGTGGAAATCGAAGAAAAGCCCGACTCAGCTGTCACCATATATGCGACCTCGATTGATGTCGCGACATGGATATTACGTTATGTGATCGTCGACCTCTTTCTTTTAAGTTGCAACCATTTTATCTTGCAACAGCTTTGATCGATTAATTAGCGACATCGTGTGTGGTCGCGACTTCATTTGCTCAATGTTTCTTCAGTGTTGATGTCACGACCTCAGTTACATGTCGCGACATCATTGTCTTCCTTTTCTCCCAGCTCCTGAGTTGCGACGTCATTTTTTGGTTGCGACCACTTTGCTGTTTGTATGATGACTTCCATGTTGTATTTCGATTCAACTAGTCACAATTATTATTTGGTGGTATTCTTGTCTTCATATCTTCAGTTGTTTATAATAAGACATCATGATGATCTTCATTACAGACCTCTTTACTTCCCATTCCTTTTCTTCAGTTTGCAACCTCAGTTCTAGTTTACAGCTAATTTCCTTCTATTCCCATGATTTTCTTGGAGATGAGCCCTCTGGATTTATCTGTGGCATCATTCTTGCTGGCTTTTCTTCAGTGTGAATGGCCTAGGTGGTGGTCGCGACATCATTACGATCAACCGGCTTGTAAAGGAAATTCGCAGAAGTTCAGTTCCTTACAAAGTGCTTCTATTGAGCTATCAGTTTAAATATCTTTCAAATTCTATCTTTAGTTGCACTTTAAATCTTCATGTGTTTTTATGTCGCGACATAGTAAGTGATGTAGCGACATGAAATGGAACCTTATGTATTTAAAAAATCGGTTGCAACCTCTTTCTTAAAGACCTCTCTTGTGGCTTCATAGGCCAGTTCTTGTCGCGACCTCAAAGTGGTCATCAGACATCATTCATATTCTTTTTGGTGTCGACATCAAAGTGATGTGTGACATGACTTTCTTCCTTTGATTGTTTCCTTTGGTCGACCACGTTTTCTTTTGTGTAACCTCCCCTTTTCATATAGACTTCTTGTTCAAGTTTTGAGTTTCTTAACAAAATATAGTTGATGATGTCGTGACACAGTTTTTCTTGATGATTCTTCTTATTTTCAAAATTTGAGTTTACTTTCTATTTTCTGTCAAAGTAAATTGGAGTGTCAATTATCCACTTTTCTTCAAACAAATCAACATTTATCTCATAATAAACTCTCAGAAAAATGGATTAAAAATCTAATGAGTTTTAGACTCATCAAATTCCCCAAACTTAAAATTTTGCTTGTCCCAAGCAAGAAAGAAAAATTGTTTTGTCCCTCAAACAAATAGAAGCAAGAAAATTTTAAGGACATTTTTCTGATTCATACCACAGTCTTTCTCATTCCACCTTCTGATCTGGAATTAGAGATATCAACATCGTTTAAATTTCGATTTGATTCAGAAATAAGACATGGTATACTTCTATCACAAAATTCTTGATAAACTAATGTATTTAAACGATTTATTCGACAAGTCTTGTTACGTATGTGTGTGTGCGGGTCTTCCAATCCTTTTCATCTTCATGTTGGATTTAGTTAATCTTCTGGGTTTTCTTAAATTTGCTTGTCAAAGTCCATAGGCACCATATTGATCTCCACTAATGCTGTAGAGTGAATCAACCTTAGAAATCAATGAGGTCTTTTTCGGGCTTGTAATGTTGGGCTTAGGTAATTTGGGTAGATAATGGAAAATTTTAAGTTAAATCACCCGGTTCCACCTTTTCTCTATACTTGTTGCCTTCAACTTTCTGTTTTCTTCTTTGTTCTTGTGATTCTCTTCAATCTTGGCTTTAGTTCATCTTCATGTTAGATTCTTTTATGGAATTTCAATTTCCATATGTACTTTATTCAGGCCAGTTCCTTTGTTTCTTGAACTCCTTTACTTTTGTTTTTCTAGAATTGGGAATAGTGAAATGTTTTGTCTTCTTAGGCTTTCTATTACTCTTAGAAAACTTTGGGCTAGCAACTCCCATACCGGTTGGCATTAGGGTGCTAAGGTGTTAAAACACCCCTCTGAGCCCAAATTGTTGAGGAAATAGGCCGCAAGACAAAACTTATTCCTTATTTCACCAACCTGGCTTCTTTACTTCTTCGCCTCCTTCATTGTAAAAATTTGGAAAATATTTTTCCCCCCAGACTTATTTCTTCATATAGTAAACTCTTTTTTTTTTTTTCTGAACTAGAAACTGGATAATATGGGCTCTTTGCTGCAGGTTTATTGAAAGGAAGGGAATTTTGGCTTTCAGTTGCTGTTTTATTGAAGAAATAAGGCTTATTTTGCTCAAATCAAGGAACTAGAGAATATGCTTAAGCATATATTGAGGGTAGGCTTAGAAAGGCTCAATCTACCAAGGATGGCCTCTATCATTTCTTGTTGGCTGTTTTCACCTAAGATTTCGCCTCAATCAGCGTAATCAAACAGTTAGGATCATGGACTCTCAATCCTGAAATTCCCGAGAAGATGTTCTAATTCTGTCAAAAGTTTCATAAGTTTTGTTGACCAAGGTGTATTATTTTCTTCCAAGACTTGTATTTATTCTACTTGTCTACTTACATTATTTCATCCAAGTGTTTTGCTCCATCAGCAATAACCACTTTTCCAATTCTTGCAAACTAAACTGAAGTTAAACAATGCAGGCTATACCCCTAATTTCCAAGTTAATAGTTCCATACTGATTATTCCTGAATTTACATTTCTTGAGAAAGAAGAACATAATTATTTATTTGATTCTTGCACGAGAAGAAAATGACACGAAACAAATTCAGATATCTATAAAGCATCAATCAACTAACATCTATTTATCCACAATCAAATTTTCATTCAACAAGTGAGAAACTATCTAACAAGCAAAAAAACAAAAAAAAAAACTTATAAAATGAGAATTCAATCAAACAAGGGACAAGTAGGATGGACCAAATCAGTTTCCATTAAAATTTTTGGGAATGTATATATGTATAACATGATAAAACCTTCAGTTTCCCTTTCTTCTCTTGTATGCCCTTTTAGGTACTATGTTGGGAGAATTCTACGTCAAAGCGCTTCAGGCTCAAACCTAGGGAATTTTATTTCGACTTTTTGCCTCTAAAGCGGGGGGAAATTCCTTTGCGCTGCGGATGTTTCATTATTTAGTTGCCTTTGCCACGAATGAGTGTATCTTGTCTTTGCCCCCTTGATTAGTGTTTCCTTCCACCTCGAGAGAGATACATTCAAGCAGCTTGGATAAATTCTGATTGATTAAGTCCATACTTTCCAACCATGTTTTCCTTCTATACTCATCATCATTTTCTAGCTGTTGATCTCTTTCTTTCATTATCTTCTCAAACTCTTTAAACAGCTCTTTATATATATGCTTGAACCCATCGATCTTTCTTAGCATGTTATTTTCCATTTCTTTCTCCTTCTCGCCGCTGATGTTCGAATTGATATCTCTTTAGGCGATTATTGTAAGAAAGCTTGCATGCATATACGTATTCTTCCCATCATCTTCTCTTCTTGTTTCTTTAGCTCCTCCTTGTGTTCTTCTTCTCTTATTCTCCAATTTTCTTTCCAAATTTGCTCCTTCCTTCGGCTCGCCAGCCTCAATGAACTCTTCTTTGATCCTTTGTTGCCTTTCCAATTTTAGTTCTCTTTCCTCCAAATTTCCTTTTCATTGTTTTTAGCATTTCCATTATTTCAGCATTTCCTTCTATTCTCTTGAATTATACCTTGAGCCTGCTATTCTTGTACTTACGATGAGATATGTTGGGCTTTGTCTGAGAGAGTTCTTCTTACCTTACGGGAGGACAACGTTTGGTACCTCCTCTTATTTCTCTTACATCGAGTTTACGCATCTATCTCTTTTTGTTTCTGCATCAAATACCATCACTTCCTTTTTCTTTTTTCCTTTAGGCCCCCTTGTCACTCATGTAAGGGTTAGAGGGGAGACCCGAGGACATCTTTCTTCTTCCTCCCAATTTCCTTTCATCACGCGCGAGAGTCTAGTAATGAGTAGCGGGGTGAGAATCCGATCCTCTTTTATTGCTATGATGGTACCCTCAGATTTGATTCTTGAGATTAGCATTCCCATGTTTATTTTGTATCCTTTCAAAAAGGCATACAACAGGATAGCTTCCTGCTCTCTGATTGTGCAAAGGTGTCTGGTAGGTATTATTACATAACATATAAAATAGAACCAAACCTTTGCCTCTTCTGTGAGAGCTCCCCTTTTGATGGCATGGTGGGGATTCTTCTTCGTCACTTCCCACTTTCCTTCTCCTCCAGTCAACCGCTTCACTATTTTTTCATAATTTGGGTTTTCCAACAATTTCTTGTATTTCGACCCATGCTTGAAATCTCTCAGTTTAAACACTTCATTTATGCTTCTATCGTCGAAGGGCACCCAAACACCTCTCACGAAAACAAAATCATAACCGTTCCTACCATGTTTGCATAGAATTCCCTTGGTAAGTGAAAATCCTGGTGCTGTGCTCACAAAAGAATGCCCAACTTCTTTTTTCTATTACTTCAGAAAATGGGGAAATTAATTTGCCAAAACCTCTTTCGCAAATAAATTCTTTGTTCCACATCACCTTGTTCCATAAGTCTTTAGCTTCTTCTGAAATGAAGCCTTTTTCTTCCTCTGCTACTTCTCTCTTAGGTAGCTCATCCTCCTCCTGTTGGTTTCCTTTTGCAGCATTTATTCTTCTTCAGGTTGAATCTCCGACTGAGCTTCTTCTACTGCTTCGACATTATCGCGCATGATTTCGTCGATCAGTTTGTTGAGATTGTTGACTTCATCTTGGTTTGCTGCCATGATTGAAGGTTTGCGAGGTATTGCTAAACTACGGTTCTAGGGTTTCAAGATTCAAAAGATGGATCTGGAAATGGAAAGGTTGGGTTAGTGCAGTTCTTGGAATTTGAAGTGGAATAGACGCTGAGTTTAATGTCTTGACAGCACTATGGGAGTCACGACATTAACTATTAGGCCTCTAAATTAATGATTTTCAATAATTTTATTTTTTTACTGCTGGACGCCCAAAATGAGAGGTTTTAACCTTCTTTATTTGCTTTCAAGATTATTCTGGTCACGACTTCAAAATTTTTGGTTGTGACTGAGAAATGTGATCCTGACGGGGAAAATGGTGTTGCAACATAAAAATGTTCTTTCCCTCCTTTATTTCAGTCGTGACCTCAGTTTAATTATTTTGACTTTCTTTTCCACTTTTTTTTTTTTCACATCCAGCAATTCTTGGTTGCAATTTTTGAATTAATGTTGCGACCCAAACATAAACACTCGAATTCACAGCAATTTTCAATTTATTCAATTCAATCAGAAACAACTTCTAACTCGGCTCATCTTCATCATGCACAAATTCGACAACATCCATATGCATCATTCAAAACTTAGCACCAAAACAAGATAAAAATTCCCCAAACTTTCAATCATGCTATATTAAAGACAAACTTTAAAATCAAATCAAGAAAATCTTGCCTTTTTTGGTCTCTTATCTTGCGATTGAAGTTTGATTCGCGAGAAGCACTCATTTGCCTGATCTTCATTGTCTGTAAAACTAAAAAAAAAAAATTCTTTACCCTCTTTCTTCAATCGATAATGAATAAAATCAAATTAAGCTATTAGAATTTAAACAAAGAAATTTGTAAACTATAACAAGAAAAACAAAATTTTAAAATCAAACTGGTGTAGATTGCCTTCCACAAAGCTGCTTAATTTTTAGTCTTTAGCTGGACTTTCTGCTGCCATTTTTCTGTTTCTTCAATTTCCTTTGTTCAGAATGAAGGGTTACTCTTCTAATTGCTTTCTCCCAAGATAGTGCTTTAATCTCTGACCATTAACTTTGAACTCCTCATGATTGCTAGTTCTAAGTGTCATTGCTAAGCTTGTGTGCTTGATATCCTTTGTAAATGGTCCTCCATTTGGACTTGACTTTGAAAGAGTCTTAGTACGGAGTTGAATAACAAGACACGATCTCACATACAAATTCCCTCCTCAAATTCGTTGATCATGCCCATTTTTGTTTTTATCCTTATGAAATTCTGGCACTATCATAGGCTTCATTCCTCAACTCTTCCCGATTCATTTAAGCTGAGTAGCCTCTCTTCCTTAGCGACTTTAAAATCAAAATTAAGCTTCTTGATAGCCCGCGTAGCCTTATATTCTGGCTCGAGGTAGGTGACAAGGTTTTCAAAGACAAGCCTGTATGGGGATTGTTCAATGGGAGTTTTAAAAGCAGTTCTGTATGCCCAGAGTGCATCATCAAGCAGACCAATCTCTTACTGTGGAACTTACAATCTTTTTCGAATTTTCTTTATTTCCTGTTGAAATTTCGAAACTTGCCCGTTTGTTTGAGGATGATAAACGAGCTCTTAATGTGTTTGATACCATATGCTCATGAGTTTGTCAAACACCTTATTTTCAAATGACTCCTCCGTCACTAATTATAGTTAAGGTGTTCCAAATCTTGAGAATATTTTCTTTGTAAAAATCCCACAAGCGTATTGATCATTCTTTGAATGATCTCTTGCCTCTACCCATTTTGATACATAATCCACCGGTAGGAGTATGTATATATTTCCAAATAAAAGCGGAAAGGCTATGAATCATTCCCCATACATCAAACAATTGCACCACCAGGATACCTTGCAAGGGCATCTCATGCCTTGCAGCGATATTTCCCATTCTTTGGCATTGATCACCTGACTTCACCCATTCAAAAGCAGTCCTTAAAAATAGTAGGCAGAGTAAAATCCACATTTGGAGAATTTTGTCGGCTGTTTTATCTCCTACCAAAATGTCCTCCATATGGTGATGCATGACATTCGCCAAAATCTTGCTTTGCTCACCTTTTTGGTACACATCTCCTTATAATCGAATCGGCTCCTCTTTTAAACAATAATGGGTCATCCCGGATGTAGTACACGCTATCAGTCCTTGGCTTCTTTCTCTGTTGGTAAATTTGAATTACAGTGGCATAGTTCCTGGCTAAAAAGTTCACAATGTCCCGATACCAAGGTGATTGGAGTGACAGCTGAAATAACTATTCATCTAGAAAATTTTCTACTATTTCTCTTCTTTCTTCTTGTACAGTGGGTTTCTCTACTCTTGTAGTGATCATTTATCACGTATCGCTCACCCTTCTTTATGCTTTTATTTCTAAATCAAATTCCTGTAATAATAGTACCCACCTGATCAATCTTGGCTTTGCATCTTTCTTTGCCATTAGATATTTAATTGTTGCATGATCTGTATAACAACATGGGACCCTAAAATGTATGGCCGAAATTTTTCACATGCAAATACTATTGCGGCATCATGCCGATGATAAGGAAGTAATTTTCTTTATTAGCCATTAAAGGTTTTGCTAGCATAGTATATGACCTTGAACACTTTTCATCATACGTCCCAATACAACTCCCATTGCAAAATCAACGGCATCACACATGATTTCAAATTCTCACGATTTCCAATCTTGGTTTTGCCATGATGGGCTTCCAGCTAATCTTGGTTTGATTTCTTCAAATGCTTTCCTAACGGGGTCGTCAAAATAGAACTTAGTATCTTTTTCCGGCCAATGCATAGTGGTCTAGCAATTTTGAGAAATCTCTGATAAATCTTGTAAATCCGGTATGTCTAAAAACCTGATTCCATATTTGTAGTGGGTGGCATTAGATTTTTATAATTGAAACTTTTGCTTGGTCTACCTCGAGTCACAACTGCGAAATCATATTACTTGAGACAATTCCTTCTATAAACATAAAATGGCATTTTTCCCAATTGAGCTAGATTCTTGTCTTTGCACCTTTGGCGTCTTGTCCCAGGTTATGCGAGGCCTTTGTTCAAAGCGGATCCTTACAACTGTAAAATCATACATGAAGATCTCCTTGCTTACGCTGGGTCGAAAATATAGACTATCATGCACGATGGATACACAAATTGAGTGATAATTATAACGAATCTAACACATTTAAATCACAATGTACTCACATTTGGCATAAGAAACGAGTACTTCTAATCTCTTGTGTTTTTAGATTTATGCTTGAGTCTTTCGAGTTTAAAGCGTAAGTGCCGCAGGATGTAAGCTCGGGAAACCCGATATGGCAATGTGGATGTGGGTGAGAAATTGACGAGTTTCGGGAACCCGGCGAAGCAAGGGAAGCACCGGAGGACAAGTCCTACCGGTAGAACTTGCTGGAAATTTGGCAGTGGACAGAGTCCTAGGGCAGAACTCAAGTCCTCTTAGGTAGAACTTCTTCAGAAAAATTGGCGATAATAAGTCTACGAGTAGAACCATCTAGAGTAGAACTTTATGGAACCCCTAACGGGAATTGTCAAGAATTCAAATCAGACGTGGGGGCACTTCGTGCTTGAACCAAAATGGGAAAATCACTTTGGAGGGGGCTATAAAAGGAGGAGGACACAAGTATTAGGGGATCTTTTTGGGAGTCTTTTAGTTTTTCTCTTGAGTTTGAGTTCTTCACTTCTAGGGTTTAGGTTTTTAAAGAGTTTTCTCCAGATTTTTGAGTGGTACCTTGTAGATCCGGTTGAGATTTCCATTCTTTTAAGTTTTGGATTCAAGAGTTTGTAATCTTTCGGCTATAAATATTTATTTTGCTTTAAATCTTAGCATTCCATATTCTTCATTCTCGGTTCTGAGTTAATTCGATTTCTTCAAGTCTTGTTTTTATGATTAATTGTTCCTCAACTTTAATTGTTCATATAAATTTATGGAGTTCTAAGCCCTACTGCTTTGGGGATCTAATACGGGGGAAACTCACCCTGATCAAGGTAAAGTCCCTCAATTCCTCTCTTGATTTTCAATGGTTGTATAATGTGATCACTTGTGTAGAAAGGTTTTAAATCCTTAGTTGGACAAATTCTTGACAACGTGTTAACGAGATATTTCCAGTACACGTTGTGCTTGATCATAATGCCAACTAAGGGTTCATTTTAATTGAGAACAAGTGTTTAGTATTACTTGATCATCTTTATTCTCCAAAAGCATTTAAAGATAAATCCTCCCATCGAGACCATTTATCAATGGTTCCTAGATGAGTTTATAAAATAAGTGGGACTTACTGATCGAAGTGAGTGGAACCCTAAAAATCCCGGCAATTATCTTTCTATTTAAACATTCAAACCAATCAACCATTCAATCAAACCTTTTTAACACTACGATTTCTTTAAATCATACTTTTTAGTGGAGAATAGCTCACATTGATCATGAATCAGACCGACTCCTGTGGAGATGACTGTGGATTCACGAGTATTACAATGCTAGGCGACTATAGATTCCTACGGCAGGAATAGAATTAGGGATACTAATCAGGACGAAGCATTTTTGGCGCCGTTGCCGGGGAGTGGCGATTAACCAAGTTGATCTGAAGAGAGCTAGAGGTAATTTGCAATTGCATTGCAAATCCGGTACGTTCTCCTTTTCTTTTTATTTTGTTTTGTTTTTGTTGAGAAATCTCGATAAATATTTCTTGGGCTGAGTAAGTGTAATTGCATGTCAATGCGGGCTCATAGCGAGAAACAGATTAGTCGGAAGCTTTGTATCCCTAGAGCAGAAATCCATTATAATAAGTGTCTCAAGATAACATTTTACCTCGATGAATCCACGAGAATGTGAGGACTACATGAGCCTCCCGACATAGGGCCAGCACTACGCTCTAATAAACCCGAGTGATAGGAGGGAGAAATGGTAGCCTTCGGCACAATCAATATAGAGTTCCTCACGCTCCTTTGCCCGATGTAGAAAGAACCCTTCGAGAAATTCTGACCTCGGGACCGCCAAATTCTTGTATTCGCGCTACGTGGGAGCTGACCAATTCCTGATGAAATTCGAAATGATCCGTCTTCTGCACATTATACGGGTTCGAATCGAGAATCCTTACTCATTCATGAGAGTTTGAGGATGTACGCGGTGCATTCCTCTCCAGGTTCCCTCTCCACATTATCATTTGGTCTTATTTCCTTTTTCTTTAAAAGGAAAGCGAAATGCGTTCCACTCCCTTGCACCTAATTCGATCTTTAAATTGGGGAAAACATCACGGAATGAATTCCTCAATAAGTTTTTCCCTCCTGCACGTACTAATGCCCTCATGCGAGCAATTCAGAACTTTTACGGCAGTGAACCCTTTGCGGCGGTATGGGAAGATATAAGGATCACCATCTCCGTGCTTATCCCTTATCATGGGTTGGATGTTGGAACTGAGTTTGTGCATACTTTCATCAAGGATTATCTCTAGGTAATAAGCGGTACATCAAATGATGTGCAGGAGAGATTTTATGAAAAGAGTGCCGGGGGAGGCGGATTCAACTTTGACACTATAGCGGCATTTCGGGCAGGAGCCAGACACTTCTTTGAACCTTCTTCCAAAGTGCATAGCACACTGCTGGTGGTGGAATCCACCACCTAAGAGGAGAGAATGATGAGTTGCGAACCAAGATTGCCAATTTGACAAGGAAATTAGAGGCCATAGAGATGAAGAGAGTGAGCGAGGTAACTAGTGTACCTCGTACCTCGATACCCCTTTGGACTGGGAGTGGAGGAACCGTGCATTATATGCGATGACCTACACACTCGACCATTAACGCGAATCTTCCTCGAGTTAAAGGGAGCCATTCAGATTGAACAAGTAGCGCCCTTAACTGCAAAGGAAACCTTTCAACTCCCCATACTGCGAAACATACAATCTGGTTGGGGTAAGCATCCTAATTTATTTGGAGAAATGAGGAGGACCCTGACACCTTAAGCAAACCCAGGCCCTCACTATCCAAACCAAGGTTTTTCCAAATTCCATTCCTCCATTTCAGAATCAAGGCCCCGAGTTTCAAAGGAAATTCAATCAAAGTCATCATCCAAGACGAGAATCAAAACTCACGGCCTTACCAACCTCCACGCATCAAGAGAAGTATGGAGGACATGGTCACACGGTTAGGCCTGAGCCCGGTGAACTCTGAGCACGGAATTCCAGAGCTGCTCGAATGATGTGAGATCCCGGATAACCGAGTTAACCTCGTCTATGTAGGCCTTCAACAAGAAAAGAGGCTTCCATCATGACCCATCCAAAACCCTGAGTCAAAGCGGTGTGGGAAGTTTAGTTCAGTGAAGTACCTTTGAGCGTGTAAGGCGGTCACTACCGCCCGGATGGTAGGTGAGTCGACAAAACTATTCGACCCGGAACCATCACGAAGTCTCATAGTGAATTAATTGAGAGGATGAAAAATCAGACACTCATTGTCCTAATACAAATGACAAGATAAGCAACGAGAGGAAGATAAGTCTAACCATATCCCTCCGACTCCATACCTGTGGGCTAAGAGCACCCAGAAAGAAAGTGAATAACCATGCTGAAATTTATGAGTTGTTCAAGCGAGGTGGCCCGAACATTCCCTTGTTAGAGGCCATTAAGCAAATCCATCATATGCTAAATTTACGAAGGACTTGTGCATGGTAAAAGGAAACTTGGTGTCAGCAGAGGCATTCATGGTGAACAATCTACGTCCTAATTGAACAACGCACGAAAATCTGAACCGAGGTAGTCCTACTTATTTTATGATTGGAAATTCAAAGTTGGGAATAGCTGAGTGGACTTAGAGTGATGTTTGTTGCCTTACTCGGTATGTGGACTAGGGTTAGGAGAATTAGAGCCGGCAGATATCACCCTCGATTGCGTGTGCGGTGTCGAAATTCCTAGGGAATAGTGAAGGATGTGCTTGGTCCCGAGTGGAATGAAATTTTACTTCCTGTATCGATTTTGTGGTGCTTGACACTCAGCCTGTGGCCAACCAAGGAACTCAGTTCCCAGTAATTCTTGGTCGACCATTCTTGGCAACTGTTAATGCCATTATACATTGTAGGGGAGGCCTAATGACGCATTTGGGAACGTAATTGTGTCACGAATATTTTCAATGTAATCAAAGGAATGGGATGAAGAAGACACGTATGAAATTAATATGATTGACTCAGTGAGTGCCAATGCACGGATAATGTCTCACATGATGATCCTCTTAAGTCATGTCTGAGTGGCCGGGTGGGATGAGTGACCACTTTGAGTCAGAGTTTCTCCACTCTATAATTGAGCATAAAGATGTATTTGAAGTTAACAGGTGGGTACCTAAATTTGAACCTTTGCCACCAAATGAGGAGAGGACATTGCCTTCGGAGGAGAAGCCACCTAAGCTTGAGCTAAAACCTTTACCAACACATCTTAAATATGCATTCTTAGGGGAGCATGACACTTTTCCAGTAATCATATCTTCCTCCTTAGAAGTATTTCGAAGCTGACTTTGGAAATATTGAAAACCCCGCAGGTACTTTAGAGGCTGGACAATTCTGATATTAAGGAATCGGCCCCTTGATGCGCACACCAGTCACCAGAGCGGACGTTAACCTTCTAAGCGACCCACAGGCGATTGAACTTGATAATGAAAGAAGTGGTGAAAAAGAAGTTTAAAGCTCTTGGATGTAAGGGTTGTTACCTATTGCCGAGATAGTAAGTGGGTTAGTCGACACGGTGGTTCTAAAGTCGAGTCTGATGATTTGCCCGATGAAAATCTTGACTCATTCCGCTCGTGTCACCCGAGGATGGAAGTGTGCATAGACTATATAGGAAGCTTAATGCAGATGTAGGAAGATTCATTTTCCTCTTAGTTTGTTGATCAAATGCTAGAGAGGATTGCAGGCATGAATTTTATTGTTTTCTTGATGGGTACTCAGAATTTAATCAAATTAAGATAGCTTTGGAAGATCGAAAAACTACATTCTTGCCCTTTTGGTACCTTCGCCTTTAAGGAAAATGCCCTTTGGACTATCTCTGTGCAGGAACATTGCTTGATGCATGATGAGAATCTTGATGACATGATAAATCATATTGGAAATCTTCATGGATGATTTCTCGAGTTTTTGGTGACTGTTCGTTTGTTTAGAGACTTACGTAAGAAGTTTTGGAGAGGTGCGAGAAAAATCTTGTGTTAAATTGGGAGAAATGTCACTTCATGGTAACCTGGTGTCTTAGGCCACATTGTATCAAAAGATGAGATCAAAGAGTTGATAAAGGCCCAGAAGTTGGGGCCGATTTCCAACCTCCACACTCTAAGTGTGTTAAGAGACATGAGTCATTCTTGGGCCATGTTGGTTTTTATAGAAGGTTTATAAAGATTTTAGTGCTTTATAGCCCGACCCTTATGTACTTTGCTCGCTAAAGATGTCCCTTTCACATGGTCCACGAGCTTGTGACTCTTGCTTTGCTAAGCTGAAAACATCGCTGAGTGTCACCGCGATCATGCGGTCTCCCTAGTGGGACCTCCATTTGAGATCATGTGCGTGCTAGTGATTATGCCATAGGAGCTGTGTGTTTAGGACAGAGGGAGGACAAAAGGCTTTTGTCATTTACTATGCCCGATGAGACACTAGACTCTTGCCCGGACGACTACGACCACGAGAAAAAGAGTTTCTAGCGATTGTCTTTGCTCTAGAAAAATTCGAGGTCATATATTGTTGGCTCCCTGTGACCATTTTACAGATCATGCAGCTTTACAAATTACTTGCTCTCTAGCGGGATCACGAGAACCAAGGTTAACTAGGTGGATTTTACTGCATCGAGAATTCAACTTGACCGTTAAAGATAAAAGGGAATTCGAGAATGTGGTTGCGACCACTTATCTCGATTAGTTCAAAATCCAACTCCCATGGCATACCCATAGGTGATAACTCACTGATGAACAACTCTTTGCTCTTGCTCATTACCCACGTGGTATCTTTGACATAGTGAATTACCTAGTCGCTGGCGATTCGGCTCGATGGACTTCTCAGCGAAAAATTCTTGACCAGAGATATTAAAAATACTATTTTGATGATCCATATCTATTTAAATCTTGTCGAATCAAATAATGAGGAGATGTGTACCCAATGATGACGAGTGCAGTTTTAACTTTTGCCGATGCGAAGCTGGAGGACATTTCTCACTTGCTTGGCCCGAGACAAGATTTTACTTGTTTGGGTTTTATTGGCCCTCTATTTAAAGATTGTTTTGATTTACGCAAAACATGTGCTCAATACCGACAACTAGGAGGGTCACAAGCGAAACATGATGCCTCTTACCCCAATTCTAATCATTGAAATTTTGATTGGTGGGTATTGACTATGGGGCCTTTTCCCCCCTTCTTGTGGCTATCTCTACATTTTATTATGCATTGACTACGTGTCTAAGTGGGTTGAACTGAATTCAACGAACCAATGACCATAAGGTTGTTTGAAATTTATAAAGGAACATATTTTTCTCGGTTTAGGCAGCCTCGAGCGATTATTAGTGATGGTGGACTCACTTTTGCAATCGATCTTTTGAAAATCTTGTTAAAGAAATATGGAGTCACCCATAAAGTATCCGGCTTACCACCCACCGGACCCGATGGTGGTGAGCTAACTAATAGGGAGATTAAAACACATTTTAGAAAAGACGGGTTGCCGTCGAAAAGATTGGTCACTCAGTCTTCTGGAGTGCTCTTTGGGCATACCGTCTTGCCTTTAAAAGCGTTGGTATGTCTCCTATAGGCTGGTTATGGCAAAGCTTGCCATTTACCCGGTAGAGATGGAACACCGGGCTTACTGGGCTATTCGAACTTTTTAGTCGATCCTAACTCAGCGGTAAGCGGCGTTTGTGCGGTTAAATGAACTTGAAGAAGGCTGCGGAGGAATCGTATAAGCTCCGAAATTTACAAGGGAGCGACTGAGTTATTCCATGACAAGTCTATTACCAAGAAAACTTTCGAACCAATCGAAGAAATCACCTTATAGTTCCGATTGCATCTATTCCTGAAGCTCGCTCTCGTTGGACTGGCCCTTTCATCGTCAGGTGGTTTATCCATGCGGGTAGTGGAAATTGAAAATCCGACAATGGGGAACTCTTTCAGGTGAATGGCCCGCGCCTCAAACCATTCCCTTGAGCATTTCTCCCTCACGAGCACCTTGTGGATTTGGTAGACCCTCTACCAAAACTCTCTTTCAGTAACCTCAGTCTCAAATTGTTGTAAATAGTTTTGCTTTTATTTTTTGTTCTTGCTTTTTCTATTTTTGTGTTTTACTTCAATTACGTTATTTCATTTGCTTTTCAATAACATAGAAGAAAATACAAATGTCGATAGAGAGTTGTTTTGTGATCCCTCAGAATTACATTGTGGGGTACCTTAGATTCGTGCGTTAGGGGCAATCTTGTTTACATTGTGGGGGTAGGTGTACCTGGGTTGAATGTAACTATGCGCTGGGTTATATGTTCGGTGGGTCAAATTTTCAAAATTTGCGTCTTTGGAGTATTATGTTTTACATGCAGCTTTGTACATACCCGTTTGATCTCATATACTCTCCACATCATCTTATCGCATGTGCATCTTAACAAGACTTATATTCTTCTGTGAACTGTTTCCCCTTGCATTCTACCTACTTTACTTCTCACGAACCACGGACTTATGGCCAAAAATTTCCTGATCTTGCTGTGATTGTTTCCAATTGTGCATCATTTTAGTAAATTAAGTATTAATTTCATGCATCATAGTCTTCACGGAACACCTTGCATAAATTGGAAAATGATTAGAGGCCATCGTTTAATGCATGCAGTGGATTTGTAGTGTCTAACCCTTGCACCCATTTTGAGCTTTCGGTTGTCAAGTTTGTCGAACCTTAGGAATCAGTTCATGGAACAGTGATTCTCATGGAGAGTTTGAATATCCCAAGAATGAATTACGGTGCTAGAATCACACAAATGCGATCGAGTTATGGAATTTGAGCAAAGAAAATAAACATGCGAAAAAAACCTGGATGAAGAGAAGCGGTTGAACGAGTCCAAGATGTATAGCGGCACCACCACCATCCCAAAAAAGTGAAAAATATATATATATATATATATATATATATATATATATATATATATATATATATATATATATATATATATATGCTGCTCTCTATATATATTCATTATATATATATTCAAAAAAAAAAAGAAAGAAAAATCGGTTTTGAGGTAAGTCCTACCGGTAGAACTTAACAAAAAGTGGGCAGTGGCTAAGTCCTACCGGTAGAACTTAAAGTCCTACCGGTAGGATCGGGCGGAAATTGGGAAGAAGGGTTTTTAACCCAGGCAGCTCTTCTTATTCCTTTGCTTTGACATGACAAGGCGGGAGCCCTGGCTAGTGTGTTCCTCTGGGAGTCACACTCCCAAGCTCGGTCGCTCTGCCCGGAGTTTCGGTTAGGAGTTCCCGGATTGGTTACCCACGGTCGGTGTTCGCACGTGGTAAGCTTCCTGACTCCCCATTAACGACTGTTGATCTGCTTTTCGGCTATATAGACCTTTGTGGTTGGATTTCTTTGCTATTATTCTGTGATTGTTGGATGGGAGGCTATACTCTCCATATAGGCGAGAGACTACTATTAGATGTACATAGGGCCAGCCCGGTGTTGAATTCGAGGCGAGTCTTGGGATATATGATGATTTATTTGGGCCATGGGCCGTTATTTCCTATCATTGCCATCTCCAGCCTTGTACGTTCGAAGAATACGAAGGAAGGGAAGGCATCGAGGTCCTCTATGGAGCAGAGCGGTGAAGAAAGAAAGCCCGATGCCACCCCGACGGTGAAAAAGAGAAAGGAAAGCGGTATATGCTCTTGAAAGTGAGGATTTATACGAAGTGTCGATGAAGAAATAGAGGCTATGTTTACGAAATTACGAGGTGAGCACGAGGAAATGGAGTTCGATTAATGGCGAGCAGTTTTCAGATGCGAGAGGGTGTCAATTTAGGAAACATTCTTATATTCCGCATCCCATCGGGGGTAATTATCCGGGAAACGAAATATGCCAACAGTGCGCTCACGGATCGCGGATATTTACCTTCGATGGTCAGGTTCTACTCCAATTTGAAGGAAAATCGGCGGGTTGACTCGGTATTGGAAACTTGCGATCTGATGGGAAGCGGCTCGTGTCACTCGACTCAATAGCACATGCCTTGCACTATATTCGCCACGGCGTGTCGGACCGGCCATATGCTCAGGGCCATTACGGACTATTCTTGACTATTCGCGAGGCTATGTGCACCCGTCTGTACCCATGAATGGTTATGAGACAAGAATTTGTTCTGGAAAGTTAAAGGCCGGAATACGCCACGATGAACAAGATCATCACATGATCGTGTTTGGCTAGAATGGTTGTAGTCTCTAGTCGAAACAGTTCGGTTGTTATACGAGGTTATGGCCCAGCAGCTTATTGATTATGCACTAGTCATATGGTGCGCGATGAGAGAGTTTCTACAATATTCGCGTTCAAACCGGAGTATTCCGTTCCCCTCACTTGTGACTAGTATGGTAGAAGAAGCGGGGATGAGGGGAACAGTTAAAGAAAAAAGGGTGATACCTCGGCAGGAGCAGATCACGACTAAGACTTTGGCGAAGAGCCGAGCAGCCTCCACTAGACCACAGTCCTCAGTGCCTTCAGCCCCTCCTACCGGGACCATTTCTTCCACAGGTTCAAGGCACTGTAGGCACATCGCCTTTGAAGAGGATGGGCGGATCAAGGATGGTTCAAGTGCATCCTTGGGAAGCGAAGCGGCTAGACCGACGTCTCTCAGGACTTGAGCCACATCTTTCGAGAGAGAACCGGCGTGGCGGATGCACCTCTCGATTTAGAGGAGAATCAGATGGGTGGACGATTGTGTGGACGAGGACGCATTCTCTTCTGATGAGGATGAGGGCGACACTGCGTAGTTGTGTTAGACTGTTCTAGAGTGGTGTTGGCAATCGGGTAGTAGACCTTAGCCATGTTATGCCAACTCCCATTTTGATTTTCCCCTTTTCTTTCATTACACCCATGGTCATTACAAACTGTTAAGACCTTTTTGATTCGGCTTATGTTTTTATCCTTTGACTTTATGCATGATGGTTACATGTTCTATGTTATATGATTGCTTACCTTATTTTGATCACATAAATTTCACTATAAGCATGACTACCTTACACTTCTCTTAAACCCATAATCCTTACTTGAATAACCAAATTTCAGGTTAACGTGTTATAATGTTCATTGTGTAAGAATGTGGTCAGCAATTGAGTCATGCTGGTGCATACTAACGCTGAAATGCTCTACTCCATAAGGGCTATTTAGATTTTGCAAAGCTTGATTGTACCGAAATACTTTGTTTTCATACCTAGTGGGTAGTTCGATCTAAATCTTGCTAGGGACTACAAGATGCGGTGTCAGTGATGAATACACACTGAGTGATAATTATAACGGAATCCAACACATTTAAATCACAATGTACCTACATTTGGCATAAGAACAGTACTTAATCTCTTCAGTTTTTAGATTTGTGCGCGTGTCTTTCGTGTTTAAACGCAAGTAATAAGGATGTGTCTAAAGCCAATATGAAGCAATGTGGACGTGAAGCAGAATCGACGGTTTCGAACCCCAGCCGGCGGCAGCACCAGGACAAGTCCACGGTAGGAACTCAAGTCCAACCAGAACTTGGCCGAAATTTGGCAGTGGACAAGTCCTACCGGTAGAACTTCAAGTCCTACCGGTAGAACTTCAAGTCCTACCGGTAGAACTTGCTAGAAAATTGGCAGTAAGCAAGTCCTATCGGTAGAACTTAAAGTCCTACCGGTAGAACTTTATGGAAATTGCGGGAATTGTCCAAGAATTCAATCCGGACGTGAGGGCACTTTCGTAAGCGAACCAAAATGGGAAAATCACTTTGGAGGGGGCTATAAAAGGAGGAGGACACAAGTATTAGAGGACTTTTTGGAGTCTTTTAGTTTTCTCTCAGTTTTGAGTTCTTCACTTCTATGGTTTAGGTTTCTAAGAGTTTTTCTCCACCCTGAGTGGCACTTTGTAGATCCGCATTTGAGATTTCCATTCTTTTAGAAGTTTTGGATTCAAGAGTTTGTAATCTTTCAGCATAAATATTTATATTTTTCTTTTAAATCTTAGCATTCCATATTCTTCATTCTCGCTTTACAAGTTAATTCCGATTTTCAAGGCAATGCTTTTAAGGATTAATTGTTCTCAACTTTAATTGTTCATATAAATTTTATGGAGTTCTAAATTTCTACTCACTGGATCATATTTGGAAACTCACCTGATCAAGGTAGTCCTCAATTCCTCTCTTGGATTTTCAATGGATTGTGTAATATTGATCACTTGTGCAGAAGGTTTTAAATCCTTAGTTGGACAAATTCTGACAACATGTTAACGAGATATTCCTAAGATAATGTTAGTGCTTGATCATAATGCCAACTAAGGGTTCATTTTAATTGAGATCAAGTGTTTAGTAATACTTGATCATCTTTATTCTCCAAAAGCATTTAAAGATAAATCCTCCATCGAAGACCATTTATCAATGGTTCCTGGGATGAGTTTATAAAATAAAGAGGTGGACTTACTCCGATCAAGTGAGTGGAACCCTAAAAATCCCAAAGCAATTGTCTTTCTATTTAAAACATTCAAACCAATCAACCATTCAATCAAACAACACAACACTACAGTTTTCTTTAAATCATACTTTTAGTGGAGAATAGCTCCTATTGATCAACTCACCGAATCGCATCACCCCGTGGAGATGACCTGGATTCCCAAGGTACAAGATATAACAATGCTGGGACTTTAATTATAATTCTACGCTGGGAATAGAATTAGGCATAACACCAAAGATCGAAGCAATGCCTCTTGGAAGGTACCAGAGCATTAAGCACAAAAACCAAATGGCATTCTCCTAAAGCAAAAGTACCAAATGGGCATGTAAAGTTGGCTTCCGATTCAAAAAAGTAATAGCAATTTGCTATATCCCAGAGTATCCATCAAGAAAAACAAAAATTTAGGTGTCCCGCCAACCTATCCAAAGATCTGATCAATGAAAGGCATGGGAAATGATCCTTTCTCGGGGTTGCGTGATTCACTCAAAGAGGTCAATACACACCCTCCATCCTATCACACGCTCTGTAGGAATCGGCTCATCTCTTTTCATTTCCTCTGATCACGTTGAATCCACCTTTCGGGGGAAACCACACATGCACTGGCTTGCTTCCAAGAATCCATCCGATATAGCATATATAAAAACCTACATTTTACCATTTCCCCAAAATTCTTTCTCGACAACTTTTCACTGGTTCAGCCTCCTTGATGCCCAATAGAAGTTTTCGCATTATCCTCCAAAGAATATTTTGTGGCATGCAAATGTATGACCTGATACCTCAAATCCTCAATTGACCAAGCAATTGCTTCCTTGTATTTTCTCAGAATTACCAACAACTTATGTTCTTCAGCTTCAGTCAATGCAGCTTATATGATAACTGGTTTTCTCTTTTCTAGTTCTAAAAACTCATATTTTAAATGATTGGGCAATTCTTTCAATGTCAACCCTTCTGCACTAGTTTCTTGCTCATGAGTTTGTCGCTTCTCGTCACATTTCATCTTGACTCCGTTTTGCATTTATACTCGAGACTGCTTTCCTTTGTTAAACAAATTTGAAGACAAGATTGCCAATCAAGACTCTCAAGATACTGGAAAATTCATCCTCTAATTTCAGCTGAGATAGAGGTCAAGGATAAAATCGAATTCAATTCATCATTGAGAAGACTATTGTTTCTTACAGCCATACAACTGTCTTCCTCTACATTAGGATGTTCCAGACTCCTATTAATATTAAAATGCACTGCTTCATTTCCAACACTGATTGTCAATCTACCTTTCATGTCTACTGCTATGCCTCCGCTTTGCTAAGAAAGGTCTTCCAAAGAACAAAGGAACTTCAGGTATCTTCCTCAACTGCATGATAACAAAATCCATCAAAGCATGAATTTCCCAACCTTGACAAGTACATTCTCAAGAATGCTCTAGTTGTGCAATAGATCTATCAGCCATCCGCAATGTAATTGTCAGTAAGTTCCCCCAAATTAAGTCTCAGACAACCAAGTAGAGGCATCAAATTTATACTTGCTCCAATCACATAAAGCCTTCTTTTGAATTCATATTCCCTATGGAGTAGGGAATGGTGAAAAACTGCCAGGTCTTTCATCTACCGAGCTCATTGATAATGGCACTGACGTAGCTAAGTTAACTATACCTCCTACCTATTCTTTCTTTCGCCAAGATTTCTTTCTTAAATTTTGCATAAAGAGGCATTTGGCTAATCAATTTCGCAAATGGATATTTATTTCATTTTCTCAAAATATCCAAGAATTTAGAAAACTGTTCTTCTCTTCTTGACTTCTGAAGTCTATGTGGAAATGGCACTTAAGGTGTATAGGCTAGTACTCCTTCCTTCTTTTTCTGGTCATTACTTTTTCTTCGCCTGTCTCAACTGGTCTCGTTTCTTTCTCCTTCCTTTTCGCCTTCTTTTCTCGCCTCACCCTTTTTTTCTTTTTCCGTTTTTCGTTGTTGCCCAAATCCTTCCTAATTCTTAATCGAATTGCCATGCGCCTTTCGGTTCTTCTAAGTATCACTAGGAATGTACCCCTTTGCTCGATTTACATATTCGTGGCGTTTTGCCCTACTTGTGTCTCCAATTTTTCAATGAGGCACTAGCATTCTTCGAAATGATTTTGAGTATCGACTCAAAGCTCCAAGTCTGATAGTTTCTCATGGAATCAGAATAGCCTCGTTGTCCCCATGAATTGCAGCATTTGTTATTCAAATGGTCGGGTCCTCCTCCGACCCTTAATATTCATTTCGCTTTCACCTCCTTGTCGTCGTCGCTAGAACCTTGTGGTCACTGAGCATCCTTGCCGAGGAGCCCTCCGTCCATGCCTCGGGGCCTTGTAATGCCCCTCCACCATGAGAAATTCTCATGGTTCCTAGTGCCGGATTGTAGTGTGTGCGTGTTAGGATTGGGCTTGAAATGATAACTTTTGGCTCAAGCCAAGTACTTAACCTCCCACATCAAGAATCTTCACACGCTCACTTCTTCATGTTTTCTTCCACGCCTCCTATTTCATGAGCAAGTATCTTCCTCTTGTTTGTCCATCCCATGCATTATGGCATCCAACTTTGCCTCCATGGCTGTCATCTTGCTCAGTTCCATGACCCTTTTCCTTCGCTATTTCCTCTTGAAACTCGCATGGAGCTCTATACATTTTGCCGTGTCTTCTATCGATCTCTCATCAAAGACTTTTACGTTTCTTTGAATGTCTATAAAGATGAAGCATCGGAGCACATTCCTTAGATGTACTACTTAAGGCATGATACACTCATGGTCCATCCTGGTTCACCCATGCCATGCATCGGGCATCTCTTCAAAGAACCTTTTGAATCTTCCTAAGCTACATATAGGCTCTCATCTTCCCGTCGGAATACTACATCGCCTCCTCGAAGTGAGAGATGGGGGAAAGAATCTGCCCAAGTAGGCTTCTACTAACTCTTCCCAAGTATCAACCGAACCATAGGGTAATAATTCATACCATGTGGCTGCTATATCTCTCAAAGAAAATGGGAAGAGATATAATTTTATCACCTCTGCTCAATTCCCCATTCAAATTTTCACTGCTACATCCCGAGAAATCTTCCCAGGCTCCTTGGGTCTCTCGTGGGATGACAAGTAAATCACATGTTGCCGAACCATTGTAATCAAGGTCAGGCTTTAGTCTAAATTATTTGCATCTACAAGAATGCCCGATTGCGTATCATTCTTCCCGATTATCAGCTTCCCGTAGTCCTCCATTGTGTCGTAATGGAGGCCTTCTCGTCGTTGTCCTCTCGCTCTTCTTTCCTCGGCTGTCCCTATCTCGCCTATAGTCGCGCTTTTTCCGCTTCTTTCGTCATTCTCAAGCTCCCTTGTTTTCTCCACTCAAGTGTCCGCCTAATCAGTCATAACTCGTTTCCTATGCATTAAAAGTTTTCCTAAATCAAACACACTCAAATTTGTAGGATTAGTCAAACCAAACAAATATTTTCAATATGGCTTGTTAGAAGATTAGTGGCTAAATAGCCACTACTTGCAAAAACTATTTTTTTTGTTCTTTTCTTAAAATGTCCTAAATTAGTATTTCCTTCTTTGTCGAATATCGACTCCATTTAATTTTTCAATCCCCGGCAACTGCATGCCATAAAAACTTTGTTTGTTCTCTTTCTTATATAGACTAAAAACCCTCAAATTAACATAATTACAAGAGCCTTACACTTCTCTCTTGCATACATGTTACTTGATAATTTTGCTTTTAATAAAATAGTTTTCTCTTAATTGTTCATGATTTAAAATAAGGGTCAAGTCTAAGTGACACGCAAAGTAATGTGTCATACAAGTAGTAAAATTTGAATGTGTCCGTATCATTCCCACAGAGATTGATAGCGAATTACAGATCAACTACCCCAACTACTAAAATTTCATACTATTTGGACTCAAAACTCATAATGAAGGTTTTATCTAAACAACACGAATTAAAATTCCCTATACTATTGAATATATTCAAATTAAGCTAAAACAAAAGTAAATGAATAAAAAATAAACTGACTATAAAAGAATGGATTGAATCGGCTCTGCGGAGAAACAAACCATCAATGAAATATTAAATGGAACACTTCAATTCCAAAGACTAAAATCATTTATTCGCTTTATGTACTGATCCGATTTTGTCCAAGATTTCCCAATTATTGGAATTGATTTCTCCATATTCACTGATTAGATATCCTTGCTTCCCTCGAAGACAAGATCTAACCAGCTACCTGTATTCCGAATTTTCTTGCAAGATCTGGGTGTTTTTCTTTCTCAATACTTCACACCCATATCCTTGCTTCTCTCGAAGACAAGATCCTTGCTTTACCTTCTAAGGATTTTCGCAAAATTTCTACTACTCAATCGGTGGCTCAACCTTCAGATCTATGGGTTTATCCCTTTCCCTTGATTAGATCTGAGCTAACACGGGGATTGGAACTTACCAGATTAAGGTGAACTCTAATTATTTATATTGTTAAATACACCCTCCAACTTCAATTATGAGCCGAACGGGGGATTTATCAAAAATGAACTCTAGCTCGCTAGCTTCTGGCTTAATGGTAGTCGAACATACCCGTAAAAGAATGCTCTAACTCTCAAGACTCGCCTGTCACGACTGCGGCATCCCGGATATCGTAGTAAGATACATTCCTCAACCGGTACTAGGTACTACTATCGGGAACTTATCCATTAAAAACGACACCGATTAAGTAAAACCAACCCAAATTAATTTCTCCGTAAATCAGCAGAAAGACCTAACTAAAATGTAAATCAACCAACAGCCGCGTCACTTCACGCAGATTGCTAATTACTAGAAATGTAAAAGACCGATCACGCACAACCACTATAATTGCAATAAACCGAGAAGAAATGAATTCCAAAATTTGTCTTGATTTCATAAATTTTCTGCCAGTAATACTTTAAGAAAAAATAACGAAACTAAAATCCAGTTTCTAACTGATCTGACGTCGCTGCATTCAAACCGAAAATTAAATTAAAAATAAAAATAAAATTTACCTAAAATATACATCAGCCCTCTTCCTTCTCTTGCTAGGTAAAGGAAGACTAAGTCGCTTTACTATTCAAAGCTATCTATTTATACTGTAAAAATGAATCTGGGCCAAATCCCAAAAATGCTCTAGATGAAAATCCAAAGAAAAGCCCAAATTTCACCGCCCTATGTCGCACCTCAAGTTGATGTCGCTGACATGGACTCGTTTTGATCGCTTCGCGATCGCCGCGACTCTTCTTTTGTGAACAACCATTTTACTTTGAAACAATGACTGTTGGTCGCTTAAGATCGTGTGTGGTCGCCACTCATTTGCTCAATGTTTCAGCTGATGTTTACCCCAAGCATGTTTCACATCATTGTCTTCCTTTCTCCCAGCCCCGAAAGGCGACGTCATTTTTCGGGCTGCGACCACTTTGTTGTTCGTATGATGACTCTCATGTCATGACTCCGATTCCTTTGGTCGCGCAATTGTGTTGGTGGTCTTCTTGTCTTCATCTTTCACTTTATGTCGCGACATCATGATGATGTCGCGACCTCTTTGCCTCCCATTCCTTTTCTTGCAACCTCGCTTCTAATGCTGGTAATCCACTCCTTCTTCCCACTTATTTTCCGTGTCGCGACCTCGCCGCATGTCGCGACATCAATTTCTTTCCCGCTCATCTTTTCTTCAGTCGTGGACCACCAGTGGGTCGCGACATCGCTTCGATTCTTGACTTTGTAAAAGGTCGCAAGTTCGCCTGCTAGTGCTTCTATTGAGCTATAGGTTGCGACTTCCTTTCAAATTCTATCTGGTTGCACTTTAAATCTTTCCTATTTTATGTCATATTATAGTAGTGATGTTGCAACATGAAATGGAACCTTGTATTTAAAAACCAAGCTTGCAACCTCTTTCTTTTTGCAAAGACCTCTTGTATTTCATAGACGGATTCTTGTCGCGACCTCAGAGTGGTGTCGCGACATCATTCATATCCTTTTGGTGTCACGACATCAAAGTGATGTCGCGACATGACTTTCGTCCTTTGATTATTTCCTTTGGTCTCGACCACATTTTCTTTGTCGCAACCTCCTTTTCTTAAGTCACTAATTTCACCTTGTTCAAGTTTTCGCTTCTTCAAAGCCGCTTTGTTGATGTCATGACTGGATTCAAGCATACAAGTCGATTTCTTCCGATTTTGTTAAAATTTGAGTTTCTAACATTTCCTAAAAATGAAATTTGAGTCAATTATCCACTTTTCTTCAAACAAATCAACATTTATCTCATAATAAACTCAGAAAAATGGATTAAAAATCTAATGAGTTTTTAGACTCATCAATAAGTCGCGACCAAGGATGTTGGACATTGAAACAATAAAGTAGAAAAACAGGTCGCAACAGTGAAATTGAAGTTGTGACCACATTGCAGGTCGCGACAAAAATCTTTAGGTTTTAATTTTAATTGTCCAAATCTCAATAAAAATAGGTTTTAAACCTTTCATTTTGAGCGTTCTAGCATTAAAAATAGAATTCATTGAAAATCATTAATTAAGAGGCTCAAAATTTAATGTCGCGACCCCCCATATCGCAATCATGACATTGAGCCCAACGTCCATTCTAATTTCCATTCATCTTTAATTCATTCCAACTTTTCCATTTCTGCATCCATTGTTTTGAGTCTTAAAACCCTAAAACCAGAGAGCGAACCAATAACCTCGCAAATCCTCACTCATGGCAGCAAATCAAGACGACATCACAAATCTTAATAAATTGATCGACGAAATTATGCGTGAAAGTGTCGAGGCAGTGGAAGAGGTTCAGTTGGAACCTCAACCTGGGGAAGAAATCAATATCGAACAAGGAACCCAGCCAGAGGAAGATGAGCACACAGAGAAAGAAGCAACAGAGGATGACAAAGACTTTATTTCAAAAGAAGCTCAAGAATTGTGGAATAAGATACTATTTGATAAGGATTTTGTGTGTGAAAGGGGTTTGGAACCGATTTCCCATTTTCGGAGGTACAGAGAGAAAAAGAGGTCAGATTTTTTCTATGAGCACAAGGTGGTAGGATTTTCAGCTCTCGGGAGTTTTATGCAAATATGGTGGGCATGAAGGAGGATTCAGTTTATGTGAGGGGTGTTTGGGTGCCTTTCGGGGATAGAAGGATAAATGAAATGTTTAAATTGAGAGATTTAAAGCACATCAAGACAGAAGTTGGTAGAAAATCCAAACTATGAAAGATATTGAATCCGTTGACCTGATGAGATGAAAACGCAGGCCACAGTTAAGAACCCCACCATGCAATCAAATGGCCCTACTAAAGAAGCAAAGGTCTGGTTTTACTTCATCTGTTCTGTAGTAGTTCCTACAAAAAATCTTTACTCGGGCCAAAACAGAGGCCATCATTTTATATGCCTCAAAGGATATAAATGAACATAGGGAATCCCGATCAAGAATCCATCGCAGGCCGGTCACCACAAGAATAAAGAGAGGGTTAATCCTCACTCCTACTGATAATTATCACCACTTTGTCTCTCGGGTCAGCAATGGAATGGAAGAAGAAGAGAATGCTCCTGTCTCCTCCGACCCTAATTGGAGGACAAGGGACCCAAAGGAAAAGGCGTGTTAAATAATGGAGGTAGATCGCTAAGCAGAAACAGCATCACCTAAGGAAACAGACAAGAGAGATGGAGGCACTTAAGACATCCATCCAAGAGGGCAAAGGGAAGACATTTCGTGATGCAGACCTTCAACCATTCATATCCTGAGGTACAAGAGCACTTACCTTCGCAAGAAGAGGGATCAAGGAGCAGAGAAGATAACATAGAAATCATGGAAATTCTTCGATCAATGAAGAGGGAGATGGAAGAGGGAGAGCAAAAATGGGAAAGACAGCAGAAGACTAGAGAAGAATTTTTAGAAGCTGCAGCTAGAAAGGAGCAGATGTGGGAGCAAAATTGGAAGCTCGGAGAAGAAGAATGGAAAGAGGAGTTGCAGAGAAGAGAAGAAAAAATGATTGGAAAAATGAATGCAAAAATGGAGGCATTTACAAACATCAATTCAAGAGAGATGCAGATCTTCTCAACATAATCAAGAAGAAGGAAGCGCATAATGAGGCTAACATGCTCGTGAAAATCGAGGGCCTAACACCCTATAGGAGAAATCAGCCTAAGGAATTTAAGAAATTAATGAAGGATAGAGATCAGCAGCTGGAGGACAATGATGTGTATAGGAGAAAATTCTTGTTGGAGAGTTTGGAATTGATAATCAAAATTTGTCCAAACTACTAGAATGTATTTCTAAGTTAGAAGGGATAGTTAATCAGGTGGGGAAGAGGCAAGACACACTCATCAGTGTAGTGCAGCTAAACAGTGAAATATATGAAAAAGGCAAAGAAATTCCCCCTGCATTCGAGAGACAAAAATCTAAGATGAAATTTCCTAAGTTTGATCCCACATACAGTTTTGATGTAGACCCTCCTAACATTATACCTCCAAAAGCCTACAAAAGAAGAAAGGGAACCTAAAATTTTTCCTAGCATGTTCTCAATCTATACATTCCCAAATTTTAATAGAAATCCATTTTGTCTCATTCAAATCGGCTCCGTGTTTTATTGAATTTTCATTTGATAGTTATTCTCTTCGCTTGTTGGATTTTGTTTGCATTGTTGAATGAAAATTTTATTGTGAAGAATTAGGTGTTGTTTAATGGATGAACATGACTTGAGAAATTGTATGTTTGTGTCATTTCCTGTTAATGTGCCAATTATGAGTGCCTTGTCTGTACAAGGATCAAATGACCAATTTTGTTTTTCTCCTAAGAACAAAAATGTAGGAAAAATAAGAGCAGAGACTAGTAACTGAATTAGAGTTGCAAATCAATATTTAAAAAATCCAAATTTTTAGATTGCAAAAAAATTGGAAAAATGGATATTGTCAAGGAACAAATAACTTGATTGAAAGTGTGTAAATAAACAAGTGAATAGTACAAGTCTTGAAGAAATAATACACTTGGTCAACAAAACTCATGAAACTTTGAGAAAAATTAGGAACATCTTCTGGGAAATTCATGATTCAGAGTCCATGGTCCTAGAACTTGTTAGATTATTGATTGAGGCAAAATCTTAGGTAAAAATAGCCAACAAGAAGTGATAGAGGCCATCCTTGGCGTTTGAGCTTTTCCAAGCTCACCTCAATATATGCTAAAGATACCCTAGTTCCAAGGATTTGAGCCAAACAAGCCTAAATTCTTCAATATCAAATAACTCGAAACCCGAATCCCCTTCCTTGCAATAATCCCGTAGCAGAGCCCAAATTATCCAAGCTTTCCAGCATTAAAAGTCTACTATAAAGAAAGAAAATAGTTTGGGGGAAAAATATTTCCAAATATTACCAGGTAGGAGGAGAAGAAATAACCTGAAAGATTAGGGAAAAAGAAGAAAAATTTGATAAAAAAAAAGGGAATAAGTTTTGTTTTGTGTCCTATTTCCTTTGAACAATTAAGCTCGTAGGGGTGTTTTAACACCTAGTACCTGATTAGTGCCCAAAAAGTGCTATTTTGAACCCTATTTATTATAGGTTTTGAGTAAGCCAGGTACTAATCATTCTAATTAAATCCATTTGCACATTAAGGTCCCCGCTATTCTACTGATCGCATTTTGTGGCAAATTTTGCAGTTTTTGCGAGCTAATTATGCCAAAATTGTTGAGTCGATCCAAGCACGAAGAATTCGAGTCAAACTCAGCATTTCAGATGAGAGACCAGAAAGAAAGAAGAGCAAAAAAGTGAAGAAAAATGGAGCACTGTAGGAATGCCTTTGCCACTGCCACTGTTCATGCTCGACATCGCTCACCCCAAAGACTGCCTGTCCCGCCGTCTGCCTCGCTTACGCTTTTCCCCTCGTTTCTGCATTTGTTTTTGGTTTTTCCCAATTTTATCCTTTGTAATAGCTTCTTCCGATTTCGGGTTTTTTCGTAATTTCTATAAATCGAGCACCTATATAAGCCTCTCACCATAAACTTTGTATCAATCACTTCACTTTGGTACAGATCATGGGGCGCGCGCCACACGCTTCTCCTTTCTCCATTTTCTTTCATTTTCTTTCCTTTCTAGCCATTAAAACACTTCTCTGAGGATGACAACTCAGAGGATGCTTGGCTAGACCTCTTTCTCCTTGAAGAGGAGGGCTGTTGGCTAGGATTTGAGGTAAACTAACGGTCCTCTGTTTTTAACGTAAGCATTTATTTTCATTTATGTTCCTATTTCTCACTCTAGGTTAACTCCTTTGATGTGCCTTCTCGACCAAGATTTTGGCAATCTTTTAGGGTTCAATGGATGCTTATTGCTAGATCCACTGAGATTCATTAGTTGCTTTCTATTTATCACTGTGAGGTAGATCATGGAGGCACGTTTTCACTGTCTGGGAGCATTAATGTTCAATAAATGTTGTTTTTCAAAAGGGAAAATCATAGGGTTTAGTTTTTAAAGCTAAATGAAGATCCGGTTCAGGAAATGACTATATGTCATCCTCCCCAACGCGAGGAAAAGACCCGAGGACATGTTGGTTGCCTTAATAATTCTAAACCAAAGGGTCCGACACTTCAAGGGGTTCTATTTTACATTTTTTCTTATTTTAGTTTCAGCCTGTAAACAATCAACACCCCCTGTTTTTAGCAAACCTTAAAAATCCAAATTGAAATTCACCATTTTTGAACTCCACTGCAAATCATTTGTACAAAGAAAACCCATCCCTGAGTTCTCGAATCTCTAGATACTATACGCAGTAGTTTTGCTACAAAGAGGATTTAGGATATACATTTTGTTGATTCTATCACACTACTGGGTGGCACGAATCGCACTTCTAATGCCAACTCCATGGGAGTTACAACCCAGTTCTCTGGCGTTTATAGAAAGCCTAAGAAGACAAAACATTGCACTATTCCCATCCTTAGAAAAACATAAGCAAAAGAGTTCTAGAACAAGGGAACTTACCTGCATAAAGTGCAAGTGGAAATCAAAATGCCATAAAAAGACTTCAAAAAGATGAATTAGGCCAAGATTGAGGAGAATCAACAAGTACAAAGAGGCAAAAGGATGAAAGCTGAAGGCAATAAGTACAAAAAAAAGTGGAAACTGGGTAATTTTCAACTTAAATTTTCTCATTATCTACCCAATTACCTAAGCCCAACATTACAAGCCTGAAAGACCTCGTTGATCTGGAAGGTTGAATTTACCTACATTAGCGGATCAATATGAAAACAAGCCTATAAGACTCGACCAACCGTCTATGAAAGTCCTGAAAAGCCAAATCTAAATTCAACATGAAGATGTAAGGATTGGTAAGACCCGCACACGCATTTAACAAGACTTGTTGAATAAACTGTTTAAATACATTATTTCATCAAGGAATTTGTGATAAAAGTAGAGACCATTCCTTTTTCTTGAATTGAAATTGAAATTTAAAATGATGCTGCTATATCCTATTTCAAGTTAGAAGGTGGAAGAAGAGAGACTGTGATGTGAATAAGAAAAATGTCCTTAAAAATTTAAGCTTAATTGTTTGAGGACAAACAATTCTTTCTTTTCTTTGCTTGGGGACAAGCAAAATTTTAAGTTTGGGGAATTTGATGAGTCTAAAAACTCATTTGATTTTTAATCCATTTTTCTCGAGTTTATTATATTAATTGTTGATTCATATTAAACCCTGTACTTTGCTCAAATTTAATTTTGTAGAAAAATACAGCATAAGCAAAAATCCCAGCAAAAACTGGAAGAATTCAACCTGAAACCGAAAGGAGGTCGCGACTAGGAAATGAAAGTGGAGACAAGGAGCTCTTTTGTTCAGCTATTTCCAGGTCACAACATCACCAAGACCAGTTAATGAGGTTGTGTCCATGAAAACGTGGTTGAGACGAAAGAAACTATTCAAAGCAGAAGCAGAGGTCGCGACGTTGATCCGTTGATGGAGCCACAGGTGAGGTCTCTGTAAGAAAATTTGAAGTTGCAACCAGTTCTTAAATGAAGGATTCAAATTGAGGTCACGACATGGAACTGAATAGGGAGTCACAACAAAGAGATTTGAAGTTGCAACTACAAGAGATGGAGATTCATAAATGAAGTCGCGACATCATCTCGAGGTCGCGACAGGAAACCTAAAGCTTAGCCAAGCGAAGTCTCAGTTAGGGAAATCGAAGTTGCAACCATAAGGTTACTAAAGTTGACCTGCGCTGAGGTCGCAACCAATCACTGAGGTCGCTACCTAAAGAAACACTGAACATTACAAAGCCATGTCGTGAACTAATATTGAGGTCGTGACGTGAAAACTTGCCAACGAAGTCTTTACCAAGCAAAGGGGAGTCACGACCACTTAATCAGTCAAGAACCTAAAAGGAAGTCCCGAATTAATCACCGAGGTCGCGACCAATAGTTCCGAGCATCAACATCTGTGTTGCAATTATGTTTAAAGAAACTGGTGACAACTTGCAAACTCGTAGCGGAGCAAAACGGAGGTCGCAAAGATCATATTGAAGTCACGACTGCTTAAAGGCTAGGCAAGGCTATCAGCGCTTGCGACCAAGTATTGAGGTCATACATACATTCCAAGCATCAAAGCAAAAGATCGGGCAAGAAGGTCAGAACCCGAAAAAGAAAGTCACGAATTATGTAAGGAAGGAGAAAATGTGGTCGCAACCTAAAACTGAGGTCGCGACATGCAGTGCAGCAAGGAAAGGAAGTCCTGACTGATAACTAAAGTGGTGACAACTAAAAAGAGGTCGCAACCTAAAACTGAAGTCGTGACTCAAAATTTCAGCAGAAGGGAACGATAACGAGGTTGCGACATGAGGCTAAGGTCATGCATGATCAATTCTGAGAACAACTGAAGAAAGAGGTCGCGACCACACCAGGTCGCGACCACTAATCAACGAACCCTCGCAAAAAACTTGCTGCAATCCAAAGAAAACTCGGGTTTGAACTTTAAATACAAGAGCAAAGAGAACCCATGTCGCAACATAAACCCGAGGTCGCGACCTGACTCAGTTAATTGGGCTTTTCTTTTGAGAATTCCACCTAGAGTTTTTTTTTAGGATTTGGCCCAATTTCTTTTGACAGTTATAAATAGACAGTAGGAGAATAGTAAAGTAGCTTCCGTCTTCACTACCTAGAAAAGGGGAAAGGAGAGGAACTCGATGTATAGTTTAGAGTAGAATTTTATTTTTTTTATTTTCATTTTTATTTTTATTTTTAGTAAATTCTTTTCTAGATCAGAATCTGCGAACTGTGCAGAAACGATTGGAGCTGGATTTTTATTTCTGTGATTTTCTTCTTAAAATTACTGCTTGAAAAATTATGAAATCTAGACAAATTTCTGGAATTCATTTCTTCTCGCTCATCAAGGACATAAAGTGATGTACGGATCGTTGCTCCATTTCTTTAATCGCAATAAATAATTGGAACACGCCCCACCTGGATTTGATATACGCTTAGTTGCGCCTTTCAGAAAAACTGGAAAAAGTTATTTAGGTTGGGATTTCTGACCACTTGGTGTCATTTTGAATCGATAGTTCCCAATGGTAGTACCGAATACCGCTTTAAGGAGCGATCTTGCCCCGATTTCTGATGCCCTCTCAAGTGACACAGATGGAGATTCCCTAGAGCCGTATATCTCCCTTTATAGGTATGTTAGACTACTCATTGATGAATCCATCAGCTCAAAGTTCATTTTGATAAATCCCCTATTCACTCATAATTGAAGTTGGAGGGGAGTATTTAACAATATAAATAATCAGAGAGTTCACCTAAATCTAAAGGGAAGTTCCCAACCCTTGTTGACACACCACTTTCTGTGTTCTATGGATCAAAACACCTATGCAATTTATAGCGTTATTACCTAAGGACTATTATCTAATCCCCAGCAATAATGCCAAAAACTTGTTCGTTGGACAAAACAACAGCATGCAAATTCCATGACATTATCACCAAAGGATCATTAACTAATTCAACACACGCCATGCAACTTGTTTGTTGTGTTCCTCATCTTTTATACTGATTTAAAAAGTGTTTTTCTAAAAGGAAATCATTTTCTTTCTGGTTTTGATCTAGGATTCTGCAAGTGCACAGGTCGAACAAGTAGTCAATTGGATTTTTAAGTCCAGATATCGATCCCACTGAGATCTCAAGAATTCTCAATCAACTACCCTGACTACTCAAACTCTATACTATTTGGACTTTGATAGGCAAGTGAGATATGCTTAGCAAACTTAAAATAATGAAAACTAAGAAAAGTGACTTAATAACAAATGAAATGAATTAAAACTGAAAATCTAAAATAACAAATTCAGTCGATCATTATCTTTAAAGGAGCATTGAAAATATCGTTATTAGAAACATCAATTCCTGCAGACTTGACTGTAACTTTGCTTCATGAACCACAGATTTTAAATCTGTCCAAGAACTATGGTAGTGCAAATTGGATTTCTCCTGGAAGGCACTTTTCATCACCTAATCTTCACTGCTTCTTTCGAAAACAGAGGATTAGATAACTACTTTTAATCTGGATAGCCTTGTTCTGGGTATTTTTCTTTTTCAATACTTCATACCCAATGCATAGACTGCAAACCTTAGCTCCTAAGACATAGGTATAGCATGGGTTTACACTTTACTGGTTCCTCTTCCTCAAAATTGGAACAGTTCATCCTTTCCTTGATTAGATCCTTGCTAACACGGGATTGAACTTACTGTTCGAATCGAGGAGAACTCTCTGCTTTTATAAATTGATAAGTCATACAACTCAATCTCGTTTTCACGTGAGAAGATGATTTATCGACTTACATCCACATAGCTCATTAGATCACCATTATCAAGTTCGCATACATTCGGGAAATTGCTCACTACTCTCAAGAATGCCTTCTCTGTGTCACTCAGAGAGCCTCCTAGAAATCAGAGCATGAAACAACTCTTTTATGGGTATACGACACTGACATTGGGATCAATTACACAAAATGTAACCAAAGAAAACGATTCCTAAATCAAGTTCAATAGCTTCCCGATAAATTTCGCGTAAAAGATAAAATTCTGAATAATAGAGTTTAATAAATGGAAGTCAGTTTCTAAATCACTTGATTACACTTAATGATGGTCATTGATCAAGAAAACCATCAGAACGAAAATCGGAAGTTCAATTTAAAATTTGTCTGAATTATTAACCATAAGAATTTGAAGAAATTTAATTTTGTGATTCAACTTCAACTTTAATAGCTAACATTCAGATCCGTAAATTCAAAAGAAAGTTAACAATCTACTAAAACTATTAAAATAAAATAAAAGAAAGAAAAGAAAGAAAGAAAATTAAAATACAAGAGCCTTCAGCCTACCCGTATCTCTTTTGAGTCGCCCAGTCAGCTTTCCCCGCAGTACCGCGTATTTCATAGGGTTCAAGTTGGGCCCTAATTTCGATGCATCCTATTTCGACTTCGTAGTTAACTCGCCCAGCTTGGTTGTTAATGTCGCTGACATCGATTCTTTGTCGCGACCCCGCTTGTCTCAACTACGCCAGGTTTACTTTGGTCGCGACTTGCCTTTAACATTCCTTGATTCTGGCGTCGCTGACGCCTAAATGGTGTCGCGATCTTCTTTACTTCAGAAACTAATGCCTTACAATCGAATGACGTCGCGACCTTCTTTATTTGCAACTAATGTCGCGACAACTAAATGACGTCGCGACCTTCTTTATTTGCAACTAATGTCGCGACAACTGAATGAAGTCGCGACCTTCTTTCCTAGTCACTGATGTCACGACAACTAGATGATGTCGCGACCTTCTTTAATTGCAGTGGATGTCGCGACCACTGACTGATGTCGCGACCTTGCTTCTTTATAAATGATACGCGATCATCAATGATGTCATAATCTTCTTTGTCGATGATGTCGCTGACCGCCGAATGATGTCGCGCAACCTTCTTTCTTTGTAAGTCGATGTCACGACAAACAGATTTATAATCGATGTCGCGACCACTAAATGATGTCGCGACCTTGATTTCTTTGGTGTCGATGTCGCGACAAACCTTCGATTCAAGAATGACGCCGCGAATTCTCTAGATGTCGCGACCTATATTCAGCTTTCGAAGATCTTATGTCGCGAATTTATTTCGTAGTCATGACTTCCATGTCTTCTCGCTCGTGATTCAATTTTGTCAGCGACTCCATGTGATTCTTCATCATCACACCGCGCCGCTACAATGTGTCCTTTTTTCTTCCTATGTACATCACCCGTCGCGAACATCATTCAGCTAGTCATTTAATTCCTTCTCAGCCAGTTTTTGCTCCTGGTACTGCAATATCCTCTTTCTCTCGAATTTCCTGCTGCATAGTAGTTTGGTGAGTTATTCCACATTTCTCGCATAAATCGGCTTTTAGATAAAAATCAATCGTAAAATGGATCGAAATGGATGACTTTTAAGCTCATCAAACTCCCTGTAATTAAATTTGTCATTCCTGCCAAATAAGAGAAAGATTTGTTTGTCCTCAAACAAAAGGACATTTTTCTGTTCTGTTTTTGCATTTGCATCTAATTTAATTGAAAGATTAGAATTGCCTTCTTTTCTTGTATATTTAGCTTCAAGTCCAGATAAAGGTTAGTCTCTACTCAATCGTACAAACTAAATTATTAATTGCTTTGGCAAATAGTACGCCTTAGCTTGATCCCGTCGAAAGTAGGTCAGGTCTTCTCCTCTTTCTTAGTGAGTCGGCGAACCCTTCGAGGTCCTTCGCGCATCCTTTCAAGATTTTTCAAATCTATATGCTCGTGTTCATATTGACTTCCACTCATGTAGGTAATTCCAACCATCAAGATCAATCAGTCTTTCAGCTTGTAATGTCGCCGGTCATGGGTAGGATGGATGGGAACTTTTTTAGGTTAAATTACCTTACTCTTCTCCTTTCTTACTTGACTGCTGCCTTTCTTTTCCTTGCAACTTCTTTAATTGATTCCCCCAAACTTCATCTTTAGGGTATCTTCTTAATTTCTTCTGTGCAAAATTTCTCATTCCTATTTCTCATTTATATTTCTCATTGTTGGAACTTTTTCTCTTCCACCATTCAGGAATAGTGCAATGTTCTGTCTTTTTAGGCTTTCTAACACTCTTAGCGAACTTTGGGTTAGTAGCTCCCATACCAGTTGGCATTAGGGTACTAGGTGTTGAAACACCCCTAAGAACTTAATTGTTCAAGAGAGTTAGGCCACAAGACAAAACTTCTTCCTTTTAGCTTCCTTTTCTGTTGTATCCTTCTGCTTTAGATCTTTCTTTCTTCACCCTTTTCTATATTTTCTCCTTTCTTTCCCAAAAATATACATACTCCCCCAAACTTTATTTCTTCCTCCTTCTTTGAATCTTGGGTAATTATAGGTTCTTTACTGGAGGATTAATTATCTAGGATGGCTTGGGATTTCCAATGGTTGGTTTTGAAGATAAGGATAGTTATGGCTCAAATTCAGGAACTAAGGTGTATGGTAAGCATTATAAACAAGGGTAATGAATGGCTCAAATCAAGGACGGCTCGCATCATTTCGGTTGGTTGTATCACCTAGGATTTTGCCTTGATCAATAATCTAACAAGTTCTAGAATTTTGTTTGATTAACTATGACTAACCCTAAGGATGTCCTTGACTCATTTCAGTTGATGAGGAGTTACATAATTTAATGTTCACCAGGTTCTTTAGCTTACTGTTTATACTTCAAACTCAAGAATATATTTTGTTCCTTCAATTGCATAACTTTCCTTTATCTTGGACTCATCAGCTAAATTCAAGTCAATTATGCAATTTGTGTTTCCAATTCACCATTTGACATTCATTCCTTTATTCTCGAAATTATTTGTTTTCAAATTTCATCTCTAATCAAACTAATTCAACTAGCTCTCGCATTATAACATGTCACATTTTCACCCCTCAGCCAAATCCTATCAAGTATTCTACTAACAATTAAAACAAAAAGTAACAACACAATTTAACTTCAAACAACATCAAACAAATTTTCTTATTTTATTCATGAGATTGTGCAAAAGTTGAGAATCACAAATTGAAGAGATAATGTATGGATCAAGCAATGTTAAAGGTCTATTTTCTTCTTTGGGGGAGGAGCTAAGATATTGGGGACTAAGATCAAGGTGCCAAATTAGATTGAATTTGGGAAATTTCATTTTAGTCCTCTCTCTTCCTTTGTCATTCTCCCTCCTATCCGCTTCTTCCAGATTACCTTACTGGGTGAGATCAACCTTGCTCGTGTCATCTTGTCTCATTCCTAATGTGTTCATGTTGCGCTCTATTTCAGTCATGACTTCTAAAAATTTGGATAGATTGTTGTTAATCAAATCCAAATTTTCAAGCCAAATCTTTCTTCTGAAGGCATCATTATCATCCAGCACTTGATCTCTGTCTTTCATCTTCTTTTCAAAATCCTTGAGCAATGACATGTATAGGAATTTGAATCCCTATATCTGCTCCTTAGTTTTGGCTTGTTGATCTGAATCCCTTTCCTTTATGAGTTTTAGGAGTTGAGAATCTCGATCATACTGATTGTTGTAGAATGATTCATGGCTAAGCTGCAACTTTTCAAGTAGATCTCGATCTCTTCTCCATTTCCTTCTTGAATTTTTCTTCACTGCTCCAGATCTTTTCTATCTCTGCTCTCCCTCTCGCCATCTCCTCTCCTTAGCTTGCCGATCTCTTCTTTTAGCCTCGCCTTCATATACTCATCCTACTCATCCATTCCTCTTCCACTGATCTCTTCTACTCCCGCTTCATACACTACATCTCTGAATTTTTGTTCGATGCTTTGTTTCTCTTCTTTTTCTTCCATACTCTTCTGAATAGAAATGAGCATCTCCATTATTTGATTATTTTCCTGGGCTCCTCTAGAGCTTTCACCAGGTTCTCTGAAATCCCCTGCTCCTTATCAGGGAGAGCTGGCCATGGAGAAACCCAGAGGACTTCTAACTTCGTTTCTCTCACACCAGAAACATAAAGGTGTTACTCGGGCTGTGCTTCGGGTCTTGTTCTCGATCTCAACCGTATAAGTGTCCTCTTCCCGGTCTCAGATTCTCATCTTCATCTCAGAATCCGCTTCCACTATGACCCTTTTTCTTTGATTTCTCGGGTCCTCATTTACTCCCGTCAGGTGAGTGGTGAAACCTCGGGGGTACTCTTCTTTCTTCTTCTTCTTCCCAAATTCCCCTTCACACCCAAATTTCATACATAGCCGCCTTGTGATGGTTGTCAGCGAGGGATCAAACCCTTTATTACCTCATGATATCTCATTATTGAGTTTTCAATGATGTACTCAAAAGATGTTTATACCTCTTCGCATGGGCATATGTAATGATCGCTCCTCGTTTCCTCTTACAGTGCAAACATGTTTGGTAGGAACCAAAACAGAAGCCAGGAAATAAAACCATACCTTTGCTTCTTCTGTCAGATCTCCCCTGTTTATAATCTTTTTCTCTCCTCTTCCTCGACCATTCACTTTTGCCTTCGTCTCACCTCTCTCCCACATCTTTTCACTGCTAGGGCTGTCTCGCTATCTTCAGATTTGGACCCATGCTTGCCCTAATTCAGATTGATGCAGTGGAGCCTGGGGCCCATATGGCACCCAAACTCCCTCCGACATAAAACAGAAGTTCTCCTTCCTTCAACCAGCCGAGTAAAATTCTAACGATCACGCATATCCGTACTTTGATGTTTGCGTAATCTTTCCAACCTCTTGCTCCATTAATTCCTTGAAAGGGGATGAGTTATCGCCTCTTCTCCTACAAACCCCTTCCAAGATAGTGCTTCTTCCTGGAGAAAGCTTCTTCCGAGACGAAACTGCCTCTCCCTCCGTTTCTCACGCTCCTTCCCTTCTTCCTCCTCTGCCTTATAACCGGTTGGAACTTCCGTTGTTCCGAAAGCCCTGCTTCTCCCTTCGTGTTCCAGAGATGAACTTCCCCTCGGGCCGAGCATACTCCTCCAAGGATTTCCCGCCGATTTGGGATGAGGGTTGAATGTTCGGCCATTAGAGAAAGCGGAGGTTTTTAGGAAGAGGTTCAGATTTAGGGTTTGCAAGAATTGAAAACCAGAGAATGTGCGAAGATGAAGAGTTGTATTTGCTTCAAGGAAAGAGATGGTAGTGAAGGGAGTTTCTCAACAGTTGCAATTCAATCATTATTATGGGCTCTTTATTATTTCATTTATTCATACTGTCAAGGAATTCTTAAATTTCAGTCTAATTGTGTGTCATCATTAAATTTAGGTAAATTAAAAGTTGCCTAAATACTGCAACCTTCTCTTATGTCGCGACAACTTACTGTTTGTCGCGACATAAGTAGGCTGAAGGAGGACAAGTTATCATCGTCGCGGGAGACCCAGATCATATGAGTCGAGTGTCATGAACTCACACTTGAAGACGTCTTGCTGACCCAGAATAATCACATCTACCTCATCACACAACTTTATCATGAATCTCCCAGATCGTTGTTGCGATGTCACGATAAAATCTAGTCAAGACTACCACTTGCCCTAAATTTGATGATCGATGTTTTTCACTTTATTAATTCTTGCACATTCTTAATGGGTCCATTAAATCGTATTCCCACAATGCCACCAAACATGTATTCTATTTAATTTTCACAGAATTTATGTAGGGAGCAGAGTACTCCCCTTTTTCAAGTCGCTTTTTCATGTGAAGTGCTGGAGCTTTCCTGGAGTTTATTCCTTCTCATCTGATCACTGATTCTCAGACGAAGATACCTAATAATTTCAAAAAGGATTAAGTTGATCAAATAATAACCTTGCAATTCCTAACAAATCATGACTAGAACTAAGAAATTCAAAAACGAGTAATAATAAAAAAATTCGAAGTCTAACAAATCATGGGTTGCCTCCTATGAGTCAAGCTCATGGAGTCCTTATCGGACTTGTCGCTTTGATTCTTCTCTCTCAATTCTCCACTGAGTTCTTCTTTTCTTTTTTTCCTCACGAGATAGTGTGCTTCGGGCCTCTTGTCCATTAATCCTTTGAATTTTCCCAAGATCGCACCCCGAAAAATCGTCTCCAAATGTAGTGCTTGACACCACTGTGTATGGTCCACTCCATTTTGATTTCAACTTCCCTGGAAACAATCTTAATCTGGAGTTAAATAGCAGAACCTGATCCCTTGATCTGAACTCTTTCCTCAGAATCCCTTGATCATGCCATTTCTTTATCTTGTCCTTGTAAATTCTAGCATTATCATGTTTCATTTCGCCTTCATACTATCTAGCTTGGAGCAATTTCTCTTCCAAATCTTGAAATGGAAGTCTAACTTCGATGGCCCATACGGCTTTGTATTCCAAATTCAAGAGGGAGGACATGGTTTGCCAAATGCTCACTGTATGGGGACATTCCAATGGGAGTTTTGAATGAGGTCCTGTAAGCCCAAAGTGCATCATCAAGTTTGGAAGACCAATCTTTCCCCGCTGAACTTACACTCTTTCTAGATCCTTTAATTCCTATTGGAAATTTCTTCGCTTGTCCATTACCCCAGGGGTGATAAGCTGTGACTCATTATATGTTTGATCCCACTGCCATGAGCTTTGCAACATTTTGTTTGCAAATGGCTTCCCCCATCACCGATGATAGTCCCGCGTTCCAACTGCTCAAAATGTTCTTTGTAAGAAACTCACAAATGTTGTTGGGTGATCATTCTTTGGACAAGCTATTTCTTCCACCCATTTGGAACATAATCCATCAAGTAGCAAGATGTACAAGTTTCACAAAATGATGGTGGGAAGGACCCATAAATCTATACCCCATACATTGCAAAAATTTGCACCAATTAATATGCCTCGTAGGGGCATTCTTACTGGGCCGATATTCCCAATCTTTGGCATCTATCACATAATTCACCCATTCAAGACGCCTTGAAGATAGAAGCAATAAAATCCCGATTGGAGTATTCATGAGTCGTTCTTTCAGAAAAATGTCCCCCATATGGTGATGCATGGCATTCATTCATAATCTTGCATTGCTCATTCTTTGGCACACATCTTCTTATAATCATGTCTGCACCTCTTTTAAATAGCGTTGGTCATCCTGCATGAGTACCCGCCGTCGCTCCGAATGCTGGTATCGAATTCGAGGAACCATCTAATAAGCCAAATAATTCACGATATCAAAGATACCATGGGAGATGGATTGACAATTGAAACAACTTGCCTATCCGAAGTTCTCCGATAGTCCCGCTCTTCTCCTCTTCGTCTGCTCTTTCTACTGACAAGCGATCAACTATCACATTGTCACAACCCTTTTATCTTAATTTCCGGGGACAAACTCTGTAGTAACAAAGACCCACCTTATAAGTCTTGGCTTGGCTTCCTTTTCGACATCAGATTTTTGATTGTCGTATGGTCAAGGTGGAACTATAATATGGGATCCCAAATGTATGGCCCCGACTTCCACAAGCTAAAACTATGGCTAGCATCTCCTTTCAAGAGTTGAATAGTTTTCTGGGTTTCATTAGCTGGGTCTCGCTTGTATAGTATATGGCTCGAATATCTTCTTTACCCCAATACAAATCCCATTGCGAAATCAATTGCATCACACATTATTTCAAATCCCCGATCCCATTCCCTATATGTGCCCATGATAGGTGTTTGTCCTAACTGGATCTTGATTTCTTCAAAGTCTGCTTTTGCGTGAGTCATCATCAAAATTAAACTTTGTTTTTCTCTCCAAAAGAATCGTATAATGGTCTGGCTATTTTTGAGAAGTTCTTTGATGAATCTCCTATAGAATCCAAAGACGCCCCAAGAAACTCTATCCCTTTAACGTCAGGTGGTGCAAGCGCTCATAATCGAAACCTTTGATTGGTCTACTTCTAGTCCAAGAGCGTAAATTTTATGCCCAAGAACAATAATACCTATGTTACCATGAAATGGCACTTTTCCCAGCTTTAACAATGCTAGTTGCTTGTCCTCGCAGATTCGCATCAAGCTCTGAAGCTGTTTTAGACAATGATCAAAACCTAATCTACATACCGTGAAGTCATCCATAAAATCTCCATGACTCCTCAACCAAATCTGAGAACATGACATCATACACTAAAGTAGCGGTGAGCATTGCATTGAACCCAAATGGCATCCTTCTGGCTGGCAAAGGTGCCAAGGGCATGTGAACGTGGTTTTCTCCCCGTCCCGTGTGCTATGGCACCGATTACAGCCGTAATACCCATCCAAGAAACAAAATGAGGGGTGTCCCGCTAACCCGTCCAACATCCGATCAATGAAAGGCAATGGGAAATGATCCTCCGGCTTGTGTTCAAATTTCCTAATCGATACATACTTCCATCCTGTCACCGTTCTTATTGGAATTAACTCATTTTTTTCGTTTCGGATCACAGTGAACCCACCTTTCTTGGGAACCACATGGATTGAGCTAACCCAAGGATTGTCTGAGATTGCATAAATAAAACCAGCATTCAACCATTTGAGCACTTCCTTTCTGACTACTTCTTTCATGATTGCCCGGCTCTTCTTTGATGTGTTCAATGATGGTTTTCAGATTTTCCAAACAGATTTTACGCATGCATATTGGACGGACTGACACTTTAATTCATCAATGGACTGTTTATAGACTCCCGATAATTCTTCAAAATTTTCAGCGCTTTCTGCTCTTCAAATTTTCCACCGAAATGAAGGTAGATAATTACTGGCTTACTCTTTGGTAGCTCCAAGTAAGCATACTTCAGATGTTTTGGCAATTCTTTTAAAACTAGCCCTTCTACACTGGTTTCTTGATGAAATTCTTTCTCTTCACTATTGTCTCCCTTGGTCATGCCATTTTGTTTAAGACTCATCACGTTTTCAGTAGAGTGTAAACCGATGTGCAGAAAATTAGAATTAATAATCGATACTCGGAATTATCTCATTCATTGATAGGAACAGCATTGCTAAATCATGATAACAATCAGAGTTGTTGAGATAGACATCATCTACAGACTTGTAATCTTCCCTATCTATGTCTAAATTCTTCAAACTTTGAAGTAGATTGAAGTCAACTGCCTCTTCTCCAACACTGAGAGTGAGAACTCCTTTCTGCATGTCTATTAGAGCAGCTCCAGTTGCAAGGAATGGCCTTCCAAGCAGCAGAGGGACTTGTGAATCTTCTTCCATGTCTAGGATGATGAAGTCGACAGGAAAAACAAATTTCCCAACCTTAACCAGCACATCTTCAATGACTCCTTCAGGTTTCGCCATTGTTCTGTCTGCTATTTGGAGAGTAACAGTAGTAGGAGTAAGCTCCCCCAAACTTAATTTCCTTGCAACAGATAATGGCATTAAGTTGATACTGGCACTGGAGTCACAAAGAGCCTTTTGAATTTCAATTCCTCCAATGGTGCAAGGAATTGTGAAGCTTCCTGGATCTTTCATCTTCTCTGGTAAATTTTTCTGTATCACTGCACTGCAAGTGGCAGTTAGATTCACTACTCCTTCCTCTGCAATTCTTCTCTTCTTGCTCAAAATCTCCTTCAGGAATTTGGCATAAAGTGGCATTTGAGTTACCACTTCTGTGAATGGCATACTTATCTCCAACTTCTGAAAGTTTTCAAAAACCTTGCGAACTGCTCCTATCTTCGACCGCTGCGCCGCGGAATGGGACTGCAGGCATAGAGTTCTGGGCTTTCTTCTTGCTCCTTTCTTCATCTTGTTGTTGCTCCAGTTTCCTTTTATTTTCCAGTGTCTCAGCATTTCTTAGGCTTCCTTCTCCCTTGTTGCCTTCATCTTTCTCTGACTTTTCCTTCTCTAATTCTTTCCTACCTCTCGAGCCGTACCGCATGCAAATTTTCGATTTTTCTTCGTGTCACTGGGAAAAGCATCTTTCATCTGATTCTGCAGGGTCAGGGCCAGTTGCCTTATTTGTGTTTCTAGGTTCTTGAGAGAGGCATTGGTGGTCTTCTGAAAAATTTGAGAATTGGTATTTGAAGCTTCCAATTATGCAAACTTTTGTTCATGGAAGTTCAACAGCTTTTTATTTTCTCCATAACCAACATCCGATCTTCAAAGGTCCAGCTCTTTCCGACCCCTCGATATTCAATTTTGCTCCTCTCCCCGTTAAGCCGTCATTGAACTCGTGGAGACATACCGTTGAAACTTTTGCCCATGTCTTGGAAACTCATGTGCTCCTCCACCGTGCAGAAGTTCTCACGGTTCCTTAATCAGTATAATGGGTCAGTCAGTTAGGGCTTGAAATGATATGCTCTCTGCTCGTTCAAATAGTTAGCCTCCTCCACTGCATATGAACCCTCTTCGGCAAACCCCTCAGCATTTCTTACTCTTCCTTCTCTTTCCACTGCTCCAATTTCATTTGCAGAGTGCATTCTTTTATCCAACCGATGCATTAATGCATCCAATTTCACTCCATGGCATATCTTGTTCAAGCAAATTTTTCAATCATTCCATTTCCTTTTAGCTCGCCGCTCCCTAAGGATTCTGAAGGAGGTCTCATGTTGCACCTAGCAAGATCCTTGATTAGCTGTCTTGCTTCTTCTGCTCTTCTTCTTCTGAATGCTCCACTGCAAGCTGCATCTATTATACCTTTTGAGGTATAATTCATGGAGTGGTAGAAGATGTCCATTTGTGTCTTCATGTCTATCCCGTGCATGGGACATTCTTCAGCCTCTTGTATCTCTCCCAAGCAAAGGTAGCGCACTCTCTTCTTCCCCTTGTTTGAGTAGTAATTTCCCTCTTCTTCAAAAGCCGAGGACGGGGGAAAGAATCACCGTGTAAGTCCATCGCCCTCCCATGTATTGTCGTATCCATATGGGTAGTGAGTCAAACCATGTTGTACTTATATTCTTAAAGAGAAAGGGAACAATCTTAGCCTTAATAACTTCCTGGGTCTCACACCATTCAATTTAATCAGACAGCCATTCTCAAACCGTCCCAAGTGTTCCTACTGGGATCCCGATTAGTACCCAAAAGTATTTTGAGCCCTATTCAAGATAGGTTTTGAGTGCTTTTTACACTAATCACTGAGCTTCAATTGACATGTGCATCCACTTAGTACCACCGATCCCATTGGTTTGTTTTTGCAATTTTAAGTGTGTTTTTGTGAGCCTCAACTAATACCTCAAGTTTGATGTCGAGTCAAAGGAATGTCAGAGATTTCCTGCGATTTCATCAACCCAAAATGAAGATATGTCAAGTGGAAATGATGAAAATGAAGCTTAAGTGGATGGCAGAAGCAGCAGAAGTTTTGGCTATGATTGCGAAAATTTCGCTAAGATTGTGAAAATTTCTCAATCATAGCGAAAATTTCGCAATCTTAGCGAAATTTTCGCTATGCACAAATTTTCGCTAAGCTAGCGAAATTTCGCTAGCTTAGCGAAAACTACTGTTCATAGCGAAATTTTCCACTCAGCTTATGCCTTGTACTTATAACAGCGAAATTCACCGGCTCATACGAAAAATGGTCGCCTCAGATTTATTGTTTTTGGATTCCAAACGACCACGCTTTGATTATTTACCATTTTCATTCCTATTGTAATTACATATTTTAGGTATTTTTGTATTTCACACAATTAAGTTGGCTATATAAGCCACCTTATGACTTTGTAACCCTAACTTTGATTCACTATAAATCCAATGTAGCTTTTCATTTTAGGTTTCAGTTTTCTCTCTTCTCTCTCTTCTTTCTCTCATTTTTCTAAGAACCAAACATACCTATGATGACAACTCAAGGGATGCTTGGCTAAAGCCCCCTTTCCTTGAAGAGGAGGGTCACTGGTGGAGGTTTGGAGGTAAGTTTTCATGCCCTCTCATTTATCACACTGCATTTATTAGCATTTAAGCTCCCTACATCTCACCCTAGGTTGAAACCTCCTAGATCCAGCCTCGCCAATGTGTATTTGGCAAGTTGCGGGGTTACGTGGCGCTTAATCTTAGATCCACTGTCATCCACTTAGTTGTCTCTTATTAGTTGTCATGGGTTGCCTCTTTGAGGCCATATATACACTGTAAGGGACTTGAATGCTTACTGAATGCCATATCTCATGAGGGAGTAATTTGTATTCAGGTTTTAAGCAATCAAGGTCCTGGGCTTGGGAAACGACTATAGGTCAATATCCTAACGCGAGGAAACAAACCCGAGGGAATGACATACCCCAAAATCCAATCCAAGTGAACTCCAAGACTTCAAGGAGTCTTCTTTCGAAATTTTCCTTTAATTTATATGCGCTTACAACCATCCAACCCATCGCTTTTTGAACAAACCTGTAATCCAAAGTGAGAAATACCATTTCAACTCAACCCGCACTTCATTTCACGAAGAAAACCCATCCCCGTGTTCGAATTTGCACTAATTATACTCGTAGGCAGCTTGACTACGGCAGTAGGAGGAATATAGGATATATATTTTGTTGATTCCGGATCACCCTACTGTGGCACGAATCAGATCCTCAATGGGGTGACTCCGTGGAATTGGCCCCCGTTTGAACCATAGTACAAGGGGCCGGCTTGAGCTCAAAATTGTTAGTATCTATCGTCGGGCCGTCTCACCGCCAGTATTCATCTGATAACCCGGGTCTCCGTGGGTCCTCCATAGCTGCCTCGCTCCCGAGGGTAATTTCACGCAAATTCATGGTCGACGCCTGAGCCACTGCTTAGTCCGCCATTTTTTGCTATTTCTACGCTTAACCTTCTAGCCCTCTAAGTGTTCTTTCGATCTCATGTCTAGTGGCAAATAATTCAGCCTCCTCGTCGGCATAATAACTCCTGAAATTATAATATACTTAGATCAAATGGAGTCAGTGATACCAAAAATTGTATTTATCATTGAAAGCTCTACAAAAATCTCAGTAGCTTGCTAAACTACTGCTGTTGAATCTTATTTTTGCAACTTTTTCTATTTTCTTTTTAATAAATTATGTCCAAACTAGTATTTCGATTTTCGTCCGACACATCCTAAATTCTTTCGATCATTTCTAGCAACTGCGCCAAAACTTGTTGACACACCACTTTCTGTGTGATATGGATCAAAACACCTATACAATTTATAGCGTTATTACCCAAGGACTATTATCTAATCCCCAGCAATAATGCCAAAAACTTGTTCGTTGGACAAAACAACATATGCAAATATATGACATTATCACCAAAGGACTATTAACTAATTCCCCAGCAATACTGCCATGCAACTTGTTTGTTGTGTTCCTCATCTTTTATACTGATTTAAAAAGTGTTTTTCTAAGAGGAAATCATTTTCTTTCTGGTTTTGATCCAGGATTCTGCAAGTGCACAGGTCGAACAAGTAGTAAATTGGATTTTTAAGTCCAGATATCGATCCCACAGAGATCTCAAGAATTCTCAATCAACTACCCTGACTACTCAAACTCTATACTATTTGGACTTTGATAGGCAAGTGAGATATGCTTAGCAAACTTAAAATAAATGAAACTAAGAGTGCCGACTTAATAACAAAATGAAATGAATTAAAATCGAAAATCTAAAATAAATAAATTCAGTCGATCGCTTATCTTTAAAGGGAGCATTGAAAATACTGCTATTGTGAAACATCAATTCCTGCAGACTTGACTGTAACTTTGCTTCATGAACCACATATTTTAAATCTGTCCAAGGACTATGGTAGTGCAAATTGGATTTCTCCTGGAAGTCACTTTTCATCACCTAATCTTCACTGCTTCTTTCGAAAACAGAGGATTAGATAACTACTTTTAATCTGGATAGCCTTGTTCTGGGTATTTTTCTTTTTCAATACTTCATACCCAATGCATAGACTGCAAACCTTAGCTCCTAAGACATGTATAGCATGGTTTACACTTTCATCAGTTCCTCTTCTTTCCTCAAAATTGGGAACAGCCTCATCCTTTCCTTGATTAGATCCTTGCTAACACGGGATTGAACTTACTGTTCGAATCGAGAACTCTCTGCTTTATAAATTGATAAGTCATACAACTCAATCTCGCTTTCTCACGAGAAGACGAATGATTCGACTTACATCCACGAGCTCATTAGGATCACTATTATCAAGTTCGGCATATTCCTTCGGAAATGTCACCACTTCCTCAGAATGCCTCTCTCAGGTCACTCGTAGAGCCTCCTGGAAATCGTGAGCATGAAACAACTCTTTATGGTATACCATAATCGGGACATTGGGATCAAGTACGTAATAAAACAAAACGAAGCAAATGATTCAACCGGGGTTCAATAGCTTCGACATAAATTTATAAAAGATAAATTTAGTCAATAGAGTTTAATAAATGGAAGTTGGGTTTCTAAATCACTCGATTACACCCCACGATGGCTTGCTGATCAAGAAAACCACTGTAGAACGGAAACTGGAAGTCCGAATTCCAAAATTTGTCTGGAATTCAGACAATCCAGACATTAATTTGAAGAAATTTAATTTTGCATTCAGCTTCAACTTTAATAGCTAACATTCAGATCCAAAAATTCAAAAGAAAGAACAATCTACTTGAAACTATTAAAATAAAATAAAAGAAAGAAAAGAAAAGAAAAGAAAATTAAAATACAAGAGCCTTCAGCTACCCAAATCTCTCTTTGAAAGTCGCCCGTGAGTCGCTTCCTTCAAGAGGCAAATCTCGCGTATTTATAGGGTTCTGAAGTTGGGCCCTAATTTCGATGCATCTCATTTTGGACTTCAGGTTAACTGGCCCAGTTGGTTGTTAATGTCGCGACATCGATTCTTTGTCGCGAACTCAGTGTCTCAGCTACGTCGCATAAGTTTACTTGGTCGTGACTTGCCTTTAACATTCCTTGGATCTTATGTCGCGACAGCTAAATGGTGTCGTGATCTTCTTTACTTGCAACTAATGTCGCGACAACTGAATGACGTCGCGACCTTCTTTATTTGCAACTAATGTCGCGACAACTAAATGACGTCGCGACCTTCTTTATTTGCGTAACCACGTCGCGACAATTTAATGACGCTGCGGACCTTCTTCTAGTCACCGGCGTCACGTATTAACCGATGATGTCGCGACCTTCTTTAATTCGTACGATGTCGCGGATCTAATTTAATCGATGTCGCGAATTCTTGCTTCTTTGAGTTAATGATGTCGCCACCACCGAATGATGTCGCTGACCTTCTCTCGCTGGATGATGTCGCGACCGCCGAATATGCCGCCACCTTCTTCTTTGTGTCGATGTCGCGACAGCTCCCGACGGCAACCGGATGTCGCGACCACTGAATGATGTCGCGACCTTGATTTCTTTGCAAGCCGATGTCGCGATAGCTTCCGATTATCGACAAGCCATGACCTCTCGATGTCGCGACTCTATATCTGGCTTAAAGATCTTATGTCGCTGACTTCTATTTGGTGTCACGACTGATAAGTCTTCCGGCTCGTGATTCAATTTTGTCGCGACTCCTATGTGATTCCTTCATCACCGCTAATGCGTCACATATCAGTCCTTTCTCCTCGTGTACATCACCCGTTGCAACATCATCCGCCTAGTCATTTAATCTTCCTCACCCGCCGCTTCCTGCATCAGATTATCCTCTTTCTCTCGAATTTCCTGCTGCATAGTAGTTTGGTGAGTTATTCCACATTTCTGCACATAAATCAGTCTTTTTTAGATAAAAATCAATCATAAAAATGGACTGAAAATGGATGACTTTTAAGCTCATCAACCCTGTGTTAGCTGAGATCTAATCAAAGGAAAGGACAAACTAATAGATCTGACGGATGAGCCACCAACTAAGTGGTAGAACTTTTGCAAAATCCTGAGAAGGAAAGCAAAAGATCTACAGTCATCAAGAAATGGGTGAAGTATTTATGAAAAACCCAGATTCGTAAGAAAAGCATAAATACAAGTAATCGGTTCGATCTTTGATCTTCGAGAGAAGCAAGAGCTTCTTACCAAAGAATGTGCAGAAATCCAACCGCAACACTTAGGCAATCTCTGACAAATCCAGACCTACCAATACAATAGAGCAATGTACTCTGCAGGAACTGACTGGCTTAATTATAATTCAATGATAGTTTTCTTGTTTCTCATGTGGAACAGATTAGGGTCCAATATTTTGTTCTTTTATGTTCTCGGGCTGCTACTATTATTACTTTATTTTTCTTGTTTTGTTTAAATTTCAACTAGTCAACAGATTAGGATTTTTATTTTTACAAAACTTCACTATCAGTTGTTAGTCCAAATAGCATCGAACTTCGTAGGTCAGGTAGTTGATCTCTAATTCTTGTCAATCTCTGTGGGAATGATACCTGGACTTACATTCAGATTTTACTACTTATATGACCTGTGCACTTGCAGTGTCATAGACTAAACCCAATTTTAAAATCCTAAACATCAAGAAAGAGTTATTTAATCAAGCAAATTTATCCAAAGTTACATGGATGCAAGAGAAGTGTAAGGCTCTTGTAACTAGGTGAATTTGAGGGGTTTTTAGTCTATATAGAAAAGGAAAACAACCACTCCAGTGGTAGTTCTTTTGTATATGTAAATGTCTTCTATTATTACAGAAATTGTTTGTATACTAATAGGTACAAATTCAGCTCTGAGAAAGAACAGGTCAATGAGAGTCCCAGTATATAGTCTCGTCCCGACTACCGATCCGCTATCTGGCTCTGACCTGAATCGGGTGACACCTATTCACGCTTATTTACACTTATTTTACTTGTACCTTGTGACTTTTAACATAATTCTTACATCTCCCATAGGAGTATAGAGCCTATACAGAGATACCCGTATATACAGTCATAACAGAGCTGAATTCCTTTCTCTCTTGTTGTTCATTATTCAAAGTTATACTTGTTTATGTTCCATTTTCAAGCCATTATACAACCTAACATAATTCTTATGCGAAGGTACTCGTAGGTTCATACTGGTTCATATCTCCCGAAGGACACATATTTGTACTTATATCTGATTCATATACTTATATAGGTACTTGTCCTTATCACAAACATATACTTATCAAATCTCCTATAGGAGTTATAAAGATCCAGGTACTCGAGTAAAATCTCAGGTACTACGTAATTAGACTTTGTCTTACGGAACTTATACTTGTATTACTGAGCTTATTCTTGTATTTCGATCTTATTCTTGTATTTTCGTATATTATAATTTGTATTTACGGAGCATATAATTTTGTATTACTTGATCTATACTGTTATAGAGCTTATATATATATTACCGATACGGAAGTACCCGTATGTACTACAGAGATTTTACTTGTACAGAAGTACCCGTAGGTACGACTAAACAGATACAGAGGTACCCGTAGGTACATTCAGATCTTTACCATATTCATTTCTTTACTCTTATTCTTTATTCGTAGCCCTATCATATAACCGCTTGAATTACCTGCACTAATCATAAGAAAATGAGTAGACACAACACAATAAGTGACCTGTGCCGAATAATACAAGATCACATGTCGAGCACCAGCAGGAGTGTCGGGCATCGAATGTAATGTACCCACCACGTAATGTATGTCAGAAAGATTCAGAAGGAGGCCATGACCGATCGAACGTGCCTACCCACGTAATGTAAGTGTCGTAGCACTAGCAAGAGCCGTTGTACACCGACGTAACGTGTCCGCCCACATAACGTATGCAAGTCGTGAGCATTAGGAGGAGTGCTGAAGCACCAATCAGAACGTGCCTGCCCACGTAACAGAAGTGCCATAGCACTAGCAAGAGTGCCGAATCACCGATCAGAACGTCCACTCATTCATTCTTCGGTCCTAGGTAGTCATACTATCATATGTCTTTCAGAACTCATAACCTATCTTAATCACATTCTGTATTCATGACATATTGCCTTTCATATTCATGTTCATGTCCTGTGTCGCTTTCATATTTCATATTATATTCATGTTTCATGACCACATCTATACATATTGCATTTCCTATATTTTTCCTGTTTCATGCCTGTTGCATATGGCATTTCATATACTTGTACAGTATGACACCTATGTATTCACACATCATTAAGTCTCTCTAATTGCCTTTAAGCACATAACTCCTTCTATTTGCATTTCATTTTCAAGCATTTCATACATTAACCCCTAGTCTTTCCCTTTTATGACCACTAGGTCCTCAAGTGGTAAATTACATATTTACCCTTTGCTCTCATTTTAATTTCCGGGTCTATCGTTTTATTTCCGAAAATTCCCATTTAACTTTTATTATACCCTAAACATGTCCGAAAACTGCTAGGGTATATTTCGGGGTGTTACAATTCTCCCCTCCTTATAAGAATTTCGTCCTCGAAATTCATACTCTATCATTTGCATGTTCTATGTCAGGTCCTTTCTTTTCATTTGGCTTAGCTGGAGCGTGACTCTCACTTCTGACAGATTCCAAAGAATCGTGGTCGGTAACCCTTGGTTCCTGGGGGGTTAACACTCTCACCGCCTTCAACTCGGATTCGTGAGGACGATCCATCTATACAAAACACAAGGACATCCACATCGAGGCCAACACTTTTCATACGTATCCATGTCTATCTTCTTTTTCTATCTTATACTCTAATAGACTCAGAGTTTATACTTTATCTAGAATAGCCCAAATATAGGCTCTCCAGAACCGACTAAACCTTTCTCCCGATACCCAACTTGTCACACCCCGATCTCCAGTCCCACCGAATGGCGACCTGACCGAGTCCGAGATGCGAGACTATATAATCGGGACTCTCATTGACCTGCTCTTCTCGTATCGAACTTGTACCCTGTTGAGTATACAAACAATTTCGTGACAATGTAAGACATTTACATATACATTAAAGAACTACCAATAGTGGTGTCCATCAAAATCTATACACATATACTAAGTCCCATTTACTTATAAAAATTTTATACATGTACATGTCTAATACAAACATCGTATGATCATGAAACAAAGTACGGTGAGCACCTATCTCGAGATGACCCGTGACCGCCGGTGTGGAATTGTCTCTGTCTCTCTGTCTCCCTCTTCGCAGACCTACACCTGATTGAACACCCATGCTAATCTTTACACTTAGTGGGAACATATAAACAGGGACGACCAATAACAATAATCGTCGTCACAATCTTTTTACATTCACTCTTCCTTATGCATATAATGAAACCTATTCTTATGTGACTTCTAACTCATATCATATTACACATGTAGGTTTCATCCTTTTCATATTCCAAATCATTATCATGTTCATATTACTTCCATGTTTCAAGGTCTTTTACAGTCAGACCATATCCTCTACGTGTATGAAGGCCGATCATATCTCGTATAAACTTATAGCATATACAATGGCACTGAACAGTCGAGTCATATCAGCCACATACGTAGTCGGATCAGACTTATACAGATACATATCACATACGGACATTAGTCCATAGCAGGTATAGATCACAACAAATACATATACCCGGTTCATACAGATTCAGAACATATCTAAAAACAAACAGATTTATCGGTTTATATCATAATAATATTCAGACTTATACATATTCATGTAAAGGCATCCGAATCGTCTCTTTTACATCTTTCATGACTTTCTCGGGTTTTAGGTCGTGTTCTTATTCATGTCATTTACATAATTCTGTCTACTTGTACCTTGTGACTTTTAACATAATTCTTACATCTCCCATAGGAGTATAGAGCCTATACAGAGATACCCGTATATACAGTCATAGCAGAACTGAATTCCTTTCTCTCTTGTTGTTCATTATTCAAATTTACATGGATTATGTTCAATGGCTTTATTATACAAATCGAAATATATTCTTATGCGAAGGTACCCGTAGGTTCATACTAGTTCATATCTCCCGAAGGACACGTATTTGTACTTATATCATGTTCATATACTTATATAGGTACTTGTCCTTATCACAAACATATACTTATCAAATCTCCTGTAGGAGTTATGAAGCATCTATACGGAGGCAAATTTTAGGTACTGCGTAAATTAGACTCATTCCACGGAACTTATACTTGTATTACGGAGCTTATTCTTGTATTTCAGATCTTATTCTTGTATTTCAGATCTTATACTTGTATTACGAAGCATATACTTGTATTACAGATCTTATACTTATGTTACAGAGCTTATACATATATTACCGACATGTATATTCAGAGGTACTACAGATTTTACTTGTACGTATAATTGCATACTACAGAGGATTTTACTGGAATGTAAATACCAGAGGTACTACGCACGTATACAGAGGTACCCATAGGTACATTGAGATCTTTACCATATTCATTTCTTTACTCTTATTCTTTATTCAGAGTCTTATCCTATAACTGTTTGCCTACCCAGACTAATCATAAGAAATGAGTAGGACATAGCACAATTAGTACCCGAAGGTATAATTCAGTACTGAGGTGTCGTAGCACTAGCAGGAGAGCCTACACTTTATGAACGTTCGCCTTAATGCATCAGAAGTGTCAGAAGACTAAAGAAGAGCCAGCCACAAGACCGATCGAACGGTCCGCCCCACATAATAAGTTGTCAGAAGACTAATGGAGTAGTCGGCACCGAATAACGCCCCCAGCCACGCAACATTAGTGTCATAGCACAGCGTGGAGTCGGGCTAATCGATCGCACGTGTCCGCCAATGCAATGGCGTGTCGCAGCACCAGCGTGAATGTCAAGCACCGACGCAACGCTCCTCGCCTACATAACGGCGTCGTGAGCACCCAGTGTGAGTGCCAAGACCGATCGTAACGCGCTCCGCCTACCAACAAGTATCATAGCACTAGCAGAGTGACGGCACCGACGTAACGCGCGCCTACCCAATGCAATAAGTGTCGTAGTACATGCAAGAGCTGCCGGGCACCGACGTAACGTCCACTCATTCATTCTTCTACCCTAGGTAGTCATACTTATCATATGTCTTTCTTAATCTATAACCTATCTTAATCATAGCATGTTCATGACATATTTCCTCTCATGTCTATGTTCATGTTTCAAAGTTGTTTATATTTATATTATATTCATGTGATATGAACACATCTATACATATTACATTTCCTATATTTTTCCCGCTTCTTACGCCTGCAGATATGGCATTTCATACTCAGACAAGATGACACCTATGTATTCACACATCATTCATGTATTCTTGTTCCTCTATGAATCTACTTTACTTAGAAATTGGAATCATTCCAATTGAATCATCCAAACTCAAGTTATGGCATTTTCATGCCAACGATGGATAGTTTGAAATATTCTTTTTTAGGGGTCTTAACTCCATGCCTAACACTGGTTCTTTGTACTCATTTGAAGCTAAGGTGTTAAGGGTTCTTCTCCAATTGGAATCACCCAAATCGGGAAAAGTAATCAAACTCAAGATATCCTAAACAACCTGGGACTACTCTCTATGTTCAAAATCGAACTGTAAATCGTTTCGAACATAACCCCACTTTGAGTGAATTTCTAGGCCAATTAGAGTCAGAATTTGAAGGTACCGATTTCATGGAGTTTAATTCTCCTTGAAGTCTAGTTTAACCAGCCACTTGAATCACGCAAATCGGATAATAAATGACCAAGTTATGGCCAAAATAGAGCATCGGTATCGGGTATCGAAAATTCTGCACGGCATCAACAGATCAGGATCGATAGTACCAAAAGTGCTATTTCAACCCCATGCATTTCTGTGTTTTGAGCACTTTTATGTACTAATCAACGAATTAACCCGATTTTCACATTAAGGTCCTCATATTCTACCGATCGCATTTTGTGGTAAATTTTGCAGTTTTTGCGATCTAATCGTGCCAAAATTGTTGGTCGATCAAGCATGAAGAATTGAGTCAAACTCGGCATTGTAGATCGAGATCTAGAAGGAAAGAAAGAGAGAAAAAAAGAAGTAGAAGAAGAGAATGGACCCAGCTGCGGGAATGCTTTTCCTGTGAGCATTGTTCATCCTGACCTTGTTCACATTTCCTGCTAGTTCTGACGCTTTTTGCCTTTTGTTACAATTTTTTGCTTCTTCTTTAGCCCTTGTAATAGCTTTTGTTTTGGTTGGTTTTGTGATTTCGCTTGGCTCTGAGCGTACCTAAGCCTAAGTCAAGCCTTGTATCACTCAATCACTTATCAATCAATAAAGTGACGGGAGAAGCTTTCAGCTCTCCCGTTTTTCGGCTTCACTTTCTCTCCTTTTCTCTCATTTTCTTTCCACTTTCTCACTAGCCAAACACCCTCCAAGGATGACAACTTGGAGGATGAGTGGCTAAAACCATTTCCTCCTTGAAGAGGAAGAATTTGTGGTACGAGATCTTAAAATTTCTTTAGGTCTCATGTTTCTCAGTGCCTTGGCGGTTGTGTTTCTTTGAACTCTAGGTGTAAATCCCTAGATTCACCTTGAATGACCTGCTGTGTTTGGTAATCTTTTGGGGTTCGGTGGATGCTTATTGCTAGATCCGCGAGATTCGTTGGTTACCCTCTATTAATCATTGTAAAGGTGGTCGGGGAGAGATGGATTTTTCAGCATGAATAGTGTGCAATTAATTATTTTCAGGATAATTATTAAGGGTTGGGTTTATAGCTAAATGAAGATCTGGTTGGGAGATGACTATATGTCATCCTCCCCTGACCTGAGAAAGGACCTTGGTTACCTGGTTTTCCACAGAAATCCAAGCCATGGCTAACACTTTAAGGGGTTATTTTACATTTTTCTTATTTTATTTTGACCTACAAACAACTTGACCTCCTTTGTTTTCATCAAACCTAAAAATCCAAAGCGAAATTCACCATTTTGATTCCTTTGCAAATCAATTTGTGCGAAACCCGTCTATGTTGACCACGAACCCTTTATCTTTGAGTAGTTTTACTACGGCAATAGGAGCTTTAGGATATAAATTTGTTGGTTTCTTGCTTGTGGTGTGATCATAGCAGCTTATGCAGTGGGACAGAAACACTACAGGCAGATTGGAAAGGCTAGGTGCTTCAATTGAAGAGGGTTGTGAAGTTAGCACGCGCGATCAAATGGAGACCCACACGAAGACGTGAGCCAGCCAAAGGAGTTCGCCGGAACCCGATGCATACGGTCAATGAGGATCATTCACCCACCAAAGGGTGAGTGAACCCTCATGCATTACCCACAGCAGAGGATGTGGCGGTGAGACCTTATCTGGTTCCCCACTCGAACTTTTCATGGTGTGATAGAAATCCATACATACATCAGGGATTTTGAGGAAGTTTGCCTGACTTCGAGAGGATGCAATTGGCGCGAGATGTTGGGGGTGAAATCTTTCCCTTTCACACCCCGCATCCCGAGCCAGGCCGCTTCGATGGTCGAGGCAGGTTCGAATGAAATATCTTGGGACTCTTTTACCTGATTGATTAGACATTGGTATATCCAGTCTTATAATATATCAACATCATATACAAAAAATTCAAAATAAAACTACCACCATGTGATGTTCTGATCGTACACATATACATTACTGAGTCCCATTTACATATTCAAAAACTATACATTTACAATTACTGATCAGAGAGCGGAACCTAAAGTGATGAACCCCTACTCGTGTGTTGGCCCTGAAGAATGCTGAAGTTCTCGGACGTCTTCTCCTGTACCTACACGGATCAAAACCCGTGCTAAGCTTTACGCTTAGTGGGAAACATATATGATATGCATGTACACATTTATGTTCAACATATAACAATAACATATATTGGAAATTACATGCATTCATATCATGGATTTATACAATTACTTATGTTTATTCTTATATAAAAGTACCTGTAGGTACATTATACGGAAGTACTCGTAGGTACTCTGCCCCGGACTTATCTTGTATTGCGAACTTATATTTATTCGGGTCTCATTAGGAATTCTGAGCTTACTCATATTCAGAAATACCTGTAGGTATTACGGTCGAAACGATACACCTTCATTTCCTCTTATTCATTATTCGAGGGTTATTATCATATAATTGTAGAATGCAGGACCGATCACTAACCAAGTGTAAGACACGGCCTGATAAGTATCCGAAGATGCTATACGATGTAGTCTTGGGTAGCCTGAAGCGGGATTTCGATTAATGCGTAATAGAGTGCCATAACACTAATCAGAATGGGAGTCTTGGTAGCACTTAACGGAACCCGAGTGTCGTACAACGGGACGGGAGTGTCGTAGCGCGCCCTTGGGGGTATCGAAGTACTGGTCGAGTCTTGGGAACCTTGTCGGAATATAGAAATTGCTAATCAAGAGTGTCGGGCACTAATCAGTACTAATCAAAGGTCTTGGAGCATATCGGAAATCAGAAGTACTAATCGGGATGCTAGAACCTTGTAAAGATCTTGAAGTCTTAATCGGGAACGGGAGTGTTGTGTCATTTAATAACTAGTCTTAGGCAGTTTTCCAATTATATGAGTTCAGTAACTTACTGTCTTATAATAGAGGCATTGTTAGCCACATTATGTGTTCATGACATATTGTATTCAACATTCATGGTCACGTTTCAGTTCGTTTTCATCTTTCATATCATATTTATGTTTCATGAACACAACTATATATTTTGCATTTCCTATATTTTTCATGTTACTATTACATATGGAATTTCACATACTTGCACGGTATAATTCCTATGTATTCACACATCATTCATGTATTCTAATCCCTCTATGAATCTATTTTACTTAGAAATTGGAATCATTCAAATTGGATGATCCAAACTAAAGTTATGACATTTTTATGCCAAACTAGTCAATTTACTGATTTTACCCGAGGGACAGTTTGAAATACTCATTTTCCAGTGCCTTGACTCCATATTTGACACTGGTTCTTTGTACTCCTTTAAATTTAAGGTGCTAAGGGTTCTATTCCAACTGGAATCACCCAATTCGGAGCACCAGAACTCAAGATACGTCCGAAACAACTCGGACTACTCTATGATCAAACTGATGCAGGAATTGGCTTACACATGGCCCCACTTCGAGTGAATTTTTAGGCTACTTAGAGTCAGAATTAGGAGGTAGCTATTTCTATATGTTTGGTTTTCCTTGAAGTCTATTGTAAATAGCCACTTGAATCACTCAAATCGGATAAGAAATGATCAAGTTATGTCTAAAATACGAAAACTGGTCAAAACAGGAAACAGAGCATCGCATGTACCGGTACACCCCTAGCATGCCAGGTACATGTTCAACCCAAATGACGGAACCCTAACGTATGCGGTACATGTTCAGGGTGTACCGGTACATGTCACCGAAAATTACCCAGAATGTGTATTTTCTCCTTTTTTTCATGCACTTTCCTCCATAGATCACTCCTAATGCATCCATGTGAAAACTAACATGGAATCCCTCGAGCAACTACACAAACACTTTTAATTTGAAAAGAATCCTAGGATTCATACCAAAATTCACCCAATTCTACAAAACCTTGGAATTGTGAAGGATTCCATATCTACTCCTTATCAACTAGGGCTTTCAACCAAAGCTTGCCATAAATTTAGAGTTAGAATGTTTGCCTAGCAAAACCTAGAGAAGGAACCAAGTGTCCAATTGAAACCACTATGATCCATACCCAGTAATTCTTGTACCAAATCATGCTAAAATGCATAATTTCCATACCTTGGCAGTCTTATAACCTCTTCTTCTCCTTCCTCTTCTTCTCCTTCCCTTTCCTCTCCTTCCCGTAGACCTCTTGTTTGGAGACCAAATTAATGCATTTTTTGGTCTCCAACATCTATTTATAATGAAAGTTTTTGATTATTTAACTTTTAATCCTCCAACTTCCATTAATTACATTACAATTCTTATTATTCATACTTTAGCCTCTAATCCTATTAATTCATGTCTTTTATACCCCTTTTTGGACATTTGACTATTTTGTCCTTTAGTGTATAAAATTCGGGTTTTCTTTCATATTTCGAATTAAATTCTAAAAAAATTCAATTATGCTTACAAAATACTAACATGTTGAAAACAACTAGAACCTGTTTAGAGGTGTTACATTCCCATTGACCCTCGAAATAAGCCAAAATTTGGCTTAATTCCACTAAGACCAAGGACCATCGAGGCGGGGCGGAGATTTCTGAAGTAAATTTTACGAAGAAGTTCTTCGATTACACAAAGACCAAATGGTGAACAAATCTACATGTTTTGCGACTGTGACAATGAAGGTTCATCAATGCTAGAGAGAGATACATGAAACCATCCGGTGCGCACCATGGTTTTGATACGTCGATCTTTGGTGAATCCATTTTTATGATGGAATGTCCCACATATTGACCTTCTAATTAGAGACCATGTGTGGAGGGGACTTCCTAAGCAAAAATCCGGATGAGGCCATGGATTTTCTCAATTATGTAGCTGAGAAATCCAAGGCTTGGGATGAGCCAAATCCCAGGGAGGTAGACAGAATGAGACCCTCGGCCAAACCCAGAGAATATTTAATTGCGAGAGGATGGGGTGAGGGCTGAGTTATCCGTCTTAGCTAGGAGGTGGAAGGCGGAAGGGAAAAAGTTTTATGAGGTCAGAGGCTATGACTTAAGTCCCTCACAGACCCGAGCCATGGCACAATTGCAATCCACTGGTCACCGAGCCTTTAATCAGTGCTCCTGTTAAGGGATTTGATGGCTGAACATGCAATGTAGTAGACCCCGAAATAAGCCATCGGTGATGCCTCGTATGTGAACATATAGCAGCCCAGGAGGAACCACGAATCTCTCTTGGAAGCCTGGCTGGCATCGTTCCCAGAGGCACTGGCGGCAGCAACGGTATGGAGTCCGCCTCGTGTTGACAACCACAGCCTCATCTACGGTCGAACAAGCTATTGTGAATTTAAGCAAGGTGGTAGGTGAATTTGTGGAAGAGCAAGGGAATCGATGTGCAATTGGCACAGAGAATTGATCTTTGTGGAAAGCATGTAGACAAGATAGATGGACTCCAAAATGATCTCAATCAGAAAATAGATAATTTGCAGTATTCCATCACGATTACTCATCTAACTTTGGAGGTACTTAAGGAAAGGAAGATTCCTGCCCAATTCGGCCGATCGGGGTAAGTCCATGAGATAGGTTCTGCCAGCAACCCTGCCCCAAGGTTGGATGAAGTAAAAGTAGTGGTCGCTTTGAGAAGTGGCAAGCCCCCGAGGGTTGTCGACAGTGCTTAAACACACTAAAGAGACCGAGAAGAAAGAGGAAGTGGGATCAGGCATATTCATTAAGAAGATTCAATGAAGAAGACATGCCTCCTCCCGAACTCCCTCAAATACAAGTGAAAGAAGACATCAAATGACGGGCTTCTGAGTACTTCTGGCGGTGGTCGACATTCCCTCCTTGACATGAAGTCAAACGAGTCCTACCTATGCAAGATTCCTAAAGGACACATGCCACAGGTCAAGAAGGGTTGGGCATTGACAAGAAAACCTTCTTGACATGTAGTGAGCTCCGTTATCCGGTCAAACATTAGTGAAATATAAGGATAGGATCCCCACCAACTCGGTTAACATTGGAGGGACTGCATAGACAAAGCCTTCTTGGATTTGGGAGCAGTGTCAACCTACGCCATACTTCGATGTATAAACGATTAGGTTTGGGGGGCTGACCTACCAGCATCACCCTATCCTTGATCGATGGTGAAAATATCAAGGGGATAGTTTGAGGATATCTTGGTGAAGGTGAAATGAGTTTTACTATCCAGTTGGACTTAAGTAGTTCTCAATATGAGCCTGGCGGCGTAGGGTACTAATCAAGTGCCCATCATACCGGGGAGGCCATTTTTGGCCACATCGAATGCCATAATCAACTGCCGGAATGGAGTGATGCAGCTCACCTTCGGTAGCATGACACTGGAGCTCAACATTTTTCACCTTAGCAACAAGCTCAAGTTAGCAAAGGATGAGGAGCAAGAAGAAGATGTAGTCTGCATGAGTGGCATAGGGGTAGGAATGCATAGTGCTAACGAATTGCAGGAGGAATGGTTGAAGAACAGTGAAGAAGTTGATGAAGAACCAACTACACTCGCTTATCCCTCCCCGTACAACTCGCTCCACCAAAGACCATCGCAGAGCATACGTCTCTCAAAACAAAGGAGAGTCGAGCATGAAGACAATCATGAAGACACCTCACTACAGCGTGAGAAGCTTTCTCCTCCCGACCCCCATAAATCCAATGGCTACACAACTGGGAGTGGTTCCTACAGAAACCTGGAGACCACTCCAATTTTTTGTTGAAATTTTTGCTTTACATTATTTTAAGTCCTAATTAGGATTTTTATTAGTGTCATTAATTTTTACCTATTTTTGTTTTAAACATTTTCTCATTTACAAGCTTATTTTCTCACAATTTTTTATTTTGAATTTTCATAGAGGTCAGTAAAGCAAGTGTGGGAGAGTCTCATTTCCCGCTCAGAAAAAAGATAGTGTGCACTGCTCATCCTTGCCATTCCTCCTGCCCAAACTTGCTACATACATCTCTTGAGGTACCACTTCCTCCACTAACATTCCAGTCTACACCCCATTGCAGACAATGGCATACTTGGTTGGGAGGAGAGTTAGTGAAGGAAGTGATTTTCATACCTTTGATACCAACTCCTTATGCTTAGTGGCTTGCTTTTGTTCCTATTTGAAAAAGCTGAAAATTGTGTGAAATACACTGGCATATATTGCATACAGCTCCATTTTTCTACCCCTTTTTGCAACCATTTTTGCCCCCATATATTGTTATGATTTTGCCTTTCCTGTAAATTGAAAAATTGAAGCACTGTATAATACCAAATGCTAGAATGGTTCCATGCCTGATGAGTTATTGGTCAGTTGATGACCCTGGTAATTACCCCCTGTCTTCCACCATTCTCTAGCCACACACACAGTTCACAATAGTTTTCATCAATGGGCTAAGAAGCTGCATTCTTCTTTTACTTTACAAAATCGGCCTTAGCATCGTTGACGACCCCTAATAGATTAGAGTTCCTTAAGAGTGAAGGCCAATGAGTCTTCCAAAAGAAAAAGAAAAGCCAAAAGAAAACGAAAAAGAAAAGAGACAAGTAAAGCCGCGCCACTTTGCCTTGAAACCCGAGCACGGTCCGAGGGGTCTACGGCGAAAGCCTTTAAAGCCTGGTGCCCTAAACCAACTGGTTAGGAGTCACCGACTTAGTGCTCGCTACATGGATGGACGGGTGGAGCTTAGTGGAGTCAGGAAAAGCCGGATTCTCGAAATCATTCAAGTCCGTAAGGAAACCCAAGAGCCTGCGGGTCGAAAGATCCTTTTAACTCGGCGTCCTAAACCTTAGTTGGTCAGAGTTATCTGCGGATCCGTTACACCTGAGTCAGAAGTCGAGTTTCTGTGCATTGTACCCTACAAAAGAAAATGAAGTATGAAATAAGTGACTCAACCGAATCTATTTAGGCTCGGGTCAATAGTCTAAGGTATCAAGTAATAGTTTGGTTGGGGGAGGCAAGAGCTTATTGGTATAAACCGATCACCCAAAAACACTTAGATTTTGGTGAGTTTAGGCCGATTCCCTTGGAATAATTGCCGCCTTAAACTCGTCTCGTATGGCATTTGTTCTCCCAAGTCGGGTCTTATACGTAGTCCCAATTAGTCATATTAAAGGTTGCATTATTTGCACATACTTTTTGAATGTATCTACTTTGCAAAAACATATCCCTTAGATTTATCTTCCTTCTTTTTTATCATTGCTAAGTGACTAGCAATGTCTCGGTTGGGAGTGATTAGTACCCAAATAAAGTGCAATATCGGAAGCCTTGCTTATAGCGTGTTTATGCGCTTTTGTACTTTAATTTCGACTTCAATAACTTAATTGTTACATTAGGGTCCCGGCTTTACTACTAATCACATTTTATAGCTATTTTAGTAGTTTTGCAGGTCGAATGCCTTTTATTTCTTCAATTTGACTCAAACACAGTGAACCTGAGCCATATTCGAAGATGTATGATCAAATCAGAGGAAATTCGGAGCCAATTTATTGAAGAAGGGGGAGCAAATTGTTGAAATTTTAGGGGTTGCAAAATTTGGCAACCTGCAAATTTCGCAGGTTGTGAATTTTCGCAACCTGCGAACATTGCTCACTTGTGCACCTGTGCTTGTTGACTGCTTTTTGACCCACCTTTTTGTGGTTTTATACAAGTTTGCCCTCATGTATTTTTGGTTCTTTAACACACTTTTGTAATTTCCTTTTACTGAGAACCTATATAAGCTCAGTACTGCTTGTAATAAAATAAACTTTTTGTCACTCAATCAATTAGTCAAGCACGAAGCTTCCTCCTCTCTGTTGTTGGTGATTTTCTCTTCTTCTCCCTTCACTTTCTTGCATTTTCTTGGTAGCCAAAAACCTTTGATGATGACAAATCAAGGGATGCTTGGCTGATACCCCCTAATCCTTGAAGGGGAAGGCCATCAGTGTTGTTTTTAAAGCTTAAATTTCGCATGTTCCTCATGCTCTTCATGTTCAGGTTTAAGGGTATCAGGCCCCCGCTTCTCACCATGAAGTTAAAATCTCTTACATGCTCTTTAATGTGTATTTGGCAAGCTTTTTGGGTTCAGTGGATACTTTTACTAGATCCACTGAGGCCTATTTAGTTGTCTCCTATTAGTTGTCATAGGGTAGTGTTTTTGAGATGTGTTTTCACTGCTAGGGACATTTATGCCTAATCAAATGCCATCTTTCAAAAGGAAAACTCTAAGGGTCTAGGTTTTAAAGCTAAATGAAGATCCGGTTCAGGAAATGACTATATGTCATGCTCCCCAACGCGAGGATAAAGACCTGAGTACATGTTGGTTAACCTATAACCCTAAGCCCAGTTGCCCGAGACTTCAAGAATTTCTCTTAACTTTTTACATCAGTTATTTCAGTTTTCAACCATTCACACAATGTTTTCCACACACCCTATAAATCCATCAAGAAAACACCATTTTCAATACATTGTAACTCTTCTCTCACGAAGAAAACCCATCCTCAAGTTTCGACCCTGGGAGTCACTATACCCAAAGAGTTTTGCTACGTCAGTAGTAGGAATCCTAGGTTATAAATTTTGTTGATTCTGAACACCTACTTGGCACAAACGAATCAAATGTTCGCAGGTTGCGAATTTTCGCAACCTACTCCAATTTCGCAGCCCCATTTTGTTTTCATCATAACTTTTCATCCGAACTCCGTTTTAGGTGTTTTTGGTACCGTTGGAAAGCTTAGAGAGTGTATAATCCAAATATAGCTAGAAAGAACACTTTTGAAATTATTATGAAAGTGTAATTTTCAAAATTCTCAAACTGGTCACTTTTTTCCTCTCTTTTCTTTTCCTAACTTGTTTATTTGAAGCCCAAACAGAGTGAATAAGGTGTCGATGGAAAGCTTATGTATATCCTATCATCCAACAAACCATCACATCCTCTTCATCAAGGAGGTAGCACTTCCTTCTAACTTTTCAATCCGAGCCCCATTACGATAATGAGACATTTGTCAGGGGAGTTAGCGAAGGAAGTGGCTTTACATTTATGTTTTGTTTTTATTTCTGAGCAAGCCCATTTTTGTGATGTTTAGTGGCTTGGTTTCTTTTGTGAAGCTGTTATACTATACAACTTAGTTTTTCAATTCAATTGTACCCATTTTGCACCCATTTTTCGTGGTTTCACAACCCGCAAGTTGGAAATTTGAAACTTTGTCCAACTCGTTGATGTTAGATTGATTTCATGCCTAGCTAGTGGATGATTAGTTGAATTCTTGTTGCTTTCGACCTTGTTCTTCCCACCTTAGCTAACCAATAAAGGCAATATCAGTTTTCAACAATAGGATGAAAAACTCCGTCTACCTCCTAAATTTAATAACCTACCCTAGTTTCGTTGACTAATCTTTACTAGGTTAAGGGACCCTCATGAATAGAAGGCCAATGTGTCTTCCAAAATAAAAAGAAAAGAAAAGAAAAGAAAAAGAAAAAAAGAAGAAAATTGCAACACTTCGCTCTTGAAACCCGAGCACATTCCGAGGGGTATATGAAGTAAAGCCTTAAGCCCTGCCCTGCCAACCGGGTCAGGAGCCACCGACTAGTGCTCAAGCATAGACGGGTGGATAGGTGGAGCTTAGCAAGTTGTAGGTGCTGGAGTCTCGAAATCATTCTGAGTCCGGGGTGAAACCTGAAGAGTTTATGGTCGAAAGATCCTTATGACTTGGTGCCTTAAGCCTTAATCGGGTTGGAGTCACCTAGATCCCTAAGCATGGACTTTGATGAGGTCAATTCCTCAGCATTGCACCCCTACAACACAAAAAGAGTTGTGGAATAAGAGTGGTCTTGATCTATTTAAGTTGGTTAGCATGCTAGGTTGTGGCAGTAGCTAGGTTGGGGGGGAGAGTGCAGTTTAGCAGTTTATTGTTAAGAACTGATCAAACAAATACTTAGATTTTGGTGAAAGTTTCTGGTTGATTCACCGAGATGGAGGCTCTTTTGATACTCAATTTTGTATGGCATTCATTCTCTCAAGATAGTTATTGGGCAAGGTTTTGATGACTTACTAGGTTACATTACTCATTCACAACCTTTTGAATATAAATATATATATATATATATATATATATATATATATATATATTTTCTTTTTTTTTTCTTTTTTTTGTGAACATACTTTGATTTGCTTAGTATGCTCTCTTTCTTTCTTTTCTTTTCATTGCTAAGGACTAGCAATGTGTAGGTTAGTGTGATTAGTACTCAAAAGTGCTATTTTGAACCCTCGTTTATTTCGTGTTTTGAGCACTTTTATGTACTAATTAGCGTAATTAACCCGAGACTTGCACATTAAGGCCTCGCTATCTTTACCTGACGCATTTTTGTGGCAAATTTTGCGCTTTTATAGCTAATTGTGCCAAAATTGTTGAGTCGATCCAAGCATGAAGAATTCGAGTCAAACTCAGCATTGTAGATCAGATCCTAGAAGGAAAGAAGAGCAAAAGTGAAGAACAATGGACCATTGCAGAAATGCTTTTCCTGCGAGCACTGTTCATCCCACGAGCCACTGTTCACCTTTCCTGCAGTTACACGCTTTTGCCTTTTTGTTACAATTTTTTGCTTCTTCCTATTTTAACCCTTGTAATAGCTTTTGCTCTTGGGCTTTGTTTTGTACTCCCCGCTTGGCCTGAGCGCATAAGCCTCCCGCCTCAAGCCCCGATCACTCAATCACTTATCAGTTAATAAAGTGACGGGAGAAGCTTTCAGCTCTCCCGTTTTTCGGCTTCACTTTCTCTCATTTTCTCTCATTTTCTTTCCACTTTCTCACTAGCCAAACTCCCTCCAAAGATGAAAACTTGGAGGATGAGCGGCTAAAACCCTTTCCTCCTTGGAAGATAAGGTCATTGGTACTGAGATCTCTTAAGGCACTCTGAGGGTCTCATGTTTCATGCAGCACAAGACCGGGCAAATTTCTAGGCGTTTCCTTAACTCTAGGTGTAAATCCCCTAGATTCACCTCAATGACCTGTATTTGGTAATCTTTTAGGGTCTGAAGTGATGCTTATCGCTAGATCCACCCGAGATTCATTAGCAATTCTTCTATTAATCATTGTAAGGTGAGTCGAGAATCGCTTGTTCACCGGCTTCTGAGACCATTGATGCTCAGTGAGTACCATTTTTCAAAGGATAATTATTAAGGGTTAGGTTTTATAGCTAAATGAAGATCCGGTTCGAGAGATGACTATATGTCATCCTCCCCAACGCGAGGAAAGGACCCTGGATACCCTCAATTGCCCTAGAAATCCAATCCCAGTGGCCTAACACTTCAAGGGGTTCTATTTTACATTTTTTTCTTATTTTATTTTCAGCCTACAAACAACCAACCCTCACAGTTTTCATCAAACCTAAAAATCCAAACTGAAATTCACCATTTTGATTCACTGCAAATCAATTTGTACGAAGAAAACCCATCCCTGTGTTCGACCATAGAACCACTATACTGCAATAGTTTTACTACGGCAGTAGGAGCTTTAGGATATAAATTTTGTTGATTCCGCATACCTATTGTGGCACGAATCAAACACTTATGGTACCGGTACCACTCTGTTTGGTACCAGTACCACCCCTCGAAATTTCCTAGAAGTGGTGGTTTTTCTCCCATTTTTTCATATTTTGCTACCCAAATCAACTCAATAATCAATATACACATCAAAACCACTCCATATTCATCTTGTAACCTCTATTCTACTCAAATCATCTTTCAAAAATTATCTTACACCAAAAACCTATCATGAATTCCTCCCAAAACAACTATAAAATGAGTCATAACCCATACATATTCTTCTTGTACCATTTAGGGTTTTACCAACCTTACTTTCAATAATTTTAGGGTTAGGATGAAATCCTAACAAAACCCTAGGCTTGTGGACAAGTTACTGAATCATCCAATAGCATGGAAATTCATGTTTAACTTTAATTCCATACTTAATGTTAGATTCCATACTCGCTTCTTCCTTTCTTTTTCTCCTTCTTCTCTTCCTCTTCCTCTTCTTCTTCTTCTTCTCCCCTTCTATTCTCTTTTCTACGTTTTTGGTCTCTCAAAAATGAGAGACCAATTAATCTTATCCATATTTTTGAGTTAAGGCCATGTTTGGCCAAGACAAATAAAATCCATTTTTGGTTTTAAGTCTCTCTAATTGCCTTTAAGCACATAACTCCTTCTATTTGCATTTCATTTTCAAGCATTTCATACATTAACCCCTAGTCTTTTCCCTTTATGACCACTAGGAGTCCTCATGTGGTAAATTGGCATATTTACCCTTTCATCATTTTAATTTTTCGTCTATCGCTTTTATTTCCAAAATTCTCATTTAACTTTTATTATACCCTAAACATAAACCGAAAACTCTGTATATTTCGGTGTTACATGTATTATATAAAAATGACTATATTTTCACTTTTCAAAACAAATCCAACAAATTTTCACAAACAAAACAAACAATCGCATAAAAGGGAAACTAAATAGCAAGCCATTAAACTTAACAAAATAGGCTTGCTCAAAATGGAAACAAACACAATATAAATGTCACTTCCTTCACTAACTCTCCCCCCATCCAAATATCTCATTGTCCGCAATGGGGCTTGGATTGGAAATTTAGGGAAGAAAGTGTTACCTCCTTGATGATATGTACCCATTTTTGGATAGAAGACTTTACAAGCTTTCCACTGAGACCTTATTCACTCCATTTGGGCTTCAAATGAACAAGTTAGAAGAAGAAAAGAGAGAAAAAAAGTGACCAGTTGGAGAATTTTGAAAATTTTACCTTTATAAAATTTCAAAAGTGTTTTTCTGGCGAGACAGATTCTACACTCTAAGCTTCAATGGTACCAAGATTACCCAAACAGTTCGAATGAAAAAGTTATGGTCAAAACAAAATCAAGTCAGCGAAATGGAGAAGGTCGAGCCTCGCCCGCGCCCCCCCTTAAAACCGCTCAAGCCTTTGTAGCCGTTGAAACCGGTGAAGCTTAGAAATGCTAAGGTCCGGTGTGTCAAACCCGAACTCAAGACTCTAAACCATCCGCTGCAGGCTAATGCTAGAGCAACCCGCTAATGTCTTCGATGTAGAGGCAAAAGCTCGAACAACGGCCACTAGCTTCGAGGTTTCTTTGGCAAGCAAGCAATGTAGACGGATGACCTCAAGTAAAGAGGTATTTCATGGTGCTGAATGTGCCGCAGTGAAGCCGCGTGATATACACTCAGGGGCCGCAGAGGCGCTACGCGTACCGCTGTGCCTGGGGCAAAGGGTACTAGATTCAACTTTGTGGGAAGTGGTTTAAGAATAGGCTTTTAGGGCTCTTCCTCTACTTCCTTTCCACTACCCTCCTCAGTCAGCAATGGGGAGATTGCTTCATTTTTTTGTTTACATTGCTCCCCCACTATGGTGTCAATTAGGCACTCTTCTTCTAGATTCACTTCCTCTTGGTGAACATGCCGTTGATTGGTGAGCCTTGAAACGAGTACCACAGCCACAAATCTCCGATCCATTTCACTTCTCGGGCCCATCTAATTTTTGGTTCGTAGAGTTCTCCACAAAGACACTCCTTTGACTTAATTCGAGTACTGGAACTTTCAGCTCTCCTGACAAAGTCACCCACCAGCTTGGTAAGGTTCAGAATGGCTTGTTCGACTGGAGAGGTTGACTGTGGTGGTTGAGGCTAAGATGAAGAAGCATACTGTGGATGTGTAGGAGGTGCATATTGTATAGGTTCTGGTCCCCACGAGAGGTTTAGGTGGTTCCTCCAACTAGGGTTGTAAGCATTTACATATCGTGCAGTTGTTGGAGGCACCATGCATGAGGGCACACTCATTCGTGGAGGGTTTTTGTATCGCTCTCATGGACTCCATATGCATTAGTGGCTTTCTCTCCACTGATACCGATTGAAGCCGCTCTTCATGTGGGGGTCCGTCCCATTTGGATCACACCAAGCCCACCGATATGCACTCCTATAATAATAATAAATAAAGGTATAACAAACAACACAAAACAATCCTACCTACAGTAATAGGTTAAATTCTTTCTTTTTTTCTTTTTTTTTTTTTACATCGGAATGAAACTAAAAGTGATAAAAGAAAGGGCTCACTGTAACTTGTGATGAGGATCACAGTGTTCAATAGCTCATCAAATACACCATAAAAGTAACTATCGCAACGGCGCCATTTGATTCAAGATCGCAAGCGTGCAGCTAGGCAATTTTAAAGTCAACAAAATTTATAAACCCATACCTTCTACCGTTGTGTACTAGCTACCGCAAAGATAAGGGTCGCCTAGGGCCGAACTCGTGATGGCTAGTTTTCACAAAAATGATTTGAACTGCTCAAATCAGAATTCCAATTCTGGATTTTGCCTGATAAAAACAAAGGAGGGTATTGTTTGGAAAACTAAAATTTAAAATAAGTAAAAATGTAAAATAGAATTCTTTGCAGTGTTAGGTCACTGGGGTTGAGTCCTAGGGAAATTGAGGTTCTCTAGGGTCCTTTCCTCGCGTTGGGGAGGATGACCTATAGTCATCTCTCGAACCGGCTCTTCATTTAACTGTAAAAAATGACCTTAAATAAATATCTTTGAAAAATTGGTATTTGCTTCCCATTGATGGTCTTGGACAGTGAATAACATCACCTTAACTCACCTCTAATAGCTAATAAATGATAACTAATGAATATCATTGTATCTAAATAATAAGCATAATGAACCCTATAAGCTTAATAAGTATTAGACCATTTGCAAGAACCGAAGGGATCAAACCTAAAATTTAGAGAAAATATAAACATCCTTGAATCGCATTTCAATAACCCATAGATGATAACTAACGGATGTCAATGGATCTAGCAATAAGCATCCATGAACCCAAAAGCTTTTCAAATACTGATCATTCAAAGCAACCTGAAGGGATTAAAGCCGATGTTTGAATGAAACCATAAATGGTAGAAAATACCGTGCAAAAACATGAAACCCCTCGCTACCTTAGATCCCCTCGCCCCAAAGAGGCCTTCCACCCAAGGAAGAAGGGGGTTTCAGCCACCATCCTCCAAGTCGGCCATCCTCCTCGAGGGTGTTCGTCAGTCGTAAAGTGAGAGAAAAATGAGAGAAGAGAAGAGATACTGGAGAAAGAGCGGGAACTGCTGAAAGGTTCCCGCCCAGTTTATTAATGAGCCAAAAAGAGAGGTCTCTGTACAAGAACTTCTCTGAGCTTATATAGTGCTCAGAATAGGCAAAATTACAAAAACATCTCAAATACCCATTATACATGAAGGGTAAATTGGGAAAAATCACAAAAATGGTCAAAACGTCAAAAAGCAGGAAAGGTGAACAGGTGGCGTGAGGTGCACTGCAGAACACTGCGAAATTTCACAAAGTTGCGAAAATTCGCAGTCGCGAATTCTCAAGTGCCAGAAATTTTCGCAATCCATCAAAATCTCAGGATCGACCCACTTCACGTGCATTTTCTCCTCGGCCTCTTCTTTCCCTTCCGGGTTTCTGATCTATACAAGCCAGTTCGACTGAATTTTCTATGCTTGACGACTCTACAATTTTGGCAAGTTTATTTACAAAAACTACAAAGTAGCCATATAAAATGCAATCGCAGTATAGCTTGACCTTAATGTGCCAATCACACTACGCCGATTGAAGTACACAAAAAGTGCCTAAAACCCACAACAGGCTCAAAAAGACATTTTAAACACTAATCAAGAACTCACATGAAACTGCTCTTCCAAGGTTTCAACCTCCAAGCCCAAATCTTTCACCTCCCTCTCAATGGCCATAGCTTTCTTCGCCATCAATTCCATGTCTTGTAGGAGAAGTCCCACAATTTTACCCCGCATGGACAAGTTTGGACCATTATGCAAATTTTCTCACTTTGGCCATGTCTGTGGCCACATAATCATCATCGAAATAGGCTAATTCAGTAAACTTAGCCACTTATTCGAGCACTATCATCGTTCCTTGTTTCAGTTCTAGGAACTCCCGAGCTTTTTCATGTCGAGTAGACGCCGAGAAACATTTTCCTATTAGCGAGCTCACGGTCCCTTCCATGTCATTGCCTGGGTTCGAGGCTTTGACCCAATCCCACCACACTAGGGATTTACCTCTGTACCGGAACTGTGCAGCCTAGACGTTCTCTCCTGATCAATTAGTAGCGTATGTGCCAAACTAAGCATTAGACGTCAACATCCCGAACCATCTTATTCGCTCTTTTCCTGAGCCCCTAAGGTTATGTGTTCTAACCCTAGTGTTCCTCTTTACCCATATACACTTTACCATGTATATCATTCACACAACATTAGCAGTGCTATATACATATCCCCATGTATATAATTCACGCAACATTAGTAGTTCTATATACATATCACTATGTATATAATTCACACAACACACAACACACAATAATGTAGTGCAAAACACACAATGCATGCAATGGTCTAAACCCATCCCATCAAGCCCTAGGCAATCACATACCTATGCACTGACTCCATGCTATGACGCCCTAAAACCCGAGGGTCCTATTGACCAACAGTCAACCCACAAAATACCTATGGTTTTCGGGTGCCCTGATAACTACACTATTGTGTCTCATTCACGAGGCCCATTTATGAGTTAAAGTGGCCCCATCGGCCCATTCGTCCGTACTTAAAATAATATACGAGACTGTATCACAATAGTCCTTAAGAGTTAATTACAACACTCTTATACGAAAACATATATCAAATTGATTTGTTCTAATATATTATACAAAATAATTATCAAAGCCACAATTTGGCTTTCTTCACAATTGCGGCCTCAAATGAGTACCGTCCATCGATGTCTGTTCTTCACCTAAAATGTTTCCCATATAGGGTGAGCCATGCCCAGTAGAGAAAATTCGTACAGAGGCTACTCCCCACTTAAGTGCACATGCAATGATTACCATACATTCACATCACGATTCCAAACAAGAATATGCAATCTCATGTTGGAATTCTACATGTCATGAAATGAGATGCAATTCAATCATGCCCATGTCCCGAGTCCTCACTGACTCCCACCACACAATGCACATGCCAATGTGTGATAAACTGTCATTGATATTTTCATCCAATGATCATTTTTTATAATAAAAACCCGTGTGTTTTGTGGGTAGCGAATTTTCGAGGTCTCACTGTAGGACTCCGCACCCTTTCCTACATTTTTACAGGCTTTCATTGGTGGGGATCATGTATAACCACAAATATAGGGTCTTTCACCCGAGAGGGTATCTATCCCTGTTTGCTATTACCCACCACATGTTTTTTTGTGTTCTGCAACGATGCGACTCTATTGGATGTCGTCCACTGGTACCGAGCCCACCATCAAACACTAAACGCAATGTTGATCCATACCGTGCACTCACACCCATGTCATACGATGTTCTCGTGCATAAATGCAATGCGATGCGCCATTGCGTGCCTATACAATCAAGCTCATGCATTTCACCATGCATCATGGATAATTATATCCATATGCATACAATTTCCAAATAAATATACATCAATGTCAATATATATTAGAGCACACATATCAACATTTCATCAAATAAGCTTGTCATTCCATACTCAAGCAATTAGTACACTCGGTGCTAAAATCAAAATTTCAGAAAAGATGTGAACACCAAATGCCACTCACTAGAATATGGTCAGATTCTAGACTCAAAGAGCTTTCCATAGAGTCCAAGAACGTGCAAATCGAAGTTCGGACAAGAAAGATATGGTCGTTTAAAGTTGGAGGCTTAAAGGTGTGCAGAGCAGAGCAATGTTGCCACATCGCCACAACATTGTTACAACATCAACCAAACATGTAGCTACGATGTCGCAACATCGCCACGACATCAACCCAACCTGCAGTTGCGATGTCGCGACATCGCAACGACATCAACCCAACCTGCAACTGCGATATCGCGACATTGCCACGACATCAACCCAACTTGCAACTACGATATCGCGACATTGCCACAACATCAACCTAACTTGCAACTGCGATGTCGTGACATTGCAATGACATCAACCCAACCTCTAGCTACGATGTTGGTTCACACATAAACGTGTAGCTAGGAAGCTCCGAACCAACAAAATTTGTAAACCTATACCTTCTACTGCTGTAGCCTAGCTACTGTAGTATAGTGGCTCTAAGGTCAAACTCAGGGATGGGTTTTCTTCGCACAAATGATTTACAGTTAGCTTAAAAAGGTGAATTTCAATTTGGATTTTGGTTTTTTGTAAAAACAGTGGGTTGAATTGTTTGGAAACTGAAAATAAAACAAGTTAAAATGTAAAATAGGATTCCTTGAAGTGTTAGGTCACTTGGGTCGGATTCCTATGGCAACTGAGGGTTTCCAGGGTCATTTCCTTGCATTGAGGAGGATGACCTATAGTCATTTCCCGAACCGGATCTTCATTTAGCTATAAAACCTAACCCTTAATAACTATCCTTTGAAAATGGTATTCACTGAAAGCACGCTGGTCACCGCATGTTGAAAATAAGTCTCCTTGACTCACCTTCCAATGGATCATAAAAGGTAACTAATGAATCTCAGTGGATCTAGTAATAAGCATCCACTTAACCCTAAAAGCTTACCAAACAATAACCATTCAAGGAGATTCGAAGGGATCAAAACCTAAAGTTAGAAAGGGAACACCAAACTGCGAGTGAGTACCTACGTGAAGAACATGGAACCCTTAGCCTGCCTCAAGATCTTGTACCCAGCAACCTTCCACTTGAAGGAGGAAGGGGTTTTAGCTACTCATCCTCCAAGTTGTCATCCTTGGAGGGTGTTTGGCTACCTAGAAAATGAGAGAAATGAGAGAAAAGGAAAAGAGGCAAGAACGTTGAAAGCTTCCCGCAAAAAAGAAACTTTTATTAATTCAGAAGAAGATGTTACAGTGCTTGGCTTGGGGGCTTTTATAGCCAACCCCTCATACAAAATACCAAAAAAACCAAAAGAAAATACTATTACAATGGGGGCAAATTAGGAAGAAAACCAATAAGGGGAACAAAAAGGCAAAAAATCAAACGGGCAGCAGGAATTTGAACAGTGCAGTGAGAGGTGAACAGTGGCATAAGAGGAAATTTCGCAACCTGCGAAAATTTCGCAGCCCTGCCAAATTTCTTACAGCCTCCAATTTCCATGCAATTTCTGCTCTTCTTTCCTTCTAGTTTTTGATCTACAATGCTGAGTTCTACTCAAATTCTTCGTGCTTGGATTTACTCAACAATTTTGGCAAGTTTAGCTTACAAAAACTACAAAATTAGCCACAAAATGCGATCAGTAGTATAGTCGGAACCTTAATGTGTCAATTGGGTTAATTACGCTGATTAGTACACAAAAAGTGCTCAAACCCTGCAATAAACAAATGGCTCAAAATACACTTTGGAGCACTAATCACACCCTCAACCTACATTGCTAGTCCCTTAGCAATGAAAGAAAGAAAGAAAGAGCATGCAAAACAATATCAAAATCATGTTTACAAAATGGTATTTCAAAAAGGGTGTGAATGAGTAATGCCTAACCCTCGATGAGAATCATTGAAACCCTTGCCCAATAACTATTTCAAGAGAATGTATTCCATACAGAATTGAGTATGAAAAGAGTCTCCTTCTTGGTGAATCAACCAGAGACTTCCACCAAAACCTAAGTGTTTGTTTGATCAGTTCTCAACAATAAATTGCGAACCGCATTCTCCCAACCAAGCTATCGCTTCACTCAGATACTAACCAACCTAAATAGATTAGGACCCACTCTTATTCCACAACTCTTTTTGTGTTGTAGGGGTGCAATGCTGAGGAACTGACCTCACCAAAGTCCATGTAATGGGGATCTACCGATGACTCCCAACCAATTAAGGTCTAGGGCACCAAGTCATAAGGATCTTTCGACCACTAACTCTTCAGGTTTCACCCTGAACTTTGAATGATTTAGAGACTCCAGCATCTACAACTTGCTAAACCTCACCCATCCACCCATGTAGCGAGCACAAAGTAGGTGACTCCCAACTAGTTGGCTTAGGGCACTGGGCTTTAATGACTTTCGCCATATACCCCTCAAACCGTGCTCGGGTTTAAAGGCAAAGTGTTGCAATTTTCATCTTTTCTTTTCTTTCCTTGCCTTTTGCTTTTTCTTCTTTCTCTTTTCTTCTTTTTATTTTGAAGACTCCATTGTATTCCTTTTCATGGGCTCCCAACCTATTAAAGGTAGTCAACGAAACTAGGGTAGGTTTTGCAAAGTTTAGGAGGTTAGGCAGTTTTTCAACTTATTGTTGAAACCTGATGTGTACAGTGTGTGGTTAGCTAGAGGTGGAAGAAAAAGGTTGAAAGCAACCAGAATTCAACTGCTCATCCACTCAATTATGCATGGAACCAATCTAACATCAAAAGAATTGGAAAATGTTTCAATTTTTCAAACTGCATGCTAGGCAAAACACAAAAAAAAAAAAAGGGGTGTAAAATGGTGCACTTTAGACTGAAAAGAGTCAGATAAAAGATGTATAAAGAAATGTGACTAAATTTTCAGCTTTTCAAAAACACACTAACAGCTTCACAAACAAAACAAACAACTACACAAAAGGAAACTAAATAGAAAGTCATTAAACTTAACAAAATAGGCTTGCTCAAAATGGAAACAAACACGAAATAAATGCCACTTCCTTCGCTAACTCTCCCCCCCAACCAAATGTCTCATTGTTCGCAATGGGGCTCGGATTGGAAATTTAGGGAAGGAAGTGTTACCTCCTTGATGAGATGTACTCGTTTTTGGATAGGATACTTCACAAGCTTTCCACCGAGACCTTATTCACTCCGTTTGGGCTTCAAATGAACAAGTTGGAAGAAGAAAAGAAAGAAAAAAAAAGTGACCAGTTGGAGCATTTTGAAAATTTCGCCTTTACAAAAATTTCAAATTGTTCTTTCTAGTTATATTTAGATTTACACTCTTAAGTCTAACTGATACCAAGAACTCCTAAACTGAGTTCGGATGAGAAAGCATGTGGGCTAAACAAATGGGGGGTGTTTGCAGTTGCGAATTCGCAACCTCGTTAAATTCTCAAGAGTTCAGCATGCAATCTCTTTTTTTTTTTTTAATAAATAATATTTTCGAAGACCTTTTTTTTTTTTTTTTGAAAAGAACATTTTCAAAGACCAAATATATAAAGGAAAAAGATAATAATATATATATTTTTTTTACTAACATCGTTCTCAAGCATGTTGTTTCTATTTTTGTCTTCTTTCCTTCGTTTTTGCTTTCAGACGCTTAACTATAAGAGTTTTGGCGTAATTTCAGACACGCTTGCAAAATTTTTATTTTATTGTGGGTTGAAATTTTGCAAATCTTTGGTACTAATGAGTTTTAATTGTTTTCTCCTGCATCTCTCCTACTTCAAAAATTTGACCCAAACTGTAAAAATAAACACAAGGAAAATTAGAAAAGATGCAGAAAACAAAAATTAAATTAAAATTGGAGAAAACCTAAAATGAAAAAATTAAATAAACAAAAATAAAATAAAATAAAATAAAGTAAAGCAGGAAAATTAAAACAAAAAGTGGGGGAGATTGAGCCTCCCCCAAAACCACTTCTAGCTCGAGGCTATCGGAGTCGCCGAGTCAGAGAAATGTGAAGATCCAAGTGCTCCAAACCCGAACCAAAGACCCAAACCATCCGCTGTTGCGCATGAGCAGCTGTCGTTGTCTTGAAGTAGTGCTAATGTCCGAACGTGAGGCCACTAACTTCCTAAAATTTTGCATAGGCAACGAATGTGGGATCGCCTTAACCCCAGATGCCCAGTGCTTGGTATAGGATTGTCGCTATGACGGGATATACAACGCTTGTATACACTTCTGGAGTTAATTGAGGGCAAGTGTAAATTGTGCTCTTGGGGCTCTTCCACTACATCCTTTCCACTGCCTCCTCATTCAACATTGGGGAGTTCTTTTCCCATGGACAAACAACAACACCAATATTTGAGGATTCAAATAATAGTTGTTGTTGACACTGCTCCTCCACCAAGGTGTCACTTAGGCACTCCTCCTCCAGATTTTCTTCCTCTTGATGAACATGTTGCTGACTAGTGAGCCTTGAAATTGATTTTTACAGGTTGTCAAATTTCTGATCAATTTCGCTTTGAAGTCCATCAATTTTCTTGTCCAGATAGCTCTCCACTGTGTCAATTTTCTAATTGGCCTGGACATTCACTGCTCTCTGCTCCTCTATGAAAGTATCCGCCAATTTGCTCAAGTTCAGTATTGCTTGCTCAACTAAAGAGAATAAATGTGGTGGTTGTGGTGGCTGAGGAGTTGAAGCATAATATGGAGGAGCAGGAGGCGTATACTGTGAAGGTCTCGATTCCCATGAGGAATTTGGGTGGTTCCCCCAACTAGGGTTGTAAGTACTGTCATATGGTGTAGTAGCTGGAGGAACCATGTAGGAGGGTGCACTCACCCATGGAGGGTTTATATAGTCCCTCATGGACCTATATGCATTAGGTTTTCTCTCCATTGGGTACTGACAGTGTTCTTCATATGGGGGTTCCATTTGATCACAATTCAAGCCCACTAGAACATGCCCACCTGCAGAAAGAGCAGGGCAGACACCAAACAAGGAAAAAAAAAAGGGAAAACAATTCTACCAAAACTAAAAAGAAAGATAAAAGAAAATTCACCATAACTTGTGAGGAGGATCACAAGTGTTTAATAAGCTTACCAAATAATAACCATTCAAGGAGATTCGAAGGAATTAAAACCTAAAGTTAGAAAGGGAACACCAAACTGCTTGTGAGTACTTGAGTGAAGAACATGGAACCCTCAGCCTGCCTCAGGATCCTGTACCCAGCAACCTTCCACTTCAAGGAGGAAGGGGTTTTAGCTACTTATCCTCCAAGTTGTCATCCTTGGAGGGTGTTTGGCTACCTAGAAAATGAGAGAAAATGAGAGAAAAGGAAAAGAGGCGGGAGTACTAAAAGCTTCTCGCCAAAAAGAAACTTTTATTAATTCAGAAGAAGATGTTATAGTTGTTTCGCTCGGGGCTTTTAGAGAGCCAACCCTCATACAAAATACCAAAACCAAAAGCAAATACTATTACAATGGGGGAAAATTAGGAAGAAAGCCAAAAAAGGGAATGTGTAAAGGCAAAATTAAACGGTACTGAATGTGAACAAGGTAAAAGGAGAGCTAACGCTGGCACAGAGGAAATTCTCAACCTCGCTAAAACAGAGGGTTGTGAAATTTCGCAACCTACAAAATTTCCTGCAAGCTCTAATTTCCATGCATTTTATGCTCTTCTTTCCTTCTGGTTTCTGTTCTGCAATGTTGAGTTCAACTCGAATTCTTCGTGCTTGGATCGACTCAACAATTTTTGCATAAATAGCTTGCAAAAACTACAAAATTAGCCACAAAATGCGATCAGTAGTATAGTCGGGACCTTAATGTGCCAATTAGGTTAATTACGCTGATTAGTACACAAAAAGTGTTCAAAACTTGCAATAAATAGGGCTCAAAATGGCACTTTTTAAGCACTAATCAGATGTCGTGACATCGCTATAACATCAGCCCAAGCACAGAAACAGCCTAAGTCGTGGCAGTTCCGGAAAAATGACCATAACTTAGGCTACAGAGGTCTAATTTAGGTGATTCAAAAGCCTAACATCAAGTACACAGATGTAGTTACAATATCTATGAAGAACACCAGTCCAAAAGCCCTCATTTTCCCAACAAAAAACCAGTTCCAAAAGAATCTAGACGCAACCGAATAACTAGCCTAAGTTGTGGCAGTCCCATGAAATGGACCATAACCTGGGCTAGAGAGGTCCAATTTGGGTGATTCAAAAGCCTTACATCAAGTACATAGATGTAGCTACAAGTTCTATGAAGAACATAGGTCCAAAATCCCTTCGTTCCCCAACCAAAAACCAGTCCTAAGATCCGGACAGTGTGTAAGATCCTAATAGGGAAGCATTCCCACATTCCAAAATTTGGCCAAATAGCCCCTTACAGCAAAAACACGACCACACAGCCCGTAGAGTGGAAAATAATCCAAAGTAGGAAGAATTACTACCTCTTAGAGCATAGAAAACCAGTTGGGAAGCTTTCCTCAACCTTACTCAATCTCTTGAATTTCCCTTTGCTGGATCTTCAGTGAAATCCCTTGATTTTGATATGTACTCGTAGTCCTTGCCAAATAGACCAACTTTAGTTCTTGATCGGAAAAGTTCTAACCGTCGATTAGCCGGATATCTGAGGAAGAACTTAGGCCCTTCCCTCATTTCCTCCTTCTCTCTTCTATTTCTTTTCTTTCTTTTCCTTTCTTCTCCCAAATTGATTTTCTCCCCATTGGGCTGAATTTCCTTCTTTGTGGTGTGACACATGTCTTCCATGTGTCACCCACAACTCTTTCATCAAGCCATGTGTTATGCATGACACTTAAGTGACTTTCCAAGTGTCACACATGCACTAAACCCAAGTGGCACATGCCACACCTGGCTCTTATGTTAGGGACATGATGCCATGTGGCATCATGCCACGTGTCTCCATGTCATTTGTTTGTTTTGCCCCAAAATACGTGAAATTCTTATCATTTAGGAATTCAACAAATTTTGGCTGGGTAACTAGGTCATGAGACGAATCCAAGGGTAAGGTTCATTTCATCATCCAAGATCTAGAAAAAATTCTAGGTTTGCAACCTGTACTGTAGAGATAAATCATTGTTTTGCCATTTTTTAGAAAAATTTGATTTTTCTTGGGTTTTATAGCTGCTGAGCTTGGTTTTGGAAATCGACCTTCATCTTGTTCATAAAAGCAGTATGAGACGTCATCATATGAGCTAAGGCTTCCTCTAGATCTACCTTCTTCTCTTTTGGCTACTTATTGCTTTGCATTGGCGACACTATGTTTTGAGTATTTTTTTTTTGAAGGGAAATCTTTATTATTTCTCCAACCGTGACCCTGGAAATTATTGCTTGCATACGGATTTTGTTGTTGTTGCTAATTGTACTGAGCTTGCTTCAATGTCATATGTCCTGACTGACATTCCATTGTTTTGTGCGGTCCATTGCAAATTTGACATACCATTGAACTAGTCTGAATAGCATGGGCTGAGGCTTTTTGATTATGTAACTGCTTAGTGAGCAGTGAAACTTGTGTTGCTAAATTAGCTAACACATCAGTAGCTACTCCACCGGTTTCATTCCCTTTTACAATTTGTTCTTGAGACCATTAATAACTGTTTGTAGCTCTCCCATCCAACAAGTCGAAAGCCTGTTGTGTAGTCCTTTTCAAAAAACTACCTCCAGCTGTGGTATAATCATCTGTCTTGTATGGGCATTTAGGCCAATATAAAAGTTGTAGATCTGCATCCACCTAGTCAACCCATGATGGGGACACTTCCTCAATGGTTCCTTGTACCTATCCCACGTTTCAGTTATGCTTTCGCTATTCTTTTGGGCAAAGCTATTGATCTATATCCTCATCTGTATGTACAGTCTTAGTAGGGGGGCAGAACTTTGTTCAAAATTTATGGACCAAATCTACCCAACTTATGATGGAGCCGGATGGTTCAGAATTTAGCCACTGCTTGGCTCTGTCACTCAAGGATAGCCAGAATAATATGAGTCGTACGGCCTCCTTAATTACCCTATTATATTTCACATTGTCGCATACTTCTAAGAAGCTTGTCAAGTGAGTATTGGGATCTTCGTTTGGTAGCCCATGAAACTGAATACCCTGAAGTAATTGTAGTGTAACAGCCTTTAGTTCAAAATTATTAGATTGAATCGAAGGTCTGCGTATTACGGACAGTATGACTGTAGGTGGTAATGCGAATTCCACCAATAGCATATCTAGGTCAACGAGTTGAACCATTGGTCAACGAACATTATTATTTCCTTTATTTCCACCTGGTGGTTCATTCTCATCCCTTAGATTAAGATTATGCTATAGATTCTCTGCCATGTTAACAAGATAGCAGTTATGCACGTTTAACACCCTTCTCTCTCTTCGAAGTTTGCTGGTTGTTCATTCGATTTCAAGATCAAAGGGTACTAATTCTCCTTTGCCTTATCATTGCATACAAGCGAATGAAACTCCATGAAAAACCACAAAGCACACCAGTAGAATTCTTAATCAGATAAAATTTAAAGTAAAAAAAACAAAAAAAAGATTGTCTAAAATAATATCTAAGTAAATATTTGTCAATATTGACACTTGTGTTGAAACTCCCCGGTAACAGCGCCAAAAAATTGATGGGCCGCTAACTGCTTGCGTTACTTCTATATATATCCACTAGTTCGTGCAAGTGCACACGTCGAGTTAAGCAGTCTAGTGATAAGTCATGGTCGTCCCACAAGGATTTTAGGTGTCAATCTACTAAACCAATTTACCCTAATATTATTTAAATCACCAAATTAAGTCTATAGAATCTCTAAGTAATTTACGAAAGACAACTAAGGGGTATTCCTTCCAATTAATTAAATATATAGGGTTTTGACCTTCATCCAATCACGGCTAATGGATATTTAGAAAACTATAACTTAATTGTATCACTTGCAATTATTAATGGCGAGTTGATCTTTTATATGAATCAATCTCTCTCGAGCATTGAACACCTATCCTAATAGCAGGTGTATTGCATCTCTGCCTCAAACCCGAAGACTATCGAATGGATTATTGGAAAACCCTTTTTACCACGTATAAAATCATGGTATCTCTACTCTCTAATTTATTATACGATATCTTATTCATGTCCCTAAGGCTTATCATCTTTCGATCTCAAAACCCGAACCTGAGCATACCTATATTGATCAAGTAAATTTAATATAGAAATAAGACATACAATAACTACAAGAAATAAAACTAAGCATATAAATTAATGTTAATCCATCATCCAAAATTAGGGTTACATCAAAACCCTAGCCTAATGGTTTAGTTCATAATAGAAAAGGAATACATCATGTTCTTAGAATCCATACAGATTAAAACAAGAAAGAAAGGAAAAGAGTAAAGAGAACAAAGGAACTATATTCCGATCCAAGCCTTCTCTTTCTCTCATGTCGGCATCCGTACCTCTTCTCTCCCTTCAAGAAACGGTGATTTTCGCTTTTATATCCCAAAATTCGGTGAACAGCTCCAGGTGACGTCGCGACGTTGGATGATGATTTTGCATTCCTCCATCTTCAAGTCTTCAACATGTCTCCAACTACACCATAACCTTCGATCCTAAACCCCACACCTTACACCTTATCTCCAACCCTAACACCAAACCCTGAATCCTAAACCCAAAACAATAAATCCTAAATCCCTAAACCTTAAACACTAACCCAAAAACCCTAAACATAAAACCCTAAATCTAAATAAAAACCCTAAGCCTAACTGTTGAATACATAAAAGGGCAACATTTATATCAGATTTTAATACCCCCAGCTCATGTTTTGCTCTCATTTTGTGTAAGAATAGGTGCCTTGATCGGCTTGTTTTTTTGTGCGCTTCGTGCGTGCTCTTCGAAGCCTCGTACACACTTTTGTAGGGTTCGTGTCCAAAGAACAAATGTAGATCACGCGCTGATGGTAACCGTCGTCGGTAGCCCGTAGTGCTACAAGCAGAGGGAGCATTTGCAGAGGCAAAGGAAAATTTTATCATACTTAATGGTACTCTGCATTCACATGCGCATACTATTGGTACTCTGCATTAAATAAATCGGTACCTATCCCAAAGCAAAGAGAGTTACCCCAAGAAGATCTTCGGTACCGGGTATTCACACTCTAATGGTACCCTACTCAACATGAAATTTTTACTGATTTGAGCACTCCACCCGATGCAAGGGTACGCTCGTCTTTCAACCACCACTTTGAGATCACTAAGGAGAAGGGTATTTAAACCCGATGAAGGGTAGAGAATAGCAGTTTTGGATTCTAAGGTTTGGTTTTAGACAGTTGGAGTGTTTCTCTTATATTTTTGTTAGGGTTCATAAAGTAGAGTAGAGTATTTAGTTTTTCTTCGGATTCTGAATTTTCAATTACATGTAATCTTTCAGTTGGTTCATAAAACTCGTATTTTTCTTACTTCGGATTCGTGCTTTTGATATTCCAATCTTGCAATTGAAGTGTTATTTCTCAAGTCTCATTTATGCGTATTTTCTTATCAAATATGAATCGATTTTTAGTTTCAATGGAGTTCTAAACTTCCATGATTGGGTTTTAATGGTGGAAACTCACCTCCGTCAAGTTAATAACCCTCAATTCCTTTTTTGTGCTTCAACGGGATTGTACGATGCTAAGCACTTGCGGAAAATCTTATAAAACCTTAGTTTGGCATCTTTATTCAACGTAGGAACTGTAGACCCTCTCAGACATAGCTTGATCGCAATGCAAGCTAAGAGTCCAAGCAAAAAATCGCTTGAACATGTGTTTGCTCACGCTCAATCGCTCTTCGCTTAAAAGAGCTAATGTAAAATCTTCCGTCAAGCACCATTCATCAATGGTCTTGTGATGAGATTGTGAATAAGAGGTGGGTATTACCGCGATGGCAAAGTGAAGTGGAAACTTAAGAACCCTATCATTCACCTTTTGCTTTAAAATAGTTAACTTAATCTGTTACTCAATCAATCAATCACAACCCCCAGATTTTTTACTTTTAAACGCACATTCTTTGGAGAATAATCCCTAAGGATCACCTAGGAAACCACTGCGGAAATGACCTGTGACTTCCACAAGAATATATAATGCTCGACGACCTTAGTTCCTACGCTTGGGAATAATTTCAGCATACGAAATAGACGAAGCACTAACCTTATACCCTAACCGCTAGCCCTAAAATATAAACCACAAACCCTAAACCCTAAACCCTAACCCTAAATCCTATTCCAAACCCTAAACCCTGACCCTAACTATAAAATAGAAACCCTAAACCCTAAATGCTAATCCTAAACCCTAAACTCTATACCTTATTGATGAGTGTGAAACTCATCTAGTTTTAAGTCCATTTTTCATGTATATTTGAAGCTTAAATGTTCAACTTAATGCAAAATTATGGAATCTTCACTCAGATTGGTGTTTTGCAGGGATTTAATGCAAAAGAAGCAAAATCAGCAAGAAAAGCAGAAAATTTGGCTAATGCAGGAAGTGTTAAATGTCGTGACAAATTTCATCATTGTCGAGAAAAAACTATAGGCAAGTGGAAGAAATGAGTGTCGCAACCATCAGAGCCTTGTCGTGATAAGGATTGAGAAGAATGTATGAGAAGACAGCCAAAATTTGTCATGACATTTCACAACTATGTCGCGACACAATATAAGACTAAAGATAGTAAACTTTGTCATAACATTTCAATTCTTTGTCACGACATATTATGAGAAGAAGGTAAAGAAAGTTTGTCATGGCAAAGAACAAAGCAAAACCCAAAAAAACATTGTTGCGAAACTTCAATATATGTCACGACAGAAGATGAGCAGAATTCCTGAAGAAACATAGAAGTTATGTCACAACATAGAAATGATTGCCACGACAAAACAAAGGGCGGAAGATAGAAAGAATGTCGCGACATCCAAACCTTATGTCACGACAAACCCTCCAAAGATCAATAGTACAAGGCAAAGAAAGTTTGTCGTGACATTTGAAACTTATGTCTTGACAATTATGAGATGCAGTCAACTGAACTTTGTCGCGACATTTCCAAAGTTTATCGCGACATAATATAATGTAGAAGGCAAGGAAATTTTGTGGTGACATTTCAAACTTTGTCGCGAAAAATATGAGGAGAAGACTGGTGAAATCTACAGAAAGTTTGTCGCAACATTCAAAACTTTGTTGAGATAAACACTTAAAGAGCATTTTGGAAAGTAGCAGCAGCAAATGTCATGACAATGCCACAACAAATCTTGAAGACAAAGATAGATGTTGCAATGTCGCGACATTGTTTCTTTTGTCACAACAATGAACCTAGCTGGGCCTACATTGGAGTCCATAAAATCAGCCTGGAATTCCAGCCCAGCATTTATGAGGCCTATAAATAGAAAGAGATAAGGTAAGAGAATATATACATCATCGAGGGCATCATCTTCAGAGGAGAACAGAGAGAGAGATTGAGTTTTTGTACATATGTTTATTTTCTTCTTTTATTCTTTATTTACCATTTTCATCTTTGAGGATTAGAATAGTTGATCTAAGCTGCAATATTGAGATGGGATTTTTGTATATCAAGCTTCATTTTTGTATGAACTTGAGTAGAATCTAGAAATATTTTTGGAACCCATTTTATTTAGTTTTGATTACATTTTCAATGAATTTGTTTGATCAACTAGTCATTGTCACTTGTGATCCAGTTATGGAAGGCTAAGCTCCCTTTGGGAAGGGATTGGTGTTTGGTAATCATTTTTGTAGTATTGGAATGAAAGTTGTGGTTTGAATATTGGATTTATCTAATTGGTACTGCTCTTGTAATGTTTTGTTCTAGATATTAGTAGATTATACCAAAAAAAAGAGTTGTATCTTTGTTCTGATTTCCAAGACCTCTTTGAGTAACACAAAGAAGTGAGTTCTTAAGAGCAGAGAGCAGTAACTTGGGGGTATATTAGATTGATTTTCTTCTAACTAATGAACTCTAAGTAGCACTTTAATAAATCATAGGTGATGTTCTAACCTCTGACTTCAAGGTTCCCTTCTGAGTGACAATAGAAGTGTGTTCCCGAGGAATAAAGACCATCTAATGATTTGTTAGTTTAATACTTAGAGGTTTCATCTCAGTTTGAAATAATGTTTGTGCTTTTGATTGATGGGAGTGGTTATTCTTTTCAAATGGTAGATTGAGGTACCAATTACATTGAAGGAGGTTTGTGTTACCCTATATATGGGGGCAAGTTGACTTTAGTCATAAGAAATGGTTGATGAGTACTAATTTAGGAAAGGCAACTAACTCTTAAAGAGGATCAAATCCTAAAAGTAGTTGTTTAGACACATTGACATAGTGTAGGAATATTGTGTTCTAAATGGTGAAATGTATAGTGTTTGAAGGTATTTCAAGGCCTATTTTTCTCTTTGACAAATCCAGAATTCAAGCCCATAACTATACTGTTTTTGAACCATATACAAATTGATGATCATAACACTGATCTCATTTCCAATGTTATTAAAGCTTAGTGAAACCTCTAATCCCTTTTATATTTGAATATCTTTTTCGTTAAAAAAAAATTTGACAAAAATACTTTTATTTCATTTATGATAGTTAGTCCACTCATCAAGTCAGAGGTTTAAATAGTGATGATCTTGAGTAGTAGGGGTACTTGATCTTTAAATTTTCTCATCAACCCTTATGGGAATTATATTTGGACTTATAATCCACTTTATTACTTGTTGACCTATGCACTTGCAACAATTTAGACAAAATTTAATTTCAAATAAATTATTATAGACACAAACAGTAGAAAACGGCCTTAATAGTCAAATAAGTTTTTGGCATTGTTGTTGGGGATTCTAAACAAATTTCTAGTTGCAATGTTCCAAAAATATTAAAAACATTTTGGTCTATAGTAAAACCAGTCAATAAAGTTTTTAGCGCCGTTTCCGAGGATTGAAATAGAATTTTATAGATCAATATTCCTGCCAAAAAGAAAATTGCTAATTTGAACATTTTTATGTTTTTACCAACCTTTTAGAAAAAATACAAAAAAAAAATGTTTTAACTATAGTAGTGGATTAAGTTGCATGTCTTTCCATTGTGCTAATCAATGTTAAAATCAAAATTATCTCGTAATCTCACTTTGATTTCAGTGTGTTATATCTTCAGGTACCTATTACATGCATAGGAGGCCTGAAGCTGAATTACTGGCACTTGAAACTGAAATAGAAAAGACACTCAGAAACTTGAAGAATGTGAGAGCAATTGAGGCAGCAGTAATGGCGGAGCAAAGAGAAGGTAACCAAAATGTTCCTATTCTAACAACTAATAGACCTTAACAGAGTCAAAGAACAATGGAGGATTTTTGGAGACCGATTATAAGGGAAGAGTACTCAATAGTGAGACAACCACTAATAGAGGCCAAGAATTTTGAGCTCAAACTTGCCTTGATAACTATGGTGCAACAAACTAGCTCCCAAGGTGATTTTTTAGAGTGGCTAAAGATCAAGTGTTGAATGGTAAACCTTATGTGATAAAGGCATGTTTCCATTTTCTCCTTGAGAGATATTGTAGCCATTTAATTCTGAGCTGGGTTTTATGGCTCGCCAACAATTGGGAGGAGCTTGTTGAGGCCTATCTAAGAAGATTCTTCCCTCTTACTCTCACTTCCGAGATGAGAGGAGAAATCATTGCTTTTAAACAAAAAGAAGATGAATCCTTATACAATGATTCGGAGAGGTACAAACAGTTGTTGAGGAGATGTCCCATGCATGGAATTGAGCATATGACTCAAATGGATATCTTTTATCATGCCATGAACTACACTTAGAAAGGGACAGTGGATGCAGCCTCTAGAGGTGCATTCAGAAGAAAAAGTGTTGAAGAAGCTACTCAGGTGATTGAAGAGCTAGCTAAGAGCAACTACAGAGGTCCATCTGAAACTTCAGGGAGCGTGATTCGCACGTAAATGTGTAACTAGGTAGCTCCGAACTAACAAAATTTATAAACCTAAACCTTTCTATCACAGCCTAGCTACTGGGCAGATAGTGGCTTGGGTCGGTCCTCGTGGATGGGTTTTCTTCGCACAAAATGATTTTGCAGTGATTCAAAATGCGAATTTCAGTTTGATTTTCGGGTTTGATATAAAACAGAGTGTATGGTGGTTTGGTGTGCTTAAAATAAATGAAGAAAAATAAGAAAAAGAACTCCTTGAAGCATCGGGCTACTAGGTTGAGGTCCTAAGGTAAATGAGAGGTTCTCGGGTCCTTTTCCTCGTGTTGGTGAGGATGACCTATAGTCATTTCCCGAATCGAATCTTCATTTGGCTTTTAAAATCTGAACCCTAACAATTTTCCTTTTGATACAAAGCATTTTATTAAGCATAAATGCTCCCGAACAGGGAAAACATGTCCCCTGATCTACCCTGCAGTGACTCATAGAAGACAACTAACCAAATCTCAGTGAATCTAGCAATAATCATCCACTGAACCCAAAAAGATTGCCAAATACTGGTCAATTAAGGCATCTCAAAAGGATTTAAACCTCGATTGAAAGATAGAAACATAAATGCTAATAACTTCTTGTGTTAAAAACAGGAGAACCAAAATTTTACCTCAAAACCGTTGCCCAGTAGCCCTCCTCATCAAGGATGGAGGGGGTTTAACCAACCATCCCTAGATTTGTCATCCTCAAGGGGTGTTTGGTAGCCGAGAAAGTGAGAGAAACTGAGAGAAAGTGGAGGAAAAAGAAAAGAAGCGCGAAAAACTGGCTATGAGCACCAAAATTTATTCACTGGACAAAAAGTCTCCTTTTACAGTGTGTACAAATGGCTTATATAGCCACCAAGACAACCAAAATTACCAAATTACATGAACTATCACTATTACATGCGGGTACTTGGGGAAGCAAAACCAAAAGTGACAAAAGAGTCAAAGGCAAAAGCCGCAGAGTGCAAAAGGGTGAATCGTGAACGTATGGGCAGGAGGTGATTTTGCAACCTGCAAAAATTCGCAGGCGTCAGGGAAATTTAACTCCCGCCAAATTTCCCGTTGTGCCCACTCTTGCATTTTCGCTCTTCTTCCTTCTCGAGCTCGACCGCACGTCGACTTCGACTTGAATTCTTCGTGCTTGGATCGACTCATCAATTTTGGCATAAATAGCTAGCAAAACTATAAAATTAGCTACAAAAAATGCATCAAGAGGAATAAATAGGACCTTAATGTGCAAATCTAAGTTAATTACATTGATTAGTATTGATAAAAAGGCTCAAACCTCGTAATAAATTAGGTTCAAAATAGCACTTTTTGAGCACTAATCAGAGCGTTAGAAAATTGAGAGCAGGAGGTGTGGTTGAGCTGAACAAGATGTCAAGCATTGAAGCTAAACTAGATGCTAGTATTAACAGGATGAACAACCAAGAAAAATAAGGCTATTCATGTAATGAAGTGGGAATTGTAGAAAGTGCTGAGCAGAAAAATGTAGCTGATCAAGGACTTGCACATGAAGGTCCATATCAGGTAGCGGAACCTCAATATATTAATGGAAATAGGAGTTATAACTTCAGGCCCAACAACAACCTTCCAACCCACTGCATAACAGCCTTGAGGAACCATGAAAACTAGTCTGATTGAGGTGGACTGCAGTAAGGTCCAAGACCAGCTTAGAATTATCACAATTATGCTCCACCTGGGTCCCAAGGTCAGAATCAAGTGATTTAGAGAGGAGAAAATCAAGGACAAAGGAGATCTCAATCTTTTGAAGATCAAATGTTGAATTATATGGCTAAGAACAAAAGAATACTCAACTTGGATGAGCAGAAGTTTACAAAACATATAGTTTTTCAAGCAAATAAAATTGTGTTTTATGCTAATACCAATGCCTCCTTGAAAAACTTGGAAACTCAAGTAGGGAAACTAGCCCTCAACATGCAAAATAAGTCTAGGGATTCTTTCCCTAGTGATACCAACGAAGAATCCCAAGGATTGCATGGCCATCTCACTGAGTGGCAAAGAATTGCAGGGTAGAAATGAAGTTGAGAAAAATCAAACTAATGCTGCAACTGAAAGTAAAGATTAGAATTCAACAAGCAATGAGAAGGAACAAAGTAGAAATGAGTTATCATATGAGAACCAACAGTTGAAAGAGCAAATATAGACTAGAAAGCAAACATATGAGACAAAACAGAAAAATGAGGAGGTGAGAGCTTATTAACCTCCAATTCCATTCCTTCAAAGACTGAAGCAGTTAAAGCTGGACAGTCAATATGCCATGTTCTTAAATGTGTTCATGAAGTTGGAGATCAACATCCCTTTTGTTGAGCATTAGCTCAAATGCCACATTATGCAAAATTCATGAAAGATATAACCAGCAAGAAGAGGAAGACAAATGAAGGTGGAGTGGTGAGCCTGTCTGCAAACTGTAGTGCCATTATCTAGAAGAATCTACCATAGAAAAGGCAAGACCTATGTAGTTTTACTATACCCTGCACAATTGGGAATCATGACTTTGGAATGGCACTGTGTGATTCTGGAGCTAGCACAAATCTAATGCCTTTTTCAATGGTGAAAAGGCTAAGTTTAGGGTAGTTAACTCCCATTACAATGTCTCTACAAATGGAAGATATATCAATGGCTTAACTAGAAGGCATTCTGGAAGATGTGTGGGTCAAGGTTGGAAAGTTCATTTTTCTAGTGGACTTTGTAGTAATTGACATAGAAGAAGACAAGCAAATACCACTTTTGCTTGGCAGACCATTCCTAGCCACAGAAGCAGCCTTGATAGATGTCAAGAAGGGAGAGCTCACTGTGAGTTGGCACAAAAGAAGTCCACTTCAACCTAAATCAAAGTATAAAGCACCATGATGTGGAACAAGCCCACTATATGAGAATTAACAATGTACTTCTTGTCAGTAGAGAGAAGAATGATGATTGTATGAATGAGAATTCACTTTATGAATACATCTTTAATTCACTCTATAATGAAAATCTGGGAAAAGAAAAACTGATAGTAGAAGTTGAACCTGCAGAGCAGCTGAGCGTATTAAGAAAAAGATAGATGATCTCGAGAGCAGTTGAAGTAAAATGCAAAGCAGGGCAAAATATTCCGAGGGGCTTATACTTAAGGAGTTGCCTAAGCATTTGAAGTATGTAACGCCCCAAAAATACTCTAGAATTTTTATAATAATTTTATTATATATTCCACGTATGAATTGAGCCAAACTTGGGTTTTTCTGGGAAAACTAATAAATTGTGAAAAAAATGAATGTGAGAGCATATGATTAAATATTATATGTGATGAATACACAATTGAGTGATAATTATAACGGAATCTAACACATTTAAATCATAATGTACTCACATTTGGCATAAGAACAGTATTTAATCTCTTCGTGTTTTTAGATTTGTGCAAAGTCTTTCGTGTTTAAAACGTAAGTGCACAAGGATGTAAGCTCGAAGCCAATATGAAGCAATGTGATGTGGGTGAGAAATTGACGAAGCTCTCTGAACCCCAAAATAAGAAGGAAAGCACCAGAGACAAGTCCCACAAGAGAACTCGTCCTACCTAGGAACTCAAGTCCCACCAGAGAACTCGCTGAAATTTGGTAAAGGATTAAAGTCCTACCGGTAGAACTCAAGTCCTACCGAGAACTTGCCGAAAATTCAAGCAGAAGCAAGTCCCATCGGTAGAACTTAAAGTCCTACCAAGAACTTTAGTGGAACTTGGTAATCTATTCAAGAATTCAACCTGATCGTGAGGCACTTTCTGTTAACCAAAATGGGAAAATCACTTTGGAGGGAAGATAAAAGAGGAGGACACAAGTATTAGAGGATCCCTTTGAGTCTTTTTAGTTAACCCTCGAGTTTTGAGTTCTTCACTTGTGGGTTTAGGTTTTAAGAGTTTTTCTCCATTTTTTGAGTGTACTCTTGTAGATCCAGATTTCATTTCCATTCTTGTGGTTTCGTATTCAAGAGTTTGTAATCTTCAAAGATCAATATTTATTCTCGCTTTAAATCTTAGCATTCCATATTTTCTATTCGCTTTACAAGTCAATTCGATTTCTCGCAAGGTAATCGCTTTTTATGTTTAATCGTTTCTTCATCTTAATTGTTCATACAAGTTTTATGGAGTTCTAAACCCTACTATTGACTCTATACTTGGGAAACTCACCCCGATCAAGGTAAAGTCCTCAATTCCTCTCGATTTTCAATGGATTGTGTAATATTGATCACTTGTGTGTAGTTGTTTTAAATCTTTAGTTGGGCAAATTCTTGACAACGTGTTAACGAGATATTTCCGCAGACACGTGCTTGGATCATAATGCCAACTAAGGGTCTGCTTTAATCGAGAACAAGTGTTTAGTATTACTCGATCATCTTTATTTTCCAAAGAGCATTTAAAGATAAATCCTCCATCGAAGACCATTTATCAATGGTTCCAGATGAGTTTATAAAATAAGAGGTGGGACTTAATTCGAATGTAAGGAGTGGAACCCTAAAAATCCCAGCAATTGTCTTTCTATTTAAAACATTCAAACCAATCAACCATTCAATCAAACAACACAACACTACAGTTTTCTTTAAATCATACTTTTAGTGGAGAATAGCTCCTATTGATCAACCGAATCAGACCACTCCCTGTGGAGATGACCTGTGGATTCCCACGTATTACAAATGCTAGATCGACTATAATTCCTGGTACGCTTAGGAATAGAATTAGCATACTAATCGTGACGGCATTTTTGGCGCCATGTCGGGAGTGGCTACCAACCAAGTTGATCTCAAGAGAGAGGTAATTTGCAATTGCATTGCAAATCCAGACCTTCTCCATTTTTTTTTTCTTATTTTGTTTTGTTTTGTTGAGAAATCTCAAGAAGTGTTTCGATTGCAGTAAGTGTAGTGCATGTCAATCGGGCTCGCAACGAGAAACACCGATTAGTCGTAATCCGTATCCCCCGAAACCTTGAGAAATCCATTATAGCCAAGTGTCTCAAGATAACATTTTACCTCCAATGGATAATCCCGAGAATCAGCAAGATCCCTATGAGCCTCCACAACATTTCTGGGCCATGCTACGCTCCCAATAAACTCAAAGATAGAGGAGGAAATGGTAACCTTCAGCACAATCAATATAGAGTTCCTCCTACTCCTTTGCCCAATGTAGAAAGAACCCTTCAGAAATTCCCGTAACCTCGTAGGAATGCACTATAAATTCAGATTCGCCTTCCCGATGAGGCCAACTAATTCCCCGATGTAGTTTAATGATCCGCTCTTCACCCATATACCAAGGGTTCGACCGAGAATCCTACTCATTCATGAGGGATTTTGAGGATGTCCGCAAAGGCATTCCTCTCCACCTGCCTCCACATTATCTGGTTACTTTATTTTTCTTTAAAGGAGAAAGCCAAAATCGTTCCATTCCCTCGCACCTAATTCAATCTTTACACGGGAAAACATGCGAACGAATTCTCAATAAGTTTTTCCTCCCAGACGTTACTCAATGCCCAATTCAATTTTCTCAGTGCCAGTGAACCCTTCGCGTGTGGGAAAGATATAAGGATCTTCTCCATGCTATCCTCATCATGGGTTGATGTCGGACAAATTCAGGTATACTTCCATCAAGGATTGTCTTTAAGTAATAAACAATACATCCAAATGATGTGTGCAGAGAATTCTGAAAGAGTGCTAGGAAGCAATCCAACTCTTTGACACTATAGCGTAGAATGGAAGTCTAACTTGGGAGACTAACACCCCATAGACACCCAAGTAAGTGCACAAACATCCACTCGTGTGGCTAACCACCACCTAAGAGAGTAATGATGAGTCACAGCCAAAAATCGCTAATTTGACAAGGAAATTAGAGGCCATAGAGATGAAAAAGGTGAATGAGGTAACTAGTGTACCTCAACTACCCCGCACTAAACGGACCTAGAGTAGAGGAGCTGCATTATATGCGATGACCCCACACACTGACCATTAACTCCGCCTAAATCTTCCCTGCTAAGGGAGCCATTCAAATTGAACAAGCCAACGCCTCTTAACTACCACAAAGGAAACCTTTCACTCCTCTATACTCTGAACTTGGCACCCTGGGTGGGGCAAGCATCCTAATTTTAGCTGGAGAAATGAAGGAGGGCCAAATAATGTGCCAAACAACCAAGTTCCTCATTACCAAAACCAAGGTTTTGCAAATCCCATTCCTCCATTTCAGAATCAAGGCCCCCAAGGATTTCAAGGAAATTCCAATCAAGGTCATCATCCACCGAACCAAGGGAATCAAAACTCACAGCCTTACCAACCTCCACATAAGAGAAGTCTGGAAGACATAGCGTCACACAAGCCAGACAAACCCAAGAAACTACAAACACAGACCCGAATCGCCTCCGACGATGTGGAGATCCCGTATAACCGTTAACCCCATCTATAAACTTCAAACAAGAAAAGGGAACTCCATCACTACCCATCCAAACCCACAAGGTCAAAACAGTGTGTGCCAGTTCCAAGAGGGTAACTTTGAGCATTGTAAGGCTGTCAAATACTCCTGGAGTGGTAAAAGATAGCTTTCTGATAAAAACTATTCCAACCAAAAACCATCACAAGATTCATAGTGAATTAGCCAGAGGATGTGAAAATCAGACACACCTCATGTCCCTTAATACAAATGATAAAGATGACCAACCGCAGGGGAAGACAAGTCTAACCATATCCCTCCAAATTTCCATACCTCATAGGCTAAGAGCACCAAAGAAAGTGAATAACTATGCCAAATTTACTTAGTTGTTCAAGCAGGTGAAACTGAACATTCCTCTAGGATGCCATTAAGCAAATCCCATCATATGCTAAATTTCTCAAGGATTTGTGCACGTAAAGGAAACTAGGTGTCAACAAGGAGGCATTTTAGGATCAACACCCACGCCCCATCCGAATAACTTGCCCCCAAAATACAAAGATTCCAGAACTTCTACTATTTCTATAGTTGGAAATTCAAAGTCAGCATGCTTTAGTGGACTTAGGGGCAAGTGTTAATTTGTTGCCTTATTCAGCAAGATAACACGTGGACTTAGGGTTAGAGAATTAGAGCCAACCAATATCACCTCCAATTACTGGGACCGTAGTGTCAAAATTCCTGGGGTGGAATGTGTTGAAGGATGTCTCGTCCAAGTGGACAAATTTTACTTCCTCGCCGATTTTGTGGTGCTTCGACACTCAGCCCCGTGGCCAACCAAGAACTCGCCCGCAATTTGGTCGATCATTCTGCAACCGCTAATGCCATTATACATTGTAGGGGAGCCTAATGACACTTTCATATCTGGGGAACATGACTCCGTTAACCTCGACATTTTCAATGTAATCAAAGGAATTCGGGGATGAAGTTAAGATATGTGTGAAATTAATATAGATCGACTGTGGCATAAAATACTTGGATAATGTTTCACATGATGATCCTCTTAAGTCATGTCCTGTCACCGACTGGGATGAGGAAGTGACCACTTTGGTCGAGTTTCTCCAATTTATAATTGGAGCATAAAGATGTATTTGAAGTTAATGTAAGTACCTAAATTTGAACCTTTGCCACCAAATGAGGATAAGACATTGCCTTCTGAGGAGAAGCCACCTAAGCTGAGCTAAAAACCCTACCAGCACATCCCAAACATACTCTTAGAGGATGTACTTTCCAGTAATCATATCTTCCTCCTTAGACATTACTCAAGAACACCAACTTTTTGAAATATTGAAACCCACAGATCGCTTTTTAGGTCGACAATTGCATATTAAGGGAATTAGCCCCTTGATCTGCACACATAGAATTCACTTAGAAGAGGATGTCAAAACCTTCTAGGCAAATCATGTACAGACGATTGAACCCAATAATGAAAGAAGTGGTGAAAAAGGAAGTTTAAACTCGATGTGGGTTATCTACCCTATTGCAGATAGCAAGTGGGTTAGTCCAACACAAGTAGTCTTAAGAAGTCTGGAGTCACAAAGAGCTGCCAATGAAAATAATGAGCCTATTCCCACTGTGTCACCTCGTGGATGGAGGTGCATAGATTATAGGAAACTTGACGCGGGTACTAGAAAGACCATTTTCCTCTTCCGCTTGTTGATCAAATGCTAGAGAGACAGGCATGAATTTTATTGTTTCTTGATGGGTACTTCAAAGCAGGACAAACCAAATTGAGATAGCATTAGAAGACTCGAAGAAAAAACTACATTCACTTGTCCTGGGTACCTTCGCCTTTAGGAAAATGCCCTTTGACTATGCAATGCACCCGAACTTTCCAACGATGCATGATGGGAATCTTCAAAGACATGATAGAAATCATATATTAAATCTTTCACGGATGATTTCTCGCTTTTGGTGACTCATTCGAGAGCTTCTTTAGGAGAACTTACGTAGTGCTGAGAGGTGTCAAGAGAAAAATCTTGTGTTAAATTGGGAAAATGTCATTTCATAAAAACACAAGGAATCGCCTTAGGCTACATTGTATCAAAAGATGGAACTTGTTGATAAGGCCAAAGTTGAACTCGATTTCCAACCTCCCTATTCCAAGTGTGTTAGAGACATATGGCTATTCCTGGGCCATGCCGGTTTTTATAGAAGGTCGAGTAAAAGATTTTGGGCATATAGCCCGACCTCAAGTGTACTTTGCTTACTAAAGATGTCCCTTTCACATGGTCACAAGCTTGTGACTCGCTGCTTAAGCCTCAAAACATAGTGTCACTCACCCAATAATGCGGCTCCTAATTGGGACCTCCCATCTGAGATCATGTGGCGATGCTAGTGATTGCCAGGAGCTGTGTTAGGACAGAGGAGGACAAAAAGGCTTTGTCATTTACTATGCCGCAAGACATCAGACTCACGTGCCAACTACACAACCACAAAAAAGAAGTTTCTAGCGCTTGTCTCGCTTCTAGAAAATTCAGTCATATATCGTTGGCTCCCGTGACTATTTTTACGTATCACGCCAGTTTTCAAGTACTGGGCTTCTCTGCAAGATACTAAACCAAGGTTAACTAGGTGGATTTTACCGTCAAGAATTCAACTTTGACCATTAAAAGATAAATGTGGGTCAGAATGTGGTTGCCGACCACTTATCTCGATTAGTCCCAGATCCAACTCCATGGCATACCCATAGGTGATAGCTTTCCGGATGAACAACTCTTTGCTCATCATTACCCATGGTATGGTCGACATAGTGAATTACCTAGGGTCACCGGCCGATTCCAACTCAATGGACTTCTCAATTAAAAGGAATTCCTTACGCATATTAAGAAATACTATTTTGATGATCCATATCTATTTAAATACTGTCCGCATCAAATAATGAGGAGATGTGTACCCAATGATGAGCAGGTACGGATTTTAACTTTTTGCCATTCCGAAGCCTGCGGAGGACATTTCTCCGCCTCGAAAAATGTGCCAGACACAAGATTTTGGTAAGCCGGGTTTTATCGCCCACTTATTTAAAGATTGTTTTGATTTCAGAAACATGTGCTCAATGCCGCGAACTAGAGGGGGTCATTAAAGCTGAAACATTATTGCCTCACCCCAATTCTAATCATTGAAATTTTGACTGTTAGGGTATCGACTTCATGGGGCCTTTTCCTTCGCGGGCTATCTCTACATTTTATTATCCGTCGACTACGTGTCTAAGTGGGTCGAGGTACCCAACGAGAACCAATGACCATAAGGTTGTTTTGAAATTTATAAAGGAAACATATTTTTTCTGCTTAAACGCCTCGCAATTATTAGTGATGGTGGACCCACTTGTGCAAATTCCATCTTTGAAAATCTGTTAAAGAAATATGGAGTCACCCATAAAGTATCCACGCCATCACCCACGCACCAACGGTCGCCGAGCCAGCTAATAGTGGAGATAAACACATTTTAGAAAAGACAGCTGCCCTGAATCGAAAAGATTGGTCACTCCGGCCTTACCACGCGCTCTTGGGCATACCGCACGCTTTTAAAACTGTTCTTGGTATGTCTCCCCTATAGGCTGGTCATGGCAAAGCCACATTCACAGCATGGAACACCGGCCATCGGGCTATTCAACTTTTAATTTCATCTAACTCAAGCAAAGGCTGCTTATTGCGCTTTAAATCGAACTTAGATTTCAGAGAATCGTATGAAAGCTCCAGAATTTACAAAGAGCGGCTCAAGTTATTCCATGACAAGTCTATTACTGCAGTAAACTTTCAACCCAAATCGTAGCGCATCACAGATAGTTCCCGACAGATCTATTCCCCTCGAAAGCTCCGCCTCGTTTGGATCGCCCTTTTCATCGCCAAGGTGGTTTATCCATACGGAGCCGTGAAATTGAAAATCTCGACAATGGGAACTCTTTCAAGGTGAATGGCCAACGCCTCAAACCATTCTTTGAAAGTATTTCTCCTCACGAAAGACCTGTGGATTTGGTAGACCCGCTCTACCAAACCTTCCAAGTAACCTCGGGCCTCAAAATTGTTGTAAATAGTTTTGCTTTATTTTTGTTCTTGCTTTCTATTTTTATTGTTTTACTTCTAATTGCGTTATTTCATTTGCTTTTCAATAACATAGAAAATACAAATCGTGGGGCTGTTGTTTTTGTGATCCCTAAAATTCTGTTGTGGGGGTACCTTAGTTCAATGCATTGGGGACAATGCTTGTTTCTGTTGTGGGGGTAGGTGTACACGGGTTGAATGTAACTATGCGCCTGCTATATGTCTGGGCAATAAATTTTTCTAAAACGTGCTCGAGCATTATGTTTTACATGCAATCGTATACCCGCTTGATCTCATATACTTCCACATCACCTTATCGCATGTGCATCTTAACAAGACTTATATTCTTCTCGTGAACCGCTACCCTTGCATTCTACCTACTTTATCACTCAAACTACGACTTATGGCCAAAAATTTCCCGATCTCTCGCTCGCATCGTTTCCAATCGTGCATCATTTTAATGGGTCATGTTAATTTCATGCATCATAGTCTTTACGAACACCTTGCATAAGTGAAAATGATTAGAGGCCATCATTTCTGGTAGATACCCGTGATTTGTAGTGTCTCAACCCTTTGCGCCATTTCGAGCTTTCACATAAGTTTATTCAAACCTTGGGGAATCCGATTCATGGAACAAAGAAGATTCTCATCGAGAGCTGAAGATATCCCAAGAATGAATTACAGTGCTAAGTCTACAAATGCAGTCAGTTATGGAATTTGAACAAGAGAAAATAAACATGCAGAAAAAACCTGGATGAAAGGCAGTTGAACAGGTCAAGATGTATAGCGGCACCACCATCCCAAAAGTGAAAAAAAAAAAAAAAAAAAAAAAAAAAAATATATATATATATATATATATATATATATATATATATATATATATATATATATATATATATATATATATATATATATATTCAAAAAAAAAAAAAGAAGAAAAATCGGTTTTGAGGTAAGTCCTACCCAGAGAACTTAAAGTCCTACCTCAGAGAACCATCAAAAAGTAAGTAGCAGTTGTCCCACCCAAAGAGAACTTAAAGTCCTACCGGTAGGATCGGGCGGAAATTGGGAAGAAGGGTTTTTAACCCAAAATCTCGCACCTCTTCATTCCTTTTGGTTCGACACTCAACAAGAAGAGCCTTGTACCGTGTGTTCCTTCTAGAGTCACACTCCTGGGTCACGTCTCACAGTGGCTTTGCCCGAGCTCCGTATTGGTTACCCACAAATGTTGTTCGTGACGTGGTAAGCTTCTTTTTTTACAACTCCCCATTAGCATTTGTTGATCTCTTTCACTATAGGCCGGACCTCAGGCTCGATTTTGTCATTATTCCGTGATTGCTTGGACGGAGGCCGCTTCATATGGGCGTGAGATCGTCATTAGATGTACAGAAGCCCAAAGGTAGGTCGAGACAGGTAATCGATATGATGATTTATTTCGGGCCATCCGGGCCGTTATTGCTATCATCGGCACCTTACGGCACGTTCGAAGAATACACAGAAAGGGGGAAGAACTGAGGGTCCTCTATGGAACGAGAGCTGGTGAAGAAGAGAAAGCCCGATACACCTGTGTACCAAAGGAAAAGAGAAAAGGAAAACAAAGCATATCCTTTCCTTTAAAGTGAGATTTATCTCAGATGCCGCATGACGAAATGTAGGCTACGTTACCAAGATTCTCGAGGGCGAGCACGAAACGGGTTCGGGCGCACGGCAAATAAGAGGTTTCCGACGCGAGAGGGGTGTCAATTTAAAACATTCTTATATTCGCATCCCATCGTGGTAATTATCCAGAATTGGGGAAATATGCACTTCGTGTAGGATCATGATATTTACCTTGGTGATTAGTTCTGCCAGCCCGAAGGAAAATCGGCGGGTTGACTGTTGTGGAAACTACGGTGATGGGAGAGCGGCTTCGTGTCACTCTGACTCGGCTTCTTTGCACTATCGCCACGGCGTGTCGGGCCGGCCATATCCGCTCGGGGCCATTCTGCGATTGAATGCATTTGTCCTTTGAGGCTATGTCTGTCTTGTACCCATGAATGGATTTATGAGACAAGAATTTGTTTGAGAAAGTTAGCCAGGAATACATGCGATGAACAAGATCATCCACAATCGTGTTTGGCAATGGTTGTGAAAAAGTCTCGGTCAAACGGTCAGTTGTTATACGAGGTTATGGCGGAAAACTTATTGATTATGCACTGTCATATGGTGCGCGATGAGAGAGTTTCTACAATGTGCTGGCTAGGAGTATTCAGTTCCCCTCACCCAGACTACAGTATAGTAGAAGAAGCGAGGATAGAGCGATTGAAAAAGGTATTACTGGCGAGCGAGATCCGCGACCGAACTTTGGCGGCGAGCAACAGCCTCCGTGACCACGATTCAGTGCCTTGACCCCTCTACAAAACCATTTCTTCCGCAGTTCCGACACCTATAAACTATCGCGCTGAAGATGACGGCGGTCAAAAGGATCGTTCATTACGTCTGCCAGGAAGCGGCGACCTGACCAGCTCTCGGGCGAAGACCACGCTCTTCGAGGAAACGGCGATGGCGGATGCTACCTCTCAATTTAGGGAGAATCGAGATGAACAGGCGGTGTGTGGGCGAGAGCGCATTCTCGCCGATGAGGATGAGGGCGACACTGGCATGGTGTATTGAACCGTTCTGATGGTATTGCTTGTCGGGTAGTGACATGCCATTAGTGCCTGCCAACACCGTTTTGATTTTCCCCTTTTCTTTCATTACACCGGTCATTACAAGTATTAAGACCTTTTGATTAAACTTATGTTTTCTGTTCCTTTTGACTTTATGCATGATGGTTATGTTCTATATTTATGATTGCTTACCTTATTTTGATGTTCTGATTCAACATAAGCATGACTACCTTACACTTCTTAAACCCATGATATTACCCTACTGAATAACGAATTTGTGTTAGGTGTTTCGTCATTTGGTATTGTAAGAATGTGGTTGAAGCGGTGGGTCATCTTTGGTGCATACTAACGAATTAATGCTCTACTCCATAAGTGCTAATAGAGATTTTAAAACTTAGTTGTACCGGCGCCTTTGTTTTCATACATAGTGGGTGATTCAGATCTAAATCTTGCCCAGGGACTAGCAAGATCTGAACTGAAGTGTGATGAATACACAATTAATTGATAGTATAACGAGTCTAACACAATTTAAATCGCATAATGTACTCATTTGGCATAAGAGCAGTGCTTCTAATCTCTTACGTGTTTTTAGATTTGTGGGGTCTTCGGGTTTAAAACGTAAGTGCACAGGGATGTAAGCTTCGGGAAGCCAATGAAACAATGTGGATGTGGGTGAGAAATTGTGAGTTTGGGAGACCGGCGAAGCGAGGAAGCTGAAGGACAAGTCCTGCAGGTGAGCTTCAAGTCCTACAGGAGGTGGAGCTTTCTTCGGAAAGTTTGGACAAGTCCTGCAGGTAGAGACTAAATTACCGGTGAGACTTTGCTGGAAAATTAGCGGTAAGCAAGTCCTCTGTGGTAGAACTTAAAGTCCTACCGGGTAGAGACTATGGAACTTCTTGGGATTGTCAGAATTCAATCCCGGACGTGGGGCACTTTATCGTACTTGAGACAAATGGGAAAATCATACTTTGGAGGGGCTAATAAAAGGAGGAGGACACAAGTGTTAGGATCAACCTTTGGTCTTTTTGATTAACTCTTGAGTTTGATTCTTCACCTTCTGGGTTTTAGGTTTTAAGAGTTTCTCCATTTTTGGTGGTACTTTGTAGATCCAGTTTGATTTCCATTCTTTTTAGAAGTTTGATTCAAGAGTTTGTAATCTTTACGACATCAATATTTGATACGCTGAAATCTTAGCATTCCATATTTTCTATTCTCGGTTTACAAGTCGATTACGATTTCACGCAGAATCATTTTTATGTTTAATCGTTCTTCATCTTTAATTGTTCATACAAGTTTTATGGAGTTCTAAACCCTCTTTCTTTGGGGATCATGGAAATCTTGGTCAGATAAGTCATATTATCTCTCTGTTATAATGGTTGTGTAATATTGATGAAACATGAAAGTTTTGGATATTTGATTGACAGTCTTGATAATATTGAGAATCATTCGAATTACCGTTGTGTGATCATAATACCAATAAGGGTTGGTTTAGTGAGAACAAGTGTTTAGTATTACTCAATCATCTTTATTCAAGAGCATTTGAATCGATCACCTCCATGCCATTTATCCAGGTTTCCTGAATGAGTTTAAAACCAAAGTGGGTTTTACAGTGATGGTAAGACTGGCAAAAATCCCAACAATTGTCTTCTATTTAAAACATTCAAACCAATCAGCCATTCAATCAAACACAACACTACGAGTTTTCTTTAATCATACTTTTAGTGGAGAAATAGCTCATTGATCAACGAATCGAGACCGCTCCTGTGGAGATGACCTGTGGATTCCCACAGTATTACAATGCTAGACGACTATAATTCCTACGCTTGGGAATAGAATTAGGCATACTAATCAGGACGAAGCAATATGCTAAAATGAGAAATTGATTAAACCCGGAAATAAACCCAAGTGAAAAAAGGCAAAATTTGGAATTTGGTAAAATAGGGACCTAAGGGTAAAGAATAGAATAAGCTTAAATGCAAAAGTGAATTAAATGATAAATGGAAGTGAAACGAAGACCAAAAAGGAGAAAATTGAGAAATAAAGTTTGTGTGTAAGCCAAACATGGCCTTACACTTAAAGTCAAGACCAAATGTGATAAGAATGCACGCGTGTAGCGATGAGGCGGAAGCCTGGGGTTTTATTGTGTGAAGATCAAGAGATTTGTGTGAGCACTGTTTGGTGCAAGATCTTGCAAGGAGGAAAGAAGAAAGCTAGGCTTCAAGTGCATAAGGAAGGTTGTTAAGAACCAAACCCTAAATTTCTTTAAATGATGTTGGGTTAGAAAAACCCTAATCCATCCATGGTTTTTGCTCATGGTTGGTTTAGGATGCTATTGAGAGTGATTTCTAGAGTTTCCCATGTTTTGTTTTGATATTTTGAGTGATTTTTGGAGGAAATATAAAAAATAGATGAGAATCTGGTAAACACGGCCTACGATGCATGATGAGGCTACCTAAAGTAGCGGTAGAAGGCCAAAATGGTCCCTCATCGGGTCTGCCTCCACGGAGTAGGCGTGCTCACAGCCTCGGTGGAAGTCTTTATCTTGGGGAGTGTGAGCCTTTATTCGTGAGAGCCAATTTCGGATTTTTGTTCTAAAAGTCTCGTATTCGTACATCGATAGTTTAAGGATCCTAATAAATGATTAATGGGGGTTCAAATAAGGATAAAATAAATGAAAATTGTACCATACCTCGCCACCTGCGGCAGAAGGAGGTTGGTATTTGGGCAGCAAGTCAATCTTAACCAGACAGTCAAGCAGATGTCGTAATTCCACTAAAAATGTATAATAATTGTTTTATCCACTAAAGTGGCGTAATTGTTATTGATAGGGATGGTGAGGATCCTGCTGGGGCAGATCGAAGGGAAGGAAAAAAGAGCCAATAGCTTCGATTTGTTCACTGACCCTCTATTCTTATTTCAAGTGTGTTGGAGTTTACAAAATAAATCTGAAATTATTATATGGAATGAGTATATCTTTGAAATGATATTACGAAAGTGCAAATGGATTTGAAATGTGATATTTGAAATGTTGACAATTAATTGCACGTGAATGATTAATTGGATTATAAGCCAATTGGTTAATTCTTTACATCTTGAATTGAATTGATATACCCAACGACCAACATGATGGGATTCACCAATTGAGTCTGTCATAAAGGCAGCTAAGGGTGTCCAATGTCCGCGGGGATGGCATGTGGCATCAGTAATGAGGTGTGGCATTGAAGAAATATCCCACTTGGTAGGATGCACGATGACGTAGTCTCTTGATGGCGTATGACATTTATAAGTGACCACATGGTGGGGTGCACCAATCGGCATTCATCATGATGGGAGACCGAAATTGTGAAATGTGTAAGCACATTACCGAATGATAAAAAGGATGGGATTCACCGAATGGAATCCGTCATGAATGTGAATTGTATAGACAAAGTGAAATAACAAACTTGATAAGTGTAAATGGGATTTGTAAACTAAACACATCTTTAAGAGTGCATGTTTGAATCTCATGAATTGAATTGTTGAATGATTAGTTGCATGTGAAAATCCATATTTTGATATGATCAATGATTTGTAAAGTGAAAGCATGTGAAATTGAATAAGCATGAGTATAGTTTCATATAAAAGGCATGGTTTTATGATAAATGCATGTCATGTTAAGCTGAAAGTGGAATGAAGCGTATAGAACCACTAAGCATGAAAATGCTTAGCGTGTAGTTTTTATATATGCGCAGGTTTCGAGTAAACAAGAACGAAGGCAAGATCAAGAAGTGCAAAGTCATAGAAAAAGTTACAGCGTATAAGTATATACCCCGTCACATGCATATTATTTCTTTTTGAACATGTGACATTTTGTGAACAAAAGAGTTGAACTCTGAACTAATGTTTTGTAAAGGCATGATATGCCATTTTGTAAACGAATTGTATAAGAGTAAATGTTTATGGGCCTACCATTTGAAAATGCTTCCGTGTAATTGAAAACCCTAAAATGAAATGACGTAAATAAAATGTTTTGATAAGATAAATGAAAACGGTAGGAGTAAACCGGGCTCCAGTTCGGATCCGCCATTTGGGCCGGGTCGGGGATTCGGGTCATGATATTTTTGAAAAAAGAAAATTTAATAAAAAGGTAAATAAAAAGAATTAAAGGAGCATCCCAAAACCGATTCGGATCTGCTAATCGGGTCGAACCGAAAAAGGGTGCTACAAAGTATGCATTTCTAGGAGAAGAAAAGTCTAAACCTATGATAATAAAAGTAGATTTGACTATAGAGAAAGAACAAAAGGTGGTGGAAATTCTCATAAAGTACCAAAAGGCCATAGCTTGGTCAGTTAAAGATCTGAAAGGGATCAACCCATCTATTTGTATGCACAAAATCCTCATAGAGGAGAATGCAAGGACTTCAATTGAACACCAAAGGAGGCTGAACCCAATAATGAAGGAAATGGTGAAGAAGGAGATCCTTAAATGGCTAAACGTAGGATTCATATATGCTATATCAGACAGTCCTTAGGTGAGCCCAATGCATGTTGTTCCCAAGAATGGTGGGTTTACAGTGATCATAAATGAGAATAATGAGTTGATTCCTATAAGCATAGTGACTGGATGGAGATTCTGCATAGACTAAAAGAAGCTGAATACTACCACAAGGAAGGATCACTATCCTTTGCCATTCATTGATTAGATGTTGGATAGACTTGTAGGACATCCTCACTATTTTTTCTTGGATGGCTATTTAGGTTACAATCAGATAGCCATATCACTTGAGGACCAAGAGAAGACTACATTCACATGCCCATATGGAACCTTTACTTTTAGAAGGATGTCATTTTGACTATGCAATTCTCTTGCAACTTTTCAGAGATGTATGATGTCCATTTTCTAAGATTTAGTTGAAGTTATGGAAATATTTATGGATGATTTCTCTATGTATGGATCCAGTTTTGAAAACTGCTCGAAGAATTTAGCAATTGTGCTTCAGAGGTGCTTGGAAAATAACATGGCCTTAAACAGGGAGAAATGCCACTTTATGGTAATGATTCGTTTGTGCCAAGTAGGTGTTCAGAATCAACAAAATTTATAATAAGTTCTACACAGCGTAGCAAAGTCTTTGCGATTATATGTGACTGGTCGGTATACGGGGATGGGTTTTCTTCGTGAGAGAAGAGTTACAGTGCATTGAAAATGGTGTTTTCTTGTTGGATCTTTTAGGTTTTGTGAAAACAGTGTGGGTGAATGGTTGAAAACTGCAAACAATTTGAAATAAAAGTTAAAAAGAGACTCGCATGATCTTGGAGCTGCGATTCGTGCCACGAGTGAGGGTGTCGAATCAACAATATTTATATCTAAATTCCTTCTCTCTGCCCAGTAGTCAAACTCTTTGCGATGCTCTAAGCGATCTAGGGTCGAACTAGGGGATGAGTTTTCTTTGCTGGAAATGAGTTGCGAGTGGGTTCAAAGCGGTGAATAAATTTGGATTTTCGGGTTTTGGTCAAAACTGAGAGGAGTTGGATGGCGCGAGATTAAAATTAAAATGAAGAAAAATAAGAAAAGAACTCCTTGAAGTCTCCAAACCCAGCCAGGTTGGGTTTGCTGGAGCAGCAGGTATGTGTTCGAGGTCTTTATCACCTCGTTGGGGAATTGACATATAGTCATTTCCCGAACGGATCTTCATTCAGCTTTAAAACCTAGACCCTTAGAGTTTTCCTTTTGAAAGATAGCTTTCATTGAGCATAAATGTCCCTAACGTTGAAAACAAATCTCAAAACACTACCACGATAACTAATAGGAACTGACTAAGCGGGCTGGTGGGACATGGTGAAAGTATCCTTTGAACTCAAAAAATCTTGCAAATACACATTAAAAGGCATGTAAGAGATTTAACCTATGGTGAAAGCAGGAGCACAAATACCTTAAACACCAACATCAAGAGCATGAGAACATGCGACACACATAGCCAGAAGCACCCGAGTGGCCTTCGGCTAAGGATGGGGAGAGTGAACATCCTTTGATTTGTCATCATCAAAGGATGTTTGGTAGCCGAGAAAATAGCAAAGAAAATGAAAAAAAGTGAAGCAGAGGAAAGGAGAAGCCAAGCGGGAGAGCAGGAAGCTTCTCCCGTCACTTTATTGATTGAAGTTGATTGATACAAAGTTTGTACAGACTGAGGCTTATATAGGTGCTCAGTGTAAGGGAAATTACAAAACAAACCAAAACAAAAGCTATTACAAGGGTTAAAATAGGAAGAAACAAAAAATTGTAGCAAAAACAACAAATACGTGAAATGCAGAGAAGCAGGGCGCATGATGACAGTGTTGTGAGCAGTGTCAGCGGAGTTGCGAAAATTCGCCTGGTTGGAATTTTCCCTTGAGTTGCAAAATTTTTTGCGACTTGCCAAATTAACTTTAATTTCCTTGCATTTTTTGCTCTTCTTTCCTTCTAGTCTCGATGCGCAATCTTTGAGTTTGACTCAAATTTTTAGGGCTTGGATCGGCTATTGATTTTAATACGACTAGCTAGCAAAGCGCAAAATTTACTTACAAAATGCGTCGATGGGAATAGTAGCAGGGACCTTAATAAATGTCAGTTTAATTAGAATGATTAATACATAAAAAGCACTCAAAACCTATAATAAATAGGGTTCAATAGCAGGCACTAATCACACCCCAACCTACATTGCTAGTCCCTTAGCAATGAAAGAAAAGAAAGAGAGCATATAAACAAAATCAAATTATGTTTACAAAAATGCTATTTCCAAAGGTTGTGAATGAGTAATGCCTAACCTAGTAAAGGCTCTTCAAAGCCTTACCCTGATAACTATCTTGAGAGAATGAATACCATACAAAATTGAGTATCAAAGAGCTTCATCAAAGACTCAGCCGGGGAACTTCCACTAAAATCGAAGTGTTTGTTTGATGGAGTCCTCAACAATAAATACCAAAGCGCACTCTCCCCCAGCAATACTACACCTAGATTCTTTCCAGCCTTCTAAATAGATCAGGACTCACTCTTATTCCACAACTCTTTTTGTGTTGTGGCGGTGCAATCTTTGAGAATGGAAGCCTCACCAAAAGTCCATATAAAGGGGATCCATCGATGACTCCCGACCAATTAAGGCTTAGGGCATCCAAGTCATAAAAATCTTTCGACCACTAACTCTTCGAGGTTTCCACCGGGACTCGAATGAATTCAACTCGGCTACCTGCTTCGCTAAACTCCACCCATCTGCGGTGTAGCGAACCTGAAGTCGGTGGCTCCCGACTAGTTGGCAAGACCTGAGGCTATAAGGCTTTCGCCATAAACCCCTCGGACGATGCTGGGTTTTGAGCAAGCGTTGCAATTTTCTTCTCTTTTTCTTTTCTTTTTCTTTCTATTTCTTTTTTCTCTTCTTTTATTTTGGGAACACATTGGCCTTCTTGCATGGGGTCCTTAACACATTAAAGGTGGTCGATGAAACTGGGTAGTTTACAATGTTTAGAAGGTAGGCGGAGTTTTTCAACCTATTATTTGAAAACTAATTTGTATCTTGTGTGTGGTTAGCTAAGGAATTGGAAGAAAAAGGTCAAAGCAGCAAAGAATTCAACTAATCATTCACTCGACTAGACATGGCATCACTCCCAACATCAATGGGGTGGACGAGTGCTTCAATTTTCAAACTTGTAGGTTAGGCAAAACTAAAAGTGGGTGCAATTTTTTGAAAAATTCATTTGTATGGTATAACGACTTCCTGAAAGGAAAACTAGTAAACCCCTTTGAACATCACAAAATGGGCTTGCTCGATATAAAACAAAATAAATGCACTTCCTTTACTAACCACCCCGAACCAAATGTGCATTATCTAAATGGTTCTTGGTTGGAAGGTTAGAGAGAAGGAAGTATTACCTCCTGATGATATGTGCTCTCGTTTTGGATAGGAGACTTCTTAAGCTTTCCATCGACACCTTGTTATTCACTTTCTGTTTGGGCTTCAAATAAAACAGTTGGGAGAAGAAAAGGGAGGAAAAAAGTGACCAATTGGAGCATTTTGAAAATTACACCTTCATAATAATTTCAAGTGTTATTTCTGGCCATATTTGGATTCTACACTCTCTAAGCTTTCCAACGGTACCAAAAACACCTAAAACGGAGTTTGGATGAAAAAGTTATAACGAAAACAAAATCAGGAGGCAAAATAGGGGCAGGTTGCGAAAATTCGCAACACAAAGAAAAATTTTTATTTTTATTTTTAAATATATAAAAATAAAATAATATATATATAATAAATTTTTTTTAATATATATAAATATTCACAAAAGGACGGAATAGTGCACGTGCGCTTAAGGCACTATTGTAGTGCGAAAATTTACGATACAATTTTGCGATGAATTTTATAGGCACAAAGCCATGGAGTTCTTGAAACCTACGGGTGGCTCTGTACAAAACTTGACCAAACGCAAAAATAAACACATAAAAAGTTAAGAAATTTTGAGAGAAAAATAAAAATTAATCCCAAGTAGTGCTTAAGAATTAAAGCAAATCTAAGAATAAAAATTAATGAAATCAAAATAAAAGAAAGCTGAAATAAGGCAAAGAAATGAAAACAAAAGGTGGGAGAGTGGGCCTCCACAAGCCGAGTTTTTCAACCCTTTGTTTGTGGGGCTTGGTGGAGCTTAAAAATCTTAAGTTCGAGATTGCTCCATGTCCCAGAACACTTTTGAGCTCATCATGCCATGCGGTGTGAAGCGGTTACCATGCTTCTTTGAGGTAGTGGAAAGAATCCCGAACAAGGCCACTAACTTCTTGAAGTATTGCATACGTCTTGAGATAGGATGAATCGACTTTGGGAAGCAGTGCTTTAGGTGTGAATTATTATTCTTGAGGGCGGGATATGCACTTGGGTTTGGGAGGAGGCTGGCAGCGGTGGGGTATCTTTGGGTTGAAGCGATGGCGACTAGGATCAGAACTTATAGGATTGGATGAAGGGTAAGCCTTTGGGGCTCTTCCCCTGCTCCTTTCCTCTACCTCCCCTTGCTTCCTGCGCGGTTCCTGGGGCTTCTTTGGTTCTGCATTATTCCTCTGAACACTTCTCTTTGCTGAGGATGTCGAGAATTTTCATCCCGATTTCACTCTAGGAGCATCGATTCCTTGTTCAAGGAGCTCTCCACTATGTCAATTTCCTTATTGGCCTGGACATCCACTTCCCTCTGTTCCTCTATGAAGTTATCCACTAATTTGCTCAAATTCAGGATGGCTTGTTCAACAGGGGATGAGGTTGGTGGTTCCTGCTGCTGAGAAGTGGGGGCATAATATGGAGAAGCAGGAGGTGCATAAGTTGAGGAACACTGCCAGAGGCAGTTGCACTGTAGTTAATTCCTATAGTCCCTCATAGACCACCATTGTATGGGTTGGATTTCTCCCCAGTTTGCGATTTTGCCATGTGGAAGGCTTCTATAGTCCCTCGTGACATGTATGCCCTAGGGTTTCTCTCACGACTATATTGCTCTCCCTCGGGGTGTCCATTTGGTTTATGTTTTGAGATCGCTGCGACTTACGACACCTTTGAACATGCCTCACAGCGAAAACGGGGCAACGCAGACAGCGGGAGGAAAAATCGACCATGGTGCTTCTTTTTTGCAGTGATAAAATGACGGTGAAATAAAGAAGTCGCAATACTTGTGATGAGGATCCTGTAGTGTTTCTGTTCTCACTTGCACTAAGGCACCATCCCGACAGCGTCCTGCCATTTGATTCAGCACTGATGGGATGGTTTTCTTCTTCAGTAAGTTGCTGATGGGTTCTTGTGGAATTAAATTTGGATTTTCAGGTTTTTGGTCAAAAACAAGGGAGTTGGATGGCGCAGATTAAAATTAAAATGAAAGAAAATTAAGAAAAGAACTCCTTGAAGTCTCAAACCACTGGGTTAGGGTTTTTAGGGCAACCGACATGTGTTCGGGTCTTTATCCTCGCGTTGGGGAGCATGACATATAGTCATTTCGAATTGGATCTTCAGTACAACTAAAAACTAGACCCTTGAGTTTTCCTTTTGATCAGTTTGAATTAAATACAATGTCGCATATGGGCGAAACAAATCTACAAAAAAAACACTACTCACGATAACTAAATAGGAAACAACTAGCGGGCCTCGGTGGATATAGTGAAAGTATCCTTGAACTCCATGCCAAATACACATTAAAGAGAGCATGTAGAGATTTTAACCTATGGTGGAAAGCAGGGACATGAATAGCATAACTACCAACATTAAAGGCATGACAACATCGGCACCTCAAAACCGGCACCTAGTGGCCTTCCTTCAGGATGGGGGAGGTTCAGCGAACATCCTTTATGATTTGTCATCATGAGGATGTTTGGCAACCAAAAATAGCAAAGAAAATGAAAGAAAATTATGGTGATGGGGAGGGAGGAGCAGCGGAAAGTGGGAGGCTTCTTAAGTCACTGTTGATTGAGTTGATTGATACAAAGTTTATCTGTGATGGGGAAGCATAGGTGCTGATGTAAGAAGTACAAACAAACCAAAACAGCTATTACAGGATTAAAATAGGAAGAAACAAAATTGTAGCAAAAACAACAAATGGTGAAATAAAGAAACCGAGTGTGGATGAAACAGGTGGGTGAGCTTGATGTGGCGGTTGAAAGTCGCAACACTGGATTACCTGGTTAAGTGCAGCCTGAAATTATTTTGTTTATTGCATTTGCACTCTTGCTGTGGTCTCGATGCTGCAATCTTTGAGTTTGACTCGAATTTTTAGATGGCGGATCGACTCTTTGTTTTAATATGACTAGCTGCAAAACTTTGGAAATTTTACAAAATGCGATTAGTAGAATAGTAGGGACCTTAATGTGCAAATCGGGTTAATTAGAATGATTATTGCAAAAAAGCATAAAACCTATAATAAATAGGGTTCAATCTTTTTTTCAGCACTAATCGGCCTCAAAGCAGGGTTCTAAGTAAGCTAACATGCTTTAATTTTCCTCGCTTTGGGGAGGACATATAGTCATTTCAGGCGGATCTTCATTTAGCTTTAAAAATCTAAGCCTAAGGTTTTTATCCTCTTGAAAGATGGCATTTAATGAACAAATGTCCCAAACAGTGAACACACTCTAAACCTACCCTTGAGTAACTAATAGGAGACAACTGTGGAGCAGCTAGTTGGATCATAGTGATAAGTATCACTGAACCCCAAAAAACTCCAAATACCTGATTAGGAGGCATGCATTTAACCTAAGGTGAAACGGGAACACAAATACCCATTCTTGTGCGCTGAAATCATGAGAACATAAACATCTCCAAAACTATTTTGATTGGCCTTCCTTTCAGGATGAGGGGTTTTAGCCAAGCATCCCTTGATTTGTCATCATCGAGGGTGTTTGCTTCCAGAAAAATGCAAGAATGGAGGAGAAGGAAAGAAAATCACCAACCTTGGTCGAGGAAGGGAAAGCCGGTGCAAATTTTATTAAGCGATTGATGGGCGGGTTGATTGATTTTACAAGCATGGCCCGAGCTTATAGGTGCTCAATGTGAGAAATTGCAAAAATGTATCAAGACAAAGTACATTAAGGGCGAGTTGTCTGGTAGGCAAGCTAGTTAGTAGTCAACCAGCAATTGGGGGCAGTTGAGGTGAAATTGTGAATTTTTGCAATATAAAATTCTTGACTCTCCTTCTCTTCGGCACTTTTGCTCGAATTCCTCTGGATTCGATCATGCGTCTTCAAGTTAAACAGATCGCGTTTGAATCAAATTGAGAATAATGAGGTGCTTGTTCTGAGCTTCTATTAATGGAAGCTAAAATGTGATGGTGACAAGCGGCTCTCGATGTATCCAATTAGTTATTAAAGTCAATTAGTACACAAAAAGTGCTTAAACACGCAATAAACGGGGCTAATAACGTTTGAATTTGCCATCGAGTAACTAAAGGTATTATTTTAGGGCATGGAATATATGTATCAGGCTTGGAAGTAGACCAAGCTAAAATCTCTTTGATTATAACTCTAATGGAACCCACTACAATGAAGGAATGGGAGTTTTTAAGGGCATAAGTTTATAGGATTCATCAAAGATTTCAAAATATGAACCATTATGCGGAAATTGTTTTTGAGAAGGATCTGAGTTTGAGTTTGACATGTAGGTCTGCATTTGAAGAGATTAAACTAGATTGATCATAGCTCCCATTGTGGCAACACTGTTTGAATGTTTTTTGAGATCATGTGATGCAGACTATGTAATGGGAGGCGATCTTAGAACTGAAGAAGATCTTGAGCTATTTATTATCTAGAAAAACAGTCAGTGGCAGATTCAGAAATTTTCAGCAACAGAAGGAAATGCTTACAATGGTTTTTTCTTGTGAGAAGTTCAGGCCATATATACTAGGGTCTCATGTACATCTGCACTGAATCATGCGGCAATCAAATACACAATAATGGCAAGAAGGACGCAAACCAAGACTCATCGGATATAGTGTTGCTATGTTTGACATAGAGACCAAGGACAAAAAGGGTAGTGATAATGTGATAACTAATCACTTATCAAGAATAGAGAAGCTTGATAAAGAGAAAAAATGGACTGAAATTGAAGAGAACTTTCCAATGAGAGCTAACTAAGTGAGTTAAATCACATGAGTGTGCTTCGATACAGTTAACACTAGCATGGTATTATGTGGCCGAGTCACTTTTCAGCGAGAAAGAAAGTTGAGAACGGATGCGGATTCAATGGGATGACCTTTGTTAGAAGAAGGACCGTCGGTGTCGAGATGTGTGTGCACGAGGCTAAGCAAGCTAAAATCTTAGACAAATGAAAGCTGCATCACCATATGGAGTCACTTTAGGAGATGAACAACCTGAAGTTATAGTGAGTTATTGCAAATATGTTTAGATAATACTTAATGGGTGAGTATTGTGAAGATGTCGAGAGAATAATGCATAAATAAGAAGTAAGGGGTGCTGCCTCTGCGTGAGGATGCAGTGATTGTTGCATGTATGGGCATTGACTTCATGGACCTGTGTGGAAATCTAGCCACATTCTCCTTGTTGGTTGTGTATCAAATGGAGTTAAACCATTGTGTACATAAGGCGTACCAACAGTTGTGAGGTTTTGTTCGAAAAGGAACATACTTAATAGAATGAATTGAACATTATCAATTCTGAGAGTATTTTCTTTAAGAAATGTTTTGGCCTCACTTGACATATATGGGATGAATTCATACTCATGGTTTTGACATCGACTCGTCAATAGGTAAAAGTGAATGCAAATAGAAGTTAAAGAACATACTAGAGACGATGAATCTGGCCAGAAAAATGGTCAATAAAGCTAGATGATGCATTATAGGCCTACAGGACTGCTTACAAGTCTCCATATAAGATTGATTTTGGAAAGCCTTGTCATCTCCCTCTTGAATTGGAATATAAGTCTATGTTGACAATTAAGAAGATGGATTTTAATTCTTCTGCATTTGCTGGAGAAAAAAGATTTGTAGTTGGATGAATCGGAAGGTGTGAGGAGATAAGCCTATGACAATGCAGAATTCAGGGCAGAGACTAAAGATGGCATGATCGAAGAATTCTAAGAAAATAATTCAAAGTTGGAGCGCTAGTCCTTTTGTATAATTTAAGGCTTAGACTATTTCAGGAAACTAAAATCGAGTGTAAGATCTTTACCAGTCATTGATCCACACCTTTTGAAGTGATGACATTGGCTATATGGAAATGAATTCAAAGTGAATGGTCAAAGGTGGAAACACTATATTGGAGGAAATATGAATAAGGAACTACTTGAGAATTGAAAGTTTTGAAGATATTTGCTGAAAAGATTGCATACTGCGACAATGTCTAGCTAAAGACATAAAAATGAGCAACTTATTGGGAGGCAACACAAGCAAATTTTTAGTTATCATTTATAATTTGTTAGTGTGTTTTGAGTTTTGAATTCAAGTTTGTTTTTAATGTTAGTAGATTTTTACTAATTTTCGGGGATAAGAAAATTTGAATAATGGTAGGAGTTATTGTAAAGGCTTGGGTTTGTGTGAATGATTGTTAATTAAGAAGAAATATCACTGCTCTAATTAAAATGTGAAGTTTCAATCGACTTTCTTAATAGTTAATTCATTTATGTATTTTTACACAATTGCATGTGTTGTTGGGTTTGAAAAATTGAATTTAATTATTATTTACTTGAATTGGATAAATTTAGTTTATCATTGAATTTGTATTCCTGTGAAGCATGGTTGAGTGATTGAAATAAATTGCATGTTGTATCTGTAGGAATTAAACTTATTAGTAAACAAGTGCGATAAAGTCGGATTAATAGTGAAGTATATTTTGTGGCGAATATAATTTCATTGTCGACAAACACTATAATCCGTGCTCTGGTTTTAGACAGTTTATTGATGTTGTTACGTATTAAAGTGCGACATTTGTATCGCAACATTTAAATCCTTTGTGCGACAAAGTTTATAATATTTTAATTCATTTCGATGTTGTTGTGACTGTTTTATTCATTTTCAAGACATTTTTCTTTAAAATCATTGTTTGCGACCAATTAATTTTAAACTTTCATAGCCATTAATTTGTCGACATAAAAATTTTCATTAGATGATTCATTTTCAAACTCACAGTTTTTCAAATCATAGACTGATGTGAACATAATTACAGTTAACCATTGTTTTGTTATTGACATAAAAATTTGTTAATGACAATTGAATTGTCAACTAAAGTGGAAGAATCTTTTCTTATCTAAATCTTTTGAACCTTGGAGCAACACCATATTTATCTTATTAACTTAAATCGATATAGATATTAATAGTTATTAAAGGTTGATTCCAAACTTGAATGAAATAATGGAGGAATATGTTGAAATTGAAGAAGAAGCCACTCTGGAGCTACAGACTATAGAAAATGAACAGCAAGTGCTAGAAAAAAGAGGCTGACCAGTTTTGGTAGAAAAAGGGAGAAAAAGAAAAAAGCGAAGGAGAAAGAGCAAGGCGGGGGGTTAAGTGGGGTTTAGACATCAAAAGACACACAGTAATGGATAAGTAAGGACTTCTATGGGAAGAAAGGCTTCGTAGTTCATCTCGCATTCAGGAGGTGATTGATAAGAGAGTGTGGAACTGCTATGTGAAAGAAGAAGTAGCTGAATATTACTGCTCGGGTAGAGCAGTTCTACTCAGAACATGGTAAGGGAAAAAGGGAGAAGACACATTATGTCGAGGGAAAAGTGGATACCCATTCTGTGAGGAAGAATAAAGAAAATGCCAGATTGAAACAAATCTAAAGACCCAGATCGAGTTCAAAAAAGTTGTGAAGAACATTAGGACCACCAAGGATGGTGAAGGTTATTCTGGGAAAGGAGAATGGAAAAGGAACAAAGAAGAGCCCTTTGGCTCACTTGTAAAGGATCACATAGAATAAGGAAAGACAGGTGGGTTGCTATCAGCTCAGTCTGATCTTAGTGAGAATTTCTTGAAATTTGCATCTCATGTAAAGCACAATGAAATAAAAAAAATTACAAAAAAATCCCATCCACGGATCTTCTTGAATCATCAAAGTCGAATAACCAAGCCATAAGGTGTTTAGAAACTGTTACCTTTGTAGTTTTCAGCCTCCTTTAATGTAGATGATGCTTCATTTGAAGAAGATCCACAGCAAACCATGAGTGCTCCAAGTTCACCACCTCCAATGGTGATCCACACGAAGGTTGGAGAAGATAACCTCAAATGAGATGGCTAAGGCTTAATCTATGTTGCTAGCCAAGATCAAGCTTTTTGAGAGAAGGAATTTAGGAGGGATGAGAAAATGTTTTCTTTCTTTTAGTGAATGGCGATAATGGCACAGGGTCCAAATGTTTGTATGAGCCAACCACATGGAGGAAAGGACCAGTGCTATCATTAAAGAGGGGTTTGCATATGCATCCTTGTATGAGTGTTTATCTCTGTGGGCTTTGACGGTGTTGATGATCCATATGGTCTCAAATGACCTGAGATTCTCTAATCCTATATAGCTGATGAGTCTTAAACTAAATGTTATTTTTTGAAATATTTTTCTAGTATGTTTCAATAGGTTTTAGATTTATTTTATGGAAAATTATGGAATATTCACCAACTTTGGGTTTGTGGGTGTTGTTGAAAAGGAGAAAACAAAGCAGAGAAAGAAGCAAAAATGGAAACTACAATAATCTACCTTATAGTTTTGTATGTTGAAACAATTTCAAGTAGGCCAAGAACTATGTCGACAGTAGCTATATGTCGCAGCAAAGTCCGGAGGCTAAACTTTACAGGTAGAAATAGAATTTGTTGACAAAGGTTCTATGTGCAACATTGCTAAAGAAGAATGAAAAGAAGACTATCGTGACAATCCTTAACTCTGTTGTAACAATGATCAAGGCAAATGGCAGATCGTAATCGTGACACAATGATTCCTCTTATTGCATGGCTTATAAAAGGCTAAAGCCTAACAAATGACCTCTGTCGCGACATAAAACAGCTCTATCGCGACAAAAAATGGAAAAAACATAACATAAGTCAGCTGAGACAAGTGTTTTTATGTTGTGACAAAGGGTACCGAGGAATAAAATCGACTCAGGAAGAATTCATATGTAACAGAAAGTATCTTTGTTCACGACATTTACATTAAATTCTGACTCAAGACAATAAAATTTTGTCGTGACAAAGATTATTTACATCCACGACAAGCCAGTAAGAAAGTGAATTCACATCCGCGGCGGTTGAAGAGCAACCTGAAGGAATGGTGACGAAATTCATGTTACGATGGTGAAGAATTGGCGAATCTCTTATGCGTGACAAGAAATTTTATTGCGACGATAAGCTTCTGGAATGATAGAAGTGCAGTAGTGATAGAATGAAATTAGTGACGAAATTGAAGAGGAGAACTAAGATTAGCGAGTCAAGCGTGCCATGAGATTTCTATGTGGCAACAAATGGCTTCGACAGAGACAAGAATGTCAGAGAAGAAAGTCGATTTGACCCAGGAGTTTCATGTATCGCAGCGAGAAATTGCTAAGGACTCAAAGAAATCCTATCAAGGAAAGAAAACTACATCCTGTGAGTTGACAAGGAAAATGTTTATTGCAACAAGAGAAAGAATTATGCCGTGAAGGCATATTCAGACGAAGACATGAGAAGCTGGTTGCAAACAGGTTTAGTGTCGCGACACAAGACATTCTGACTAGAGTAGAACAAGAAGCGCTACACCAAAATTTTGTCAGAGCATTATTAAAGTGCGCCAGGAAGACGAATCTGAAGAGCTCGAAATCGAAGCTACAACAAAGGCGACAAGTGAAAACTGCAGCCATGACAAAAATTTCTATGCGCTGACGGAGCGACCAATTTGGAGCCAGAATTAAGGATCCATAAACGTAATTGTGAAGTGCCGACTGACATTGGAAAGTCTATAAATAGAAGCGTCTAGAGACCTTGTCTTGTATCTTCATAATGGAACATCACGGGTGATTAAACTCTTGTATATTTTTATTTTTCTTTATTTTTATTTTGTTACTGTTTAGTAGATTTAGTTTTAGTGAGGTTCGATTGTAGATTTTAGTTCCAATTTTCTTTTAGATTTATGGATTTGAGTAATGAGCGGAAGTGTAGCCAAGTGAAATTTGATGATAAAATCTTCTTTCTCATTGCCAGTGAATTTAAATGGAGGATGAAATTTTTACGGGTTCGTTCAGAACCAGTTCGTTTACGATTTCGGTGAATTTGCACGATCAGGTTAGTCCGCATTAGTAGTGAGTGATTTTAGTTGAGCTCTGAAATGGGTGATGATGATGAGTCATTTTACGCACAATGTGGAAGAATGCCGTAATTAGAATTCTTGAATTTATTTGATTGGTAGTGCATTTATTTGTTCCCGATTACTGATGCGTATTGCCCAAGCAAGGTATTGTATCTCACTCACGATTTCTAGGAGACCTGCGGTGACTGTGAGATGGAGAATCACGAGGCAGGCGGGTTCGTTTGTGAGTACATTAGACTAACACTATGGAACTAATGAACTTTGATGGGTTACTCAGATAGATCGCCAACTTACTCAGAATGTGAGGATAGTTGAATGAAGTATCAGTTTAAATACTCAGAGGTCTCTCATCTTTCTGATGAATTGATCCTGATCTCATGTTAGCGAAGATCTAATCAAGGTGATGGAATTTTTCATCATAAATGAAGGATGAGGTGTCAATCAAATTAGAGAAGGATTGTAATATACTTTCTATGGGAGTAAGAATTTTTCAGTCCTAAAATTTGGGTATGAAGTACTAAAAAGGAAAAATACCCAAATCTTATAAAGAGGGTTATATTTTACAAGTAGCTGATTAGACTCATACTTCAAAAAGGAATATGAACCTCTAATCAGTGAAAAGTATGGTTAAGGGAGAAATCCAAACTATACTATCATGCATCTTTGACAAAATCAGTTTTCCAGTTTATGGCTGAGCTATAAATTGATATGATGCAGAAATTGATTATTACTCATTGATCTAAATCCAGTTTTGTCTCACTCAATGAATTCTCAAAACCATATTCATTAAAATTTATTTTCATGTGTATTAAAGAAATCAATCTAAGACTAAAATTCTTTTTAGTCGTCTCATCATCATAACAGTGGAGTTAAAATAGTAATGATCTTGAGTAGATGGGATAGTTAATCTTTTGATTTATCATCAATCCTCGTGGGAACGATATCTGGACTTTAAATATCCACTTTTATTACTTGTACGGCCTATGCACTTGCAGTGATCAAGACCAAATCAAATTTTAATGAATCCATTTTACAAAAAGAGCAAATAAATCTTTTCATCTATACAAGCGTTTGGTTATTAACAAGTTTTGGCGCCATTGAGTTGCACCCCAGTGCTATTTTGAACCCTATTATAGGTTTTGAGTGCTTTTTGTGTACTAATCATTCTAATTAACCCGATTTGCACATTAAGGTCCCTACTATTCTACTGATTGCATTTTGTGGCTAATTTTATAGTTTTTGAAATGTATTTTTGCCAAAATTGTTGAGTCGATCCAAGCATGAAGAATTAGTCAAACCTTCGGTATTACGGATCGAAACCGGAAAGGAAAGAGGAGCGGAAAAGCAGAGAAGAAAATAGGAGCATAACAAAAATTTTGGCAGGGTTCTTGAAATTTTTCGCAACTGTAATTTATAACTCTGAAATTCATACGATTGAATGCTCTCATCCTCCCGACCACCCCTATTCTGCTTTTAGCGCTTTGATGTTTATTGTTCTTCAATTGTCATGCTTTTGGTTTTGGTTTTTTTAATTTCCGCTATTACGAGCATATAAGCCTCAGTCAAACCTGTATCAATCAATCACTTAAATGATAATTTTCAACCCGACCAATGTTTTTTTGGGAGCTTTCAGCTCTCTCGCGTTTTCATTTTCTGCTTCACTTTCCCTCATTTTCTTTCCACTTTCTGGGCAGCCAAACACCCTTCGAGGATGACAACTCGAAGGATGAGCGGCTAAAACCCTTTCCTCCTTGAAGTGGAAGGCTGCTTGGTACATGATCTTAAGGCTGGAGGGTTCCCTGTTCTTCGCGCGGTACTGGTGGCGGTTGTGTTCATTTATAACTTTGGGTTTTATCCTTCAGATCCCTTGAATGGCTATTATTTGGTAAGCTTTTAGGGTTTGGTGGATGCTTATTGCTAGATCCACTGAGATTCATTAGTTACCCTCTATGATCCATTGGAAGGTAGTGAGGAGACTTATTTTCAGCAATCGGTGATATTCTTTGCTTTCGATGAACACCATTTTCAAAAGGATAATTATTTTTGGGTTAGGTTTTATGGCTAAATGAAGATCGATTCGGGAGATGACTATAGGCCGTCCTCCCAGCCCAGAGAAATGACCACTGGATACCCTCGATTTTAGGATCCTAAACCAGTATCCTGATACTTGAGGGTTACATTTTTACATTTTTTTCTTATTTTATTTTATTTGCAAACAACCAATCCTCACTATTTTTAACAACTTTAAATCAAACTTAAATTCACCGGTTTTCAATCAGCTTTGTGAGTCATTTGTCTGAAGAAAACCCATCCACAGGGATCAGGCCCTAGAGTACTATCTTTACTTGATAGCTTTGTTCTACGGTAGTAGGATTTGGGATATAAATTTCGTGATTTCGGATCACCTCTTGTGGCACGAATCAAATCTTGTTGGATTCTTGGGGATGGTGCCTAAGTGCATTTGATGACCTAATGAACACTTGTGATCCTCATCACAAGTCCTGGTGATTTTTTTTTTTTCCTATATATATTTTACTGTTAGTCTTCTTAATATTAGTTCACAGTTTATATATATATATATTTTTAAGTAACCCTAACCTGTTAGGTAGGATTGCTTCTTAGTCGTTGGGTATTTGCTCTGTTCTTTTTTTCTAGTAGGAGTGCATGTTCTAGTGGGTAAGCCAGAAGCTGCAGTGATCTCAAACATAGACCAAATGGAACACCTAGAGGAGAGCTTGACATGTAGTCGATACGGGGAAACATGCAAGAGCCCACGTAGGTCCGTGAGGAATTTATAGAAACTCTCCATGGATGAATGTGCCCTCATGCATGGTGCCTCCAACAAACGTACCATATGGAAATTCTTACAAACCTAGTTGGAGGAACCACCTAAACCTCTCATGGGGACCAGAACCTCCACAGTATGCACCTCCTACTTCTCTATCTTATGCTTCAACTCCTCAGTCTCAACCACCACGGTCAACCTCTCCAATGGAACAAGCCATCCTGAACCTCACCAAGTTCGTGGGTGACTTTGTGGAAGAGCAGAAGACAATCAATGCTCAATTAAGTCAGAAAATTGACACTATGGAAAACAATGTGAACAAGAGAATTGATGGACTTCAAAGTGAAATGGAGCGAAATTTGACAACTGCGATTACTCCACTTGAGGCTCACCCGATCAGACGGCATTTTCACGAGAGAGTGAATTCGAAAGAAGAGTGCACGATTGACACCACGGTGGAGTAATGTAAGCGTGAAGAAACCTCCCAATCTTTGGCGGGAGGTAGTGGAAAGGAAGAAATAGAAGAGCCCCAAAGTCCCAGCGCTGAGCCCGCAAACAGCCGCATTTCTTAGGCATCCTCTCCTAACCTAGTGTATACCACACTGCAAACTGTTTACAGAAAAACACACTCTTCTTTGCTAATGAAAGTATCATCCATCTACGTACCTCACATCAAATCTCTATTTAGTGGCCATTGTTGAATAGCAAGTCGCTACCTCGAAAGAAGATGTGATGCTCTGCTTGCATGGCATAGTAGATGGTTCGGGTCTTGAGTTCGGTTGGAGCACACAGCCTCAGCATTTACGAGCTCCACCAGGTTCGGCTGACCTCCCGAGGCTTAAGGCTTCTACTTTGGAGGCAGTCTCCCCCACTTTTTGTTTTGATTTTCTTGTTTTTGTTTTATTTTATTTTATTTTATTTGATTTCTTTAATTTTCAAATTTTCTCTAATTTGTAGTTAATCTTTGTTTCTAGCTTATTTTCAATTTTATGTTTCTTTTACGTATTTATTTTGCAGTTTGACCAAAATTTCACAGTATGAGGTGACCCAGAAAATTTCGTAACCTGCGAAATTTATGGCTTCTGCTTGTTCTTGAAATTTCTCCAGCAACTGTCACGGTTGCGAAATTTATGGCCCTGCCTTCTGATTTTTGTTTTTCTTTTGTTGTTTTGTTTTCTCACATTTTAATGTTCCTTCTTTTGTCCTTTTGTGATATATATATTAAAAAAAATCATATTTGAAAATAATTTTTATTTTATTTTATGTTCTTATTAAAAAAAATAAAAAAAAAATTGTTCTTTGAAAAAAAAAATCGTATTTGAAAATAATTTTATTTTTGTTATTTTCAAAAAAAAAAATTTCATGGAGTCACGAATTTTTCGCAACCTGCTCGATTCCCGCGACAATTTGTTTTCATCATAACTTTCTCATCTGAATTCCGTTTTAGGTGTTTTTGGTACCGTTGGAAAGCTTAGAGAGTGTAGAATCCAAATATAGCTAGAAAAAACACTTTTGAAATTATTATAAAGGTGTAATTTTCAAAATTCTCCAGCTGGTCACTTTTTTCCTCTTTTTTCTTCTCCTACTTGTTTTATTTGAAATGGCCCAGGTGAATAAGATACCGATGGAAAGCACGAAGTCTCTATCAACAACGAGCATTTCATCAAGGAGGTAGCACTTCCTTCTCACAACTTTCCAATCAAGCCTCATTGCGGACAATGTGACATTGTGGTTGGGAGGAGAGTTAGCGAAGGAAGTGGCATTTGACTATGTTTTTTATTTCTTTTGAGCAATCCCATTTTGTATGTTCGAGTGGCTTCTTGGTTTCCTTTTGTGAAAGTTGTTATGCTATAAATTGCTTTTTTTAAAAAATTACTTTTTTTTTTTTTATGTTTTGCCTGCTAGCAGTTTGAAAAATTGAAACATTGTCCAATTATTGATGTTAGATTGGTTCCATGCATAGTTTAGTGGATGATCAGTTGAACTCTTGTTGCTTTCAACCCTTTTTCTTCCACCTTTAGCTAACCACACACAGTGCACATCAGTTTTCAACAATAGGCTGAAAAACTGCCTACCTCCTAAACTTTGTGAAACCTATCCTAGTTTCGTTGACCACCTTTAATAGGTTAAGGACCCCCATGAATAGAAGGCCAATGTGTCTTCCAAAATAAAAGAAGAGAAAAGAAAAAGAAAGAAAAGAAAAGAAGAAATTGAAATGCTTTGCCTTGAAACACGAAACACGGTCAAGGGGTATATGGCGAAAGCCTTTAAAAACCGTCGCCACTAAGCCAGCGGTTGGGAGCCCATAGACTTAGTGCTTTCGCTACGGGTGGATGGTGGAGTTTAGCAGGACCTTAGGTGTTGGAGTTCACGGAGGCGAGAATATCAATCGATTGGAACATAAATGCAGCGGAATTTAAAATTTTTATCCCTTAACCCACCAAGGATCACATGCGTTTCATAAAAAAAACACGAAGGAAGGGTAAACGAAACTTACCTCTAGTAGATCGATTCGTTAAGCCTTCAAAGTCTGCGTCTTGGTTTATTTGGATCTTCAAAGTCTTTGCCAACTACGGCGACCACCCTCTACAGAAGTATCCACACTGCAGACAAATAATGAACGATCTTGTTGAGATGCTAGTTAGGGTTGGAGTCTTCTCAAAAGCAGGAATTAGGGTTTTTCTTTTCTTTCTCTCTATTTTGGTTGTTCTTAGAGTAAAGACAACTCTTTCAAAATATATATGTCTCACATATATATATCATATAAGTCTGCTGGGGTTTAAGTCAACGAATTTTATATTATTATATATTTAAAACTCTTTTAAATAATAACAATTTAAATTCACACAAAAAAAACCCCTTCTGAGATTATTTCATATCAGATAAGAAAATATAAAAATTAATTATTTGTTATAATTTAAATCAATTTAAACTTTCTCAAAATTAAATTCGAATTTAAATAACAACTAATTATTGTTGTAATTAAAATAATCTCCCATCATTTTAAATTACTCTGGTGAAAAACCATAATTGTTATTATTAGGATTCTTATTAATAAACCACATAGGTTGAATTAACATTGTGATGAGCCTAAATCACATTTGATCCTACAAGTCATAAGTGGCCTCACAGCAAGACATTATGACTACCCAAGTTAAAATAAAGCTCATGATCGAGACAACCTTAATGGCCAACTGACATAATCCTTTGTCTCATGATATCTTGATATAATATAAGGCATGGACAAAGTCGGCCTTATATCGTTCTATCTTTGATTACTCGAAACCCCGAATTAGTGACTAAACAAATGGCATTTGATCTCCATCAATTCATTTGAGCACGTATGCATTTCTCAGTCTCAACCGAGGGACCCAAAGATATCTCTCTTATAATAAGAGGGACAAATTCCATCTTAATCGCTCATATCTCACTACATAATTCTTATTATGTTCAAGTATAACCTTATAGTCATCAGATTAAAAGACAACGTTTGATTATATCAAAACACAATATTCATATGTTGAGAACTATAGCGATCTCAGGTCAAAGGATTTAATGACACAACTGTAGAGATTAACTTATGATGACTTTGATCCATGTATTAATCTCGAAGGCGTTAATGCAATCGATATTTGTTCTCGACAAATAGATATAAATTTGATTTGTATCTCATACACATATTCATCCCATGAATATCAATTAAACTTTATACTAATCTTAATTCATTGTTATTCCCATAACAATAACCGATTAGGGACATTTAGTGTGAGACCCCGGAAAATCCAGATTTCCTAAGGAAGGATAAAATGGTAATTTCACTGTAATCCGAATTCTTTCAGATCTTGACAGATGAACGGACTTCACCGTTGAATTAGTCTCTACAATCTTAATAACACGTCGACTGGCCGAATCTAGACAATGAATTGCATGCCAGAATGAGAGGAGCGCGACACTAAAACTTATGAGTGGCCCAAGAGGCGCCACGCTCAAGCTGAGATGCAGTCAAAACATGGAGCTCAAGTGGGGCTCACATGCACACATGGCATCATGCCATTAGAGGATATCTCAAGGTATGGATAAGGATGGCAAATCCAAGGTGTCCAATGAGGAAATGGACATGTGGCGACATGAGAGGACTTTCTCTCTTACCAAGTCCTTCCAAATTCAGTTTGGGAGAGGAAGGGCGAGAGGGAGAATCAAACTGAGAAAGGGAGAGTGGAGGCGAGAGGGTTTTGCAGAGAGGTCCCACTTTCTCTGTAAATCCCACATCTACCCATCTACAAGCCTCACAGGCAAGAGTGCAGCACTTTCCACTCAGGCGACTACACGTGGTATCGCTGTGGAGCTGTAATAAACTCCAAAGTAGGTTTTTCCATTTGGCTTATTTTGGCTTAAGAGGTCAAAAAATGGATAGGATTGTTTGATGCCTGATGGCTATGTATCTGCTCCAAAGATTCGACCACCCATAAACTTTGAGGATTGACACCTACAATGCTGGTGTGGATCAGGGTATTGTGGTTATTGCTGAAGATAGGTACAACATGTTGTGGAAGTTGTAATGGCCTGTGATGGACTGGTTTGACAGCCTAGCCCATGTGGGAGCTGTTATTATTATAACCGAATAACATGATTTATGGTGTTAATTTTGTTAATATATGCAAGAGCGATATAGCATGTGTTGAATGCTCTGTGTCATTGCATTTTACCTTAGGTGGAGTAACCTGCGAGGGAAATTCCACTACTGGCTTTGCTCACCTGTCGTGGGAAGAGATTTTCTAGGCATCGAGACGACTTAAGGATGGGACTCATCCTGACTAGAGGCGGGAACCGCCAAGATGGGCCTTATCTTGTATTTTGTAAAATTATGGGCAAGAGACCTATTTTTGTATAAATTATAATTAAATACAATTGTAAACAAATTTTAATAAAATCATTTTGTATAAAAGATATTTATGAGTATGATGCGTAGCTCAAGTGGCTGGCTTAACAAAGTGGGTCTCATGACATGAGACATGTAGATTTCCGCGGGTTGATTCGGGTCAACTGACTCGGTTTTGGGGCGTCACAAATTTGCACGAGCTTTCTGGCAAAACAATTTACATTGGGAGCTCGGTGGGTGTAGAGTTAGGCATATGAGATACCTAGGACTTTGTGGGCACTGATAGACTGTTACATTGTGCATTTTGGTGAATTGTAAGCGTGATGTGATGGTGTATAACATGTTTGTTATATGTGAATTGTGTGAATTTGTGTTTTGACTTAGCATGTGAAATTGTTAAATCTACTAGGCCGTAGAAAACACGTAACCTTAGATAAATTCCAGATTTGCGGCGCTAACGGTCCGTAAATAACAAGAAATAAACGAAAAAATATATATATAGAAATAAACGAAAAAAAAAAATAAAAATTTCTGACAAGGTTCGCTTTGAACATGAACAGGACAATGTGAACTGTGGCACTGATTCGCATGCATGGCGGAAAGAATTGTAATTCAAAGTCTAGAAATTTAGAAGTGGGTAAAGAGTGTAAGGCTGTTATCGATTCGGAGTAAAGCAGGGAGGCTGATGGAGGAAAAAAAAGAAAAATTTTACTTTTCAGACACCTGTCTGTTTCAAGACTCAAATAGACAAAGGTGATTCTCGGGAGGTTTTTCCATTTTCGCATTACGGAAAAAGAGTTCTAATTAAACTCTTAAATCAGAATTTCAGATAGTAGTAGTTAGGCTACCGCACGGCGATAGCAAAAAGGGGCTAAGGATGAAAAAAAAATCAATATGTTAGGATCTGTCAGGTCACATACGATTCGGTGTCACCGTAAATGGACGTTGCGACTCCGGGCCAGATCGCGATGTATGGTGGTTGCAGGTTACGAGGTCACAAGATTTGAACAGGAGGTTCATGGGTGGCAAGAAGGAGGTCGCGATACGGCATCGCGACGAGCGCAGCGGGGTCGAGGCGCTTGATGTCGCGACATCATTGCGAGGTCGCCATACGGCAGCGGCGTGGCAAGAGAAACTGTCGCCATTACGAATCTTTGATGTCATGGCTACGCGTCACAGAGAGGTTCATCGCGTTGACGCCGCGCATGAGCGATAGATGCAGTCGCCACGATCATTTTGACGTCACGACTACGAGCGACAAGTGTGGACGCCGCGACATGGATGTGATGTCGTTATTACGAGCCACAAAGGTGGGACGCCAGTGATTACGAATCACGCCGCGACCAGTTCGTAGGGAATTGATGTCGCGGATGAAATTGATGTCGCTACATGCGGCGCACCGCTCGAGTCGGGCAGAGAGACTGTCGCCGACACCGATATGATGTCGCAATACATCGGCCGCCTGACGCCTGACACCGCGATCGCCTTACACCGGCTGGGCCGACCGCAGGCGGCGAACGCGGGCACGTTTCTCACCAAGATGGGAGCTTATGGGCGCTGCCGACCGCACATCGGAAAGCACGCGGCCCTCATACCGGTCGCGGCGCGACGACATGAGCGCTAGGCGGGCGTAAAGAATGCCCACTACCGCATAATCGCTACAAGAATGAGTGAGCGACAGTTCTGGTGTGCGACCGCGCACCCAACCGCTGATCACAATCGCTACAAATAACGCTTGAACACCGCTCAGATTCAAAAAAATACAAAAAAAATTTCTTGTGTATGATTTAGAGATAAATATTTGATATTGCACCATTATAAATGCAAATACTTGGTATGTGAAAATTTTTTTAATAGAATAGTGTCTCATTTATTTTCAAATCTCTTGAGACACGTTATTGAATTAATTGCCTTGACATGGTGGGCAGAAAAACAAATAAATAAATAAATTTTTTCCGTGTATGAATAGTATATCGGGCCGTGTTTGAGCCTTATGGATGTCGTATTTAGAAATTTAACTACCACTTGACTTCCGTGTAGATGACTAGTAGAGGGCCAAGGACGAGAGACATCCACAACGTGTGATCAACACATCAACAAAATCTTCCCGATTTGATCAAGATGCCTCATTGAGTCAGAAGGCGGGCGGTCGCTATCGCACGTAAGAGACAGCAAAGGTGCAGTCAGGAGGTCGGTAACCTGGGGTTTAGAGCACCATCCCCAATGCTCACAAAGAGAGATTCAAGGGTATGAATCAATACTTATGGATTGAGAACATATTGAGGCTATGAGATCACCTCCGATACCGATCAGATCAAAGTTAGCCATTCCAGCCTGCAGGCGAGGCCCTGCATGGTGGGAGATGGGGTTAGACTCTGTGAATGGAGGCAGACAGGTAGAGTTTCTAAGAGCTGTTCATGGCAAGACTTCCAGACTCAGGCATGCGAAGGCTCAGGAGTTCCAGAGCTGGTGAGGGGCGAAGGATCGATGGACCACGTGGCTGATCATTCATGAGCAGTCCACTGGTTGATACTAATGCACTATTACGGCTGGTGTTAGAAATTAATGGCCAGTTGTCCATTCGTGGCAGGATCGCAGGATCAGCTCGGGAGGCGGGACCCCGCTGCTGGGACGGCCTCGACCATAGAGAGAGATCGAGGACGCCGCAACACTCGAGATGTGTTGGTAGCAAAGAGGGCTGACCAACCTTTCTAGTTCGAGGAAGAGGCGTAAGACTTCGTCACACGTAGTTTCGTGACGGGGCCGTGGATTTGGCGATTAGTCGCAGTAAGGGTGTGTGATATGTTATTTCGCCACACTGCATGTGAGACGGATTGCCCCCAGAGACAAAAAGGATCCTGTGATTTTGGGACAGCTGCAACTGGCGAATGTGAGAACACAAGAGTGAGGTTCATTCTCCGCACCTCAGGTACGGGTCAGAGGAACCAGCTTCAGTTTCGGGGTGTTATACGAGCACCTTCGGCAGCACAGGTGGGCCAGAGGGGACAAAGTGGGTCGGTGCCGGAACGACTCGCAGGTTAGACTTCTAGTCGACAGGCGCACGATAGCGTTATTTCGCTGATGCGCCGTGACATATGAAGTAGATTGTTCCAGAGTGAGCATCCGTGGCAGATCGAAAGCGCTCGGGACAGTTTGATATGCATGGTAATGCCACTCGCACTTGCTGACCAGAGTAATTAAATTGGATGCACTATACTCATTCTGTTAACTTGCAGATGATCAATAGAGGTCAGACCCCAGCCAGATATGGATGTTCTCCCGGGAGTGTAGGTGAGCCAATCGATAGGCCTGGACGCGCTCATGTGCACGGTAACATCGCCAGTCGGTGCAAGGTATGGTCGCTCACCACTCTTGGTGAGCGTGGTTATTAATCTTTGACTGTTTCGCCATATTCAGTTCAAATCGAAAACGAAGAGTAATGACATGTGTGTGTTTGACAAAGCAAGAAAGGAGTCATTAATCCCCTAAGGTGAGAAACTGATAGGGGTGAAGGAGACCCGCGGTAGTATCCCGAAAGGTCCTCAGAGGAAGGTAAGAGACCTGGCTATTCTAATTTCAAAGATCTGAGATCTTGAATTTCAGTATGGGTGGTGACCGAGAGATCCTAAATTTCTCAGATGGGTGTAAGAGACCCGAGATACCTCGACTTCGTGGTGGCAGACCTGTAGAGATCCCGACTGTATGGGTAAGAGACCCGGAGATATCCCAAAATTTTGATGGTAAGAGACCGGAGATGTCTCGACTGGGTAAGAGACCTTTAACAGATCCTCTACTCGTATATAAGAGGACCTGAGATGATCCCACTTTCTGGTGGAGGATCCTGAGATGTCCCAAATTTTCTCTAGGCAAAAGAGATCCTGAGATATCCCTAATTTCTGTGTGGGTAAGAGACCCCAGGGAGCTATCCCAAATTTAGAGTGTAAGAGACCCGAGAGATATCCACTTCAAAAAGTGAGACCTCTGAGCGATCCCAATTTCGTGAGGGTGTAAGAGACCAGAGCCATCCTAATTTCTCGTGGTGGATATAAGAGGCTCGAAGTGTAGGCAAAAGTTCTATTGCCCAAGAGAGAAAACACACGGATATGAAGGACACCACTAGAGTTGAGTGATAGGAGCTGTGGAATTCGTAGAAGAAAACACGGATGTACATCACCCACTTAGAGTTGAGGATGAGCTCTGGGAGACTCGAGATGAAAACACACCTAAGCAGGTTAATATGACTTAGAGCATTGATAAAGAGTCGAGAGGACTCAGCATTTGATACCCATTGGAAATTTCATTGGGAGTTGGTGAAATGACAAGGCTCGGCTGAGATACTGCCCACACATGAATTAGGTTGATACCATTAGACGTTGCGATCGACCTGGAAGGTCGCACACCAAGGTGACTGGCGTTGTAGGTCGTGATACGCACGTGGATATTTGATATGAGGGGTGAATTTCGGGACGAAATTCTTTTAAGGGGGGGAGAATGTGAGACCCCGGAAAATCCATATTTCCTAAGGAAGGATAAAATGGTAATTCGTCAAAATCGAATTATTTTAGATTCTGATGATGAAATGGACTTCACCGCTGGGAACGCCTTACAAACTGAAGCACACGTTTTGACTTCACAATCAGACAATAATTTCACATTTTTCGAGGCACGAGAGCGTGACACTGGGCACCTATTGAGTGTCCCAAGAGGCGCCACGGGGGTCAAGCTCTAGATGCGCCAACATGAGCCTGGCAAAACATATGTGACACATGCAGATCAAGCTATTAGAGGGGATATTCAAGTGTAGATGGATAAGGATATGGGTGAATCCAAGGTGTCCTGAAATGAGAATGTAATATGTGGCGATGAGAGGACTTTCCTCTTGACCAAGTCTTCCAAACTGGCTGGAGGAAGGAGAGAGGGAGACCAACCGAGAAAGGGAGAGTGAGGAAGAGAGGTTTTTGCAGAGAGGGCTCCAAATCTTCTGTGGCAGTTCCTACGACTATCGGCGTCAAAGGAGGCAAGGAGCAGTTGCTCTCCACTGCATGATCACACGTATATTCGCTTGGGGGAGTTTAGACAAACTCCGGTGCAGGTTTTTCTCCTACTTGCTTTACTTTTGGCTTGGGCAGCCACGTAGAATTGATGTGATTGGCGCCTCTGATGGTTGGTCCTATTCCAAAAGATTGACTGACCGAGAAATCCCTAGAGTGATTTCCTGACAAACATGATGTTTTGTGGTGTGATTGTGTGGTATTGTAATATTACATGAGAAAACAATATGTTTGTGTGGAAGTTAAAGTGTTCATGGTGGATCAGTTTGATTGTGCCCTTAGCCCATGTGAGCTAAGTTTATGTTATTATTATAAACTGAATAACATGATTTATGGTGTTAATTTTGTTAATATATGCATGAGTGATATATTAGCATGTGTTGAATGTTCTAAAAGCATTGCACAACTTTATGGAGTGAACTCATAGGGAAATCCACCACCGGGCTTTGCTCACCCCGTTAGAATATATTTTTCGTGCAATTCAAAGACTTACTGAGGGCTAATCATCCTAGACTTAGATGGCGAAGAAATGCCAAGATGTATTTCGATTCAGATTTCGTAAAATTATGGGCAAGAGACCCATTTTTGTATAAATTATAATAAAATACAATTGCAAACAAATTGTAAGGAACGGTTTCGTATAAATATACATTTTATGAGTATGATGTGTGGCCCAAGTGGCTATTTTTATACAGGTATGGTCCACTGGCTACAGATATGGATTTTCGCTGTTGATCTGGTTGTCAACGGACCCCCGGGTTTTGGGGCGTCACGTATATAATAAACATGCAAATCATCATAATAATAAATTCTCATAAATAGTCAAAATACCATGTCCATACAATAGGCCTAGAGCACTATTACTAACAGTAGGTGCTGGAGTTTCGAAATCATTCGGAGTCCGAGGTGAAACCCAAGAGTTATGTACCAAAGATCTCACACTGGTGCCCTAAGCCTTAATCAAGTTGGGAGTCATCGGTAGATCTCGGTTACGGACTTTGGTGAGGTCGATTCCTCATCACGGCACCTCCAACATAAAAGAGTTGTGGAATAAGTTATGGGTCCCGATCTATTCGGGTCGGCTTACGTGCTAGGTCAAAATATTCTGTTAGAGAGTGCAGCCAAGGCTATTGTTGAGAACTGATCAAACAAACACTTAGATTTTGTGGAAGTTTCTGGTTGATCCAATCGTAGATGGAGCTCTTTTTTGATACCAATTTTGTATGGCATTCTTATCTTCAAGATAGTTATTAGGCAAGGGTTTGATGATTCTTATTTAGTGGTTAGGCATTACTCATTCACAACCTTTTGAAATACCATTTTTGTGAACATCATTTTGTTATCGCTGGTATGCTCTCTCTTCTTTCTTTTCTTCATTGCTAAGGGACTAGCAATGTAGGTCGGGGTGACAGCGCTCAAAAGTTCTATTTTTGAACTCTGGTTTGATGCATAGGTTTTGAGTGCTTTTGTGTACTAATCATTCTAATTAACCCGATTTGCACATTAAGGTCCCTACTATTTTATCGATCGCATTTTGTGGCACTTTAGAAGCTTTGCAAGCTACCAAATGTTATCATTCAAGCATGAAGAATTTTGAGTCAAACTCAAAGATTGCGCATCGAAACCATATGAGGAGAGTGGTAAAATAGCAAAAATGGAGCACAACAAAAAATTTATGTTACAAATTTAAGTAGTCTCCGCGAAATTTCGCATGGTTGCGAAATGCTTCCTGCGCCACTGTTCACCTGCTTTTGACACTTTCATGTTTTTGTTGTTTCTTCCAAATTTATCCCTGTAATAGCTTTGGTTTTTGGTTTTTTTATTTTTGTACTTCCCTGTTATATATATATAAGCCCCTGGCCAAGTTCAGATCAATCAATCACTCTTCGCAATAAATTTTTTGGGAGGAGCTTTCACTTCCCAGCGCTTTTCATTTTCATTCACTTTCCCATTTTTCTTCCACTTTCTGGGCAGCCAAACACCCTTCGAGGATGACAACTCGAAGGATGAGCGGCTAAAACCCTTCTCCTTGAAGTGGAAGGCTACCGGGTCAGATCTTAAGGCTTCGAGGGTTCCCGCTCTTCACGCAGTACTCATCGCGCTTGTTTCATCATAACTTTAGAGTCCCTTCGAATCCCCTTTGAATGACTATTATCGGCGTTTAGGTTCCAGTGGATGTTTATTGCTGTGATCCACTGAGATCCATTAGTTACCCTCTACGATCCATTAAAGCGTGAGTCATGAGACTTATTTTTCCCGTTTGACCACCACTGGCTGTGCCGAACACCATTTTTTCAAAAGGATACTACTGCCAGTTTTATAGCTAAATGAAGATCCGATTCGGGAGATGACTATAGGTCATCCTCCCCAACACGAGGAAATGACCCTGGATACCCTCAGTTGCCCTAGGATCCTAAGCCCAATATCCTGATACTTCAAGGGGTTCTATTTTAAATTTTTTTCTTATTTTATTTTCATCTTGCAAACAACCAATTCTCATTGTTTTTAACAACACCCCAAATCCAAATTGAAATTCCCCGGTTTCAATCAACTGTGAGTCATTTGTACGAAGAAAACCCATCCCTGAGTTCGACCTAGAGCTAATTACACGTTAAAGAGTTTTGCCGCGGCAAAGTAGATTTCAGATATAAATTTTGTTGATTTCGTGACTGTTCTTACCAGGCACCTAATCATCAGCCCAATTCCTAAGCATTCTTGTTCAATTCAAATCTCATCCAAATCACTTTCTGTAGCACCCCTTTAGGGTCCGACCAGATTTACAGAGATCCGGACCGGTTCGGGATGCTCAAGCATCTTTATTTACCTTTTATTAAATTTTCTTTTTTAAAATGTCGTGACCGTAACCCTTATTTCCGAATTCGAATGTATATTCTGAACCAAACCGGTTTACTCCCGACCGCTTTCATTTATCTTATCAAAACATTTTATTTTAATGTAGTCATTACATTTTAGGGTTTTCAATTACGCGAACATTTTCAAATGTAGGGCCCATAAACATTTACCTTGCCAATCTATTTACAAATGGCAGCATTGGCGCCTTTTATTAAAAGACATCTGGTAGTTCAACTCTTTTGTTCACAAATGTCATATGTTCAAAAGAATAATATGCATGTGATGGTGATATACTTAGCCGCAACTTTTTTCTATGACTCGTGATTTCTCATCTTGCCTTCATTCCTGCTTATCAAACCTCGAAAGCATAGATAACTACACGCTAAGCATTTTCATGCTAGTGGTTCTATACGTACTCTATTCCACTTTCAGTTTAACATGACATGCATTTATCATAAAACCATGCCTTTTATATCAAACTATACTCATGCTTATTCACTTTCACATGCTTTCACTTTACAAATCATTGATCATATCAAAAAAATGCATTTTCACATGCAACTAATCATTCAACAATTCAATTCATGAGATTTGAACATACACTTTTAAAGATGTGTTTAGTTTACAATCCCATTTACACTCATCAAGTTTGTTATTTCACTTGTTCACTGACAAGCCAAGATCACTGATCCGTCAGAATCCGCCTTTATCATTTGATACAAATAAGACATTTCACAATTTGGCCTCATCATGATGGATGCCGATTGGTGTACCCCACTCACGTGTCACTTATAAATGCCATACGCCACTGAAAGACGGATGCCAATTGGTGCACCCAACAACGATATTTTCAATGTCATACACTATCATGACGGATGCCGTTTGGTGCATCCTGCATTAAGGGTAAAGCACGAGCCACTCACGCTTTCATGATGGACTATTTGTAACCCACGTTGGTTGTTCGGGTTTATTAATCCAATTCAAGTTGTCAAGAATTGATTTATTCGCTTATAATCCAATTAATCACTCACATGCAATTAATTGTCAACATTCAAATATATACTCATTCCATATAATCATTTCAGATTTATTTGGTAAACTTCCAAAACACTTGAAATAAGACTAGGAGTGGCCGTGAACAAACCAAGCCGTAGGCTCTGCCTTCCCTTCGATCACGGGCCTAGGTTAGGTGATCCTCCATCCTTAGTCAATAACAATTGCGCTACTTTTAGTGGATAAACAATTATTATACATTTTTAGTGAATTACAATTAATCTTTGTTAACGGTCTTGGGTTAAGACACTAAGTCTGCCCAAAGACGAACTTGCCAAGGCACAGTATGTTTTTCATTTAGTTTTATTCTCATTTGAACCCCCATTAATCATTCATAGGTCCTAATCATCGGGTATCGACAGTACTGGAACAAAAATCCAAAATTTTTCCTCGGTTGAGAACAGTGGTTCACGTCGTGGAGCGTAGGCACGCCTACGCCGTATGCACCTATGGAAGGACCATTTTGGCCTCTCACTGGCGCGAGCACCTTTGCCGCGCGCAGGGGCCGTGGTTTGCCCGCATTCCTTCTTCCCTTTTTTTCGATTTCCCAAAATCACTCAAAATATCAATACAAAACAGGATCTACTCCAAAGGCATTCTAATATTATCCTAAACCAACCAACAGCAAAACCCATGGATGATTGATGTTTAACCCAAACATCACCAAATTGGGGATCCACGACCTTAAATTCGCCAAAGTGAGGCTCTATTTTCTGGCAAATTCGTTCGGCCAGAAAGAATTTTTATGTTTTGAACACTTGGTATTGTTACATAAGTTGAGTTTCACTCATCCAGCAATTAAGTAATTCAAACTCAGGTAAACTAGACTTTTAAGAGAACAAATATCCATGAAATAAGTGTATTCAAATTCTAGACCTATTAGGTTCTTAAATGCCAAGTGAAAGCTCATTTTTATGGAAAATTTAAGTAGTTTTTGAAAATGTAGTAGTCTCGGTTGTTTTGAACATATCTTGGGTTTCATTGTCTGAACTCTGATGATTCTAATTTCCTCGATAAAATAGATTATAGGGAACAAATTTGACTTGAAGGAAACAAAATAAATGCTATTTGTTCTTAGAAAATTTTTACTTGAAGGAAGTTGGGCAGAAACAACCCCAACTGAAGCTTCAAATAAGCCAACTAATATTGTTCTAAATTGCATGGACAGATCAGACGAGGAAGCCTTGAACCTAAGAAAGTGGATTCCGAGATATGAATCCAAGAGTGACAAACCCCTTGCCACATAGTTCTGCTACCTCTCTTCTTATTTCAAGTTTGTGATTTGTTGGTTAGTGATTTTCAAGAGGAATGCATATGTGATTTGTTTTAAGCATTTAAAATTGATTTCAACAAGATGATATGAAAAATTACATAAGCATCAAAATGTATTATTTAGGTATAAACAGAGTAGCAATATTGTAAACATTACAGACCAGTTTAATGCCATTAATAGAATGGTATTCTTCGTATTCGAGTTAAGGATAGATTGGTATACCAATAAGGGTCAAACTATCAGTAATGTGAACGAAATGAAATATAGTAGCATACCGATCCAGAAATATAGCACCTCATTCCCTGGGCCCCGACCATCATGGATCTCGAACCGAGCCTAAGCCAGGCCCGGGCCTGACATCAAAACATATACAAAAAAACAAAGAACCATTTAGGCCGACATTCCATTTCGTATAAACACTTGACCCTCCTCTACCACTTCCTTAATGATTTGAACTCTTCCCACCCCTACAGATACATGACTACATGATCAGGCTCTCCCATGTCAAATAATCATACTATCTACACAAATCATAATGAGATGGTGGCATGGCAAAAGGTGGTATCTAATTTTATTCTGACCTGGATAACTTCACCTGAACCTGTGTCGCAAAGAGGTCCTGTCTCTCCCACTCTCTTATGTGAAGAACTCATCAACGCAATTCAGACTTCTTCAGGTCTTTTCCAAAGAGGAATCCTCTATGAACCTTTTCTTCTTGATCATTTTAATTTCTTGAATTTGAGATGTCATTATACTATTATAAAATTTGACAACCAGAGAAGTAACAACAGAAAATCTTTTATAATCGCAAGCCTCCTCAAATTGTCTTCACATGTAATTTTTCCAATGTTCAGGATTCTTACACATTTAACAGATAGTTGAATTTTTCTCATATTCAGCCACTTATCATTTCCTTGTCTTAGAGTGAAAATTGCTTCATTTGACCTTGTAATCATCAAGACATACTTCTGAGATAAACTTCAGATTAAGTAGTCCATAATTGATCTGAAGTAAAGATTTTCAAACCACTTTCTAATCAACCATAAAAGCAATCAACTTACAACACTTGAAACTGAGATGTTGTCTTACTACAGGATATTCAACTTTATCTAGATTTTAGTTTTCGCTTTCAAAACTTTACTTGACTTTATTCTTTTCCACGCAAAACTCGACGAGCTGAAAGTATTTGTAAAATTATTGAAATGCAAACCTGCTATGTTAACATCGTCAGTTCAGCAGGGAGTGGCTAAATTCAAAGGTTCCATCAAGAAGGCGTTAAGTAATTTAATTTGAGTGACCTGGACAATATTTGATCCGCCTTGTAGCGAATTTTCTAACAAATTAATCAATTAAAGAAAAACCTAATATTATAAATTTTTCGCCAGCACGAGATGAGGAAAACCTAGGTCATCTTTCACCTTCACCACACCGATGGATTTTGAACCAGAGAGAATGATTACTAACACATGATTTAGATGTTAGCGGTTGACTTATCAAAGATATTTTCTCTCAGATATAACCCATCACTAGTGGTAATACATCTTACTTCAACTTCACTGATGCATGGAATGCAAACTTATGTTACAACAGAGAACCAGAGATCTTATCTCCTAATGGTTCATGTTGCTTCACCCCGGCTGTCCCCACGAGTCATCATCTTCATGCAAAGACCTGAAGATGAGCAATGCCAGAACGGCCAAAGAACACACGTATCAAACTAGAGCAAACAACTGAAAATTCATATATCGATATTAAATAAACCAATTTAAAGTATTAATCCATAATGGTATGCGAGTTACAAAACCAGAGAGAAAACACTGGCGAGCATTTTCACAACTGTGTGTTTGATCACAAATGAATAAAAACAAAAGAAGCCAGTTTTTCGCGATCTCTCTCGAACTGCTCTTCACCAATTTCATCCGCTTCTGCCTTCAATCTTGTACCTAACTCTTGCTTTATCTGAATCGCCTTTTGAGACTTGAAATCTGTTCTATAATGGCTAAAATCATAAGAACTTTGTATGCCTTGTTTGAATGAGACTGGCCCGTCAAGGGCGAAGGGAGCTTACGCATAATCGCAGAATAGCACTGATCTCGCCCTGTGTTTGGTTAGTCAAGTTCCTTCATTACTGCGGAAGTTACACACGGGTTACTCATTACATGCATTCGAGGCGCCACGCGCACTTTTGTTTCTTTTCTTCACTTGGCTCTTTCCTACACATCTTCTTTATTCATTCAAATGTTTCAGAACATTATTAGTAGAGAATTAGTGGACAGTGAATATGAATAACGCGTTGTTATAAAAATATGAATTGTAATGAATGGCGTGATTCATCAACCACACCTCAAACTGGCTTGATTTGATCTTTATAAGAATCAACTCAACCAGCACAAGATGCAAAGAACTAACATTGACTGCAGGGCCCTGAGGCAATACATACCAGCAAGAAAGGGTCAATAAGAACCAGCTTAGTACAGATCCAAGGACTACCTTAATATCGTAACTTCAAGAATCGGCACTTTGAAACGCTTCAGCTTTAACAAATTGTGTCAGCCTGCCTGAAGGCGAATAATTTTTTCCATGAGTCTATAAGATTAAAGTGTGATCTCTGAATGTATATTTCAATTAGCTCACCTTCCAAATGGAACTGATCTCACTTAATCAATGAATCTTGAACGCCATATAAGATGAGAACGCACTAATATTCACTTTAGAAACACTCATGGGATTTAATTCTAAGACAAAACCTGGGAATAGCTCAGTACCAAGAGGTTTTAGGTGAGGCCCCAGCGGATCCATTAGCACTCAACACTGGCTGATTCTGCCGTTGAAGAGGCCATGAATCAAAATTTATCTTAGGCGGTCCTACCCGCCAGAAATAGGCCACCGCGTGATATGCTGTGGTCGAACACGGGATGGGTTTTCCCAGAAACAAGAAGTGAAGAAGTCAAAAACAGAATTTAACTTTGACTAGTTTTTAGTAAAACAATGAGAGTCGTGATTTATAGAATCAAAATAAAATGAATAAAATATGAAAAAGAACTCCTCAAGACTAATATCAGTTGAGTTCCAAGGTGCCTGGAGATGGTCCTGTCCTTTCTCTGGGCTGGGGGAGACGATACAGAATACTTCTAATCTGATCTCTTCTATTTATTGATCAACCCAACCTATCTTTCCTTTGAATATAGATTGATTTGATATTAAATGCTCCTGACAATAAAACACATCCCAATCTACCATATAATAACTAATAGAAGGCAACTGAATGAATCCTCGCGGATCAATAATAAGAACGACCAACCTTGGCAGTTGCAAACATGGTGAAGGTCAAGGTACATTTAAGAGATTTAACCCAGAGCAGAGATGGAAACATAACACCTATATAACAAGTTTGTAATAAACATGATGAAACCGCTATTTTACCTAAAACCCAGTTTAACAGCCTTCCTTCAAGAGAAGTTGAGCAATCAATCCTTTGATGTCAACCTTTATGTGCCGTTTTGGTGAAAAAGCAAAAGAGTACAGTGAAAATGAAGGAAAAAGAAAAGAGAATTATAGCTGTTTGTATTTCCACTAGCTGAAAACTAAAGCTCCAAAAGTTAAATTTCTCCAGAATGTTGATTTCTACATAGAGTTTTTTGCATAGTCAACACAAAGCCCAAAAGCATTAGACAAAGAGTGGTAAAATGGAAAAAAAAAAAGAATAAAAAAGAGATAGAGATCCTCGTGATAGTTTTAAAATAAATTGGCATCATACAAAATTTGGCAACTACACCACCTTTCCTGCACTAATAATGCCAAAATTTGTATAAGGCTGACTTAATAGTTGGTACTGGAGACGAGCCAAATTTAAAACGCAATAATTTTTGTCTAATGCCAAAATTATCGCCAATTGGTGGCAGCACTGTAATTGACTGAACGCCAAAACTAGGCACCTAATGCCAATTTCGCCACTTATAATTCAGATTTGAACCAACTTTCGCTTTTCATCTTCTACTTGCCTTCTTCGCCTCTTCCGCTTCCTCGTTTCTGTTGCATATGGCTTTGAACTCGCTTAGATTCATCGTGGTTCGCCTCGCCTCATCCAACCAAGATGGAGAAGGTTTAACACGTGTTCACTGAAACGGCAAATAATATGAAAATACTGGTAGAGAATTTAATATGCCAACAGTTATTAATGACGAACACCTGTGGCGCCTTAAACCTACGATGAATATGCCTCAAAAGAGCACTTTGGCAACGAACATAACCTTTGATCCGCACATTAGTCCTGAAAATAAAACATGACCCCATAAAAAGGAAAGTAAAAGAAACAAAAGCAAGAACGGTTTAGCCGGTCACTGAGCACCACAAATCGCCTGAGACCTACATATTATATTAATTGCCGGGCAGTGTTCACCAAGGGAATCAACCTGAAGTCAAACCCAGCGCGGCGTATAGGGATCGCGCCGGTAATCAATAAACTAATCCAGCTGCTATACTTCCCAACCAGCTACACCGCACGCCTTGGTAATAACAACCAAAATAGAACTGATTCACTTTATTCACACCTTTCAAACAGTAGGCGTGAAACTGGAGAATTTAACCACCAGTCCGATAATCGGTGACCAACTGAAGACTCTCAACTAATTAAGGTTGAAAGCACGTCAAAAGGACTTCTCACCAATAAACTCACAGATCACCCCACTTCAACGATTTTAATTTTGCGCACCTACAACTCGTTAAATCAAACCATCCGACCAGCAGAGAGGCACCAACTGTGGGCTTCCACCACTTGGTTCAGGCAATTGTGCTTTAAAGGCTCTCGCCATATACTTCTGATCAAAATGCCTGGTACTTTGTTTCACTTTAACAACAAACTCTTTTCTTTTCTTTTTCTTTCTTTCTTTTCTTTGATATTATATTGGTCTTCTCTCTTTATAATCCAACTTCATTACAGTGGTCACCCAACTATGCTAAGCCATATGTAAGTGGGGCCATGTACTTTAGGCCCATTAATGAAAACTGATGTGCACTGTGTGTGGCTAGCTCTCGGTGGAAGAGAAAGGGCAAAGACCAAGGGACTTCAACTGACCAACAATTAGATAAGTATGGAATTAGGCTAACAAAACACGATAACATATAATGCCCACTTTTTAACTTTGGTACAAACCACAAAAATATGGGGGCAAAATGGTTACAAAAAGCGTTAAAATGAAGTACACATTTATATGTCAGTATATTTCACAAAATTATCAGCTTTTTCAAAAGAACTGAAGGGTACCAATAGAAGATGAAACGAACGGTTTGAACCTGTGGAGGGAATGGCATATTGTCTGCACTCAGATCGGGATCAATGCAGATAAAATGAGATTCTCCCCACCAGAACTCGTGCAACATTTCAAACCAAAAATTGTGATAAGATAAGCTTGTAAATGCCAAAACATTTTGAAAGAATAGTAAAAGTAGTGGCATCACTAAAAACCCAAATTAAGACTTAAATAATATAAAGTAAAATTTTAAAACAAAAATTTGAGGGTCTCCGTTCCCCGTAGAACCACTCAGTCAGGTATTACCGATCTTGGCAGAGTCCAGAGAGAGTTCTCCACGATGCAAGAGCACAGGGGGCCAGGTGCCTTCATGCTCGCTCCTCTTTGTTTTGGGCAATCCGTCTTTGGTGGCAAAGTAATGGTTCATGCAGGTGAGGAACGGTGGATCTATCATTAACCGTCTATCGTTTCAACAATTCTTCCCCGCTGTTTCCGTTAGTATCATGCCTTCCGCACCCGTGGTGCCACTCGTGCAAACTTCACGACGGCTCCCCTCATCCCTCGCCACCACTTTTAAGCTATTGCTCATGGAAAATGTTGAGCTCCAGTGTCATGTTGCCAAATGTGAGTCGCATGACCCCGCTCCGCAATTGATAATGGTATCGACAGGCCAAAATGGCTTTCCCAATATAATGGGCACTGACTTATGCCTCGCCACCCTGCTCGTGTCGAGAACTAATAACCAATTCTGATAGTAGAACTTATCTACTTTACCAACACATCCTCCACTATCCTTTTTGGTAGGCTTTTCACCTAATCATCGTTGGCGGATGTGGTGATGTTGAAGGTTTTCAGCCTTCCAAACTAATGCCTATACACCGAGTATGGCGAGGCTGGACACCGGGCACCCAAGTTCTAATCAGTTGCTTTTGTCACGCAGTGTCTCTCCACGTTAACCCAGATAGTCAGTCCCCCGATCTTGTATTTCACCACACCACATGATGGCTAACTTGCCCGCTAGAATTTTTGCTTACGCCCAACCCTTCGATTTCAGATGTTGATCTTTCAAAACTTAGATGGCAGATCAAGATTGATGTCCAAAAGGGTATGTTTACTCTCACCGCTTGAACCTTCTGATGCCTGCTCATTGGATGCCTTCTTCTTGCTTCTTAGTGCTTGGGGAAATGGAGGGCATGCTAAGCCATTGAGTCCTCCTTCAAGAAAATGTGTTCGCTCCACTCTTCCCCTTTTCTAGTTTCAACAAAGTTTGGGGCAATAATGATCCTTTTTGCCCAACTTTTTCCACTTCAAAGTGATGACAGCTTTTACTTCATCCATCCTTAGGGCAGGGTTGCTGGTAGAACTGATTCATGACCCTGTGGATCGCGCTCAGCGGAACTCCTCGTCTCCCCACTGCCGTCGGTCGGGTCAATCTTGTGATTGATGACCTGAGGTTAATAAATTTTCGCCAAGGCTACCCTAAGCCCATCTAATCTCTCTGTTTCAAGGAGCCTTCCACATTTTCAACTTTTATCTAATTGAGCATTGATGGCTTTCGCTCTCCATTTAAATTTCCAAATTACCTTGCTCTGGCATCCAAAATGGCTTGCTCAACAGAGAAGAGGTGGGGTGGTTGTCGTTGTTGTGCCCCTGGCTAATGACATACGCCGGAGGCCGAGGCTTCCAAGAGAGCTTTAGTGGTCTCCTTCCAGCTGACATAAAATTATTATCGGGTATCTGGTGGCTCTATTTTGGCCCACTACATTTGCATGTTCAGCCATCAAATCCTCACCATAGGAGCACTGGATGCTCTCCTGGGTGACCAGTGGATTGGCAATTGAAGCATGGTTTGGTTTGTGAAGGGACTTCAGTCACTGCCTGGACCTCATGTAGCCTTTTTCTTTCCATTTCTTCCACCCTCCTAGCCAAGATGGATAGCTTAGCCTTCAATTCCACATCCTCCCGAAGTGAATAGACGCCCCTGGCTGTTTGAGGGTCCACCTGCCTCGCCTCCCTCGATTTGGCTCGTCCCAACTGATGTCTCACTACATAGCTGGATAGGAAACCATGGCCTCATCCGCCTTTTCTAGGAAGTCCCCTCTCCACACATGGTCTCTCTAAACAGCTACTGCACGGCAGTGGACATTCCATCATAAAAATGATTCACCAGCATCCGCATCAACCACATAGTATGTAACGAGGGTTTCCAAGGGTATTCTCCATTGGTAAAATCTTTTCATTGTCTCTGAGTTTGCGGTGGATTTTCTGTTCTTCCAAATTATTGGTTCTGCGGTGCACCGCAAGAATTTCTTCAAGACCGCCCGCAATTCTTCGCCTCAATTCCCCTCGATAGCTCTGCCTCAATGAATTGGGTCATTTTGGCTTTGTCTTCGAGGGTCGCAGAAGGCTTTTAGCTTAAGAGTCTTATGTCATGTGGCACCCCTCTCTTTGAAAGTGCGATACCTCAAAACTCTTATGTGATTGTATGGTTTTCTCATTCTACGCTATGATCTGGAAAGAGGCACCAAGTAAGCTTCACCGCCACTTCCTTAAAGGTGGAATATGCATGAGGGTGCACCACCCGGGTGGGTGTATGTGATCCTCATGGATCGATAAGCATTGGGACCCCAGGGATCCCTTGTTACCGGGCCGTCCTCGTGTGGAGGCTCCATCTGATCACTGTGAAGGCTAATTTCACGCCCGTCAATTTGGTCATCAGCCTATGCACCGTCAGAGTTTCTTTCCCCACCATAATCATGAAATATACTACACAACAGCAAGAAACCAATGCAAACAAACTATCAGGGCAGCAGTATATAAATAAAAACAAGTGGAAAACAAGAGGTGGATAAAAATTCAAATTCCCGCAAAGGAATTGCAATTGGGGAAAATGGTAAAATAAAAATGACCATCACCTTGTGGGATGGGATCAAAGACATTCCATTATCCCTCCCTTCCCACTTATAAGCACTCATCCCCTTAACGAAGGTCATTTGGATTCGTGGCTACGTAGCCATAGAATCAACAAAATTTGTATCCTAGGTGTCCCATGTCAGCGAGGCATCGCAAAGATAGCGGTTCATAGGGCTCTGAACAGGGATGTCTTCTTCATGAAATGAGAAGTGCAGAGTTCAAAAATGGTAGAATTCAATTTGGATTCGGGGGTTTTAGTGTAAAAACAAAGAGAGTTGGTGGGATTTATGACTGAAAATAAAATGAAGTAAAATATGAAAAAGAACTCAAGCATTTCTGCCACGTCAGTTTATAAATGAGGTCTCAAGTCTTTCTCGTTGGGGAGGATGACATATAGTCATTTCCGAACCGGATCTTCATTTGGCACCAAACCAACCCTACAATTTCTTCCTTTTGAAATATGGCATTTAATGAGAATAAATGTTTCCTGACACAAAAAGCATATCCCCAAATCTACCCTATAGTAACTAATAGAAGGCAACTAATGAATCTGAGTGGATCTAACACAGCATCCATCGAACCTGGTGTTAATAAATGTTAAAGAATAAGGTACATTTAAGAGATTTTAACCAGAGCATGGAAACATAAATACCAAATGCCATTAAAACACATGAAACCACACACCATAAAAACCTAGCCGACATTCTCTCTGCTGGCAGGGCGTTTGTTTAACCATCCCTTGAGCGCTATCCCCAAGGGCGCCGGCGGCCGAGAAAGCAAAAGAAAAGGAAAGAAAATGAAGCTGAAAAGAGTGCGGGAGAAATTACAGCGTATGTATTTCACTGGCCAAAATTCCAAAGTTCCAAAGTTACAATTCAACAATGGAGCTTATATAGATATTTTTCTGGGTGCAATACCATTATGCCCTCAAAAAGCATTAGAGCAAAGAGGGTAAAATGGAAAGTGAAAAAAAATCAAAAGTAGTAGAGGGGACTCAGATGAAGCTGGTGCCAAATTTGTGCACCAAGGCCAAAATTGAATCAATGCCGCTTTCCCCACGCCAATGCCAAAATTTGGTATTGCATGGATCCACGCCAAAATTGGCGACCAAAGGCCAAAATCTGGCACCAATGCCACTTTGTCTAATGTGACATTGCTGTGGTTAATAATGCCACTGGCATACAAATTGGATTAATGCCAAAATTGGCACCAATTTTGGTCAATTTTCGCATAATGCCAATTTCAAACCACCTTCCTACTCTTCCTTTTCATTCCCTCTTCATTCCTCTTCTTAAGTTCTGTTCTTCTAAGCTGCACATGGATTTGAACTCGGCTTGGATTCATCGTGTTCGCCCCTCTCGTCTCTCATCCGTCCGAAGATGGAAAAGTGTTCGGGCCTCGCAAACTAATAAAACACCTACAAATGTTGTTAGTAACACAATAGGGACATCAATATGCCAATCGTCATTTGGAATGATTAATACCCCAAAAAGTGCCTAAAAACCTACGATGAATATGCCTCAAAAGAGCACTTTTTAAGCACTAATCATTGGTTATGCACCGGGCATCCAGCCTCAACCACCCCAAACACTCAACCAACCCTAAGGTCCAGACCAGATCATCCATCCTTCGTCCCAGCGGCTGCAGAAGTCAATGAGCTCCCGCCACTGGTCAGAGCATTAGGCTTTGGAAAGCCTGACCGTGCTCCGAGATTCGATTGGAGGATCCACTGGTTGTTGTTATATGGTATATATACGCAACAAAGCATATCCTCTTATTCTATGCGTCCATCATTTAGAAGTTAACTCAAGGCTCATAGAACTTTCGATGGTGGGACCGAGTCAAAGACACGCCAAGATCACTGCCAGAAAGATATTTACTTTTAATTGATTTAGATCTAAAAGGGTGGTCGACATGGTTCTGACTTTATACAAATTACAACTGAATTTCAAACAACTGTGAGTTCCCTATTTCATTGTTCGCGCTCTCACATTACTATGACTCTTTGTAACTATATCAATCAGAGTAAGAATAATAAACAAATTCTGAAATCAATCATAATGATGGTTAAACAAATATAATGGCACATGTGATTAAGGTTCGTCTTAAACATGCTAAAACAAACTGAATAACCAAAACAAACTAAAATAATAAACCTATATAATATGGTGATAAAACAACAAAATAAACAAAAAAAAAATACAATCAAAATAAACAGCCAACTGAAAGCCTACCCATATAACGCTCCAATATTGGCACCTCCAAACTTAAAATTGACAGTGTCCTCAATGACAAAAAGAAAAAAAGAAAATAAAGGCCAAGAGATACGTCCCAGAGGGTCACAAGGTGGTAGGAGCAGTGGCGGTGTGTGAAGAGAGAGGAACTGAGCCAATTGCTGCGTGATAAGGTCCTGACTGGTGTGAATGGTAGTCATCTCAGCTCTGATGGCATCCATATCTTGACTCAGGGCAACACGGTGCTCCTAAGACTCATCCCAATATACGCCAAACTGTGTGGTGAGCGCATGAATTTGATCTGCGAGGGACTCGAGTCGCAAAATGACCAGAGGGGACCCTGTGGTCGCCGCCCTAAGGGTCGCCTCAGATTAGGTGGTCGTCGGAGATTACTCCGCTTCCTCATCTAAAATCGCCGCTCTGAACTCACCTGCGGCAAATGCAGATAGGTAGGCGTCGCAAAGACTCGCTTTTCAAAGCCCAACATCGAGACCTTGACCAGTCTGCGACAACTATGTAATGAGGAAGGGTATCGGGTCTCGGTGCATCTCCTCGGTCGATTCAATCAACCCTCGCCAATGACAACCCACGCCGGACCGGGAACCCTCGTCACGGCGAGGAGATCTTTTCGTCTTCGAACCGACCGCGCCGTGCAGGGCGTCGACTTACCACAGTGTCGGCGCCACCAGCCACGGCATGAGGATGATCGGTACGCCAATCACCACCATGGTCGCACCCACACGCCTCGCCGTGGCGAGTTTCGCATCAGCGCCAGAACGGTCCGCGAAAGCGCCCGTACTTCAAGACCGCTTGCCATCCATCGTGTGATAGATCTAGTTGATGCAGGCCCGGCACAGAACTCTGCCCCACCGCCTTGAACGAAGACGTGTGTTGGACCTTGAAAGAAGATCGAGTGGAACTCCCGCACTACCAGGCCACTCCAGCACATGGGCGACATAATGTCTCACTGGCCACCTGATGGTGAAGTTGAAGAATGCATAAAAAGAGGGGAAACCGCATTCTAGGACGAACGAGCCATTTGAATATACACGATAGATCCACTCGGGCCTCCCGGTGAGTTCAAACCTATGTGACCTCCCAGGCGGTGGCGCTCACAGGTGGTCGGATCGCTACTGTCATTTGAGTCAATCTAGGGCACAATCCAAAAAGAACAAAGAAAACGAGAGAGGAAACAGAAAGGGAAGCAAAAAGGAGTGTGGAGGGAAAAAGAACAATCGTATGAGCATTTATAAAATTAAAATATTCACCGCCACGGGAGGCTATGGCTTTTTGCAAATGGGCGAAAGATGTCACGCAACAGACAGACTTTCGCTGTCGCAGATACCGAAAGTGGAAAAGGGCCACAAATGGCCAGCGTTAGCGCCGCCACGACCGTAAAAGGATATATCATAAAAAAATTTATGCTTGCCGCATAAATATGTAGAGTTCTACGATGCACTAAAAAGTATGGACAAGGTTTTTTTTTTTTTTTTTTTAAACACGAATTTGACCCTCTCACACTCTAATGAACATGGAAATCCCTTAGTGACTATATGTTCTCGTGGTCCCTCAAAACTCACAAACACATTAAAATCAAACAAAAGTAGGAAGCCCCAAAACGAAAATTATACTGAAAAGCAATTGCAAAGATAAAAAATAATGCTAGGTCGAAGGAGAAGGGGATCTCACAATACTTACCGCCTCCCAAGAAGTGTTAGTTTAACGTCAAAAAGTAAGAAGCTCGACATTCTTGCAACGTATAGCATTTAGAGCAGGAAAAATAATTGGACTGGCAGATCTTCACCCCATCAGCCCCGCTTCTAGCGTACTCAAGATGGTGTCTTATCTTCCCGTGATCCGCCACTTCTCAATGTGACAAACTTTAACATGCTCCATTACCTTCTCGTCTCGGTTCACCTCTGAGTTACAGGGTAATGATCGATTCGGGCCTCGCTTCAACAATGTGGCCATATTTGGCCCATCGGTAACTTCCAAGTTACGTGAGTTAGGCCTCACTCCGCGAATCGCATTGTCTCTGCAAATTATGAGCCCGATTTGGAATGTGGCCTTCGCTCCACCAAATGTGCTATGGGAAGTCATCATGTGAGCCAAGGCTTCTTCCAAATCCACTTTCTTCTCAAGTGGCGGCTTGCTCGCTTGAAGTGGTGTCATGCTATTCTGGTTGTTTCTCCAGCCATAATTCTGATTGTTTTTATTATTCTAGTTACCTCTCCAACCCTGGCCCTAATTCTGATTTCGATTCACATACTATGCTTGCTCTACTGTCATTTGTCCCGACTGACAATCCATAGTACTATGTTGTCCTCCACAAGACTCGCATATCTCCCAAGGGTTATTCTGAATCGCATTCACTGTACTTGGCTACTTTTGTAGCTTTAGCTATTTAGTTAACTGTGCGACATGGTTTACCAAATTAAAGAGAACTTCTGTGTTTTCTCCCGCTAAAGGCTTCCTAGGTGCTGATCTATCTCGAGGCCACTGATTAGAATTAGTGGTTGTATCCTCCAATATCTCATAAGCTTAATCTGTAGTTTTTTTTCATCAGGGTGCCTCCTGCTGAGGCATCAATGATTGTCCTAGATGAATCACTTAAACTGTTATAAAACGTGTGCACTTGCATCTACCTAGTCAACCTGTGGTGTGGGCATCTCCTCAGTAGCTCATGAAATCTCTCCCAGGCCTCAGCCAAGTTCTCCCCCTCAAATTGTCCGAATGTGTTAATTTCTTGCACCTGTTGTTCGATCTTTGCGGGTGGGAAAATTTGGTCAGAAATTTCTGCGCTAAGTCATTCCATGAGGTAATGGAATTCGGTGGTGGGCTAGTCAACCAATGCTTAGCTCGGTCGCTAAATGACAATGGGAATAGACGCAATCTGAGAGCTTCTTCTATTACTCCATTATACTTGACTGTGTCGCAGACTTCAATAAAACTTGTCAGATGTGCATTCAGATTCTCACTCGACAACCCACATGAAATCAGATAATGGAGCATTTGCAAAGTTATCTTTCGCTTGAAGTTGTTCCTTGAATGGGTGGTCTTTGTATAGCCGACTCGAACAATCCATAGTGGTAAGGCTTAACCCTTCAGTAGCATATGGGATTATCAAGCCGCACAAATGGCTCCAGTACCGATCTCTATACTTGTCCATTTTACCCATGTGGTTCATTCCTTTCTTAGAACTGTCCTTCATCCTCTTGATTCTGCATGATTTCAAATTGGGTTACATGTGCTTCTCTGTGTAATCGATGTGATGTCCGTTCTGGTTCAGGATTGAATAAAAGTAATTCCCTGCGATCTTGTCTTTACATGCACACTGAATGCTTTCCTGAAATCATAAGTATGAAGTCGAGACCAAGTCACAGCACATATGAAATAAGGCACAACACCTAAAACAAAGGATAAAAAAAAATAATTAAAAAGTAAAAAGAACTAAATAAAATAAAATTGATCCAAAGTACAATCTATGGCACGGTTGTCAATATCAACACTAAACTTCTATCCCAAGAACGGCCACAAAATCACCCGGGCCGGGAAGTGAGCATGTAAAAGTTGGTAAAAATGCAAACCCATGCACGCAAGTATACGCGTCGAGTTCACGCAATGTAGTGGCTAGTCAAGTGTCGTTCCCACGAAGATAAGCGTGCTAAGTATTGATTTAGTGACCTAGACAATATTTGGATCCAATCTTGTAGTGAATTACGAATAAATTAACTGAATTAAAGAAAACCTAATATTAAAATTTCGTTTTAAAGTAATAATGAGAAAACCTAGGGTTTTGCCTTCACCTACCACACCTGATGGATTTAAACCTAGATAGCGCATTTATTTAATATACCATATGATTTATGTTAGCGGGTTGATCGTATCTACAAGATATTCTCTCTCGAGATATAACCGCTCTATCTCTGCCATGGGTGTATCAGATTCTTGACCTCGACTCGAGATGAATGTGCAAACCCTAGTGCTACACCTGGAACGCGGGATATCTGTATTCCCTGATTGACCAAGTGTTGCTTACCCATGTTCCTACGAGTCATCATCTCTCGATGTCAGACTCCTAGCACTAGCATGCCACAATTGGGCAAAGAATGACATGTGATTAAATTCAAGAGTAAAACAACAATAGAAATTCATATCGATATTAAATAAACCACAACTAAAGTATTAATCCATAATGGTGCGGTTAGGGTTGACAAAACCCTAGAGAGAAAAGTTAGTTCATAGTGATTTACTACAACCTGAAGGTTTTCGCATCACACGAATTAGAGAAAGAAACAAGGTGTGCTATCGCCTTCACTATCTCCCGGAATCCATCTTCATAAATCTCTCTCTCCTTGTCTTCAGTCTTCCTCCAATCCCCCCTTTTTGCCTCAAAATCGCTCCTTTTTTATACCTCGGAACTCGAGCCCATTAATGGCCTAAAAAATCAAAACTTTTAGAGCTCCCGTTTTGGAATGGGAGACCTCGCTACGCCGCGGTGAAGGGAGATTCGCCGCGGTGTACCCGAGGCACTCGTGATTCGGGTCTTCAGTTCACGCAAATGTAGTTCTCGGTCAGAATGTAACGACTCGTTCAACTCGACCTCGTCATGGATCTCGAAACAAAACCCTGTGAGGCTCGTTTTAATTCTTTTTATTTATTTTGTATTAAATTTTCTTTTCAAAATGTATGAACTTAACTCGCCCAACCCGAAAAGACGTATCCAAAACTGAGCTCTACGCATTCGACGTGTTCATTTATCTTATCAAAATTTTATTTATGTCATTCGCTTAGGGCTTAATTGCTTAAGATTTCTAAATGGTAGGCCCATAAACATTTACTCTTATACAATTCGTTTACAAAATGGCTCATCTTGCTTTTACAAATGATACACAAAAACAATGGTTCAAAGTTCAACTCTTTTGTTCACAAAATATCACATTTTCAAAAGATATGATATGCAAATGACGGGGTATATACTTATACTTCGCAACTTTCTCTATGACTCTGCGCTCCTTGATCTTGCCTTCTTTCCTGTTTACTTGAAACCTGCATAGATAGTCCTATACACTAAGCATTTTCATGCTTAGTGGTTCTATACAGTTCTATTCCAATTTTCAATTTAACATGACATGCGTTTATCATAAAACCATGCCTTTATATCAAACATACACGTGCTCATTCATTTTCACATGCTTTCACTTTACAAATTATTGATCATATAAATTATTTATTTTCACATGCAACAAATCATTCGACAATTCAATTCATGAGATTTAAACATACACTCAAAAGGATGTGTTTAGTTTACAAATCCCATTTACACTCATCACGTTTGTTATTTCACTTTGTCTATACAATTCACATTTATGACGGATTCCATTCGAATCTCGCTATTTTATATTCGTAATGTGCTTACACATTTCACAATTTCGTCTCCCATCACACCGATGCTGATTAGTGCACCCGATATGGTATTTAAATGTCATACACCATCAAGACGATGCCATTGGTGCATCCCTACCAAGTGGGACATCGATTACCAGTTGCGCCTTCATGACTCCGATCTCACCGTGAACTCCGCCATGTCAGGTCGTTGGTTATATCGATTCAATTCAAAATGTCAAGAATTGACCACCGCTACACCAATTAATCACTCATATGCAATTAATTGTCAAACATTTCAAATATCACATTTTCAAATCCATATGCACTTTCGTAATATCATTTCAAAGATATACTCATTCCATATAATCATTTCAAATTTATTTGGTATTCTACCAAAACACTTGAAATAAGGATAGAGTTAGTGAATAAAACCAAGCCGTTTGCCTAGCTTCCTTCCCTTTCGATCTGTCCTGTTAGGTGATCCTCACTCGTCCTTAGTCAATAAATATCATGCCACTTTTAGTGGATAAACAATTATTATACATTTTTATTAAATGTCGATTAATTTTCGTTATTCGCTTGGCCGAGGCAGCGAGGTACGGTATGTTTTTCATTTAGGTTTGTCCATTAATCATTTATTAGGGTCCTTAAACTATCAGGGTACAAATACGAGGTGTCTCGAAACAAAAACTAAACTACTCCACCACGACTAAGATTTCGCTTATGGCGTAGCACTCGCTACACACAAGACTTTGCCTCGACGTAGCAGAGGGCCACGCCGCAGTCCTGTGGGGACCTTTAGACCCTCGGCCTCACCACAGCCGAGGCAACCCTTTCACAAGGGCGATGACTTCGCCACGGCGAGGGTGCCCTTCGTTGCGACAAAGGGGCCTGTTTTGCCCAGATTCCCATTTTCCTTCTTTTTGCAATTTTTCTCAAAAAAATCCTAAAAAAAAACCAAACTAAAACATGGGATTCACTCCCAAAGACATCCAAATACCATTCTAAACCAACCATGAGCAAAACCCATTGATGGATTAGGGTTTTTTTAACCCAAAGAGCAAGCCCCACATAAATCTCTTGATCTTCACACACAAAACCCTAGCTTTTCCTCTCGCAAGCTCTTCCACACATTTTTGCTCAAATGAGCATTCTAAGACCAATATGGTCTAATATCACTTATTTCTCCTAAGGCCATGTTTGGCACTTTAATAAATCCCATTTCTCATTTTTGGCATTTTAACTCTTCATTTCACTTTCATTTATCATTTAATTCACTTTGGCATTTAAGCTCGTTCCCATTAAACCCTTAGGTCTTCGTTTACACATTTCCAAATTTGCCCTTTTCCACTTTGGTTTATTTCCAGGTTCCATCAATTTCTCATTTTAGCATATAATACTTAATCATATGGTCACATTTTCATTTCACTTTTCACTATTTAACAATTTATCAGTTTTCCTGGAAAAACCCAAGTTGGCTCAATTTATACCCGGAATATATAATAAAATTTATTATAAAAATTAGGTACAAGTGTTAGAGTCAATCTCATGCTACAAGGTGGGTCGCCCACGTCAGGTACCCAAGGCGCCACGGTGCACTTCTTTTGTTTCTTTCTTTCGTTTTGGTTCTTTCATTATTTCCTTTTTATTCAAATATCCCATGTTCTGTTTAAACATTATAGTATAGGGATTAGCGCAATATTAGTGAATATAAATGTGAATCATGTTAAGCTATAAAAACACATAGAAATTGTACTGAAATGCATGCATGATTCACTCCGATCACGTCCATACTTGTACCATGGAATTCTTCCACTCCATGCTTTCTTACTAAATCACTCGGAGCTCGAGGGGCTATGAGTCGATTTAAGACCCTTGCCATATTCTGAGAGATTTTTACCAACGCTTCCGTTGAAGCATATTCATTTGTCGTTAAATCAAACGGACCAAAAACAGATTTATCCAAAAGATTTAAGCTTTCAGTTGTTTCATCTACAGCTTCATGAGGTGGATCCATTCTAGACAATATACAAAACAAGGACATCCGCATTAGGCCAACACATTACTATGTAGGTACATCCCTAATCTAAGACTCTTCCAGAAACGCCTAAACCTAGGCTCTGATACCAACTTTTGTCACGCCCAACCCCGCCTAGTGGCTTGGGGAAGGCGCACATAATCGACTCTTACTTGCTTTTAGGACATTGGTGACCCCAAGTCTTATAACGGAATCAAAATATCATATACAAAAGTACAAAAATAAAACTACCACCGTGTTGGTGTTTACAATGACAATACATACAGTCCTGAGTCCCATTTACATATACATATACAAAAAAAAAACTCAGACATTTACATAACTGAAAGACACCCAAGTGATGGACCCCCATGTGCCGCTCCAAAGAAGATGAAGATGGCGCACGTCCTCCTTCGCACCTACACCTGACAAAACCCGTGCTAAGCTTAACGCTTAGTATGAAACATATGACTTATATAAGTACACATGCATTGATACTCTTGTACAATAAGCATATAATAGTAATAGATATACAGTAGCAGATATCATAATTTCTCATGAATTCATATAACAAACTAATACACATACTTGTACTTATAAAAGGCTTATACTTATCTAGATCTCACGTAGGAGCTACAGAGCTTAAACTTATACGGAGATACCCGTAGGTACTATAGAGCTTATACACATACAGAGGTACCCGTAGGTACTACAGAACTTATACTTATACAGAGGTACCCGTAGGTACTATAGAGCTTATACTTATACGGAGGTACATTACTTTACTCTTATTTGTTATTCAGACTTTTATCATATAACCAAGGCTGACTACTCGACTAGCACAAGAAATGAGTAGACACAATAAGTACCCGAAGGCACGATACAACATTGAGGTGTCGTGAGTTACTGCTTGGCGTCAAGACCGATCGTAGATGTGCCTCGCCCATGTAACGTATGTCGTAGCACTACCGTGGAGTGCCGGCTAATGATCGAGACGTGCCTTCCCACGTAACAGAAGTGTTGTAGTACTAGCAAGAGTGCCGAAGCATTGATTAGAGGCGTGTTTCACCACAGAATGTATGTCGTATATCTAGCAGGAGTGCCACATTGATCGTAGAGTACTAAGCATTGATCGAGTACCAGTACTATACATGCTTGCCCATTACAATGTATAAGCCATGCCATTCAATATCCGGGTCTTAAAGTGTACTCTACATTTATATGTGTTCAGGAACTTACTATCTTATCATAAGGGCACTAAGTTTGCCACATCGAACTCGCCATGTGATTAGTGCCCAAAAAGTGCAATTTTGAACCCTATATTAGATAGGTTTTGAGTGCTTTTTGTGCACTAATCATGTCATTAATGCCAATTGAAGTGTTCAAGTCTTCTTAGTACCACTTATGCCATTTGTAGGTATTTTCATTGTTTCATGTGTTTACACTTGAGTTCAATTTCGAGTCAAATGATGAATCATGAAGATTGGATTCCAATGTTCACCATCAACCAGCCCAAGAATCAATGAGAAACCAAGGCAAAGTGAAGAAAATCGATGCGCAGAAGACAGATGTAAGATCAACAGCAGGAATTTTCGCTAGAGTCGCAAAATTTTCGCTAGGAGGCTAAATTTCGCAGAACCTTAGCTTTAAAATTTCAGTAACCTTAGCGAAATCTCCAAATTTCGCTGTGACCAATCTCAGCCGCTTAGGCACCATTTTTAGCTTAAAATACCCGATTACTATTTACAACAATTTCGCTTAGTTATTTAAATTGCTTTAGCGAATTTCATTTATAGTTCGGTGATTTCTAGTTAGCGAAATTCCTTCACTTAGCGAAATTTAATGCCTCATGTTGTAATTAATGCCAACCAACTTCAAATTTGGTGTATTACTTTCGTCTTTAACTTAGCCAAATTTAGGTTTTTTGTATTTTCATGCCTCGAGGTACCTATAAGCCCCTCTCTTTTGTAATGTATATAGAGAATTTTGGGGAGAAACAATTAGGAGGAGAGGAAGGACTGTGTGCTACTGAAATAAAGTCTCGTATTTTTAATTAGGGTTTTGCTTTTTCCTTCTCTCTCTCCTCTTTCTCTTCTTACTTTCTTGGCCGCAACACCCTCCCGAGGATGGACAACTCAAGAGATGCTTGGCTGTAAGCCTCCTCTTTGAAGAGGAAGGAAGCTAGCTTGGTGGTGGGCATATGCATGTTGTCCTCTTGTATTAAAGCCATAGGTACCGTGTTTATGACCCCATCTTCTCAAATTAGGCCGAATAGCATTGAATGTTATGCACTACAATACTTCCATAAAGTAGGATACAAAGGTATACTTAATGCTAGATGCACTCGTGGTTCTTAGATGGTCTTTACGGAGAGCCTCCTAAAATGATATTTAAATGCTGTGGTTTCAAAACAAGAAAAGTGGCCATAGATGCATGTTACTTGTGTTGACTCATAAATAGGAGTTGATTTCAAGGGTGAGGCCTGCTGAAGCAAAGATGATCCGCTATGCCTTGGACTATAGGGTCATGTCATAACGCGAGAATAAACCCGAGGATTAATTTGTTTGCCCTAACTTACCAAGTTAGTGACCTAAATCTTCAAAGTTAACTTGCACACTTTATTTCGCTTACAATTTCGCTTTTCAACCTACTTCCACTGCTTTTTTAGCAAATCCAAGAGTCCAAATAGAAAGCCTTACCTTTCGTGCACTTATGCAAATCATTTTTAGGATGAAAACCCATCCCCGTGTTCGACCTTAGATTCACTATACTGGCAAAGAGTTTGACTACGTTAGTAGGAGGGAACTTAGTATATAAATACTGTTGATCTGAACAGCCCCACTGCGTGGCACGAATCAAATGGCGTCGTTGTCGGGGATGGTGCCAAACTATTAATGGTAAGTTAAGGTGTAGTTGTGATCCACATCACAAGTGAAGGTAACCTTTTTACCTCTTTTTGCAACTCATTGCAGGAACTCGTCAAAGACTGACAAGAATCGCAGACTGCTTCGCTTTTTCATTCATCATTTTTTTAATTATTTTGTTAGTTAATTTTAATCTTTTTTGCAAGTCTGTATGATTCTTGCTGTTCTAAATTTTGTAACAAGTGTTTATAACAAAGGGGAGGAGACACACGTAGATCGATAGGATAAGTGCCAATAACTCGACCAATAGTGAAGTTAGTGGAACCTGAACTGATATCATGGATCCCATAATTCCGAGGAACAATGTGAGTCAACCAAGAACCTCATGAATCCAAATGCCTATAGAACCAAGGAAACACACCCTCCTAGAGTTAGTGCCCCATCCGTATCATTCCTCCCGTCGAAGATGTATGTTGAGGCCATATTCGTACCCCTACTCCCCACATATCATGCTATGGAAAATGAAAATCCATACACTCATATTAGGGATTTTGAGGAGGTTTGCACTACCTTCAAGGAAGGTATGATGGACATGGATTTGCTGAAGCTAAAAGCATTTCCATTGACTCTAAAGGACAAGGCTAAGATACGGCTCAACTCACGGAGCCTAGAACCATTAGAACAATTAGCCGCAGCGTAATTCCCGGGCAGTTCTTCGCTCATAAGACCAATAATTTGAAAGACAAATTTATACCTTTGTAGCTCAGATGGTGAGAGATTTTACCGTTGTTGGAAAGATTTATGGAACCATCGCCCGTCCACATCACGGGTTTGGATACATGGATGTTTGTGAACCACTCTACGGTGGTATGTCTCCCGCCATGAGGCAACTTTGGAACTATGTGGGGGAGACTTTGGCAAGCACCCGATGAAGCCATGGATTTTTAAATTACGTGGTTGAAACTTCTAAGGGTTGGGATGAGCCTAACCCTAGAGAAATGGATAGATGAGACCACCACCAACCTAAGGCGACAGAATGTACAAGACCGCTGTAATAGGGGCCAGATGAGAGCTGGGGATTTAACCCTAGCAAGGAAAGTGGAGGAGCCGGAAAGCAAATGTACTCCAAGAGGTGCATGCTGCAGTGATCGAAAAATCCCGGCATACCCAACTTGCACCACTTCCAACTGCACCCAAAGAGAATCGTGTCCCAGGCCCCCAAAGGAAGGATTCACGTCGTAATGTGCAAACACTCGTAGTACAATACAAGCCACAACAACTACTCCATATGGTAATACCCACAATCTAATTGAGGAATCACCCTAACCTCTCATGAGACCCAAACCCCCGCTTATGTACTCCCTGTGTGCCAAACCCGCCTTGGTTCCCCACATACCACAACAACCATCATCCTCTTCTCCGCAGAACAAGCCATATTGAATTCCGAGTAAGGTGGTAAAATTTTGTTGAGGAACAAAAAGGAATTAATGTGCAACTGGCACAAAGGATTGATACTGTAGAAAGTACATCGAATAAGAGAATAGATGGGCTTGAGAGCACTCTAAACCAGAAAATTGATAACCCGCGTATTTTGACCGCCAAGATCAACAAGTTGCTGGGGAGGGTACAAGAAAGAGGGAGGTTTCCCTCTCAAACACTTCCAAATCCTAAGGGAATTCATGAAGTAGGGTCATCCAACAATTCGGGAATGGATGAGGTTAAGGCTATAATTACCCCGAGAAAGAGGCGATCACCATGCCAAAACCCCGTTGAAAAATCCATGCAAGGAGAAGTTAATCATAGCCGGAGCATATTCTCCTAAATGAAGATTCAATGAAATACCGCATACCACTTCCATTTCCACAAGCACTAGAGGTAAGAAGAAGGCATCTCTACCAAGGTGCATTTTAGAGGTCTTAAGGCAAGTGAAGGTTAACATACCTCTTTCTCGACATAATCAAACAAAGTTGCTCGCTTATGCAAAATTTTTGAAAGATCTTTGCACAATCAAGAAGGGATTAGGCATTAGAAGAAGTATTTCTCACTGAACAAGTCAGTGCCATATCCAAAGCAATACCCTCGCCAAATACAAGGATCTAGGATTCCCACAATTTCAACAATATCGTGGAATTGCATAGAAAGTCCTTGCTCGATTTAAAGAGCCAAGTGAACCTAATGTCGTATTCGTGATAGCATCTAGGTTTAGGAACTTAAACCTACCAACATCACACTATCATTGGCCGATAGATCAGTGAAAATCCCTAAGGGGATAGTTGAGGATGTCTTAGTAAAAATAGACAAATTCTACTACCCAGTAGATTTTGTAGTGCTCGACACCGAGCCAATTGCAAATGAGCCCAATCATGTGCCAATCATATTAGGAAGACCATTTCTAGCCACAGCCAATGCAATAATAAATTGTCGGAATGGAGTCATGCAACTTACCTTTGGTAACATGACCTGAGTTGAATATTCTATTGGAACAACAAAAACATGAGTTGCTAGAAAATGAAAATCATATCAATCGATGAAGTTGTTTCAATCGGGTCACAGCAGGAAAGCAAAACGTCCGTGAATTGCAAGAAGTAACCACCAAGGAGATGAAGAAAAAATTGGTCTGCTATCAACACCAACCGTAGCCATTGCTCAATTCAAAAGCCATCAGTGAGGAGCAGATCAACATTTGGGCACCCAACACTATGGAGTCACCCCAGGCTACTGTAGGGGTTGAGGAGATCATTCTCTCCTTGAGTAATATTTGAAATTGAACTGGTCCGTTTTCAAACCTGATCATAGCTCAACAATTTTGCTTTTTGTCTTAATTTAGTTAATTTTGATACTCTCGCTATTTTTAGAAAGTTTCAAATTGGGCTAGCTTTGTTTTGTTAGTACTTAATTTATATATTATAGTATATGTGTATTCAATTCCAATTGTAGATCATATAGTAAATTTTCTAATTAATAATTTTTGTTTTATATAATATAATACTCACTTAATTTTAAAAAAATTTTTTTATTACATGAAGACTAGCAGGCCACCCGCTAAGTATAGCGAAAATTTGGTACAGAGACCCTTCAAGGCCCATTTTCGTTCTATATAAACAGGGGAGGGGGTTTGCCAAATGCCACTCTCATATTCTCCCCTCCCAAATGGGGGCCCTCGAAGCTCTGCCACGCCGCCACCGCACGCCGGATGGCGCTCGCACGACCGAGCCGTCACGCCTCATCGTGAGCCCCGCACCTTAGCCCCGCCCGCATTCTCCAGCCACGCGCGCACGGAGCCCCGACCGAGCCCACCACGCGCACAGCGCCCCGGTGTTCACAACCGGCACGCCGCCCCACTGAGCCATTTTCGCCGCCCCGCGTTCGCCGACATTTCGCCCGCCGCGATTTGGCCATCGGTTTCGCTATCCCGCAGCCGTGGTTTCAAACGGCACGCGGAGCTCTGGGCTGTCGAGTTCTACTGTGAGTGATCTGGGCCACCTCCAGAGAGCCTCAAGCCGTACATTGCAGCCCCCCGCCATTTACAAAGTGAGTCGAGCCCTTTTCATTTTATTTCGATTTCGTATATGGTTCAGACCGAGGTGGGTCCCGTCGGGCCGGGTGATTCAGCACGCCGAGAGAGAGGCCCCAGCCCAAATCCCAGCCCAAAGACCATCACTGGGCCCCGAGACCGTACCGGAGTGAGCCTCTCGATTCGACGTTATCGTGACACGCAGCCGGACCCTGCCCCATCACAGCCCTGAGGAGAGTTAGGAGGGCCCGGCCCATGCCGCCCGCACATCGGGCCCAAAGAGTCATCATCCTCCTACCGTTGTACCACCAGCTCACATCCGTCGCGGAGGCGACTTCATCACCTCACCGTCGCCCGCCCCGAGGATTCTGGAGGCCATCGTCAGAGGGAACCCCATTCCGGGAATGCGACCCACCGCTAGAGAGTTTCATCGTGAGTCATATTATGACGCCCGCGCCGAGGGTTGATTCTAGATACCGGAGTCTATATAGCCGATCGAGGAGTATTCACCCTACCTTCACGAATTCTCAGCATATATCCGAGAGTAGTGCCGCAGCTTCTACCACCCATGACATCCAGGGAGGAGATACCACATGAGTTTCGGGCCAAAGATTGATGACCGCCCTGTACTTAGAGCGGTCGATATTTCGCCAAAGACGGGGCTTGCATGCCCGCCGCGCAATGCCGAGGGTTACAGAGAGGGGCCCCCACCCACCTCACAGTGAGAGGCGGTTCCAGATCTGGCCAAAGACGGCTGGGCCTGAATCCAGATTTTACCCGAGGCAGCCCCACTTTATGCCAGACCACCGACATGACGAGCTTATTCCCTCCGCAAAGATTATGTGCGCAGGAGGGGGAGCATCCCGAGGCGCTTTACCGGACCGAGAGAGCCTTGGCTCAGCCCCTCCGAAATGGGTGATGGCCTCTCTGTCAGCAGCTTCGAGGAGAAGGTCCATCTGAAGGACCTGGCACGAGCGGAGAGCATCCCACTACTTATGCCAGACTCCTCTGCCATGTTCTCGAGCATATGGATTCCCCTTGGAGTGGAGCCCGCATCGAGATGAGGGTCTTGGCTGCCCCCCGGTCATGTCGAGCATGACCATGCCTCGTATCTTCCACTCTACGACCACGGTGGACTGTGGAGGAGGCACCCGGGTCAGGAGGCCGAGGACCGCCATACAGATGATATACCCAAGCCCCCGACCCGGTGATACAAAGAGAGTCCTGGGCTCCACGATGTCATCTCCATCCCCTCCACGCATTTCACATCGCAGCAGCTGATACTCCCGCCCATCCTATTCAAAGACAATTCATTCGCCTGAGTATTACCATGTCGCCTCGAGAGAGATAGCTGGTGATGGATGCTATCTCCGCTTCTCACTAGCAAACACAGTGCACTCCAGATCGAGGTCAGTCTGCCATTCCATGTCGACACAGATTATGACCCACCTGGGTCTTCCCCATGTTCCTAATCAGAGAGAGGACCCACCACAGCCCGCCGCTTCTTTTGGATGTTCTGTCAGAAGAAGAAAGAAGCCTACAAAGCCCACCACCACCACCACCAGCAAAGTGAGGTGGTTAGGCTTTTATGATTTTGTATAGCACGCCACAAACGCCACTGATCTGGATTAGATATTTATGTATTAGCCATAGTAGTAAATGATACTTTCGTGATGTTTAGCTTGATATTCATGGTTAGCCACTTTGGCTATATCAAAGCTATTCATTTATATATATACTACCATATATCATGTTTTGTGCCTTACCATGTGTGGCTTTTTCTTTCACTGAATAATTGATCTTCCATACACTGACACCAGGTTTTATGTCAGGGAAATTGTACACCGCTTGTCACCTCTATGTGTTAGAACAAATTCCATGCTTGAAACAATTTTGGTCACTTACGCCCAAAGATGCTCAACTTGAAATTTTCCCTTATGCTAATTCACACACCGCACCCGCATTATTTCAATAGGCTGTGAATTTGTTCGCTTTCTGCTTGCATAGCCGGCCTTAGCGGCTGCTGGGTAACCTAGGATAGGTTTGTGTTACCCATACTTGAAGACCAATGTTGTCTTCCAAAAATAAAAAGAAAAGAAAAAGCAAAAAGAAAAAGAAAAAGAAAAGAAGAAAAAGAAAATAAAGTCGTGAAGTTTTGCCTTGAAACCCGAGCACGGTCCGAGGTGTATGGCGAAAAGCCTGAAACTGATGCCCTAAACCTTAATCGTCAGAGTCATCGATTTAGTGTTTGTTACATGGGTGGATAGGTAGAGTCTAACGATTTGTAGGTGCTTGATTTTCTCGGGGTCATAATGAGTCCGGTGAAGCCTCGAGAGTTTGTGGTCAAGGATCCTTTCGCTTGATGCCCTAAACCTTAATCGTCAGAGTCACTCCAAGGCATCTCGCATAATTCCGACTTTCGTGAAGTCGACTTTAAGCATCGCTCCTACAATGTAGTCAACAAAGAAAGAAGTGAGTAACTATCCTTATCTAGGTTGTTCAACAACTAAGGCCATGTCGCTAAGCAGGTTGGGGGAGGAGACAAATTTTGCAATTTATTAGCTTAATCAAGTTATATAAAGAACCATTAGACTTATGGAAATTCAAGTTGAGAATCAGGAACCAAGATCGACCTAGAATTGTTCTTGTATGGATTTAGTTCTTTCATATCACTTACAATTGTGATGTCAATTTTTCGCTTTAAAAGCAATATTTATATGTGCACATCTTTTTGAATCATAAACTTTTTTGGGTAAAATTACTACATGCATCTCCTTTGTTTTTGCATTGCTAAGGACTAGCAACGCTTTGAGGTGTGATTAGTGCCCAAAAGTGCAATTTTGAACCCTATATTAGATAGGTTTTGAGTGCTTTTGTGCACTAATCATGTCATTAATGCCAATTGAAGTGTTCAAGTCTTCTTAGTACCACTTCTGTGCTTACTTGTGAGGCATTGGGTTGTTCTCAGGTGCTCATGCACTCTGGGAGTTCAATTTGAGTCAAATGATAAATCATGAAGATTGATTTCAATGTTCGCCTCATCAACCACCAAGAATCAATGAGAAAACCAAGCAAGAAGAAAATTGATGCAAAGAGGAAGACAGGAGTGAAGATCAACAAAGCAGGAATTTTCGCTAGAGCTGCGGTACTTTGCCAGGATCGCAAAATTTCGCGAACCTTAGCTAAAATTTCGCAACCTTAGCGAAACTCAAATTCCGCTTAGACCACCTGGGCCATAGTGGGCACCATTTTAGCTTAAAATACCGACTCGCTGATCACAACACTCGCTTGTTATGAATTTTAGCTAGCTTAAATTACCCGGCTTTGGGCCGAATGGCCATGAGGCTGGTGATTTCGCTAGCTAGCGAAATTCTTCAGCTTAGCGAAATTTAATGCCTCGTCATGTTTTGTAATTAATGCTAACCGACTTCAAATTTGTATACTTGGCCCTTAACTTAAATTTTTGTAGGTTTTTTGTATTTTCATGCCTTGAGGTGGCCTATATAAACCCCTCTCTTTTTGTAATAAATATAGAATTTTGGGGGAGAACAAGGGGAGGAGAGAAGAATTTGTAAGTTTTCATTTTTGTAAATAAAGTCGTATTTTTAATTAGGTTTTGCTTTTCTCCCTTCTCTCTCCTCTTTCTCTTACTTTCGCTGCCAAACACCCTTCGAGAATGACAACTCAGAGATGCTGGCTGCCTCCTTTCTTTGAAGAGGAAGGAAGCAGCTTGGTGGTGGGGGCATATGCATGTTGTCCTCTCTTGTATTAAAAGCCATAGGTACTGTGTTTATGACCCCATCTTTCTCAAATTAGGTTGAATAGCATTGAATGTTATTAATTCGCCAATACTCTCCATGTTTTAGGATACAGTGGCTACTTAATGCTAGATGCAATCAGGTTCTTTAGATGGTCTTTACGCCTTCCGAAATGATATTTAAATGCTAGGTTTCAAACAAAGAAAAAGGCCATAGATGGCTGTTACTGTGTTGACCTGGGCCAGGAGTTGATTTCAAGGGTGAGGTTTGCTGTTAAACATAGATCCGGTTATGCCTGGACTATAGGTCGCATGTCATAACGCCGAGGATAAACCCGAGATACTGATCATTCCTAACTTACCAAGTTAGCACCTAAATCTTCAAAGTTAACTTTTCACACTTTTACTTCAGCTTATAATTTCGCCTTTCAACCCTTACTTCCAATCGTTTTTGAAGCAAACCAAAGAGTCCAAATAGAAAGCCTTACCTTCGTGCACTTATGGAAATCATTTTTAGGATGAAAACCCATCCTCGTGTTCGACCCTAGATCACTATACCGGCAAGAGTTTGACTACTACAGTGAGGGAGGAACTTAGGTATATAAATATTGTTGATTCACCCAAATTACCGTGGCAATCGAATCACCATGGTGAAGCAAAGACTGCTAAGCTACGAGGTACTACTTAATTTTTTTCTTTTACCTCACAAACATGAATGGATCCCTTTCATACACTTATAGGGTCCTCATTAGTCCAATAGACAAGTCTTCAGGATAACGGAATAGAAAAACAAAAAAAAACACATAAATTTCCATGTTATGAACAGTGGCTACGCCACGGCATACCCCAGGCTTAGCCAAGCCTCCTCTCGGCCACACCGCGGCGTGGACATGCCACGCCTTGGCGTGGACCTACGCCGTTGCATGGGAATCCCTACACCGTGGCGTAGGACCTTATATTTGGCCAAATTTTTGCTGATTTTGTCCCTTTTTCAGAAATCCAACTAACAACCAAAAATAATCCAAAAACATCACCAAAAACAACTCTCAAATGGGTTCTAACCCAACCAAAATTAAACATAGAGATTAATTAGGGTTTTTCCAAACCCAAACTCATGTACTTGTAAGTTAGGTTAACTTCCTATCACCCAAACATGTATCCTTACATCATAAACAAGAATTCATACTCCAAGGGAGGATTCCATACTCCCAACAAGTATTCATACTCTTTAACACCTCAAACCCTCACTCAAGGAACTAGATCAAGAACCCAAGAATCCTTAGAAAACCATAATAACCCATACGAAATCCATACAAGACTTAACAAGTTCGCATCCATACCAAACCGTAGAAATCCCTATAAGTATCCAAACCTTTCTTGGCTTCCTCTTCTTCTTCTCTTCTTCCTCTTCTTCTTCTCCCTTCACGTATGAACCTCTCCCAAAATGAGAGACCAACTTGGTCTTATCCCATTTTGGTCTAATTTCCCTTTTATTGCTCTTTGGTCCTTCATCTCTCCTCTATTTGCACCACAAGTTATTCATATTTCCATGATAGCATATAATCTTTTTATATTATGACTTTTGTGTCCTGTTTTGACAAATTCCACTTTTACCCTCATATCTTGTACAATTTTCTTGCTTCCCAATTACTGCTGCATTTAAATTTACTAAAATCAAATATGTTCAAATATTCAAACATTTGAAAACGACTTCGTATATTTTGGGGTGTTACATTCTCTACAAGCAGCAAAGACTCCTCAGGGAACTCATTATTAATGGGAGGACTATGGGAGTCATGAGCTATGGTCAATCTGGAGAGATAATCTGCCACTACATTCTCCACCCCCTTCTTATCTTTGATTTGAAGGTTAAATTCCTAGAGTAAGAGAACCCACTTGATAAGCCTTGCCTTAGCATCTTGTTTAGTTAATAGGTACTTCAAAGTAGAGTGGTCTATAAAAATAACAATGAATGACCACACCAAGTATGCTCTGAATTTGTCAAAGGCGTAGGGCTTCCCATCTTCTCTCTACCCAAGAGTTGCCCCAATGGCAAAATCACTTGCATCACACATTACTTCAAAGGGTAGTTTCCAGTTGCTTGCTCTCACTATAGGTGCAGTATTCAAGTGTGATTTGAGCTCCTCGAAGCTCTTTTGGAATCTTCCATCCCAAACAAATTTGGTATCCTTGACCAGCAGCTTGCAGAGGGGTTTTGCAACTTTGAAAAGCCTTTAATAAACCTCCTGTAGAAACCTACATGGCCAAGGAATCGCTTTCACTACCTAACATTCGCGGAGGCAGAGCTTAGAAATAAGCTCAACCTTGGCTTTATCAACCTCAATTCCCTTGTTGGAGATGACATGTCTAAGAACTATTCCTTGATTTACCATAAAATGGCACTTTCTCCCAGTTAAGCACCAAGTTTTTCTCGATGCATCTATTTAGAACAATCTCAAGGTTAGCCAAGCACTCCTAAAAAGTGCCCCCATATATGGTGATGTCATCCATGTACACTTCCATAATGCGTTCTACCATATCACTGAAGATACTGAGCATACTCCTTTGGAAAGTGGCAGGTGCATTGCAGGGGCCAAAATGCATTCGCCTATAGGCATAAGTCCCAAAGGGGCAAGTGAAGGTGGTATTTTCTTAGTCCTCCATAGCAATTTCGATATGAAAATATCCGGAGTAGCCATCTAGAAAACAATAAAATGGGTGCTCAGAAACTCTCTCTAGAAGTTGATCCATGAAGGGTAAGGGGAAATGGCCCTTCCTTGTCACTACATTTAGTCTTCTGTAATCTATACATACCTTCCAACCTGTGGTAAGGCGAGTAGGCATATCTTCTCCCTCTCGTCAGACAATAGTCACCCCGACTTTAGGCACGACCCGAGCAGGGCTCACCCAGGACTATCTAAAATGGTAGATAATGCCTACTTCACAAAGAATTTTAGAACTTCAGCGCGCACTACCTCTTGCATGTGGGGATTCAATCGCCTATGTGGGTTGCCACACCGTTTGGCTTCCTCCCTCCTCTGCATGTGATGAGTGCAAACCAAAGGGCTAATTCCCTTTAAATATGAGATTTTCCATCCAATGGCTTGTTTACACTTCCTGAGGACTCCAAGCAACTTGTCTTTCTGTGGGGCATTTAGGGATGAAGAAATAACCACAGGGCATTGGTCGCCCTCCTCTAGGTATGCATATTTCAATTCTATGGATAGGGGTTTGAGATCAAGCTTTAGGGGCTCTTCATTCTCTTTGTCTGTGAAACCCCGAGAAAATCCAATTTTCTCAAAAATGGCAAAACGGTAATTTCGGTTGAAAACTGGAAATTCTCTAGATCTCGGATGACGAAACGGACTGCGCCGTTAAATTCGTCTCGTGAAATCTAGTGACCCAGAAAAGTTTCGTCAAATTCTGAGATAGTCGGAATATTTTACGAATTTCTAAGAGATAAATCGCTAGTAACTCAGGGACGAGATTTTTACGAAAATCTCAGAAGTCAGAAAATGGCTTGAGTTAAAGTTCATTTAAAATAAGTGAACTGAAAAGAAATAAAATTTTTCGGGATAGAAATGGACCCGAATGGGACAATAGAAATCGTTTATCCAAATGATAATAATAATAATATAATATTATAATAATAATAAAAAGGAAAAAATATCATCAAAAGGAGAGAGACGGCGTGCAGAGAGAGGAAGTGGAATGGTGACTCATGCCATTTGAAGATATTTTGTAACAAATATAAAAAAAAATGTAATTAAGTGGAAATTAATGTGGGTAAAAATATCTTAGGAAAGAGAGGAAGGCTTCTCTTTGCGGGGAAATCGGTTCGGTGGGATAAGGAAGAAAGAAAGAAAAAAACAAGAGAAAGGGAGGAGCGTGGGGAGGGAGAAAGCAGTTTTTATTTTTCTTTTCTTTGTTTCTTTAATGGAATTCGTGAGATGAGTCGGTTTCTTGGACCAAAAGCAAAGTGGTTCTACGCATTGAGGACTACACGTGGGCACCGGTTTCGGGAGTTTTTGACAAACTCTATGAGGTAGGGGTTTTATCCTACTTGTTTTACCCCTTGTTTAAGTGTTTTGTGATGTTTGTGTTGGTTTGAGGCCGTGAGTGGCCGTTTGATCGGTCCCAAATCTTGGGCAAAGTAGTATGAAGATTTTAGGGCACGTGTGGGCGGTCGGGTAACGATTATTAATTTGTTTGGGAATATAGATCATAATTTATTCAATAAATTATGTTTGGTGTAGGAGGCCGGAAGTAGAATGGTCGGTTCCACAGAGGAACGATGTAGGAGGAAGTGAAATTTGCCAGTGGGCCAGCCCGCGCAATTACATTTTGGGGCTGCAAAAAACGGTCGGTTGTATGAAATGGACCATAAATGTCCATGTGTGTTTTTGAAAACACTTGAGAATTGTTTGATGTGAATGGTTTTGGAACATATTGTGAAATAGATAGAGATTATAAGACATGGTTTAATGTGTTAAACCAATGACCTGGAAGTATATGGAATTAAATTGTGTTTGTAAGCCATTGGAGATGATAATGTAAATTGCTCAAGTGAGCTAAATTGATTGATGGTTGATGTGTTGAATTACATGTGTGTAATTGTAGTTGATTGAAAATATGCATATTGACATATTGTATAAATGGTTTTGAAAATGGCATAATGCATTTCATATGCAACTGACGACACAGAAGTTAGAGTGTGAGTGCATGACATGGTTTGCATAAACGGACATGGTTGCGAAAAGGAATTTCACGGGATGTGGGAGGAATTGGGTTGGAGATGGGCCAACGGATCATTTCGAATGAGGACCGTAGCTGTTTCGGAAGCTCTGACCAATTCGCCTCGGAGGAATTCGTCCCGTATTTTCTGCAGAATATTTGGTAGTATATTTCAAGAACAAAAAGATTTGTTTTGAAAATGATTATTTTTCTCATAATATGGCTTAGGCAAATGTGAGTGAGTGAATGAGGGCTTCGTGACATGGGGTGATCATGTAGACATTCAAGTAGGATCGCGTATTTACTCGAATGTGTGTTTATTTTGGAGCATTGCATATGCACTTAGGTGGTTAACCCATTTAGGGTGATTCCACTGCGGGCGTAGCTCACCGTCGAGGGACTATTTTTCAGTGCGGGGCGCTCGAAGGCGGCTCATTTAGAGCGATTTTGAAAAGAAAGCTAGGTTTGTGGCTTTGATGGTTTTTGGATATAACATGTATTAGAATTGTAGATTTTAATATATGTTTGTATAAAAGTGTAATCAACTATTGAATTATTGGGAGATAATTGGAGAATAGTTGTGATATTTGTTTTTATGAGTATTGGTTTATTAGCCCAAGAGGCATTTTACTTCAGTATGGGTCTCGTGTCTGGGACAAACCAGATTTTATGAGAGGTTGTGGGGTGATGTTGGGTTGGTTTGGGTGCGTGTCTCTTATTCGACAAGGAGGATTCTTCCTTCTTTTCCAGAATAGCCGGTACATAAATCTAAGGGTTCATCTAATTTTCAGAGCTGCCCGATTTCTCTATCAGTGCCTTTATAATTTGTTGCTCACCATTCTTCCACAATGGTGTCAATCAAACACACCTCTTCTAGGTCTTCTTCCTCAGATGCTTTTTGTTGATGTGAAAAATGTTGAGCTCCAGTGTCATATTACCCTGCATAACCCCATTTCGACAGTTGATGATTGCATTTAAGGTAGCCAAAAATGGCCTCCCGAGTATAATGGGCACATAATTGGCTCCCACAGCTACTAGCTCAGTATCAAGAATAACAAAGTCCACTAGGTAGTAGAATTTATCCACCTACACCAAAACATCTTCAACAGTGCCCTTGGGAATTTTTACTTACCTGTCTGCTAAAGCCAAGGTGATGGTGGTGGGTTTCAATTCCCTTAGCCCCAATTGCTTATAGACTTAATAAGGTAATAAGTTAACACTGGCCCCAAATCTAGTAATGCCTTCTCTACACAAGTTCTTCCAATGTTCACTGATATGGTGGGACACCCTGAATCTTTGTACTTCATTGGAGTCTTGCACTGTATGATGGCACTCACCTGCTCTATCAAAAAGGCCTTCTGTCACACACCGATTCCCGGTCGGACCAGAATGGCGAATCCGAACCGGGTTCAAGGCGCGAGACTATATACTGGGACTCTTTACCTGTTTTTTTTTTTCTCAGAGCTGAACTTGTACCTATGGGTATCTGGCTTGATTTTTTGTAATAACAAAATCATTTATATACTCTGAAAGAACACCACGAGAGTGGTGTCCATCAAAATCTATACATATCACTGGAGTCCCATTTACATATACAAAACTATGCTTTTACATTTACAAATCGGAAGCGCGAACCTATATGTAGTGAACCTCTTAGTGTGCTTGCCAGTATGCGAGAAGATCGTGAGATGTCCTCCTCTGTACCTACGAATTAAAGCAGTGTTAAGCTTCAACGAGTGAAACATATCTATAACTTACTCACAGTACACATACATTTATACTAAACCATAATAAACATATAACAGTAACAGATATCAGAATCTTGATGAATTCATATAACACATTTACATACATAATTATCCTTGTAACAAACTTATGCTTGTTCAGATCTCTCATATACGGTACTGAACTTATACTTATAGCAAACTTATACTTACTCAAATCTTACACTTATGGCAGACTTATTCTTATTCCGATCTCCCGTAGGATTCATATTTATACTTATCTCCCGTAGGACACATACTTATATATATTCCTCGTATACGGTACTAAACTTATACATATACTTAGACGGAGGTACTTATCCACATACTCATACTTCTATCTATCTTATAGTTGTTCAGGTCTCTCACAGGACACATACTTGTACTTCGTATCTTATACTTGTACTACGGAGCATATCCTTGTTTTACGGATCTTATACTTGTATTATGGAGCTTATTCTTGTATTTCGGATCTTATACTTGTATTACGGATCTTATACTTGTATTACGAAGCTTATGATTGTATTTCGGATCTTATTCTTGTATTTCGGATCTTATACTTGTATTACGAAGCTTATACTTGTATTACGAAGCTTATGCTTGTATTTCGGATCTTATTCTTGTATTTCGGATCTTATACTTGTATTACGGATCTTATACTTGTATTACGGAGCATATACTTGTCTTACGAAACTTATACTTGTATTACAGAGCATATACTCGTCTTACGGATCTTATACTTGTGTTACAGAGCTTATTCTTACATTTCGGATCTTATACTTGTATTAAGGAGCATATATTTGTCTTACGGAACTTATACTTATGTTACAGAGCTTATTCTTACATTTCGGATCTTATACTTGTATTACGGATACAGAAGTACCCATAGGTACTACAGAGATTTTACTTGTACAAAAGTACCTATAGGTACTTGATGAGTATCTTAAATACTCATTTTATCCCAATGCTTTAGTTAGTTTTCTAGTGTTTTTATGTTAAATAAGTTCCCTAATGCTCTAAAAGTTCACTCCTATGATCAGGTCATCCATTTGGTGGAATTGTGCAGAATTGGTGGAAAAGCGCTACAAAAACAACGGGGGAGAGGCTGCGAGATTTTGACATTTTCAGACATCATATGAGCTCTATTGCATCAAATCCATATATGTATGGATTCTAGACTTCAAGAGCTTTCTAAGGGATACAGAACACCCAAAATTGGAGTTCGAACAAAGAAGTTATGCAAGTTCCCAAAACTTGAAGAAAATCGGCCAAACATTGCATCACCTTCAGCAGGAGGCTACTGTATTTTGACGTTTTCATAAATATATGACTCATATTGCATCAGTCATAAATGGATAGATTCTACACTTCAAGAGCTTTCCAAACGGTACCAAGAACACCCAAATCGGGTTCGTATGACAAGAGTTAATGGCCTTACGGTTGGAGCAAAAGCAGGGGGCTAGCGACAACGTCGCGACACGAGGGACAAACAATGCGACGATTGTGGAAGGCTGGCGGCGTGGCGACGTTGCCAAACAGCGATGGCGACGTTGAGGTCGATTTTGGATGGATTTTAGCCATTTTGGGCTTGTAATGGGTTAAAGCTCAAACCATAGGGATCGAGAGGACGATTGGAGCAGTTTTTGACCTTTTGAGGGAGAACAAGCTCCTTTGGATTGGAAACACCTGGGGCTTGTTCTTGGAGAGAATTTCTAGGGTTCGTTCTTGGAAGAGGAAGAACGCGGGGAAGAAAGAAGAAGATAATGGAGGAGAAAAGAGAGCTTCAACACCAAATTTGTTTTTCTCTCTTTCCTTTTCCGTTTTCTTTCTTTGATGGTTGTATTTACTTTTCAAAACATGTTTTAGTTAGTTTTAGGGTTAGATGCCAAAGACATATTTGTGTGAATCTCTCTAATTTATATTGATTGATGTTTTATTTCATATTTATGTTAGGTATTTCATTAAGAATCTTAATGATTGTGGATATTTGGCTGATATTTGCATGAATTGTGGTTTGATTCAAAATCACGAAGTGAGTTAAAATTAGACCATGGATGATTTACCATCTAATTATCATGAGATAGAGATATAAGTGAGATTAGGTGTGGTATTAAGATTTATAGGGTTTGATGCATCCTTAGTTATGATGGTTTGAGGCGGAGATGCAATATGTAGCACCACAAGGGTAGTGTGCGAATGCTCGAGAGAGATCGAATATACATTAGTTAAATCGCCATCTTCATGATGAAATTGACCATCGATTAATTGGCTTAGGAGGTTCCTTACATCATTGTTTAGGTGAAATCTATACCTTAAGGCTTTAGTCTTTATACGATCATTCTTGCATGCCTAGATTAGTGTCTTTGAATTTTTCTATAAATTTTAACATCAAATAAAGCATAGGCTATATTATTAGAGTCGGTTGCCAGTAACCCAATTCTCCGTAGAACGATACTCACTTATCTTATATTACTTGAAGCGGCAGCGTTGCTTGCGCACATAGGCGTACATTTATCACTTCGGCCTATCAAGTTTTTAGCGCGGTTCTTGCAGATTGGTCTTTTATTATGTGTGATTTGAAATAGCTTTACCTACTTTGGATATAGTTAGTCTTGTTTTATTTTCTGTTTATCGACTTTAATTTTGAATTTTATTTTTGTTTTATAGCTTTTCAATCACAATGGATCCTATCTGTCGAGTTGACAATGCATTAGTGACCTTGGCGAAGCAACTAAGAATGCAGGCAATTGGCTTATGAGCATCGAAGAAGGTGAACTGACTCAAGTGCGAAGTCAGTGTAGCAAACATATCTGGATCAATGGATTATGCTCCAATATGGGAGGTACCCCATACTTGAGCAATGTAATTTGGATGGAGCTTCTGAGCCTCATGGAATACAAGCTATGCCATTCCGCACCTCACTTAAGTCGAAGAATCAAAGCCTAGAAGAAGCTATGGATGAATTAAGAAGAGAACTGGCTGCATTTACCATGGCACAACCTGAATTTTCAGAATCAGTGGCTGAAATGGACTACTCTCAAGTTGGGTTGCCTCGGTTTTTATCCAAAATGGGATAGGTCAACCTCCACATGAAGGGAATGACAAAGTTAGAGCGACATTAGTTGAAATGAAAGAGTTCATCTTGGAATGCACAACATCTCGAGTTCAATTCATGGAATTGACAAAGGGCTAATGTTCAAATTCAGCCTTCACCATTCCAGAGCTTGAAAGAAGATGGCTCCAAAGAAGCCACTTCTTATCTCAACTGGATTAGAAAGAACAAACTAAAGAAGAGGAGAGTGAGTATAAGAAGGTAGTGTGAAAATGTATGAAACAAGAATGTGACTCTGATGTCCTTTGAAGGGACAACATGAGGATTCGCCATCTACTCTTGGGGTGAATATAAGAAGAAAGAAAACTTGAGATACAATAGAGAAATCACCTCAAGGGATAATGAAAGAACTTGAAGTTTGAAACTTGAGTGGAGAATGATGCACAAATTTTAGAAACCTTAGTTGTGAAGGAAGATGGGCCCAGAAACTCTCAGAATCACATGAAAAGACAAATGATGAAGTTGGAAAGACTATGTAGAGATGACTTTATGGGGTGAGATGCATGAGAGTGAAAAATGAAGATGACCCCAACTTTTGAGGTGGATAGTACATCATTCAATTGAACAATGAAATAGAAGAAAAGGAACCTTTGTGAAGAAAAATAAAAAATAGAAAATATAAAAAAAATAATGATCTTGGAAGACTATGTGCTCAAGTTGCTAATTGAGCAGCACGATTCTTAGGAATGGATGGAGAGGGCATGTCATTGTTCCCAGTAGTTCTATGAGTCAAGCGGACTAGAAAACGGAGCGACTTCTTGGGAAGCTGACCGAGTTTAATAAGTTTCCTTTATTTTCTTTTTTTACTTACTTTTGAGTTTGTTTTTTTAATAAATTTTCTTGTTTGATCTTGTGTTTCTTAGTGTTGTTTTTCAGGTTTTTGGAGTTTGAAGTTGGCTATGGAGGTGGGGAATCTTGAAAAGTGAAATTTTATGGTATCTTGGAGATTTGAAAACGAAATTGAACGAAATCGGTTCAACATCCTCCCTCATTTCATTCCATGTCCAAAGCGAGCCATATTCATTGGAGCAACTTCCAGAGACTTGATCAACCTCAGGGGAGTACTCATTATCCATTCTTGCTTTTGTTTCACATTGAGGACAATGTTCATTTCAAGCTTGGGGGGTGAATTCAAATTATTATTATTTTTTTCCAAAAATCCAACTTTTGTATCTCCTTACCTATTTTAGTTATTCCTTTATTTATTTAGGTTGTTTGCATGAGTTTTTCTTTCTTTCTTTTGCTTGTTTCATGTCTCATATGAGTGAGTTTGATGCCTTGTTGGCTTGTAGAAGGTCATTTTGAACACAAACATTTGAAAAATGGCGAGTCTGAGTGGATTGGACCATAGGTTTTTAAATGATTTGGAATTGTATGCTTGCTTGGTATGGGTGACTTAGCTTCGTCACCTCCCTTGTGCTTCAAGAGCTATTTCTCAAGGAATCTATCACACACACACACACACACTTTTGGTCTCCCTTGTATACCTTGGTCACGGACCCTTTGTCTTGAATTCAACTAACCTTGGGGGATTCTAGCCACCTAAGTGATGGGACACCCAATCAAAAGAGGATTGCCATTGAGCCCCAACTAAAGAAAAAAATGAAAAAACAATAGAAAAAAAAAAAAAGTCAAAAAAAAATAGGCTTGTGAATTAGAATAAGTGGATCACCCAATCGGAATCCAGGCACGCGGTCAGGGGCCTTTCAAAACCTAATGCCACTAGCCAGCGTGAGAGTCAATGACACCTAGCGCCCGCTACATAGGACAGAAGATGGATCCTTCCCACAACTTAGGGCCTTTGAGTTTGGTTGAGTGGTCGAGGGTGAAGTTTGAAGGGGAATTTATGCTGGTGCCGCAACTTGATTGGTGGGGAGTCACCCGATGGATCCATTCTGAGAACACTCATCTAAAACTGTAGCACTAATTACTCCTTCATTTTTTTAGGTATTTAGGAAATTTTAGGTATTTTGGTATGACTAAAAGGGTGGATTCTTATCCTTTGTTAGTTAGCTACTCTTCAAATAGGTGAGTTGAGCTTAAGTTTGGGGTGCTAGGACCTTGCGCTATCTGCTGAAGATCATCTTATCACCTACGCTTAGTTCCTTGAGAAGGTCCTTTGCCGGGACTTAGGGGGTTGATTTGTTTGCTCACCATGCTTTGCTTTGCCATGTTCCTTAGAAAGTTTAAAAGTTTAAGGATCCTAAATTTTGGTTGAAAAGGCTAATATTGCTAAATTGTGTTCATATTGATTCTTCCATTTGGAATCATGTTATCATATTCATCTCATTATTTTTTTTTAGTTCAGTGTGTTTCCAATTTTTTGTTTTGTTTTTGAGTTGGTCTCTTGGCAGGGACAGAAAGCAAGAATTTGGATTTGGGGGTGTGATGAATTATCTTAAATACTCATTTTATCCCTATGCTTTAGTTAGTTTTCTAGTGTTTTTATATAAATAAGTGCCCTAATGCTCTAAAAGTTCCTCTATGATCAGGTCATCCATTTGGTGGAATTGTGCAAGTGGTGGAAAAACATACAAAAAGCAACGGAGAGCTACTGAATTTTGACATTTTCAGACATCATATGAGCTCCTATTGCATCGGAATCCATATATGTATGGATTCTAGACTTCAAGAGCTTTCTAGGGATACAAGAACACAAAATTGAATTCGAGACAAAGAGAAGTATAAGTTCAAAACTTGAAGAAAATCAGCAAACATTGCATCACCTTCAGCAGGAGAGGCTACTGTATTTTGACGTTTTCATAAACCAAATGAGCTCATATTGCATCAAGTCATATATGGATAGATTCTACACTTCAATATCTTTCCAACGGTACCAAGAACACCCAAATCGGAGTTCGTATGACAAAGTTATGACCTTACGAAGTTGGGCCAACGAGGGGGACTACTGACTGCTTGTCGCGACCTTGTGAACCAGCGTCGCGACGTTCGCGCCGGCATGCCGAGAAACGACGTCGCGACGTTGCCAAGCGACGTCGCGACGTTGGGAATAAATTTTGGATGGATTTTTGGCCATTTGAGCCCATAATGGAGGATTTAAAAGCTCAAACCATAGGGATCGAGAGAGGGCGATTTGGAGCGGTTTTGACCTTTTTGAGGAGAGACAAGCTCCTTTTAGGTGGGGAAACACCTAGGGCTTGTTCTTGGAAATTTCTAGGGTTCATTCTTGGAAGAGGGAAGAACACTTGAGGAAGAAAGATGGGGAGAAGAGCTTCCAACGCCAAAAATTTGTTTTCTCTCTTTCTTTTCATTTTTCTTTCTTTTGATGGTTGTATTTACTTTTCTTGCTGTTTGATTAGTTTTGAGGTTTAGATGTAGCCAAAGACATCTGTATGAATCTCTCCTAATTTATATTGATTGATGTTTTATTTTATATTTATGTTGGTATTTCATTTGAGTCACTGTGCTTGTGGATGTTGTGTTGTCATTTGCATGAATTGTGGTTTGATTCAAAATACGAGTGAGAGTTAAGAATTAGACCATGGATGATTTACCATCTAATTATCATGAGATAGAGATATAAGTGAGGAATTAGGTGTGGTATTAAGATTTATAGGGTTCGATGCATCATAGATTATGATGGTTTGAGCCCGGAATGCGGGTATATAGCCTTTTCTAAAGGGTGTGTGCGAATGCTCGAGAGAAGTCGAATATACATTAGTTAGTAGCCATCTTCATGATGAAATTGACCATCGATTAATTGGCTTAGGAGGTTCATACATCATTGTTTAGGTGAAATCTATACCTTAAGGCTTTTAGTCTTTATACGAGTCATTCTTTAACATTACCTAGATTAGTGTCTTTGAATTTTTCTATAAATTTTCCAACATCAGAGAATAAAGCATAGGCTATATTAAAGTCGGTACTTAGTAACCCAATTCTCGAGTAGAACGATATGCTCACTTATCATTATATTACTTGAGCGTAACGTGCGTTAGCGCTATGGCGTACACATTTTACATCACGCTTTGACTGTCGATTTTCTGAACAAATCTGAGGTACGTAAGTGCTACGGAAACAGTCTGAGAGGGGTACCTATAGGTACATTCAGATCATTACCATGTCCGTTTCTTTACTCTTATTCTTTATTCAGTGTCTTATCATATAAGCGTTGGAATGCTGGGATGATGCGACCCCCAACACAATAAGAATTTTGAAGGTACTGTCTGATCTTGGTGTCGTAGCACAAGCGGGAGTCTTGGCTGCGCCAGGAAGGTGTCGTCGCACTAATCAAAGAGTACCAAAGTACTAATCAGAGAGTACCGAAGTACTATTGTGCCGAAGCATGGTCAAAGAGTGCCGTTGCACTAATTAGAGAGTACCAAAGTACTAATGTGCCGAAGCACGGCCAGAGAGTGTCGTCGCACTAATCGAGAGAGTCTTGAAGTCTAATGTCTTGAAACACGGTCGAGAGGAATGTCGTCGCACTAATCGAGTACCTGCAGAAGTACTAATGTGCGAAGCACGGTCGAGAGAGTGCCCGTCGCTAATTAGAAATTACCGAGTACTATACATGCGCCCCACAACAAAAGGTGTCATGTCATTCAATATCTGGTCTTAGGCAGTTCTATAATTATATGAGTTTAGTTAATTATTGTCTTATAATAGGGCATTCTTAGCCACATTATGTGTTCATGACATATTGCCTTTCATATATACCTATCATTCGTGTACAGGTACTCATTCCTGTGCTTTGTCATCTTTTACTTATCTTAGCATTTATGCATTTCTATCATGTGTTCCTAGCATGTTCCATCTATTCATTTAGGTATGTCTATCATCTATTCATATCATATAATCTTATATTCATATCATGTCATCTACTTGTAACATCTTATATCTTATTAACTTACATCTTCATGTACTTTATCAGACTATCATATCTTATGACATATACCTATACATTTCTATACTTGTACGCTTTTTCTTGTACTTTATCAGACTATCCTATCTCCCGTAGGAGTACAAAATAGAGACTATTCCTTTGATACTCGTAGGTACTTTTCTTATCTATGGTACTTTACATATCAAATCTACATATATTTCTATTTCTTATTCATATCTACATCCTTTCTGACCATGTATTCCAATTAACTTTAACCAAGCGATTAGTACACTTGGTGCTGTGATTCAATTTTCAGACAAGATGTGGGCACCAAATGCCATTAAATAGCATATGGTTAGATTTTAGACTCAATGATCTTTCCATAGAGTCCAAGAATACCCATAATGGAGTCCTAACGAAGGAGTTATGCAAGTTGCAAGGCGTGTGAAAATCGGCGACTTACGGCACACTGCAGCTGACAATAGCGACCATTGTCTTTTGTTAAGAGTCTTAACTGCATTTTGATATTAGTTCTTTGTACTCTTTGGTAAATTTTTAAAGTTCCTTCTATTAGAATAGCCAAATGAACTGCGAAATTGATTATCTTCTAAAGCAGCCCGGACTACTCTATGATCAAAACAGAACCAGAAATTGGCTTGCACATAGCCCCACTTTGAGTGAATTTATGGGCCACATAGCGTCAGAATTTGAAGGTACCTATTTCAGGGAGTTTTGTTCTCCTTGAAGTATATTTTAACCAGCCACTTGAAGCACTCAAATCGAATAAGAAATGACCAAGTTATGGCCAAAATACTAACACTAGTCCAAAATAGAGCATTGGTGCCGATCTGCAGGAATTTGTGCAGGGTGCAGTCGACGAGGAATCGATATGGTATCGATTTACCATCTTATTTGATGCAGTGCCGAGACCTCGAGAATGCCAAATGGTGTTTTTCTTCCCTTTTCCATATTTTTCCTCTCAAATCAACTCGATACTTAATACACACATCGAAAACCGCTCATATTCATGCGCAACCTCTATTCTATAAATCCTCTTTCAATACTTATCTTACTTCAAAAACAAATCATGAATTACTCTGAAACAATTATAATATGGGTGTAACCCGTACATAAACCAAATATAAAGATTAGTTAGGGTTTGTTCCTAAACCCCCCAGCTTCGATTGCCTACAATTAAACCATGAATCCAACCTCGAAGGGAGGATTGTACTCTTGATTCCATATTTTGATTCCATTCAAGAATTCATTTCTAGGGTTAGGTTTCTTCTGACCCACAACCAGACCACTTAAAACATGTATCCTTGAGAAATCCAAGTAACTCATACTCAATGTTAGATTCCATACCTTTGAATCTTCCTTGAACTCCTCTTCCTTCTTCATATTTCCTCTTATAACCTTGCTTCTTCTTTTCATACTCTTCTCTTCTTCTTCTCTCCTTCTCTATCAGTTTAGTGGCTCTCCCTTATATTTTGTAGACGAAGTTATTTTGGCCTTAGTAATAAGGCCATGTTTGTATATGCTAATTTACCTTCTTTTCCATTTTTTTGAGTTAAGGCCATGTTTGGCCTTTGCATTTTTAAATTATTTTCTCATTTTTGCATTTAGGTCCTTCCATTCTTTCTAATTTCTATTACATCTTTTCTCAAATTCCATAATGGCATATACACTTATTGATTTATGTCTCTCATATCCTCAAGTGGTAAATGACTAATTTACCCTTTGCTCTCGTATTAATTTCCGGGTCTATTGTTTTATTTTCAAAAATTCCGATTTAACTTTTATTATACCCCAAACATGTCCAGCTTTGCTAGGAGTTATATTTCGAATCATTACACCTTCTTTTCCACATTCAGTCATCTCTTTACAGTGCACAAGTCCTTAAGAAACTTGGCATAGGTTGGAACTTGTTTGATCATGTCTAAGAGGGGAATGTTGACTTTCACCTACCTCAAAGAATCTCAGTTTGGTTGTTCACCCTCTTTTTGCCTCTTAGTGCTTGAGGAAATAGTGGAGGCATACCCTTCTTCATCATGTCTTCCTTGATCACTGATTCGCTTAGATCGTAGTATGCAATAGGTAGAGATTTGGTGTTCAGAATCAAAAATATTCATAAACCTAAACCTCTTACTGTCGTAGCATAGCTACTGTAGTATAGTGGCTCTAGGGTCGAACACAAGGATGGGTTTTCTTCATGTAGGTAACTAATAGTTGATTCAAAATGGTGATTTCACTTTGGATTTTAGGCTTTTCATAAAAACAGTGGGTTGGTGATTTGAGGATTGCCAGTAAAATGTAGTAAAATGTAAAAAGAACTCCTTGAAGATGTCGAGACCCACTTGGATTTGGAGTTAAGGGCAAGGCGAGAGGTCCTCGGGTCCATTTCCTCGTGTTGGGGAGAATGACCTATAGTAATTTCTCGAACCGGATCTTCATTTAGGTATAAAATCGAACCCTAATAGTTTTCCTCTTAATAAATAGCATTTATTGGTCATTAATATTTCACGACAGTAAAAATTGATCCTTTGATCTACCCTACAGTGACAAATAAATGGCAACTAAACGAGCATCAATGGATCTAGTAATAAGCATCCACTGAACCCTAAAAGATTCCCAAGTACTAGTCAATCAGGATACATCAAAAGGATTTAAACCTAAAGTGAGAAATAGAGGCATAAATGACAACAATTGCTCGCATTAAAAACAAGAGGACCAGCAGTTTACCTTAAAACCCTACCCAGTAGCCTTACTCTTCAAGGATAGGAGAAGCAGCCAGCAATCCTGCGTGTCGTCCTCAGGGGTGTTTAACAGCGAAAGTGAGAAAATGAGGGAAAATGAGGGAAGAGAAAACAGGTGGGAGAGCTGAAAGCTTTCGCGCCAAAAGTTATTGCATTCAGTGATGTCTTGTATAGAGCCTTGATTGAGGCTTATATACTACTCAGAATCAAGGGAAATTACAAAAATGTATAAACTACCAATAATACAAAGAGGGTAGTTTGGGAAAAAGGTACAAAAAGCTGGTCAAAAACGGGGTCAACAAGACACGATCGCGAGGTCTTGAAATTCATGACTGTAAGTCTACTAAGTTCACGAAATTTCGCAACCACAAGAAATTTTCGTGTTTTTGATTTCTTCTATTCTCAATTTCTCCACGACTTTCGAGCGCAACTCAGGAGGTTAGGTTTGGGTTCTTTAGTTCGAGTCGACTGAATGACTTTAGCCTAATTTAGCTTACAAAACTACTAAAATAGCCACAAAATGTGATCAATAGTGTAGTCGGGACCTCGGTGTGTCAATTGAGTTATTTAAGTTGATTAGTAAACAAAAAGTGCTCAAAACCTACAATAAACAGGGTTCAAAATAGCACTATTTGGGCACTAATGCTCCCAAGCAGAACACATTTCTAGTCTCTTATCAATGTGAGAAAGAAGAGAGAGCGAGGCCAATTATGTTCACAAAAAATGGTATTTCAAAAAGTATATGGATGAGTAATGTCTAACCTTCAGTATGAATCACTTAGACCTTGTATAATAACCATCTTGGGAGAATGAATGCCATACAGAATCAAGTTTCAGAAGAGTATCCAACTCAAGGGAATCGACCTAAAACTTGCGAAAATCTAGGGAGTGTTTATATGATCGGTTTTTAACGATAGCTGCTCTCTCCCTGACAGCTGTTTGCGGGCCACAGAACAATGACCGAGCTGAAATAAATTTGGCTCTGCTGCATTATTCCGCACTTCTTTTCGTGTTTGTAGGGTGCGATGCGAGGGATTGACCTCACCCAGCTTGGGTGCAACGGGGTCCCTGCGATGACTCGACCCGATTAAGGCTGGGGCATCAGAGTATGACCAGTCTTTCGACTACTAACTCTTTAGGTTTCACCCTGGACTCCGAATGATTTCAAAACTCTAGCACCTACAACTCGTTAAACCTCACCCATCCACCCATGTAGGGAGCACTAAGTCGGTGGCTCCCAACCAGTTGGTTTAGGGCACCAGGTTTTAAAGACTTTCGTCATATACCCCTAAGACCATGCTCGGGTTTCAAGGCGAGTGTCACAACTTTTCTATTCTTTTTCTTTTTCTTTTTATTATGGAAGACTTCATTGTTTTTTTCTTGGGGGACCTTAACCTATTACAATTGGTGTGAAACTAAGGTAGGTTTTGCACCCAAAGTAAGAGGGATTTAAGCGAGTTTCTTAGCTTATTGAAGAAAAGCGATGTGCATTGTGTGGTTAGCTAAAAGGTGGAAAGAAGCTAAAAACCATGAGACTTCAACTGATCATCTACTTAATCATGCATGGAACTAATCTAACATCAATAGCATTAGGCAGTGTTTCAATTTTTCAACTTGCAAGTTAGGCAAAACCACAAAAAAATGGGTGTAAAAATGGGTGCAATTTTTGAATTAAGAAAATAAGATGTATGGTATGTATAAAAAGATATATAACATATTTTGACTTTTCACAAGGAACAACTTCTGACTTCAACGAAAAATGATAAATAACAAACCTTAGCTTATCGTAAAGGAGCTTGTTGAAATAAGCGGAAATAAGCGTGAATGTAAAAGTCACTTCCTTCACTAACTCTCCCCCCAACCAAATGTCGCATTGTCCGCAATGGGGCTCAGATTGGAAAGTTAGAGAAGGAAGTGCAACCTCTTCAATGTGTAGCAGGTGGGAGGTCATCCTCACCCTGAGCAGGCTGAGGTGATGCTAGTGTAGCTGGAGGAGTGGCTGCTACTGCTGCTGCTGCTAGCATGTCAAGAGAGGCTGTAGGAGCTGGTTGGGTAGTGGCTATTGGCTCTGCTAGAGAGGCCTGGGTAGGCACTGATGGGGAAATCGGAGGTAGGCCTAGGTGACTCTGAATCTGCATGAGGATGGCGGTCTGTACGAGTATGGTCTTGGTCGACCATGGCGGCCTCGATGCAAGTCACCACCTGTAGCGGGCGGCATGGGCGGTCTGGAAATGATGCGGGGCATTGGTGAGAATGTGCGGACTGCATCCATGATGGCCAAGAAATCCCGAGAGGATATAGAAATATGTTACGATGGTAGTGCTGTGATGCTCGGTCCGACAACATTTGTAGGAGTTGTGGTATTGGGACGGGGTTACGGAGTACGAGAGGATCTGAGCCAGAGTGGGTAATGGAGCAGCGTTGGCCCCGGGCGAAGCGAGGATGCTAGAACACGAGGCTCCTCGTTCATGCCTTCCCTTCAGGGTGGGCTGCTCCTTTGCGAAAGGTCGGTCTTTGGCGGTCCCTCGGGCGCTCAGGAGGTGGGAGGTGATAAGAGCGGGCAGTAGTCTGCCACCGTTATTTGTAAGGATGGCCTCCTGATCTGATGGCGCTGCCTGGGCTCGATGGGGAAAGCAGTGTGCTTTAAAACCTGGCATAAAAGTCTCAGGAACAAAAGGGGAGTGGACTCAGCTCTGGTCAGGTTCCTGCGATGAACCTTGTCCTCAAAGTGGAGTAAGGATGTCATGATGAGCTCGGCCGAGCTGAACCAGAAACCCTCTGATATACGGTAAAGAGCCTCCAGAATGACTCCTCTCCTTTATACTATGTGCTGAAGCGGAAAAAGATTAGACCGCAGTATATGGTCTATGAGGAGCATACTCAGAGGAAGTTACCTCGTGAGCAGATGGAAGCCCGGCTATCGTGTCTGGGATGATGAGCCGAACCATCTCCCACTGGTCGAGGGGATGGGGCCCACTTGCCTATAATCTGGCGGGTTGGCGGGACCACCGACAGTTGAATGTAGGCGCTATATGCGAAGCCCAGGAAGCCATCCCCTGGTCGGCCCAGTTGTTGGCCAAATGCAGCAGCATATAAATTTAGTTTGAGCCAATTCTGAGACTATTGTCTAATCACCGGCAACCTGGCATATAGCTTTGTGAGACCAAAAATCTCCTAGGGTAATCATTTTCAATTTTGGTTTTGGCACGATATCTTTGCAAGTGCACGGATAAACAGTAATAAAATGGATGTAAGTCAGATATCGGTCTCCACGAGATCTCAAGAATTTAAATCAACTTCACCACGACTACTCAGCTCCGTACTATTTGGACCATAAAGTGATATTGGGGTCCCGGCTTAAAAACTGGAAATTATACTAGCACGAGTAAAATAAATGAACAATCAAATAAAAATTTGAATAATAAGAATAAGAATAAAGAATAGTTAAGAAAATAAATGGACCTTTGAATAATTATCTTCGGAGGACACATCCGAGTATCTGCTATAGTGAAGTACCAATTCTGTAGTTAATACTGATGATAAAACTTTGAATATTTCAAGTTTTAAAATACGTCGGCGTTTAGCGTGTTTGGATCTCTCCACACTCCACATTTCATTATCTAATTTTTTCTGATTCTTTCGAAGACAGGGAATGAGATAACTACTTTTAAAAGGGATTTCCTTAATCTGGGTATTTTCCTTTTGCAATACTTCATACCCATTTTATGAATTTGTAAACCTTAGCTCCCGAAGTTATCGGTCAAGCAGGATATACAACTTCGGGTTACTCTTCCTCGAAATTAGAATAGATCACCACTCTCCTTGATTAGATCTCGGCTAACAACGGGATTGGCCTCGTATCCGAATTGAGGTGAACTCTTTGCTTGTTTTAAATTGATAACTTCGTTCAACTCGTTCTTGATTTCAAGAGTGAAGAGGATTTATCGAGTAAACACAAAGCTCAATAGATCTCTAATAGCGAGGTTAATATACCTTCAAGAAATGTTCATATACAGGGTCATGTCTTCTCACATGTCCTCGAGGACCTCCTTGAAATCGAGCAATGAAACCGTCTTAAACGGGTATAAGGCGATATTCAGATCCAGAAAACATTAAACCCAGGAAGCCGGAAATGAGATTCATAGAAATTGTTTGTTGGAAACGACTACGGGAAAGATAATTTCGACTATAGCACATTCACTTAATGGAAGAATTTGGATTCCTCAATTCTTGGAGTACACGCTACGGCATTCCTGCGATCATAAGAATAACGCCAATTCGAGCGAAGAGTCGAATTCGAATTGTACGAACTTCAAACATTCCGGGTAGTAATTTGAAAAGAATAGGAGTGCATTAGGCTTACGCTCAACGATAACACCCAGATCCAGAGAATAAAACGAAAAATAAAGGAAATGAAAAATAATCTACTCTAAAGCATTAGTAGAAAGAAAAATAAAAAGAAAAGAAAGAAAAGAAAAAATGAAGCCTTAGGCTACCCGGATCTCTCATACCTTACTTTGCGACACCTTTCCTCTTTTGGGTAGCCATTGTTGCTAGGGTTTCTCGGTTGGGCCACTAATCCCAATGCATTCTTGTGGATTTCAAGTGGGTAGCCCAAAGTTCTTGTTCAAGTCGCGACCTCCAACTCCTTGTGTGACATCATCATGTCGAGACAACCGATCTCACGTCGCAACATCAACAGGTCTCGCGTATGACGTGTCTTCGATGTCGCGAGATCGATCCTGTCCTTGTGACATCACTTTATCTGCCTTTGCGGTTCAATTGGTCTCTCGATGTCGCGACATCGATATCTTGTCAGCGACATCGACTCAAGTCTTCTGGCCTTCCAAGGCGATGCGTTCATGATGTGACCTCGATCTCTTGTCGCGACGGCGACTATGTCTTTGGAGGCTTCACTTTAGTTTAACTTCGGTCGCGACTTAGTCCTCTGTCGACAAATGACTTGATTAACTTCGACTTCATCCTTCCAAACTGTCACTTCAAGGCGATTCTCTTGTCGCGACCTCTATCGTGCGACATCAACCTACTGTCGAGAACATCCGCGATGCTATCGCGACATCATTCCTTAGCTTACGGTTAATCCTCATTGCTTATCGGTGATTCTGTGGCGACGATTGCTTATTTCGCCAGCTTATCACGATGTCAGCGACCTCATAATGCGGGTATGCAAGACCAAAAACTGCATCAATGAATCAATCATTTGTTTCCATTCTGCCTAGCACTTCTTGCATTTTTATTCCACCATTTATTAACGTTTGCCATGCGTTTTCTTCTTTCTTTTATACTCCTGCTAATAACCGTTGGTGAGTTTAACCCGTATTTACGTATCTTGGTATTCACTTTTTACATTAAAATCAAGCGAGAAAAATGGACTAAAAATAGATGACTTTTAAGCTCGTATTTCCTGGCTTAAAATTTTGCTTGTCCTCAAGCAAGAAAAAGAAAGAATTGTTTGTCCTCAAACAAATAGGACATTTTTCTGTTCTGTTTTTGCAGTAGAAGTCAATTTAATTGAAATACAAGGATTGCATTGTTTTCTGCACATCTAGCTTCAAGTCCATTTCAAGGTTGATTTCTACTCTTTATAGTATACAAAACTAAACTGTTGAAATTGTTTTACAAACAACATAATCATTGGATCTGTTGGAAAATAAATTGTTTTCTTTTCCTCATCTTCATAATTATTCATAACTCCTAGGTCCTTCACGAGTTTTTCTTGTTTATTGCCCTTCAAAATTCCATAAGCTTGTTGTTCATATTGATCTCCCGCTAATATAGGTAATTCCATCGCCCGAATCCAATCGGTTTTGGGCTTGCAATGTTGGAAGCAGGTAAAGGTAGGATAAGAAGGAACTTTTGGTTTCTAGATACCCTGAACTTTTTCTCTCTTCTTTCTCACTACTGCCCTTTTTTCCTTGTAGTTACTTTAATAAACTCCCAAAACTTTATTTTGGGGACATCTCCTTGATTTCTTCTATTCAGAGCGTATGCTCCATTCTCATTTATGTAATTTAGGTAGGGAATTTCCTTTGTTTGTCACCATTCAGGGATAGTGCAATGTTTGCAACTAGCCAAACTTACAACACATAGCAAACTTTGGGTTAGTAACTCCCCATACTAGATGGCATTAGGGTACTAAGGTGTTGAAACCTTCAGAACAATAGTTCGAAGAATTAGGCCACAAGGTAAAACATCACTTTTGCCCTTTCTATTGTATTTCTGTGTTTGACCCTTTTCTTTTCATTTCCCTTTTTCTGTCTTTTTCTCCTTGAGTTTTTCAAAAACCTCCCCCAAACTTGATTTCCTTCTTCCTCTTTCAGTTCTTGGTAATTCACACAGGTTTCTTTCTTGGAGGGTTGGTTCTTTTGGAAGGTTGGGGTTTAATTGGCGATTTTAAAAATAAGGCTTGATTGGCTGTTGGAACTAAGGTATATGCTTTAGCATATAGATGAGGATAGCTTGAATGAAGCCAAACTTTCCAAGAATGGCGCATCATTTCTTGTCGGGTTAATATACCTAAGTTTCGCCTCAATCAATAATCTAACAAGTTCTAGAATGCAGGGTTGCCTCTTTGTTATTGACCATTAGGAGTTCATGATTAATTTTTTTTTGTTGATGAGTAAGTTAAACTCTTTAGTATCCAACGGGTTCCTTGACTCATTGTTCATACCACAATCTCAAAAATATGTTTTGTTCCTTGATTTCATTACTTTCCTCTAATGCACGGACTTAGACTAAATTTAAATCACTTTTGCACCTTGTGTTTCAATGAAATTATGACCAGTGGCCCTTACGCCTTTTGTTTGTTTTTTAGTTTACTCTCTAGCGGTGCTTCATTCATTTCAGCATTATGACATATCGACAATTTTATTCTTGAAATAAATCATACTTTAATTTCCCCAACTATGCATCCTGAAAGCAACACAACATTGAACAAGCAGTTCAAAATAACACCACGACAATTCAATTCAAATTTCTCTCATTTATTTAGTTCAGTCTGCAGCAGTTGGTGGGCTAATTATTTGCTTCATTAAAAACATATCGCGATTTCAATTTCGCCTCTTTTATTGAGATCATTGAATTTAGGGCTTTTAAAGTGAGTTAATGGCATTAAAGCTCTTTTATGTCGCGACATGCTAAGTTTATGTCGACATCGAGTGAATTTTAGGAATTGTTTGATTATCATGTTGCGACATCCTTTTTATTCTGTTTTATTCCCGGCTATTTCCTACCTTTGTTGGGGTTGTCGAGACATCATTTTTCATTTGAGAATTTAATTCTCATCACGACTTCCGCAGAGTGGTGTATGACATATACCTTACTTATTCAATACTCACAGTTGCACCAAAACATGTCACGACATCAATGTTTTACATCTGACATCACTTATGTCGCGACATAACCTTCTGTCAGCGACCTAAACCATAAAATGATCTCAAGAACCTTGAATTCTCTTGTGTTCACTTACCCTTTGGAGCATTTCTTGAGCATCTCAGAAGCAAAGATTTAACAATCAATTCAAGTATATCTGAGAATTGGGTTAAAGGAGAAAGGACCTCCCACACTACTCATGTTGTGACTTTATACACCAAATTCTTTGGAATTGTTCACGTAATTGCCTTGCCATTCATGTCTTAAACAGAGTCCTGCAATATTCGAAAAATCTAATTAAACTACGATTGGTTTCTAAAAATTAAATCTATCCTTATAAAAACAAATCGGCCTAATTTCGGCAACTAAAGAAAAATATTTCAGAACTTAAAATCGAAAATTAAATCTGTGGTTGCCCCTCCCATTATTTTACTTTCAGTTTGAGTCCTTATTGGACTTCTTTGTTGTGGTACTTCTTCTTTTTCCTTAGAACCGGTTAGGGTGCCGTTTCCTCTTCCTGTTTAGATAATGCTTTAACCTTTGTCCATTGACCTTGAATTCTTCCCATTATCAGTCCTCGGTGTCCACGCCCAAAATGTAGTACCAACCTGCGTGTATAGCCTCCATTTAGTTTTAATTTCCACGGAAAGCAAATTTCGATCTAGAATTAAACAGCAGAACTTTGTTCTGCTCGAACTCTTTTCTCAAGAATTCTCGATCATGCCATTTCTTTGTGTATCTTTGTGTATTCTAGCATTATCCATAGGCTTCACATTTCTACTCTTGACAAGTGATCTGCTATCACATTGTCACATCCCTTTATCCTTGATTTAAGTCAGCTCTGCAGCGATAAGCACCCACATATCAATCTTGGCTTAGCTTCCTTTTTTTGACATCGAAGTATTTGATTCTTTGCATGATCGGTGTGAATTACCACATGGGATCTAAAATGTATTGCCTAAATTTTCACAAGCAAATACTTATGGCTAAATCTCCTTTTCAAGTTGTTAGTAGTTCTCTTGTGCCGTTGAAGGTCTTACTAGCATAGTATATGGCCCTTAATGCTCTCTTTTCTTTGCTAACAACACGACTCCCATGGCAAAATCTCTAGCATCACACATTATTTCAAATCCCTGATCCCATTCTGGTGTAGCCATTATAGGTGCTTGTACCAATCTGATTTTGATTTCTTCAAAATATCCTTACAGGAGTCATCAAAATTGAACCTTGTATCTTTTTCGATGTCTGCATGAGTGAGTCTGGCTATTTTGAAAAGTCTTTGATGAATCTCTGTAAAATCCGTATGCCCCCAGAAGCTTCTTACTCCTTTTCTTTTGTATTAGGTGGTGCAAGGGTTTTTGATAATGGATACCTTAGTTGGTGCCTTTACAATCCCGGTAGCGAGATTTTATGCCAGGTGATATACGTCGCATAAAATGGCATTTTTCCCAATTCATTGCTAGCTGTTTGTCTTGGCATCTTTGAAATCTTTGTTTCGGATTGTTCAAACATTGATCAAGCTGGATCCATACGATGAAGTCATCCATGAAAATTTCCATCACTTCTTCCGGCTGAATCTGAGAACGCAGGCATCATGCACCTGCAGAATGTGGTGGGCATTACACATAGCCCAAATGGCATCCTTACGAAAGCGAGGTACCATAGGGGCATGTAGATATCGATCTTCTCTTGATATCTCAGTGCAATACTTGTCACGATTGTATCACAGTACCCATCCGAGAAAACAAAAGTGAGGGTTATCACCTTTGCTTTGTCGACATCGATCAATGAAAATGAGTAGATAACTACGGTTCTTTGAATTCAACTTCACATGTCAATACATACCCTCCATCTTGTCATTGTTCTTGTTGAATCAATTCATTTTTCTTTCCACGATCACGATGCTTCCCTTTCTTTAAGACCACATGAATTTGAGCTCACCCGATGCATGCGGAATAGCATAGATAAAACCGACATTAAAAACCAGTTTGTGCCTCCTTTACGACTACTTCACTTAATCTTCAGTTCGGTCTCTTTGGTGTTCAACGGTGGTTTTAAGTCTCTTCTATGATCTTATGCATACAAGGTGATGGAATTGATACCCTTCGGCTCTTGATGGACCAAGCTAGCGATTCATATGCTTCATAATATTTTAAAACGTCTTTGTTCCTCGATCTGTGAGAGTCACGTTTGAAATGATCATGTTTTTCTTTGGTAATTCTAAGTAAGCATACTTTAAATGACGTGGCAACTCTTTCCAAACAGAATGGTCATGCATTTGGTTTCTTGATGAATTTCCTCTTTTTCAATATTTTCCCCATTCTCATTTATGTTTTTAGCTTCAAGCTCATCATAGTTTCTAAAGAATGAAGCTGGCATCACGGGGTGAGTAGACATTGATGAAAGGAGCTTGAAAGTCATCTGTTTTTAGTCATTTTCTGTTTGATTTTAATATAAGGAATAATTAAGATGAAATATGAAGAAACTCACAAATTTTGTTTGGCTAGGGAGTATAAAAGAAAAGAAGAAAATGCGATTGAATCGACCAAATGGTGGAATAAAAAAAATGCGAGTGGTACAGGCGGGGAATGAAACAAATGGTTGATTCATTTATGCGGAGTTTTGGGCTTGCAGTCCAAGTGTAAGTCGCGACATGGGACAAGTGAAGGAAATAAGCAATGGTGATCGTGAGGAATGCGGATAAGCGGTAGGATTAACCAGAAGCTAAGGAAATGATGTCGCGACAGCATCGTGATGTCGCTACAAGGGTTGATGTCGCGACTCGGGATGGAGGTCGCGACAAGAGAATCGCCTTGAATCTATGACAGGTTTGGAAGGATGGTGAGTTAAGCGAAATTTGTTGTCGCGACGAGCTGGAAGTCTGGCGACCGCGAAAGCGGCGTTGAAGCCTCAGACGCAAGGCGATGTGTGACGAGGAATTGAGGTAAGAACGTCGCTGAACGATCGATTGAAGAAGGCTGCAGAAGACTTGGCGATGTCAGCGACAAGATATCGATGTCCACGACATCAAGAGAGACCAATTGAAACACTGCAAAGGCATAAAAAGGTGATCATGTGACAAAGGGATCGATGTCGCGACATCGGCATTTTAGATTAAAAAGAGTGTTGGGAGATTAAATTGATATGCGCGACGTGAAAGGCGATATCGCGGCGTAGATGATGTCACGACAAGAAGAGTTGAGATCGAAGCGAATAACTTGGGCGATCCGCTGGAATCTAAGGCGCATTGGAATTGGGGCCCAGGCGAAACCGCCCAGCAAATGGCGGCTACGGATGAAAGCGAGCTTGGGCGACCGCGGAGGCCGAGGAAGTGCGGGTAGAAGGCTCATTTTCTTTATTTTCCATTTAGTTTTCTTTTCTTTTCTTTTCTTTTCTTTTCTTCAATGTTGGTGGTTAAGGGATTGAATTAGATTTATCGTTCTAGTTTTAGTTTTATTTACCCAAGATCTAGGTGTTATCGTTTTTGGCGAAGAGTGAGATAGGAAATTCTATTCTTTTCAAATTACTACAGAATGTTTGAAGTTGAACAAATTTAAGATTCGACTTTTCGATTTCAGATGCAGTTATTCTTATGATCAGAGAAATGCTGTAGCGTGTAATTCAGTAATTGAGGAATCCAGCTTCCATTAAGTGAATGCTTATATTGAAATTATCTTTCTGCAGCAAGTCGTTTCCGGCTTGTGAATTTGATTTATGAATTTGCGCCGGTTTTGGGTTTAATATTTAAGATCGAAGACCCCTTCAGTTTCTTATACGGGTTTAAGATTTGTTTCATTGCTGATTTCAAGGGGTCCTGCAGGCGCGCAGAGAAGACATTCACGAGTTGTGAACATTTCTTTGAAGGTATATTAACACGCTATTAGAATCTAATGAGCTTTGTAAGTTTACTTGGATAAATCCTCTTCTCACTTGAAATCCAAGAGAGGCAGGTTGAGCGAGTTATCAATTTAAACAAGCAAAGAGTTCACCTCAATTCGGATAGTGGGGCCAATCAGGTGTTAAGCGAGATCTAATCAAAGGAGAGGGTGATCTATTCTAATTTCGAGGAAGAGTAACACTGGAAGTTGGCATATCCTTATACGTAAGGTGGCGCTTGAGACTAAGGTTTGATCCATAAAAATGGGTATGAAGTATTGCGAAGAAAAATACCCGGATTAAAGTCCTTTTAAAAATGTTCTGTCTTCGAAAGAATCGGGGAAAAATTAGATAATGAAATGTGGAGTAATGGAGAATCGACTTCTTGCTAAGCATGAACGATTTTAAAACTTCAGAAATATTCAGAAGTTTTATACGATTAACTCTGAGGTGGTACTTCACTATAGCGGGTATACATGATGTGTCCTACGAAGGAATGGTGTCGGTGTCCATTGTTTTCTTAACTATTCTTTATTCTTTATATTCCAGTTTATTTGATTGTGCATTTATTTTCGTGCTAGTATAATTTCCGACTTCTTAAGCTGGACCCAATATCACTTTATGGTCGAATAGTATGGAGCTTGAGTAGTCGGGGTAGTTGATTTAAAATTCTTGAGATCCTTGTGGGATCGATATACGAGACTTATATCCATTTATTACTTGTCGAGCACAATGCGCACGATGTATCGGGACGAAGCAGAAATTGAAGTAATGGTGCTCTGGGAGATTTTTGGTCTCAACAAGTTTGTAGTGCGGTTTAGGGAGTTAGACAATAGTCCTTTGGTAATTGTGCAACTAATTTGTATATCATTTTAATTAGAGTCCAACAAGTTTTATAGCCCGTTATAGGATCGAAAGAATTTGATAGATCAATATTCAGATGAAAGAAGGAAATACTAATTTGGACATTTAAAGAAAAAGAACAAAAATAGTTTTTCAAGCAGTGGTTCATTTTGACCACTAACCTACAATGAACCATATTGAATATATATTTGTTGTTTGAGAGCGGCTAATCTATTAATGGGAGTGTGTTTGCTTTCGGAAAACTTTGATGCATAGGAATGACGATCGATTCCAGCTGATTAATTAGAGAAAACGCCGCGGCAGGAAAGACAAGGAGCGAGAAAACACCACCATAGGCGGATGAAAGACGGGATCGAAAGAAGCACTAGAGAAAGCGTTAGAGGCCTCGATCGCGATACTATGGAGGACTACTTTGAAATCATTCATCGAAGATAAATATTTGCAGCGGTGGGAATGACCAATGATAGATGCGAGTGATTTTGGGCTTGATCCATTACGATGGCCAAGTTCCAACGAGAACCAATTCAGATATCCCGTGAAGATCCCAAGGAACATTTGGTACAGTATCTTAGGATAGTCAATACAGTCAAATTGAATGGTGTAAAGACGAAGTTATCAAGGCTACTGGTGTTCCCATTCTCTTTAAGAGATGTAGAAATGGTTTAACTCACTAACATATGGATGCATTAACACATGGGAAGAGCTAATGAAGGCTTATTTTATGATTTCTTCCCCCATTTGCCATTTCTATAAAAGGATGGAAATTCTACTATCAGTTACGAGGAAGATGAGAATTGTATATCTTTAGTGGGGATGAGTTTGCTAGATCGACATGAGACCATCTTAAAATCCTCGAGAGAGAGATATAGCGAGGCGAGAAGAGAGTGGAAGAGATGAAATTTGGAACTCGTTATCGACCACTTAGAAGGCCAAGATGGATGCATTGATACATTGGGTGAATAAAAGAAAATTCAAGCTGAAACTAAAAATGAAAGCGACATTGTGGAAGAATGATGATTTTACAAAAGAAGAATCTGCCGAGATTCACATTTCAGGATAGCTGACATAACATGAATGGAATCAAAAAGGGGAGTTTCTCATTCTTTTCTGTCTTTTATTTTACTTACAGTTGATTTGAAATAATTGTTAGGATTTTATATTTGATATAGCATGATTGCAAGTCTGGGGGAATTTATCTTGTGATTTACTGTTTAACTATTGAATATGAGACATAATAGAAATTGTCAAATTCTTGCATGATAAAAATAAATTGAGTGGTAGCAGTTTTGAGCGAAATTGAATAAATTTGATCTTGCTGTGAATTGGATTGTTTTTTTTGTTTTGGGACCTAACACTGGTTTGAGAGGGGTCACCAAGAATGTTGGAGTACGAAGTCAGAATGATGAAATTTAGTCATAACTGAAATATAAGAAGGAAAGAACATTCCCTGTCATGACTTAAATTTTCAGAATCCGCAACATAGAAATCTGAAGTGACTTAGCAGCGAATGTGTGACTTAATGACTCGATAGTTAATGTATAGACCCAGGAATGTCAAAACATTGAACCCGATTATGCAGTCTCATTCAACATCCATGGAACTACAATTCACCCAAATTTTTCAATTTGTGAGTAAATAGTCATAAATGCATAAACAAAAATTCATCTCTTGAGTCGTCAAATAGTGGAAAATTCTCGGTTTCAAGGAGCATAATCAGAGGAGAGTTAAGAAATTCATTTCATCCTCATGAAAATTCAACGATCAAAATTCTCCATGAAAATCCAAAAATCGTAGTTGGAAATATAAGAAGGGGCATAAATTGAAGAATCTCATTTCATCTTCCCTATAAAAAAAAAAAGAAAAAATTGAAGGAAATAATAAATGACCTTGTTCTTCCCAAGAGACGCAACTCACTATAAAAGGATGGGGGAATAAAGGAAGAGAAACAAGCAGAAAGAATGAAGATGAGGGAGGATGAGAGTAGAAAATAGAGAGTTTTTCTTGAACTTAGTTACAAAAATGTTTGTAAATGAAACAGTTTGTACAATATCGAAATCTTTTTTATATTTGAATAAAATTTCTGTTGATTTACAAATTGGTTGATCATGATGTTTTGAATTTTTGTTTTAAAATTGCTAGTTTAATTTACGGTAGAATCAAAATAATACCGATACCATTCAATTTATACGAAAAGAATAGAGGCATGAATAAAGCCCGGAAGTAAGAGTATTTATTGTGATGTTGATTCAGTTTAGGTGGAAAAAATTGAAATTGGTTATTGCGATGTAACAAATACTTGGTTAAACTAATGTAAGCAGAGACGGTGAATGAATGCAAGTCTTGAAGGGAAATAATACACCTCGGTCAACAACACCTTTGAAACTTGGTGAGAAATTAGGAAAATTTTCTGAATTAGAATTATAATCATGGTCCTAGAACTTGTTTTTTTTTTTTTTTTTTTTGAATATTGATTGAGGGCGAAATCCTAGGTGAAGCGACCCGTGAGACATGATAGAGGCCATTCTTGAACAGTTTGAACTATTCTAGCCACCATTATATATATGCTTATGCATACACCTTAGTCCCCGAATTTGAGCCAAGATATTCCATATCTTCAAAATAAGCCAGTGAAAATCCCAAAGCCACCCTTTGTCACTAATCTCCAGTTAAGAACCTATGATGACCCAAGAACTCAAATAGGAGAAAGAGATAAAGTTTGGGGGAGTATAATTTTTGAAGAACTGAAGAGATATACAGAAAAAGGTGAAAGAAAGAAAGATCTAAAGTAGGAAAATACAAAGAAAAGAAACTGGGGAATAGGTTTTGTCTTGTGGCCTAACTCTCTTGAACAATTAGGGTTCTTTGGTGTTTATTTTTAGTACCCTATCTCACTCCAGTATAGAGCTATAGCAGATTGTTAAGAGTGTTAGAAAACCTAAAAGACAAAAAACTGCTAATTGAATGGTGATAAGAAGGAAAATTTCAGGGTTGGAATTACAGGAAAAGATTGAACATCTGACTTTGAAAAGAAAGAAAAAAATCAAGGTGGTATCCCGAACATGAAGTTTGGGGAGTTTTTAAAGGAATTACAAAGAAGGAATAACGAGTTGAGGAGAAAATAAAGAGTTTAGAGTAATCTCAACCTAAAAATTCCATTCATCCTACCCTTTTTCCCAAGCCAACATTACAAGCCCAAAAGACCTGATTGATTTTGAAGGTTGGAATCACCTACATTAGTGGAGATCAATATGAAAAACAAGCATATGGGACTTTAATAAATAGTTTGAGAAAAACTCCCAGAAGATTGACTAAATCTAATACAAAATTGAGAAGGATTGCTGACCTGCACACACACACAAACAAGGCTTAAATAATAAACTGTTTACATACATTAGTTTATCAGGAGATTTTGTAATAGAAGTATACCATGCTCTGTTCTTGCATTTTAAACTGAATTTTGAAATAACAGTGATATTTTTAATTCCAGATTAAAAGAGTGGAAGGATAAAAACTGCAAAACAGAACAGAAAAATGTCCTATTTGTTTGAGGACAAACAATTCTTTCTTTTTCTTTGTAAGTTTAAAGCAAAGCCTAAGATGAGGGATTAATTCAAAGTCATCTATTTTAGTCCATTTTTACATTTTGATTTTAATGTAAAAAGAATAATTAAGATCTGCCGAAATATGAAGAAACTCATGTGAAATTTGTTATTTGCGGGAGTATAAAGAAAGAAGAGAAAGAAAATGCGTGGAAAAATACGACAAATGGTGGAATAAAAAATCTGAGTGGGTGACGGGAATGGAAACAAATGGTTGATTCACATGATCACGATTTTTGAGCCCACCCACGATCCAGTTATGAGGTCGCGACATCGGGGATAAGTGAAGGAAATAAGCAATTAGTCGCGACTTGAATCACGGATAAGCAGGCGAGGATTAACGGAAGCTAAGGAAATGATAGCCATGACGGCATCGTGATGTCAGCGGCGAGGGTTGATGTCGCGACTCGGGATGGAGGTCGCGGCAGAGAATCGCCTTGAAGGCCCATGGCGGGTTTGGAAGGATGGTGAGTTAAGCGAAGTGCATTGTCGACGAGCTGAAGTCGCGACACGGCTTTAACCGGTGAAGCCTCCGAAACCTCAGCGATGTCAGCGACAAAGAGATTGAGTCGCGACATCATGAGCAATCGATTGAAGAATTTGCAGAACGGGCGATGTCGCGACAGATATCGATGTCAGCGACATCGGAGCCAATTGAAACCTGCAAAGGCATAAGGTGATGTCGCGACAAGGGATCGATGTCGCGACATCAGAAGACATCAGTTAAAGGCTGTTGAGAGTTAAGTTGATGTCGCGACGTGAGAACAATGTCGCGACATGGATGATGTCAAGACAAGGGAGTTGAGGTCGCGACTTGAGCGATGGCAGGCGGTCCACTTTGGAATCCTGGCTTTGCATTGGAATTGGAGCGGCGAAACTTATAAATGGCGGCTACGGATGAAAAAGCGGCTTGGCGGCGACACGGGACGAGTGCAGGTAATTTGAAGGCTCATTTTCTTTATTTTCCTTTTAGTTTTCTTTTCTTTTCTTTTCTTCAATGTTGGTAGTTAGAGATTAGATTAGATTTATCGTTCTAGTTTTCGTTTTATTTTCTGGATCTAGGTGTTATCGTTTTGACGGAAGGTTTGAATCTGAAATTCTATTCTTTTCAAATACTACCTGGAATGTTTGAAGTTCGGACAAATTTACGGATTCGACTTTTCGGTTGGTGCCGATTATTCTTATGATCAAAGGAATCTTGTAGAAGTGTAATTCGAGTAATTGAGAATCCGACTTCCATTAAGTGAATGCTATATTGAAATTATCTGGTTTTTAAGGTTTAATGTTTTACGGATGCGAATATCGGAGTTTCTTATGCAGTTTAAAGGAATTTGTTTCATTGCTGATTTCAAGGAGGTCCTGCGGTGACCTGAGAAGACATTCTGAGAGTTGTGAACATTTCTTTGAAGGTATATTAACCTGCTATTAGAGATCTAATGAACTTTGTAAGTTTACTTGGATAAATCCTCTTCTCACTTGATGCTCGAAGCGAGTTGAGCGAGTTATCATTAACGGCAAAGAGAGTTCACCTCGGTCGGATAGTGATGCCCGATCAGGTGTTGGGCGAGATCTAATCAAGGAGAGGTGATCTATTCCTAATTTCGGAAAAGTAACTTTGGAAGTTGTATATCCTTGGCAATGAAGTAACTTGGGAGCTAAGGTTTGATCCATAAAATGAGTATGAAGTATTGCGAAAGAAAATACAGTTAAGAAATCCTTTTAAAAGTAGTTATCTCATTCCACTGTCTTCGAAGAATCGGGAAAAATTAGATAATGAAATGTGGAGTGTGGAAGATCCAGCTTTTCTTGCTAAACGCGAATGAATTTTAAAACTGAAATATTGAAGTTTTATCAGTATTAACTACAGGAATTGGTACTTCACTATAGCAGTATACATGATGTGTCCTCTGAAAGATAATTATTCGGTGTCCATTTATTTTCTTAACTATTCTTTATTCTTTATATTCCAGTTTATTTGATTGTGCATTTATTTTACTCGTGCTAGTATAATTTCCAGCTTCTTAAGCTGGACCCCAATATCACTTTATGGTCCAAATAGTATGGAAAAGCTTGAGTAGTAGGGTAGTTGATTTAAAATTCTTGAGATCTACGTGGGATCGACCATACGGGCTATATCCATTTTATTACTTGTCGACCTGTGCACTTGCGGTATATCGAGGCCCAAACCAAGGTGAAAATGATTAACTCTAGGAGATTTTTGGTCTGACAAAGTTTTATGGTGTAGTTTCAGGGTTAGACAATAGTCCTTTGGTAATTGTGCAACAGAATTTGTATATCGTTTTGGTCGGTCCAACAGTTTTATGGGAGACATCTTGATTATCTTGGGAATTCATACTCTTTTCATTGATAAAGCAGGAAATGTTACAATCCATTGTTAATACTTGGGGTTGGAAGTATAGACAAAATCAGCTACATTGCAACTTTCCTTGTCTCTGTCTATATTTTGCATACTTTTGATCAAGTTAAAAGGCGACTTCATTCATCTGACCCTCGGTATGAACTCTTTTTGCATGTCAATCGGGCGACTCCGAGTAGCTAGGAATGGTCTTCCCGATAGCGAGTACTTGTGAGATCTTCTTCCATGTTCAGGAATGATGAAGTCTCTTTGGGGAAAACAAACTTCCCAACGGTGACAGTACATCGTAATGGCTCCTTCGAGGTTTTACCATCGATAAATGCGCCATTTGAAGAGTAACAGGTTGTGGGGAGTAAGCTCCCCCGAGCTTAGTTTCTTGCCTTGAAAGAGGCATCAAGTGATACTAGCTCTGAGTCGCGAGAGCTTCACGAATTCAATTCCTCGACAATACAAGGAATCGTGGCTCCTGGGTCTTTCATCTTTGCGGTAGTTCTTTTACGTTGCGCGCTGCCAGTGGCGGTGAGATTCACTATTCCTTCCTCTACTATTTTTCTTTTTCTTGCTCGATGTGTCCTTCGGAAATTTTGCATAGAGTGGCATCCCGAGTTACCACTTGATAAAAGGCATGCGATCTCGACACGGAAAGTTTCAAAAAACCTTACCATTGCTCGCATCATGACTTATGGAGTCTTTGTGGAAATGGGATTGCAGGCTTTGATCATGTGGATGTTCTTCCCTTACTCATGCTTTCTTTCTCGATTACCTCTTCCCTTTACAGGCATGCTCCTTCTTTGTTGCTATCATCTTTTCTTTGTCTTTTCTATTTCCTTCCCACTCCTCAACTTACAGCCATGCAGTCCTTTGGATTTTTCTTTGTGTCACTTGGGAAGGCATCTTTCCCCTCACGGCTTTGCGGGGTTAGAGTGAGCTGCCGCAATGTCTCCCGGATTCTTCAAGGATGCATTTGTGGTGGTGAAAATTTTGAAATTTAGTGCTTGGTACTTCCAATTCTACAAACTTTTGTTCATGGAGGTTCAACATCTTTTTATTATCCCCCATGAATTGCAGCATCTGCTCTTCAAAAGATTGGGCTCTCCTCTGACCCTGGTATTCATTTATGTGCTCATTTCCTTGATCTTTGATGTTCTTTGGAACCTAGGTGGCATTGATACCCCTTGTTGAGGGTTACATCCACGGGCCTTGAAGCCCCTCCACCATATGAAATTCTCATGGTTCCTGAGTCTTTGGGTGATAATGTCTTTGGCGAGTTAGGATGGGTTTGAGAAATGGCCTTCTCTGCTCGCCTATGTATTTTACCTCGCGACATCATAGAGAGCGATGTTCATTAGCTTTCTCAGAAGCACTTCCTCTTAACAACTCTTTTCAAGCTGCTCCTACTTCATGGACCGGTGTGCAGCCTCCCTCTTGTTTGTCCATTGATACATAATAGCATCGACTTTGCTTCCATAGCATTCATCTTGCTCGGCTCCACCCGATCCACTTTTTCCTCTTTGCTCCCTTTTGAGGCTCGAAAGGTTTTCATATGCATTTTACCGGGTCTCTCCCGGATCTTTAGCCTCCTCAGCACTTTTTACGCTTGAATGCTCCACAACATGAAGCATCAATGATTCCCTTGGATATCATTGAGCATGATACACGATATCCATTTGGGTCTTGAGATCAATTCCATGCATAGGGCATCTTCGACAACCATTTTGAATCTTTCCCGAGTACATGTATAGGCTCGTCTTCCCACTTGCTGAAAAACAATGATTTCCCTCCTCCTTTCGGAGGTGAGTGATGGGGGGAAGAGTCTGCCCAAATAGGCTCTACCGACTCCTCCCAGTATCCATGAGAACCATATGGTAAGATTCATGCCATGTGGTGGCTTTGTATCTCTTAGAGAGAATGGAGATAGATGTAACTTATTAACCTACGGGGTCTCACCCGTTCAGCAAGCGTGTTTGCCATCCTGAGAAATCTCCCCAAGTGCTCATTAGGATCTTCAGTGGGATGACCGATGGCGGTGTTCTTTGCACCATTGAGTAGTGCTGGTTTTAGTTCAAGTTGTTGGCATTCGATAGCGGGCTATGCGATTCGCAGTATTCACCTTGAATGATAGGCTTCCAAAATTCCTCCATGGTATCAGTGATTGGAGGTCTTCTGGTTGTTGTCCTGTGTCCCTCAGTTTGATCCTGTCTTTCATCTACCATGGTGGTGTTTTCTTCTTTCCTTGTCTTTCTCAAGCTGCGAAGTGTTTTCTCTAATTCAGAATCAGCTGGAATCAGATCAGTTTTCTGCTTCCTATGCATCAAAGTTTTTCTGAAAGCAAAACACACTCCCATTAATAGGATTAGTCAAAACAACAAATATATTCAATATGGTTCGTTGTAGGTTAGTGGTCAAAATGAACCACTGCTTGAAAAACTATTTTTGTTCTTTTTCTTTAAATGTCCAAATTAGTATTTCCTTCTTTCATCTGAATATTGATCTATCAAATTCTTTCGATCCCCGGCAACGGCGCCATAAAACTTGTTGACCGACCAAAACGCATATACAAATTTAGTTGCCTGATTACGAAGGATTGTGTCTAATCGACAGCAGCGCCATAAAAACTTGTTGAGACCAAAATCTCCTAGAAGAGTTGAATCATTTTCAATTTGGTTTTGGCTGATATCATGAAGTGCAGTCGACAAATAATAAAATGGATATAAGTCAGATATGGTCACGGAGATCTCGAAATTTTTAAATCCAACTATACGACTACTCGAGCTCAGTGCTATTTGGACAATAAAGTGATATTGGGGGTCGGCTTAAGAAGAAAATTTGGAAATTATACTAGCAAAGTAAAATAAATGAACAATCAAATAAAAATATTTGGAATAATAAGAGCCAAAAGAATAAAGAATAGTTAAGAAAATAAATGGACAGCGAGATAATTATCTTTCGAGGACACATCGAGTGCGCTATAGTGAAGTACCCGATTCACGTAGTTAATCTTGATAAAACTTCTTGAATATTCGAGGGTTTTAAATGTCCCAAGGCGTTTAGCCGATAAAGGCTGGATCTCTCCACACTCCACATTTCATTATCTAATTTTCTGATTCTTTGAAGGCAGGGAATGAGATAACTACTTTTAAAGGATTTCCTTAATGCGGGTATTTTTCTTTTTCGCGATACTTCATACCTGTTTATGAATTTTGTAAACCTTAGCTCCCAAGTTATTCGGTCAAGCAGATCATACCAACTTCGGGTTACTCTTCCTCGAGAATTAGAATAGATCACCCTCTCCTTGATTAGATCTCAGCTAACACGGGATTGGCCTCATATCAAATTGAGGTGAACTCTTTGCTTGTTTAAGAATTGATAACGTTCGACTCGTTCTTGATTTCAAGTGAGAAGAGGATTTATCAGTAAACACAAAGCTCGATAGATCTCTAATAGCGAGTTATGCCTTCAAAGAAATGTTCATAACTCTCGGGAATGTCTTCTGCGTGTGTCACTCGAGAGGACCTCATTTGAAATCGAGCAATGAAAGCAGATGCCCAAGCGGGTATAAGAAAGCGATATTCGGATCGAAAACATTAAACCCAAAACCAGGAAATGATTCATGGCGAAATTCACTGTGGCTGCTGGAAACAGCTATAGGAAAGATGATTTCGACTATGGCATTCATAATGGAAGGTACAGTTCTCGATTCTTGAATTACAGCTCTGACATTCCTCACAGTCATAAGAATAAGCGCAATTCGAGCGAAGAGTCGAATTCCAGAAATTTGTCGAACTTCAAACATTCGGTGGTAATTTGAAAGAATAGAATTACGCATTAAACACGCTCAAAAGCGATAACACGGATCCGGAGGAATAAAGCAGAAAAATAAAGGGAAATGAAAATAATAATCTACTACAAAAGCGTGACGAAAAAGAAAAATAAAAGAAAGAAAAGAAAAGAAAAATGACCTTAGGCTACCGGATCTCTCATACATGCTGCGGCACCTTTCCTCTTTTGGGTAAAAGCCATTGTTGCAGGGTTTTCTCGGTTGTATTACACAATCCCAATGCATTACAGCGTAGTTTCAGTGGGTAGCTGAGTGCATTGAGTCGCTGACCTCAACTCCTTGTCGCGACATCATCCATGTCGACATCGATCTCACGTCAGCGACATCAGCAATCTCGACCTTCAGGCGATGTCTTCGATGTCGACATCGATCCTTATATGTTATCACTTTGTATGCGCTGGGTTTCAATTGGTCTCTCACGAGTATGCGACATCGATATCTTAAATGCGTTATCTGGCTAAAAGTCTTCTGCAGCCTTCAGGCGATGCGTGCCAACGATATTGGCGACCTCAATCTCTTGACCGACGCCGACGCTGTCTTTGAGGCTTCAGCGATTAACTTCGATTATCGCGACCGGTCCTGTAGCGACAAAGCGATTAACTTCCGGCAAATCCTTCGAGCACAGTCATAGCTTCAAGGCGATTCTCTTGTCGCGACCTCCATCAGTCGCGACATCAACCTTTATCGGCGACATCCGCGATGTTATCGCGACATCGTCCATAACCGGTTAATCCTCAGAACATATCGTGATTCTCATCAGCGACCGGTTGCTTGGCTCTTCACTTATCCTGATGTCGCGACCTGTAATACGGGCCAAAAATGCTGAACAGCTGTATCAATGAATCGTCATTGTTTCCATTCTGCTTGACCACTTCTTGCATTTTATTCCCACCATTCTTTGCATTTTTCCACTTTGCATTTTTCTTTTTCTTTTTCTCTCCTGCTAATAACAAATTTGTTGAGTTCTTATATTTACGTATCTGTTATTCCTTTTTACAACTAAATCAAACGAGAAAAATGGACTAAAAATAGATGACTTTTAAGCTCATCAACAATCGATAGTGAAATGAATAACTGTCGGATTAGGCTCTCGCCTGGAGGTCATCGTGTGGTAGAACTCGATGACCACCCGAGTGTAGAAAAACCGATGTGGGGTCATAAATGGCTCCAGGGAGTACCTCTGCACTAGTCACATCGAATCTTAGAGCTCTGGATCATCGGCAAAGGCCAAGAGATCATAATGAACCTCGTTGTGCAAATCCCTCGCACTACAATTAGTATTTCCTGGAATAGGGCTGTAGTAGAAGTAGGGTCCCCTAATGATTGAGGCTAGGGACGAGGTCGGAGGAAGCTCTAGTAGGAACTCACGATTGGTTGTGGCCCGGGACTCACGGGTGCAGGACTAGAGAGGACTCCCCTGGGCTAGAGGTCGAGGCCCTTTTGGAAGGTGTGGCCTTCCAGAATGGCTTAGGATATGGGGGAGAGGGAGGAATAGGACCAACCCTGGTATGGTACCTGTGTGGGGGGATCGCGGCAACGGGGCATGGGGAAGCAACCGGTGGCCTGCGGAGACCCACGGGCGGGGCGCCTTGGGCGGCGGCATGGGCGCGGCGGTAGCGGGGGGGAGCCTGGCAGTGCGACGATGCGTGGTGAGAAGCGCAGTTCTGTGTGATGGAATCGAGGTTGGACCAGCCGCGAGGAGGAGAGAGTGAATTGCACCCAGGAGTCTAGGCTGTGTCCTCCACGCATCTTCACCATGGCTGGGCTAGAGAAGGAGAGGAGATGGAGAGGATGGGAAGAAGAGGGTAAGATCAGAAATGGATTTGAAATGAAATTGAAAAAAAAAAGGGGGAAGGGGGGGGGGCGTGTTTAAATAGATGGGTTAGGGTAGATGAGAGGTTTAGCCCATTTAATGTTCATAAATGGGTGGTTAATGGTTAAGGCTCAAAAATCTGGACACATTCATGGTGCTCAGGAACCAAAGGGTTTACAGAAGACGAAAAGGCAGAAGATGAACAGTGCACATGAGGGAATTTTCGCAGGTTGCGAAAATTCATAAACCTAGAAAATTTCACACTGCACCAAAAATCCCCTGCCTTCTGTTACACCTGCAAAACAGAGAAAACCCAAAAATTAAAAGAATGTACAAATGAAAGCGAGAAAAATTACAAAGAAAAGTTAGCCAAATTTAAGGAAATTAAGAAAGTAAAAAATAAAACTTAAAATGAAACAAAAAAAAATTCCAACAAAATTTGGGGTGACTTCTAAGCTGCTGCAGAAATCACTTCCACTCAGGTAGCCTTTTGGATTCATAGAGGGTGTGAGGGGGAATCTCACCTCTATATACGCTTTGTGTTGTCTTGCATTGGGTTTCAGCCTTTTTGCCGTGACCTTGAACACCTATTGTCCTTGGAATTGAGTGAGTCTACTAATCCTTTAGAGATGGGCGATGGATGATGGAGTGCTTGAGTCTATCTTGACTTGAGCTTGATTGGAAAAAGGTGAAGCTTGGAGTCGTAAAGCAGCACTTGGTCTCCTTGTTTGAAATTTTTACGGGCTATTAGCTTATCATGCCACTTTTTTAACTTATCTTTTGCAATTTTCGAGTTGAAGTAGGCATCATTCCTCAGCTCTTCTAGCCGGTGATGTCGAAGCAGCACTACAGTATCTCTCCCCATATCCGGGTTGACTGTCGCGCCCGCTGCTGCCTTATACCGATTTCCACGGGTAGGTGACATGCCTTGCCATAAACTAGAGCGTCTGAGGACATGCGAGGATGGTTTCGTATGTTGTTACGTATGCCCACAAATGAGCGGCTTGAAGACGATCCTTTCGATTAGAGTTCACTACTTTCATCGGTATTGTCTTCATTTCCGTGTTGGCTAACAACTGACCTTTGATGCGAGGATGGTCTGAGGTGGCCTTTGTGTGACACCATATTTAGTTAGGAGGCTCTCAAAGGTTTGTTGCAAAGAATCACGAACCCCGAATCACGATAATGGCTTTGGGACCCCAGTGCGGAAGATGTTCTCCTTCAGAATTTCAACACCACCCTATGGTGCAACTGCTTTACAGGAACCTTTGCTTGACCCATTTTGACATAACATGGTGGCTCCACCAAAATGTAAATATATCCAAAGGAGAGAAGGGATTGGTCATGAAATCGATGCCCCGAGCATCCGAATAGATCCCATTTGAATCGGGTTCAAAGGCATCATGTGACGATGAGAGATTTTCCCCAATTTTGGCATTTGTCGCATTCTCTGCACATGGTATGGGCATCCTTGAAAAGAGAGGGCCAATAAAACCCTGATGAGTATCTTAAATACTCATTTTATCCCTATGCTTTAGTTAGTTTTTCTAGTGTTTTTATGTTAAATAATAAATTACTAATGCTCACAAAAGTTCACACTTATGATGTCAGTCATCCATTTGGTGGAATTGTGCAAAATTAGTGGAAGCGCTCTGAAGCAGGAGAGCTACTGAATTTTGACGTTTTCAGACATCATATAGGCTTCTATTGCTTCAATCCATATATGTATGGATTCTACGCTGAGCTTTCAGTGATGGCAAGGCACCCGAATCGGAGTTGGATGATAAAGTTATGGCCTTCTACGAGTTGGAGGAAAAAGAAAGCGGGGGGGCTGGCAACGTCTCAAAGAGTTGAGAACCAACGTCGCGACCATTGTGGCGTGGCATCTGACGTCAGCGGCGTTGCTGCACAACGTCACAACATTGAGTTGGTTTTGGGTGGATTTTTTTTTTTTTTTTTTTTTTAGCCATTTGAGCCCGTAATGGAGGGTTTTAAAGCTCAAGCGGAGGGTGAGAGAGGAGGGTTGTGGTGGGTTGGGAGCTTTTGAAGGCTTTCTCTTAGGGTGGAAACACCTGGCAGGCACCTCTTGAAGGGAGAAAGAAGCTTGAAGAAGAAAGGGTGAAGAAAGGAGATGGCGCTTTCTCAGAAAATGGTTTATTCGCATCCTCTTTCTTTGTTTTTCTCTCTTTTTGATGTTTTTCTTTGACTTAGAGATGTTCTAGATTTATTTCTAGGTCTTTATTGTAGCACTACTTCGAATGGATTAATGGTTAATTCGTTTTCATTCATTATATGGATTGAGATTTTATCTCGACTTTCACATCTATGTTTTATTTACATGGTAGTGTTTGGCCAACATAGGCGTGTTTTTTCTTTGAGATGCGAGATCGAGATGATTTGAGGATATGAATAGAACAACACTTGGTCAATCGGCGAATAGAGATATCCCGGTTCGAGTGTGGCATTAGGGTTTAAACATTTAAGTTTTGGAGTCGAGGTTGAGTGAGATCACGATACACCCTCTTTTGGTGAGATAGGCAAATATATCTCGAGAAGTATCTTGTGGCCGCGATCAACGTCGGCGTAAATTGATTGTACTATTAGATAATATATTTAGGTTAAAATTCATCGAGTGGCGGTGAAGGCAAAACCACAGTTTTCATAATTAATTGATTTAGCAAATAATATAGAAGTTAGTTTTTCTTTTTATTAATCGAATTCATTACGATTTTAGGTCGAATAATATTTAAGCGTAAAATTAGATTACTCAACACACTTCTCCCCTTGGATCTAGTGTCCAGGTACTTGATGCATATATTACTTGAGGGCGACCGATTGCACTTGCGCACATAGGTGTACACATTCTACACATCACGCTTTCGGCCTATCAAACCCAGATTGTAGTACCTTCATAGCGGTTTTCTAAGACACAAAATGGCCTCCACATGCATTCTCATGGCAGTGGCTGAGTATCCCTTGATGTTCTCCTTTAGCCACACATCTTGATTGCCCGACAGTCGAGCATTTGTCTGAAGAGACTCTTTCCCAATAATAGGAGTGAATTTTTGCAAGAAAAACTTCGTCTTATGCCTTCCTGTCTGGCTGGTAACCCTCCACATTGAAGTAATTGGCAATGTGGGCATACCATGGTGTGTTCTCAACTAGGAGTAGGGACTCCTCAGGAAACTCATCATTAATTGGAGGGTTGTGAGTGTTGTGTGCTATTGTTAATCTCGAGAGATGATCTGCAACAACATTCTCCACACCCTTTTTGTCCCTAATCTGCAGGTTGAACTCTTGAAGCAGGAGACCCCATCTAATAAGTCTTGCCTTAGCGTTTTGCTTAGTGAGAAGGTACTTCAAAGCCGAGTAATCTGTGAAGATGATTATATCCGCCCCCACCAGGTAAGTATGAAACTTATCCAAAGCATAGACCACTGCCAATAGCTCTTTCTCGGTGGTGGTGTAATCCCTCTGCGCCTAGTTCAATGTCTTGCTTGCATAGTAAACCACATAAGGCTTTCCTTCTTCCCTCTGCCCGAGGACTGCTCCAATAGCGAGGTCGGTTGCATCACACATTACCTCGGAAGGTGCCAGTTAGGGGCTAACCTATTGATGTTGTTGATAGGCTGAGCTCTCAAGCTCCTCTGATCCCAATTCCACGCAAATTTGGCACTTTCTCCAATAGCTTATTAAGAGGCTTGGCAATTTTTGAGAAGCCCTTGATAAACCTCCTATAAAAGCCTACATGCCCTAAGAATTGCCTCATAGTCTTCACATTCGTGGGAGAGGGCAGTTTGGAAATCATCTCAATTTTCACCTTGTCAACTTCAATTCCTTTCTTGGAAATAATATGTCCCAGCACAATTCCTTGGTTGACCATAAAATGCATTTTTTCAGTTCAGTACCAAGTTCTTCTCTATACCTATGCAGGGACCAGGTTTCTAAGTTGATCGAAGCAATCTTTAAAAGCTCCTCCATAAAGCGTAACATCATCCATGTGAAACCTCCATGTGGGCTCCACGAATCGAAGATACTAAGCATGCATCGTTGGAATGTGGAAAGGGCATTACACAGGCTAAAGGGCATCCTCTTATAGGCATATGTGCGAATGGAAGTGAAGTGGTCTTATCCTAGTCTTAATGATTTCAATTTGAAAATAACTGAAAATAGCCGTGAAGCGATAGAGGTTTTTCAGTCCCTTTCGAGAAGGCGGTCTGCATGGGTAGGGGGAGTGATCTTTCTAAACTGTCACTTCATTTAGTCTTACATGTCGATGCGTACCCTCCAACCTATGTTAAGTGATTGGGCACTTCCTCTCCCTTTCATTATGCATAGTGGTTACCCACGATTTTTGAGGCACAACTGGGTTGGACTCACCCACAAAAAGTACTATCGGATATAGGGTAAATAATACCGGCTGTAAGCGACTTTGGACTTCACTTGTCTGACTTCCTTCATGCGATTGAGTCTCCTCTGTGGGTACATATACCCCGGTTTTGCCTTCTCCTCCCAGTAGATGTGATGGGTCTGGCTAACTGGAAAACATACCCTTGGTCGGTGATTTTCAAGACAACACCTTATTCTCCCTGAGGATGTCAAGTAGATTGTTTTCCTGTTGGTTGTTGAGGAGGGAGGATATGACAACTCGGCATTGTTCTCGTTCTTCCAGGTATGCATACTTTAGATCCACAGGCAGGGACTTGAGATCTAGTTTTTGAGGCCCATTGGCTACCACGGTCAGTAGAGTAGAATTTCCTCTTTTTCTCAGTGCCTGTCACGCCGAATCCGGGCAGGCGATTCTGGGATCGAGGCAGGAGTCCGGGGCGAGACCGGATCTTGGGACTCTTTACTTGATTTTTTTTTTTTTTTAAGGCAATTGGCACACAGTAAGGTATGGCCCCATCTTATAACCGAATCAAATGTTATATACAAATCAGAACTACCAGGAATTGGTGTCCATCAAAATCTAGACACATATAATTGAGTCCCATTTACAAATACAAAACTATACTTTCACATTTACAAATCAGAGCACGGAACCTACATGTAGTGAACCCTTACAAGTGTGTTGGCCCAGTTGTATCACGGATGTTCTTTGATGTCTTCTCTCCTGTGCCTACGGTTAAAAACCCGTGCTAAGCTTTCACGCTTAGTGGAAGCATATCTTATCTGAAGTCACATGCATTTATCTTGAATCACAAATATCCTTAAAAACAATAACGAGATATGAGATCTTCGGGAATTCATATAACAATTTGCATACCTACTTATTCTATAACAAGCCCCATGCTTGTTCACATCTCGTATCGAGATTTGAACTTATACTTATAACGATCTTATAATTACTCAGGAATTTCTCTTATGGCAGACTTATCCTTACTTGGATTTTATACTCATAGCAGAATCATCTTATTGATTATTCTTATTGATTTCTCGTGAGACCACTGTATGTTTGTATCAGACGTGTACTTATTTAGGTCTCCCAAATGACATATATATCAGAACTTATACTGATACTTGTCTCAGACTTATAATTATTTAGATCTCCCGTAGGAGTCACAGAACTTAATCTTATTCAGAACTTAAACTAACAACAGGCTTATGTGTATACGGATCTCCCGTAGGGGTTACAGAACTTATGCTTATACAAGGTTACTTATACACGTATTGGTACTCATATATATCTCAGATCTCCCGTAGGAGTTGGCAGAACTTATACTTATACGACGGAGTTTACACTTGTTCGGAGGTACAGTGGGGTATCACGAGTGCGAACGTGTATTTTGGTATTGCGAGACTTATTCTTACATGAAAGTACTTGTAAGTACTACTAAGCTTATACTAATGCCCCATTATCTTATCCTTGTACTAAGTATATCCACAGTCTTCACGAACTTATACTTGTGTTCTTGAGCTTATTCTTGTCTTTCGGGATAAAAGTACCCGTGGGTACTCACGAACATTTCTTTGATCTGAAAGTACATTAGATTTTCTAAAAACATATTCATTATCTGGTACCCGTAGGTACTACAGGACTTATACTTATTTTTGTATTTAAGATCTTATTCTTGTATTTCGAATCTTGTATTCAGATCTTATACGTGTATTACGGAACTTATACTTGTCTTACGGAACTTATACTTGTCTTACAGAACTTCTACGGATCTTACGAAACTTATACTGGTATTTCGGAGCATAAACTGGTATTTCGGATCTTATACGTGTATTACAGAACTTATACATGTATTTCGAATCTTATACATGTAATACAGAACTTATACTTATCTTACAGACATACGTATCTTGGATCTTGTTCTTATGCGAAGGTACCCATGGAAATTACGATGGTCGGAACGGATCGAGGATCATATCACATACAAGGGCGGTCGGACTTCTACGGATATGGACATTGATGCTCATAAGTGCCAGAATCACGGATTCATTATCGCAGATAACCGTGATTCTGTTTGGACTTATACTTTATTTCCACGGGGGCTTGTACTTATTTTAAGGTCCACGAGTACGTAGGTACTCACAGAGCTTATACTTATTTCTTGATCACAGTACCCTTAGGTACTACTGGACTTATACTTATTCGGACCTCCCGTGGGAGTTACAGAGTTTCTTCTTATGCAGAATTTATACTTATAACCGACATATGTTCATTCAAGACTCCCGTAGGAGTTACAGAGCTTATTCTTATTCAAAACTTATAATTATAACGAGTTATTATCCTTCGAGACTCGTGGGAGTTCTGAGCTTAATGGATGCGTGGTGCGTGGTTGCTCTGAGGCATGTCCCGGAGACGAGAGGGTACGTGGGTACTACAAAACAAATCTGAGAGGTGCCGTGGGTACTACAAAACAAATACGGTACCGTAGGTACTAAGACCTCTCTGAAGGTACCCATTAGGTACATTGGATGCTACCATATTTCAATTCTTTATTCTTATTAGATTCTTATCATATGAATTGTGTTCGGATTGCCTAGACCGGTGTCACGGAATGGGTAGGACCACCCGACATGATGAGTACCCGAAGATTTGTCTGAGTCTTGAGGTCTTGGTAGCCTGAAGCGAAGTCTTAGGAAGTAATGACAGGAGAGTTAGTCGCACTAATCGGAGAAGTCTGAAGTACTGTCAGTGCGAAATTGCTAATGTCTTCGGCTACGGTTAAAGTGCCATCGCACTAAGCGAAGTATTAGCTTTATTAAATCTTAAAGTACTATACGTGCCCGCATGCAGAGGTGCCATGTCATTTAATAAGCGGTCTTAGCGGTTTACAGTATATGTTATAATAATCATATATAATCTACTTTATCACATCTGAGAATATTTAGGGCATTCTTAGCCCACGTTATGTGTTCATGTTTGATTCGTTTCGGGTTCCATATCGCCGAGGTTTCATGCCTGATTCCATATGGCATTTGAATACTTGCCTTGATATGATTATGCATCCACACATCATTCATGTATTCTTGTCCCTCAATGAATCTATTTTTCTTAGGAATTGGAATCAATCCAATCGGATCACTCAAAATAAAGTTATGGCATTTTCATGCCAACTAGACAATTTACAGATTTTACCGAGGAACAGTTTGAAATATTTATTTTCCAGTGCCTTGTCTCAATATTTGACACTGGATATTTGTACTTCTTTAAATTTAAGGTGCTAAGGGTTCTATTCCAACTAGAATCACCCAATTCGGAGTACCGGAACTCAAGTTACGTCCGAAACAACCCGGACTACTCTATGTTCAAACGGATGCGAGGAATTGGCTTGCACATGGCCCCACTTTGAGTGATTTTTGGACCATTAGAGCCAGAGATTTGATGATACCTATTTTATGTTCAGTTCTCTTGAAGTCTATTTTAGTGTCAGCACAATCACTCAAATCGGATAAGAAATGAGAAGTTATGGCCAAAATCTGGCTTGAGGTTGAAATTAGAACGAGAGCGGCCCAGTGTCTTAAATTACACCCCTAAAGTATCTTAGGTACACTTTCAGATACGGAAGGGTGTGCAGAATTTTTACATTCAAAGTGTGCAGGTACACATGTTTTCAAATATCCCGAATGTGTGTTTTCTCCTTTTTCCATATTTTGATACCCATCAACCACATGCTCCATAAACACCTCAAGCCATTCCCAATTCATCCTATAACCTCAATTTTATGAATTCTTCTTTTCAATACTTACTCTTATTTCAAAATCCTTCATGAATTACTCTCGAACCCACTCTAATATGGGTTATGATCCACTATAACCCTAACATAAGGATTGATTAGGTTTAATTCTAAGCCTAACTCATTTACTTGCCCTTGAGCTATGAATCCATCTCAAATAGAGAGGATTTCATGTGCTATTGTCTATTAAGGTTTTACCAAGCTTACTTTTAAAGAATTCTAGGAGTTAGGAAGAAATCTAACAAAACCACTGATTTGGGAACAAACTAATAACTATACAAACCTGGAAATTCATGCAAACTTTCCTAATTCCTTAGTTCCATACCTTAGCCCAATCTTGGCTTCTCTTCCTCTTCCTCTTCCTCTTACTGTGCTTCTCTCCTTCTCTTCTCCTTTTTCTTATCGCGGTTTCTCCTGAATGAGACCTGATTTGGTCTTTAATCCCATGGATTTGGCGGGGCATGTTTGGCCTTAAATAAAACCCATTTTGGGTTAACTTTCTTTATTTTAAGCCCATAACTCCTTCTATTTATAATTAAATTTTCCTTTATTTCATTTGGCCTCAAATCTTCTTAATCCATTGTCTTTTGGCCCCCTTTTTGGACAAATTACAATTTTGTCCTTAAGTTTTGTAACTTTTCGGGTCTCTCGTTTCCGTGGTTCGCATTTAACTCACAAAATAGTCAAATTATGCTTACAAAATACCCTAAACATGTCGAAAACGACTAGGGTATATTTCGGGGTGTTACAGCCCCTGTACAGTATTCATGCCTTGGGTTTCCTGCTGCTCTTCAGGACAGTCAAATAGTTCCTCAGTTAGCACATCCTGCATTTGTTTTTTATCAGCTTGTTCCTCTAGAATTGTATCAATCCTCTTCCGCATCTTTGCATATGCTTTTACTCAGTGAAGATGTGAGTTCCCAAGAAGTCATGTTCCCGAATGTGAGTTGCATGCTTCCAGATTTCGGCTGATTGATAATCGCATTAAAAGTGGCCAGAATGGTCTTCCCGGGATGATGGGCTGTGATTAGCCCCCACTACAGTAGGTTACGTATCAAGCACTACAAAGTCTGAATATTAGGAATTTGTCCACTTGTATTAAAACATCCTTCAGTGCCTTTAGTATTTTTATGGATGTATGCGAGGACGATGTAATGGACGTGGGCAAGCTCTCGAACCTAGTTGCTTATACAGATAAAGGCCAATTGACACTATCCCAAGTCTAGCAATGCTTTTCTACACAAGTGCCTCCCGATATTCACCGAGATGGTTGAGTGACTGGATCTTTATATTTCTTGGAGTCTTCCAGCGAATGATGGCGACATTACGTAAGGAAGGCCTTTACATTTAACCCTCTCTTCACTATGCATAGGTCCTTCAAAAATTTGGCATACATGGGGACTTGTTTAATCATGTCAAGCAGGGGGATGTTGACTTTCACTTACCTTAGCACTTCTAAGATTTCAGCCTGGTTGATGGCCTTTTTCTTGGCTTTGAGTGCATGCGGAAAAGGTGGGGGTGTGCCATTTTTCACTACATTCCCTTTGGTCACCTCCTCCTTTAGTTCAGCTTCTTTTGTTTCCTGGCCTTCTTCTGCTGTTCTAGGGACTGGTGTTTAACCTCCTTACCACTTCTCAGAGTGATAATTGCTTTAACCGTCTATCCCCTATAAGATTTGGCTCCTTTGGAAGAGCTCAATTGATGCACTTCCCGAGATTAGTGTAATGCAGGAGAATTTCCCTTTTTCACACTTTTCTTTGCTTTGGTTGGTTAACCTTTAGATTGAGTACTGCAGGTTGTCATATTTTTGGGAGATCTCAGACTGTAGGTTATCATATTTTTGGGAAATCTCAGAGTGCAGGTTGTTTATCTTTTCATTTAGTGTGCTTTTCACTGTGTCAATTCTCTGATTAGCCTGGGCATTCACTGCCTTCTGTTCCTCTACAAAGTTGCCCACCACTTTGCTTAAGTTCATGATAGCTTGTTCAACTGGGGATGAGGATGGTGGTGGCTGTGGTTGAGATGAGGAGCCACCCTGTTGCTGTGCAGCAGGGGGCCCATATGGTGGAGGCTTTGGCTTCCAGGAGAGGTTAGGATGGTTCCTCTAGTTAGGGTTATAGGTGTTGCCATATAGGGCAGTGGTTGGTGGCTTGTATTGACCCACAACATTGGCATGCTCAGCCATCATCCCTTGCGGAAGAGCGGTTGGGCGATCACTCTCCCTTGGTGCTCGGTGGGCAGCCAGGATGAAGCCGGGTTGGTTAGGCATAGATGCCTCGATCCTTTTCGCACCTCCTGATGATTCGCATTTCAAGCTCCTCCAACCTTCTAGCCAAGATTGGATAGCTTTGCCTTCATCATGTCCTCGTGATTGAGTGCATGCCTCCTTGAATTGGTTCTGGTCTCATCACTCTCACCTCTCGGGGTTGGGGTTCATCCCATGCTTTGGATGTCTCGGCCACATAATTCAAAGCCATGGCCTATACGGATGTTTTCTCATGAAGTCCCTCATAGTCTCCAATGACCTTTGTGGTGGGACGTTCCATTATAGAAGTGATTAGCAAGCATCAATGCATCGAGCCATGGGAGCGGGCATATGGTCTCCTAGGTACCCTTTCGGCTGCTGTGGAATTTTATATATTTCTTGAAGCTGAAGTGCTCACATTCCCTCTTAGACTATGTTTCATGGTCTTTGAAGAATTTCTTTAAAAATTATGCCTGCATATCTCCCCAGTTCCTAATAGTTCTCGGCCTCAAAGAGTTGAGCCAGATTTTTTCCTTGTCCTTCAAAGTAAAAGGGAAGAATTTCAGTCTCATCAGATCAACATTGGGGATGTTCACCTTGAAGGTTTTGCATACTTCCTCGAACTCCCAGATGTGTGAATAGGGATTTTCACTCTCCATTCAGTGGAAGTAGAGGGCACTAGGTAGGGCTTGTGTGATGTCCTCTGGAGGAGAATAATCTGGGAGGAGTGCACTCACTCTTGGGGGGTGTACATGGGCCCTTATTGTTTTGTATGCATTTAGGTTCCTTTTGAACCCCTGGCTTTCTTGCTCCTCGGCGGAGGCCTCCATCGACCATCGTGTATGCTTTCGATTCACCGGCTTTGTTCTTGTGGTGTGCTCTTTCTGGTGGCTTTCTTGTGTTCTATCCCGATGTTGCATAAACTCTAGAAGAGGGCGCGAACCTGACGGAGAAAAAAAGCAAATTTATAAAAGGTTAATGTTGGCTAAAAAAAATGAAGATAGAAATTGCGTGTTGACAGTATAAGATTGAATCAACCTAACGAGTGGGCGTAGGAAGTGCGCAGAACAAGGTTGAAATTCACGACACTTGTGATGTGGATCTAAGTTAAACAACTCGTCACTTGCGCCAGGCACCATCCATAAACAATGCCATTGATTCGCTTAGATGCGTAGTATGCAATGGGGTAGGAATTTGGTGCTCGAATCAAAAATATTTATAAACATGAAGCCTCTTCTTTGTCGTAACACTAGCTCTTTGCGTGGTAGCTCTAACGTTGTTTCTGAGATGGAGTTTTCTTCATGTAGGTATGTGATTGATTAATAGTGGTTTCACTTTGGATTTTAGGCTCCGCAAAAATAGTAGGGTTATTGATTTGAGGCGCCGATCAAAATGTAGTAAAATGTAAGAACTCCTTGAAGTCTCGGGCCTGGTTTATGAGTTACCGAGAGGTCCTCGGAGTCCATTTCTCATGTTGGGAGAATGACCTATAGTCATTTCGAACCGGATCTTCATTTAGCTATAAAACCGAATCCTAATAGTTTTCCTCTTGAAATAGCATTTACATTGGTCATTAATGCTTCAAAACCCGGGTAAGCGATCCTTTGATCTGCCCTCGTTGACAAATAAATGGCAAGTAGCAGGCATGGATCAGTAATAAGCATCCAGACACAAAAGATTTCCATTAATCAAATCGGGGATACATAAAGATTCAAACCTAAGAGTAAATAGGCATAAATGACAACAATTGCTAGCGTTAAAAAAAAAAAAAAGAGGACCGACGATTTACTCATATTACAAAGATAAAATGTTGATTAGGTAATGCGATGTGGATATTTTACCGAATTTAATTTTCTGAAAAATACGGCGCGTGAAAATCAGTAACCGGAAGATTTAATATAGAGTAGAAATGAAGTCGGCTGGAAGTGGTCAGGCAGGAAGTTTATTTGTTCGTCGATTCAAGTCATAACATCACGAATCAATTTGGGGAAGAATGAGATATGGCGAAGTCGTGACTTGAGGGTGAGCTTGCGGCCAAAGGAGCTAGACGGTGACAATTGAAAGAGGTTGCGATAAAGGAAGTGTGGTTGAGACTAAAGGAATAATCAAAGTAGAATCTTCGGTCGCGACGTCAATCTGATGTTGCGACAAGGATCAATCAATAAAGCCACAAGGGAGGTCTCTACAAGTAAATGAAGTTGCAACTAGTTTCTAATTAAAGGGGCTCCATTGGTCCTGACGTATGGGTTGAGGTCATGACATGAAAACTATTTGGAGTCTCAACGGAAAGTCTGAGTCGCCAATATCTTTGAGCAATTGGGATTACATGCGACTAGAAAAAGAGCAACATGAGGTTGCGACATCACCATGAGGTCGAGACCTGGAATAGAGGTTGGAAGGAGGAAATTGGTTGCAACAAAGGGTGGGGTTGCGACGGAGAGAATGAACATGAAAGTGTGACATCACTGTAGGTGTGACAAATTTCGGCACAATGACGAAGACCATAACAAGGTCGCGATCGAGGAAAAGAGAGTTACGCGACACGAGTCGTACAAAGCGAAATGTGTTCGCGAAAAGCCTAAAGTGAGTGTGACTGGGCTGAAGAAAGGTGACGATGTCGCGAGCGTGAAGCTAGTGATCGCGACGTCAGCTCTTTAAACACTAAGCCAACGAAAGTGCAACCACGAGCGATCATCGACCACTAATCAAAGCGACTACAAGGGCACAGTCGCGTGAGAGTAACAAGGTCGCGGCGAACAAGAAACAAACAAAATCAGGTCAAACTTCCGTCTTGAAATTACATGACCTAGGACGATGTGGGCTTTCTTTGATCCACTTTGAGTTTTTTTGGAGTTCGGCCCAATTCTTTTAACGATATAAATAAACGGTGTTAGAATAGTAAAGTAGCTTAGTCTTCACTACACCAGAAAAAGGAACGAAGGAACTCGATTATATAGTTTAGGTAAATTTTCTTTATTTTATTTTATTTTCTTTTCTGAATCTCGATCACGCTATTCTCTGAAGCGATTAAGTGATAACATTACATTATTTTCTTAAAATTCTTGCTGAAAAATTTATGAAATCGGACAAATTTAGGAGTTCATTTTTTAGGTTTCATTACGAATTATAGTGGTTGTGCGTGATTGGTGCTCGTTCTTTAATCGCGTCCCAGTGAAGTTGGAATCTGGTCTCTTGGTTGAATTATGATTAGTTCTGATCTTTTGTAAAAATCTAAAGCGTTATTTGGGTAATAGTTTACTTGGTATTTGTTTTGGTCGATGAGTTCTGATGCAGCGTCTGAGAATACGAGTTTGAAGATGTATCTTGCTGCAGATTTCGAGGATACGCCCTGCGTGACACAAAGATGGAAATTCTGGAGATAAGAGCATTCTTTAAGATGTTATTAGACTACCCCATTGATGGCCTTGAGCTCTAAAAGTTAATTTTGATAAATCTCCCATTCGCTCTGGTGAAGTTGGAGCGGTATTTATGAGATGAAATAATCAGAGGATTCACCTTAATCAGGGAAGTTCCAAGCCAGTGTTATTGATTAAAGGAAAGAATGACGGAAGTAGATGAAGGATGAGCCACCGGACAGTTATCGACATATTGAAATCTACAGGAAAAGCAAGATCTGTAGTCATCGAAATGGGTGTGATATTGAGAAGAATCTTTCGAGATCTTGCGAAAGGCATAAATACAAATGTGGTGAGCAATTTCAAGGAAGAAACAAGAGTTTCTTTGGAGTGAATATGGAAGAAAATCAAGCGCAACATATAGGCAAATCTTAGACAAATCAGATCCATCAATTCAATAGAGCAATGTATTTTCATGCAGGAATTGATTGTTTCATTATAATTCATTGATAGTTTTCGTTTCTAACAGGGAACATATTAGATCCAGTATTTAGTTCTTAATTTTTGTAGTTTATTTTATATTCTATCAAGTTGTAGTTTTAGTTAATAGTCTAGGATTTATTATCTAGTAGATAGAATTTCATTATCAATTTCTTTTAGTCCAAATAGCATAGAACTTTAGTAGTTGGGGTAATTGATCTCTAATTCATGTCAATCTCTGTGGGAATGATACCTGGACTTACATTCAGATTTTACTACTTGTGACATATTGCACTTGCGGTGTCATAGATAAACCAATTTTAAAATCTGACATCAAAATAAATTTATTTAATTAAGCAAATTTATCCAAGTGACATAGGTGCAAAGAAGTGCAGGCTCTTGTAACTATACACAGTAGGAGTTTTAGTCTATATAGAAAAAAGGCAAACAAGTTTTATAGAGCGATAAGATTCTTAGAGTTGAAAGGATTAAATGAATCAATATTAAACAAAAGGAAAAATGCTAATTTAGACATTTTATAAAGAAAAGAACAAAACGACTTTGCAAGCGATGGCTATACCAACCCTTTAATCACTAACATGAGCCATGTTGAGAATATTCTTTTATGTTTTGACTAATCTTATTAATGCGAGTGTGTTTAATTTAGGGAAATCCTTTAGTAAATGAAACTTGATTCAGACTGGTACCGTGAGACTGCTGAATGGGAAGAACACTCGAAACTAGAAAAGACTAAAGGCAAAGACATGACTATGTAGGATGAGAACATGACCCGGTCGAGAGACGGAGGGGCCGGCGACGGAGGGCCTCCTGTGCGGCACAATGGAGGATTTGCAGGCTATCCTTCGAAGAATGATGCGCATCAGGCTGACTCACTACGTGGATGCAAATAACTTGAGTTAAGCCGGCTTACCCAATAACAATGGTGCAGCTGACATCGTTCAGCTGCACTTGTGAAGACCCCGGCCTGAGCACTGGTAGGTTTCTCGGGATGGCCATCTGATGAAATTTGATAGTGGCTGAGGCGAGTGATCATTGCATCTCTTCATTTCCTTAAGGATATGGCGATATGGTATGAATCATTACCATATGGTTAATTGATTTTGGAAAGAAGGCACAGTAGAAACATACTTAGGAAAATTTGGTAGAAACATACTTGGCGGGTTCTTTCCCCGTCTCTCACCTTGAAAAGAAGAAGAGATAATAGTTTTCCAACGAGGGGAAGATGAGAGCCTATATACTTTGCAGGAGGGTGAGAGGTTGTTGAAGAGGTGCCCTATGCATGGAATCGATTTAAAAACCCACATGGATATAGTGTATCATGCCTTAAATGATACATCTAAAGGCATTATCGATGCTTCATCTTTGTAATGGAGCATTCAAAAGAAAAGTCTTTGAAGAAATTAAGGATCGATAGAAGACCTGGCCAAATTTTGTCATAAGCTCCATGAGGTTTTCAGGAGATACTTGGAGAAGGGTGTGGAGCTAAGTAAATGACTGACCATGGGGCAAGTTAGATGCCATCATGCCTGAGGATGAATGACAAGAAAAGAAAAAGCACCTTTACTCGTAATCTCGGAGTAGTGGAAAGAGAAGCTGTAATGAGAAAGTCTTGAAATACCAAAGAAGATGATGCTTATGAAGTTGAGGGGCTAAGTATCTTGAATAGACAAAAACTACCATTTCAAGCCAAATCCCCTAACTTCTACCCACATTCTGATCCGACCTTGAGAACCATGAGAATTTCTCATATGGTGGAGGGACATTTGAGCCCGAGCATGGAGCGAATCATCGACGGGGATATCGGCGACCACCAAGGTTCCCGGTGACATCGAGGAGGTGAAGGCATAAATGACTATCTGGGTCATGGGAGAACAAATCATTTGAGAGACAATAGCTGCCGAGTTCATGGGAATGACAGGCGATACACTTCCATGCAAGCCAGTCGACTGGAAGCTCAGACGATAAGTATTTGGAAGAATCTGGTGCCTCATTGAAGAGCAGGACTCAAGTGGGGCAATTTGGTCCTAAATATGCCAAATCAGAGTAAGGGTACATTCCCTAGTGACACTCCGAAAAAAGAATCGAGAGGCTAGTGGCGGTTGGGTTAAGAAGTGGGAAGAAGTGGGCGGCATGTGAAGAAGAAAGAAAGGAAAGAAGAAAGAGGCGGCGAAACAGCTGGAAAGGAAGGAGAAAGAGCAGCCACAAACTGAACAACTGAAGAAAGTAGTGGCTTGGATACGGAGTACGGCTTATACACTACGGTGCCATTTCCCCGGAGGCTTAAGAGCGAAAATGGAAGAAGCAGTTTCTAGATTCTTGGACATCTTCAGAAGATAGAAATCAATATCTAGCATTACGAGAGGTAATCAACGAATGCCTAACTATGCAAAATTTCTAAGGAGATACTGAACAGAAAGGAAAATATTTCAGGAAGGAATGATGAACATTTGCTGCACGGTGGAGTTATCGATAGCTCAGCGAAAATGAAGGACCAATGGTTGGCTTCACCATCCTATATGGGAATATGAATTCAAGAAGGCCTTATGTGATTCTGGTGCTAGTATAAATTTGATGCCTCTATCAGTGGTGCAAAGACTAAGTTTGGGGGAAATTACCCCAACAGCAATCACATTGCAAATGTTGTGAGATCCAGTAGCCTGACAGGAAAGGTGTTCTGAAGATGTGCTTGTAAATTCAGGAAAATTCATCTTCCTGTGGATTTTGTTATTATGAAGATGGAGGAAGACACGAGTTCCTTTGCCACCCCTAAGGAAGACCCTTCTTAACAGCCAGAGCAACCTTGATGGATGTGTGAGAGGGTGAGCCTGACTACTAGATTGGGAATGAAGCGGTGCTAATCTTAATGGGGTTTGGAACATCTTGATGTAGATGTAGAAAGTTATCATTTATGAAACGTAGTCTTCTCGGTGTTGAATCAAATTCTGATTGTATTCTTAACATTCTATCAATGAAGTGAGGATGAATCTTGATATCTTGAGAGTATTGATTGTGAAATGTACATGAGTATAACAAAATAGTCTCGAATATAAAGTAGAAAACGGTCGAGAGATGATGTATGCAGCCGGGGACAAGAAAACTCTTTGGCGAGGAAAACCTAGTGCGAAGAAAGGGTTAATAATGAAAGAATTACCCAGTCATTTGAAAATATGAGTTTTTAAGAACCGAGAAAAGAGAAAAACAAAGCCATAAATGTCCATTCCAATTGACCGAATCAAGAAGAAAAGCTAGCTGGACATTACGAGAAAATACAAAGGAAGCTATTGCTTAGTCAATTGAGGATCTAAAGGTATCGATCCCTCCATTTGTATGCCTGAAATATTGCTGAATGATAATGCAAAAACATATTGAGCATCAAAAGGAGAATTTGAACTGATGAAAAGTTGTGGAGAAAGTGCAGGAAATGGTTGAATACGAGGTTTTTATATATGCTATATCGAGGATAGTTCTTGGGTGAGCCGTTGCATGTGGTTCTAGAAGGTGGATTCACTATGATCATAAATGAAAGATAGGCCAGTTCCTCTGAAGCTGAGGATGGAGGTATGTGGTGACTAAAAACTAAACACTCTGACGGGAAAGAGATCAATTTCACTTGCCTTTCATTGATCGGATCTTGGATAGGTTGGCGAGACACCCTCACTTTGTTTTCTTGATGGATCTCTGGATATAGCAGTTGTGCATTGCTGAGATCGGGAAAACACTTTACATGCCCATTTGGTACTTTGCTTTTACAGAGAATGCCATTTTGGTTTTGTGTAAATCCTCTGGTACCTTGAGTACATGATGTCTATATTCTCTGATTTAGCAAAAGAAGTTATGGAGATCTTCATGGATGATTTCACAGTGTATGGATCCAATTTTTGAGCAGTGCCTGTAACTTGAACCCAGTACTTCAAAGGTCTGAGACAGGAGGTGGCGCTACGAATTGGGGGAAAATGCCATTTATGGATTCTGAAGAGGTGTCCTAGAGCATATGAGTTTAGCGGGCTAGAAGTAGACCAAACAGAAGTTTCAGTTATAAGAATGCAGTACTTACTACAGCCAGGGGGTGCAAGTTTCTTGGGACATGCTGGATTCTGGAAGGATTATCGATTTCTCAAAATTCTTTAAACCAACATCAAGTTCTTTGAAAAGATGTTAAGTTCAATTTTGATGAATCACACGGGGAGATTCTTTAAAGAAATCAAATCCCGGATTTGAATTGAAGCTCCCATCTGTAAAACTGATTAGACGAAGAATTTGGGAAATGTGTGATCTTGGTGATTTTCTGATAGGAGGCGTAGTGGGATAATTTGAAAGGTGACCAGGCTATATACTATGCTAGCAAAACCTTCGATGAAGCTCAAGAAAATTATTCTACTACTGAAGAGGAGATGTGTATGAAGTATTTGCATGTGAAAATTTAGGCCATACATTTGGGTCCCATGTTATTATACACATGATCATGCGACAATTAAATATCTAATGGCAAGAAAGAAATAAAGCCACCATTAATTGGTATTGTTATGCAGAATTTGATTTAGAAATAAAAAATAAAAAGTTTGATAATGATAGTTGATCCTTGTCCAGAGTGGAGAAAAGAACCTGGCTGTCTGAGAAAGAAGAAAGGAAATAACGAGAAAACTTTCCGGATGGCAGTTTATTCGGTTGTCCTAAATCACCTTGGTATCGCGATGTTGTGAACTTCTTGGCTTGTGGAATTGTCTGCAGATTAGGCTGCAATGAGAAAAATGGGGCCAGCAATGAGTACTACATCTGGATGACCCACTCTTATTTAAAGAGGCTGATCACGATCATAAGAAGATGTGCGGAAGATGAAATAAATAGATTACAAGAATGTCATGCCATCACCATATGGAGGACATTTGTAGGAGACAAAATAGCCCTAAAATTCTCCGATCAGGATTTTATTAGCCTACTATTTTCATATTATTTTGAATGGGGTAAAAGCTATTGATGTGCGAGAATGGAAATATCAGCATAAGCATGAAATGCCTTGAGTATCTGATGGTGCAATTATTTGATGTATGGGAATGGATTTTATGGGGCACTAGCTTCATTTGAAATATATATACTCTAATTTGTGGATTAATAATATCAAAATGGAGTTGAGCGACTTGTCCCAGAGATGATGCTAATACAATTGTGGGATTTTCTAGAAAAGAAATCTTAATGATTTAGGACACCGGAACTATAATGCGGTGATGAAGTCATTTTGCAAATGAGTGTTTGGAAGCTCATGGGCAAACAGCCAAACACATTATAAGCAACATCTGTCCTCTAACAAATGGGCAAAAATTTGAAATTTCCAATAGGGATAAAGAAAGTTCTTGAAGAGAAAGGCGTAAGCTCAGAGGCATGAGAGAGATTGGTCTACGGAAGCTTGATGATGCACTGCGGGCATACGGAATTTATTTTTAAGCCTCCCGTGGAATGTCCCCATACTCAGACTTATCTTTAGAAAACATGCCATACATCTTGAGCTAGATATATAAATATGTAGATATCAAAATTAATTTTGATTTGAGACTGCTATAAGAAGAGAGAGGCTATAAATTTAAATAGATTGGAAGGATTTGAGGAATGAAGCCCATGGTAGTGCAGTCTGCAAAGATAAAACAAAAAAATGGCATGATCAGAAAATTTTGAGGAGGGAATTCAGGGCAGGAGATCAGGTACTGTTATTCAACTCCAGACTAAGACTCTTTCCAGGGAAGCTTAAATCAAAATGGAGTGGACCATATAGAGTAGTATCAAGCACACATTTTGGGACAATGACACTTAGAACCAGCAATCATGAGGAATTCAAGGTTAATGGTTAGAGATTAAAGCACTACCTTGGGAGAAGGCAAGTGGAAGAGTGACTCTTAGTTCTGAATGATAAACTTTGAAGAAAGCAATCTGGCTGGCAATAAGTCATTACAGGAGCTAAAAATTTCTAAGCGGCTTGTGGAGCGATCCATAAGTTTGTTTTAAGTTTCTGTTATATATTTTTTGTGTTTAAATTTCTAATAGCTTTGTGATTTTGTTCATTCATTAGTTAAAGTAGGTAAATATTTTTCTTTTTATAGTTTCTGAGACAATGAGAATGTGAAAAAGGGGGAGCATCTACAATCAAACTTCCAATATGGAAAAGAGACAAAAAGAAATGATATAATTTTCATGAATTTATTTTAAATTTTGTCTCTGATATAGCATGATTCAGAAAGTTTGAAGTCTAGTTGTTTATTGTAAATTTTGAATCTGCTGCACAGTGAATGAATTGTTGAATATTTGAATGATGAAGATGAATGGAATTGTATTTGTTTTGAATGGATTTTAATAAATTGAAATTGCTGCGAAATTGCTTGTTCAGGGAGACCTAAGAATTTCTCTGGTCGCAACAACAATCCATAAGTTGAAACCAAGAATGCTGGAAGTGGAAACAATAAAGTAGAAAAAAGAAAGAGAGTGAAAACCGATGAAAAATCAAGAGTCCACTTATTAAAACCTTGTAAGGAAGCGAAATTAAATGGCATCAAGCTGCATCGTGACCACATTTCAGGTCGCAACAAAAATCTTTGGTTGCGACCAGAATCAAAACTCAATAAAATAGGTTTTAAACCTTTCATTTAGGCGTTCGGCAGCAAAAATAAAATATACATTACAAATCAATAATTAGAGCTCGAGAATTTAATGTTGCGACTCGAAATGTCATAATCCATGACATTGGCCCAACTTCATTCAAATTTCAAGTCATTTTCAATTCATCCCAACCTTTCCAATTCTTCCATCATCATTTGATCCTTGATACTAAATTATTATTAATGCGAGAACCCGAAGCGCGATCCTTAATTAAGAGATCGGAGTTTAGTTTTCTCTTAGTTTCAAAAGGAATAATTTCGGGAATTGATAACTCTGAAAAAATAGTCAAAATTCCTTAAAATTTTCTAAACTACATTTGGAAATATGAGGATGCTCAAAATCAGAAATGCATTCAATTCATTCATTGAAATACGCAAGAATTAAAAAACTTTGTCATTTCGAAACCGAATCCTTGTAAAGGATGGGAGCGAAAGAATAAACGAAGAGATGAAGGAAAGGAAAATGAGAGAAAGGGAGAGTTCCAAAGGTTGCAAATGCAGGCGTATAGAATGAATGGAGTCGAGAAAACAAAACAACTTCTGTTCATGATTCCCATCATAGCACTCTATAATCATGAATGGATGATGGAAAGGTTGTGCAGCCCCCGTCATCCGAGAAGTTCTCAACGAGTTTAAAGGAAGGGCCCCGATTTATTTGAACAACGCATTAACAGCCCTTCCTATTCGGTATCAAGTCGAGACTTGAAGAGATCGATCATGACTCTTATTTTGTGGGAGGACGACCTCGGATTTTAGATAAAGAAATAGAGTTTCCTCTTGGATTAGATATAGTCATACTTGTGGTACTGTGTTAGATAGAAAGTCAGATTGTCTGTCCGAAATGTTTTGATATTTAGATAAAATTCCTGTTGATTAACAAATTGATTGTTTTTGAGTTCACAAAATGATATACTGAGTCTTGTGTTTATGTCATTTCTTTGTTATGCAAATGTAAACCTTGCGAAAAATGACAAATGCATTGCAGGAAAAATAAAACCTGTTAATAAACTATGAAGTAGAGATTCTTATTTGAATGTTTTTAAATCTAGTTTAGATTGAAAAAGTGGAAAATGGATATTCTTTGAAGGAACAAATAGCAATAATTTGTATAGTAAATAAATAGTGAATAATGCAAGTCTTGAAAATAATAACAGTCAACAAAACTCATGAAACTTTGAGAGGGATTAGGAACATCTGGAAATTCATGTGATTAAGGAGTCCATAGTCATAGAACTTGTTAGATTATTGATTAAAATTGAAATCTTAAGAGTAAAACATTGTAGTAGTAAAGGCCATCCTTGGCGGTTGAGCTTTTCAAGCCTTCCCTCAGCCTTATGCTAAAGCATACCCTCAGTTCCATGAATTGAGCCAAACAGCCTTGTTTCTTGATAAATGGCTGAAAACCTAGATTCCTTCTTGAAATAATCTGCGAGAAAAAAACCCAGTATCCGGTTTCGACGAGAAAGGTCTATTGTGAAAAGAAAGAAACAAGTCACAGGGAAAATATTTCAAATATTACAAGGTGGGAGGAGAAGAAGTAAAGCGAAACTAATGAAAAGGGAATAAGTTTTGTCTTGTAAGCCTGTCTCCTTGACAAATTCAAGCTCGTAGGGGTGTTTAACACTAGTACCTAATGTCCTTATTTGTATGGGAGTTGCCTAGCCCAAGTTCTCTAGGTGATAGAAAGCCTAAAGACAAAACGTATACTATTCTAACATTAGAAAAACATATAACAAAGTTAGAGCAAGTACTTTGAATAAAAAGTGCAGTAAATCAAATTCATAAGGAATTCAAAAAGATGAATCGACCAAGATTGAGAGAAATCAGCAATACAAAGAAAGAAAAAAGGAATTGAAAGCTGAAGGCAATAGAGTACAAAAAAAGGTGGAAACTGGGTGATTTACAACAAATTTTCCATTATCTACCCGATTACCTAAATGACATTGCAAGCACAGAAAGACCTCATTGATCTTGAAGGGTTGGATTTACCTACATTAGTGAAGATGTATGATATTCTATGGGACTTTGACCAACAATCCAGGAGACTCCTAGAAGATTAACTAAAGAATTTCAACACAGAAGATGAAAAAGTTGAGGAACTGCGCACACACGAAGAACAAGACTTATTGAATAAAGCATTTAAATACATTATTTCATCAAGAGTTTGTAGTAGAGACCATTCCTTTTGGAATGAAAATTGGGATTAAAATGATCTTGCTATCTCCTGCTAGTAGAAGGTGGAATAGGAAAAGTGAGGTGAAGTCGGAAAAATACCTTAAAAATTTGGCTTATTTGTTTTGAGGACAAACAATTCTTTCTTTTCTTTGTAGGGACAAAGCAAAATTTTAGTTGAGGTGATGAGTCCATAAGCTCATTTTATTTTAATCCATTTTCTGGAAACATAATTACAAGGAACAATGTTTAATAATTAATCATGAGATGTGGATATTTGCTCAAAATTTAATTTTGCTGAGAAAAATGCGTGGCGAAATCGATAAAAACAGAAGATATATCGACCTATAAGGCAGAAATGAAGTATGGCCCGGAAGTAGTCACGGCCGGGGAAGCTTATTTGTTCAGTCAATTTCCAAGTCACAACATCACCAAGATCAATTTTGGGAGAAATGAAGACGTGCGTGAAGTGTGACTTGGAAGTTGGGCTTGCGACCGGAATGACAAGGCGACAATTGAAGAGGTTTAGACAAAGTGGTTGAGACTGAAAGGAATAATCAAAGTATAATCTTCTGATCATGAGCACCACTCGATGTCAGCTTGCAGTGAGTAGAGCGAGGTGACGTCGTCGATCATACATGACGGGATCGATCAATAAAAGCCCGCAAGGGAGGTCTGAGTGATGGAGGTTGCAACTGGTTCTAATTAAAGAGAAACCACATAGGGGTCACGACATGCCGTTGAGGTCGTGACATGAAAACTAGAACTGGAGTCTCAACATGAAGAAATCCAGGTCGCAACTACTTTTGAGCAATTGGGATTACATGCGGGCGGAAAAGACGTGAGAGGTTGCGACATCTTGGCGAAGTCGCGACACGGAATAGAGGTTGGAAGGAGGAGTGCGTTGCAACAAAGGGTGGGGTTGTGACTAGAAGAAATGAACATCAAAGGAGTGGCGACATACCTTGAGTCGCGACTTAATGAAACACAATGAAATGAAGACCACAGCAGTATAATCAAAAGAGAGATTCTGACACGGTATTTACAAAGCGAAGTAATGTGTTCGCAACCTAAAACTGAGGTCGTGACTCAGAAGATAGAAGAAGAGAAAGACAACGATGTCATGACATGAAACCGTGGTCGCGACATCAACTCTTGAGAAACACTGAGCCAACAAGGTCGCAACCACGACGATATCATGACCCTTAATCAGAAACAGCTATGAGGAACACAATTACATGCCATGGCAAGTCGGCGAACAAAAGCAGGCAAAAGTCAGGTCTTGGCTGCCATCTTGAGGAGTCGCGACCTAGGGCGATGTGGAGCTTTCTTTTAGGAATCCTTTGAGTTTTGAGGTTGATGATTCTTTTAACAGGTATAAATAGGTGTTGGAATAGTAAGTAGCTTCAGTCTTGCTGCCTAGAAAAGGGGCAGAGGAAGACTCGGTGTATAGTTTAAGTAAATTTTCTTGTTTTATTTTATTTCTTTTGGATCATATGCTAGCGTCGAAACTTGGTCGGTGATGTTTTATTTTATTATTTTCTTAAGAGTACGGCTGAAAATTTATAAATCAAACAATTCTTGAGTTCATTTTTTTCGAGTTTCATTGCGATATAGTGGTTGTCAAACTGATTGGTGCTCCATTTCTTATCCTGTCTTTGATGAGTGGGCCTTGATTCTCTGCTAGTTTGAATTATAGTTGAATTCACAGTCTTTTAATCTGACGTGGGTAGTTATTTACTTATAGTTTTTAATCGATAAGTTCCCAATGGTAGTACTGAATACCAGTTTGAGGGAATGTATCTTGCTCTGATTTCCAGGATGCCCTCTGTGTGACACAGAGATGGAGATTCCTAAGGGCTAAGAGCATTATTTTCTAGGTATGTTAAACTACCATTGACGAACTGCTGAGCTCTGAAAGTTAATTTTGATAAATCTCGTTAAGCTCATAATTGAGTTGAGCGTATTTAACAAGATAAAATATCGGAGAGTTCTGTAATCTAAAGTTCGAACCAGTGTTAGCTTAGATCTAATCAAGGGGAAAGAATGACAGGTAGATGCAGGATGAGCCACCGATGATTAAGTTATAGAACTTTCTTGAAATCCTGAAGGAAAGCAAGATCTTATTAGTCATCAAAGTAGATTGTGTGAAGAAAATACCTGAATCTTTTGAAGCCAATCGGCGCGGGTAGGAGCTTGATTTAGAAAACGAAGGCTTTCTGGCCGTTAGTATGGAAGAAATCCAGGCGCGACATATGGGCAAAATGTTGGACCGATCATATCATCAATTCAATAGAGCAATGTATTTTCATCACGAGGAATTAACTGTTTTTAATTATGATTCCTTCGATGGTTTTCGTTTCTAACAGGGAACATATTAGATCCAGTATTTAGTTCTTAATTTTATAGTTTATTTTATATTCTTGTCAAATTGTAGTTTTAGTTAATGATCACAGGATTTGTTATCTAGTAGATAGAATTTCATTATCAATTTCTTTTAGTCCATATAGCATAGAACTTTAGTAGTTGGGAGTAATTGATCTCTAATTCATCATCAATCTACATTAGAATGATACGGACTTAATTCAGTTTTTACTGCTTGTATGACACGTGCACTTGCATTATCATAGACCGGCGATTTTAAAATCTCGAACATCACAGACCTATTTATTTAATTAAGCAAATTTGTCCAAGTGACATGGATACTTAAGAGAAGTGTAGACTCTTGCCAACTATACATTTGAGGGTTTAGTCTATAGAAAAATGAAGCAGTTTCTTCGCACGAATGACACGGTGGGGCTCAAAATATTAAAATTCAATTCAGATTTTAGGATTTTGGTAAAAAGCAGTAGAAAGTGAATGTTTAGGCGAAAATAAAACAAAATAAAATGAAAAATAACTCCTTAAAAGCATTAGATACTGGTTTGAGGTCATCTGATAAATGAGAAGTTCGGGTCCTTTTCTCACGGCGTTGGGAAGGATGACCTATAGTCATTTCTCGAATAGGATCTTCATTTAACTAAAGAAACTAAACCTATAATTCTCCTTTTGGAAAATGGCATTTTAATGAGCATAATTCTCTGGTAAAACACACCTCTAAACCTACCTACGTTAACTAGCCAGAGGCGACTAGCGGGTGTCGGTGGATCTAGCGTAGGCATCCTTTGAACCCGAAAACTGCCAAATACGGGTTAGTCAGGTATGTTAAGTTTAAACCTATTGTGGCTTGAAGGCATGTGCCATAAGTAGCGCATTAAATATAGAAACAACCATTTACCTCAAAACTGGTACCTAATGTGCCTCCTCTTCCAAGGATGGAGGGTTTCATAACCATCCTTGGTTATCATCATAAGGGTGTTTGTGAGGCGAGGAAAATGGAAAGAAAATGAGAAAATGGAGAAGAAGAAAAAGCGGAAAAAATGGAGCCCTTGGCGCGAAAGTTTTTTAAGACGAAAGTCTCACTGCAGTGTATCTAAATGGCTTCTTCTGGCCATGAGACAGATAAATTGCAAAATCAGCAAGAAAGCAATTAGCTTGTACAAAGGACAAAATAGGAAGAAATCAAAGACAAAACGCCAAAATTCAAACGGGTAACGAAATTCGATGAATGAGATGAGCGGTGGCAAGTCTTTGTGAAACGATGCGCGCATGAAGAAAATTTCGCAACCATATGAAATTTTGCGAAATTTCGCAACCTGCGAAATTTTGCAGGTTACGAAATTTTCGCAACTCTGCAAAAATTTTTCTGTGCTCCATTTTTCTTCTGTTTTCTCCTCTCCTTTTTTGACTTCTGATAATGCTAAGTTAGGCTAGAATTCTTGGTATTTGTGGATAAACTCAGCAATTTTGGTATAAATAAGCTTGCAAAAAACTACAAAATTATTACAAATACGATGTTAGAATAGCAAGGACCTTAATGTACAAATCAGTTATAATTCTATTTGATTAATACCTGTAAAAGTGCAAACGTAATGAGGATTCGAAAATAGCACTTTGAGCGCTAATCACACTGACCTACACATTGCTAGTCGCAATGAAAGAAGAAAGGCATGAAAACAATAATAAAATCTGTTTAAAATGAACATTTCAAAAGAGGTGTGAATGATGTCTCCCATCTCGATAAGAATCTTAATGCATTAACTATCTGGGGAGAATGAATGTGTCTGAATTGAGTATAGAGCTTCCTTGCTAAGACTCAACTAGGAACTTCACCAAAATCTAAGTGTTTGTTTGATCGTCCTCAACAATAACACCTTGACTGCACTCTCCCCAACAAGCAGCTGCCTCCCATGAGCCACTAACCAACCTAAATAGATCAGGATCCACTCTTATTCCACAACTCTTTTTATGTTGTAAGGGTGCAATGCTGAGGAATCGACCTCACCAAAGTCCATGTAACGGGAATCTACCGATGACTCTATTTTCCTTTTTCTATATAGACTAAAAACCCCTCAAATTCACATAGTTAAAAGAGCCTTACATTTCTCTGCATCATCTTTATGATAATTTTCTTGATAAAATAACTCTTTCTTAATGTTGTCATGATTTAAAATATGGGTATAGTCATGAGACCTTTGCCAAGGAGTGCACAAGTCATACAGTATTAAAATCTGGATATGAGTCATTATCATTCCAGTTGACAAAAGTGAGGATCAACTACTGACTGCTAAGTTCATAACTATTTATGCAGAACTCATAATGAAAGTTTTATCTAAAAATAAAAGATCTTTGAACTATTTACAAGCCCAGATTGAGCTAAAATAAATAAAATAAATAAATGATAAGCAAATCTGGACTGAATCAGTTTCCTGTGAAGCAAACTATCAAGTACAATGCAAGCAGTCCAATTCTGAAATGCATTTGCTCTGTTTATGTGGATCTGGATTTGTCGAATTTCTAAATTTTGAAATTAGTTTTCTGTCATATTCCTTTGATTTGAAACAACACATCTCTCGAAGACAGATCAAACCAGCTACTGTATTTCCAATTCTCTTACAAAGATGCAGACATTTATATATTACTTCATGCATTTTCTTGATGGCGACAAATATGCATTTCCTTCTCAGGATTTTTAAAAGTTGCTACCATAGTGGTAGCTCATCCTCTAAGATCTATGGTTAGTCCCTTTCCTTGATTAGATCTCAGCTAACACAGGGTTGGGAACTTCCCTTTAGGTGGTGAACTCCTACGATTGTTATATTGATAAATACTCCCCTCAACCGATTATGAGCGAATGGGAATTTATCAAAACCTGAACTTTCAAAGCTCAGCGGTTCATCAATATTGATCATATGCCAAGAGTGAATGTTCTCGGCTCAGGAATCTCCCAGCTTTCTGTGTGCACTTTCGAGAGGAGCATCCTGAGTGTAGGCAAGATACATTCCCTCAGCCCCAGTATTCGGTACTACTGTTGAGAACTTATCGATTTAACATTGCAAAGTAATGCATAAATCCCAACGAATACTTTTCTCCATTTTTTTTTTTTTTTTGCGCGAGAAAAGGCGCCAACTATTCTAAATCAAATCATTGAGCTGCTGATACTACGTACAATTACAAAGAAATAGATGCCGATCCACATTCATCCACTATAAATACATAATGGCTAGGAAAAATGAATTCGAAATTTGTTTAGATTTCACTTAGAGATTTACTGACGATAATTTTAAGAAGAAAATAACATATTGAAATCAGCTCCTCGTTTTGCACAATTCACGATTAGGATCTGAAAAATTCAAGAAGAAAGAAAATAAAATTAAAAAAAAATAAAGAAAATAAAATTCTACTCTAAGTATACCTTCAAGTTCCTCTCAGTTCATTTTTACTGGGTAGTGAGGCGGAAGCTGCGCTACTATTCTAACCTTTGTCTAATATTATAGCATCAAAGAAATTGGGCCGAATCCCAAAAAAAAAAAAACTCAGGTTAGATTCTCAAAGAAAAGCCCAGTCTTTGTCCCCGGTCGACATAGGTTGATGTCGCGACATGGTTACTCTTTATCTGCTCCATTTCAGTTGCGACCAAGTTTTCTTTAGTTGCGACCAAGTTTCTTGCAGCTTTGTTGATTAGTGGTCACGACCTCAATTGTGGTCGCAACCTCTTTGGCTCAGTTGTTCTCAAGAATTGATGTCGCAACCTTAGTCTCATGTCGCAACCTCATTGTCGTTCCCTTCAGCTGAAATTTTGAGTCACGACTTCAGTTTTAGGTTGCAACCTCCTTTTAGTTGTCACCACTTTAGTTCTGAGTCAGGACTTCCTTTCCTTGCTGCACCGCATGTCGCAACCTCAGTTTTAGGTTGCGACCACATTTCTATTTCTGCTGCCTTTCCTCAGGTCGTACTCTCTTTTTCAGGTTACAACCTCCTTTTTGGTCTTTTGCTTTGATATAGCCAAATTATACGTTGCGACCTCAATATTAGGTTGCAACTGCTTTTGATAGTCCCTTGCCTTCGAACAGGTCGTGACCTAAATATGATGTCGCGACCTAACGTTGCTCCTTTCTGGTTGCAGGTTGTCTCAATTGCTTTAAACATAAGGCCGACCTGGATGTTGATGCTCAGTGTGTATTCAAGTCACGACCTCCTTTTAGTTTCTTGATTGATTAAGTGGTCGTGACTCCCCTTTTCTTGGTAAAGACTTCGTTAGCGAGTTTTCACATCACAACCTAAATATTAGGTCACGACATGGCTTTGTAATGTTCAATGTTTCTTTAGGTCACGACCTTAGTGATTGGTCGCGACCTCCCTTAGGATCATTGAATAACAAGTGATTGCAACTTCGATTTCCCTAACTGGGACTTATCTTGGCTCAGCTTCAGGTTTCCTGTCGCGACCTCAAGATTATGTCGTGACTTCATTTCTGCTTCTCCATCTCTTGTAGTTACAACTTCTAATCTCTTTGTTGTGACTCCCTATTCAGTTCCATGTCGTGACCTTACGATGATGTCATGACCTCAATTTAAGTCCTTAATTTAACAACTGGTTGCAACCCCAAATTTTCTTGCAGAGACCTCATCTATGGCTTCATCAACGGATCAACGTCGTGACCTCAGCTTGGTGTTGTGACCTCAGCTTCTGCTTTGAATAGTTTCTTTCGTCTCAACCACGTTTTCTTGGTCGCAACCTCATGAATTGGTCTTGGTGATGTTATGACCTGGAAATATCTGAACAAAAGAGCTCCCTTGTCGCGACTTTCTTTTTCTAGTTGCGACCTCCTTTCTGTTGCAAGCTGAATTTTTCCAGTTTTTGTTGGGATTTTCGCTTTTGCTGTATTTTTCTGCAAAATTAAATTTGAGCAAATTACCCATGTTTCTGTATATGAATCAACAATTAAATTGTAATAAACTCAGAAAAATGGATTAAAAATCAAATGAGTTTTTAGACTCATCAAATTCCCCCAAACTTAAAATTTTGCTTGTCCCAAGCGAAAGAAAAGAAAGAATTGTTTGTCCTCAAACAATTAAGCTTAAATTTTTAAGGACATTTTTCTAATTCACACCACAGTCTTTCTTATTCCACCTTCTAACTTGAAATAGGAGATAGTCGCATCATTTTAAATTTCAATTTCGATTCAAGAAAAAGGAATGGTTTCCACTTCTATCACAAATTCCTTAATGAAATAATGTATTTAAATTGTTTATTCAACAAGTCTTGCTCTGTGTGTGTGTGCAGGTTTTCAATCCTTTTCATCTTCATGTTGAAATTAGTTAATCTTTTGGGAGTCTCCTTAGAAAACTGGTCAAGGTCCCATAGGCTTGTTTTTCATATTGATCTCCACTAATGTAGGTAAATTCAACCTTCAAGACAGCGAGTCTTTGAACTATAATGTTGGGGCTTAGGTAATTGGGTAGATAATGGGAAAATTTTAAGTTGCAATTCACCCAGTTTCCACTTTTTCTTTGTACTTATTGCCTTCAGCTTTCATCCTTTTTCTTCTTTGTTCTTGTTGATTCTCCTCAATCTTGGCCTGATTCATCTTTTTGAAGTCTTTTTATGGCATTTTAATTTCCACTTGCACTTTATTCAGGTCAGTTCCCTTGTTCTAGAACTCTTTTGCTTATGTTTTTCTAAGGATGGGAATAGTGCAATGTCTTGTCTTCTTAGGCTTTCTATTACCCTTAGAGAACTTTGGGCTAGCAACTCCCATACCAGTTGGCATTAGGGTACTAGGTGTTAAAACACCCCCTCTGACAATTGTTCAAAGGAAATAGGCCCTGAATAAAACTTATTCCTTTTTTTCATTGATTACGCTTCTTTACTTCTTCTCCTCCTACCTTGTAATATTTGAAATATTTTCCCTGACAGTTTCTTCCTTTATAGTAGGGTGCTACGTGGCTGGAAGCTGGATAATTTGGAAGCTCTCTTTGCTATGAGTTATTGCAGGAAGGGATTCGGGTTCGATTGCTTTTCATTTGAAGAATTAAAACATTTGGCTCAAATCATGGAACTAAATTGTCTTCCTTTCTGTGAGTAGGCTTGGAAAAGCTCAAACTGCCAAGGATGGCCTCTATCACTTACTGACATTTAATTTTACCTAGATTTCGCACTCAATCAATAATCTAACAAGTTCTAGGATCGTGGACTCTTAATCATGAATTTCCCGAGAAGATGTTCTAAATTCTTCTCAAAGTTTCATGAGTTTGTTATTAAGTGTATTATTTCTTCAAGACTTATACTTATTCACTGTTTATTTACACACTTTCAATCAAGTTATTTGTTCCTTCAGCAATATCCATTTTCTAATTTTTTTTTCAATCTAAACTGGATATTAAATAAGGCTGCTACTCTTGATTCCAGTTTACTAGTCTATGCCCTTAATTTTCCTGCATTGTTATTCTTGGGAGAAAAACATAATTGGTCATTTGATCCTTGTACAGACAAGACACTCATAATTTTCATGCTTAACAGTAAATGACACAAACATACAATTCAATATATCACTTCGGGAGCCCAAAAATGATCAATTTGTTAATCAACAGGAATTTTATTCAAATATCAAAACATCTCGATATTGTACAATCTGATTTCTTTATCTAATGTAAAAATTACAAATAGGACTGTATCTAATCCAGAGGAAAAACTCTCTATTTCTTGATCTAAAACCCTATGCCTTCCTCCTAAAGGCTATAGCTCCTGCTTTATCGGTTCCCCAAGTCTCGAATTTGCGCCGGAAGGAAGGGGCTGTTAACAAGGTTGTTTAACAAATTGAACCCCTTCCTTTAAACTCTGTTGGAGTTCCTCTGGATGATGGGGGTTCTGGTTAACCCTTCTTCCAATTTCCTTCCCATCATCCATTCTCATGATTATAGAGCGTTGTATGGAATTATGACTGGAGTTGGTTTGTTTTAGGCTCCACTCATTCCTCTACGCCTCTGCATTACTATGGAACTCTTCTTTTTCCTCATTCTCCTTTTTCTTCATCTTCTTTGTTTATTCTTTCTTTGTCTTCCCATCCTTTTATAGTGATCTTGCTTCGCTTGGGAATGACAAAGTTCTTAATTCCTTTTTCATATTTCCAGTGAATGAATTAAATGCAATTTCTCATATTTAAGCGTCTTTGCTATTTCCAATAGAAGATTTGGGAAAATTTTGAAGGAAGTTTGATCGTTTCTACGAGTTTATTGATTAGTGCCACGATGAGGGTGCCGGAATCAGCAATATTTGTATCTAAATTCCTCTGCTGTAGCAAAGCTAACTGCGGTATACTTGATCCCTAGAATTAGAACTCATGGATGGGTTTTCTTTGCACAAATGACTAACAGTGAAGGCCAAAATTGGTGAATTAAATTTGGATTTTCAGGTTTTGTAAAAACAGGGGGGTTTCATGGTTGGCAAACTGAAATTTAAATAAAATAAAATGTAAAAGAAGTCTCCTTGGAATTCTTCGGGCCTCTGGATTGGTTTCTAAAGATCACTGAGGGGTTCTCGGGTCCATTTCCTCGCGTTTGAGAGGATGACCTATAATCATTCCCCGAACCGAATCTTCATTTAGCTTTAAAAACTAAACCCTAAAATTTTCCCTTTTGAAAAACAGCATTTACTGATCATTCATGGTCCCGGCAGTGAAAAACAATTCTCCCTAACTCACCTTACGATGATTAATAGAGGGTAACTAATGAATCTCAGTGGATCTAGCAATAAGCATCCATTGAACCCTAAAGATTACCAAATAAAGGTCATTCAAGGTGAATCTAGGGGATTTAAACCTAGCGTGAAAAAGTAAAAAATAGCAGTGAATACTGCGTTGAAAGCATGAGAACCCCTGATACGCCCAGTTCCACTTACTTGATGGCCTTCTGCTTCAAGGAAGGGTTTTAACCGCTCATCCTCAAGTTGTCATCCTCGGGTGTTTGGCGGGAGAAAATGAAAAGAAAGGGAAAGAAAATGAAGCGAAGAGCGAAAAGCGAAAGGCAGCTTCTCGAATATTTATTGATTAAGTCCTTCAACAGTGCTTGTCTTGGGGATTTTGTAGCCAACCTTTTTACCAAATTACAAAAATAACTAAAATCCTAGCTAGCCACAAGGATAAAAATGGGGGGAAAAAACCAAAGAGACAAAGGCAAAAACGAGCGTGAAGTCAAGGGTGAATAGTGGCAATGGCAGGATGGTGAATAGTACAGCAGGAAGCCAATTTTGTAGCTGCTATAATTTCCTTGTATTTTCTTCTCTTCTTTCCTTCTAGTCTCTGATCTGCAATGCTGAGTTTGACTTGAATTCTTTGTACTTGGATCATTTCAGCAATTTTGGCACTATTAGCTTTCATAGCGCAAGAATTTGCCCGCAATCACGTCAGTAGAATACGAGGACCTTAATGTGTAAATTGGGTTAATTAAGCTGATTAGTACATAAAAAATGCTTAAAACCTGTAATAAACAGGATTCAAAATAGCACTCTTTTAGCACTAATCAGTTATTGAATTTCCTGGAATTATTCTTTTGAAACTAAGCAACCTAAACTGATTCTTTTACTTAAGGCTCGGTTTCTGGTTCTGTATTAATAACAATTTATTTCAAGGGTTCTAAACGATGGATGCAGAATTGGAAACATGGGAATGAATTAAAGATGACTTGAAATTGGAATGGGCTTTGGGCTCAATGTCATGATTGCGATATGGGGGGTCGGGAAAGTAAATTTTTAGCCTCTTAATTAATGATTTTCAATGAATTCTATTTTTAATGCCAGAACGCCCAAAATGAAAGGTTTAAAACCTATTTTTATTGAGATTTGGACAATTACGCGGTGCGTGACCTAAGATTTTGTTGCGACTAAAGGTGGTCACGGCTTCAATTTCCTTTATTGCGACCTTATTTTCTACTTTATTGTTTCAATGTCCAGCATTCTTGGTCGCGACTTATGAAGTGATGTTGAGACCAGAAAAGTTTTCAGGTCTCCCTGAACAATCAAATTCACAGCAATTTCAATTCACCAACTCCAATCAAAACAAATATAACTCAATTCATCTTCATCATTCAAATATTCAACAAATCCATTCACTTTGCATCAGATTCAAAATTTAAGCACAAAAATAAAATAAAATTCCCCCAAACTTTCAATCATTCTAAATCAGAGACAAAATTTAAATAAGTTCAAGAAGATTATACTGCCTCTTTTTGTCTCTTTTGCAGATTGAAAGTTTGATTGTAGATGTTCCTCCTTTGCACATTCTTATTGTCTTGCAAAAACTAAGAAAAATATTTACTTACTCTTCAATCAGTAATGAATAAAATTACAAGCTAGCCAAAAACTTTCACACAAAAAGTATAACGGGAAAAACTTAAAACAAACTGATGTGGATTGCCTTCCACAAAGCTGCTCAATTTTTAGTCTTTAGCTGGACTTGCTGCTACCATATTTTTGTTTCTTCAAATTTTCTCATTCAGAACTAAGAGTCATTCTTCCACTTGCTTTTTCCCCAGGTAGTGCTTTAATCTCTGACCATTAACTTTGAATTCCTCATGATTTGCTGAGACACATTGTCACTGCCTAAAATTTGTACTTGATACTCTGTATCGGATCCACTCATTTTGATTTAATCTTCCTGGAAAGTCTTAGTCACAGAGTTGAATAACAAGACACGATCTCACAGCTTTGAATTACGTCCTCAAATCCTTTGATCTTGCCATTTTTGTTTATCTTTGTAGATTCTAGCCTTATCATAGGCTTCGTTCACCGACTCTTCGATTCATTTAACTAGTAGTCTCTCTTCTTTAGCGACCTTGAAATCAAAATTTAGCTCTTGATGGCCCACATGGCTTTATATTCTAGCTCGAGAGGTAGGTGGCAAGGTTTTCAAAGACAAGCACGTATGGGACATTCAATGGGAGTTTTGAAAGTAATCTGTATGCAGGAGTGCATCGTCAAACGAGACTAATCTCTTCTATTGGGCTCCACGATTTTCAAGAATTTTTATCTCCCACATTGAAAATTTCAGCTTGCCCATTTGTTTGAGGATGATAAACCCAGCGCATAATGTCAGTGATACCATATCCACCCACGAGTTTGTCAAACCGTTATTTGCAAGTGGCTTCCTCATCAACGATTATAGTTACAGGTGTCCCAATCTGCGAGAATATTTCTTTGTAAATCAGCAATAAGCGTGTTAGCATCATTCTTGGGACAAGTTGTTGCCTCAACCCATTTTGATACATAATCCACAACTAGGAGTATGTATATATTTCCAAATGAAGCTGGAAAAGGGCCCATAAAATCTATTCCCCATACATCAAATAGTTGCACCACCAGGATACCTTGCAGTGGCATTTCATGCCTTTTGATGATATTTCCCATTCTCTGGCATTTATCACATAGTTTCACCCATTTAAAACAGTCCTTGAAAATAGTAGGCCAATAAAATCCAGACTGGAGAATTTTATGGGCTGTTTTGTCTCCTGCAAAATGGCCTCCATATGGTGATGCATGACATTCCTGTAAAATCTTACTTTGCTCACCTTAATTTTATCTTCGATGATGAGATCGGCTCCTCTTCCTAAATAGCGTTAGGTCATCCCGGATCGTAGTACCTGTTGTCCAGTCCTTAACTTTTTCTCTGATATTTGAATTGGTGGCAAATTTCCTGACTAAGAAGTTCCACCAATGCTCGACATACGAGGTGATTGGAGTGACAAATTGGAATAGCGGCTCATTTGGAAAGTTTTCTGCTATTTCTCTTTCTTCTTCTTGTACAGTAGATTTCTCCACTCTTGACAAGTGATCAGCTATCACATTGTCACAACCTTTCTTGTCTTTTATTTCTAAATCAAATTCTTGTAATAACAATACCCACCTGATCAGTCTTGGCTTTACTTCTTTCTTTGCCATTAGATACTTAATTGTTGCATGATCAGTGTGTATAATAACATGGGACCCCAAAATGTATGGCCTAAATTTTTCACATGCAAATACTATTGCCAGCATCTCCTTTTCAGTAGTAGAGTATTTCTAAGCTGTTGAAAGTTTCTTTGGCATAATTATATGGCCCCCTTGAATACCTTTTCGGCTTTACGTCCCAATCGGCTCCGTTCGCAGAAATCAGCATCACACATGATTTCAAATTCTCTGTTCCAATCTGGTTTTGCCATTATGGGAGCTTCAACTAGTCTGGATTTGATCTCTTCAAAAGAATTTTGGCAAGATTCATCAAAATTGAACTTAGTATCTTTTTCCAGCAATCTGCATAGTGGTCTAGCAATTTTTGAAATCTACGATAAATCTTAGCCAAAATCAACATGTCACAAAAACCTAATTCCCTTTACTATAGTGGGTGACATGATTTCTTATAATTGAAACTTTGCTTGGTCTACTTCGCCTATTTGTAGAAATCATATGCCACTAAGACAATTTCATACTGTAACCATAAAGTGGCATTTCCCAATTCGAGCTAGATTCTTGTCCTTGCACACTTTGAAGATGTCCCGAATTATAGAACCTTTGTTCCAAGCTGGATCCATACAACATAAATCATCCATGAAGATCTCCCATAACTATTACGCCGTCAAAAATATAGACATCATGCATCTTTGGAATGTACGGGAGCATTACAGACAAATGGCATTCTTCTAAGAAAAAAGTACAAATGGGCATGTAAGGTGGTTTCTCTGATCCACGGTGCATGACAATTTTGTTATATCCAGTATCCATCAAGAAAACATAAGTGAGGTGTCACACTTAACCTATCATCGATCGATGAAGGCGAGGAAAATGATCCTTTCTTGTTGCGGAGTGTTTAGTTTTACGTAGTCAATACACACCCTCCATCTGTCCACAGTTCTTGTAGGAATCGATTCATTCTTTTCATTTCTGATCCTGATGAATCCACCTTTCTTAGGAACCACATGACCCAGGTTCACGAGAACTATCGATATAGCATATAAAACGCATTCAACCATTTGAACTTCTTTTCTGCTTCTTTCCATTGAGGTTCAGCCTCCTTTGATGTTCAATAGAAGTTTTGCATTATCGATGACGATATTTTGTGCATGCAAATAGGGACTGATACCTTCGGGTCCTCGATTGACCAACGATAGCTTCCTTATACTTTCGGAAATTTCAGACGTTCTTGAGATTCAGTCAATGATGATATAATGGTAGTTTTCTCTTTTAAGTTCTAAGAACTCATATTTCAAATGACTGGGCAATTCCTTCAATATTAACCCTTCTACACTAGTTTCCTGCTCAATAGTTTTCTATCCCTAGCTAAATACATCATCTTAACTGTTTTCATTTATGCAAATTGTTTCTTTGTTTATACATCTTTGGAAGGCAACATTTCTAATCAATACTCTCAAGATGCGAAAATTCATCTCGAATTTCATTGTTGATAGAATGTTGAAGAATACGATCGAGGAATTCAATTCAACAACGAAGACTATTGTTTTCTCTGACCATCGCGTTACGCATCTACATGGTGTTTCCAAACTCCCCAGTAAGATTAGATACAGCAGTTGTTCCCCACCCTTAGAGTCGGTTCACTTTTACGCACATCATCAAGGCAACCGGTTACTAGAAAGGTCTTCTTAGCAGCGAAAGACCTTGGTGTCTTATGAATCTTCATAATCACAAAATCCACAGGGAAGATGAATTTCCCCACCTTAACAAGCACATCTTCAAGAACACCTTCTAGTTGTGCCATTGATCTGTCAGCCATTTGTAATGTAATTGTTGTTGGGGTTAGTTCCTCGAGCTCATTGCTGCGATCTTGACGAGGCATCAATTTATCTTAACACGAGAATCACACAATGCTTTCTTGATTATATTTCCACATGGAAGGCGGGGATGGGTGAAACTGCTTGGGTCCTTCATTTTTGCTGGGAGCTTTTGCTGGATAACTGCACTGCAGGTAGCAATCAAGTTCACTATTCCTTCCTCAGCTATTTTCCTTTTCTTGTTCAGTATCTCCTTCAGAAATTTTGCATAGCTAAGCATTTGGTTGATTACCTCTGCAAAAGGGATATTTTCTTGAAGATGTCCAAGAATCTAGAAAATTGTTCTTCCCTTTTTTCTTTCTGAAGCCTCTGAGGGAATGGCACTGTAGGTGTATAAGCTGATACTTTCTCCTTCTGTTTACTCCTACTTCCTTTAGGCTCAATTAGTACGTATCATCTTCTTTGCTTTTGTATTCTTTTTTGATCGTGCTCTTCTCATTCCTTTCGAGTTTCTTCTTGTTGCATGATCCTGTTCTCCTTTCTTTCTTACTTTATTGTTTCCCACTTCTTAAGCTGAGCGCCATACAGGTCCTTTGGATTCTTTTGAGTGTCACTAGAATGTACCCTTGCTCTTATTTATCTTTGAGGCGAATTTGCCACACTTGTGTCTCGAGTTCTTTAATGAGGCACTTGTATTCTTAGAAATACTTAATTATCGGACTTGAGGCTTCCAGTCGGACAATTTTAATTCATGGAAGTGTATAAACCTCTTGTTGTCACCACATGAGCTGACATTTGTTCTTGAATGGTTGAGTCCTCATGACCCCGATAGTCATTCACCTTCACCCGCTTTGATCTTCTTCAGAACCTTGAGTGGTTCTTTGATATCCACTGTTGAGGATTACGTCATTGCCTTAAGGCCTTATCTTTGCCCACTCCACCATATGAGAAATTCTCATGGTTCCTCAATGTTGGGCCCATTTGTATGTGTAGAGCGAGTTAGGATTCCAGCTTGAAATGGTAATTTCTTGGTTCATTCACGTCCTCAACCTCAAAAGCGTCCTCTTCTTTTGGTATTTCAGCATTTCTTCTCATTACTTCTCTTTCCACTGCTCCTATTTCATGAGTAGTGTGCCTTTTCTTCTGTTTTCCATCACATTGCATGATGGCATCTCTTTGCTTCCATAGCGTCATTTTACTCGGCTCCATGACCCTTTTCCTCTCACTGTTGCCGCATGGCTTCGGATGGAGCAGCCATTGCACTTAGCTGGGTCTTATCGGATCTCGCCTCTGACACTTTTCTTTTGAATGCTCCACAGCACGAAGCGTCAATGATGCCTTTAGATGTATCATTTAAGGCATGATACACTATATTCATCTGGGTTTTTAAATCAATTCCATGCATAGGGCACCTTTGCAACAACCTCTTGAATCTCTCCCATACTATATATAGGCTCTCATCTTCCCCCTGTTGGAACACTATTATTTCTCTTCTTCTCTCAGAGGTGAGAGATGGGAAAGAACACTTGAAGTATGCTTCTACCGAGTTCTTCCCAGTATCAGGCTTGAACCATATGGTAATGACTCATTACCATGTAAGCTCTTATCTCTTAAGGAAAATGGGAAGAGATGCGGCTTTATCACCTACGGCCTCACTGTCGGCTTCAGCATGTTGCCATCTGAAATCTACCCGAGTGCTCATTGGGGTCTTCAGTGGGGTGGCTAGTGAATTGATCTTCTTGCACCATTGTTATTAAAGGCGGCTTTGAACAAAGTTATTTGCATCCAGTAGGCTACGATTACGAAATATTCTTCTGAATGATAGGCCTCAGAGAAATCCTCCATTGTGTCGATAATAGGAGGCCTTAAGCTCTTGTCATACTGCTCTGTCTGGTCATGTCTTTCATCTGCCATGGCTGCGTTCTCTGCTCTTTTAGTCTTTCTTAAGCTTCTGAGTGTTCTTTCCAATTCGATTAATGCAGCGGCCTTGAGGTCTGAATCACATTTCCTGTGCATTAAAGTTTCTGAAATTGAAACACCAGTTAATAAGTTAGTGGGACTAAAAAAAATATTTTCAATATGGCTTGTTAAAGATCGATGGTAGTGCGACCAGCACACTTCATGTTTGGCCTTTTCTTTTATAAAATCTTTAGAAAAATGTCCAAATTAGCATTTCCCTCTTTTGTTAGAATATTGATCTATTCAATCTTTTCAATCCTCGGCAACGGCGCCATAAAAACTTGTTTGCCTTTTTCTATATAGACTAAAAACCCCTCAAATTCACATAGTTACAAGAGCCTTACATTTCTCTTGCATCCATGTCACTTTGGATAAATTTGCTTGATAAAATAATTCTTTCTTAATGTTCATGATTTAAAAATATGGGTCTAGTCTATGACACTTTGCAAGTGCCACGGAGTCCTCTAGTAGTAAAATACGAATGTAAGTCAGTATCATTCCCACAAAGATTGACAAAAATTAGAGATCAACTACCCTAACTACTGAAATTCCATGCTATTTACTAACCGTTGAGTTAAAACAAAATAAAAATAAATAAATGAATAGAAAAATAAATGATAACTGAAATACTGGACTGAATCAGTTTCCTGTGGGAAACGAAAACTATCAAAGAATTACAATGAAACAGTCAATTCCTACTAAGCCACATTTCTTTCTGTTTATGTATGGATGCAGATTTGTCGAATTTCCTAAATTTACAATTGGATTTCTCCATATTCTTCGGTTGGAAACCTTGCTTCTCGAAGACAAAGATCAAACCCCGGCTACTGTATTTCAATTCTCTTGCAAGATCTGGGCATTTCTTTCTCAATGCGCCACACCCCATTTCTTGATGACGGCAAATCTTTTGTATTTCCTTCTTAAGATTTTTGCAAAGTTTCTACCACTTAATTGGTGGCTCATCCTCCAGATCTATTGGTTCATCCCTTTCCCTTGATTAGATCTCAGCTAACACGGGGTTGGGAACTTCCCTTTAGATTAAGGTGAACTCTCTGATTATTTATATTGTTAAATACTCCCCTCCAACTTCAATTATGAGCGAATGGGGGATTTATCAAAATGAACTTTCAGAGCTCAACAGCTCATCAATGGTAGTCTAGCATACCCAGAAGTGAATGTTCTCAGCTCTGAAAGTCTCTCAACTGCGTGTGTCACTCGGAGAATCACAGGAAATCGGAGGCAAGATACGTTCCCTCAGGCGGGTATTCGGGGGTGCTACTTATTGGGAACTTATCGATTCAAAAACGACACCAAGTAACCAAATAATTTTCTCCATTTTTTTTTTTTTTTTGCAGAAAAGAATATAACTAACTGTAAATCAAATCCAGCAGAGTTGCGTTACAATTACTGCATTACAATTAAAGAAATGGAGTACCGATCACGTACATCCACTATAATCGCAATGAAACTGAAAAGAAATTAATTCCATAAATTTGTCTAGATTTCATAAATTTTCATGCAATAATTTTAAGAAGAAAATAACAAAAATAGAAATCCAGCTCCACTCGTTTCTGCACAGTTCGCAGATTCAGATCCAGAAAAGAATTCAAGAAGAAAGAAAATAAAATAAAGAAAATAAAATTCTACTCTAAGCTATACATTGAGTTATCTCAGTTTCACTTTTACGGGTAGTGAAGGCGGAAGCTACTTTACTATTCTAACAATACATTTATAGCTGTCGAAAGAAATTGGGCGAGATCACGAAAAACTCGGTGGAATTCTTAAAAGAAAAGCCCAATTCACTGACTCAGGTCGCTACCTCGGGTTGATGTCACGACATGGTTTCTGTTTATCTGCTCCATTTCAATTGCGACCAAGTTTTTTTTTAGTTGCGACCAAGTTTCTTGCAGCTTCGTTGATTAGTGGTCGCGACCTCAATTGTGGTCGCGACCTCTTTGACTCAGTTGTTCTCAAGAATTGATGTCGCAACCTCATTGTCGTTCCCTTCTGCTGAAATTTTGAGTCACGACTTCAGTTTTAGGTTGCGACCTCCTTTTAGTTGTCACCACTTTAGTTCCGAGTCAAGACTTCCTTTCCTTGCTGCACCGCATGTCGCGACCTCAGTTTTAGGTTGCGACCACATTTCTATTTCTACTGCCTTTCCTCAAGTCGTACTCTTTTGGTGCAACCTCATGCGGTCTTTTGCTTTGATGCAGCCCAGTTATATGTCGCGACCTGATATTAGGTTGCGTGCTGATAGCCCATCCTTGAGCAGTCGTGACCTGATATGATGTCGCGACCTCACGTTGCTCCTTTCTAGTTGCAGGTTGTCTCAGTTGCTTTAAACATAAGGCCGACCTGGATGTTGATGCTCAGTGTGTATTCAGGTCGCGACCTCAGTGATTGGTCGTGACCTCCTTTTAGGTTCTTGATTGATTAAGTGGTCGTGACTCCCCTTTGCTTGGTAAAGACTTCGTTGGCGAGTTTTCACGTCACGACCTAAATATTAGGTCACGACATGGTTTTGTAATGTTCAGTGTTTCTTTAGGTCGTGACCTTAGTGATTGGTCGCGACCTCCCTTGGGATCATTGAATAACAAGTGGTTGCAACTTTGATTTCCACTAGCCCCAGGGACTTATCTTGGCTGAAACCGGGTTTCTGTCGCGACCTCGAAGATTAATAATCGCGACTTCATTTCTGCTTCTCCATCTCTTGTAGTTACAACTTCAAATCTCTTTGTTGTGACTCCCTATTCAGTTCCATGTCGTGACCTCGCGATGATGTCACGACCTCAATTTAAGTCCTTCATTTAACAACTGGTTGCAACCTCAAATTTTCTTACAGAGACCTCATCTATGGCTTCATCAATGGATCAACGTCGCGACCTCGGCATTGCGACCTCAGCATCTACTTTGAATAGTTTCTTTCGTCTCAACCCGTTTTCTTGTTGCGCCTCATGAGATTGGTCTTGGTGATGTTGTGACATGAGATCTTGCAAAGAGCTCCCTTAGCCATGACTTTCTTTTTCTAGTTGCGACCTCCCTTTACATTTGCAAGCTGGAATTTTCCAGGTTTTTCTTTGGGATTTTAAACTATAGCTGTATTTTTCTACAAAATTAAATTTGAGCAAATTACCCATGTTTCTGTATATTAATCAACAATTAAATTGTAATAAACTTAGAAAAATGGATTAAAAATCAAATGAGTTTTAAGACTCATCAGACTCCCAACCAATTAAGGCTTAGGGCACCAAGTCATAAGGATCTTTCGACCACAAACTCTTCAGGTTTCACCCCGGACTTCGAATGATTTCAAGACTCCAGCACCTACAACTTGCTCAACTCCACCCATCCACCCATGCGAGCACTAAGTCAGTGGCTCCCAGCTAATTGGCAGGGCACAGGGCTTTGCAAGAGCTTTTCATGTATACCCCTCGGAGCGATGCTAGGGTTTTCAAGTAAGTGTTGCAATTTTCTTCTTTTCTTTTTCTTTTTTTTTTTCTCGTTTCTCTTTTTTTTTTTTTTTTTTTTTTTGGAGTCACATTTGGCCTTCATTTCATGGGGGTCCTTAGCCTGTCAAAGATGATCGTGAACTAGGGTAGGTTTTGCAAGGATTTAGGAGGTACTGTGGTTCTTCAACCTATTGTTGGCCAGTGTACCTTATTAGTTAGCTAAGGTGGAAGAAAAGATTCGAAAGTAACAAGAATTCAACATCATCCACTCCAACTAGGCATGATTAACATCAACGGAGTGGAATGATATTTGATTTTTTCAAACTACGAGGCTAAAATGAAACACAAAAAATGGGTGCAAAAATGGGTGCAAGTTTTGAATTGAAAAAGTAAGTTGTATGAGTATACTTGACTTCACAAAAAGAAGGAAAACCAGCAAGCCAGACATAAAAAAATGGAGGCTTGCTCAAAGCGTAACAAAAACATAAATAATACCTTCACTTACTTTGCTCTCCCCAAACAAATGTCACATTGTCATGATGGGGCTTAGTTGGAAAGTTAGGAAAGGAAGTACTACCTCCTTGATGAGATGTACTTGTTGTTGGATAGGATACTTCGCAAGCTTTCCATCGAGACCTTATTCACTCCATTTGGGCTTTAAATGAACAAGTTAGGAGAAGAAAATAGAGGAAAAAAGTGACCAGTTGAAGAATTTTAAAAATTTTGCCTTTCTAAAAATTTCAAAAGTGTTCTTTCTGGTTAGATTTAGATTCTAAACTCTCTAAGCTTTCCAACGGTACCAAAAATGCCTAAAACAGAGATCGAATGAAAAAGTTATGAGCGAAACAAAATGACGGTGCAGCAGGTTGCAAAAATTCGCAACCTGCGAAATTTTTTTTCTTTTTTTTTTTTTTTAGATAAACAATTTTTGAAGACCAATTTTTTTTTTTAAACCTATATATATATATATATATATATATATATATATATATCACAAGCAGTGGATCTGGCAATGGCGTCACTTGAACCCCAACTTGTCAAATCTGAGTTAATCAGGGTATATTTAAGAGATTTAAGCCTATTGTGAGAAGCAGAGACATAAATACCCATAAATGCTTGCATTAAATACAGGAGAACAATCATTTTACCTCAAAACTAGTACCCAGTAGCCTTCCTCTTCAAGGATGGAGGGGTTTTAGCCAACCATCCCTTGAGTTGTCATCCTCAAGGGGTGTTTGGCAGCCGGGAAAATGGAAGAAAATGAGAGAAAATGGGAGAGAAGAACAAAAGCAGGAAATAATGAGCCCTTCGCGCCAAAAGTTTTTTTTTCTGGACCAAAAGTCTCCCTTACAATGTGTACAAATGGCTTATATAGCCACCAAGACAAGCAAAATTACCAAAATCAACAAAAGCAATTAATTGTTACAAGGACAAAATAGGAAGAAATCAAAAGAGGAACAAAAAGGTAAAAATTCAAACGGGCAACGGGAATTCAACAGGCAGGATGAACAGTGGAAAGTGTTGTGAACAATGTCTGAAGAAAGATTACATGGCTTTGCCGAAATTTGCAATTCTTGAATTTTGCAACTGCAAATTTTCTTGTGCTCCATTTTTCTTACGTTTTCTGCTCCTCTTCCTTGACTTACGATCGCAATCGGAGTTCGACTCAATTCTTTTGTGCTTGGATTGACTCAACAATTTTGGTATAAATAGCTTGCAAAACTAATTAACCCGCAATGTCGAGTAGAATAGCGGGGACCTTAATGTGCAAATCGGGTTAATTCACCGGCGATTAGTACACAAAAGTGGCAAAACTTGCAATACGCGAGTTATGCTTTTTGAGCACTAATCAATCCTCTAAGTTGTCGTCCTCAGGGGGTGTTTGGAAAGCAAGAAAGTGAGAAAATGAGAAAATGAGGAAAAGCGGCGGCGGCTTTCGCGCCAAAGAAAGTTCTTACATTCGATGATGTTCTATCTGAAGCGAGTTTAGGAAGCTGATTTCCTCAGTCGGCCTATTTCATGAACTCCCTTAGTGTTTTGTTGGGTTTGTGAAGGGAATTTGCCCTTTTCCTATACTTGCTGCTAATTGGTGAGCCTTGTGATGGAGTACTGCAAGTTGTCAATTTTCTAGGCAATTTCATTCTTGAACCCATCTATTCTCTTGTTCACAGTGATTTCCACAATGTCAACGCTCTAATTTAACTGCACATTCACTACTTTCTACTCTTCCACAAAGCTACCTACCACCTTGATCAAATTTAGAATGGCTTGCTTAACTGTAGAAGTTGACTGTGGTTGTGATGGCTAAGAAGTTTAAGCATATTGTGGCGGAGCAAGAGGTGAATACTGTGGAGGTTTTGGCTTCTAGGAGAGATTTGGGTGATTTCTCTAGTTAGGGTTGTAAGTATTGCCATATAGTGCATTAGTTTATGGTTTGAATTGACCAACAACATTCGCTTATTCCACTAACATCTCCCTCATTGCTGGAATAGTTGGACATTGTTCTCCTAGATGCTCAGTGGACTGACAAATGAAGCATGGCTTGTTTAGCACAGGAATCTCAGTCACTACTTGCACCTCATACGGGTTTCTAATTTCCAGTTCTTCCAACCTTCTAGTTAGGGTTGAAACTTTGGCTTTCAAGTCCATGTCCTCCGAAAGAGAGTACATGCCACCCCTTGTACTGGGTTGAGGTCTCATCATTTCCATCTCCCTTGGATTAGGCTCATCCCAACCTTTTTGAAGCCGGTGGAACTCGAGAAATCCAAAGCTTATACGAGATTTTTTCAGAGATTTCCTCCTTTATAGTTTCTGCAGGTTGCTTCATGGAAGGAGAAATTCATCATAACGATGGTGACCGGCAGCCATGTCAAATCCACCAATTAGGACAAGCATTGAGCGCTTCCATATATATTTCCTAACATGCATAGGTGCTAATTCTCAATAGGCGAGAAAGGTGGAAATGCGCCTCTTCAAGTATTTGTTATTAGTGGAGAATAATTTCTTTAAAGAAACAACACCATCTCTGTCCAATTTCGTATGCTCCTTGGCCTCAGGGAGTTGAGCCAAATTTTGGCTTTATCCTTTAATGTGAAAGGAAAAAGCTTGAGCCTCATCAAATCCACAATGATAGTCTCCTCCTTAAAGGTGTTGCAGACCTCCTCAAACCCCCTCATGTGCGAATAAGGGTTCTCACTCTCCATGCCATGAAAAGTGGGAAGGACTAGCACTAGGTAAGGCCTGACAACCATTTGCTCAGTTTGCGGCACAATGCAAGAGGGTGCACTCATCTGAGGAGTGTATGTGGTCCTTCATGGATCTATATTCATTAGGATTCCTTTCCACTGCCTGCTAACTTTGCTGTTCTTCAAGTGGAGATTCCATTATGTGAAAATTCAAGCCCAATTCAAAAATGAGTTCTGTAGAATACGATTTTAATCTACCTTAAGATTTCCTAAACCATTGGAACATAAACTCCTACATGAAAAACACAGGACAACACCAAAAAGAAACCAAAACAATTCTACCAAAAAGGTTAATGTTAGCTAAAAAGAATAAAATTTATATAAACAGTGAAATGAAATTAAATAACCTAGTAGTAAACTGCTAGAAAGAATGAAAAGATAAAAGAAATTCACCAGAGCTTGTGATGAGGATCACAAGTGTTCAGTATAGACTGTCATTTACACTTAGGCACTATCCCTGGAAACAACGTCATTTGATTCGCATGTAGCCCGTAGGGTATTTTAAATCAACAAAATTTATAACCTAACACCTCATACTGGGGTAGCATAGCTACTATAGTACAGTGGTTCTAGGATCGTCCACATAGATGGGTTTTCTTCGTGTAAATGATTGGCAATGAAGTTTAAACTGGTGAATTTATTTTGGATTTTGGGTTGTTATATAAAAAAATGGGTTTTTGTGGTGAAAACTAAAAGTAAAATGAGTTAAAATGTAAAATAGAAATCCTTGAAGTGTTAGGTCACTAGGCTTAGGTTCCTAGGGCAAATGAGGGTTTCTCGGGTCTTTTCCTCGCGTTAGGGAGGATGACCTATAGACATCTCCCGAACCGGATCTTCATTTAGCTAAAAAAGCTGACCTAACTATCCTTTGCAAATGGTATTCATTGAGCATTAATGGTCTCAAATAGTAAAAGCATATCTCCTTGACTCACCTTCCAATAGCTCAAAAATGATAACTAACGAACATCACTGGATCTAGCAATAAGCATCCAATGAGCCCTGAAAGCTTACCAAGTACTGGACATTCAAGGTGACTTGAAGGGATCTAAACCTAGAGTTTAAGGAAAACACATAAATGTCAATGAATACCTGCGTTGAAAACATGAGAACCCTTCATTCGCCTCAAGTTCCTTTGCCTCGTGCCCTTTATTTTAAGGAAGGAGGGGGTTTAGCCACTCATCCTCTGGGTTGTCATCCTCATAGGGTGTTTGGCTAGTGAGAAAATGAGAGAAAATGAAAGAAAACGGGAGCTTGTATGACAAGCCTCCCAACAATTTCAATAATAAAAAGTTCGATCCTTTACAAAGTGTTGTTTTAGCATTATATACCACCCAAGACAATGCAAATTACCAAAATATAGAAAGGTGAATACTATTACAAAGGGACAAAATGGGGAGAAACAAAAACAAGAGGGACGAAAGTCAACAAAAGGGGCAGGAGTGCGAAATTGATCAGAAGCATTGCTCGGTCCTTAATGTGCCAACTGGGTCAATTTGGTTGATTACTACGCAAAAAGTGCTCAAAACCCAGAGTGTTAAGAGTATGGAACATCACTATTTGGGTAGTAATCAGTGTTGTTCTTGAAATTAGTTGTTCTGAATATTAGCAGCTTGTACCTAAAAAAAGGATTGTATCTTGGTCTAATTTCCAGGATGCCCTCTGAGTGACACAGAGATGGAGATTCTTGAGAGTATAGAGTAGTTACTTGGGGGTATGCTAGAGTAACATTATGGAACTAATAAACTCTGAAAGAGTACTTTGATAGATCACTAATTTACTCATAAATTGAGGATTAGTTGGTTAATGCATCAGTCTAATTGATCAAAGGTTTCTCCTCTATTTGATTAAATGATCTTGATCCCGTGTTAGCATAGATCTAATCAAGAAAATAAAGAGTTTACTCAAATTAGTAGGATGAGATACCAATTAGATTGGAGAAGGCTTGTATTATCCTGTCTATAGGGGCAAGAATTGTTCAGTCTTAGGAATAAGGTATGAAGTATTGATTCGTGCCACGGTAGGGTGATCTGGAATCAACAATATTTGTTTCCTATACTCCTCCTACTGCCGTAATCAGAAGCCTGCTGCCAGTATAGCGAGTCTAAGGTAGAACACGGGATGGGTTTTCATCACGAATGGTCGCATTAATGTTTGAAAATGGTGAGACTTTTGTTTGGATTTTGGATTTGGTTAAAAACGGGAGTTGGTTGTTCTTTGGATAAGCGAAATAGCTTAAGCGAAGTGTGAAGTGGTAACCTTGAAGGCTTAGAGTCACTGAAGCATTAACGTAGAGGGTATTAAAGTGTCCTCAGGTTATTTCCTGCATTAGGGCTAATGACATATAGTCAGCCAAAGCTAGGATCTTTGTTTAGCTATAAAGCTAACCTAGAACCCTCCTATTTGAGTCAAATCAAATACTAAGCATTCAATGTCGATTAGTTTGAAACCACAGCATTTAACACTCATTTCGATGACTCAAGTAAATGACATCTAAAGAATGTCGATTGCATCTACCATTAGAATGCTGCTTGAACCTAAAGCATGACAAGTATTGACGAAAGAAAGACATTAAATGGCATTAAATACAGTTTGGAAAGTTTAGAACCATAAATGATGCCTATATCATTTTAAGGCGTGAGACCGACCTGCAGTAACCCAAAACCAAGCTAGAAACCCTCCTCTTCAGGCTTTGAGGCAGCCAAGCATCCACCAGGTTGTCATCCTCCAAGGGTGTGTTTGGCAGCTAGAAAATGAGAAAAAGGAGAGAGAAGAAACCCAAAATAACACAAAATGAAAAGTGCAGGGGAAACTTGCATAAAAATGAAAAGTTAAGTTACAAAGTTGTAGAGACTTATATAGTCAACCCCAATGTGTGAAATGACAAAAAGGCCTAAAATATGAAATTACAATAGGGACAAAATGGTAATTAATCAAAACGTGGTCGTTTGGAACCAAAAATATCAAAAACATAGGGGTTGGGATTTCGCTATGCAGGGAATTTAGCTAACATAGCGAAAATTTTGCTATGCTAGAAATTCTGAGATAGAAAATCAAAATTTTAAGCTATGAGCCGATAAATTTAAGCTAAGCTAAGCGAGATTTATTATTAAGCGAATTTTCGCTATGTGAAAATTTACGCTAGGATGCGCGAAGAATTTTAAGCTATGATCTTAATTTAGCAATCCAGTGAGAATTTTAACGTACATGCAATTTGGTTTCCTGCTTTGCTTGTTTTGCCACTGCATCATCCTTCCATCAATTCCACTTCACATTTCTTCATTTTCGGTTGATGAAATCACTATGAATCCTCAACATTCAGCACCAACTTGACATCAAACTTGAAATTATTGGTTGAGGTTCGCCAAAACCTGCAAAATCACCAAAAACAAACTCAAAATGGGATCAGTGGTACTAGGTGGACCTGCACATGTCAATTGGCTCAATTCATATGATTAGTACGCAAAAAAGCACTCAAAACCTATCTTGACTAGGGCTCAAAATAGCACTTTTTGGGCACTAATCACACTTGACCGACACGTTGCTAGTCCTTGGCAATCTTTTAGGAAACAATTAAAGTATGTATGTTGTGCTTTTACAAAGTGTATATTGTTTTAAAAAGTGTGTGTGTCTTGGTAAGAAACTTTACCTTTAGTATGAACAATTTTAGACCACTGACAGCAGGCATGAAGAACAAAGACCGTGAAACAGTTTTAGAAACGACATCGGTTCCAAAGGAAGTCGACTGAACTTCACAAAATCTAATTGTTCCTAAGGTAACCGGCAGGCCAATAAAATTCAAAGCTATTCCCACCTTGACCGAGCTCACGCCATGGCCTTAAAATGTTGACCAACCTAAATGGGACTAGCTACACTCTTATTTCTTCCTTGGATTGCAATGTAGGGTCTGATACTAAAACTAAACTTCACCAAAGTCAGAGTGTAACGAGAAATTTACCGATGACTCCGACCAATCAAAGGTTTAGGGCATGAGCCAAAGGATCAGCCGACCACAAACTCTGAGGCTTCACCGGACTACAGATGACTTCGAGGAATTAAGCACCTCTGACTCGCTAAACTTCACCCGATAGCGTGTGCGAACACTAGTCGATGACTCCCAGTGAATTAAAGGTTTAGGGCATCGGGCTTTAAAGGCTTTCGCCATATACCCCTCGGACCGTGTTCGGGTTTCAAGGCAAAGTGTCACGGCTTTTATTTTTCTTTTTATTCTTTTCTTTTTCTTTTGCTTTTTCATTTGGAAGACAACATTGGTCTTCATACATGGGTAACAATGAGCCTATTATGAATTAGGTCAAGCAAATCTAAGTAGGCTTTGCAAAGTAGAAAAGTATATAGCTTCTCAACCTATTGGCACAATCTAGTGTGCAGTGTGTGAATTAGCTAAAGGGAATGCTGGTTGACTATCTTTGGAACTTGATTGACGAAAACTAAATCATGCATGGAATTGTTCTATCATTAGGTAACACATAGGGCTTGATTTCTCAACTAAGGCAAGAAGTAAACACAAAATGTAGGTACAAAAATGATTTGCAAAATTAACAATATTGTAAATAATGCTATAAAGCTTTTGATATAACGAGGCGGCTAATACATGCTTAATATAGCTAATTATAGCAAAAGTATCCTTGCTACTTATTGGCTAATACATGAACTCTATACAATCCTATACAAAATGAGTAGGTCGTTGATAAGCTGAAAACAGTACAAAACATGATAGAATAATAACTGCTTCCTCGGCGAAGTATAAACGTAATAACTCTTGGATAGGAAAGCTAGAGAAGGTGTGACCTCCTAATCGCGGTGGTGGTGGATGTGGTGGATCTGGAAAATTGCTCACCATTCTTTGCTAGCATGTCAATGAGTACTTTGTTTGTGGGTGATCTCGATGTATAGGCTCATGCGGGAGACCGAGGTGGCTCATGATACGCAGAAGCATGGCATGGTTGTGCTCTATAGTGGCCTCGGCTCGGGGGCCAGCCATCCTGTTCGACGAGCGCACGTGTGGTGCACTGTGGCCTTGAGCGGCATCCATGACAACGTAAGCTCCTCAGGCCGACTGAACATGCGCCCGGGGAGGAATCGCTGTATTTGTGGTGAAGGGCGGCGAGTGTCGGTGGGGGGCGGGCGAGGGAGGAAGGAGGTGGAGGTGGAAAGCGGAGGAATCATCGAGGCTGGGCTCCTCCCCCTCTCTACCTCCACCTTAGGGACAGGATCCTCACCCCTCGGGGGGTCCTCTGCTATCTCATCTGGTACCTCCTCGATCCTGGCTGTGGAGAACAAAGAGATCGGCATGGTCAGTGATCGCTCCATGGACGGGACCTGGGGGCATCTAATCCTCCTCTCGTCCGAGGCTCCTCGGGAATCCGGATGCTCAGGACACAGCTCAATAATTACGCGGCATCAACAAAGGGTAAACTCGGCTCAAGTGGTGCCGATGGACCTTATCCTCGAAAGTGCGGCGGGGTGGTCATGACCGGCTCGAGAGGCGGGCAGGGAATCCCTGGTGGTGCACAGGGCCTGGGTATAGCTCCCCTGCGTTTGAGCGTCAAGCGGCTGCTGAAGAGAGCAACGGTCCGGTAGTGGTCCACGAGAAGCATCGTGGGAGGCGCCTCGGAAGAATCTTGAATCCGTCGTGGTATCTACAGAGGCGACGGACCATCTCATTGTGTTGGTATGGCAATCGATATCCTCAGAATTGCTTTGCTAACTGGCGGGCCAATCTGGTGAAATGTAGCGGCTGGTACCGGTCGATCATCAGCTGGTAGTCGGGCTCAGTAGTTCGGCCTCCCAAAGTCATAGAGTGGTAGAAGCGAAGCACCACGAGGAATAATACAGAACTCTGCGGTGTCATGAGCCGGCGTGAAGTCTTGCGTGTCAGTCTCATGGAGTCTACGGGCCGGGTCGGTCAATGATATTGCGTCGTATCGGTCTCCATGGAAGTCTCTGTCGTGTAGATCTACATTCCGAATCGAAGTCCCCAGTGAAGCAGTGCGCCCTAATCTCGAGGTTGGCGCGATAAACGAGCGGAGTGAGCTCTCCTCTTTGGGGAAGGGATGGGTGAGGCCGAGATGTCGAGACTCCGGGTCCCGATGGGACCCCCCTTGGGCCAGGGCCCTCACATCGTCTCTGGGGCAGGGAGGGACCCGGGGTCCATCCCGAGTCGATGCCTCCTGAATCCACCAGGGCTCCTCGGGGACTGTGAGACTCTTTGCTTGGTGCAGCTCGGCTGTGGGCGGTCGGGAGAGAATGGGCCGCGAAGCGGCCCATTAGTGCACAGATCCACCATCTCCCGAGTGTTGAACGACCACTGGAGTGCATCATTGAAACCACCCGGTGCGGACCATGTTTGTAGCCTAGGAGTGCCGCAGGGGCGACGGGGCTCGGTGCGGCTGGTATGAAGAGCGATATGTTGTGCGCACACTCGGGCTAGACAGGCTTGGAAGTCGTGGGGCCCGGTAGTGGGCGGTAGTGGGACGGTGGCAGCAGGCGAGGCGCGGTGTGGAGCGCGGCCTTTGGGGCGGGCGCGGCTGTGCGAGGATCAACGGTGGTGGGCGGGTGCAGCGGGGAAAGCAGGGGCACGGGCACGGCAGGCAGCTGAAGCAGAGGCAGGGCACGACAAGGGACCTGGGCTCGGATGGCTCACGGATGGCTAGCTTCACTGGATGGAATGTGACTGAAATGAGGTGGCCCTCCCCCTTTTTTATAGGGCCGTGAGGTAGCCGAAGGGTCATTGAGAGCCAATTTCGCTATAGCGAAGTTCTTGCCTTAACCAGTATCTACAAATAATAAAAATTAAAAATAATAATGTGATTTGGGCAGATTAGGAATAAAAATAAAAATAATAAATATTTTTAACATAAACCCAAAAATAAAGATAAAATAAAATTAAAATTAGGTTACTAAAAAGGAAATCTACTAAAAATAGTAACTATGAAAATTGACCAATTTTATTAAAAACAAAATTTTTAAAATTTGCGGTTGGTTTTGATGGACACCAAACCAACTCAATTTCTTTGATTTACTCATGGAGGAGGTCGAGGAGGAGGAGCTCACGACCCCGGCGTTAACTTGTCTTTGTGACCTTCATACTTAGTCCATTCTTGTTGATTTGCTTCTCCTTTGGGTGATTTTAGTGATTATTGACTCTGCTAACGGCAATGGCGAAGCATTCAATCCTTCGCGATTGTTTCATTTTCCTTAACTTGATTCTTGCAATTTATGGACATTTGGCTTCTCTGCGTTTGGTCATTGACGAGCTTAAGTCGATCCCTTGATTGCCATTTTGTAACTTATCACTTGTTACTCCAAGTAGAAAAATATTGAGCTCGATGTCATGTTGCCGTCTTGGTGCATGACTCCATTCGGCAATTGATGATTGCATTGCGGTGGCCAAGTGGTCTTCCAGGATAATTGGCACATGATTAGGCCCATTTGCTATTGTCTCTGTATCAAGCGCTACAAAGTCTACTGGGTAGTAGAATTTGTCCACCTTTACCATGAGATCCTCAACTACTCCCTTAGGAATCTTCATCGATCGGTCGGCCAATGACAAAGTGATGTTGGTAGGTTTGAGCTCCCCTGAACCTAACTGCTTATACTGCCCAGGTAGCATGTGATGAGTTTACATGGCCCCCCCGAGTCTAAGCGATTGCTTTGTCTATCGGAAGTCCGCGATGTTAGTGAAATTGTAGGGGATCACGGATCCTTGTATTTGGCGAGGTCTTGCTCTGGATTATAGCGACATTGGTTAAAGATGCTTTCTTTTCAATGCCTAATCCTTTCTTGGTATGCTGCAGTCCTTTAAGAACTTAGCATAAGTTGGTACACAACCCAATCATGTCAAACAATGGAATGTTCACATACATTGCCCTTAGCACCTCAATTTTCAGCTTTAGTTGAGTTTTCTTACCCCCTTAGTGGCAGGAAATGGAGGCATGCTTTTCTTATTTGGATCTTCATGATTATTACCGCTCAGGGCTCGACTTCCTTTCCTTGCATGTTTCTTGATGGAGTCATGGGCCTTTGGATTGCTCACATATTTCTTCATCCTCAAAGTGATGATAGCTTTCACTTCATCCATCCCTGAGTTACTGGATGATCCTATCTCATGGACTCCTTTTGGATTGAGCAATGTTTGGGAAGGAACAACCATCTACTCTGGCCTCGTGATTGTTGATTTTGTGATTAAATCTGACGGAGTTGTCAATTTTACGATTAATTGCTCTCAAGCCCATCTATTCTTTTTATTCAATGTACTTTCTATAGTATCAATTCTCACGTATAATTGTATTGATCCTTTTGTTCTTCCTGAGTGCCTGCCACCTTAACAGATTCAATATAGCTTGTTCAACAGGAGAAGTGGATGATGATGGCTGTGGTTGAGATGAGAAACCAAACTATTGTTTGGCACCAGGGGGCACATATGCAGGGGGATTAGGTTTCCAGGAGAGGTTAGGGTGATTCTTCCAATTGGCATTATATGTGTTATCGTATGGGGCATTCGGTTGTGGCTTGTATTGGCCCACGGCATTAGCATATTGTTAAATCAACCCATTTGATGGGGCATTCGGATAGTGTTCTCTGGATGGACAGGTGGGCGACAATTGATGCATGGAGTTAGCACGTGCGGTGTTTTCAATCACTTGCCTTCACTTCATGGAACCTCTTTCCTTCTGGCTCCTCACTTCTAGCTAGGGTTGAAATTTTTCTTCGTTTCCATGTCCTCAGAAAGTGTAAAAAATTCCTCCTTTGGTGGTGAGGGTCTCATTTTCTCCACCTCTCTCTGGTTTAGCTCATCCCAACCCTTGAGTTTCGGCCACATAATTCAAGAAATCCCTTAGCTTGTCTGGATGCTTGCTCAGGAAAGTCGCCTCCACATGGTTTCTCTTGGTTGCTTCATGGCGAGGACGTACCATTGTCGGAAATGATTCACTGGCATCCATGTATCACGAAAACCATGGTGTGGACATGCATTGATGGTCTCCATGAACCTCTCCCGACTTGATAGAATTTCTCATTGTCACTTGGTAGGGTAAGTGTAGATCATGCTAAGTACATTGGTCTATCTTTAACATTTTAATTTCTTGAATTGACAGATCAAACCACGGTTTGAATGCGTTCTGGCCTCTCGATGGGTGATATATTTTGGCTTTGTCCTTGAGGTTAAGGGAATGCCTTCCCAACTTCAACAATTCCATATCAGTTTATACCCTCCTTAAAAGTTAGTGCATCTTCCTCAAAATCAGTATGTGTGAATATAGTTTTCATTCTCCACTTCCATGAAATGTGGGACGGGGCACTAGGTGAGGTCTGCCACATGTGGATGTGATGGAAGGAGCACTAACTCTGGGAGGTGTATGTGATCCTCATCGACTGTATCTTTGTTGGATTCATAGGGGTGCTTGGTGACTTTCTTTGTTCCTCGGTGAGGATCCATCGATCCTTTATTACTACTTGATTTCACAACCTTGTCAAATTTGGTGCACTCACTCTTTGCAATCTACGATATCCCTGCATCCAGTCTTTGCATAAACACATTACAAGTGAAACAAAACAAAGAACACAAACAAAGCTTGCCAAAAAAAAGGTCAGTGTTAGCCAAACAAAAGCGCGTAAAAATAAAACGGTCACGATATTGCCCAGTGAAGAAAACTTGCGATTCCTACACACCTAAATTCAAAAAGGAATTTGAAGATTCACCAACTACTTGTAATGGATTACAAGTACATCAACTCATCATCGTAGTTTGGCACCATCCGGCCCGTGGTATGCATTTGATTCGTGCCCAGTGGGGTGATCTGGGATAACAATATTTGTTTCCTATAATACTCCTCTTTGCCGTAGTCAAGCTGCGATACTTTCTGTGATCTAAGTCGAACGGGGATGGGTTTTCATCCCCACGAATGATTCACGTGTGTTTAAAAAATGGTGAGACTTTTGTTTGGATTTTTGGTTGGTTAAAAGCAGGGGGTTGGTTGTTCCTTTGGATAGCTGAAATAGCTTAAACTGAAAGTGTGAAATGGTAACCTTGAAGGCTTGGGTCACTAGCTTGATAACATGGGGGTATTAAAGTGTCCTCGGGTTATTTCCTCGCATTAGGGCTAATGACATATAGTCAAAGCCCAAAACCGGATCTTTGTTTAGCTATAAAACCTAACCCTAGAACCATTCACATTTGAGTCAAATCAAATACTAAGCATTCAATGTCCCAGTCGATTGAAACCCTAGCACATTTTAACCTCATTTGATGGCTCGTAAATGACATCTAAAGAATGTCGATTGCATCTACCATTAAGAATGCCTTTGAACTTTAAAAAGCATGACAAGTATTGACCAAAGAGAAAGACATTCGTAGCATTAAACCTAGTTTGGAAAGTTTGGAACCATAAATAAGGTACTTTGTATCATTTCCCAAGCATGAGGATAACACACGGTAGCCCCGAAACCAAACTGTAACCCTCCTCTTCAAGGCTTTGAGGCTTAGCCAAGCATCCCTTGAGTGTCATCCTCGAGGGTAATGTTTGGCAGCCAGGAAAATGGAAGAAATAGGAAGAGCAAATAACACCTTAAATGAAAAGCTGCGGGAAACTTGCATAAAAATGAAAAGTTAGGGTTACAAGTTGTAGGGGAGCTAGCAAAATTCACAAGAGATAGCAAAAATCAAAATTTTCGCTATGAACAGTAAATTTCGCTAAGCTAGCGAAATTTCTCTAGCTTAGCGAAATTTTCACATAGCGAAATTTTCGCTATGATTGCGAAATTTTCGCAATCCCAGAGAAATTTTCGCAATACATAGCGAAAATTTGGTTTCCCCCCTGCTTTGCTTGTTTTGCCACTGCATCATCCTTCCATCAATTCCACTTCACATTTTTTCATTTTCGGTTGATGAAATCATTGTGAATCCTCAACATTAAACCTGACTTGACATGAGCTTAGGGAGTATTGGTTGAGTTCGCTTAAAACTGCAAAATCACAAAACAAACTGAAATAGGATCGGTGGTACTAAGTGGACATGCACATGTCAATTGGCTCAATTCATATGATTAGTGCGCAAAAAAGCACTCAAAACCTATCTTGAATAGGGCTCAAAATAGCACTTTTTGGGCACTAATCAAGTATTGAAAAGGAAAAATACTCAGTTCTTAGAAACATAATTAAATCCTACAATTAACTGATTAGACCCATGTGTTTGGAAAGAATATGGTTTTCTAATTAGAGAAAGGTATAGTGTATGAAGGAATCCAAACTATACTACCTTGCATCTTTGACAAGTTCAGATTTCAAACTGATGGCTAAACTACGTTATGGATTGATGGAAAAATTGATAATTATACATTGATATATTTCCCAGTGTTAACTTTACTCAATGAACTCTCAATTCCAATTTATTTTGAGTTTTTGTTATAGTTAATTTTTTTTAATCATTCATTCGTTCTTTAGTTAAGCAAATCAATTTTGTACTTTTGAGTTCAAATAGTAAAGATCTTAAGTAGTAGGGTAGTGATCTTAGATAAGCTCATTGAGATCCTCATGGGAATGGTACTGTTCAAGTCTTTTTCTTGTGACATAGTGGCATGCGAAGAATTAGACCTAATATAAACTTGCAAAAATTACATACATATCAAAAAACATTATATTATAATCTTCAATCAACAAGTTTTTAGTTGTAGTTGCTAGGAATTTGAATAGTCTCGAGTAATCACAAAAGTTGCTACCTGCCCCGAACACATCATAACGCAAAATTAATCGGACAACACTAACTCTATGAACTCTTTAGCTAAGTTGTATTTACAGGAGATTGTGAGGCTACACAGGATACCTTTGTCTATAATGATTGACAGGGACCCTAAGTTTACTTCTCAGTTTTGGCAGAGTTTACAAAGGGCAATGGGTACTCAGTTAAATGTTAGTCTGACTTTCACCCCCGAATAGAGGATAATCGGAGAGATAATCAATTTTGAAGACGTATTTGAGGGCTGTGTCTTGGATTTTGGAGGGAATTGGGCAGATTATTTACCCTTGCTAGAATTTGCTTACAACAACAGTTACCAAGCTAGTATTGGCATGCGTGTAACGTCCACGAAGCTCTACCATGATTTACCAACATGTTCGGGTGTAAAATATCAGAGTAAATTATATTTTTTTCGAGCGTTTAAATGGCTAAAAGCAAAAATGATAAAAACCGAAATTTCTGAGAACAAGAATAAATTTAGGTAAAATATCAAATGAGGACCTAAGGGTCATAAATGAGGAATGTAAATGTTAAAAATGAGAATGAAATGAAATGAAGTGAAAGTAAAAAGTGAAATAGAAGAGAGTTAAAATAGAGAAAAAAAAAAAAAGATAAGGCCCATTTAATGAGCTAGCGAGCAAGGCCTTATGAAGACTTGGAGTATAAGACCAAATTTGGTCTTAAAATGGGAGCATTTCATACTTTTAGAGAGAGAGAGAGAGAGCTAGGGCTTGGTTGAGAGAAGAAGAGAGAGAATTGTGATTTTCTTCTCCATGAAATCAAGGGATAAGTTGATTAAGAAGGAGGAAAAAGAAAGGAAAGAAAATCAAGGTCTAAGGTAAGAAAAACCAAACCCTAACCCCCTTTCTACTTGTGTTTTGGGTTTAATAAAACCTCAAATATGGTATAAAAGTGTTTTGAAAGGTTGTAGCTCATTTTGGGGTTGTATTGAGTAAGATTTCCAGTGAAAATGGCCAAAATGGTCAATTTACTCGACCCCAGGCACCCACACACGTCTAGGCGTAAAAGTGCATGCCTAGGCGTGAGCTCTTGCTGGCGGGCTCCTTTTCTGAGCAGGCTCGTAGAGATTTACGATTGTTCTTATCCGCCTAGGCGAACCTCTCTGCCTAGGCGTAGCGAAGTTTCGCCAAGGCGTACCTATAAGTCATGTTTTGGTTCCTCTCTTTCGCTAAATCTAACCATCATCCAGTGGACTAATGAGGATCCCAATAAGTGAAAGAAAGGGTTCTTACAAGTATACAAGTTATATGAAAAATGTTCCGTACCTCGGCAATCCGGTCGTTAGGCAAATATTGTTTCTTACCCTAATTAGCTAATTGAATGATAAGAATGTCTAAGGAAAAGGAAATGGGAAAAAAAATGAAAGGAACAATGTACCGAAAGGAAGTCAGGTAAAAGTAAACCTAAATAGAACTCCTAGAATACCCGACTAATAATATGATTGCTAATTGTATTGGATTAGGAAATTTGACGAGGAGGAAGCCCGGTGATCGAGATTAGATGATTAGAATCAAAATTCACAACAAGCTTTTGGTTTGTTCTTAGACTCTCTTCTTTTGTTTCCATTTTGGAGTTTGTTCTCCATTACCAAATCTCTTCTTATTTCCAGATCTTATAGTCATTGTTCTATTATTGAAATGATTTCAATAAAACTACATATTGAAGTGTTTTAATTGATTTGGGGCAAATAATTTATGAATAGGTTGCATACAAGAAGTACATGAGTATTGGAAAATGAATTATTTGTATGAAGATGTATATACTACATTGTATTTTTCTATTAATAATTTGAATGCTCTTAATAAAATGTTAACCGTTAAAATTCGAGTTAAGGATAAATTGGTATGCCAATAAGGGTCAAATGAGCAATACTGCGCCGAACGTAATGATTTGTCACTCCGATCCGTAGCCCAGCAGGACAATATCAGTAGTGTTCATAAATTGATTTTTACTAACCAGTTAATAGCCCAGTGGGACCGTACTGTGTTATAAAACTTTTTTTTATACCGGCCTATAGCCCAGCAGGACCGTGTCGGTGATTCATTATCTTATGCACCGAAAGTATGGGTTAAATTCGCTTAAGGGCAAAATGATAAGAAAATTTTGGAAATGCATGAATTGTGTTTTGACTGATTTATTGCATATGAAAGTGCATATTTGAAATGATCGATAAAGCCCATATATGAATGTATATGAAATGAATATATGTATTGTATTGCATTGATCATTCAAAAAGGTTAAAAAGCATTGTTTAGAAAAAATTGCATGATTTGAATTAAACTGAAATGGAAGAGAGAACTATAGAACCATTAAGCATGAAAATGCTTAGCGTGTTGTTTTTACCATCGCGTAGGTACCAAGAGAATAGGTACGAACGAGGCCGTTGGGAACCGAATGTAGTAAAGCCATGAAGGATAAGTAAAACTCAGTCATATGCACATATGAATTTGATTTGACTAATTTGTATTGAACTATAATTCGAAAAGTGAACTATGATTTTGTTTTGTAAATTTTAGTATTGAAAGCGGAAACATAATGTAAATAATATATAAAAGGAGTGACAAATGGATCAAATAGGCATATACTACCATATTTAATAGAAAATGTGTATTGAAAACAAAATGATAGGCCCCTTTAAGTTGAATTAGTATATATGTATATATTTTCATTGAATATGTGAAATGTGTCTTAAATGAGAAATTGCAATTTGATTTGAATGGTATCTAAAAATAAGTAGCATAGAGCTACGATATTGGAAACGTATTTGTATTTTCATTGGTTATTGATTATATCGTAAAAGTAAAAGTACTGGTGGCACATCGGACGCCACATGGTGCCTTATGAAGCACTTTATGGGAGACCCTGTAGATCACCCTTGTGTTACGAGTGGGTAGTGTTGTTGGGATATGAGATTGTCAGAGACTACGAAAGATACTTAGATCATCAAAGGCTTCGAAGCGCGAGATAGACAAAAGTTATACGAGACCAAAGGAGAAGAAGCCTGATTAAGCGTGTGGCTTATGTGTAAATACATACGATAATGAATCAACAATATTTATAACCTAACACCTCGTACTGGCATAGCATAGCTACTATAGTACAGTGGTTCTAAGATCGTCCACAGGGATGGGTTTTCTTCGTGGAAATGACTGACAGTGAAGTTTAAACTAGTGAATTCATTTTGGATTTTGGGTTTTCACAAAAAGTGAGGATTTTTGTGTTGAAAACTAAAAGTAAAATGAGTAAAATGTAAAATACAAATCTCTGAAGTGTTAGGTCATTGGGCTTAGGTCCCTAGGGAAAATGAGAGTTTCATGGGGTCTTTTCCTCGCTTTAGGGAGGATGACCTATTTTAGCGACCAGGCACGGCCTGACCGGTTGGCGGATCAGATCGAGGCAGGGACGTGGGCGAAACCATTAATCAAATCCATTTATCAAATACATTTCTTTACTATCGCGTTTTCGTTCTCAAATATTTGCAGGCATTCAATTTAGGGCAAGCCCATAAACATTTGAGGAAATCAATACAATTCACCCAAAATATGCATTTAACCAAAATGGCATTTATGGATTTACAATATAATATACACAATTGTATTCAAATATAGGTACAAAATAATTTTGGAGTTGAACTCCTTTTGTTTACAAAACAATGTCATGCTCAAAATGGTGAGGATGCATGTGACGGAGCATACTCCATGAACTTTCTGAATGACTTTGAGCTCCTCGACCTTGGGTAAAACTTTCAACCACTTCCATCTTTGAAATTTTCTTGCATTGATAAAACAATACGCTAAGCATTTTCATGCTTAGTAGTTTCTCTAATTTCATTCTTTTGTTTTTTGATTTAAGTTAAATCATGCAATTTTACTAAACGAAACTTTCAAATCTTTTGGGATGATCAATGTAATACAATACATATACTTATTTCATATACAATCATTTATGGTTCATTGATCATTCCAAATATACACTTTCATATGCAATAAATCATTTATAACCAAATCATGCATTTCACAATGTTCTTTTCATTTCAATTTGCAATCATGCTCTTCAATTCCAATATGTTAACAATCCCAAAATCAATTCATTTTTGCCCTTAATAAATTGCTTTTATGTTTCGATTATACGAGGATATCGGAATCAGACCTGTGATCCGTGAGGCTGCAGTGCAGTATAAAAACATTTGTTTTATAACACGGTTCGGTCTAGCTAGAGTCAGCGACTAAGTAGTGAAATCAATTACGTGAACTCTTATCGATCTTGTCTCAGAGACTCTTGTCGGGTGACACATCAATACGTTTGTTCGTAGTAGTACAAATTTGACCCTTATTGGTATACCAATCTATCCTTAATGCAAATTAAACGGTTAACATTCTATTAAGGGCTTTCAAATCCTTTATAGAAAAATATTGTACAATATGTACATTTGTATAAACAGTTCATTTTCAATACTCATGCAAACATTTCACAATCAATTGCCTCAAATCAATTAAAATAAATCAATATGCTTTTCTCATACATTTAGAACAAACATTTCAAATCTTGAAACGAGAATAGGAGAAGATAGAACAAACCAATCTATCTCTTTCTTTTTTGCCTTATGATCGATCTCGGTCTGTAACATAAAACATACCTAGTCGTTTTCGACATGTATAAGTACTAATATAGTCATTTGTTTTATTCGAAAATTGAGACTAATATGAAAAGCGATAGCTGGAATTGATACGAAGAAAAGAAGATAAAAAGGTCAAATTGTAAAATAAGGATCCAATGGTCATAAAGTTAAATGTTGATAGGCTAAATTAGAATAGAGGATGAGTGTAATGCAAATAGAAGAGAATGGAAGGGCTAAATAGAAAAAATGGGAAAATAAGCCAAAAATGGCTTTCCAAACATGGCCTTAAGGAAGTGGATAAGATGAGACCAAATTGGTCTCTTAAGGAGATATTTTTCTCACTTTGAAAAGGGGAGTTAGGGCTCCCACGTAAGAGAAGAGAAGAGAAGAGAAGAGAAGAGAAAGAAGAGAAGAGAAGAAGAAGAAGAAAGAAGAAAGAAGTGTTTGCAAGAGATATAAGGTATGGATTCTAGTAAGATTTGGTATGGAACTTTGTATAGATTTGTATGGAATCTAACATTAAGTATGGAATTCCAAAGTTTGTATGAATTTCCATGCTATTGGATGGTTAGTAGCTTGTCCCCAAACCTAGGGTTTTGTTAGGATTTCATCCTAACCCTAAAATTATTGAAAGTAAGGTTGGTAAAACCACTAAGTAGTGCAAGAAGAATATGAATCTCATATAAGGTTGGATTCATGGTTTAGTGCATGTAATGGAGTTAAGGTTTAGAACAAGCCACACAACTAATCTTTATATTTGGTTTATGTATGAGTTGGCCATTTTAGAGGATTGTTTTGGGAAGATTCATGATAGGTTTTTGGTGTAAGATAAGTATTGAAAGATGATTTGAGTATAATATAGGTTACAAAATGAATATGGAGTAGTTTTGATGTGTATACTAATTATTGAGTTGATTTGGGTAGCAAAATATGGAAAAATGGGAGAAAAACCACCACTTCTAGGAAATTGGGGAACAGTGCCGGTGCAAACATAGTGGTACCGGTACCATAAGTGATGCATCGCAGCACTTGAGTCTTTGAATTTTGATGCCGTACTGATGCTCTATTTTGGACCAGTGTTAGTATTTTGGCTATAACTTGGCCATTTCTTATCTGATTGGAGTGATTCAAGTTGCTGGTTAAAATAGATTTCAAGGAGACCAAAATACCCTGAAATAGAGACCTTCAAATTCGGACTCTATTGGGCCCAAAAATTCACTCCAAGTGGGGCTATGTTCAAGCCAATTTCTGGTTCAGTTTTGAACATAGAGTAGTCCTGGTTGTTTAGGACATAACTTGAGTTTCGGTGCTCCGATTTGAGTGATTCCAGTTGGAGAAGAATCCTTAGCACCTTAGCTTCAAAGGAGTACAAAGAACCAGTGTCAAATATGGAGTTAAGACCCCTGAAAATGGGTATTTCAGACTGTTCCTAGTGTAATATAGGCAAAATGACTAGTTTGGCATGAGAATGCCATAACTTTAGTTTGCATGATTCAATTGGAATGATTCCAATTCCTAAGTAAAGTAGATTCATAGAAGAATAAGAATACATGAATGATGTGTGAATACATAGGCATCATACTATATAAGTATATGAATTGCCATATGTAATAGGCATGAAACAAGAAAAGTATAGAAAATGCAATATGTATAAATGTGTTCATGAAGTATGAATATATTGAAATATGAACAATGAAACATGAACATGAACATGAAAGGTAATATGTCATGAACACATAATGTGGTTAAGTTATATATGATTATTATCACATATAATCCATAAAAGATAACGAATGATATGAAATACATGAATGAATGAGTGCACGTTCTGATTGGTGTTTTGGCACTCCTGCTAGTGCTACGGCACTTCTGTTATGTGGGCAGGCACGTTCTGATCTGTTCCATGCAAAATCACATTGCTACTGAATGACAAATAGGACAGGATTCAACAAGCTGAATGCGTCGCCAGATATGCGACTTCTATATTAATATGTGAGATTGCAATATTGAATGTGAATCACATTGCTACTAAATAACGGGACGAGATTCGACAAGCCCGAATACTGTCGTGAATGTCAACTTCTATAGCCATATGTGAAATCCTGGCGGAAAGCAGCGAAAAGAAAAAGAAAGAAAATGATTCGAGAAAAGTATTTGAACAAGTATAAGATCCGAAAGACAAGAATAAGTTCCGTAATATAAGTATAAGATCTGTAAGACAAGAATAAGCTCTGTAATACAAGTATAAAATCCATAAGACAAGTATATGCTTCGTAAAACGAGTAGAAGATCCGAAATACAAGAATAAGCTCAGTAATACAAGTATAAGTTCCATAAGACTAGGATATGCTCGGTAGTACAAGTAGAAGATACAAAGTAGATACTAAGTTTTGTAATGCGTCGCGGGTACCTCTGTATAAGCATAAGTTACGTAAGCTCCTACGAGGAATCTAAGATAGATATAAGTACCCCCGATGCGTGTATAGAATTACTTAACATATAAGCATAAGCTCTGTAACTCCTACGGGAGATCTAAACAAGTATAAGATAGATAGAAGTATGAGTATGTGGATTTACCTCCGTATAAGTATACGTATAAGCTCAGTACCGCATACGAGAAATCTAAATAAGTATGTGTCCTACGAGAGATAAGCATAAGTATATGTTCGACGGGAGATAAGCATAAGTATATGTCCCACGGGAGACAAGTATAAGTATATGTATAAGCTTACTACCACATACGAGGAATTTGTATAAGTATGTGTCCTACGGGAGATAAGTATAAATATGTGTCCTACGGGAGATCGGAATAAGAATAAGTCTTCCATAAGTGTAAGTTCTGAGTAAGTATAAGTTTGCTATAAGTATAAGTTGATGCATTATACAAGAGATCACGAACCGACATAAAGTTTGTTACAGGATAATTATGTATCAAATGTATTATATGAATTCATGAAGATTCGATATACATTCTTGTTATATGTTCTGTATTATGATTCGATATAAATGCGTAATGTACCCAGTATAAGTTTATAGATACATTTCTCACTAAGAGTAAAAACATGCGGGTTTTAATCAGGTGTAGGAGTGAGAGAAGGCGTCAGAAACTTCCGCATATTGCTAGGCCAGCACACTAGTAGGGGTTCACTACATGTATGTTCCGCGCTCTGATTTGTAAATGTAAAAGTATAGTTTTTGTATATGTAAATGGGAGTCAGTATATGTGTATAGATTTTGATGGACACCACTCCGGTGGTAGTTCTTTTGTATATGTAAACGATTTTTGTTATTACAGAAATTGTTTGTATGCCTGAGTATAGAGTTCATCTCACGAGGAAAAAAAAAGGTAAAGAGTCCGATTATATGGTAGCGCCACTGAACCGGTTCGGATCGCCTTTTAGGTCGGACCCAGGAATCGGGGCGTGTGGGGAGATCTAGGTTAGGTGATCCTCACCGGCCCCTAGCAATTCACACCCATCACATTTAGTAAACTAGCACTACTCACACTTATTGAATATCGCCGGGGCGAAGCGAAGCGATGAGGTACGGTACGTTTTTCACTTAGTTTCATTCTTATTTAAACCCCCATCAGTCATTTATTAGGGTTCCTATACTATCGGTGTATGAAAACTAGGCTTTCGGAACAAAAATCCAAAATTTTGCCCTTTGTGAACAGTAGCTACGCCGTGGCAACACCCGAGGGGTGCCATTTATCCTCGGCCTGTCTGTGTGAGGCATCCTATATTTGCGATGTAAGTCCACCACGGCGTGGGACCACTAGGTAATGGTGTAGGAGCCCTTTTTGCCCAGATTTCCAGTTTTGCTCTTTTGCGATTTTTTTCTCCAAAAATCCTCTAAATTCCAAAACAAATCATGGGAATCACTCCCAATAACATCCTAAAATCATCCTAAACCAACCATGAATGAACCGTGGATGGATTAGGGTTTTTTCTATTGACATCATTTAAAAAATCTAAGGCTTGGTTCTTACCTTAAATCCCTTTGAATCTTCTTACTTCCCAAGATGTGATCACTCTTAGAAGCAAGGAATGGAAACGATCTCCCACCAAATATCACTTCTTCTTGCAAAACCCTAGCTTTCTCCTCTCACTCTCTTCTCAAAACGTTTTTGCACAATGGTCATTCTAAGACCAAATATGCTTTTTAAGTTAGGTTTTCATCCACAAGGCCATGTTGAAACTGTTCATTAAATCCCATTTTCCATTTTCTCACTTAAAGCTTACAAAGTCTCCTTGTTGCTCATTCACTTATCATTTATTTCACATTGGCATTTAACCTTATCATTTGACCCTTAGGTCCTCATTTTACAAATTTCCAAATTTGCCCTTTTTCACTTAGGTTATTTCGGGTTCAATCAATTTCTCATTTTAGCATATAATATTTAATCATATGCTCACATATTCATTTCACAGTTTATCGGTTTTCCGGGAAAAAACCCAAGTTTAGCTCAATTCATGCCTAGAATATATAATAGAATTATTATAAAAATTCTAGGGTATTTTTAGGGCATTACACCTATAGTTATCTCCCAAATCGGATCTTCATTTAGCTATAAAAACTACCCCTCATTAACTATCTTTGAAAATGGCATTCAGTGGTCATTAATGCTCTCAATCATTAAATCAAAGTCTCCCTGACTCACCTTCCAATGGCTCATAACAAATGAACATCACTGGATTTAACATTAAGCATCCAATGAGCCGAAAAAGTTTACCAAATAATAATCATTGAAGGAGACTCGAAGGGATCAAAACCTAAAGTTAGAAAGGGAGAACAGTAATGGCAGTGAATACCTGCGTGAAAACCATGGAACCCCTCAGTTTTCCTCTGGATCCCTAACCCAGTGGCCTTCTCCTTCAAGGAGGAAGGGGTTCTAGCCACTCATCCTCTGAGTTGTCATCCTCAGAGGGTGTTTGGCAAGTGATAAAGTGAAGGAAAATGAAAGAAAATGCAAGAGACAAAAACAAGAGCCTTCTTTGGAAGCTTGGTTCCAATTTTCAATGAATGAATCATTACAGAGTCTTGTCTTTGGCATATATTCTATATTGCCAATACAATTTACCAAAATATCAAAAGATAATCATTATTACAAAGGGACAATTTTGGAAGAAATCAAAAAGAGTACAAAGAATAGTCAATAGGAGTAGCCAAATTTAATGTTTGCTGTGAAATTTATAATACTAAAATTACCGGGGTTGCTTAATTTCCTCTCTGCCTTCTTATCTTCTTCTGCTGATTTTGATCTGTGACTCAGTTTCAACTTGAATTCACGATTGGGTGACTCTCTAAGATTGGCATAAGCGCTCTGGCGCAAAGTTGTCAGCCCAGGGTTAATTAGGTTGATTACTCGCAAAGTGCTCATTGCAGTGTTAGGGTATGAAACAACACTATTTGGATAGTAATCACTCCCCCCCAACCGACACATTACTAGTCCCTTAGAAAATGAAGGAAGAAGAAAGCAAACAAAAATAAGATCAGCTATATATGTCCACACAAATGATGTTTCAACAAAAAATTTCAGTGAATAATGCCTGACCTTGACAAGAGTCACGAAATCACGCTGACAACTATCTCGGGAAAATGTGTGTTATGAAAAATCAGTATCAAAAGAGTTCAACTCTGAGAACATTTGACTCCTTGTAAAAACCTAAGTGTTTCGTTTGATTAGGCTTCAAAGATAGTTTGTCAAACTGTTCCCTCCCCCCAACCTAGCTCTTGTCTAAACCTAACAGCTTAACCAACCTCAATAGATCAGGACCCCCATTTATTCTACAACCTTTTTTTTTTTTTTTTTTTTTGTAAGGGTATAATGTTGAGGGTATCGAATTCACAATTGTCCATGTAGAGGGTCCACCGATGACTCCCAACCAATTAAGGTTTAGGGCATCAAGTCAAAAGGATCTCTCAACCACTAACTCTTCAGGTTCCACCCCGGACTTTTAGTGAATTCAAAACTCCAGCATCTACAATTTGCTAAGCTCCACTGTTACTTGTAGCGAGCATCAGGATCTGTGACTCGAGCAGTTGGTTTTAAGGCAGGGCTTTAAAGACTTTATGCCTTTGGACGGAGTGCTCGGGTTTCAAGGCAAAGTGTCACAATTTTTTTCTTTTCTCTTATTTTTTTTTTTTTGAACTCATTGATCTTTATTCAGGGTCTGACTCTGAGAAGGTCGAAAAGTGCGAGGCACGGACTTTACGAGGCTTAGGAAGCGAGCGGCTTTTGACATCATTGAGATCTAATGTGCACGGTGTGTGGTTAGGTCAAAGTGGAAGAAAAGGTTGAAAACAATGGAAGTCTCAACTAATTATCAACTCAACTAAACATAACACCATTCTAGAATCGCGGTATTAGACAGTATTTCAATTTCTCATATTATGGCGGGGCATTACCAAAAATTGGTTGTAAATGAGAAACTATAGGATTTATAAAATATCTTTGAAACTTTATAACATATGTTGAAACTAAGGCATACTTATACTTGTAAGAGAAAAACTAGCGCGATAAGTCATTTCAACTACAAAAAGGACTTACTTTCAAACAAAAGCATAACTATAACATAAGCCACTTCGCTTTACCACATTAATTCTCCCCAACAAGCATTGCCCTCGTGCAGTGCAGGAGAGGAAACTTAAAGAAGGAGGGTGGAATGGCATCCCCATCCTGGGCAGGATGATCAACTGATGGTGAAGGGAGTGTTGTTGTTCTTTGGCGCCGGAGAATTAAATGGAGCTGCGGGAGGGTTAGTCTGCTGGTGCTACTCTTTGCTTGAGTTGGTGAAGATGGTGAGGCTGTGTTGGGGGGCGGGGAGGGATCTAAAGAAAGCGGGCCCGAGGTGACTTTGAATCGACATTAGGATGGCATTGTTACGACGAGGATGGCGTTGATGCGTGCGGGGATGGTTTTGGTTTGTTTCTCAGCTCGACTAAAGCGACATGGGCGTGGCAAAGCCGAATGTAGCTGAAATGCGAATCAAAGTATAATACTTTGAAAATCATGAGGAGAAATAGGAATAGTCTCCATAAGTGTCGTAGAAGTCTTAGGCCCAGCTGAATCGACAAGGACCGGAGGCATTGGAGGCTTGTATGATAAAGACAGTTAACTAATGGTGATGCAGACAGTTAACTAATGGTAGTGGGAACTGTGGATGCTGGGATGGGGGGCTCCTCAACAGGAGCTGCAGGTAGTGGCTGGTCCTCTACTGGATCCCTGAGTGGGATAGGATGAGCACTCAGCATAAATTGCCACTTTTCCACTATGAAAATAGCCTCGCAAACTTGACAGCGCTCTAAATAGGGCTCAGTCGGAAAACCAAGGTGCTCCAACACCTGAGAAAGCAGTCGTGGAAACAATAGGGGAATGGCCTCCACCATGGTGAAGTTCTTACGGTGTATCTTCTCCTCAAAGTGGAAAAGAGAAGTCATGATGAGCTCCACAGGGTTAAACCAGAAACCCTCTGAAATGTGGTAGAGTGCCTCCCGGTGTAAACCCTCCTGCGAACCAAATCTTTGAAGAGGAAATAGGTTTGTCATGACACATGATCAATAAAAGCATCCACGTGAGGGTTTGTCGTCCCGAACAAAATGGGACGATCCCGAGGTGTCTGAGCGAGGATGTGGACCATCTCGTGGTGAGGGATAGAGTACTACACGTAGTCCGTAGAGTTGGACAAGCGATAGGAAGATTGAATCATGGCGGCCTGTCGGATGCTTTCGAAAAGAAAATTCCCTCACGGCCATCAATGGGAAAGGAGTAGGTGACCAGTAGCGTGATGTGATAAATGCCTTTATGCGTAGTGCCTTGTGATACGCCCCAGTAATATATAGTGTACCAATGGTACGGATATCGATCCACGGGGATAAGTGTGTTGATTACAGAGATTTGCTTTTCAAATATTATCTGGATATACGTAATGTGTGAAAGAGTACTAGAGTCTGAAATTAAACTAACTTAAACTAACTAGTCTGAATGAATTACTGTGTAATGGAGGCTAGGGCTATGTTTCCCCCTGCCACTTTCGATGGATTATCTTAAAGATGATATTATTCAATTTGTTCATGATTTATTGATGGCTAGGTGATCTTGCTTACGAAATACCACTCTCTCAGTATCAGCCTGTCTCGCTAAGTAGTATTGAGAATTATCTCTACTGACTCGATACTGAAACTTAAATGTTAACCTTAATCGCCACCTTCGGAGATCGGAATATCTCATTTAGGGTGCTTAGAGAGAACATCTCTTTCGGATCCACAGGTATCCTCATCTCTCGAATCTCGGATCTCAGTATAGTCATTGCTATTAATGGCGGATCACCATGTAATTAATCCACGGATGTAGCGGATGATAATGAATCATAAATAAATGAATAATATAAATTAATAAACTTTAATCCGTTCGAGCGTAGAGGGTTCAACAACACCTAGAGTATAGATCTAGAACATAATGACTGAAAATACCAATAATTAATGTAACAAACATCAATACTCACATCCCGAAAATGCAGGGAAAATCCAAAACAGGGCTCTTTGTCGAATCGATATCACTTGCTTTGCTCGATTTAGGTGCCCTAGTTAAATGCGATCCCAGATACCTCGATTAGCGCCTCAGGTTTACTTTTAATGATGAAGACCTTGGCCCGGCGTGAAGCAGCGTTACAGCGTCGCGAAGCGTTCGACCTGCCTCTTTATGCTCTTTGATCCTCTGCTCTAGATCGCTTCCAAAAACTGCTCTTTTTGTACCAATTTCACCTGCATTCACACCAATTACACTAATCAGTTATTAGGCTATAACAATACTTATTTAAATGTAAAATAACGCTAAAAATGTAAGACCGACGCGGGTATAACCTGAGTGTTTTAGGCACTCATCAGTAGCACAGTAGGATTGCGGTCCCTCCTGGAAGTCATAGTTTGGTAGAATTCGACTACCACAAGAGGATAGAAAAACTGATGTGGAGTCATAAAGGGCTCCCGGTGGTAGCGCTGCACAAGCCGCATGGAGTCCCGAAGTTCAGGTAGGGTGGTGAAGGCCGAAAGGTCATAAAAATGCTCATTGTGTAGGTCTTTGCCACTGCAATCAGAATTACCTACAATTGAGCCATAGTGAAAAAGAGGTCTTCTGATCATGGATCCCGAAGAGTGGACCTGAGATCTGTCGGTGGGGCACATAGCCCCAAAATACTAGAGATTTTATAGCAATTTTATTATATATTAGGGTATGAATCGAGCCAAACTTTGGTTTTCCGAGAAAACTGATCAATTGTGAAATGTGAAATGAATATGTGAGCGTATGATTAAATGTTATATGCTAAAATGAGAAATTGATTGAATCCGGAAATAAACCCAAGTGTAAAAAGGGCAAATTTGGAATTTGTAAAATGAGGACCTAAGGGTCAAGAATAGAATAAGCTAAAATGTTAAAGTGAATTAAATGATAAATGAAGGTGAAATGAAGACCAAAAAGGAGAAAAATGAGAAATGGAATTCGTGTGTGAGCCAAACATGGCCTTAAAATGGATAAGTGATATTAGACCTCATTTGGTCTTAGAATACTCATTTGAGCAAAAACAAATTTAGGAGAGATTGAGAGGAGAAAAGGAGAAAAAGCTAGGGCAAGGTGAGAAGATCAAGATTGTTGATGTGATTTCTTCCCATTTCTTGCTTCTAAATGATCAAGCATCTTGGGTGAAGAAGATTCAAGGGATTTAAGGTAAGAACCAAACCCTAGATTTCTTTAAATGATGTTTAGGTTAGAAAAACCCTAATCCATCCATGGGTTTTGCTCATGGTTGGTTTATGATGATATTAGGATATTATAGGGAGTGATTCCCATTATTTGTTTTGGGTTTTTAAGGATTTTCGGAGAAAAATCGCAAAAGAGCAAATAGGAAAATCTGGGCACATCGAGCTCCTACGCCGCAGCGTAGGGAACCCACACCGCGGCGTAGACCTATGCCATAGCGTGGGATGCCTCCTTGCATGACAGTAGGGGCCCGAAAATGGCACCTCGGGTATGCCCACGACATATCAAAACTACGTCGGCAGCGTAGCTCTTATTCTGATGAACAAATTTAGGATTTTTGTTTTTGAGTACTTCGTATTTGTACAGATAGTTTAAGGACCCTAATAAATTGTGTGGGGGTTCAAATAAGGATAAACTAAATGAAAATTGTCTGAAGTACCCTTCTCTACAGATCTGTGAGGATTCGTCTATGGGCAAACTTGAGTGTCTTAACCTAAACGCTAACGGGTGTCGTCATTCACACTAAAAATGTATAATAATTGTTTTATCCACTAAGAGTGGCGTAATTGTTATTGGCAGGGACGGAGTGAGGATCACCTAACCCTAGGGCCAAGATCTAAAGGAAGAAATAAAATTGACGACCGGTTTGTTGATGAACCTCTATCCTTATTTCAAGTGTTTTGGTAGTTTACCAAATAAATCTGAAATGATTATATGGAATGAGTATATCTTTGACATGATATTACGAAAGTGCATATGGACTTGAAAATGTGATATTTGAAATGTTTGACGATTAATTGCATGTGAGTAATTACTCGAATTGTAAACGAATTGGTCAATTCTTGACATCTTGAATTGAATCGATATGCAGCGATAACATGGCGGGATGCAATGACATCGTCATGATGGTGTATGGCACGTATTAAAAAATTAATCCCACTTGATGGATCACGCTAATCGGCATCTGTCATGATGGCGAATGGCATTTTTAAAATGACCACTTAGCAGGATGCCAATCAACATCGATCGCGATGGGAGACCCGAGAATTATTAAATGTGTAAACACATTACAGAATAAATAAAAGAATGAAGGATTCAAAGACGAATAAATCATGAATGTAGTGTATAGACAAAGTGAAATAATAAAATTTGATGAGTGTAAATGGGATTTGTAAACTAAATACATCCTTTAGAGTATATGTTTGAATCTCATGATTTGAGTTAAATAAATTAGTTGCATGTGAAAATGCAATTTTTGATATGATCAATGATTTGTAAAGTAAAAGCATGTGAAAGTGAATAAGCATGAGTATAGTTTGATATAAAAGGCATGGTTTTATGATAAATGCATGTCATGTTAAACTGAAAATTGGAATATATTTGTATGGGGTCCTTAAGCACATGAAAATGCTTAGCGTGTAGTTTTATCTATCAGTAGGTTTAATTAAACGAGGAAAGAAGGCAAGATCAAGAAGAGCAAAGTCATAGAGAAAGTTGCGGCGTATAAGTATATACCCCGTCATATGTATACCATTCTTTTTTAATGTGTGACATTTTGTAAACAAAAGAGTTAAACTCTGAACTATTATTTTGTATATCATTTTGTAAAGGCATGATACGCCATTTTGTAAATGAATTGTATAAGAGTAAATGTTTATGGGCCTACCATTTGAAATGCTTCCACGTAATTGAAAACCCTAAAATGAAATGACATAAATAAAATGTTTTGATAAGATAAATGAAAACGGTCGGAGTAAATCGGGCCCTAGTTCGGATCCGCCCTTCGGATCGGGCCATGGATTCGAGTCATGACACTTTTGAAAAAAAACAAATAAATAAAAAGATTTAAACGAGCATCACAGATCCGGTTCAGACTACAATCGAGTTCCGGGACCGAAAAGGGGTACATGTAGGTTCGAGAAGGTAGAGACTAAGGAGCCCCGCGCCTACAAACCCGGGAGGATTCTCTGTAGCTCCGAGGTCCGAGCCCCTTTAGGCTAATTAAAAGGATAAGCAGAGGAAGGTATCGCCCCAAATCCCTCGTCCTCGTACTCCATGCAGTGGTAGGAGAAGCAAAGAGCAGCCAACCCTGGCGCCGCAAATAGGGGCGCAAAGAAGGGCGAGGCTTCAAGGCTACTGCGGCCGTGTCCCGGGCTTACGGGACCTCACACGAGGTCTTTAGGATCCACTATCTCCACCTCTCGGGCTTACTCATAGCCGAAGACCGAAGGAGTTGTGGTTTCACAAAGAGGCAACCGGGTTTTCGCAAGGTCGCACAATAGGAGGCAATCTGGCTATGATGGAAGGCTGCAGGGCTGAGGCTCCTATTTATGGATGATAGGGGCCAAATTCGAAGGGTTTAGGTGGGGAGGATAAAAAACGGAGGGAAAATTTGGGAAATGGAGGAGCCCAAAGCGCAGGTTCTCAAGCCTAGGTGCAAGTTATGAGGCTGCCTAGTTTTCTTCCTTTTTTTGGTTTGAAAATTGGATGGCACAAATAAAAAGGGATGGAACCTGTGCTGCACAAATTCGCAAGTCTGGGAAAGGGAGGGAGGAATGATGGCAAGAGGGTTACACCTTCGCAACTTTCGCGAAAAATGGAGTTTTCATCGCAACACCCCGCTTCATCGATCGGTACCCCGTAAAACAAACGCAAACAAAGATAAGTAAAAAAATCAATCTCTTAAATTAAGGAAAAGACGAGGGAAAATAAATAAAATTAAAATTAAAATTGAAATAAAATATCAAACAAAAAGAAGTGGACTTTTACAGTCTCTGGAGAGACTAAGTCCACACAAACAAACTCCTTAAACATTTGGAGGCTCAAGGAGGGAAAGTTCCTCCTTATCTAGTGTGAAAGGGGCTGCATATGGCTTGAGTCTTTGGCCATTCACTTTGAATAGTTGGTCGTCTCTTGAGCCGAGCACCTAATCGGCCTCCATTAGGGCGCATCGATGGATAATGAAGGGACTAGTCCACCTCGACTTGAGTTTGCCCCGAAAAATGTGAAGCTTGGAATCGTAGAGCAACACTAGATCTCATTTCTGGAAATTCTTCCGAGCTACCATCTGGTCATGTCATTTTTTCGATCTTTCTTTTGCAATTTTGGAATTTAGGTAGGCATCATTTCGCAGTTCCTCTAACTCATTGAGGTCAAGGAACCTCTTGAGGCCGACCCTTTCTAAATCCAAATTCAGCTTCTTGATCAGCCACCATGCCTTGTATTATATTTCCACAGGGACGTGGCATGCTTTGCCATACACTAGGTGATAGGGGGACATCCTGAGAATTGTCTTGAAGGCTGTCTTGTATGCCCATAATGAATCCAGCAGCTTGAGGGACCAGTCCTTCCTGTTGGAATTCACTACCTTCATTAGGATAGTTTGGATTTCCCTATTGGCAAGCTCTACTTGTCCATTGGTTTGAGGATGGTAAGGGGTAGCCACTTTATGTTTCACTCCATATTTAGCTAGGAGGGTTTCAAAGGGTTTGTTGCAGAAATGTGAACCCCTATCACTAATTATGGCCTTAAGCACCCCAAATCTGGAGAAGATATTCTCTTTCAAAAATTTCAGTACCACCCTGTGATCCTTTACTTTGCAGGGAATTGCCTCAACCCATTTGGACACGTAATCAACCCCCACCAAGATATACGAATATCCGAAAGACGTAGGGAATGGTCCCATGAAATCAATGCCCCAAACGTCAAATAAGTCGACTACTAAAATTGGGTTTAAGGGCATCATATGACGGCGAGAAAGCTTCTCGAGTCTTTGGCATCGATCGCAACCTCGGCACATCTTGTGAGCATCCTTAAAAAGGGAAGGCCAGTAGAACCTAGATTGGAGCACCTTCATAGTTGTCTTTTGTGAAGCAAAGTAACCTCCACAGGCATTTCCATGTCAGTGACTGAGAATCCCCTGTTGTTATTCTTCAAGTACACACCTTCGAATGATCTAGTCCACACAGTACTTGAACAGAAATGGCTCCTCCCAATAATAGGAATGAATTTTCGATGGTCATATTTCTCTTATCCTATGCCTTCCATTCGGGCCATTGGGATCTCCCCTATTGCTAAAAAATTAGCAATATGAGCATACCAAGGAGCACTTTCTACAAGCAGCAGTGATTCCTCAAGGAATTCATCATTGATTGGAGGACTGTGTGTGTTGTGGGCTATGGTCTATCTGGAGAGGTGATATGCCACTACATTCTCTACCCCTTTCTTGTCTTTGATCTGAAGATTAAATTCTTGAAGTTGAAGAACCCATTTGATGTTTCGCCAAGATCTCGCTGGTTAGTAGCATCTCAAAGAGGAGTGGTCTATGAAGATAACAATGCCTGACCACAGCAAGTATGCTCGAAACTTGTCTAAGGCATAGATCACTACCAGCATTTCCTTCTATATGGTAGTGTAGTTTCTTTTAGCTTCGTTCAGAGTTTTGCTTGCATAATTAACCACATAGGGCTTTCCATCTTCTCTTTGCCCAAGGACTGCCTCAATAGTGAGATCACTGTTATCACACCTGACTTCAAAAGGTTGCTGCCAGTTAGGTGCTCTTACTATAGGTGCAGTGGTCAAGTGGGATTTGAGCTCTTCAAAGCTCTTTTGACAATTTTCATCCCATGAAAACTTAGTATCCTTTTCCAGCAGCTTATAAAGGGGTTTTGCAATTTTTGAAAAATCTTTAATGAACCTCCTATAGAAGTCAACATGGCCAAGGAACTGTCTTACTATTTTGACATTTGTAGGGGATGGTAGTTTGGAGATAAGCTCAACTTTTGCCCTATCAATCTCAATTCCCTTGTTTGAGATGACATGCCCTGTGATTACCCCGATTCACCATAAAACCAAGATTCCCAATTGAGCACCAAGTTCTTTCAATGCATTCAAGAACACACTTTCAAGGTCGGGCTACACTCCTCAAAAGTACCCCCATATATGGTGATATCATCCATATACACTTCCATAATGCGCTCCACCATATCACTAAAAATGCTGAGCATACATCTTTAGAATGTTGCAGGTGCATTGCAGAGGCCAAAAGGCATTCTCCTGTGAGCATAAGTCCCAAATGGACAAGTGAAGGTGGTCTTCTCCTGGTCCTTCGCCGCGATCTCTATATGAAAATATCCGAAATACCCATCCAAGAAGCAATAGAATGGATGCCCAGAAACTCTCTCAAGAAGTTGATCGATGAAGGGTAAAGGGAAGTGGTCCTTTCTTGTCACTTCATCTCGCCCCGTATCTATGCATACCCTCCAACCCGGTAAGGCAGCAGGCACATCCTCTCCTCTTCATTCCCGCACAATGGTCACCCTCGACTTTTTTGGCACCAATTGAGTCAGATCACCCAAGGACTATCCGAAATAGGATGCGCTCTTCGACTGGGCAAAGAATTTGAGAACTTCTATGCGCACTACCTCTTGCATATGAGGATTTAGTCGCTTCTCTGGTCGTCTCACTGGCTTAGATTCCTCATCCATATAGATGTGATGAGTGCAAACCAAAGGACTAATCCCCTTTAGATCAGAAATTTTCCATCCAATGGCCTGCTTGTACTTCATGAGGATGCATGTAAGATCGATCTCCCATGAGGCATTCAAAGAAGAAGAAATCACAACTGTATTAATCGTTCACCTCCTTCCAAATATGCATATTTTAATTCTATAGGGAGAGGCTTGAGGTCAAGCTTTTGGTGCTTTATGCTTCCCTCTTTTTCACTGCCCTCCTTAGTCAACAAGGGAAGGATTTCTTCTTTTCTTCTCCAAGTCCCATAAATGGCACATAAATCTGGGGCTTCCTATATCTCTTCATAAATTTCTTTTAGTTCCTCAATCAATTCTTCCTGCAGTTGCTGTAGCTGAGACTTTTCATTCATGATGGTGTCAATCAGACAAAACTCTTCTGGATCCTCCTCCACTAGGTGCATGTGCTTATTGCTCAAGTGGAAGATGTTGAGTTCCAGAGTCATGTTCCCAAATGCCAGTTGCATAACTCCATTTCGACAATTAATAATCACATTTTAGGTAGCCAAGAATGGATTCCCAAGGATGATGGGTACATAATTGACTCCCCATAACCGGTTCGATGTCAATAACGGTCCACCGTAATGTAATTTGTCCACCCGCACTCAACACATCTTCAAAAGGTTTCAATGAATCGACCTATCCGCAAAGACAGGGTGATGGTGGTAGGTTTCAATTCTCCCAGCCCTAAATACTTGTAAACTGAGTAGGGTAGTAGGTTGATACTAGCCCCCAAGCCCAATAATGCCTTCTCCACACAAGTTCCTCCAACATTCACGCATGGTAGACAACTCTGTCTGTATTTCATCGGGGTTTTGTGACCGATGATGTCACGACTAGCTCACAAGAAGGCCTTTGTCTATATTCAACCCTCTTTTACAACAAGACAAGTCTTTTAAGAACTCGCATACGTTGGGACTCAAGTAAATCATATCCAAAAAGAGATGTCAGACCTTCATCCTAGCCTTAACACCTGCACTTCAGTTTGGTTTTTTGATTAGTACCCAAAAAGTGCTATTTTGAGTCCTATTTAAGATAGGTTTTGAGTGCTTTTTGCGTACTAATCATGTTAATTAAGCCGATTGACATGAGCAGGTCCAATTAGTACTACTGATTTTGTTTCGAGGTTGTTTTCGTAGTTTTCAGTTCGAACCTCCGCCATCATTATCAAGCTCGCATCATAATCTGATGTTTTATGAGTTCGATGAATTTCTACGATTTCATCAAGCCCGGATGAAGAAATGTCTGCCGAGGTGAAGAAATACAAGCCGCTTCGTGCGTGATGCAAGATAAGAACAGTTGATTTTCGCGATAGGTATAATAAACTTTCGCAGAAGGACGCGGTACTTCAGAATGGTAGCTAAAATTTCAAGTAGCCCTAGCTTAAATTCCTCGCTATGCCATATTGCCATGATAGCGGTTCTCACATCATAATGGTACCACCGCACAGCGAAAAATTCAAATCTTTCGCTATGCCCGCACTTTGCTATGATAGCAAAAATCTCGCTATCATAGCAACTATGATAGCGAAATTCACCGTGCATAGCGAAATGATGTGCCCTCTTTTGTGATCCAAACAACCCCATGGTGTAATTCTATTTCACGTAATCATATTATCTTGGTTATTTTCGGTATTTCACATCACTAGAAGGCTATATATAAGCCACTTTATAACATTTTGCAACCCTAACTTTCAATCCACGCACCACACTCGCTTTAGGTTTACGCTTCTCTTCTCTCTTCTTTCTCTCATTTTCTAAGTACCAAACACACCCTTCGAGGATGACAACTCGCGGATGTTCGCTGCTTCCTCAAACCTTGAAAGGAGGGCTGCTAGGTCAGATGGTCAGGTGTTCCTCGCCTAATGAAGCAGTACTCGTATTTTTGTGTTTCAAACTTTCCAAACTAGGTTTAATGCTATTTAATGGGCTTCTTTGGTCAATACTGGGTATGCTTCAGTGGTTCAAATTTAATGGTAGATACACCTATTATCCATTAGATGTCATTTACGAGCCACAAAGTGTTAAATGCTCGTTTTCAAATCAGCAACATTAAATGTTCAAGAATGCTATGGTTCAACTAGGAATGTTTTTAAGGGTTGGTTTTTAAAGTTAAACAAAGATCCAGTTTTGGCTATGACTATATGTCATTTGCCCTAATTCGAGGTGATAACCCAAGGACACCTTTATAACCTCATTTTATCAAGCTAGTGACCCGAGACTTCAAGGTCTTCTACACTCTAATTTAAATCGCCTTTCAAGCGCACTAGTGACAAATAACAATCTACACTTTTTAATGCAAATCCAAAATCCAAATGAAAGCATCACCATTTTGAAACATAATACAACCATCCGTAAGATGAAAACTCATCCCCTCGTGTTCACCTTGGGAGCCGCTTATACTGGCAAAGAGTTTGACTACTGGCAAGGAGGAAAACTTAGGATATAATTTACATTCCGGATCACCCTACTGTGGCACGAATCAAATTTTCACATTCTTTTTTTCTTTTAGTGCTTAAGGAAATGGAAGGGGCGTGTTCTTCTTCATCATATCTTCTTTAATCACAATTCTTTCCGGTTCCTCATTCTTTTATTCTTTAGCCTCTTCAAGGGGTTTAGGCATTGGTTGCTCAACTTGTTTACCACTCCTCAAAGTGATGACTGCCTTCACTTCATCTACATCTAGGAGTAGGTCTACTCAAGCAGAGGCTATTTCATGAACTCCTTGTTGTGGTTTGATGTGTCCGTGAAGGAAATTCTTCCTTTCCGTGACTTGTCGCGGCCGGGTTGGTTAGCCCGGAAATCGAATACTACAGTCATTCAAATTTTTGAGAAATTGCCTGAACCCATCTAATCTCTGCTTAAAGTGCTCTCCACTATATCAATTATCTTATTTGGCTGACATTAACTCGCTTTCGCTCCTACAGTTACCTACCACTTGCTCAAATTCTAAGATGGCTTGTTCAACTCGAGAAGTTGGATCGAGATTGTGATGGCTTGAGAAGCTGCGCATCGTGAGGGAGCACGAGGTGCATATCATGGGGCTTCGCCCGTGGAGGTCGGGTGATTTCTCCAGCTAGGATTGTAGGTGTTGCCATATGGTGCATTGGTTGATGGCTTGAATTGACCAACAACATTGGCTTGTTCCACTAGCATCTCCCTCATTATCAATAAATAAGTATTGCTCTTCTAGATACCCGTAGACTGACCGATGAACATTGCTCGTTTCGCATAAGTCTCACACGTTGCACCTCATGGTGGTTTCTCATTTCCAGTTCTTCCAACTTTCTAGCTAAGGTTAAAAGTTTGGTCTTCGTGTCCGTATCCTCCCTGGCGGAATACATGCCACCCCTTTGTGCTTCAAGGTTTCAGACACTTTTTTTCATTTCCTCGGCTTGTGCTCATCCCAACCTTTTGAAGCTTCAGCTACATACCCCAGGAAATCCAAAGCTTCCTCTAGATTTTTGCTCAAGAAGTCTCCTCCATACATAGTCTCCAGCAATTGCTTCATGGGAGGAGAAATCCCATCATAAAAATGGTTGACTAGCAGCCAAGTGTCAAACCCATGGCGAGATGTGCACGAGTGCTTCCATATACCTTCCCAACATTCATAGAAGTTGCCTCATTACGAGAAGGTGGAAATCATTTCTTCAAGCCGCTTGTCTCCAGGAGTGGAGAAGAATTTCTTGTGGAACCCACCGCATCTCCGTCCGCTGATGGTCCTACCTCGTGGAGTCGACAAATCTTAACTTTATCCTTCAATGTGAAAGGAAAAAGCTTAAGTCTCATTAAGTCCACAGTGGTCGTATCCTCCTTGAAGGTGTTGCAAACCTCCTCAAATTTCGATATAGAGAGCTTTACTCCATACCATGAAAATAAAGGGAGTGGTATCGTATAAGGCCTAACAACCATTTCCTCGCTGAGGCAATAACGCAGAGGGTGCACTCGGGCCGTGGAGGGTGTATGTGGTCCCCGATGGACCTAAATGCACGAGGTTCCTCTCCACCCTATCGATCACGCTTCTTCATGGGGTTCCATTGGATCAAAATTCAGGCTCACTCTAGGATTTGTTTCTTGTGATCCCTATGGGATACTGATCTTAACCAATATGCCTTTTGAATTTCTAAACCACTGGAACATTAACTCCTACATGAAAAACCGGACAACGCCAACAAGAAACAAAGAAATCTCTACCAACAAGGGTTAGTGTTAGCTAAGGAAAAATAAAAAGTATGAACAATATAATGAATGTCAAGTACATTCTAGCAAAGAAATTGCTAAAAAGAATGAAAATGGTAAAGAAGCTCACTGTGTAACTCGTGGATGAGTGACTACAAGTGTTCAGCAACCGGCTATTTGCACTAAGGCACCATCCCCTGCAAGAATCCGCCGCCATTCGATTCATGTGGCTTATGTGTAGCCTATAGTGGACTCGAATCAACAATATTTATAACCTAACACTGCACTAGCTGCAAAGATAGCTACTATAGTACAGTGGTTCTAGGATCGACCACTGGGATGGGTTTCTTCATGGAAATGACTGATAGTGAAGTTTAAACTAGTGAATTCATTTTGGATTTTGGGTTTTCATAAAAAGTGAGGAGTTTTGTGTTGAAAACTAAAAGTAAAATGAGTTAAATGTAAATAGAAACTAAGTAGCCAGTCATCAATAGTGTCCCTGTGTGGAAAATGAGGGTTTCACAGGTCTTTTCTCAATCAGGAGGATGACCTATAGTTATCTCCCAAACAGAATCTTCATTTCGCTATAAAAACTACCCCTCATTAAATATCTTTGAAAATGGCATTCAATGGCCATTAATCTCTTCCTACGCCAAATCAAGTCCGTCACCACCTTCCAATGGCTCATAAATGATAACAAATGAACATCACTGGATCTAACATTAAGCATCCAATGAGCCCAAAAAGCTTACCAAATAATAACCATTCAAGGAGACTCGAAGGAATTAAAACCTAAAGTTAGAAAGGGAGAACGGTAATGGCACTGAATACCTGCATGAAAACCATGGAACCCCTCATTTTGCCTCTAGATCCCTTACCCAATGGCCTTCTCCTTCAAGGAGGAAGGGGTTTTAGCCACTCATCCTCTGAGTTGTCATCCTTAGAGGGTGTTTGGCCAGTGAGAAAGTGAAGGAAAATGAAAGAAAATGCAGAGAGAAAAACACAAGCCTTCTCCCGGATGCTTGGTTCCAATTTTCAATGAATGAATCATTACAAAGTCTTGTCTCTGGCATATATGCCATACTGCCAATACAATTTACCAAAATATCAAAAGATAAATCACCACAAAGGAAATTTCTGAAGAAATCTAAAGAGTACAAAGAATAATCAATGTGAGGCTGTACGAAATTTCGCAGGGCCGCGACCGCGAAATGCCGTGGTTGCTTAATTTCCTCTCTACACTGCTTCTCTTCTTCTCTTCTTCCAATTTTTAATCTGCAACTCAAATTTCAACTTGAATTCTCCCGATTGGGATGACTCTCTAAGATTGGCATAACTGGCCTGTGAAAACTACAAAATTTGCCATAAAATGTGATCGGTAGCATAGCTAGGTCCTTAACATGCCAACCGGGTTAATTAGGTTGATTACTACGCAAAAAGTGCTCAAAACCTGTAGTGTAAAGGGTATGAAACAGTACAATTTGGGTCGTAATCAAGAACTTTGGAGTTTGAAGAAGGAGATTGGGTGTTTGTAAATGTGTCTCCTCAAAGGGGTATTTTTCGATTTGGAAAGAAGGAAAAGTTAGCCCCTAGATTTGTGGGACCATTCCAGATTGATGAGAGAATCGGTCCAGTGGCGTATAAGTTAGTTCTGCCTCAGCAACTATCGCATGTGCATGATGTCTTCCACGTATCGATGCTAAGAAAGTGTACTCCAGATCCAACTTATGTGATTGACTTACAAGATGTTCATATTAACATAGATACATCTTATCCTGAGGAACCTTTCCAAATTTTGGAAGTTGGAGAACATAGGTTCGAAAACAAAGTGATTCCCGCAATCAAGGTGTGGTGGTAACATAATGGAGTCGAAGAGGCCACTTGGGAACCAGAGGAAAAATGAGGCGACTTTACCCATTGCTCTTCTATAATTTTTAAGGTAAGCTCGTTTAAATTTCGGGACGAAATTTCTTTTAAGGGGCTAGGATGTAATAACCAGGTATTTTTAGGCCACGTGAGATTTTGAGCTTATGACACCCTAAATCCCAGGGGTCCCGTTGACAACCCATCAACCTAAGGAAACCTATAAATATCAGGTGTCCCAATATCACACTCATTTGACTCATATATTGAGACCCATTCCTACATATTTAATTCCCAAATATACAAAAATATATGATAGACTATTTAACCAACAGTCCGTTTATACAACAAAAAGGTATACTTGATTGGTTCTGCTCAAATATAATACAAGACAAAAACAAAACAAAACAAAGCTGCATCCGGCTCTCATCCCTCATGCGGTCCCATATGCGGGTCAAACGCTTGCACCGAACCTGTACCTGAAAGGGGGTCCCACGATGAAGTAAGCAATGCCCAGTAGAAAGTTTCCTACAAGGGTTACTCCCCACCTAAATTGCACATGCAATAACGTACATAAACATCAATCACATTCCATACAATTTATGCAACATTAAATGAATCCATGTCATGCATGAGATGCGCTCATGCCCCTGCCAACTCGAGTCCCAACCTAATTTCACACCTAAAATTTCCAAGTGTGGAAACCAGCCATTGGTATTTAACCCAATGACTTAAACCATTGGACAACCCTCCAATTTTAATTTATCAAATCATGATTTTCTTTTTCTTTTGTGGGCCACAGATTTTCGGGTTTTCACCGCAGGACGTCGCACACCTTTCCAACATTTTCGCGAACTTACATCGCCAGATTCATGTCTAATCATGAATAACATTTGGGTCTTTCACCCTGGGGAGGGATCTACCCCAACTTGCTCTGCCCAAAACATGTAATTTATCATTTTGATCAATTTACACATCTGTGAGTCTCAACCTTAGACTTTGTCCCATTTTCCGAGCTCACGACCCATTTACCAACACCGGTGAATACTCAATACCATGCACCCACACCCGACTTGACATGATGTGACCGTGCATATGAAATGCAAATAAGTCATTCCAAGCTATGTCATGTTACATGCACAATAAGAGCTACATGAAACATTTATAAATCTCGGATAATTATATTTTTTACATATAATTTCCATTTATTATACCTATGTTATCACGCAGTAAGCACATATTAACATTGATTTTTACACACAACAAAGATGTTATTTAATATTTACAACAATAACACACAAATGGCCCAAATTCGAAACCCACATAAAATGTATAATCACTCTGCTCGTCACCAAATTATCGTGATATCAAGACACACCACAAAAACTCAAGACATCACCAATCAAACTAAAACCAGAACTCAATTCAAACTACCCGAAATGGGCTTTTGAAATTTTAGTCTGGATTTGTCTTCGAAAAACAAATTAAAATTTAGCCAGACTGCCCAAAAACGCTTCTAATTCAACCTGGACATCCAAAATACCCTAAAAATTCCTTGGGGGACTTTTACACTCGCTCAAAATTGGGAACTGAATTTATGGCCTTTCACTGTTTCTAAGCCAATCCTAAGTCATTAAACGGCCTTTAGGGCTAAAAATAACACAAGTAGGAAAATTTTCACCTCATGGAGCCTGACGAACCTAAGATTCGTACCTATGCGTAGCCCTCGCTATGCGGATCACTTTGCCTCTACTCCGATAAACCTACGACCGATTTCCATGTATCTTAGAGAGAAGCGAACAAAGAAAAAACAAATATCTCTCTATCCAACGCCCTCCCTCAACCGCTTTTACTTTTCTTTTTGTTTTTCTTATTTATCCTTTTATTATTATTATTATTATTATTTGTGATACATGGCTCATATTGCCTCATCTTGCCCGTCACTTAAAAAAAATTTATTTATTTTGGGCCACTTTATTTTAAATGAACTTAGCTCAAGCCATTTCGACTTTCGAGATTTTCTGTAAAAATCTCATCCCCGAAGTCACTGACGGCTTATTACTTAGAAAATCGTAAAAATATTCCACTTGTCTCAGAATTTGACGAAACTTTTCTGGGTCACTAGATTTCGCGAGACGAATTTACAGGCGCAGACCGTTTCATCATCCGAGATCTAGATAATTTTCTAGGTTTCCCAGAACCCTTCTGGCAATTTATTAATTTTATTAACATTTTTCCATTTTTTTGAAAATTTATAATTTTCCCGAGTTTTACATTCTTTCCCCCTTAAAATAATTTCGTCCCCGAAATTCACACACAATCACATGCATATGCTACACAATTGACCAATACTCTTGCCCATAAGCGTGAGAATAGAAATACCTTGAAGAGTCGGGATCATCCGCCGGCCACCGAGGTATCACGAGACATAGACACACCCGTGGTCCCCGGTCCCGCATGTGAGCCCGTCCTCACCTCACCTATAATCCGGCCTCGACTGGCCCATACCGGTCTCAGATAAAGACTCTCCGACTCAAACCAGCCTTTCACTCCATACCGTGTGGGAGGAATAAATCAGGTCTCGCGCTGCTCCATCGATAATCGACCGCGCTGCCTCAAAAACCTCTGATCCATGCCTCCGTGGGCAATCCCACTTCATATGTCCAAAGCATGGCAATGGCATGTCATCACATGGCTAGCCCTACGCTCAAGGCCAGGGACGTGGTCTCCGTCTTCTTTCCCAAACTCGAAGAAGGCTAATCCTCCTTCCTCTTCCCACCGGCACTCGCATCCCGAATGCCCCATGCGTCCTTCACCTCTCTCTCTATGGCCAGAGTTGTCCCGACCATAAAGTCCATGTCCTGTAGGTGAAAGCCCACAATCTTGCCCCGAATGGACAACTTCAGTCCATTCTCAAATCTCCTGACCTTAGCCATGTCTGTGGCCACATAGTCATCACCAAAACGTGCCAACTCAGTGAATCTGGCCACATACTCCATCACTGTCATCATTCCCTGCCTCAGCTCTAGGAACTCTTGGGCCTTTGCATGTCTAGCAGTGGTCGGAAAATACTTACTCATAAAGAGCCCATGGAACTCTGCCCAAGTCATTGCCTCTATGTCCCGAGAGGGCTTAACCCAGTCCCACCACACTTGGGACTCACCCTTCACAACTACAGCCGGCCACTCGCCGCATTGGAGTGTACATCCATAGCTCCACCCTTCCTTCACTAGGAAACTGGCACCATCGAATCCCCTCCCCCTGTGAACATTGGAGGATGATGTGACTTGAACCTCTAGGCGCACTGCACTTCCCTAACTGCAACCGCACTGGGGCCAGGCAGCGGCAAGAGTTTAACCCCAACAAATTTCGCAAAGGCCTCGTTACCAAATACGGTGGTGCCTATTACACCCGTGAATGACCTCTACGTCCTCGGCCTTGACTTGCCATCTACACATGTCAAATGGCAACAACTTTATTTAATCCCATTTCAGTCTAACTAGTAATGCACATGCAAATTACTAATAGACTTAACAACCATGAGATGACCCGTTCATCACCTAAGTGGTGCTAATTTCCAACCACTCCTTTTATTTATTTCAATAAAATTCCACACTTTCAAGTTCATTTCATTTTCCGAACCCCTAAGGTTATAGTTCCTAACCTTACCATTCCACTTTTTCCTATATACATTATGCTGCATATAATTTTCCTGCGCAATAACCACGCAATCACATTTCACATATACATCATACCGTGTATATGTTTTCCACGCAATGTGTAACACACAATCACACAATCACAAACATGGAACACATATCCAAACACAACATGAAACACACCATGCATGTAGTGGTCTAAACCCCTCCCATGAACTCCTAGGTATTCGTGTACCTAAACTCCGATACTCAAGGCCAGACGCCGTATCAATTTCACCGCAATAGCGCCACGGCCTGCCTATGTCCTCAAGCCCTAGGCAGCACGACACGGCGTTTGATTACCACGTCAGGACACCTCAAATCCCAAGGGTCCCATGATAACCCCGCCAACCTCGAGGAAACCTATAAATATCGTGTCCCGATATCACACTCATTCGTCTCATATATTGAGACCCCATTCCGTATATTTAATTCCCAACATAATAAAATATATGATATGACTATTTAACCAATAGTCCATTTAATACCCTTTTATACAACAAAAGTATATACTTGTTTTGGTTCTCGTCGAATATACAAGAGCAAAAACAAAACCAAACAAAGCCGCATTCATTCATCCCTCATGGTCCCATACAGTCAAACGCCCAAGACCCACCTGTACCCGAAAGGGGGTCCCACGACCGAAGAGCACGCCCAAAGAGAAAGTTTTTTCCTACAAGGGTTACTCCCTACCTAAAATGCACATGCAATGACGCATATAAACATCAATCACATTTCGTACAATTTATGCAACATTATATGAAATGTTCTGGTCATGCATGATGCAATTCTCATGCTCACAACCCGAACCCATCGACCCCCACACTTGAAATTGCCAAGTGTGGAAACCAGCCATTGGTATTTAACCCAATGACTTAAACCATTGGACAACCCTCCAATTTTAATTTATCAAATCATGATTTTCTTTTCTTTTATGGGCCACTGATGGATTTCAATTTCAAAGACGACGCCTTTTCCAATACTTCAAGAACTTACATCACCGGATTCATGTCTAATCGTGAATATATTTTGGTCTTTCACCCCGAGGGGGATCTAATTCCCAATCCTCGTCCGCCCAAAACATGTAATTTATCATTTTGATCAATTTACACATCCATGAGTTCTAACCTTGACTTGTCCCATTTTCTCGAGTTTCACCACTCTCATTCACCAACACCGTGAATACGCTACCATGCATCACACCCCTACTTCTTCATTTAATGTGACCGTGCATATGAAATGCAAATATGTCATTCCATGTTATGTCATGTTACATGCACAATAAGAGCTACATGAAACATTTATAAATTTCAGATAATTATATTTTCTACATATAATTTCCATTTTCATACAATTTCCACAGCACACATCACGCAGTTAATATTATTAACATGATTTTACACACAACAGCATGTTATTTAATATTTTACAACAATAACACACAAAATGGCCCAAATCTCGGACCCACATAAAACATGGCACCTCTTAGTCCCTTCACTAAGCCGTCACCGACCATCAGTGATATCAAGACACTTGAAACCAAGACATCAGCGTCTTGAATCAAAACCAAACCCGAACTCAATTCGAAACTGCCCGGAAATAGTCTTGAAATTTCAGCCTGGATTGTCTGAAAACAGTCCCAAAAATTCAGGCAGGACTGTCTAAAAACAGGCCTTAAATTCAACCCCGACCGTCCGAAAACAATCCCAAAAATTCCTACACTCAGTCCAAAAAATTGGGGACTAAAATTTATGGCCTTTCACGGCCTCTAAGTCAATCCCAAGCCATTAAATGGCCTTTAGGTTAGAAATAACACAAGTAGAAAAATTCTCTACCTCATGGAGTTTGACAAAACTCCAAGATTTTGGCACTCACGCGTAGCCCTCATTGCGTGGATCAACTTTGCCTTCTACTCCGATGAAAACCTATGATTCGATTTCCATAGATCTTAGGGAGAAGCGAATAAAGAAAAAAAACAAATATCTCTCTCTTTCTAATGCTCTCCCTCTCTGTCCGTTTTGTACTTTTCTTTTTGTTTTTTTCATTTTTATCCTTTATTATTATTATTATTATTATTATTATTATTATTTGGATACATGGCTTATATTGCCTCATTTGATTCCGTTTCTACCCCGAAAAAATTTATTTATTTTTAGTTCACTTTATTTTAAATGAACTTAACTCAAATCATTTCATGACTTCCAAGAATTTCGTAAAAATCTCACCATGAGTTTCACCGACTTACTTATCACCCGCAAAACGTAAAATATTCCGCTGAATCGAATTTAATCCAAGCCACCGCTTTGTCATCCGAGATCTGAGAATTTTCTGAAGCTCCTTAACCCTTCTCTCGCAATTTATTATTTATTAACATTAAGGCATTTTGAAAATTTCTAATTTTCTCGTGTTTTACAGAGCTTAGAAATTTTTCCTAGTTGGCAAAGTTGAAAAGTCAAAAAGCACAATTTAGAACACGTGTCAATTTTGAATTGGCAAAATTCGAGGAATTTAGTGGTCAACCGGGGGAGTTGAAATTTTGTGCCACGTCAGTTTAACAGTAGAAATTTTTGTGCGTAGAATAAAATTAAATAAAATAAAACTTTAAACAAAAGATTAGAAATTAATAATAATAGAAAAAAAGTAATTAAGATTTAATTTAATTAATGAAATGATATGGAATTAAATTAAAATAAATTAATTGAGTATTTATTTGTATTGAGTTTTTGTGTTACTATTAATTTAGTAAGTAAGATTAATTAATTAATTAATTAAATTAATAGGTAGTAAAGAATTAATTGGGAAAATAAAATAAATTAAATGTGTAAAAGATATATGAAAGTGAATTGAATGAAAAATGAAAATGAAAATAGTCTTAAGTGCAAAGTGGAAGTCGTTTAAAAAGTAAGGAGAAAGAAAAAGAAATGGGAAAAAGAAGAAAGAAAAGAAATAAGAAAGGAGCAGGGGAGAACGGGTAGTAGCGGTGGAGAGAAACAGGGGGCGATTTTTCAGGCCACTCATGGAGGGTCCAAACGACCTCTGTTTTGCCTAATTTTTCGAGGGAGTGCTCTATTCAACGTGTGGAAGCTTCCTATAGTGCTAGATTTTGTTTCTAACGATTAGATTTTCCAATTTGAGGTGGGGTGGTTTAGCCCTAAAACTTGATTTATTGTTTTTTTTTTTTTCTATTAGAAAATCCGGTAGACCTAGGTAATGGAAGTGAAATGTGGGCTATTTGTGTTAGTTTCATGCTAATTGGATTGTTAAAAAGTTTATTTGTGGCATTTTGGTATTATTGGAAATATTAGAATGGCATTTTGGTATTTATTTTGGAGTATTAGAAATTATAGGGTGTTTTGATATTATTTGGAGTATTAGAAAATTTATTTAGGTTGTTTGAATATTAATTGGGAATATTGAAAAAAAAAATTGTTTGTGTTGATTATGGGAAAAATGTAGAAATGAATATGAATTTATAGCATTCATGTACATCATGGTTGTGTGACAAGAAAAACAAAATGGATGAAATGTGCATGAAATGGAGAAAATATATATATATGATCATGAAATGTAAAGGCCCGTGATAGGCGAATTAAGAAGGGAATGAGATCCTAGTGTGAAAGACACAAAATAGCAATAAAAGTATATTTGGGTACGAATGTGATATCCCTTGCAACACCTCAAATTATACTCTGACAGTTTTATAACATGTTTTAGGTATAATAAAAGTAAATGTATATTTTTTCGGAATAAAATAATGCTAAAAATAAAATAGCAAAAACCCATCATTTATACAAAAGACAAGGGCAAATTGGTAATTTACCACTTTAGGACTTAAGAGTCATAAGCTCATAAGAATGTATGCTAAAGTAGAGTATAACCTAAGTTGAAATACAAATGAAATGAAGATGAGGAACCAAGAAATAAATAAAGGAAGGTAAAATCAATAAATATGATTTAGAGATAAAGACCAAAATAGCTCATTTGGTCTTGAAAAATGGAGAGCAAAACTAAAGAGGAATAAGAGAAAGAATAAAGAGAAGAGAAGAAGAAGAGAAGAGTAAGAAGAAGAAGGCCAAAAAGGCGGAATTCTAAAGTTTTGTATGATTTCCGCTAATCGTATATAGTAGCTTGTTCCCAAACCTAGGGTTTTGTTAGGATTTCATCATAACCCTAGATGTCTTGAAAGTAGGGTTGGTAAAACCCTAAAGTGTACAAGAAGAGTATGGAATCCTTCCTTTGAGGTTGGATTCATGGTTTATTTGCAAGTAATTGAGTTTAGGTTTAAAACAAACCCTAATTACTATTTATGTTTGGTTTATGTATGGGTTATGACCCATATTAGAGTTGTTTTGGGAGTAATTCATGATAGGTTTTTGAAGCAAGATGGAATAGAGGAAAAGGATGGAAGAAAAGTGAGGAGAGAAAATCAGCCATTTTTGCTAATTTCCTGACTGGCAATTCCAGATCAATTATGCAGAGACCAAATGGTACCCAGACATCCAAAGTGGTACCGTACTCACTCACCGTAACATGAATGGTACTGCAGATCGATGCAGATCGACGCAGCACTACTTTTCCAACAAACTTTAGTTTCTTGTAGGTATTTTTACATTATTAAGCCCAACCATAATCGATAGTATAGGGAACCCTTAATAAATGAATAACGAGGGTCTAAATGTGAATGATACTTAAGTTGAAACGCATCAGACTCTGCCGCTTCTAAGGAATGAAGGGACAAATAGTAAGTTCTTGAATAAGTATAAGTTGATATAAGTACAAGTATAAGTATAAGTTTGATCTATGAAAACTAAAAAGAATACACGTATAATTTTGTATAAGAAAAAGTACAGTTAAATGTTTATCAAAACTTATTTAATAAGGAATATCTCATAAGTATACTTATTCATGTATATCTTTTCTTAAACATGAAATATTGTTAAGAAAACATAGTAAAAAATGATTGTCTACTTCAGACCAAGTAGTTGGATAGATAGGCATGCCTATAGGGACACAGTGCTGCAGCATACAAATACAGATATCGAGACCCCGTTTGGGTCGATGACATAGATCTCGTTTGGATCACTATAGTGATTCGTTTGGGCCAAGTAGGTTGTTCCGGAATCAACAATATTTATAAACCTAAATTCTTTCCTGCACGACGTGAGCAAAGCTACTGGGCAGTGATAGCGCTCTAAGTGCCTAACATGTGGATGGGTTTTCTTCGCACAAATGATTTGCAAGATTCAAAATGATGAATTTCAATTTGATTTTAAGGTTTTGTAAAAACAGGGGGTGTCAAGTATTCACGTTAAAATCGAAATAAGAAAAAAATGGGTTAACCCCAAGTGTCGCTATCGGGATTTGAAGTTCTACAAATACCGAGAGGTCCTCGTGTTATTTCGCATTGGGAGGATGACCTATAGTCATCTCCCCGAACCGGATCTTCATTTAGCTATAAAACCTAACCCAAAAATAATTATCCTTCAAAATAGCATTCACTCGCCATTTATGTTCTCTGGTCAATTAAACGAGTTCCGACTCACGCATAAACGGGTAATAAACGATAACTAATTCAACATCACGAGATCTAGTAATAAGCATCAAGTGAGCACTAAAAAGATTACCACCGACCATTAAACATGAATCAAGGATCTACACCAATAAAAAAAAGGAGAACATAGACTCAAGCAGTTGATCACCCGTTGAAAATGGGACCTCCAAGAAACCCTCCAGATCCTACACCCAACAAAATTTCTACTCAAGGAGGAACGGGGTTTTGTCGCTCATCCTCCGAGTTGTCATCCCCTTGAGGGTGTTTATTGCCTAGAAAGTGAAAAGAAAACAGAGAAAAGGGAGCGTAGAAGAGCGTGTTCTTAAGAGCCGAAAGCTCCCACACTTTTTATCGATTGAACAGCCGATTTGTTGATTAGCTTAACTGAGCTTATATAAGGCTCGCAGCAAGGAAGTTGGCAAAAACCAAAACCAAAAGCTATTACAAGGTATAGAATGGGAAGAAACCAAAAATGTGCAAACAAAGTACACTGGCCAAAAAGGTGAACGCGCCAGGATGAATGCTGCGCATGATGAATAAAGGTCGGCATGAATAGCGCTGCAGGAGTTTTCTCAGCCTCCAAATTTTCGCATTTTCGCTTCTTCTTCCTTCTCGTCTCTGATCCGCAATGCTAAGTCTGACTCAAATTCTTCGTGCTTGGATCAACTCAACAATTTTGGCATAAATAGCTTGCAAAAACTGCGAAATTTGCCACAAAATGCGACAAGAGAGGAATAACAGGACCTTAATGTGTTAATCAAGCACTACGCTGATTAAGACATAAAAAGTTAAGCTCAAAACCTAATAAACAGGTCCAAAATAGCACTTTGAGCACTAATCACACTTTAACCTACACACTAGTCCCTTAGCAATGAAATAAAGAAAGAAAGAGAGAGCATACAAAACAATAACAAAATTATGTTCACAAAATTGCTATTCCAAAAAGGTTGTGAATGAGTAATGCCTAACCCTAAGTAAGAATCATCAAAACCTAGCCCAATAACCATCTCGAGAGAATAAATGCCATACAAAATTGAGTATCAAAAGAGCCCCTTCCCTCTCCTCAAAGACTCAACCAGAACTTCCACTAAAATCTAAGTGTTCGCTTGATCGCCCTCAACAAATAAAAACCTGTCAAACCGCACTCTCCCAACCGTGCCATTGCCACCAAAAATCTGTTTGTTTGTTCAATTCAAATTGCACCTTTTTTTTTTTTTTTTTTGTGGTTTTCCCTAACCTGCAAGTTGGAAAATCACCCCCCAACCTACACATTGCTAGTCCCTTAGCAATGCAAGAAAGAAGAACAAGCAAATAACAAAAATGTGGTGAAAAGGTCGTGGAAATGGGTTTAACCCGGCAATGAGAAATCACCGAAACTTAAAGCCCAATTATCTCAAGAGAATGAACGCCATACATAGTTGAATATCAAAAGAGTTTCCTTCTCGATGACTCAACCAAGAACTTCCAATGAAAATCTAAGTGTTTGTTTGATCAGCAACAATAAACTGCCAAACTGCACTCTCCCCCCAACCAAGCTACTACCTCCACTCAAATTTCCACTAACCAATCTAAATAGATCGTGACCCACTCTTATTCCACAACCTTTTGTAGCAGTAGTGGCACGCTGAGAACCTCAACTCACCAAAGTCCATGTACAGGATCTACCGATGACTCCTAACCAATTAAGGCTTAGGGCACCAAGTCATAAGGATCTTCGACCACTAACTCTTCGTGTTTCACCTCGATTCGACGATTTCGAAACTCCAAAGACCTACAACTTGCTAAATTCCACCTATCCACCCGTAGCGAGCACTAAGCTCTGGCTTCCAAACTACCGCTTAGTGGCACTGCCAAAGGCTCGCCATATACCCTCGGACCGTGCTCGTGCTCTCCCAAGGCAAAGGCCGCACTTCTTCTTTCTTTCTTTTTCTTTTGCTTTTTCTTCTTCTCTTCTTTATTTCGGGAAGACACATTGGCCTTCTATTCAGTCCTTAACCTATTAAAGGTGGTTAACGAACTAGTGTAGGTTATTGCAAGGCTTAGAGGCCAGCAAGCCAAAGTTATCAAGAAACTCCGATGTGCATGCTGCGTGCTTACTAGCGTGGAAGAAAATCGTTTAAAGAACAAGAGTTCAACTTATTATCCACTCAACAAGTATGGAACCAATCTTAACATCACGAGAATCGACAGTTTCAATTTTTCAAACCACGGTGTTAAGGCATTAAAAAAAAATTTGGGTGTACTTCAAAATTAAGTCAGATAGTATAACAAATTCTTCCTGTGGTGGAAAACCAGCAAGCCAATCGAACATACAAAAATGGGCTGCTCAAATAGTAACAAAAACATAAATAAATGCCTCTTCCTTCGCTAACTCTCCCCCCAACCAAATGTCACATTGTCCGCAATGGGGATTGGATTGGAAAGTTAGAGAAGGAAGTGTTACCTCCTTGATGAAATGTACTCGTTGTTGGATAGGAGAATTTGCAAGCTTTCCATCGACACCTTATTCACTCGGTGTGGGCTTCAAATAAACAAGCTAGGAGAAGAAGAGAGGAAAATGACTAGCTGGAATTTTTGAAATTACACCTTCATCATAATTTCAAAAGTCTTCTTTCTGGATATATTTGGATTCTACACTCTCTAAGCTTTCCAACAGTACCAAAAACACCTAAAACGGAGCTCATATGAAAAATTTATGAGCGAAACAAAATGAAGGTGACGCAGGTTGCGAAAATTCGCAACCAACGAAATTTCACAAACGTGCGAAATTTTTTTTTTTTTAAATAAAAAATAAAATAAAACAAAAAATTTTTTTTAATATATTATTTGATAAATATATAATTTTTTTAATTATATATATATCAATAAAAGGACAAAATACAAGTAATATCGCACCAAAATCAATTTTCAAGAGAACTTGGAATAGTGCAAATTTCACAGGTTATAAATTTCTCAGATTACGAAATTTTTTAGGTCATTCCAACAAGAAAATTCTTGGCCAAACTGCAAAAACAAACACATAAAAAGTTAAGGAAAATTACGTAAAAATTGGAAAATAAGCTAGAAACAAAGACACTAAAAATTAGAGAAAATCTAAGAAGAAAATTAAAGAAATCAAAATAAAATAAAATAAAATAAATAAAAATAAAATAAGAAAATGAAAATAAAAAAGTGGGGGAGACTGTGTTTCTCAAACCAATTCCCTCAAGCCTCGAAGCTACCTAATCGGTTGGAGCTAGAAATGCCGAGGTTCGGTGCTCCAAACTAACCGAAGACCCGAATCCATCCACTATGCCATGCAATGTGAGCAACCGCGTTGTCTTTGATGTAGTGGCAAAAGTCTCGAAGCAGGGCTACCAACTTCCCGCTTCTCAGAGTACGGGCGCAGCGCTGGATGGCCTTAGTTTCAGAAGAGAGTTTTAGGTCGGGATTGTGATGCGTAGTCACAGTGATGTGGACCGAAAGAAGGTGGGTAAATTGTTCTATTCTTCCACTGCTTCCTCATTCAGCAACAGGGGGACTGCTTCCTTCTCTTCCCATGGGTAGACAGCAGCACCAATGTCTGAAGATTCCAATAATAGCTGCTGTTGACACTGCTCCTCTACCATGGTGTCACTTAGGCATTCTTCCTTCAATTTCTTTCGATGAACATGTTGATTGGCAAGCCTTGAAACGAGTATCACAGAAGTTGTCAAATTTATGCTCCATTTCACTTGAAGTCCATCAATTTTTCAGCCTTCGTGAGAGTTCTCCACAAAGATGAATTTTTTTACTCAACTGAAAGCATTGAATTTCCTTTTCTCGTTTTTCCACAACGCCACCCACCAACTTCGGTAAGGTTTAGTATTGCTTAAGCCAACTGAGAAATTAATCGTGGTGGTCGTGGGGTGGCCGAGGAGCCGAGGTAAAATGTGGAGAAGCGGGAGGCATAAGGGGGAACATCAGAAGGGTGCACTCATCCATCGTCCCTATACCCTCATGGACCTATATGGGTTTAGATTTCTCTTCACGGGTTGCTGATTCTGCCATGGGAGGTTTCTGTAATCCCTCATTGACATGTATGCAATACAGTGAGTAGCCTGCCTTCTGGATTTCTAATCCACTGGAAAATGTACTCCTACACCACGAGCGAGAAAACCTGAAAGCGAGAAAAAGAAGAAAAACAATTCTGAAAGGTAATGTGAACTAAAAAAAAAAAAAACAAAGAAACAAAGGGTGACAAACTACTAGAAGCTGATGAAAAATAAAAAGAAAATTCACCGGATCTTGTGATGAGGGTCCACTGAGTATTTCAAAACACTCATCAATTGCACTTGAAGCACCATCAGCAGTGGCGCCATTTGATTCATGCCACGAGGAGTAAAGCAAAATCCAGCAATATTTTTAACCTAAAATTCCTCCTATTGCCGTAGCAAAACTACTGCAGTATAGTGACTCTAGGGTCGAACACAGGGATAGGTTTTCTTTACACAAATGGCTTACAATGAGATGAAAACTAGTGAATTTAGTTTGGATTTTAAGGTGGTGATAAAAACAGTGAGGGTTTTGATGATGAAAACTGAAAATAAACTAAAGTAAAACAAGAAAAATAATAAAAGAGATCTCCTTGATGTATCGGGGATCTTTGGGCTTGGAGTACAGCAAGCGAGGGGTTTCGGTTCATTTCCTCGCGTTGGGGAGGATGACCTATAGTCATTTCCCGAACCGGATCTTCATTTAGCTTTAAAAACTAAACCCTATGATTTTTCTCTTTTGAAAAACAGCATTTATTGAGCATTAATGCTCCCAGACAATGAAAACGTGCCTCTCTATATACCTCACAGTGACAAATAGAAAGCAACTAATGAATCTCAGTGGATCTAACAATAAGCATCAGCAAAGACGCAAGATTGCAATCTTTTTTGATGAAAGAAGGCACGTCAAGGAGTTAACCTAGATTGAAGGATTGAAACCTAAATGCTCAAAACTGCTTGCGTTAAAAACGGGGAACCAAAAGTTTACCTTAAAACCGTTGCCAATAGCCCTCCTCTTCAAGGAGACAAAGCGGTCACAACTTGACCGTCTCAGAGTTGTCATCACTCGGGTGTAAGCGTGAGAGGGAGAGAAAAGGGAAGAAAATGGAGCATAAGAGAAAAAGACGGCGCTGAAAGCTTCCCGTCAAAACATTATTGATTGCAAGTTGATATAGACTGAGGCTTATATATGCTCAAAACAAGGGGAAATTACAAAAACAACCAAAATCATAAGGTATTAGAAGGGATAAAATAGGAAGAAAACAAAAATTGAAACAAACAGGGAGAGCGTCAAAAAGCAGGTGAACAGTGACTGCATGAGACATGAACAGTGCTGCAGGAACCAAATTTCGCACTTTCCATTTTCTTTGTATTTTCTGCTCTTCTTTCCTTCTAGTCTACGTCTGCAATCTTTGAGTTTGACTCAATTCTTTGTGTTGGATCATTTCGATAATTTCGCGTAAATAGCTTGTAAAAACTACAAAATTAGCCTAAAATGCGTCGATGGGAATAGCGGGACAACAATGTGCAAATTGGGTTAATTAAGTTGATTAGTACACAAAAAGTGCTCAAAACCTTAAATAAACAAGGTTCATAATAGCACTTTTTGGGCACTAATCATATAGCGGCCCCATTTGGGTCATACAAAGATCACTATCTCATACAGTGATAGTACATTCGGGTACATACAGATAGAGATCACTATCTCATACAGTGATAGTACCTTCGGGTACATACAAATAGAGAACAATGATAGTACCTTCGGGTACATACAATTCTCTCCCATATCCACTTCTGTGGGATTTGCAGGCATGAACATAAAAGAAAACGAAAGTATATGAAATATGATAAGAAAAGAAACATGTTATGAGAAAAGAAAGTAGACATGAGAAATGTATAAATATATGTACATGTTATATGTGTCATAAAGATATGCATGCATTTAAAGTGGGATGACCCTTGTTAGAGGTCGTCCATATGTGTAAATTCCCACTAAGCTATAAGCTTAGCACGGGTGTTTCATCCGTGTAGGTACAGAAGAGGAAACTTGAGGAGGGACGAGACGATCCGCATGTTGACGAGGTTAACACATCACTAGGGGTCCTCTGGAAGATTTTAGGTATAATGTATATGTCTTTTTGTTTCTTTTCGTAAACAATGTAAATGTTGAACACTTCCATATATGTAGCTTGTATATGTATTTTGTATCATTTGTTCACGAATATGAATTACCGAGTTAAATATTTAACATTATATGAATAAAACAAGTTTATAAGTTATAAGCGAGCACATCCGGATCGGTCGGACCCACCAATCGGGTCGGACCGGGAAGGGGTGTCACATCCCTAGTGTGAAAGATACAAAACTTCACCCCGGGAAGACTCCGAATGGGGAGTATATTTAGGTACGAACGTGTAGCCTTCGGTGAAAGCCCGAGAACAACAGTGCATTGTTTGACTGCATGCACATCCTCATTTGCATCTGCATTCATTTATTAAAAGTGCTAAAGTTGTGTGGATTATGAATTTATTTGTTAGGAATGTTCCTTCCAAGGATTCATGTCGTCCGGAAGTTAAATAGTTGGGTTTGTAAATGATAAACCTTAGTATTTCCTTTTAATCCCCTCGAGTGTAAGACACCCTACTGAGCAAAGAGGAAATGATCACCCCTTCCTTTTGAAATATTTTTTAGATGCAGGCGTAGCTCCTGAAGATCATCAGGTAGAGCATGGAGGGCTCCAGAACACTCCAAGAGATTTTGGAGCAGCTTAGAGGGCCCCTTGTATCACATTTAATATAGTTAGAAATTGTTTTTAGTTAAACCGTTATGAATTAAGTATTTGTATTTGCACTTTAATTATAGTTAAACTGTTGTAAGTGTATTTCGGACTTGGACTTGGACTTGGACTTGGAACTGTGACTTTAACTTGATAATTATTTTTGTCGATTGGGAATTTTACTTTAAGGAAGTAATTGTATTAATTTATTTTGATAGTTGTTTTAGAAAAAAAAAAATTAGGGTGTTTTGGTGGACTTCCAGCTTGGGCTAGGTGTAACCCTTAAGGTCAAACCTTTAACCTGGGGTCAAGGGCCAAATTCTGGGTTGCCCGAAATTTAGGTCATGATAGATTATATATGGAGATCACTCAGTCCATCCATCTCATGGATGGAGTCAATGAATAACAGACAAAAGTGAAGGAATTATTGCCAATATTACCGATAACATGGAAACTCAATGCGGTGGGTGATCCATCAAATTATTTCTACATATGATCTTCAATTCTGAGAACAATATTTGGATAAAGATTCAGGCTAGGCTTTGTTTCTGAGTAGAAAAGAAAGAATCACTTTAAAGTGAAGTCAAGGAACAAAATATCGATAATACGGATATATCGGTACTTGGATTTTACGGAAATATCGAAAAATATCGGTGCATATTTTGACAAAAATATCGGTAATACAAAAATTAACAAAAATACTTTGAAATTCATGGGAATGCTTTATTAAACTATAAAAAAGGCATAAATAAGCAAATATACACTTGTTAAAGACGATATTCATTATAATTTATCGAGAAATTACATCACAATGGTCATTTAAAACAAAAATGAAAACCGATGTGGCTCCATTACATTATTTAACGAAAGGATCCCATCTTGATGAGGCAATATTCCATGCAGGCATGGTGTTAGATAATATTGATTGTAACTTCGAACATGTCATGCATAAATCTGTTGACTCCTACCCACAACCTCTTCGTGGATAGGAAATTTGGGGTTCACCCACATGCTCGTTTGAAATCCTTCTTGCATTTGATATGGAATTTGGAATGGTATTTGTGGATCATGAGGACAGTTAACCATTCCATATTCTTCACCAATAGAACCTGAAGGATGTGAAGAAGGCTGACCATAACTCGTTGTGAGAAATATGTTGCCCTCATTCGATGAATCACTAAATTGAGTTCCAATACTCATGGACTCAAAACTTGCCGAAATTCTCATTGTATGGTGTCATCTTTCGTTGTCTTCCTCTATATGGCTTTCCAATGGCTCTAATACCTGGCCCAACTATCCTAGACCCATGGTCTTCATCTTGTATAGCATGAGTGAAATCATCTTCACCGGTGAATGGACTCAATGGATATTGACTTTGTTGTGGATATGCAATATCCCCACCATCATTTCCAGTATCACTACCATCATTGGTCCCCTCTCCTCTTGAGCCATCATAACCTGTAGTAGAAATCTTTTAAATACTTGGTCTACTACTATGACAACACTGAATCAGAGGGTCAGTAACAGTTGGGAATGATCCTATTATCTTCACTAAAACTTTCACTATGAACTTCTTCAGATAAAACCTGATTCGTGCTACAGTAGGCAATCCGAAATCAACAATATTTGTATCCTAAATTCCTAGTGTCGTATGTTGAATGACCAAAAGACGTATACAAATTTACGACGTTATTACCAAAGGACTATTGTCTAATCCCGACAACGCGCAAAAACTTGTTAGACCAATAAAGGCGTATACAAATTTCTGACGTTATTACCAAAGGACTATTGTCTAATCCGTGGCGCGAAAACTTATAGGGACGATGATGTATATGTGAAAATATGGTCAAGGGAATTGAATGGTAAATACTCAAAACTGATTTGAAACAAGAAGTAGTATACTCAAAACTAGAAATGAAAGTATTACCAACACTTAACCCCTTTACATGAAGTCTTGCTGAATTAAATCTGAGTAATAAAGTGGACTCACAGAGTGGGATGTCGTACCACGCGAGGATTGGGAGGGTTCTCTCTGGTCAGGTTGATCACCCCGATTGCAAGGGCTCTTCACTATTTAAGCGACCAAGTAGGATGTCAGGCAAATCAATTTGATTAAGGCAAAACTGATTTAAAACTAATCTAAAAATCTACCAAATAAACAACTGTAAATTCTAAAAGGTATGAAGAGTCACTTCAGGGATGGGGATAATTGTTTACAAAACAGTTTGCATTTCCTTGAAAGTGCAACATTTGTGAGTTGAATGCTGGATTTGTCCAAGAGCAATGTAGTATAGCTTGGATTTCTCCATACACCATACATTTCACTAGTTAGAGATCCATATTCCTTTTCAAGACAAATGGAGTGCAAATAAGTTACTTATAAATTTGGCCTCTTTAAGATTTGATTGTTTTCTTTTTCAATACTTCACAGAAAACCATTTCTTGGGATGAAGAATTCTTGCCCCCATAGACGAGGATAATGCAAACCTTCTCCAATGTAATTGGTATCTAGATCCTTAGTCTAGCTAAAATTTTCTATCTCCTTGATTAGATCTTTTGCTAACACGGGATCGAAGATCCTTTCATCGGACTAAGGGAGAAACCTGATAAGCTAGAAATTGATACATCATCTAATTAATCCTCACACCATGAGTAAATTAGTGATCTATCGAAATAATTTTTAATTCAAATGGATTCAAGATATTAAGTCTAATACCCCTGAGATTCTGGCTCTTTACTCTCGAGATCTCCGCTCGTGTCCCTTTCGGAGGGCCTCTGGAAATCGAGCAAGATACGGCTCTTTTTGGGTATAAGCTACTATGTCAGAGACAATTCATTATATGAACAATTACCAATTATATAAATTCGATATTCAAACCCACAAATAGCGAAAAAGCGCCAAATCACGAATGTTCAACAATTAGAAAACCCCTGACCACAGGGTATTTAATGTTCAACTCTTACAATTCAATCATCACTAATCAAACAAAAAGTAAGAAAATGAAAGAAAGAAATCCAGAAAGAAAAACCCTGAGATTTGAGCTTAAATCTTCGCCTTAACAGTAAATAAATTGGAATATCGAGCCTGACAAGAAATCTCTTCTATAAAAATAAAAATATGCTCTAAAACTACTCTAAGATCTATTAAAAATAAAAAATGCTGCTTGCGACAAAAACTAGAAAATGGGCAGTTTAGAGAAAAAACCCATGAGAGAGAGAAAAATCCATATTTTTAGCTTCAATCTTTGTGCGAATCTTAGTGAAATACGAGATCCTACGTGTAATAGAAAAATCTTCCAATAGAAATAAAATACGCTAAAAAACACTCTAAGATCTAAACTAAATCCAAAATCTCTGAGAAAAGCGGAAAAATGAGCGTCTAAAGAGAGAAACCCCAGAGAGGCTCTCAGTCCTCCATACTCCTCTTTACCTAAAAGCAGTATATATATGGTCTGGGTGAAATGGGCTTGAAATTAGGTCAAAACTTAATTTTAGGCCTTTTTCAAGTGGCTGCGACGTTTACGGTATAGACGCGACACTGCGTCGCGACACCCGGCTACGTCGCGACGCGACTTCACCGTCGCGACACGAAATGGTGTGGCGACGCGCTATCGTCATGACACGGCTGCATTACGCGGCCCGCCAAAATGGTGTCCACGACACCTGTCGCGGCGCCCGGCTCATCAGCGACACGAAATGGTGTCGCGACGCGCAACAATCTGTCACAACACCCGACTTTACGTAGCGACACCCGACTTTACGTCGCTATTGCGTTTACCACGGACAGCAATTGGTTTCTTCTCTAACTTATCGGGGCCATAACTTCTTCGTTTAGCTTTCGGTTGGGCGTGTGAGGCACTCGTTGGAAACTCTTTGAATGCAGAATGCAGCCATGAAATTTGAGCATTTGATGTTCCAGATGGTACAGAGAAAAATTAATCTTCCCAGTAGCGCATTTGTGAGACTCTCGGTTGACTCTTCTTTTGAAATATATTGCTCATTTCTTGCCAAATCACTTGCTTTTCATCAATAATCCTACAAAACCAAGTTTAGAGGAAATTTTATGAGTTTACATGAATATGGATATAAAATGCACAAAATAACATGTGAAATGAACTCAAAACATAGATGAGTTTTGCACTCATCAAACACCCCCAAACTTGAAGTTTTGCTTGTCCTCAAGCAAAGAAAAGAAAGAAGTTGCTTGTCCTGACAATGGAAGAAAGTTCATTTCACCCTTTTTATTTAACCAAGAAATTGGGTAATCAAGCTTTGCAAGAGGGGTATGTGGTATGTCTCAAGAATTGCCTTACAAGGAATATAGAAAATATGATCAAGATAATTTATTCATTTTTAATAGTGAATTAATCTCATAATGAACAAATTTAGATCATAGTTTCTCACTAGTGTGTGTGTGTGGTCTTCCCCCTATCCAGAACAATTGCAAGCTAGATGAGTTTATGAGAATTGAGATAAGTATGTGGATCTCCTAAGATGAATTTATTTAGGTTCCATAGGCTTGTTGTTTTATCATTCTCACTAATGTAGAGGCTTTGACTCGAAGATCAGTAGGTCTTTATAAACTGTAATGTAAAGGCTTGGGTAAGGGGTAGTTGAGTAGTCATTTTAAGGCTAAACTTACTAAACATACATATTTTTCACCATTAACAGCTCCTCTCATCACGATTCACCACCATCGCATAGTGACCTCTCAAACACCCCAAAATCTGTTTAGGTGCATCATTCCATACTCCTCATATCACATTTATGCACAAATTCTGCATTCTTTCAGCAAACACCAAGAAGCCTTTTTTTTTAAGACAAGGTTATTAGAGTGGTGCAATGTCAAAACCCCCTTAAGCTTTCTACCAACCCTTAGTGAGCTTTAAATCAATAGCTCCCAAACCAATTGGCCTTAGGGTATTAGGTGTTGAGACACCCCTTAGGATTTACTTGCTCTAGGGAAGGAAGGCTAAAGCTAGACTCCTTTCTTCCTTGACTTTGTGTATTTTTGCTTCTTTTACACTTGATTTTTTTTTTTTTTTTGGCCAACTTCTTTTGATTTTCAACTTAACTCATTTCAACCAATTTGGAGTTATTTTCCTATGGAAAAATAACTCCCCACTTGCTCTTCACCACATTTCTCAATTATGTTCAAATCCTCATGTTATGGGTGAGTTTGGTTCTTTATTGAGGATAGTGATGTATAGGAAGGTTATTGGCTTCAAACTTGGTTCTTTTATAAACGAGAATTTTGGCTGCTAAGGCTCGACATCTTGGTACTAGAGGAATATGCATATGCGTATTAATAGGAGTTAGCAGGCACAATCTTTCCAAGGATGGCTATCATTTCTCGAATTGTTGTGTTGCCTAAGTTTAGCCTCAGCGATAATTAAACAAGTTCTAGAACCTGTGGAGATCAAAATTAGATGGATTCTCATAGAAGCCTTCTCCTAACCCGAGCAAAACTATTTTTCAAGGGTACTTAGTGGCCACGTGCATGGATTTTGAGAAATTGACTAAATAACCTGATAAAGATAACTCTCGTAAGCATGAAGTCCCTATTATCTCTAATATTGTCCATATGCCAAGGTTCATTTATGGTCATATTGACATCACAACAACTCAAGCAAAACTCAATTAACTCAATAAACTCTAACTAAAAAAAATATATATATATATACCAAGCTAAGATGTAAGTTAGGAAGCATCAAGCAAAGTCATTATCGAAAAAAGCACCGAGAAAATTTCATCCTCAAAGTTGTCATTTGCAACATGTGGGGTGTGACATGATAAACTAACAAAAAATAAGCTTTAAACTTTGAGATGAACATTGTCCTAAATGTCTATGATGAGCAAAAGAGTAATAAAGTAAAGTAATAAAAGAGAGTTGGAAAAGTGAACTCCCCTTTGTAGTAGCCACTTTGAATAGGAAACTTGATGATTTTCGGACATTGGCATTGGTGTACTACCCCCTTGATATACTCTTTTGCTTCTTTGGATCCATGAGGAGTGGCTTTGGCATTTCTCAAACATAGTGTGCTGCTTCCTTCACCTCAAATGAGTGAGTTTGATTCTTCAAAACCTCCTTCAATACTGTCTAAATCCTCCACAATCAACAATGATCCACAAGAACCCAAAACAAACAACCAAGCACAAAAATTTTCTTCCATTGTAACTCCTCTTTGATGCTTGGAATGATGGATGAAGTAGAGGTTCCAACAAAGGTAAGTTTGTGGGTTTGTGATGGGTTTTGAAGCTTGAAGATGATGAAGATGGATTAGGGAGGAATGTGATTTAGGATTTGAGTGGATGGGAGAAGAATTTGAAAGTTGTTAGAAGTTATAAGGGTTAGAGGAAAAGAGTATGGCAAGATAAGTATAAAGAAGTAGGAAAGAAGAAAATGGGTTTAAGGAGTTCAAAAGCCTCTTGTTTTCGTATTGTAGTCTTTGGTCACGTCAACAATTCTCTTTCAACTCCCACATTTTTATCCAACTTGTTATACTCATATCTCCTTCATTTTAGCTCGGAATTGGATGTGTAGGACTAAATTTAGGCTCTTTCCAATGTAGAATGTGCTCTGTGGGCTGAGGTGAACCGTTTGGAGCCTCAATCAATACAGAAAAATAAGAATGTTCAATGTCGGTGTGATGATTTGTGACTCCTTAGGTTCTCCTTGCTTTGTCTCTTGCCCATATCACTTGCTATCAGCTAAAGTCCTTCATGCTTATATATTCTCTCAAAATTCCTCCAATAAAACCCTAAATGCTCATTCATGCTTAAACTCTCAACTCACCTTTAATTCTCATAAAGCATTATCATGAACCTTCCAACTTTATATTTCGATTCAATTTGGTTCTTTTCATCTCAAAAACCTGGTGATGAACATCTCGATCCATTTTTTTCACACTTCAAGCACTATAATTACATCAACCACTTCCCAACTTCTTACGCACTCTTACAAACTAGTCATGACAACATGTTGAGCTTCAAACTTATCTTATTAAGAAACACTAACAAGTAGTTAAAACCTTTGTGGAATTTTCATCCCGATAAAAAAAAAACAAACAACAAATAAAATAACTAAAAAAATAGAAAAAGAATGGATAGAATCCTTATTACCTAAGCAGGTTGCCTCTAGAAGCTGCTCCGTTTTAGAGTCTAAGTACTGAACTCATTGGAAAGAATGCTAGTGCTTCAATTGACCCGATCATTCATCTTGGAAAGCACTTCCCTTCACTGCTCATGACTCAAGGATGTCTTCTTTGGACTTTGAAGAGGAAAGAAACTCAAATCCTTTGGTACTTGGCTGGTGGTTGTACAATTTCTTCAAAAGCAGTCCCTCTATGTGAGTAGATGTAAAGCACATTTATGCTTAAGGGGCTTTCCAGCGATGTCTTACATTTAGTTATAAATAAAGAGTACGGAATTTTACGCACATGTCTCTTTCTTGCTCAATCAAAAGAATGAATGGATTTGAAGTGAAAGATTGAACTTTGCTTTCTCTCACCCACAAGCAAGATGACTCCCCTTTGATGTCAATCCCATGCTTGGCAGGAAAAGTGGTCTCCTTAGTATTTAATTTAGTAGATCGTGATACCCCGAGTCACAAATCGATGGGAAAGTAGATGTGTCAATCTTCACCAAAATGTTTTCAATAGCCGTACTTGACTTTCCTCTTCAAATTTCCAGTTTATCCACCTAATGGCTCTTCATCCTCTAAGTTGTTTAGGAGTGTCTTGTTCTCAATTTCCGACTTATTTTTCACGCTACTTCCCACAAATTTGGTATATGAAATTCTGCACGTGCTTTGAATGAGCATCCATGCATTCAATGGGATTTTTCAAAGTATTGCTAGGAGAGGTCCTAGAAGATTGATCCTTGAATGCTTGGACTAAGTGTCAATTGACCTTCTATTTTTCAATCACAGCAGTAGTGTTGACTTGGAAGGTATGTAAATCTTGGAATTTCAGCTCGTAGAAGACTACTCATCTTCTTGTTCTCATCCGTATCGGTAAGAGTGCGCTCCTTAGCCGAAACAACTCTTTTTCTTTTTTGAAATGTGGGGTTGAGCTCCCTTGATAAGGCAATACTCCTTGTTCCATGAGTGGGTCATTCTGAATTCTTTGATTCAAATGATGAATAAGGAAGTCAAGCTTGGCTTCTATGGAGGCAATTCCATCTTTACTTGAATATTCCTCCATGAGTACCTACAAATAAAAAGAAAAACAAAAGAAAAGAAAGTAAAAAAATACTAATAGTAAAAAAATAAAATAAAAAATAAAAATAAAAAATAAAACCTAAGAAGCAACTCCTGACCAAAAATAAAAAAATAAAAAAATTGCACAGAATTGGCAAATCACCGTTCTTCAAAATGTCAACTTCCAATGAGAGAAAGTGAACCGCGCCAATCGGCAAGCGTAAAACTTGTTGAATGACCAAAGACGTATAAATTCTGACGTTATTCTCAAGGACTATTGTCTAATCCCGAAACAGCGCCAAAAACTTGTTGAATGACGAAAAAGCGTATAAAATTCTGTGTTACCAAAGACTATTATCTAATCCCGCTCAACGCCTTAAAAAACTTATAAAGGAGACCAAATGATGTATATGTGAAAATATGGTCGAGGAGTGAATGTAGTAAATACTCAGCGATTTGAAACAAAAGAAGTAAGTATACTCAGCGAAATGAAAAGTATTGCCAACATAACCCCTTTCGCAAGTGCACGGGTCATACAAGTAATAAAGTGGACTCTAAGAGTCCGGATATCATGCCACGAGGATTGGAGTTCTCTCTGGTGGAATTTGATCACCCAGATTACAGGGCTCTTAGCTATTTAGGCGACCAAGTAGGATGTCGAATAAAATCAATTTGATTGAAACAAAAGCCGATTTAAAACTAATCCTAAAAATCTGCAAATAAGCAACTACTTAATTCATAAAAGGTATGAAGAGAGTCACTAGGGATAGGGGATAATTGTTTACAAAGCAGTTTGCATTTCAGCAGAAAGTGCAACATTTGTGAGTTGAATCTTGGTTGTCCAAGAGCAATGTAGTATAGCTTGGATTTCTCCATACACCATACATTTCACTAGTTAGAGATCCATATTCCTTTTCAAGACAAATGGGTCTAAATAGCTACTTGTAAATTTGGCCTCTTTAAGGTGATTGTTTTTCTTTTTCAATACTTCACAACCATTTCTTGGGAGTGAAGGTGCCCCATAGACGAGGATAATCTGAGCCTTCTCCAATATGGTGGTATCTCGTCCTTCAAATCTAATAAAATTTTCTATCTCCTTGATTAGATCTTTGCTAACACGGGATCAAGATCCTTTCATCAGACTAAGGAGAAACCTCTGATAAACTAAATTGATACATCATCTAATTAATCCTCACACCATGAGTAAATTATTGATCTGTCGGAAATAATTTTAAGTTCATTGGATCAGATATTAGTCTATACCTAAGTTACCAGCTCTTTACTCTCAGAATCATCTCTGTGTCACTCGGAGGGCCTCACAAATCAAACAGATACAGCTCTTTTTTGGGTATAAGCTACTAATATTCGAACAATTCATTATATGAGCATTTTAATTATATAAATTCGGTATTTCAAACCACAAATATTGACTTTTGTAAATCACGAATGTTCAACAATTAAACCCCAACCCTAGGGTGTTTAATGTTCCATTACTAGTTCAATCATCACTAATCAAACAAAAGTAAGAAAATGAAGAAAGGAAATCAAGAGAAAGAAGAAAAACCGATTTGAGCTTAAATACTTAAGCCCTTAACAGTAAATAAATTGAATATACGAAACCTGACTTTTGAAATCTCTTCTATAAAAATAAAAATATGCTCTAAAAACTACTCTAAGATCTATTAAAAATAAAAATACACTTGCTCTAAAAAAAAACTAAGAAAGAAATGGGCAGTTTAGAGAGAAAACCATAGAGAGAGAAAATCCATATTTTTAGCTTCAATCTTTGTCAAGATCTTAGTAAATACGAGATCTACGATGTCTCTGAGCTGAAAAATCTTCAGAAATAAAATCTGCTAAAAAATTACTACAGATCTAAAAGCAATCAAAATCTCTGAGAAAAAGCGGAAAAATGGCGTCTAAGAGAGAAACTTGAGAGGCTCTCACGATCCTCCTTACTCCACTTTTACCTAAAAAAGCAGTATATATGGTCCTAGGGTGAAATGGGCTTGAAATTAGGTCAAAAACTTAATTTTCGGCCTTTTTCCAAGACTAGCTGCCGGCGTTTACGGTGAGACACCGACTGCATCGTGACCACCCGACTTTGCATTCAGCGACACGAGAATGATATTATGATCACCGTATCTGTCGTGACCTGACTTTGCCAGCGGCCTGAAGTGGTGTCGGCGACGCAATATCTGTCATGACACGGCTGTCGCGCGACACCAAAATGGTGCCAGCGACCTGCTTTGTCGTCACAACACCGACTTTACGTGCGACGCGGCTTTGCAGCCGCGTGCATTTCACGGACAGCAATTGGTTTCTTCTCTAACTTATCGGGGCCATGCTTCTTCGTTTTTAACTCGGATTTGAAGTATTAGTAGTACTCGTTGGAAAGCTCTTTGAATGTAGAATGCAGCCATGAGGGAATTTGAACCATTTGATGTTCCAGATGGTACAGAAAAATTAATCTTCCCAGTAGCGCGCTGTGAGACTCTCGGTTGACTCTTCTTTTGACTCTCTTATCATTTCTTGCCAAATCCTTGCTTTTCATCAATAATTCTACAAAACCAAGTTTAGAGGAAATTTTATGAGTTTTACATGAATATGGATATAAAATGCACAAAATAACATGTGAAATGAACTCAAAACATAGATGAGTTTTGCACTCATCATCGTAGCAAAGCTACTGTAGTATAGTGGTTTTAGGGTCGAACTCAAGGATGGGTTTTCTTCGTGCAAAATTATTTACAATTGATTGAAAATGGTGTTTTCACTTTGGATTTAGGGTTTTTGTAAAAACAGTGGAGTTGATGGTTTGAAAGACTGGAAATGTAGTGAAATAAAGTGTAAAAGAACTCCTTGAAGTCTTGGGCCACTAGGCTTGGGGTTCTAAGGCAACTAAATTGTCCTCGAGTCCTTTTCCTTGCGTTGGGGAGAATGACCTATGGTCATTTCCCGAACCGGATCTTTGTTCTTCTCATGAACCCCAAAGTTTTCTCCTAGATATAGCATTTATGGACCAGTGTTTCCAAAGTAGTGAAAGCGAGTCCCTTATTCTTTGTAGGGGAGCCAGAGTAAATGGCAGCTAAAGCAGGCATGGGAGATCTAGCGATGGCATCCACTAAGCCCTTAAAACGCAGTATTGAAATGCGTCGGAGATGCATCCACAAAGTTTAAACCCTAAAAGTAGAATCTCGAGAGACATAAATGGTAATAAATATTTGCGTTAACCTTAGGGAGGATAGTGTTTTACCTTAGAACCTTGACCCGGTGACCTCTCTTCAAAGGATGAGGAGTTTAGCTAAGCATCCTTGAGTTATCATCCTCAAAGGGGTGTTTGGTGTGAAAATCTGAAGGAGGGAGAGAAGGTGAGGGGAAAATCACGAGGCGGGAGAATTTAGCTTTTGGCGCCAATTTTAAGTAATTGATAGTGATTTCTTGATTTGAGCTTATTTGAGGCTTATATGTCACACCTCGATTCCCGGTTCGACCCGAAAGGCGGATCCGAACCGGGTTAGGCAGCAGACTATATCTTGAGGACTCTTTACTGTTTTTTTCTCAGGCCCGAACTTGTGCACATGGGTATCTGAGTAATTTACGTAATAACAAAAATCATTTACATATGCAAAGAACTACCCACTTGATGGTGTCCATCAATATCTATACACATATATACTAAGTCAATTTACTTATATATACAAAAACAACTTTATTTCAATTACCATATTCCAAGCGCTGAGGTATCTTGTGATGAACCACTATAATATGATTGTGGCGAAATTTGTATGTGGAAGATCGCGGATGCCCTCCTCTGTACCTACAAGGATTAAAACCCGTGCTAAGCTGCGCAGTGAGGAAGCGTATCTTACTAATTTATCTTGGTACACATGCATTTATACTAAATCATAATAAACATACTCTTACCATGAATCTCGAGAATCTTCAAGAATTCATATAACACATTTACATACATAATTATCCTTGTAACAAACTTATGCTTGTTCAAATCTCTCATATACAGTACTGAACTTATACTTATGGCAAACTTATACTTACTCAGATCTTACACTTATGGCAGACTTATTCTTATTCCGATCTCCCGTAGAACACATACCTATGCTTATCTCCCGTAGGACACATACTTATTCAGATTCCTCATATGCGGCACTGAGCTTATACTTATACTTATACTTATCTCCCGTAGGACACATACTTATACTTATCCCCCGTAGGACACCTACTTATACTTATCTCCCGTAGGACACCTACTTATACTTATCTCCCGTAGGAGTTATAGAGCTTATGCTTATACAGAGGTACCCTTCGGTACTACAAGGCTTATACTTATACTATAGGGCTTATACTTATACTACGGAGTTCACACTTGTTCGAAGGTACCCGTAGGTACAACAGAGATATTACGGAACTCGTAGGTACTACAGAAATTAATCAGATACCGAGGTACCCGTAGGTACTACAGAATTTATACTTATTCTTGTATTTCGGATCTTATTCTTGTATTTCGGATCTTATTCTTGTATTACGGATCTTATACTTGTATTACAGAGCATATACTTGTCTTATGGAACTTATACTTATGATACAGAACTTTTTCTTGTATTTCGGATCTTATACTTGTATTACGGAGCATATAATTGTATTACGGATCTTATACTTGTGTTACGGAGCATATACTTGTATTACGGATCTTATACTTGTGTTATGGAGCATATACTTGTATTACGGATCTTATACTTATATTACGGAACTTATTCTTGTATTTCGGATACAGAAGTACCTGTAGGTACTACAGAGATTTTACTTGCACAAAGTGCAGTAGGTACTATCGAGCAGTCTGAAGGTACGTGGGTACCCTACGAGCCGAATCTACGAAGTACCCGTGGTACATTAGGATCTTTACTAACCATTCATTTCTTTACTCTTATTCTCTATTCAAAGTCTTATCCTTATAGCGTGGATTACTGAACCGATGTCTGAATGGAGTAGAACATAACCATGATAAGTACCCTGACGTCGCGATGCGATGCTGCAGTGGTAGCACAAAGCGGGTCTTAGAAACACTAGCGAGTGCCGTCGCACTAATAAAAGTACCCGGTACTCTAAGCGGAAGTACCGAGTATAATCGAGGAGTCTTAGGAAGTACTAATGTCTTGACACGGTCGGGTAATAAGATTTGCACTAATCGAGGAGAATCTTGTGAAGTACTATACGGGCTTGCCCACGTAACAGAGGTGCCATGTCATTCAATAAATGGTCTTGAAAGCGATCCTATGAATATATGAGTTCGGTAACTTCTTTGTCTTATAATAGGGCATTCTTGTACCAGTATGTGTTCATGTCATATTGCCTTTCATGTTCATGTTCATGTTTCAATTCGTTTTCATATTTCATATCATATTTATGTTTCATGAACACATCTATACATATTGCATTTCCTATATTTTTCATGTTTCATGCCTGTTGCATAAGGCATTTCATATACTTGTACGATATGATACCTATGTATTCACACCTCATTCATGTATTCTTGTTCCTTTGTGATTCTACTTTACTTAGAAATTGGAATCATTAAATTGGAATCGTCAGCTGATTATAGCATTTTCTTGCCAAACTAGTCATTTTGCCTATTTTACACTAGGAGCAGTTTGAAATACTCATTTTTCAGGGGTCTTAACTCCATATTTGACACTGGTTCTTTGTACTCCTTTGAAGCTAAGGTGCTAAGGGTTCTTCCCCAACTGGAATCACCCAAATCGGAGCACCGAATCTCAAGTTATGTCCTAAACAACCGGGACTACTCTATGTTCAAAACATAACTAGAAATTGGCTTAAACATAGCCCCACTTTGAGTGAATTTTCGGGCCACATAGAGTCGGGGTGTGAATTTTTGTTTCGGGGTGTTTGTTCTCTCCTTGAAGTCTATTTTAACCGGCTACTTGAATCACTCCGATCGGACGGGGAAATGACCAGTTATGGCAATCTGAACTCTTGGGTGTAAAATAGCTATTAGTGCAGTCTTGATCTGGTCTGGGTTAACCGAGAACACTTATGGTACAGGTACCACTCTGTTTGGTACCAGTACCACCCCTCAAAATTTCCCAGAAAAGGTGCTTTTTCTCTCATTTTTCCATATTTTGCTACCCAAATCAACTCCATAATCAATATACACATCAAAACCACTTCATATTCATCTTGTAACTTCTATTCTGCTCAAATCATCTTCCAATACATATCTTTCTTCAAAAACCTTTCATGAATTACTCCCAAAACAACTCTAATATGTGTCATAACCCATACCTGGAAGCGAACTACAAAGGATTAGTTAGGGTTTGTTCTAACCCAAAACTCCGTTCTTTACTTGATTAAACCATGAATCCAACCTCAAAGGGAGGATTCCACATTCTTCTTGTACGCAATTAGGGTTTCAACTTACCTTCAATAATTTTAGGGTTAGGTTAAATCTAACAAAACCCTAGGTTTTGAGGACAAGCTACTAACCATACAATTGCATGGAAATTCATACAAAACTTTATAACTCCCATACTTAATGTTAAATCCACCTTTTGATTTTGCTTTTCCTTTCTTCTTCTCTTCTCTTCTTCTTTTCTTCCTCTTCCTCTTCTTCTTCTCCCCTTCTCTTCTCTTCTCTACGGTTTGTTCTCCCCCAAAATGAGACCAAATTTGGTCTTAAATCAAATATCTCTTCTTAGGCCATGTTTGGCTCCCAAAAACCCATTTTTAGGTTAAGTTTTCATTTATTTCACTTTAGTCCTTCAATTCCTCTCCTTATACAAATCAAGTTAGGCATATTTCTATTTTAACCCCTAGTATTTCCCTTTTATGACCACTAGGTCCTCAAGTGGTAAATTACATATTTACCCTTTTGCTCTCATATTAATTTTCGGGTCCATCATTTTATTTCCCGAAAATTCATATTTAACTTTCATTAAACCCTAAACATGTCCGAAAACTGCTAGGGTATATTTTGGGGTGTTACATTATATACAGCTCAGAGTCAAGGAAATTACAAAAAATTATGAAACAGCAAAATTACATGGAGGACAGTTTGGGAAAATATCACAAAAAGCAGTCAAAAGGTGGTCAAACAGCAAACAGGGCAGGCTGCGAAATTTTGCAACCTGCGAAATTCTGCAGGTTGCGAAAATTCGCAACACTGCAAAATCTCTGCAATGCTCCTCTCTTCTTCTGTTTTTAGCTCCAATTGCCTTCTGACTTGTACATGCGGCTTCGAGTTCGGCTCGAGGTTCTTCGTATTTGAGTCGACTCAATGATAATGGTGTAATTGGCTTGCAAAACTACAAAAATATCCACAAAATATGATCAGTAGTATAGCCGAGACCTTAGTGTGTCAATTGGGTTATTTAAGTTGATTAGTACACAAAAAGTGCTCAAAACCTGCACTAAACAACGCTCAAAATAGCACTATTTAGGTACTAATCACTCCCCCTAACTGACACATTGCTAGTCCCTTAGCAATGATAAAGAGAAGGAAACAGCAAGTAAGTTATGCTCATGCAAAAGGGTCGGTATTCTCAAAAAGTATATGGATAAGTAATGCCTTACCCTCAGTGTGAATCACCAAAACCCTGCACAATGACCATCTCGAGAGAAAGAATGCCATACAGAACCAAGTTTCAGAAGAGTATCCAACCTAAGGGAATCGACTTGAAACTTCCACCAAAAGCTAAGTGTTTATATGATTGTTTAACAATAGCACCTTAAATTGCTCTCCCCAACCAGATTCTTTGCCAAGACTTAGAACATTGACCAACTAATACATCGACCCTCTTGTTTATATTTCTTTTTATTATGGGTACAATGCTGAAGAATCGACCTCACCAAAGTCCATGTAATGTATTAGGGTCCTAGATGACTCCCGACCATCCCAAGGCTTAGGGCATCGAGTTATAAGGATCTTTCGACCACTTAACTCTTGGGTTTCTGCAGACTCCGAATGATTTGAAACTCTAGGACTCTGACTCGTGACCATCGCCGTCCACCGCGTAGTGACACTAAGTCGGTGGCTCCTGACCCGGTTGACAGGGCACCAAGCTTTAAGGCTTTTTGCCATATACCTTGGACGTGCTCGGGTTCAAGGTAAAGCGTCGAACTTTCATTCTTTTTTGTTTTCGTTTTCTTTTATTTTCTTTTTTTTTTTTTTTTTTGGAAGACTTCATTGGCCTTAACTCTTCCAGGGGTCCTCGACACATGCAGTTGGTCAATGAGGCAAGTTGGGTTTTGAAAAGTAAGGGGTATGCGGTTCCTCAACTTTTATTGAAGAAAGCGATGTGCATTGTGTGTAGTTAGCTAAAGATTGGGAAGAAGAGATTTGAACACCGTGAGACTTGGTGATCATCTGCTTAATCATGCATGGAACTAATCTAGCATCAATGGCTGGGTGGTGTGTCGATTTTCCAACTTGCGGGGCTAAATGAAACCCGAAAAAAAAAAAAAAAAATAGAGAGCGAAAAATGGTTGTAATTTTGAATTAAGAAAATGAGTTGTATGGTATGTATAGAAATGTATGTCACTGTATTTTTTAGCTTTTTCAAAAACAAACAAAATGGCTTTCCTGGGGAAGCCAGCGAAGCCCTGAACATACAAAATGGGCTTTGTAGGCGAATGATGGACTCAAAAAGTGTAAAAACAAATGATATCAACTTGATGTAAAAGTCACTTCCTTATTAAATCTCCCCCGACGAATGTGATTGTCATGATAGGGTATGGATTGGAAAGCTAGAAGGAAGTACTACCTCCTCGATCGATGTAGGTGAAAGTGGGTCCTCGTCTGGATGGTGAAGTCTTTGTGACAGATGGCTATGATTGATCTGTCTTGCCCGTCGAGGGAGTCTGAAATTTGGTTATGGGGTAGATGCTAAAGTGCAGTCGGAGGAGGCCCGGAGCGGTGAAGCGAGCACATATAGAGGCTTCGCGAGGCTGACCCAGGGTGACTTTGAATCTGCATAAGGATGGCGATTACGTGCGAGTGGCAGCGACAGTAGGCCATGTGACTCAGTCTGAATCATCCTCTCCTGAGAGACGCGTGGGCAATCCTGAATGATCTTGATGTGGAGAATATGTAGGCGCATCCATGATGGTGAAAGTCTGAGTGGAAATAGTGATATCTTTGCGGAGGTGGTGCGGATGTCTTGGGCAGAAACTAACATTTAATGGGGGATAGTGCCCAGGCGGGAGGGACTCTGGAGTATGAGAGGCTGTAGTGGGCGGGTAAAGGGCTGGGGAAGGCCAGGGATCACGGGAACTGATGTCTCAGTATGCACCTCTTGGTGGGTACGCTCCTGCGTAGGAAGGTCGGCTAGTAGGAGTAGGTCCTCATCTAGATCCCGGTGGGAGACAAAGGCAGTGATGAAATCTTCCATAGATCGACTTGAGGATGGCCTCGCCGATCATGGCTGAGCGCTCACCTTCGGCTCATCGAGGAAGCGTGTGCTCACAACACGACAAAGGAGTCTCGACGGGGAGGTGGATTTCGGCTCGGATGGGTGCTGCGATGAATGTTGTCCTCAAAGTGGAACAAGGCTGTCATGATAAGCTTGGTAGGGCTGAACCAGTAACCCTCGGAGATACGGTATAGAGCCTCCAGAATGGCTCCTCTCCACTGGACTATGTGCTGGAGGAAAAAAACATTGAACCACAGTCACGTGGTGTCGAACATCTGTAGTGGAAGGCGCCTCTGAACAAAATGGTCTCAGTTGTCGGTGTTACGAGCTAGCCAGGACAAACCTTCTCTAGTGGGGATAGGGCCCTTTACACATGTCGGTAGGGTTGGCGAGAAGGCACCACTGCGGATGGAAGCGGCTACAATATCAGAAACGTATCAGGGCGGTATCATGGAGAAATGAATGGTTGTCGGATTGGGCTCTCTCCTGGAGGTCATTGTGTAATTAAACTCGATGACCACTCGAGGGTAGTAAAACCATCGCGGGGTAATAAATGGCTCCAGGGAGTACCTCTGCACTAGGAGCATCGAATCTCGAAGCTCCGAGTCTTCGACAAGGGCCGGGAGATCATAATGAACCTCGTCGTGCAGATCCCTCCCATTGCAATCAGCATTCCCTGGAATAGGGTTGCAGTGGAAGAGTGGTCGTATGATGATGGAGGTAGGAATGAAGTCTAGAGAGGGCTCAATGAGTACGATAGGGTCGTGACACTATGCTCTGACTGCAGGTGGAGGACTCTCACAGGCCTGAGTCCCGGGCTCTCTTGGGCAGTGGGGCCCTCCACGGATGACTGGGATGTGGTGGAGGGTGGAGATGGGGCCCGACTGAGTGTGGGGTATCTCCCACAGGCGGGGCGGCACCGGGGGATGGGAGCGGGAGCAGCGGGCGGGCCGCCGCGGCGAGGGCGTGGGCGGCGGTGCGGCGGCGGGGCTGGATTGGAGGCCTTGGGTGGGGGAGGACGAGGCGCTTTAGGCTGAGTGTATCCACTCCATGGAATTCTTCACCATGGTTGGGCAAGAGAAGGAGAGGAGGTAGAAAGGGGGACTTCAAATTGAAAAGGGAGATTTGAAATCGAAAGGATAAAAGGGGCTTCAAATAAGGGGGGTGGGGGGGTGGATGGTTTGGTTAATTAATTGCTTTAAGTGCCTATTAATTGGCTAGTTCAAAAAATGGAAAATCGATGGCGAGTGCGAGACAGAGTGCCATGACGAAGTAGGAAAGATAAACGGGAAAGATAGGCAACGGTGCGGGTTGCGAAAGTTTCGCGACTGAAGCTCAGGGCAAGAAAATAACTGACTCATTGCAATACCTCTGACACGAAAGCGAAAATTGAGAAGCCCAGGCTTATAATGAGAAAATTTTCAAAGAAAGACGAGCTAAAGCAAGGAATCAATAAAATCAACTAAAAAAACTAAGTAAAGAAACGAAATAAACGGCTGAGAAAATTTAGGGCCACGAGATCTGCGAAAACCCTCTGTCGAGCGATTCCTTGCAACCATGGAGGGTCATGGAGGATCCTCATCATGTTATGCTGGCTGAGTGGTGCACTGCATATGGCTTCAGCCTTTACCCATTAACCTTAAACACCCTATTATCTTTGGAATTGAACAGGTCTATTGATCCATTAGGATAGACCTCTTGGATGGTGAATGGTCCAGTTCATCTTGATTTAAGCTTGCTTGGAAAGAGGTGGAGTTGGGTCGTGAAGCGACACTTGGTCTCATGTTTGATCTTTGCGTTATTAGTTAGTCATGCCACTTCTTCAGCTTATCTTTTGCAATTTTTGAGTTAGAGTAGGCATCATTCCTCAGTTCTTCCAGCTCGTTGATATCAAGGAGTCTTTTGAGACCAGCTTTTCCCATATCCAGGTTCAGTTTCTTCACTGCCCACCATGCGTTATACTCAATTTCTTTAAGTGCCTATTAATTGGCTAGTTCAAAAAAAATGGAAAATCAATGGCGAGTGCAGGGAACAAAGTGTCGCAAGCGGAGTAGGAAGATGAAACAGGGGAAGATGAACAGTGCAGGTTGCGAAAATTTCGCAACCTAGAAACTCAGACACAAAAAAATAACCCAGGCTCATTCTGATACCTCTGACACGGAAAAGCAAGAAATTATGAAATGAAACTTGTAAATGAAAATTTTCAAAAGAAAGAGACAAGAAGCTAAAACAAGGGAATGATAAAATCACTTTAAAAAAAACTAAAAGTAAAACGAAATGGCAGTGAATTTGGGGCCACGAATCACTGCGAAACCTCCACTTGTCGAGCGATTCATACAACCATGGAGGGTCATGGGAGGGGGGATCTCCTCCTTATGCGCTGGTGGTGCTGCATATGGCTTATTGCTACCCATTAACCTTAAACACCACATTATCTTTGGAATTGAGCAATTCTGATGATCCATGGGGTTAGACCTCTTGGATGGTGAATGGTCCGGGTTCATCTTGATTTAAACTTAGCCCCGGAAGAGATGGGTTTGGGTCGTGGAAGCGACACTTGGTCTCCTTGTTTGGAAATGTTTGGTATTAGTTGATCATGCCACTTCTTCGACTTATCTTCTGATTTTGGGTTAGAGTAGGCATCATTCCTCGAGTTCTTCGACGTTGATATCGAGGAGTCTTTTGAGGACCCGGCTTTCCCATATCCGGGGTTCGGTTTCTTCCACTTTGCCACATAGATTGTACCGATTTCACAGGCGGGTGACATGTTTTGCCATAAACTAGGCGATAAGGAGACATGCCGAATGATCTTAAATTTATTCTGTATGCCCATCAAAGGAGTTCGTGACAGAGATAATCCTTTGATTTAGAGTTCCACTTTACTTTCATGATGTGTCTTGATTTCCTATTGGCTAGCTCGACTGGCGAGTAGTGAGGGTGGTATGGGGTGGCTACTTTATGCTTGACACCATACTTAGTGGGGAGACTCTCGAGCGGTTTGTTGCGGGAAATGCGAACCTCCCGTCATGGTATGGCTTTGGGGACCCCCGAATCTAGAGTATGTTCTCTTTTAGAATTTGCGAGTACCACCACGTAATTACTGGCGCTCACGCAGGGATTGCTTGACCCATGGCACATAGTCGGCTCCCCACTGAATGTGGGGTTATCCCGAAGGAGGAAGGGAATGGTCAATCAAATCGATGCCCCATGCGATGAAAGTCGACTACATCGGGTTTAAGGCATCATGTGGCGGCGAAATTTTCCCTGACCTTAGGCATATCGCATTCCTTACACATGGTATGGGCATCCTTGAAAGATAGGGCGATGAGAATCCAGGTATGGCACCTTCACGGTAGTTTTGCAGGAAGCGAAATGGCCTCACTTTCATGCATTCTCATGACGATGGATATAGTGTGCATTGCTGCATTTCGGGCACACCTTTTAATTATCTTTATGACGCAGTATTTGTCCTGAGGGTTCTTCGATAATGGGAGTGAATATTTGCGAAGAAGATTTCTTGTCTTGTGTTTTCCAATCTAACAGTGGCTCCTTTGTTCTTGAAGTAATTTGTAGTGTGGGCATGCAGGTGTCTTCGACGAGAGCAAAAGGACTCCTCAAGGAACTCATCATTGATTGGAGGGTTGTGAGTGTTGTGTGCTATCGTTAATCTCGAGAGGTGGTCGGCAACAACATTTTCCACACCCTTTTTGTCCCTAATCTGCAGGTTGAACTCTTGTAGCAGGAGGACCCACCTGATAAGCCTAGCCTTAGCATTTTGTTTAGTGAGCAGATATTTCAAGGCTGAATGATTCGTGAATATGATTATATCGGCCCAGACGAATAAACTCAGAGCATACAAAGGCATAGACCACACTTGACTCCTTTTCTATGGTTGTGCTTGTTCCTGGGCCTCGTTGATGTCTTGCTTGCGTAATGAGCACATAAGGCTTTCCTCCTTCTCTTTGCCGAAATCTGCTCAATGGCGAGATCGCTTGCATGTATCACCTCGAAAGGTAATTACTAGTTGAGGCCCTCGCTCATTTGGTGCGAGTGGTTAGATAGGCCTCTTAGGCTCCTCGAAAGCTCTTTTAGCGGTCTGCATCCCACATGGGTGGCATCTTTTTTCGACCCAGTTTTTAAAGGGAAGCGGCAGTTTTGGGAAGTCCATGATGAACCTCATAAAGCACATGACCTAGAATTGTCTTGAGTCTTGACAATTGTGGGGGGGGGGAGGCGGTTGGAAATCAGTAAATTTTTGCCTTATCAACTTTGATCTCATTTTCTAAAATAATATGCCTTAACACAATACCCTGGTTGACCATAAAATGGCATTTTTCCCAGTTCAATACCAAGTTTTTCTCTATGCACCTGTGTAGGACAATTTTTTTAGTTGGTAGGCACATTCCTTGAAGCTCCCTCCATAGGCGTAATGTCATCATGTAAACCCCAGCTAATGTGCTTTCTACGAATCAGCGAAGATCTGCGAGCATACATCTTATTAGAATGTGGCGGGGCATTACACGGGCGAAAGGGCATCATTCTCTTGTATGCATATGTGCCAAATGGGCATGTGAAGGTGGTCTTTTCTGGTCTTATGACCAATTTCAATTTGAAAATATCACAGATAGCCCGTCGGGAGCGGTAGAAGGGTGACCGAAATCCTCTCAAGGCGATCATGAAGGGTGAGAGGGAAGTGATCCTTCCTTGTCACTTCATTTAATCTTCTATAATTATTACATACCCTCACGACTGTGTAGAGCGATTGGGCATTTCCTCTCCCTTTTCGTATACTGAGTTGTTACCCACGATTTCTTATACCTGACACAGGTTGGACTCGCGATCTTTATCGATATGGGAGTAGATGATACAACTTCTGTGACTTTAGGACTGCCTAACCACTTCTTGCATATGGGGATTCAATCTTCTCTGTGGTTGTCTTACTGACTTTGCCTCCTCCTCCAAGTAGATGTGATGGGTGCAAACTAATGGGCTAATACCCTTCAGATCAAGAATTTCAATCTCAGTGGCCTACTTGTTCTCCCTACATGTGCAAAGTAGCTACTTTCCCGTGAAGTGCTAAGGTGGTGGAAATGATAATCGGGCATCAAGCATCGCTTCTTCCAAATAGGCATATTTCAATTCCACAGGTAAAGGTTTAAGCTCCAATTTCTGGGGCTCACTGGTTCCTTCCTCTATTATCAAAGGCAAAATTTATTGCTTTTTTCTCCAATGCCCCGCATTGCCTTCACATCCCGGGCTTCCTACGCTTCAACACCTCACCCGCTTCAACAAGACATCCCCGTGATCCTAACTGACACCGTTCCTCCAGGATTGCAAGGTCAATGATGTAAACTTCTCCCGGGCCATCCTCTACCGGGTTGCATGTGCTTTTGCTCGCGTGGAAGATGTTCGGGCCTAGGGTCATGTTTCGAAGGTGAGTTGTACAACACCATTTCTAAGTTGATAACGTGATCGAGGTGGCCAAGAATGGTCTCCTAGGATGATAAGTAATATTAGTCGTCTCGCAGTACTGGTTCCTGCATCAAGCACAACAAAATCCACTGGATAGTAGAATTTGTCCACTTGTATGAGAACATCTTCCACTGTCCCCTTTGGTATCTTGAATGTCATGGAGGTGGGCTTTAGTTCTCCCAACCCGAGCTGCTTGTACATCGACAGGAGGAGATTGATACTTGCAGGCTTACATTTACATTATGATCACTCACATTAACCGAGATGGTAGACAATCCTGACTTTATACTTCACTCGGAGTCTCAGACCAGATGATGGCACTAACTTGTTCACGTGAAGGTCTTCTTGTCAACATTCACTCTTTCACCGTGCACACAAGTCTCAAAAATTTGGCATATGTGGGGACTTGTTTGATCATATCGCTGTGGATGTCAGACTCTACTTCCTTGACTTCTGCATCTCCAGCCTGATTGATAGCTTTTTTCTTAGCTTTTAGTGCTTGAGGAAAAGGTTGGTGTTATTTTTTCAATGCAGTCTCCTTAGTTACCACCTCTTCTGGTTCGACCTCTTCAACCTCCTTGCCTTGTTCCACTGCTTTAGGTGCTGGCTGTTTGAGCTCTTTACCACTTCTCAATGTGATAATTGCCTTGATCTCATCCATGCTGGTTGGTTAGTCTTGATAATGAATACTGCAAGTTGTCATATTTTTGGGAAATTTCACCATACGCTATGCTTTTAGGAAATTTCCAGTAATGTGTTGTTCATTTTTTTGTTGAGTGTGCTCACTATGTCAATTCTTTGATTAACTCGGCATTCATCGCTCTGTCTTCCACAGGTGCTGCCCACCACCTTGCTCAAGTTCATACAGCTTGTTTAACCGGAGATGAGGATGGTGGGCGGCCAGGGCCGGGATGAGGATCCATGTTGTTGTCAGGCAACAGAGGTATATACGGAGGAGGTTTGGCTTCCGTGAGAGGTCTGGGGGTGGTTCTCCAAATGAGGTTACAGTATTGCTATATGCAGGGTGTGGCCGGTGGCTCAGACGCCCACACAACATTGGCTTGTTCACCACAAAGTCCTCACCGAATGGAACACCGGGTAGTGCTCTCACTCGCGACCGACAACAAGACTACGGCAGCACGCATGCCCCGCCTCACAACCTCAGACCTCGCGTCGATTTCTCATTTCCTGCTCTCTTCCAATCTCCTAAATTTAAAGGATGCTGTTTCCATCTCCATGTCCTCCAGAGTAAATACACGCTCCTCTTTGATTTTCTAGTGGCCTCATCCTCGTCGCTCCTCGATTAAGCTCATCCTAAGCTTTAGGAAGTTTCAACCAATCGAGGAAATCCACGGTCGATACCGCCAAAAGCCGCTATTTTGAACCCTATTTTTAATAGGTTTTGAGCGCTTTTTGTGTACTAATTGTTATAATTAACCCAATTGACATGTTCGGGTCCCTATTGTACTTCTGATAGCATTCCGGGGTTGTTGTTGTAGTTTTTACAGGAATTGGAAGCCAAATCGCCGTGTCAATCCAATCATAACAAAGTCGGGTTGATTTCCATCAATTTCATATGGTTTTCTATCAATTTCAACAAGTCGAGAATGAGGAATATCAAAGCAAGAAGAAATGGAATAGTGCAGTGTGAATAGTAGCATCAAGAAGCAATGGAACAATAGCCAACAGCTGATGAATTGCAAGAGCAAAATTGGCTATGTAGCGAATTTTCTCCCATAAATTAAAATTCCAAATTTCTTCATACTACCGTTTTTTGTTTTTCTCCTTTCTACCCTCATTGTATTAGTTTTAGTTAGGTTAGTTTGGTAGTTCACTTTGATCAAGGCTATATAAGCCAATGCACAATCGTTGACCTTAAGCTTTATTTGAACTAAGGAATTACGTGCCTGCTTTCTTCCCAGCTTTCTATTTTTCATTTTTCTCTCACTTTAGGAAACCAAACACCCTTTGAGGATGACAACTCAAAGGATGTTTTACAAGGTCTCGATTCTTGAAGAAGAGGGTTGCTAGGCTTAGAAGCAAGGTTTGCATTTGTCTCTCGTTTTATGCAAGAGGTTTTGACATTTTGGTTCTAAATTTGAAACTCTAGGTTTAAAGCTCTTGATGTATTTCGCCAATACTGGCAAGCTCTTTAAAGTCTGGGTATTCTTAGCTTTAGATACACCGATATCCATTAGTTGCTATTTACGAGCCACCGGGAGTAGGTTAAGGGGTTATATTCTCACCAGATGCATCCTCATCGATCAATACTTGCAATCTTTTGTGGTTTGGGGTTGGATGCTTATTATTAGATCCATCGAGATTCATTAGTTGCTCCTTACGACCATTGTGATGGGTCATGATAGATTTTCACTGTAGGAACCATAAATGCTAAATAAATGTTTTCTATCAAAAGGAAAATTATTAAGGCTTAATTTTTAAAGAATGAAGATCCTGCTCGAATCGATTATAGGTCATCCTCCCCAACGCGAGGAAATGAACCTGAGGACCTCTTTGTAACCCAAGTAATCAACCTAACCTAGCAAATTTCAACACTTGCTGATTTCTTTTTACAGTTTATTTTAGTTTATTTCGTTTTATTTTCAATTTCCACAACATTAACTCCACACACTTTTTACACCAAATCCTAAAATCCAAAACAAATTCACCATTTTGAGCCTATTGCAGGAAACCCATCCCTGTGTTCGATCCTAGAGCCGCTATACTGCAGTAGTTTCGCTACGGCAGTAGGAGTAATTTAGGTTATAAATTTTGTTGATTCATAATACCTACTGTGGCACGAATCAATGGCTTCATCTGGATTCTTACTCAGGAAATCCCCTCCACACATGGTTTCTAAAAGTTGCTTCATGGAAGGGGACATCCCATCATAGAAATGGTTGACTAGCATCCAGGTGTCAAAACCATGGAGAGGGCATGCACCGATGGTCTCCATATATCTCCCAACACCGGTAAAACTTCATTATCACAGGTCGCAAATGTATAAATTTGCCTCTTCAAGTTATTGGTCCTGTGTGCACTAAAGAACTTCTTCAAAACTCATTTCAGTTTCGCTTCAGCTCTCGATGGTTCTAAATTTTTAGAGAATTAAGCCAAATCTTGGCCTTGTCTTTTAGGGTTAATGGCATGGATTCTCATTTTCCATGCCATGGAAAGTTGGGAGCAGGGGCACCAAATAAGGCCTGACAACTACATCCTCCGGTAGAGGTGATGCAATGAGGGTACTCACCCTCGGGGGGCGGGTGTATGCGGTCCCTCATCGACCAGAAGCATCGGGGGTTCTCAGACTCACGACTTTGTTGCTCCTCAAAGGAGGCTCCATCCTGTCGTGTAAACTCACTTCACACCCCGTTTCGTGGAGCACTAGTTCTCTCTAGGCCTCGCCCATAGTGTTCCTGAACCTAATGGTGCATAAAGTCCTAAGAACACAACACAACACAGCAGAAACCAAAAACAAAGCTACCAAAAAGGGTTAAAGTTGGTTAAAATTAAAACAAAGAAAATTTGGATATGCACAGTGTAACAATTAAATTACCCCAGTTGTGAACTATTAGGGGAATTAATGGTAAAACCAAAAAAGAATGAGAATTCACCAATACTTGTGATGTGGATCACAAGTTCAATAGCTTCTCACTCACACTAGGGCACCATCCCCGGCAATGGCGCCATTTGATTCATGCCACAGTAGGCAATCCGGAATCAACAATATTTGTATCCTAAACTCCTACTATCGTAGCAAAGCTACCAGCAAAGATAAAGGGTTTTGTGGCCGAATCCTCGTGGATGGGTTTTCTTCGTGCAAAATGATTTACAGTTGATTGAAAATGGTGTTTTTACGGTTTTTGTAAAAATAGTGGAGTTGCTGGTTTGAAAGACTGGAAATGTAGTGAAATAAAGTGTAAAAGAACTCCTTGAAGTCTCGAGCCACTGGGCTTAGGGTTCTAAGGCAACTGAAATGTCCTCGAGTCCTTTTCCTCGCTGGGCTGGGAGGATGACTTATAGCCATTTCTTGAACCGACCTTTGTTTAGCTATAAAACCGAACCCTAAAAGCCTTTTCTCCCTAAGATATAGCATTTATGGACCATTAATGTTTCAAAGTAGTGAAAACGAGTCCCTTGACCTAACCTGCAGAGGCAAATAAATGGCAACTAAGTGAGCATCAGGGGATCTAGCAATAAGCATCCACTGAGCCCTTAAAGCTTGCTAAGTACTGGCCAATCAGGGTACATCACAAGGATTTAACCCTAAAGTGAGATGCAGAGACATAAATGGTAATAAATGCCCTCACTGGCAAATGTAAGAGGACTGGTTTTACCCTCAATAACTCGATCTAATGACCCTTCAAGGATTTAGGAGGTTTAGCGGGGTTAATCCCTTGAGTTATCATCCTCAAGGGGTGTTTAGCTGGTGAGAAAATGCAAGAAAGGGAGAGAAAGTGAGGGAAAATCACCAAGGTGGGAGAGCTGAAAGCTTTGGCGCTAATTTTATTGATTGATAGTGATTGACTGCTTTTACAGAGCTTGACTAAGACTTATATACTGCTCAGAGTCAAGGAAATTAAAAAAAGTATGAAACAGCAAAATTACATGGAGGACAGTTTGGGAAAATATCACAAAAAGTAGTCAAAAAGGTGGTCAAACGAACAAACGTATGTGTCACGAAATTTCAAGAACCTCGCAAAATTCGCAAAGCTGTGAAAATTCGCACACCGCAAAACTGGTGCAAAGCCCGCTCCTTCTTTCCTCGTTTTTAGCCCAATTTCCTTTTGACTTGCACATGCGGCTTCGAAGTTCGGCTCAAAGTTCTTCGCATTTGAGCCGAATGATGATAATGGTGTAATCGTTTGCAAACTACAAAATATCCACAAAATATAATCGCAGGTATACGTAGACCTTAGTGTGTCAATCGTTATTTAGTTGATTAGTACATAAAAGTGTTCAAACCTCGTATCAAACAAAAATAACAAAATAACACTATTTAGTACTAATCAAACCCGTCAACATTAACACCGCTTAACATGTGTTAATTCTCATGGGATCAAGATTTCCATCTTCATCATCTAAATGGAGAGGTCTAATCCATTGAAATAGTTGATTCTCTTCTTACCAAACTCACCAAATTCTGCTAAATCGAAAATTATTTTCAACAACTTTATCTGCCTCCGCTCCATATCACGTATCTTAGTTTTATGTTGTAATAATAAAAAACCAATTGTCGAGCCTAGGATAAGCAAGTCGATTTCTTTGTTCTCAGGTATGAATTAGAGCAAATGTGCTCCAATTTCTTCTATTGTCAAGATGTTGCGGTTTGGGAAAGAACCTTTAAGGCCAAACTCCTTAATGTTTGAGCGTGATTTTACACAATAACCACCATTCTACGCAAGAAAAATACTTATATTCAATATATAATAATAAAATAGTTATAAATTTTACTTATAATGAGAATTAACACTCACCATGAACCATTTTTTATCTTGACGCTATTGCTGCCCGATCACCAAATCCCTTTTTTGCATCACGAAATAATATAAGCTATGAATTCAAAATGTCAAAAAAATCTAAAATCAAAAATCAATCGAATAAATTGAATCAATTAATTAGAATTAAAAACTCATTAATTTACTCCCATTTCCAAATTACAAAGGCCTCAAGATAGATCTAATTCTAGAAAACATCATGAACAAAGATGAAGTAGCCTGTGGTTACAACCCAACTCTGTGTCTATATTGAAATTTTGGATTTAGATAGTATGCTATAATAGTTTTTGAGAATTAGTATGCGATAATAATATAAACATAATATTATTAAATGTGAATATCTATTAAGAGGATATTAATTAGTTACCCATCGCATGAAGAGGATGCTGCAGCTTCTATCCTAACGATTCGCACGATAAAGCTAATCTAATTTTTACTTTCGAGCTCTGATCTTAAATTTGTCTTCATCAACCTAATCAACTGCAGATAAACTACATTGGCCAGACGACTGAATCAACAACACGGCTAATCGTGTATAGTGCCTCATAGATGACACTATTTCTCCACCTTCTCCCAATATTCATGATCAAACATGAGTCTGCAACCTCATGTCCAACTTCAAATCCTGGGCTTAAGCCATGAGATGACCATTCATTCTTCAAATAAACCTCTTAAGACTGTCAAGGGCAATATGTTTGTTGTAAATCTGTTGCTTCAGATCTAACAATATTCTACTGAAGACTGGTTGATTTTTGCAACCAACTTCAAATCCATGATTGTAAATGAAGTTATTATCTTTTCTACCATTCTTCGATCAACCGAGCAACATTATCCCTTTTACCAATGTCTTCAAACATTAAATCACGTGCTAGGTCGCAGATGAAGTCCACATGTATTACATTTCTTCATCAACAACTTTCCCTCTTTCACAAATGCTAATCCATTATCTGTTACAATTTGAACCACATTTACTTCTCCAACTTCCTTGATAACGTCCTTCAACAAACCACATATGTATTTGTTGTCTTTAATCTTATCTGACGCATCAATTGATTTGAGGAAAATTGTGCTTCCTTTTGAATATACTATGAAATTAATTATGCTCAATTTAGTTGGCTCCTATCCCATCCATCGCACATATTCCAGACATCCATATGTCTCTCATTTCTCCCTTTGTAAGTTGACATAAGCTTCCATGTCTTTATACTCCATTTCCAAGTACTTGCTTTTGATTTCATACGGAGATGGTGGTTCGATGCTCATCCCTACATATAATAATTCAAGGAAAGCTGGTTATTAAAACATATTTCATATGGAGATAATAATGTCATTATTAAAACATATTTCATATGGAGATCATAATGTAAAAAACATATTATACACTGTAATAAAACCTCGCTTGTTATGCACCAAAAATCATGTTCTTAAATGGTGCGAGTCCGCTTTTCGAGGTGGAACACTTTCATATATGAAGAACTTAAGTAATTAATCATCTCATTGTTCCTCGATTGAACCACCTTTGAACATATTTTTTAGGCTTTTTGTTTTGCAAACAAGACTCAGATAATGATGGTGCAATTGTCGGTGATGGATCTGTATGCCGAACACTTTGTGATCTTTGTATACATCTTGATGGATCACCTGGTTGTGAAGACTCGCCTATTGCAATTATGCAAAAAAATAAAATCAACTTACATTATTTTATACATAATTATGTGAAAAAATGAATTAGGTAGAAAGATTTACCTATTTTTCTTTTGCCTCCCATAAATTCTCGCAGCCCCTGATCTCGCCTCTATTCACCAGCTACGCATGACCGCTTCCAGCGATATCCACTGTCATCCGGTGCATGTCACCCTGATACATATACACATCCTCATCACTCTCCTCCCCTCATCATCATCAATGAGACTCGTGATGTTTTCCTCCCATCAGGCTCTGTAATTCAACTCGAATTTCTTCCATCACTACTTTTTTCGCTTGATTTACTTTTCTCGTTTCAAAAGTTCATTGCTTTACTTCCTACGCACATTTGGACACTTCTTAGTATTTGAATAGGGATCCAGATAGACAAAATGAAACTTACGCACCCACCACTTTTTATGCTTAAACCATAATATTACAAATTGTTCCATTTTTATGTCCCTTCAAAGGTGCCCAATACCTCCATGCAGGATCTCAGCCTCCACTTCCACTAGAACACATGTGATTTTATTGAAAATAAAATTCAAATCAATGTGATCTTTGTATATGATATCATTATAATAACATTATATATATGTAATTTAACATAAAAGTAAGATCTAAGTTTCTAACATGATATCTAGCTTAATAATATCATTAAGATATCTAAGAAGATCTAAACTTCTAACATTGAATATGTCTAAGATCTAAGTTTCAAATATTATATAAGTATAACTAAAATTTAATGTAAGTAATATGTTTCAAATTAATAAATAGTAGGATGTTTAATATCTAAGTTTCAAACATTATATCTAATTTAATTTATTATTATCAAATTAAACCAAAATAAAACTAAGATACATTAAAAATAAAATATACAAGTAATATGCTTCAAATTACTAAAATAAGGATTAGGAAGAGAAAATGTTCAAACATAATATAACTAAAATATTATAGTAAATAACTAAGTTTGAAACATTATATATAATCCAAAATAACTAACTAAATAAATAATATAATTAACTAAAATTATATTATCAAATTAAACTAAAATAAAACTATAGTATAAAAATGTTTCACAAACATTATATAACTTAAATAAGATTATATTAAATAACTAAGTTTGAAACATTATATAATTAAAATAACTATTAACTAAATAACTAATATAATTAATTAACTAAAAATTATATTATCAAATTAAACTAAAATAAACTATAGTGATGGTAACATAGATTATAGTATAAAAATTGTCAAACATAATATAACTAAAATAAGATTTGTAAAACCCGAGAAAATCCTAATTTTCTGAAAAAGGGTAAAATGGTAATTTCGGTCAAAATCCGGAATTTTTCTAGATCTCGGATGACGAAACAGACTTCACCGGGCTAATCGCCTTCACAAACTAGCTACTATATCGACTTCACAAATCTCCAAAAATAGTTGGACTTTCATGTTTTTCGAGGCAACGGGGTGATTAGTGCTCAAAAAGTGCTATTTTGAGCCATGTTTATTGCGGGTTTTGAGCACTTTTTATGTGCTAATCAGCGTAATTAACCCAATTGGAACATTAAGGTCCCTGTTATACTACTGATCGTATTTTGTGGCTATTTTTGTAGTTTTTGCTAGATAATCAGGCCAAAATTATCGAGTCAATCCAAGCACGAAGAATCCAAGCCGAACTCAAAGTTCACGATACAAGTCGGAAGGAATTTGAAGCCTCAAACTGAAGAAAAGTGGACCACTGTAGAAATTTCGCAACTTGCAAATGCGAGAGTTAGCGAAGGAAGTGACTTTTATACTTTTTATTTCGCTATCCCTTTAAGCAAAGCCCATTTTGTATGTTTAGTGGCTTGCTATTTGTTTCGTTTAGAGTAGCTGTTGTTTGTTTTTGTAAAAGTTAAAAACATAGTGATACATATTCTTATACATACCATACAGCTTATTTACTCAACTAAAAAATTGTGCCCATTTTTGCACTAATTTTTTTTATGGTTTTGTCTTTCCTACAAAGTGAAAATTTGAAACACTGCTCAATGCTATTGATGTTAGATTAGTTCCATGCATGATTAAGTCGATGATCAGTTGAAGTCTCATGATTTTCAAATTCTCTTCCACTTTTAGCTAAACACACACGTAAAGGCACATCGCTTTCTTCAATGTTGTAAACCACAGCCCCTTACTTCGCAAAACTTACCCTAGTTTTCATTGACCATTTGTAATAGGTTGAGGACCCCCAAGAGAAGAAGGCCAATGAAGTCTTCCAAAAGAAAAAGAAAAAGAAAAGCTCGACACTTCACCTTGAAACCCGAGCACGGTCCAAGGGGTTTACGACGAAAGTCTTTAAAGCCCGTGGCCCCGAGCCAACTGTCAGGGAGCCACCGGCCTAGTGCTCTACATACGGGTGGATGGGTGGAGGCTTAATGAAGCAGCTGGAGTTTCAAATCATTCAAGCCTGAAACCAGGTGCTATGGTCGAAACCCTTATGACTTGATGCCCTAAGCCTTGGTTTGGAGTCATCAGACCTCATGGACTTCGGTGAGGTCGTATCTCAACATTGCACCCTACAACACAAAATGAAGTGTGGAATAAGAGCGGGACCATATTTATTTAAGATGGTCAACGTTCTAGGTCTTGGCGGTAGCTTAGTTGGGGGGAGAGTGTAGTTTGGCAGTTTATTGTTAAAAATTGATCATATAGACACTTAGATTTTGGTGGAAGCTTAAGGTCAATTCCCTTGAGTTGGGTACTCTTTTGAAACTTGATTCTGTATGGCATTCATTCTCCCAAGATAGTTATCGCGCGGCTTCAAAGTGATTATCATCGTAGCTGCTAGCATTACTCATTCACACTTCCTTTTGAAATACCATTTTGTAAACATAATTTTGATATTGTTTGCATGCTCTTCTTTCTTTTCTTCATCATAAGGACTAGCAATGTAGGTTGGGGTGTGATTAGTGCTCAAAAAGTGCTATTTTGAGCCATGTTTATTGAGGGTTTTGAGCACTTTTTGTGTGCTAATCAACGTAATTAACCCAATTGGCACATTAAGGTCCCGGTTATACTATTGATCGTATTTTGTGGCTATTTTTGTAGTTTTTTTCTAGATAATCAGGCCAAAATTATCGAGTCAATCTAAGCACGAAGAATCCAAGCCGAACTCGAAGCTAACGACGTAAGTCTAAGGAATTTGAAGCCTCAAATCAAGAAAAGATACCACTACAGAATTTTGCAGGTTGCGACTTTGCAACTCCTAGATTCTCGCAGTGTCATAAACGCACCTCGCAAATTCTATTTGACCACCTTTTTGTGCTTGTTTCAAACTGCCCACATGTATTGTTGTAGTTCAGACATTTTGTAATTTCCGACTCGAAAGATATAAGCCTCAATCAAGCTCAGAACTGAGATCACTTGGCAATAGAATCGTGCGAAAGCTTTCTGCCTTTCGCTTCTTCTTTTTCTCTCATTTTTCTCCTTTCTCTCATCTTTCACCAGCCAAACACCTCGAGGATGACAACTCAAGGCATGCTTGCCAACTCTCATCCTTGAAGAGGAAGGCCACCGGGCTGTTTTGATGTATACCGCTTGTCTCCTCTGCTTTAATATGCACATTGTCTCTGCTTTCTCACCTAAGGTTTAAACTCGATAGACTTCGATCAAGGCAGATTGCAAGTTTAAGGGCTCAATGGATTCCATCGTTAGATCCACTGAGGCTCACTTAGTTTCCATTTATTTGCCTCTGCAGGTTATGTCAAAGAATTAGTTTTTACTACTTTGAGACATGAATGATCAATAAATGTTGTATCTCAAGACAAAACTGTATTCGCTTTCATAAGCAACTTAAGATCCGATGAATGACTATAGGTCATCCTCCCCAACGCGAGGAAAAGGACCCGAGGACTTCCCAGTCACCCTAGAACCTCAAGTCCAGTGGCCCGAGACTTCAAAGAGTTCTTTTTTACATTCTATTTCATTTTGTTTATAGTTTTCAAACCAACAATCACACTGTTTTTACAAAAACCCCAAATCCAAAGTGAAATCACCATTTTACATCAACTGTACATCATTTTGCGCAAATAAAACTCATCCCTAAGTTCGACCCTAAAGCCACTATACCGGCAAGAGTTTTTGCTACGCGTAGGAATTTAGGTTATAACATCATGGATTCCTGAGCACCCTACCCGTGGCATCGAATCACGGGTAGCGACACTTCAAGACATTGAGCTGCTCACAAGGTGCCATGCCAGGTGCAAAATTAGTCAAACTATGAGAGCCAAGTGGGGTCCACGTGGACATGTGGCATCTCCTAATTGGATGGAAATCCAAAGTAGATGGATAAAGAGGATAAGGTGTAATCCTATAAGCCAATGGTAGGTTGACATGTGGCAAGAGGAGTACTCTCCCACTTGACCAACTTGACCCAACCGTTTGAGTGGGGGGAAAAGAGAGGATTTTTAGAGAGAGAAAAGGAAAGAGAGAGAAAGGAAGGGATTTTAGAGAAAGAGGCTCCACCTTCTCTCTAAACTTTTTCGGTGATCGAAACGTCGGTTCCCGACGAGCCAAGAGGAAGGGGTGGGGTGCCGTTTATCGCCAGCGCTACGCGCGAACAAGTTTTGTGGAGTTTCGACAACTCCAAGAGGTAGGGGTCTTCTCCTACTTGGTTTATTTTCGTCTTAAGAGTCATTAAAATGGTTGGGATGGTATGAGGTCGTGAGTGGCAATTTGGTCAATCCCAAAATTAGGATCGCATGCCGGGAAATTGGGACCCATTGATACCTGAACCGATCTCTTGACCGAAAATGGTCCTCAGGCCCATGTGATGTGTTATATTTGTGTGTTATGGCTTGATATTTGAATAAAATTGTGTTTTGGTGTCGGAGCCTAAATGGCCATTGATTTCAATTCCAAAATAAGGAACCGAGCCAGAGAGGTTTGTCCATATGACATCCCACGCACTGCTTCGAGATCAAGTAAAATCGGTCGATGGCTTGGACTGAAATCGCCCATGTGTGTCAGTTTCAGATAATTGCTTAAATTGTTTATTAGCCTATGTGAGCTAATTTTGATGTTATTGCTATGAATAAATAACATGTGGTTAGTATGTGAATTTTGTTAATATATAAATGCTTGATATATATATTAACAAGAATTGTTTGGAAATGACATAATGCATTTCATATGCACCGGGGCACCCTAGAATGGTAGGTGTGAGTGCATGACAAATAAAATCGGAGGGTTGTCCAAACGATGAATTCTTTTGTAAAATTATTAAAATAGAATTTTATTGAAAAGTTGTCTGAAGAATTGTGTTGGGAAAATTGTCAAACACCACGCTCTGAGGACCCATTAATTGTTTCGTAGAGTTACCCAAACAAATTCAATTCCTGAGGATTTTCCAACGTATTTATATCTGAGGGTTGGCTCCAAAAGCAATTAAAACAAATATTTTTGTTTGGAAATGATTTTCATACATGGCATAAGCATGTGTGAGGGAGTCGATGAGGACTCGAGACATGGGATTAGGCATGTAGATATTCAAGTAGAATCATGCATTTGCTTGAATGTGTTTGGTTGCCATTACATGCACTTGCTGTGAGGACCCATGTGGGGAATTCAACTACTTAAGACGCCTTTCACCCCGTCAGAGGAAAATTATTTCGTGTACAAGGAGTGTTCTAAAACTACGCCACTGTGAGGCCGTTTAAGAAGAAGCCTGGATTGTGGCTTTGATATGTATTTTGTAAAACACGACATGTAATTTTTAATTTTAATATATGTTCGTATTAAGAGCGTATGTAATAACTTTGAAACTATGGTAATATAGTTGATTTTTATATTTCGGGTGAGTACATGTAGCTAATGGTCATTTTTATCATGTAATGGTCTCGTATGGATATGACACACAGTTTTCCAGTCGACGTGGTCAACTGACCCCGGGAAAGTCTGGGAGTCACAACTTGGTATTGCAGTACAGAAGCATCACCATGGCTCTGGTCTGGTATCCATAAAAGCTTAGTCCCGATACCTCACCTTCACAGCCAGACGAGCTTAGGTACCGAAAGCACCAGTATTCGAGGGACTCGAGCTGAGCCATGGTCATTAAGGTGTAAGAGCACTGTCACTGCATATTACCGTCTGATACCAGAGTCAGAGCCAAGATCAATTAGTAAACGACACGTGACTCCGGTGACGTTGGGACTACATCCATTAGTGCATTCGATGATTGATGTGCAGATTATGTGTCAGAGTGTGTCAGGTAGTTTCGTGAATAGCATATAGGAAAGATGTTGAATACTGTGGTCAGAGGAAAATATAACCTTAAAGGGGTTTAGCTTGAGAAAGGTTTGCTCGAGGAATTTTCAAAGTGCACGGTCCGTAAATAAACGAAAAAAAAAATGAATTTCTGGACAATAGTTCCAGTTTTTTAACATAAATAGAGGTGTTTTTGTGGAATTCTGGAAGATTATTCCGGTTTTTTGCATAAGAAAAAGAGTTTTAATTAAGCTCTTTAAATTGCGAATATATATGAATAGCAGGTGTTTATATATTTTAGTAGTTTGGAGAGTCAAGCTACGTGATCTCAGAGTAGTGCTTTAAATGGAAGAAAAAAAATAATAATAATATTGAGGAATTTTTTTTTCTGTTGGTTTTACAATATATAAAACAGGAAAAATAAATAAAATAAAATAAAATAAATAAGTTTCTAAGGTTCTATTGGAAGATTTTAAAAAAAAAAAAAATTTTGTGGTTTTGCATTGAGTAGAACAAATAAAAAAAATGAATGAAAAAACGTGCAGAGGAGTTAGACGGGCCATCACCCATTTTCCGTTGGGTCGCGATACAACAGGGTCAGATCACGACAAAGTGGGTTTCAAGACAAATCAGCACGCATGGTCAGCTACGAAAGGTGTGTACTGAAAGACGCAGCCAAATAAGGCACACGACACAACGCAAAGAAGGTCGCTGATACGGCCTAGCGCCGAAGCGCACACCTACACAAAGAGTAAGGCCATGGTTTTGTATCGCTATAGGTTTTATAGTGGGTAATAATACGGCGCACGACACAGCTCTGGGCCGCGCAAATGGACACGCCCAAAGATCGCTATTGACGATCGGTGTCGGCTACTTGGTGTGCGATTGTGCACACACGACCAGCTTAATAAGCAGATCATGATTCAGACACGGTGAATGTATCGGACACTGCGGTATGAAATTTCTTTTTTTTTTATATACATCGTTGTCTCTCGAGTCGCATTTACATCCTGAGAGATACTTCATTAAACCTCACAACCGCCATCGATACGTGTGATATTAGTCGGAGAGGACGAGAGGTCGCCACGAGGTGCTACCAGCACCACCGCTTTTGACAAGCGTACCTTTGTCGGAGGTCGAAGGTCGCAACCACGCCTTTGCAATACAATGAAATAGGGATGGGCCGAGTCACCTCTAGATCAGTCCCATCATCCCTCCGCGCCCATACAGGGGAGGAACCGATGGTGGCTACCCATTAAGGTGTGTGCTGATGATATTCGAGCACACGGAGTCACCTCCAATACGACTAAGATCAGAATACTTGATTTAAATGCGAGGCGAACGCGGTAAACCGGCTAAGACCTTAGGACTCAGAGGCAAATGACATGGGCTGAGTTCCATGAGTCGCTCATGGGCAAGTATTCCTGCCATCAAGCAGACATGGTTGCCCGTGAGTTCCTAGAGTCAAGCGAAAGCGCGACTATGATTGAGTATGTATGAAGTTCATGAGTTAGCCTCTCCGCCATGAATTATCATGCGGCTACTGCATACGGCTATGTCGAGATTTAAGAATGGATTTGAGATTGTCCATTCAAAGGGTGATCAGGATTCGCTTATAGACATGGACTCTATGGTTGGGATGGCCATAACCATGTAGGGAGATGATGCACTGAGCACCGTGGATGCGGTGCCGTTGGCAAGAGGCAAGGAGAGAGTCAGATCTTCCGGGGCCTCGAAAGAAGCAGAAGGCTTCTAGTTCACGGGTTCCAGAGTCATGGCTATCCGTGCAGGATCATCAAATGTCACGCCAGGGCAGATGGTGTGCTACCATTGCCAACAGCCTAAACATATGAGAAGGGATTGCCCCAAAGATATCTCGTGGTTTCAGACGCAGCCCTGGGCCACGTGGGACAGAGCGGATAAGTATATCCACCCCCTTAGTGCAATGGGGGAGCGCAAGACGCCCGTGGGCCACACGAGCACCTCCCGTTATACGTGCTGCCAGAGTGCCGGACACGGACGAGGCAGAGATGGGCCCACGTGGACGCCAAACACATGGCACCACCACCATCACCGACTAAGCCCGCTGAGTGCCTGGCCATACAGGTAGGTTCTTGCTATCTCGCCTATGGGCAAGAGTGCGCAACATTTGATTCCTCGGTGCTTCGCATTCATTCATCGCCATCAGCCGTATGGTCGGGCTTGGGAGTCGAGGCCTGAGGAGCCCTCACGTGAGCCCTCCCTAGGGCCAGGCGAGGATGGTGACGATATGTCGACGCTATGGCGCCATAAAGATCCTCAGATTCCCGCCTTCTACAATGACCTGAGGGTCATGGACATGTCGAGTCTCGACGCGCCATCCCTGATAGATTACTGACTAAGATACGTATCGCCATCTATTGTGAGCGCAGGAGGGGTCACCGCTTACTACTACACACGTGGACGATACTGTTACACTCTTCGTGGGGACAAGCATGATATTTCTCAGCCCACTACGAGTTCGTGTGTCATAGATGAAGAATGTTTATTGAAGTAAGCCTTACCCCCGAGGACGGTGACACCGGATCCTAGATCTACCTCTGAGTAGTCTACTTATATGAGGATGTTTTTCCTGATTTAGCAACCTGGATTACCCCGTAGGTTGTGGTAGACTTCTATATCAGAAGTTACACCCCGGTACTTCGTCATCTCTATACTCCGCAGACAGATGGCACCGCTGTCTCCAAGAGCTCAAGGTCCAGATATAGAGTTAATGTGGACAAGGATTCATTAGACCAAACACTTCACCACATGGGGGCGTCCGCTTTATTTCCTTGTCAAGAAGAAAGACAGGACCCTTTAACTGTGCATTGACTACCGACAGTTGAACAAGGTTATGATCAAGAATCGGTATCCCAACCGAGGATTGATGACTTATTTGATCAGTTGAGAGGAGCGCGAGTCTACTCCAAAATAGACCTTCGCACCGGGTTACCACTTCAATGGTGGTTAGGAGACAGATATATACCTGGGAGACAATTGTCAGACGACATGGGCACTGAGTTTACGGTGATGCCCACTTTGGTTAACGAATGCACGAGGCGGCATTCGTGGGTATCATGCGTAGGGTTCAATACTGTTGGATCGGTTGTCGTGGTCTTCGTGGATGACATTTTGATCTACTCGGTCGGAGAGAGGGAGCATGAGGATCAAGCGAGGATGTTTTCGGTTCTTTGAGAGACCATCAATTTATCGCTAAAGTTCGGTAGAGTCTGCGAGTTTGACTTCTTGAGGTGAGATTTTACAGGACACGTGGTGTCGACTTGCAGGCGTGTCGGTGGATGAGAAGGTCAGTGCATGATGAGTTGGGAGAGAGCAAGTTAGTCTTCGAGATACGTAGTTTTGGGACCGGAGTACTACAAGAGATTCATTGAAAGTTCTTGGGTCGACACTATGTGAGATTGACCGGGAAGGAGGTCAAGTTTGATTAGGATGGCTAGATGAGGATGCGTTCCAAGAGTTGAAGAGAGGCTTGCGCCCGTCCTATCTGATAGTCGGGGGGAGAGGACGAGTACACCACAGTGTGATGTGATGCCTCGAAGGTGGACTAAGGATGTGTTGTGCAGTCAGGGAGAGTGGTGGCTTATGGTTCTGGTAGTTGAAGATCATGGCGAGAATTACCCCACACACGATATGGAGTTGGTGGCGTAGTCTTCGCCCCTTGAAGGGTTGGCGCCATGTTATATGGCGAAGTAGTTTGAGATGCCTCAAACCACAAAGTCACGAAGTATATTTTGCAATGGGGACCTCGATATGAGGCAGCAGCGAATGGATCTGGAGGATTCTAAGATTCACTGACTACTTTGCATTGCCATCAGCATTAAAGGCAAATGTGGTAAACGATGCACTCGATGAGATCCTGAGAGCAGTGGCTGAGATAGCTTCCGGGGCAAGCGGATGCTCGAGACGTAGATGAGTTTAGGCTGATAATGGCAGGCTCGAATGCGTTAAGGGAATTTAGTAGCTGCAGTCTGGTGACGGTGGTCAGAGTCCCAGGCGGGACGGAGATAGTGTCCATCAGGGGCCAGGGTATGGTGGAAGTCAGATGACGAGGGCTAGACCATCCATGACGATAGTCTTGGTATAGAGGAAGGGTAAGTGGTTCCCAGTTGTGGGTTGAAGAGGAGTCAGCAGAGATTCGCTCTCTCGATTCCTGATGCATCAATTGGCACAAAAGATGTACGGGATCTTCGCCAGCGAGGACTACGGACGGGATGAAGAACACGTAAAAGGGGACTTTGTTCGGCCGATGTCTCAACGTGTCGTAAATTAAAAGTGAGCACGAAAGCCCGGTAAAGACTCTTTCCGGCCGACAGTGGGCAGTGGAAAGTGGGAATGCGTTGATGGATTTTGTGACCCGCTTTACGGGCGCCAGCGGAGGGCATGTGTGATGTGAGTGATAGTAGGCCAGAAACTCTAAATCTGCATTTCCTAGCGAGTATGGATGACCTTCACATTGGAGGAATTCTACAGGTTGTATGTCGAATCGTCCTTTACATAGTACCAATATCCACTTAGTGTCGGATAAAGACCAGGGTTTGGGGAAAAGCTTCCAAAGGCTATGGAGCCTGCGGTGACCATGAGTCTGATATACCCGGCGGAAATGAATGGTCGGTCGAAGAGGACCGTATAGGTCATTGGAAAGGGGCGTCTTTATGAGCATGCGTCTGGATCGTAAGGGTAGTTGGGAAGAGCATTTGCCCTTAGTGGAATTACTTCTGATACGAGTTGTAGGCTGAGTATATAGATGGCACCATATGAGGCATTGTATGGGAGGCCACCATCACGGATCAGCAGAATATGTTGGGCCAGGAGTGGGGAGAGAGTTCCATCCAGTCTGATATAGGTCAGAGACACCTCAGGAAGGTGAGCTTGATCGGCGATGTCTTCTCACGGCTCAGCCGACGGAAGAGCTATCTTGATGTATGGCGCTCGGCCACTATGAGTTGAGTTGGAGGATCGATCTTCTTGAAGGTGATGGCTAAGAGAGGTGAGTCGGGGTTCGGCTAGCGGGAAAGGTATCGCGTCGAGGGTTCGTTTGGACCCTTGAGGGGATACTTGGGGGTAGGCCTTTGTGGCGTATCGAGTTAGCTACGCTAGCATCATCGAGGACGATGGAGTGGAGGAACAACAGGTGGAGTGGAGGGAGGCAGCGTGGGGCGCGAGGACCGCGATGCGGAATACCTATCCCTTCTTGTTTAGGGATGAAGATCACGCGAATTAGTCGTTTAATGCTTAAATGACTAGTTTACATGCATGGCATAGTACACGTTACGCCATGCATGTGATTTATTAATGATTGTATAAAATTTAAAATGGAAATTCTTTTAAAGGGAAGAATGTAAAACCCAGAGAAAATCCTAATTTTGAAAAAGCTATTAAAATAATGAACTAGTTTGTAAATCGAAAATTTTCTAGATCTCGGATGGCCAGAGCAAGCTTACGCCCATCGGAATCGTCTAAATCTATTCACAAATGTCCCAGAATTAGTGATTAAAGCCCAGTCAATTTTCCGCGTTTTGAGGCAGCGGGGGATTTAGTGCGGGACATGGCACGGTTGAGTGGCTCACGATTATTGCCACGTGTCGGAATGCATAGTAGTCAAACCATGAGGCCAGTGGGGGCCCACGTGGACATGTGACATCTCCTAATTGGATAGAAATCCAAAATAGATGGATAAAGAGGATAAGGTGTAATCCTATGAGTTAATAGTAGAGCAGGCGTGGCAAGCGAAAGTTATTCTCCCACTTGACCCGACTTGACTGACAGTTTGAGTGAAAAGAGAGGATTTTCAGAGAAAAGAAGAGAAAGGAAGAGATTTGAGAGAGAGGCTCATTCTCTAAAATTTTCAGTGATGAATGCTGTAGTTCCCGATGAGCCAAAGGCAAAGTTTCTCTCTGTTGCAAGAGTGCAAGGGCACCCGATTTGTGGAGTTGACAACTTAGTGTGGTCTTCTCTACTTGGGTTTATTTTAACTTAGGCCCGCAATTAAAATGGTTTTGGATAGTATGGCGTGAGTAGCCGTTTGCCAGTCGATCCCAAAAATTAGGACTGCGTCTGAAAATTTCGGGACCCATTTTGGACAGTCCCGGACTGATCTCGGGCTGAAAATGGTCCTTGTGTGCCTTATATATTTGTGTTATGACTTGATATTTGAATGACATGCAAATTGTGGTTTTGGGTGTCGTGAGGCGATAGCCATTGATTCAGTTCCAAAAATTAAGACAGATGTGATGAGGGGGCTGTCCATGGACAACCCGTATCGCGTTGGAAGCTGTTAAAAAAACGGTCGGGTTGATGGTTGGGTAAAAATTGTCCATGTTGTTTGCATAATATTACTTAAATTGTTGATAGCCTATGTGAGCTAATTTTGATGTTATTGCTATGAATAAATAACATGTGGTTAGTATGTGAATTTTGTTAATATATACATGTTTGATATATATATTAACATGAATTGTTTGGAAATGACATAATGCATTTCATATGCACCGGGGCATCCTAGAATGGTAGGTGTGAGTGCATGACAAATAAAATCGGAGGGTTGTCCAAATGATGAATTCTTTTGTAAAATTATTAAAATAAAATTTTATCGGAAGTTGTCCGAAAAATTGTGTTGGGAAAATTGTCAACAATTCACATCGGGCCCATGAATTGTTTCGAAGGATTCTGCGACAAATTCACCTCGGAGGATTGTCCAGCGTATTTATAATAGGAGAGTTGCCTACAATTCAAACAAATATTTTTGTTTGGAAAGCGATTCATTACATGGCGTAAGCGTGTGTGAAGTCGGTGAGAATTTCGAGACATGAAGTTAGACATGTAGATATTGATAAGATCAATGCATTTTGTTTGAATGTGTTTGATTGTCATTACCAGCGTACGCCAGGTGAGGAGTAGCGTAGCAAGAATTATTCGCGGGCGTTATTTACCATCGAGAAAATTATTTGGTATATAGAATTCTGTTCGGAAAAGCAGCGCTCACTGGTGGCGCTTTTAAGAAGAAAGTCTGGATTATGGCTTTTGATATGTATTTTCATAAAATATGTATTATAATTTTTAATTTTAATATATGTTCGTATTAAGAGTATATAATAAATCTTGAAACTATAGTAACCTAGTTGAAATTCTATCTTTATTAAATATCGTGTAGGTCAATGTGGTCATTTTTACTCATGTATGGAGTCATGATATAGGGACAGCATGCAGGTTTCCATGAGTTGGTAGTCAGCTGGAGATACGAGGAAATGGGCGTCCTGAGTCCTAATTAATAAATATAGTTGAAACATTATATAACTAAAATAACTATTAACTAAATAAAATAATATAATTAATTAACTAAAATTATATTACTCACAAATTCAAACTAAATAAAACTATTGCAAAAATATAGATTATAGTATAAAATGTTTCAAACATTATATAACTAAGAAATAAGATTATAATAAATAACTAAGTTTGAAACATTATATAACTAAATAACTATTAACTATTCTAACTAATATAATTAATTGACTAAAATTATATTATCAAATTAAACCTATAATAAAACCATGAAATGCATAAAAATATAGATTATATAAAATGTTTCAAACATTATATTATTACTAAAATAAAGATTATAGTAAATAACTAAAGTTTGAAACATTATATAACTAAAATAACTATTAACTAAATAACTAATATAATTAATTAGCTGAAATTTATATTATCAATTAAAAACTATAATAAAACTATGATATAAAAATACTAGATTATATTCTTCAACACAAAATAAACTAAGATACATCCCAAAAATAAAATATGCATGTAACTAATTGTATTTCAAAATTTCTAAAAATAAGATTATAGTATAAAAATATTTGAAACGTTATATAACTCAAATAGATATAGTAAATAACTAATATAATTAATTAACTAAAAATTATATTGAATTAGTAATATAATTAATTAACTAAACATTTATTACAAGATTATTAATATATTTATATACTAAGAAATATCATATAAAATATCTAAGTAAAAGATCTAAATTTCTATGATCACATAATTATGATTGTTTAATAATAAGATGTGTAATGTCAAATTTCAAACATTATATCCAACATAAATTTATTTATTATCAAATTAAACAAAAATAAAAACTATAGTATAAAATATTTATTATAACTAACAACCAATAAAACTAAATAAAAATAATATAAAAACAAAAATTAATGAGCAGGAAATAGCATCCTTAATTAAGATCTTCTAAAAATTAGGATAAAAACGAAGAAAAAAATTATTTGAGGTAAAAATGGAGCTTTAAATGTGGATGAATGAGTTTGAGAATTAAAGTGTATGATTTTGGGGTATTTATAGAATTTTTAGTCAAGAAATAGTCGTTGGATTGTCAGCTTAGTTTGTGATTTATTTACAACCGTTGAATTTGATTTTCAATTAAATCTGGCCAGATTGGATAAATCGTATATCAGATTTTAAGATCATTTGAATGGTGTGAATCAACGATTTAAAATCAACGATTAGATAAAAAATATAGTCGTTGAATTCTTAAAAGACAAATGAAATAAGACGTTATATCAACGAGAAGCAATCGAGGTGAGGATTGGCGCTTTTTTTCAAATTGTCGATTTTTCGATATTTTCATTTATTAGATTTTTTGGAAAAATGCGCTCCTTGACGCGATGTAGTGGTGCGATTTGCTGATGGAAAAATGTTGTTCTGATTTTTCGGTAAAATCGTGATTTATCGATTTTCTCCGATTTTACCAGTAGATTATTTGTTGCAAAAATCTTGCAGTGAAGCCAGATAAGCAAAATTTTTCGACGATATTTCGATTGAAAAATCCGATTTTTTTGTCAATGAGTGGAGTGATACAAGCAACATCATCGTTCTTCTTAATGATGATGATGGTGTTGTGTTGAAAAAAGAAAAGAAAAGAAAAGTAAACAGAGTAACAAATCTCTGATATGGTTTATAACTGAAAATCGAGATTCATATCATCACCGTGAATTGGTAGCTAATTTTCTTTCATGTCTTACGTGATACTACTGCAAGTGTCGTAATAATATTGAGGCACACCACACCAAACCAAACCATTTGCTCCTGCTGGTTCCAGTCATATTCTCCTTCTACTTCTCATCAACTGGTTAGAAGTTCAGCAGACCCAAATTTCTTCCTTAACTCAACTGAATCAACACTGTCCCAATAGGCAATAACAACAACAAATTGATTTTTTTATCTCTACCTTCCCAAATCTATTGATTCAACACCTAATATATATGGCACCAGAAGTTCAGCCACAAGGCACAGTGTTATTATTGGTATATATTAAGACTTTATATAAGATGAATGACAGCAAAGATGCATCACAGTAGTAAAATAATATACAAATATTATTTTACATGTCAAGCACTGCTCTATTTATTTTTCAATCTTTTTTTTTCACATTCATTTACTTTTATATATTAAAGTTGCCCGTTATTTTGGCCCTTTTAATCAAAGATCCCTTGGGAAATTTATAGCAAAAGATAATCAGAAAATTTTCAGGGGGAGAAGAAGGAGAAAGAGAAGAGTAGCGGGAGAGCGTCCTTCGGGGTCGATCTTTGACGCATGCGGCGAGGGAGGTTGTGCCATTTTTTGATTTGGTAATCCAGTTATTTTTTTTTTTTTAATGGTTCCAATTTCTCATCCGTCGTTTGTGTTGCCTTCTCTCTGAATTGAATTTATTTTTGTTGAAGGTCTTTTAGGGTTTGGGTTGAATATTTGGATTTTTGGATGAAGCCACGATTCCATCTCCTTTTATCTATTCATCAGCCACAAAAATTTTCCTTGTCCTAACCCAGTTTTGATTCCAATTCCTGTTTTCTGGTGGCGAACGATCATGGATCGAGTCAGCAATCCTGCTCGTCTCATGATAGTGTCAGATCTTGATCATAAAATGGTTGATCATCACGATTCCGAGAAACTTTCCTTGCTTAGGTTTAATGCCTTATGGGAAGCCAACTACGACATGATTCTCAACTTAAGGTCACTAACCCTTTACAAACAGTTGAGAAAAGAGAAACCCATGTTAACGCCGAATATAACGATAATGTCTGCTGGAACTGAAAGACGTCCTCAGCGGAGAGGAAATAACGATGTGTATCAGGACCATAACAATGATAACCCTTCTAAAGCCATAAATATCCCGAAAAGATGAGTTTTATGGCTCTGTGGGTGAAAGCTTGTTCAGTCTAGGAGAATATGAACAAAACAATTGCATCCAAAAACAAGTGAAAGGATCTCAACTTTAGACTATTTGAGAAAAGGGGTGTCGCTAGTAAATAACTGCTTAATGTGTGAAAGGAGGAGAAATCCATTGATTGCTTGATTCTACATTGTGTTATAGCTGGTTTTCTTTGGTCGTTGGATTTTTCCTTATATGGTTTGCATTTGCTGATGCGTTCTGAAGTTGGGATGATGATGCCAAGTTGAAATAGGGCTCGAGTTGGAAATAGGTGGAATAAAGCTTGATTAGTTGCCCCTTTGTGTCTTTTCTAGACCATTTGGCATGAAAGAAATTGATTCGCTAAATCTACCATCCTTTATGGATATTGTTACGTCCCATTTATAGGGAACGCCTAAGTCTTTGATTGATTTATTGGTTTGGTGCTAAGTAATTGTTGGGCATTTTTTTCCCTTTGTTTGCCAGTTCTCCTTTCTTTTCTCACTTGGTTCCCTTAGTATACTCCTAGCGTACTTCGGCAAGCTTTAGCCTTTTTGTTTCATACCAGCCTCTATATTTTATATATTGTTTCCTTATCAAAAAAAGGAGAAGAAGAATGGTTGACCACATTTGCCTTTACTACTTTAAAGTAATCATCTTTTGACATTTTATTTACTCTATTTGGAATGGAGTAGGTGATACACTCCTTAGTGAGTGAGGAACCCCCTCATGAATTGGCATAGATCCTTTGTAGGGAAAAAGGGGTAGAGAACTTTTGGAGCCACTCCCTCATCCCTATTTTAGATTATATGGAAGGAAAGATATAAGGGAGTGTTTCTAAAATATAGAAGTGGATCAAGCAATCAAACGATAATTTATATGTATTCTTGTTTAGTGGGTTAGAATGTGCATGGGAAATTGTTCTTGGTTCATGATATACTTTATTAACTGGTTGAGCTTATACAATGTGTGGGAATCGTTTTGTATATCCATCTACTTTGCAGTTTGCATAGTCTTTTGATTCCTGCCTTTGCATGCACCATGTATACTTTAATGCTTATTTTTATTAGACACTGATAAAAAGAGAGGAAAGAAGAAGAACTACTCTTATTGAGGTAGTTTATGAGAAAATAAACTTGCTTTTGCCCTTTTAATTGAACCACCTTGTCAAGCTAGAAGGGGGAAAACAAATTGAATTTCTTCTTAACAATGCCTTTTCTTCTAGTGTGTTTCTGTTTCTTGATCTCTTCCCCCGATTCTTGGCCTTCCAACATCAATCTTTAGGTCTATCGCCATGTATTATTTGATTGCATTCTTTAGTTTTATATCTTATTACTTGTTTGACTAGAATGTTACATCCTTTATTCACATTTCTGCTGTTGTTTGGAGTTCGTTGGTGGTTTAGTGGATTAAGTCACTTGCTCTCCTATTGTGTAAGAATGATCACACTTGTCAGCATTTGTATCCAAGTATTTTTCTGCTCTGACAAAATGAAACAAATGATGTGCTGGCAGAAAAATGTGGAATTTGACAATGTTACTCTGCATCCTGTGGGCTGTCAGCCTTCTTTATGGCGAGATGTTGGCATTTTGGGTACCATCTACATGGTCTTGTTCATGGCCTCCTCTTCTCCGATCCACATCCTTATCCTCGGTAATAGTTAATGAACTTGGGAGCTTCTGAATTCAAACTGACACCACTTCCATGCTAATAATATAGTTGTTTGACATTTTCTGAATCTAATAAATGGAAAACTTTCTAAAATCTTGTGATTAATGTGTGCCATGGCCATTGATGGTTTTTGGAATTTGTGATGTTTTTTCTTCCTTTCGCAATGTATTGTATCAGTCATATGCATTTTTGCTAGTTCAAACCAATCTGGATCTTCAAAAGCCTGACTGCATAGGGTTCTCATTCTCAAAGGTTATGATTTAAAGTGCTGCCTCTGATACTATATAATGTAATAAAACTCAATTATTGAAGGGTTTGGGTGTCTATAAATTTCCTATCTTGTTTTTTGTTCAATTAAAGAGGTTATGTGGCATTTCTTAGCTTTCACAGAAGTTACCTATAGCCTGGAAAACCTCATAGACCAAACCAAAGGCATGATTAGGAACTCAAATCCCCTGTATCAAGTGACCCAAGTGGTCTTGGCCACAAGGGCCCATGGTTTGCCCAATTTAAAGGGGGAAAAGGACCATGATAGTGCAAAAAAGGGAAGAAATTAGTAGAAGTAAAGAAAGAATAAGTCAATGACAGGATTTGAGTAAAAAGTGTTTTTATCTGTATTGTATTAAACTTCTACTATGATAATAATCCATGCTTATGTGGAGGCAAGCATGTCTAGGTGCTAACAATTAATTTACTCGTAATGTTAGGCAGTGGAAGCACAACATCCAGGTAATTTTGTGAAAGTCGCTGTTGTTGCAGATCCGCAGGTGAATGTCTTATATTTCAGTTTCTTTTCCCTTTCTATCTCTACATTATATTCTGATCTAGATTTCTCATCTTTATCAGCTCATGGATAAAACCTCTCTTCGTCTTCCACCAAAATCTCTTGCTCTTGAGATTTCACAGTTCTACACCGACTTGTTCATGCGCAGAGCATTTCTTTCATCTATTTTGCCTTTAAAGCCTGATGCCATTTTGTTTTTGGGTGATTATTTTGATGGGGGCCCCAGTCTGTCGGATGAAGAGTAAGGGCAGAGGTTTTCTTGATACTTGGAACTAACTATTTTCAAATAAATAAAGCAAGCATTTCAAATATGTTGCTTATACTAAAAGGGGGAAAACATTTCAATTAGTTATTTTTTTCCATGTCTTAATATCTATTCCATGTGGCTCCTTTATGTATTGTACATAACTTTTGCTTTGGCTGCCACTGTATTTTACTGTCAAACAATCTTGTATGCAATATTTTAAACCGTCTTTTTTGTTTATTTTCTACTTTGGAATGCACTTAACGTTCTTTAGCTGATCAGATGGAAGGAATCTTGGAGTCGCTTTAAACATATTTTTGACCTAAAGACTCTAGGAAAAAGAAACATCCAAGTATGCTACCTGAGTGGAAATCATGATATTGGCTATGCAAGTGTCCTCTCTCATAAGCCAGAGGTATGTTGGTCTACATCCCAGCAATATTCACTGAGTTCTCAAATTTAATGTTCTTTACTTCCTTTTCGATGTTCATTATATGTTCAAACTTGAATAAACTAATTAAAAACTATGTTGCATGCACTAGTGCTGGTTTAGGGTGTGGTGTATGGGTGTTTGTTCTTTCAAAGGAAAGAGATTGCAACTGGACTGGTGAAGGCCTTAAGTGTTCAGGGAAGGGCCTATGGATAAGATTGATTGGACTCCATTGCAATTGTGGGGCAAGGACTTATTTTAGAGGGTGGGTGATGCTTGTTGAGGTTTTGTGGATGTGGACGCAACAGTACAATGGATGAATGGACTAGAATTCTAGTCAGCTCCAATGGAAGGGGAGGGTCCTTGAGAACTTGCATGGTGGTGGTAGCGTCCTCATTCTTCGTCTTTGCGTTAGGCAGGAGATCCCACTGTGGCTGTTCGTGGTTGTCTCGAAGGAGGGTTGCTGGGTAATGGAGATTAGGGATGATCATGAAAGGAGGCCACAGGGAGCATGGATATTGAGGTTGGGAAGTATGCAAAATCATTGGAGCTGCCTAAGGATTTGCATGTTGCCCAATTTTTAGTTGGCATCGCATCTTTTTCTGCCTACAGCAGAGATTTGGAGGCTGGTGGGCAGGTTGAGCAAATGGTCTTTAGACCTCTTGTTTGGCTTGAGTGGGGCTGGTAGGCCAAGTGGTATCAAGGTCTCTTTCTCCTACAGGATGAGAGGTGGGAGGCCTTGAGGTCCTTTCGCAGTTCTTGATATTTGGTTTGCTAACTTATCCTGAGGCTGATAAGATAACCAAAATACAAGGGCCTCTTCAGTAAATGTTTCTTAACACAGTTCCGAGAAACGGTTTTTGGGAATAATAAAATCTATTTGAAAGCTTAAACGTTTTTAACCTATTTTTAATATTTTCAAAATATGTTCTATAAACAATTTATGTCTACTGTTTTATTTTTAATCATTCTACATGTTCATATAATTATTTTTCAGAATAGCCCTTCAAAGAAACAAGTGATAAGAAACAAAGAACAATTAAAATATGTTCTCTGAAAACAATATTTGATTGTCAAACGTGTTTTCCTAATCTTTTGTTCTGGAAAAAAAAAATCGTTCTCGAAAACAAATGCCAAACAATCCCCAAGTTTCTGGGTTTTTTTTTTTTTTTTTGTATCTGAAGAAAATATCACATATCGTCATGAAAGTTAGGATATATATATATATATATATATATATATATATATATCACACACACACAAACACATTCTGATGTGTATTCTTTGTTGGCTATATATTTGTCACTTCATTTTTCTTGTTCGCTTTAACCAAATATGAGAAGCCAGTGATCTCCTCCCTAAGCTAATTTCATGAAAATAAAGTTTTCAAGTTAAGGTGATAGCATGACTTACAAAAGGGCCCAACCTGTTGATTTGCCACACTAGAGGAAATTTATAGAGCCTTGGTGCTTAGTGGTGGGTGTTAGGCTTGGTTCTTTTCACTGGGTTTCATGTGCCATTTGGCAGATTTTTTTAGCTAAAAATGGTGCAATTACTTTAAAAGATTTCTTGGGGATGTCATGCCTCATTGTGTTGGTTTGTTTGCGATGGAAAAAAAAAAGTTTGTTATATTCCATGCATGAATCGTTAAAGCACCCAGCTCATAATTGGCTTATTCATAGGTTCAGTTGTTACTGAATACACACCAATATTTCTTTCTTGTTTGTCAGCTTTTGTTTTTATCCTTGTACAGGTTGTCAAGCGCTATGAACAAGAATTTGGTATCAGGAACCACCGATTTACTGTTGGAAAAGTAGAGTTTGTTGCTGTTGATGCTCAAACTCTAGATGGTACATGAACGATTAACTCTTTAACTCTGGTCTTTGATGCCCTTTTTCCAATTATGGGATCATTTCTGGAATTTGCTAGCACTATAGGCTGTTGGTTGTTTACCTTCTGAAATGACAAAGGCATGTTTGTATTTGAACAACTTCATCTGCTTGACAAAAAATGGGGAACAAAAGAACTCAGAAGTTTTTAGGCTTAGTGGTCAAATGCATGGTTTTAAAAAGAAAACAGCACAACTAAGACGCCAAAGTGTCCTATGACTTAGATGCAACCAATGATTTAAAAACCAGACTGAACTGCCTACTTCAACTGGTTGAAATAGGCAGAGGGAGCATTGTACAAGCCATCTGGACCTTGATATGGTCCAATTCCCCTCTTGAGCCAGAGGGAGCATTGTACCAGCATTGAATCAGATGTCATGGTGATTGGACTGTCAAATTGGCCCAAACCAAAGATGGTTCATTTCACTTCCATTCCTCCATGGCCCAAAGGGCTGGATAATACAATGGATGAATTCATCTTCTTAAATTTCTGGTGTGGGACCTATATAGTAGTTAATTTGAAGAAAAATCAGCATTGAAACATTCTAGCAGAGGTCTTCCACCTTGGACTGCAAATTCAAGGTAAGAGTGGACAACCAATCCGCTTCTATTCTGTTTGTGTTAAGATTTGTGAAAAGGATACACAAAATATATATGTTATTTAAAAAATCCTTATAATAATAGATATGGAAATGTTACCTATCAAAAAATTAATAAATATTTAAATGTTGGTCTAGTGCAAGAGTATCATACAAGATCCTTAAATTAAATACTGTACTGCTATTAGAAATATAATAATATTATTCAAAATGTTAATACATTTGTATAGGAGATGAAAAAAATAAATATTATTGTTCTTAATTTTAGATATACTTTTAATTCCTCAAAATTATTTTTAATTTTAATCAAAATATATATTATATATTATATATTTAGAGCATTACATATTCAGCCACAATACAACCACCAATTCGACCATTGAACTATGTGTTATTAATATTTCTGATTCAATATTTAGTCTAGTTTTTAAAACATTGGTCTCAATACAAGGCATACGGAATTGTGACCAGGATGCATTGATTTTATAAAGTATGATTCAAAATCTGATATAATTAATAAAAATTTTAGATTGCAAAGATCTAAACATTCAATAAAAAAATAATAGAAATGTATGAATTTGAATTTACAAAAAGGCAAGGGAAGCTTATTCAACAAAGCTCATGTCTCAACAATTAAAGAGCAATAACTAGGGAGTGGTTGTATCTTGAGCCTAAGCATGCTTAAAGCGCATCTTTTAAAACTACAGTCAAATATATCCTTCATTCTTGCTTAATGTCAGCTAAGGGTGGTTTTGGTGCTTAGTAAGTTAAAACAATGATTATTGAGAAAGTAGTGCTTTCAAAATTAAAGAAAAAGGAAAAGAAAAACTTATACCCTATTTTGAACCAAATTAAGAAATCACTTGATGTTTAAATATATTTAGCAAACTGCTGACTGAGGATATGCATAACAATTGATGGTATAATATTGCATGAAGAAGATATTCTGGTACAATGATGTCAGGTGATAGCATCCGTTGAGGATGATATAATGTTCAGATGATTAAGAATTAATTGACATTGATAATCTTGGATGATATTAAAGTGCCTATGCAGCACTATTAGCACCTTCATGCTCAATTACCATTTGGTTGACCTCAACTTTTATATATTGACTTATGGAACAAATTGATCATTCAAATAATACCTGAACTGTTGATGGCTATGATCTAGCTACAGTAATTAAATTCATGCATAAGTTGATTCCTGATGGGGGCATTTGTTTGGCTGTAAAAATAGCTGGTGTGATGAATACTACTTTGTTTTGGAGCATATAAATGATCCTACTTTGTTGCTTGCTTTGATCTGTTAGCATAGACACAAATGTCATGGTTTCTTTTACTTGTTGAGAACCAATTGATCTTTGCAGTACAAAGAGTTTGGTGTTTTAAAATCAAGTGGACGTTTCATCTGCAGGGCATCCACAGGGAAGCTTTACCACTGCATCCTGGGATTTTATTAAAAATGTATCCATGGGTATGAGATATTGCCTTGTTTTACTTTTATCTTGTTATACGAATGCTTTCTGAAAGTTTCAGGAAAAAATAATCATAAAAATCTTTGAATGTGTCTAGATGTTGACTTAAATCCAAGGGTTCTATTAACCCATATTCCGCTGTATCGACCAGACTGGACAACTTGTGGTCCTCATCGTAACTCCCCAATCATTAATCAGGTACTGTGATTCTGCAGTGACCTTGAAAGCGTATTCTCCTTGATAAATTTCACTTTTTTCTATGTATATGTTATTGGTAAGATTATCACATCAGACACAATTGTGATTGGATTTAAGTCATTCAATCAGAACTTAACTTGCTCTAATTTCTTCACGTTCAGAGAGTTTCTCGTTCTGTTCATGATCAAGAAATAGTGTAAGCTTCCTGTCTGACTTCTTCAGCAATTGTCACATTAAATTTAAATTAGTTTTGTACAGACTGACTTGCGAAAATGGGGAATTCAGACTGATGGTTAATCCCAATCAGACAGGTACCAGAATTATATAACTGAGGAAAAATCAAAGTACCTGCTGGACATACTCAGACCTGTAGGTTTTCTTTCCTCTCCTTGATTCATTCTGTAATCAGAAGGGAAAAATTATTAAACAAAATCGATATATTCCTTAGTTGATGTGTTCCAAAACACTGCTTTTAATGGTGTGGCAGTGGAATAAATACTTGTAAACATTGGCTGAACAGTGGCTATTTTTCTTGAGACTAGAGGATCATGTTGCACATCACTTGGACTTGCTAAGTTGGAGCACTTGTCCTGGGTGCAGGTACTTATCCTGTCTGGTCATGATCATGATCAGTGTACAGTCACCCACATGTCAAAACATGGGCCTATAATGGAGGTTGGTGTCTGATAGTGAGGTAATAGGTGAATTTGCAGTTGATGATGGTTTGGATAACATTCATTCAATTGGTCAAACTGTGCAGCATACTGTGGGGACTATAAGTTGGCAGCAAGGGAATTTGTATCCATCTTTCATGCTATTATCTGCAACTAATGATACATTTCAAAATGACTCCAGTCTACAAAATGCAGTCTCCACCCAGCTGTGCTTTCTTCCCATGCAAACACATATTTATATATGGTAATTCACCTTCTTGATGAATAACAGTCATGCTTTTTGTTAGACTCTTGTTCTGAACTACATTGCCCAAAACATTTCAGGTATCTTTCCCAGTTTGTTTTTACCCTTCTTGTCCTCCTCCTCTGGCCAACAAATGGCTTGGGTGTTTGGTGCTACTGTAGGGGTTTCATGGAGTATACCAGAAGTCTAATGAGCAGTAACATCTTCAGAAGTGGAGCAAAAGAAAAAAATGAAGATGAGAACTGTGAGTACGAAATGATTTGGGATGCAGAAGGATCCATGCACCTTGTCAAAAAAACCTCTGAGGCCCCTCTTACATGCTCAAGTGGGAGGAGTTTGTCAGAAAGGTGAGCTTAGGTTGTTCATTCTCACTTTGTGGTAAAAGTGAGAGCTTAACGTTGTGCTGAATCTACCTTATGCGCATGTTCTTATGCAATGTCATAAGAGTTCTGTTTGCATATAAAATAACATATCCCTGGCTAAGGGATGTGATGGACCTGCACAAAATCACATACCAATTCTGGAACAGTAGGCATACATGAATTAGGGCGACTTCAAATGGTTTTGCATGAGTAAATCATCTTTTGAATAACTGTTTGCACATATTTTCTGTTTTTTTTTAATAAAACACGTGTTGGAGAATAGTAAGCTTAATAAGATGGTGCAGGCTGTTATCCCTAGGGCCCTCTTGTCCACCAAAAGGTGTCTCAGCAGTAATGGGCAATTCAGTAGTAGAAGAAGGTGCTTGAGTTACATTGAGATGTTATATATGAGTTCTCTTATAAAAAAAAAATGTTATATATGAATTCTGCTGTAGGGGTAATGCTGTGATGCGGTCAACAGCTAAAAGGCATATATCTTCTCAGGAGATGGAGCTCTCCACGGCTGTGGACATGAACATAGATGTGGAATTGGATGTGATGGCAAAATTACCACACAGAGCAAGTAAATCAAGGACAAAGAAGGTGATCCGTAGGTTAATTCTTACACTTCGAATGCTTACAGTCATTGCTGCTGTGAACGTCCCACTTTACATGATGTTACTTTTCAAGGATTGGACAGACCAATAATGTCAAAGCTGAATGTATTAGTGTGGTTCTTTGGTTGGTTCCTTGACAACACCAAAAAAAAAAAAAGATCCGTTACTATAGCTGAAGGCCTGTATGAAATTCACGCAGTTAAGCCTAGCAAGGCAATCGCTGGATGAGACATTTTCTTCCACTGGACTTGCTATTTTCACTTGCTATTTTCATGCAACTCGATTCTGAATATTGATGGGGTTAATGCTGCCAATAGTTTGTTCACCTTGTGAGTGTAAGCGCTACTGAGGGTATCTGACCCCACCTTGTGGAGGCATGGGTTTAATTGTTTCGATAGTATGTATATTAAAGGTGGGATCAAGGATGATGACACATGTATCATGTAAGTTCATGGGTTGGATGTGGAAAAACTTTATGATTGGCAGCTAGTGCTAGTGTTTGTTTGATTATTATGCAATTCTGGGAATCAAAGATTGCAGTAACCATGGGGGGAATATGCCTGTTTTTCTTTCCATTTTCGTAGCTTTTGTCAAATTTTTGCCAAGCCCTTGTGATCAGGGTATGTGGCAACTTCTTATGCCATATGCAGATGTAGATGTAGATGTAGATGTAGATGGTGATCATCAGAGGTACCTACCCGCCCAACAACACGCATGAATATTGATTTTTATTTATGGTGGGAAAAGTACCTTCTACAAACTGTTTAGGTAGCAGTTGGTGACATATATCATATATGAACTCGTACCTCATTCAACCTCTACCAACTCCTTGCCACCGATGGTACAAGCATGGGAAAGCTAATAGTGCTATCTACATGTCACATGTCGGGTGTTTTTTTTTTATTGGTAAATATGTTTGGGGGTTCTTCTTTATTTAAGGGCAACAAATCTGAATCGGTATATGTTAAAAGAAACAAACAAATTAAGGTTTTGAAAATCAGAATAGCGTAATCCTCCCCAGATATACCGAATATGAAACTGAACACGAATAAGGTTCTATTACTTGGAATAAAAAAAAATGTCAGAAACATGTTTTCTTGCAGCTATATTGTGTACTTTGATATTGAAAATGTCAAGTAAAATCACTTGAAACATATTGAAATGGTTATCTTGAGAATAATAAAAATTATATATAATATATTTTTCTTAAAACAGTTTTGAAAAATGCTTTAAGAAATAATGTCCAATAGGGATCTAAATGCTCAATAATTCGAGGATCTCCCTTGAAATATGTTACATAAATTTGAAAAATATTATAAACATGATATGACGAATTTGAATTTGAAGTTGAACGCGGAATGGAAGGTTGAATTCCAATACCCTTGTTACTTAAATCGGGAGTTTCTCTTCCGGCATGATATTAAGAGCACATAAAAAAGGCAACTATTTGGTACCACCATAAGAAAACTGACTCAAAACAAGTTGGTTATTTGAGAGACATTCATTCATATATCAGACCAGACATCCAGAATGATAGATAATACTAAATGCATACAAACCGCATCTACTAAGAGAAACCAACCGTGCACCATGTTCATGTTTGAAGTCAGCATCACAAACCAAGGAAAAATTAACAGAAAAAATAAGTCTTCCTAAACTCTTCTTTTTGTGGTGTGGTGTGGTGATATACTACCAAGAACTATAACAGAAAGGATTCTCATACCAGCCAATTACATGACATCATTCATAGGGGGTGGGGTGGTGGAAAAAAGAAATTACCTACTGTTGGCTTGTTTTTTGCTTGGCTTTCTCAATAAGAGGTTTCAACTGCTTCTTTTCAGCAAGAATCTTGAGAAAATTAAATAAAAAGGGAATGTAGTTGTGTTTCCTGCGGATGTTCTCTGTTCTCCACTTCTTGAATTTTTCCTCCTCCATCAATATTTTCTCTGTTGCACCCTCAATTCCAGCATTTACTTCTGATAAGGATTTATTCAAAGCTTCAATGTTGTTATCATCCACCACTCTCTCTGATTGCAAGGCTGCCAGCTGGTGCAGAATATGTTCCCTCCTCTTCTGCAGCTCTTTCAGCTCACCAGTATATATATCTTTCCTATTCTTTATGATAGCCATCAGGTTAAATCTGATCTCACTTCTGGAGTATCTCTCAATGCGTTCCTGAATCACTGGTTGCACCATACGCACCCACTCTAAGTCACCTTGTCCAACAGGGCATTGACCGAGGCTAATAGGCCCCTCCTTCAATCCATCCAATTCATACAGAATGCCATCAACTGTTAGATAGCTTATGAAATGGTACACATCATCATCTTTCCCAGCAGCCTTCTGCTCCTCTGGAACAAAGGGCTCAGGTCTTGCAAAACTGTTATGGGCTGTTCTTATGGCTTCACTGTTATTGATAGCCAACCCTTTGAGTTCAGGTGGGAAGTTCTTTGTGAATTCTTTTAACATTGACAATTCTGGACCAATGTCAACATCTGGACTGTTCATGAGAATAGACAAGATTGCTTGGGTTGCACATGCATTGTTAATAACCTATGACAGACAGAGACACAGACAGAGACACAGACAAAGACAGAGAAATTAAAGTAGATGTGTGAATCACAGGAGTGAACACAGTTATTATTATGCTCCAACAACAACAAATTTCAAGCAAACTCACCTGACTGGCAAAAAATAAATTAGGGTTTGGGTCCTTGATTACAAGACGGTCATCCTTTTCCCCTGGACGCCACTTAAAAAGGAAAATCAATCCATATACTGGCCTGAGGAAAGAATTGAAAAAAAAAAAAAATCACATATAACAACAAAAAATGTCCGCAATGTGTAAGTAGGAGAACAAATTAAGTAGAAGACAGCTAGAATAGAACTGACCGAAGATGGCTCAGAGAATCCAGATCCAGTGAATACAACTCCTCAACCTGATCAAGGCACATATAAAATGGTCCATAAAATAGTGTGCTTGCATAAGAAAAAAGAGAAACCAAGATGTCTCAAAAATGAAAAAAGTTGCCTCTAATACAATCAGTTCCTTCTAATTCGATATCAAACAATAACTGCAACCTCTCTCATTTCGTCTGGCAAACACAAACGAATACACAAAAAAAACACTAAATCCACAAGTTCAAACACAAAAAAACTAATTACAGAACTTAGGTCTGGGAACTGAGAAGCTTCAAAGCATCTATGGCAACACATCGGAAGCTTTGATCACCAAAGATCATGAGACTACAGGACAGAACACTTTTGGACATCAACATGTTGAATAAAACTGATTTCTAAAAAGTTTCACATCCCTTTCTTTCCAAATGGCCTCTAAATTGTTTCCACAACCATATATAAGCAAGCCCCTGATTGCATAAGAAAAGAGGGATCCACAGGGTGATTCACCATCTCCATGCTTGCAACTGTAGACAATATGGTATCTATGTCACTTAGTGCACAGTGCATTATCTTTAATTCAGTATGCACAGGCACTTCTTTTTTTCCAGAAATAAGTAAAAATGATTGGCAAACTATGCTAATGGGACCTTGTGATGTTTCCGGTCCATAATATTCTTCTTTTTACCAAAATGATTGCAGCAAAAAGTCTGCCAAGGATACAACTTTTTGAATAGTTGTTGACAGAAGCAATCCAATGATGATGAATTCAGCAATCTTTCCCCACAACAGACCCATATTCTCATGGAGCAGGCTCTGATATGATTAGCTACTAACATGGGAAACCTAAGAGGAATAAAAGAAGATTTGCAAAGAAACTGAAAGGAAGCAAATGTCAATGAGAAAAGAATGCTTTCTTCCAGCACAGATTCCTCTTCACATTTCCATATCAATAGCCCTAACAGCATGAACTGAGTTAAAAGGAGCATTTAAAGGAGATATGAAAAGATAAAAAGGATATCAGCATACTATGGTTTTAAGGGTAGTAATAAATATCAGTTACAGAATTCCCTCTTCATGAAGAAGAAAGAGTCTTGCATTACAATGAGGGGACAATGGTGTTGGTTTGCAGCAGACTCAATGTCCTTCGATATTCTCCAGAGGGGGTTGGTGGGAGGTTGAGAGGGGTCATTGTGGAGCAAGGTAAGGGTTTCTCCTCCTTAGTTAGCTTGGGGATATCACTCTAGGATGCCTGATGGATAAAGCCATACATGGCTTTAAGAAATCTAATTTTTGGCCTTTGGGATAGGGCAAATCGGATAAAGATGTTGTCTATTTTTTTTTAAACCCATATTTTTGTTTTGACCATAACTTTGTCGTCGCTATGGCCAAATTAGGTGATTAGGAATTTTACACAAGGTAAAGTAGACTCCCCAGAGAACAAATCTTCTTGAAATAGTTGTATCAAATTTGGACCCCGAACATGCCCGAGAAAATTTATCAGTGAGAAATTTCTGTTTTGAGTCAGTTAAGTCTGATTTTTAAGTTTCGAGCAGTTTTAATTATTTGAGTCATAAGTTGATATCATTCGTCAAATTAGTAATTCAAAATTTTGAGTAAACTAGATATCTAGAAGAACAAATCTTCTGAAATAAAAGTATGTATCAAATTTGGAACCCATTGGACCTGAAAATTCATCAAGTAAGGAACGATTGATCCTGAGAAATGCATCTCATATGAGTCCCTAAAAATGAAGTAATTTCAACACATATTTAAATCATAACTTGAAAGTTATCTTTAGTCCAAGTAAATTGATTCAAATTTACGTACAAACTAGACATGCAGAACAAACTTTTAACAAAAAAAAATTAATTAATTATACCACAACATTCCCCAAGAAAATTTTCAATCTGAACGATTAGGATTACATTCACATAAGAAATTATCGAGAAGCGAGTTAAGATGTTTAGGCAAGCGTATAAATTAAAATTAAATGACGTGATGTTTGAGCCCATTAAAAAACTTAAGACATAGGGGTATATTGGGTTAGAATATCACTTTTCTAACAATCCCGTTTATAAGGGTCAAAATTGCAATCGTAAATGGACTTGGGGTGCCTAGAACAATCGGGCAAAGGTGGTTATGAAGCGAAATTGTATAAAGTTATATAAATGTATTAACCTTTAAAAATTCAAAAAGAATACCCGTATAATTGTGTTACGTGAAAAAATTACAAAATACGAGTTAAATGTTTATAAGAGATTATTTGATAATAAATATCTACATTAAATATCACATGATATCGATATTCTTCATCTCTCTCCAGAATCATCTTTATAATACACGAAGATTATTGAAAACATAATAAAACTAATTATGCGCTTATGGCCAAGATCAGTTGGATAAATAGGCATGCCTATACGATTCTGATTCTTTATGACATACGATTTCACGAATGTGAGGCCTAGTTTGGGTCGATGACATAAAATCCGTTTGAATCATTACCAGTGGCCCTCGTTTGGGTCATCGAATGCTGAAGATCAACATCTCGATACGGTAATAGTACCTTCAGGTACATATAACTCTTTCTCGTATCCACTTCTAAGGTATTCTGAGGGCGTGACATAAAGCAAATGACAGAGTATCGCCAAATGAGATGTATATTTACTGACTATGATATAAGAAAACTAACAATACAATATTGATGATAGTATCACGGTTACAAGAACAATAAATAAAATGTAAAATATCTAGAAAAGTACATAGAAAATATGATACGAGAAATTAAACATGTTATAGAAAAAATAGATATATGAGAAATGAATTGAAATATATAAATGTATTATATTTGTCATGAGTATAATACGCTATAAGCCTCTAAAGTGAGATGGTCGCTAACTAGGGTGATCACGATTATTATTCTCACAAAGCTATAAACATACTTGAGGTCATTTCTATCAAACTATAAATCTGAAAAGGAAATGAGAAGGCAGGGACGTCGCGTCAATGATCAAAATCCGACACGTATTCAAATGCCCTTTGAAACCATTTGGTATAATGTATATATATTTTTGTTTCTTTTGTAAGCAATATAAATATTGTAAATGTTGAACACTTCCATTTATGAAACTTGTATATATTTTGTAATCCGCTGCTACAGAATATAGTACAAGTTAAATGTTTAACATTATATGAATAAACAAGCTTAAAGTTTATAAGTTTATAGTAAAAAAAAAAATGCTCACCCTACATTGACCTTGGGATCTTAGGGTTGGGGCGTCACATGAATTAGCTTATGACCGACCTCTTTCCTTTAGCTCATCAAACATTATTCATGCATTGAGTATAACGTGATTCTAAGAGGCAAAATCTTTATGAGTCATATCTCACAGGACTCATTCTTTCTTTCTAATAAATTGGAAAGTACTTTTTTTTTTTTTTTTCTTTACTTGAGGACAAGCAAAACGTTAAGTTTGGGGGTATTTGTTAGGGGTGAATCATATTAGCATTTATAGCGTGTTTCTTGTGTGTTTATGTAACCTAAATGCTAGATTCACCCCCATATTCCTCAGTGTCACACTAATCCTCATCAGGTGTGATTTTGTGAGATTGAAGTAAAAATGAGCAAAGAAGAGGACAAAGGAGCAAGAAAGCAGGCCTACCTTAGGGCGTGCCGCGGTGAAGACGGCTCGCGAGTGAAGCGAAACGACCGTCAGGCGAAGCTAAGGTCAAAATTGAAGGCCTCCGGGTTCGTCCAGGGTGAAGGCATCCCTCCTTTTGAGGAACCGCGAGGCACAAAGTAAAACCCTCGTCGAGGCGAAGGAGGAATCCACGTGTAGAAGCGAGGGCCTTCGGGTTCGCTTAAATGAAGACTTTCCTGGCGAAGCACACTTTCGAAATGAGGAGACCACCTTGATTTTTGGCATGCCCTTCTTAGGGCGGGAATGATCGCGGCGAAAGATGTCGGGTTTGGGACAAACATGCCCTCATTATTAGCCCCATTTTGGTCATTTTCAATAAATGCTTGTTATTATCAATATTTTAAGAATATAGACAATATTGGAGAGAGCTTTGGAATTTTGTATATATTCATCTTCTGGGCTTTCTCCCAGCTCTCATTTTCTAAGTTTGTAGATTTTCTTAGTTTTAGCTTGTGTTTGGAGCCAAGTTGCAAGATCAGCCCCTTGAGACTACTGTAATTGGTGGGCATGGTTTTGGGGATCTCACCACTTCATATTTGCTTTGTATCCACAAATCCTTCTCTTTCTCTTAATCTTTGACATTATGTTTATTTGTAGACATGATATTATTAGGTTTTAAGGCTGCTATGAGTGGCTAGATCCTCCTCTAGGGGTGGTTGTTGACATTGGTGTTTGGATTGTGTAATTTATTGAATGATTTTGTGAATGTATCTTGTGTTGAGATTTTATGATGTGGTTTTATGAATTTCCAGGTTTTTATCCAATTGTTGCATGCTAGGTAGTGAGATTGAGCTCTAGAGCTCAAAGGGTTTCCAAAGTGACAATTGGAAGTATACTCAACAGGACTTGAGTTCCATTCCTGATGTTCATAATTGATAAAACCAGCAACTTGATAAAAGTCTAGGATATTAGAGATGTCTGGTACTAGATGGATTTTATTAAAGAGACATCATTCAACTTAACATGTGATGATCGTGTGAATAGAAAGGTGATGATCGGATCCGCCCGAAATTCTATTGCATGGGCCAGAAGGTGACGGTGGTAAAATTTTAGAGTGATTTACCTTAGAGCAGTAACGCGCCGTTTTACTAGATGAGCGAAAGGAGAATAGGGATTGGAATCATGAAATTGGTGAGACTTCGAAGAAGAACCTCCATTACAAAGATATCTTGGTGAACCAAAGCATCTTCACTTAATTGCTTGATTAATGACATAAGCCATAAATGTACCAATGGAAGTATTTGTACAGGTAATGTTATTCATAACGATTTTCTTACAAATTAATCCAACAATTTGTTAATCTTTCAGAAACAATTTGCCAGTTTAACTCGAGTTTAGCCTTTGAATGAACAATCAATCACAACTAGTTTAGTCGCTTAAATAATTGAAATTCTCAGTCATCAGTGCCAATCACTTAAACCATTTCCTTCATATGGGTTCGATATACTAGGTTTTTAATTTGAAAGCCACTATATTACTTGTGATCCGTGCACTTGTGGATTAGGTTGCTTTTAACCAAACTTTATATAAACGAAAACAACCCAAGTCTCCTCTCTCATCTTCTTTTTCTCTCCAAAATCAACCCCTCCCCCCTCCCTCTCTCTCTCTCTATCTCTTTCTTTCTACGATAGGAAACCCTCTCCGCAACAAACCCCGAATACCCCTTTTTATACTAAATATTAAGCCGCATATTGGTAGATTGTTAATATCATCAATTGTAGTTACATCTCGTGATCTTTGATCTCGAATTGAGATTTTGGACTCCCTGACCTGTTGATCCTTGAAGGACTCACATTTTCGGGAATTCTTTTTTTCGTTTGGTTATTAAGATAGTATGGAAGCCAAAAGGTCTTTGTTAGATGGACTAGTAAGGAGAAAATCTTACAACTGGCAAGGTGTAATCCTAAAAGTTAGTGCTTGGTGAAGGAGGGATCCTTTAAGGGAGCATAGATGAGAGTGTTGGGACTTCTGTTGCATTTGTAGAGTTAGGTGGTCATCAAAAAATAACTGGGAACAGTTATAGAGGATTTGCCATAGTGGATGAAGATATTTTTGCCTTAAATAAATTGCAATAGGCTAGTATCTGGTGAAATTGGATGGGAGGGCCTTACTACCCTTTTTATGATGAGTAAAAGTAAATATATTAACGAAAAAAGTATATAAATATACAAAGAACCCAAAGGGGTAATAGATAGGTAAACACAAAAAAAGAAAACGCACCCTAAAGGGAACCAAACTAATCCATAAAATCTAACAATGAGTTGTCTCAATGTACAATCTAACCTAATCCCAAAATAGATACAAAAAACTTTTTTAAGAAATTGATCATCAAATTCACTATTCTCAAAGGCTCTCTTATTTCTCTCACTTTGAATAGCCTAAAACATGCATAAAGGAGCAACTCTCCAAACTTACCTCCTTTTTCTACCAATTAAGGTGTCTCCCCAACTCGAAAGCACCCCCTCTTACCATTGAATATAGCACCTAAGCTACCATAAAACGTGAGCTTTTGAGCAGTGATGCAAAAAGTGATCTCACGTTTCTTCTTCTTCTTCTTCTTTACACATGTAGCATTTACGAGGCATATATCCCCCTACCCCCCCTCCTTTTTGAGTTGATCCCATGTCAAGATCTTGGCCTAAGTTGCCTCCTAGGAAAAAAAGCTAACTCTAATAGTTCCAAACTAAGTCGTGGGGGGAGGATCTAATCTCCTCCTACTCAAAGAGGAATACAATAACTTTCATGATAATGCCTCACTTTTGGAACCCTTCCACACCAAAGTATCCGCAAATCCAAAAATATGGAATGATCATGCCGCCTCCCAAAGAAATTAACTACATCTCTAGCTCCTAATCATTCAACTGCCTAAGGAACCTAGGATTCAAACTACCACCCAAACATCAATCACCCAAGTTCTTTAGAGGAAGCAATAGCATAAAGATTTGGAGAAGCATCTCTCAAAGAAGAATTCCCACACCATCTATTATTCCAAAAATTTATCTCATTCCAAGAGCCAACCTTGAAAAGAATCCATACTTCAAAATTCCTCTCAATCCTGATTGTGTTCCATACCCCCACTCCATTTTGTGAACCACCCTTTATCTTCTTGTCCATATTTGCCAACGATTACTCCTTTCCAGAAGAGCTATCTTTTCGAAGCAAATTTGCAAGACCACTTACCTAAGAGGTTCTTGTTGAAGGTTGAGAATTTTTGAAACCCAAACCCCCTTCCGCCTTGTCTAGGCACACAATGGACTAACTCAACAAGTAAGGCTTTTTGTCCAAAGCTCCTTATCCCTAAAGGAAATCCTTTTGAAGCTTTGCCAATCAATTTTTCATTAATCAAGGAGTCCACGACTTCTTTTCTATCAATCTTTGTTAAGCGACCCATTTCTGTAAAGCTGAGATTCTAAGATTTTAGTTTAATATGAATCAAACTATTAACTTCTTGCTGCCCTCCCTCCCGTGCAACCCCATACCATGCGTGGAGAGTCAAACTCTAAATCAAAGCAGGTCCTTCATGGACTTCCAAATAAACCAATGAGTTACAAATTCTGAAGGTGGCTCAAGACCAGGGACCTCTTCAATTAAACCGATCAAAAATTGTTAAGCAATGAAATTTCTCTCAAAAGCAGACTGTAGGATTTTGGTTTTAACTCTTAGATATCCATATATTTTTAACGAATATTGCATTCAAAATGTGTCTCCCCTCCACAAACCAATGTTGGAAATATGAGACAAGAGAGTTTGCCACCCTTTTAACCTATTTGCAATGAATTTAGCCAAGAGCTTATCTAACTCTCCCCAATCAAGCTCATAGGTTTAAAGTCCTTGAGATTTTCTTAACCCCAACCCCCCTAGGAACCAAAACCAAGAAAGTTGCACTTTAACTTCTCTCAAAAAATCCCACTTCATGGAATCTTCCAAAAAAAAACCTGAAACCTCATGCTTCACAAAGACCCAACTAAATTGCCAAAAGGAAAAGAAAAGTCATCTAAACCTAGAGTTTTGGCTCCATTCAAACTTGATAATGCTATAAAGATCTCTTCTTTAGAAAAAATGAAGCTATGAGACTTCAATTGTAAAAGATTGTTAGGAATTAAAGTCTAACCCGTCAAAATATTTGGCCTCCAATCTCCCTCATCCATTGAAATTCTTTGAAAGGCATTAGAGACTGTGTTTTTAATGCTATCCTCCCCAACCAACATCTTACTATTTAGTCTTTTTTTTTTATCAGAACATCTTACTATTTACTCTTAGCTTGTCCATATTTTTCCTTTTTCTATGAGCATTGGCCATTTTATGAAAGAATATTGTGTTTTCGTCCCCTTCTTTTAACCACATCTCTCTTGACATCTACCTCTAAGAGATTTCCTCCAACTTCTGTCCATTTCTTAAAATCAGCCACCTCACATTTTCAAGTCTCCATTTCCTAAACTGTAAGATCATGCTCCCTATTCCTGGAATCCAACAACCTAACTGACCCAAAGCCCAAATTTTCTTGGTTGATATATTCCTAAATACCTCTTGATTCCAAGTTTCATTATTCTGTCACAAAGCCTTTAGCTTCACTGCCAAAATATTACTAAAAGGCCCTTGAAGATTGTAGCTCTCCCACCAAATTTTGACCAAATCTTTGAAGCCTTAACCCTTAACCACATATTTTCAAATTTAAAAGAGTTTTACCAATCATCAAAAACAAGGAAGCAGATTAGCCATTATTTAAACCGCCACTGGGACACAATGTACCAAATGAGGCTAACAATCTCTTTATCCGCACAAACCCAACATTTATTTAAGAGAACCAAGAAGTCTTTATCGATTGTTGTCTAATTCCAGGTACTAGAGAGACCATCAACATCAAATCATCGCTTTCAAGTTCCAATTATCACAAAAACACATACTAGGCAAAATTGAAGGGCTATTTTCTAGATGAACAAAAAGATGAGGGAATTGTGACCAAACTCAAGGTATCATGGTTGAATATGAAACACAACCAAGTCAAACAATTTTGTTTTTTTAAATTGATTGAGTTTAGATGATTTATGGCTTTGGTAGCACTAAGTTAGTTAGCAATGCAAGTATGAAATCATCTCAGACCTAACTAAGACAGATACAACCCAATCGATAATTTGAACCCTACTTAGTATCAACCTTTTCACCTCTCTCCTAAAGCCTTGGAGGGAAACGGTTGTCGGGGGAACATGGTTTTGGGAGGGTCTTTATGGAAAAAGGTCACCTTAAAAGGGGGATTATTCTAGGGAAACGTAACGAGTCAAGGGCTTGGCATTTTTGTGGAGGAAGGGATCAATATGGAGTTAGTTTGTGGAAAGCAATCTAAAAAGGTTACAGGATGGATCAATCTAGGATTTAGATTGCTATTGGAAATGGACAGAGGGTTGTTCAAAGGATGTTTGAAGAATCAAACACTATTTTGTGTATCTTTTCCCTTTCTTTATTCTATTGCAGCTTTAAGGAGCCTTAGGCTAATGATGAGTAGGTGGTTCAGGGAAGGGAAAGATATTGGAATGCCTCTTTAGACATTCCTAAGATAGGGAATTGGACAATGTGGTATGTTCACTGAGGAGGCTCATTAAGGGCCCAAGCTTACAGAGGGAGATAAAAGCTATTGCAAACAGGTTGAACGGATGGAAACTTTTTGTCAACTCTTTCTATACTATTTTGGAGTTTCCAAATGGAACCTGTTTCCTAAAAAGGAAGTTTAATGGTCTGATCATGTTTTCTTTTTTATATGATTGGTAAATGGCAATTGAAATGAGACAAAATTTATTAGTTTGGACCAAAACAAAAAAAGAGTATTCAAAAAAGAAATTATTGTCCATGCAAATGAGAAGTAGGATAAGTTAGCAATCTTCTATCCTTTATGAGAAAGCAATGAATTCATGGGTTCCATTATTCACTACATTGGGTGTTTCTAAAGTGTTTCCCAATATAATGAAATAAGTTTCATTAAGCCAGCACAAAGCTTTGTGAGGAAAAAGGAGAATGCATTTCAGTGTTTAATGGAAGTTCAATCTTTTACTTCCCAATACAGTAAAGGCAGCATTAGGGAAAAAAGTCTTCAATTCCTTTCCAATCTCCTTCCAAACTCATGTCCCATAAGATCCCCAAACAAAACGAGAGCACCAGCCTCCTCTTTCCTCTCCAAACTTCCAGCAAATGGCGTTCCTCCAAAGAGAGTCCCTCTCATTAGCAAAGTGCCAGATTCGCTTACACAAAGGGCCCTATTCAGGTTAGACTTTAGAAAGGCATCTTACCCCCAAGCCCCCATCCTTTTTCTCTAAACAAACTGTGGACCACTTCACAAGGTGTGACTTCTTGTCTAGAGCACCCCTATCACAAAGAAAATCTCTCTAAATCCTTTCTTGTCTCAAGATACCTGCCTTGGAAAACGGAAAAGGGACATAAAGTAGAGGAGTAAACAAGAAAGCTTGCGCCAAAATCCAAATGACTGTGATTCTACCACCCTTGGAGATATATTGCCTTTTTTCATGGATCCTACCACAGGCAGTATCTCATATAACGATATTAAAGTTTATTTGCCTATAAAAAAATTAATAATTAATAAATCAGATTTTTTTTTCTCCCTCCAGTTGACAGGCATTTTAAAAATCAGGATCAGCAGCATGATTCTGAATTTGTGAGAACACAGACATATTGGAAGTACATCATCAAAGAGAATTTAATCCTTATCTATTAATAGCGACCAAAAGATATCATACACTAACAAGCGCTGTAGAAATCATGCCACAATCAGCATAGGAGACATAATGTCAAATAAAATAAACAATTACCTGGACACCTTTTACTTGCATTTGTTGTATAAGCTCTGTAAAGACACCTAAAAAAGATGCCAAGAATCTTAGGAAGGACTTTTAAAAAAAAATGGAAGAGTTAACATGAATAACAGATCAGTCTATTCCACTACAGAATATATTGCACAATCATATAAAGATCTAATCATATAACATGCATCCAAACGTCTCCTAAATATAGCTGATGCAAATTCAGTCTCCATGCACACAGTGGCAAGCAGGTGGTACCAAGGAGCTATGACGGGGTGAATTACCAGTGTCAATAGATTCAAAGAGTTTGTCAAAGGAGGCTTCAAGGCATGGAGTTCAGATGATGACTGCCATGGATGGTAGAAGGTTATTTTGATTTTTTTTTCTGTCTTTAGCGTGACAGAAATGGTGGGAGAAAAACAAAAATAAGGCATTTCACTAGATTGGTGGCTTCAAATTCTATGTTGTTAATGTAACCTTTACAGGTGGTGGTGAGACAATCTGACAACAATATGACATGTTTCTTCTCTCTCAAGGTTAAAAGCAAAGGTACATCTGGGAAAGCACTCACTGGGGCCCTAATAAGAATAATAGGATCTTATTGTTGCTACAAAAGAAAACAAAATCAGGGATGTTTCAAGTTGCACCAGTAACAAATTTTTCTTAAGACAATGTATTGTTACTAGTTTGATAAAGAATGAAAACAAAAAGAAACCATACCATAGTTTACAACTTCACAAGCCATATATTTCATAACAGGAAAGGGTTTATACTAAGAGCTAAATTTTAAGAAACATATATATGTTGCATCACAGTTTCCATACAAATACAACAATAAATAAAGTGTACCCCACCCAGTAGACTTGTCACATTTCCATGAAATGCTATTATAATAGTTGGCTTGAGTGCTATTTTTCTTTTAATATTAAGACCAAACAACAGAGAAGGGGAAAAAAATTAATTGCATTCTTTATTCAAAATCAGCACATACAAAACAGAAAGGGAGGAAAGAGAAGTGGACAAAGTAGAAACATACCAGGATCAGACTCAATAGTGCACCAGGACATGATTAAAAATATAGGGGGTGCTGCAACAGGAATAGGATCATTTGAGAATCATTCTGAAGCAAATGCATTAACCAGCATAAATTAAATAATAGAACTTGCAGAGAGGAATTAATGGATAAATAATACTTAGTATTTACTGAGATCAAAACCAAAAGAGAATTCCAAATACAACAAACACATGACATATCTGTAATCACCAAATCACAAGTGACTGAGGAGAAAAAGTTGTTTATTTTAATTTTTTTCAAATTTTATTGTTACTTTTTCCTCCTCTTCTCTCAGGGAGGACCCATAGTGGGTACAATGATACCAAATCAAAAGGAAGGAAAAAGAGGGGAGGATGAACCATTTCTTATTAAGCCTGAATCTCTTAATTATACAGAGACTAAATTCACAAACATGCACAGCAATCCACACTCTAAACCCCCAGCTGTACCTAAAATTGGAAACTTATCAACCAGAAAACACAAAACAACATTCCAGTCATAAAAATTAACCCCCCAAAATTAATCAAAACATACCCTAATGTGGACAAGCCAAAATTTCTAGGTTTCATTATCCAACACCCACAGACAAAAAGAGAAGAAAGAAATCTCAAACCACATCTGAAACAGGAGAACAATCAATAAATTCCATGAATCCCCAACCTAGAAACAATTAAAAGAATTTCAACTTCCAAATCAAACTCAACAGTCTGAAGTTGTTTTTAATCAAAAAATAAAAAAGGCTGCATTGTGAAATTTCTGCCAAAAAAAACAAAAAAAAACAGCTCCAGGGGTAGGCTTAGGATCAAGGTTGGGATTAAAAAGAGGAGAGAAACAGAGGAGAATAGAGAAGACAGACTGATGTGCCTTGATGAAGACTCTGAGGTGAGGAACGGCAAATGGGCAAGGTTCAAAACTAGTGACTAACCCTTTTGTTTTTATGTTAAACACTACTTAGGCGAGAGTAATACACACATTAATATTTAAAAGTAAAATATTAAATATATTATTTTTTATATAATTTCAATTTTATAGGTATAATGTATGGACCCCATACTTATCAAAAAAAAAAAAAATGTATGGCCCCCATACCATCCCCATAACAATTTTATAAGTTATGTTACTTATCAAAAAAAAATGTATGGATGATATTATTTTCCTTAGGAGTTTTTCTTTAGCCAAATGGTTGATATTTTTATGAATATATATAATATGGGCTTGCTCACTTAGGTTCTCTCATATCATCTCTCATGCTTCTCCCTCTCCATTTCTTTGTTTTTATAGGAAATTTTTTTTTCCCACATTGAGACTCAAACCTGAATCTCCCATTACCCCATCTCATACCTTTATATAATTTCATATTAACAAAATAAATACTAAAAATCAACTATATAAGTTGTGTTTTTTTTTTTTTTTTTTGAAATCATCAACTTTATTAGTTGATATATGATTTTATATATATATATATATTTTAAATACCTAAATGTAAAATTATGAAATTTAAAAAATAAATAAAATAAAACTAAATGATATTCTCCATCTCCGCCAAAGATAAGACAAGAAATGGGAGAAGGACAACGAATAAATTTGCAAGCAGAGAAGTGGAAAGGGACGACTTCAACAGTGTTATTTGACAAAATACAATTAGTTATATCCTTTGTATTTTTTTTTTTATCAGTAAAAAGCAAATATATTGAGAAAGAAGAACCAAAAGGTTCCAAGAAGTCCACTGGAAGTATACAAAAGGGAACCAAAAGAAGAACACAAGAAACAGAAGGACGAACCACTACACAAAGGGGCCTACCAAATTCCTTTGATAAGAAACCAAACAAAAAACAAACTGATCAATCTTAAACTGGGTCTAAAAATCCACCAATGAATCTTACAAGTATCAATTAGTGAATATTTGCCCACGACCATAAATTGCTCAAAAAGATAACTTTTGTCCTCCGATTCGAGGTAGCCCTATTTTCAAACACCACCCTGTTCATATCCTGCCACACAATCCAGACAAACACACCAGCTACAACCAATGCGGACGCTTTTGCCCACTGTATCACCTTGCCAAGAGAGAAGAGTTTGAATAACCGAATCCGGAAAAACCCAACTTGTTTTGACTATCGACAAGAAAAGGTTCCAGAGCATCCTAGCCTTTTTACAATGAACTAGCAAATGGTTTATATTCTCCTCATACTCTTCGCAAAGGAAACATCGATTGGCAAGAGCTCTCCCACAACGTTTGAGCTGGTCAAGCATAAGCACTTTGCCCCAGGATGCATCCCGAGCGAAGAAGCCAATTTTGGGCGGAATGACTAGATTCCAAATTGAGTTTGCAGATGCAAAGGTCGCCATGAACAATCACTCGCACATAATCTTCTACGCAGCGCATAGTTCCTGGAGCCTTTGAAAAGGATTTTGTCCTCTATGAAGGGTTTGATTTTCTGTCTATGCAGGACTTGCAAAAACCTTTCCACCTCCTCCACATCTAGCCATTAAAAGACTTAAGAAAGATAGGGTTCCAACCCCTTTCCCGTTGCGCCCCACAACCCATCATCAAGGGCATCTTAGGCCGCAAACTCCAACAAAGGAAAAGTGAAGACTCGCCGCCTCCGCCATCTCAAACATTCTTACAAAAGCTAACCCCATTCCCAAGATCTAGAGAGATAGAAGCTACCTGGAGTAGCAGAGGCCATTCTTTCTCTCGATTTCTTCCACAACCCTACTCCCAACCCCCCTGATATCACCTGTAACACCCAACCTCAGGCTCTCACAAACTTGTCTGAACATCTTCCAAAAGAGAGAATTCACGCGACCGCTGCCACCATGTTCAAAGCAACACCTGTTGAGACTGAGAATCATGCAGCCTCTGCACCCTTTCTTTTCCTCTATTATTACAGAATCCATTTTAAATAAGATGAGGCTTTTTCAAGGCTACCTCCACCCCACAAAAAACCTCAATCTTCTCCAAATCTAGAGTCAACCAAGGATCGACATTCTAAATAGATAAATAAAGATAATAGATAACATGTTGCGAATCAACGGAGTCGCCACCCTGATATATACTCACCTAAAGGAGGCTAACCCGCTTCATCTATCTTCCATTGTTGTCCCACACCTACCACTTCAGGCCAGCCCAAGAGGGAGGGCGTAGGTGGCGGGAAGGGAACCAATCCCACAACCAAGCTTAGCCACTAATTTCACTACATTCTTCACTGAACCAATAGGTAAAATCTCACTCTTATTTAGGTTGATCCTCAAACTCACAAAGCTTCCACTGTGGATCTGCTAAACTCAGCAACTCAACCGATCTTTATTGGCTTCACAAAACAAAAGGGTATCATTGGCATAGAGCAAGTGAAAATAAACGCTTCCACCCACCCTTTTATTTTACCCTAGAGAGATAATTACTACCTGCTTCTAATAAAACAATTAACGCTCCATACAACCAAAAAGATAAAGAGAGGGGGTCCTCATTTAGATCCTCTAGTTTCGAAGAACCCCGTTAGAGAACACATGACTCAGATTAAAGGAAGTCGTGACATACCACTTCATCCAAATTTCACTGGGCCGTCAGCAAAACCATCCTTCCTGAAACCTGAAACAAAAACTCCCAACTTATATGACCATAGGCTTTTTCAATGTTCAGCTTGCACACTATACCATTCTCCTTCCTTCTAAGAATAGAGTCCACCACCTCGTTGGCTATCAAAACAGCATCCAAAATCTGTCTACCCTTGACAAAGGCCGACTAAGCCTGAGAAATTATCTGACCCATAACCCTTTTGATCCTATTAGCTAGCACTTTGCCAAGAGATCTTATATATTCCTCCCCACTAACAGTCTTAGTATTAGGTCTGCAGGTCCTTGAGGTCGTCAATGCTCTGCTTTTGGGAACCAAAACAAGGAAGGTGGCATTAAGACTTCTAACAAATCTGCCTTGCTCATGAAATTCCTTAAAAAAGCCTAGCACCTCAGGCTTGAAGAAATCCCAACTGAATGACCAAAAAGCAAGGGGGAAACTATCTTAGCCCGGGAGCTTTGTCCCCATTGAGCCTTGAAATTGCGATCCAAATCTCCTCCTCTAAGAAAACTTCTTCCTTAACCTCAAAGCATCCCCGACTAATTTCATTAATATCAGAGCCAAGAAGAGAGACGCCAAACCCAGGCCTGGTGGAGGTTTTAAAAGCATCTATCAACCCTTCCTTAATCTCGGCCTCCTTATCTAGCCTTCACATTGAACTGACACTTCCTTACACTTTCCATGAAAGCATTGGCTATCTGGTGAAAGAACCCATATTTATCCCCTCTTTCACCCACAACTCCCCTGGATTTCACACTCCTAGTGATATCTCTTCCAAAACAACCCAACTCTTGAACTCTTCTTCGCCTTGGTCTTCCTCCCTCTCCTCTAAAACCAGCCCCATTGTTCTCTCCAAGTCGCCCAAACAAAACCCGCTAGCCCTTCTTAACCTCAACGCAAAGACTTTGTCTAAGTCTTTAAATACCCTTCAATGCTTCGGGCCATAATTAGAATAAAGCTGCATAAACCATGAAACTTCATGTTACACCAAATTCTTCAGAGAGCTCTAAATCCCCCGAACTCAACTACATGAGCTAAAAATGTGTGGCCTGACACCCACCATTCCAATAGTAATGGAAAGTGATGAGAAAGAGACCAGGAAGACTTGTTTACATTGCTGAAACCGGTTTCACAAATCAAAAGAACTAAAAATCTATCCAATAGCTGCACATGGTCCTACCATTACTGCCCCATGTGTAAAAAGACCCTTTGGAGAGGCAACATCTCCTCGAGACCCAACTCATCCAACATCTTCCATCACTCCGAGGCAACACCATACACAGAACAAGGAAAATACCACCTCTGTATTAAATTAATAGAGACATGTTATTAAATTTACATAACCAACAGTTAAGAAAATAGAGACATGTTATTTACTTGAAGTTTACATTGTAAATAACATGAAAACCCCCATTGGAATTCAGTAAAAATACTTTTAAAACCTAATTCCAATTAATCAATATCTTTCGAATTTTACTTTTTCGCAGGAAACCCAATGCCCAATGGGTTTAGGGCTGACCCTCTCTTATAAAAAGAGGGGTTAATTGACAGGGGCTACTCTATTACATGCCACTACTCGGACCTTCACCAGAGGCGAAGAGGCCAATCAATGCTCTAACTATTTTTCGGTATAAAATAAAGCAAAATCATTGATCTAAATTATCAAAAGTTCCGCACGGCCGTTCAAAGAGAAATCCTATAATTCAAAACTTGAAGCAACAGTATTCCCAGCTTATAAAGCACTTAAGAGTGACATCAGACCATCTGCTAGGTCACCATAAAAATTAAAGAAATAAACAAATAAGTAAAAATCAACAACGAAGCCAATAGTGATATGAGTTCAAGGCAAAGCGCAACTTTGAATGCCAAATCCTAAATGGTGATTCAATCTTCTTATTTATTTATTTCATTTAAATCATTTTTCTCAGCATCTAAACGATTTTATCCAACTTAGAAGTCGACTAATTGAATTGGAAACGAAATTGGAACAGTACCTTGGAACTCCGAGAAGCAGCGTTTGGACAATGACCGATGCGATGCGATGCGATGCTTCTGAACAATGAACATAGATCAGGGCAGCAGCAGCAGCAGCAGCAGCAGAGAATACAAAAAAAGTGCTAACGGGCCCTGTGCTGGCTGGGCCCTCTTGTTGTGGTTCGCCCCGGGAAGGCCCAATTTTTCTGACAAACTTGGGCTGATCCAGATCACTGTCTGTTAAACTTAATACTTGAAACTCAAAGATAGCCTCATATACGTTTTTTATTAAAACAAACTTACAAATTTGTATTATAATTCAAAATTTCCTCCCATTTTTTTATCTTGAATTTTGATAAAAAAATTTCAAATTGTTCAGAGCATTATTTAACTCATTATTGGGGCGGGCATCATGACTGTAAAGTATTATAGTAAGTGTGGAATAAATTGTGAGAATGCCCTAACTCCCAATTTCCTCATGTTTGTCTTAAATGCAGGCCGAAACTTCTTCACTTGTCTATTTTTATTGTTGGGTTCTACACTTGTACTTGTTATCTCTCTCTCTCTATTCTCGTGAGCTGAATTTAAAACCATAATCAAATCCACAACTTCCCAGATTCACCCTAAGATGGCAGGCAGGGGTGTGGTACCACTAGTGATGATCAAAGCCTCACTTAGTTCTACATGCAAGATAAATAGTAATAATAAACAATATGTATTTTTCAAATATATATATATTTTTATTCTTATGCTTATTGATTTTTCAATAATAATGTCAAAATCCACAAAATTCTATTATATCAGACATTTGTATAAATAAAATAAAATAAAAAATAAAAAATAAATTTTCTTATAAACAACTATAACGTCGGTCAAAATAAAACTCTTTCACATATAGTTGGTGTATTAAAGCAAATATTATTGAGTAACAAAAATTACAATATTTTCCATTTATAACAATTTTATTTATTTAATCATAACCTTTTGTTTTATCACATCCAGCATTAGTTTATCAGAGGAAATTATATATATATATATATATAACTGACTTATATAAGTAATTGATATTTCATGAAAAAAAATATATAAATTTACTTATGTTTTAAATCTTACTAATTTTTATTTAAAAATCATATTATTTTGTAATGTCTGTGCAATGATTATATATATGTTAAGCAACTTTCTGAAGCCCTTCATTTATTTTGATTATTTTGCTATACCAATGTTTGCTATGAAAAATTCAACGGATTAACTGCAAATGAGTGGAACCAAGAAAAGTGGAGAACAAATCATACTCAGTGTCTAGTGTGTAGCGAAGGGCATGTGCAGGAAGGGGTCGAATCTGTTCCTCCCGCTGCCCTTGATAATATAATTTTCCTTGTTCAAATCTGTATCATTCATCCAAGAGATCAGGTTAGTTTGGACATTTCCTTCCTGATCTTCCTATCCTTTTTCTTTTTTTTTTCTTTTTTGTTGAAAAAAACCTTATATTTTGAATATTAATTATGCTTTGTTTTTCTCTTTAAAATTTAAATGTTGTTGTTTTCCACTTTTCGTCTTCTCCAAGCAGCTCTCCACTCTTCACTTCTCGTGACTCTACCCGTTCTAATCTAATTCTCCCTTTTCCCCTCGACTGCTTTGATGAGCTGAGATCTGCCTTTTCCCTGAATCATGGGCCCACGCTTAAAGGAGACAGCGCATTTGATGTAATTTTTCTTTCTCATTTCCTGTTCATCGATCTATCTTCTTATTTCTTCAGTTGGATGCCAAAGGAACCATTTTTTTTCCAAGTTTATGTTTTTTTTTAGTTCAATACAGGTGGATCTTTCTCCTGACTCTGATTTTTTATTGCCCACTGTAAGTTTTTTCATTTTGATTTTTTTTTTTTCAACTAGATCCATACGCCCTTTTCCTTTCCAGAAGAAATGTATATTGTTTTTTAAGTTTGAGTAGTTGATGAGTTTGTATACATGTTGCTACTGTTATCTGAACAGTTCCATGAATGCTCTATTTGGAATTAAGCCTTTCCAAGAAGTGAGAGAATCAAGTAGATTTTATAATCATTTGAGGGGTTCATTTCAAAAGGAGCATTTGTAGGTAGCTCTTTTGAAATTTTCTAAATATTATGTTTATATGGTGAAACTATTCACATTTTTTTTCTTATTGGATAGATGTTAATACCATGTACTCTTATTTGTCTGCCTAATTAATGAAATATATCTTATGTTATCAATTAAACTTGCAGCTTTTGAAACAAGGTCAGAGAACTTAAAAGGGGTGCAGAGGAGAAGAAGCTGCTCCATTGAGAGAGTTGTGAGATAGAAGGTTTTCTGGCTTATTAGTTCAATCTATGATATGACCATTGATGTGCCACCAGTTATGGCCCAAACTGTAAGAACCAGTAGGTCATCATTTAGCTCTGGCAATGGCAATGAAACACCTTTGCACAACTCTGCCACTGTCTCAAATGGAGATGGATATGATAGTGATGGTTCCAATTTCGCACCCCCGTGAGTTTCTTGTCATCCTCTTCAACTTTGTTTTGATTTCAAATTCACGACCTTCAGTATAATTATGGTGGGTCAAAGATGTCTATTTCCTGTTTCAGATTGGTTATTCATTTTGTTGTTCTCTTGTCTAGCTTTGTAATCGCTGATTGGAATTTTATGTTGTACGATTAAAATAATGGCTTATTTCAGCTTGTTTCAACAATACAAAGATTTGCACCTAAATTGAAAATTTTATTCCAAAGTGATCTATAACTGACAATTTTGGCCCGATAAATTTATAGTTCAATGTTTCTGTAACCATTATAATAATTTGTGTGTCAGACACATTGCTTCTCTATCCCAACCCCACCCCTTTGTCTTCTATTCTTGTCTGAGCAATGAGCATTTATGTTCGTCTCTTGCTTATATATTCCCCCTTGGTTGGGCTAGAGTCCAATGCATCTTGCTGCTTGACTACGTAATATTTTTGTTCTTTCTTGCTGCAGTACACCAGGAGCATTGTCAGCAGCTGTTCCAGCAGAACTTGCTGGTGCCATACCCTTGATTGATAGATTTCAGGTGGGAAGAGAGAATATCTGCTCATGCAATACAACAGAAGAAAATACTTCCATACTCCATCATTGGTTAACTGTTCTTATAACAATAGAATGAATTGAAGCTATACCGAGCTCTTAGATTTTTTTTTGTTGTATTCAACTTTTCCATTTAGGTGGAAGGATTTTTGAGGTCAATGCAAAAACAGATTCAATCTGCTGGAAAACGGGGTTTTTTTTCTAAAAGATCAGTAGGGCCTCAAGTTCGAGAGAAATTTACATTTGAGGATATGATGTGTTTCCAAAGGGTAATAATTTGCTGCTTTTAACTACATTTTTTATTATCATCACCCAACAGAAAGAGCTAACTGACATCTTTTTGACAGGACCCTATACCAACATCATTACTTAAAATTAACAGTGACCTGGTAAGTCGGGCAATAAAACTGTTCCAGATAATTCTGAAGTACATGGAAGTTGATTCATCTGATCGAGTAAGTCAAACAAGTTTAGATGAGCGAATTGAGCTTGTTGGAAAACTGTATAAGCAAAGTTTAAAGCGTCCTGAGCTCCGAGATGAAATTTTTGCACAAATTTCAAAGCAAACAAGGAATAATCCTGATAAGTATGCACATTCCTTTTCTAGTATGATGTATGATGTTTGATTTTCATGACCTATTCCATCTGCAGTTCTGATTGCAGGTGCATGGACTATCCTTATTTATTTAATTATTTTACCTTTATTGCGTCTGAAAATACAGGCAACTTTTAATCAGAGCATGGGAGTTAATGTATTTATGTGCATCCTCCATGCCTCCTAGCAAGGACATTGGTGGATATTTGTCAGAGTATGTCCACAATGTAGCACATGGCACGAATGTTGATTCTGAGGTTCAAGTCCTTGCACTATATACATTAAATGCTTTGAAGCGCTCCATTAAGGCTGGACCAAGACATACAATACCTGGGCGTGAGGAGATTGAAGCTCTTTTAACTGGAAAAAAGCTTACTACTATAGTGTTTTTCTTGGATGAAACATTTGAAGAAATTGCATATGACATGGCGACAACTGTAGCTGATGCTGTAGAGGTACTAAAAAGCTATATCTTTTCTATTGATCTATGTATTTATGTGCATATCTAGTAAAGAAAAGAACTTAGAAAATAAGAAAGATGAAGTAAGATCTTCTAAGAACTTAGACATGACTGACAGAATTTAGGTAACTTGTTTAGTGGTGGAATTGAGAACCGTTTTCCATTCTCATGAATAGAAAATAAAAAATACAAAAAAAAAAAGTTTTGCAGTATGTTTTCAAAAATTTGTTCCACTAAACATTCCCTAGAAATTGGTTGTTTTTGTAAGGTCTTAAAACATTGTTATGCTAAGAGAACCACTTGTGTTTGACCAACTATCAAATGATCCCTAGTCTTTTTGAGATCCTTTCTCAGTGTTTGGTTAGTATAACAAGAAAGAAAGAAAGAAAAACCGAATATAAAAAGCTATAGTAGCAATATTACTCATCTGGGAAGTGATACCTCAACCGAAGTTGCCTCTAGTCTGCTATTACTAGTTTGATGTTATAATGGTAGAAAACTACGTTCTTTGTTGTAGCCATTCCTTGGGTTCCAAGCTCTATGGGTAAAAAGAAAACTTGCTCAGGATTGTAAACTGTCAACTTCTAAGTATCAGTTGAAGGAGATAATATTAGAAAAATCTACTCCCTAACTTTCATTGTAATGAAAATAACTTCCTATTTTCTCTCTTCTTGGGTCAGATTTAAAATGTGATCACGTTCTGGTTATTCCTAATGACTGTTGCTATTTGTCAAATACTTCCTTTCTCATCGTCATGACAAATTAAAGAGTGTTCAAAAAACTAAGATGTTGAAGCATTGCCAAATTCTTTGAGGTCATATTTGGTTCTCGATGGGAATGAAAACTTAGTTCCATTTCCTGGAATTCCTGTATTTGATTTGCGCAAGTCAATCCCTGGTTGATTTCCTTTGTTATTGCATAAGTCGCAAATCAGAGGTATTAGTGGATGGACCTTCGACTCTAGTTCAATTCATTGATTAAATGGTTTATAGATGAGAGGGTGTTTTATGTATATAATCAGTATCTTTGGGGCTGTTTTCTAGGGGCTAAGTTCTTTTGTTCCTCTTGGGTCGCTATTTTACTGATTTTTTTTTCCATTTATTTATTTAAGCTTTTTAGAGACAAAAGTTATTTATCTATGTCATGCAGGGTTATTTTAAAACCGATCTTATGCGTTGAACAAAGCATAAAATTATAACATTTTGCTCATTTCAGAAACTTAGTTTTAATTTGTAAAAATTATTTTCATTTTGAAAAAAACAAAGATAAATGTGAAGATTTGTATCCTGCATTCTCACTTGGACAAAAAAATGTGTCCAGATATCAAGAAAGAGTTCTTTATTGTTAGATTTTACATGGTAAATTTGTGTCTGTAAATGCTCTTTTTTTCTCATAGAACATAAGCATTCTCAAATGTAGTGAGGGTCTTATCCCTCATCCAGAAACCTAAGCAAGGCCAAGTCAAAGTGCTTAGCATACCACAGGACGATGGGGGAAGGGCAACCAAGTTACAGATTAGGATCTGAAAAGTGAAGACATAAGGGTCTCTATATCCATTATTTTGGGGATTGTCAAGGTACCAATGAGGATTACTAGTTTGGATATAAGAGGCTTGGATTCTAAAAAAAAGGGTGATGAAGGTTGTTATGCAAAGAAGCTCTTGATGTGGTTATGCTTCAAGAGATTAAAAAGGTGGAATGTTGACAAAAAATTGGTGTAGCATTTAGATGTACAGGGCTAGGGACTGGGTGGAACTCTTGGCTTTTTGGTGAATGTGAATTGCCTAAAAAATTGGCGATCTTCTTTTGCAAAGCCTATGATTGTCTAACATATTGGTAAGCTTTTTTTTTTAATTTCCTACAAAATGTGGTTGTTCCATCCTAGGCTTAATGATTGTATTAGTACTCAGGTGGGAAGCTCATAGGTTTATGCAAAAGTTACAAATCATCAAGGTAAACTTTAAAATATGAAACAATGTTATTTTTAGGGGTATCATGAAAAGGACAGAAGCCATCCTGAGGGGCATTTCTCTATTTGATTTTTAAAGAAAGGGAAGGGATTTTGACCACTAAGTTAGGTTCTTTGGAAAGTCGAATTTGGAGATCTAGTGGACAAAATATTTTGAATGGGTGAAGAAAAGATACTGAATCTAGATGATTTTAGTATAGTATTTTATTAGGAGTGCTAAGACAATGGTAAGGAGGGCTTGTTGTAGGGTTTTTTTTTATAAATTATTTGACAGTGGGATACAACTTTCATTGCTCTAATGTGTAAGAAGTGTGAAAATACTAGGTTGTTTTTTCTTTCGGTTTTCTTTGTTAAATTTTGTAATTTTGTAATTTTAATTTTTAACTCAATTAGTTTAGACACTAGCCCCTATAAGATCATTGCTGAAGTTTTGTGTAAGCCTGGAAGAGGAGTTCTACATGAGAAGGTTGATATTTGTGAAGGGTAGACAAATTTTAAATTTTGTTTTTACAGCCAACAAAGTGATGATGAGGAATGATGCTCAAGAGAAAGACCCTTTTTATCTTTTCTAAAGATGATTTTGAAGAAGCTTAGAACTATGTGAATGAGATTTTCTTGAACCATGCTTTAGGTTGAAAAATTCTAGAGGTGAGATGGAGATTGATTTGTGAGGGCTTATTGACAATTAATTTTGTGGTGTTAATAAATGGGGGTTCTGCTGGCTAGTTTAAGGCTAGGGGCCTAGACCAAGGGATCCACTATCTTCTTTCCTTTTCACCATTGTTTCTGATGTTTTGAGTATATTGATACTGAGATTAGAACAATTTTTGTTAGCAGGTTTAAAACAAGGTAACTTATAGTTTGTAGATGATGTTATTTTTTTTTCCACATGATCTAGGTCACTCAACTTTCAAAATCTTAAACCAATTATACTGGTCTTTGTCAACATATCTAGGCTTAAGACAAATTTGGATAAAAACACTTTATTGTGTATTAATGAGAATCAAAACCAAGTTTAGATTTTTCTTTTAGGAATTAGGTGTTTATTCTTTTGTTTTGATTAGATATTTACATTGTTGAAGGATGTCACCTTCTTTTTGAACAAGGTAACTTATAGTTTGTGGATGATGGTATTTTTTTACACATGATCTAGGCCACTCAACTTTCAAAATCTTAAACCAATTATAATGGTCTTTGTCAACATATATAGGCTTAAGACAAATTTGGATAACAACACTTTGTGTATTAGCCTATCAAAAAAAAAAAAAAAAAAACACTTTATTGTGTATTAATGAGAATCAAAACCAAGTTTAGATTTCTCTATTAGGAGTTTATTCTTTTGTTTTGATTAGATTTTTACATTGTTGAAGGATGTCACCTTCTTCTTGAACTTTTTTTTAATGAATTAAAAATAAAGAAAGAATGAAGACATTTTCTATTGCTAATTTCTTTTAACCATTTTTTTGCTTTAGATTTTCAAAAACAGTAGTGGAATAATTGGCTTAATATATTTTTGTGTTTACCCATCAAAAAAAGTGGTGGAATAATTAATTTCACAAATAAATAAATCACAATCCTATCTTATATATCATCTTACATGATTATTTTATTTTAGGAATTTCAAAATATAAATTACAAAATTAGTTTTCTAATTGATGAAAGTCAACATCGATGTCATGTTATATAGCAATGAACTAAATGTTCAGTTAGAAACATGGTTAGAATCCATCTATAGCTTTTTGCTTTTCAATTTATGCACAATTATACAGCATAATATTGAGAAATTGTCAATTCTAATTTTTAGAAAACTAAACACAAGACTGGTAATAGACGCAATTTGTTGCTTAAATTTCTTTTCTTTCCAAATACCAGAATGTAGATAACTAATTTGTGGAATTTATGCCTAAAGTTTGTGTTCCATTAACCAAACATTGTCTTCTATTGAAGACATTGATCCTCAAAGGAAATATTTTTTCTGTAGTTTCTTTTTCTTCATAAGCATTTATTTGGTTAGATTTTTTTTCCCTGTGTTTATCATGTATTTTAGTTAATTAATTTCGGGTGTTGTGGATTTTTTTAAGAAAGTAACTCCCCTTGCTTGCTCGCCATAGAAATTTTTTATGCCTTTCTGCTCCTCTGTTCTATTTTCTGGTATTTATGTTTTTGTTCTTTATTGAGCATCAGTAAATCTTATATTAATTCAAAGCATATCTACTTTAGGAACTTGCAGGAATAATTAAACTCTCAGCATACTCTAGCTTCAGTTTGTTTGAATGCCGTAAAATTGTTACTGGTTCTAAATCACCTGATCCTGGGAACGGTATCCATCTTATTACCTTCTGGATTTATTTTTGGCTTTTTCCCCCCCTCAAACCAGGCCCACTAATCTATTCAGTTGATGTTCGCTTTGTTGTTTACATAGAGGAGTACATTGGATTAGATGATAACAAATATATTGGGGATTTACTGGCGGAATTCAAGGCAGCAAAGGATAGATGTAAAGGAGAAATTTTGCATTGCAAATTGATTTTTAAGAAGAAGCTATTTCGGGAATCAGATGAATCAGTAGCAGACCCTATGTTTGTGCAGTTATCCTATGTTCAAGTATGTAATCTTAATTTAAAGTCTTTTGAGAGCAAATCTGATCAGTATTTGAATTTGTACAACTTTGACTAATTATGGGAATTTTGAATTAGGTGATATCTAATTTAAGCTTTGATCTAACTTGCTTTATTGTTTCAGTTGCAACATGACTACATATTGGGCAATTATCCTGTCGGAAGAGATGATGCTGCACAACTATCTGCTTTGCAAATTTTAATTGAGATTGGATTCATTGATTGCCCGGAAGCATGCACGTTAGTGATTCTAGTTATTTCATCTTGATTAGCAGGATTTATTGGTTTTTTTTCTATTAAAGCAGTGACACTCAATAGTTTAAAATTTTTTTTGGCATAAATAATAGAGTTAAAGTGTACAAGACTTTTTTTCTGAGTGATTATGTTTCATTCCTCCATTTATATTAGAAAGTCCTAGTGATTTTTTTTTAATGTTCAATGCGTATATTTTTCCAGCGACTGGACATCACTTTTGGAACGATTTTTACCCAGACAAATTGCAATCACCCGAGCAAAGAGGGATTGGGAGTCAGATATTCTTTCTCGTTATCATTTGATGGTAAGAATCAATTCTTTAGTGATTTGCTTTAAATAATGCTAACATGAAACTACAATCTTTTTTATATTTGAGAGTGGGGTTGTTATTATCTGATAAGGTTTGGGGTGGTTGGTTTTTCTTGCCATCCTTTTGGATGATCTAAAAATTCCATCCATAAATATGATGATGACGATGTTTCTTATGGTTTAATTCTGTTGCTGTACAAAGGAGCGTTTAACAAAGGATGATGCAAGACAACAGTTTCTAAGGATCTTGAGATCACTTCCTTATGGGAATTCAGTTTTCTTTAGTGTTCGCAAGATTGATGATCCCATTGGACTTTTGCCTGGACGGATCATCTTGGGCATTAATAAGCGAGGGGTGAGTCAAAGTTAAATTATTGTAATGTATGCACTAATTGCAAATTGGTGTTCAAATTGTAATTCTATTACCATAGAACATGAATTTAATTGTTCATTTTCACAGGTTCATTTTTTTCGTCCAGTTCCAAAAGAGTATCTGCATTCTGCTGAACTGAGAGATATAATGCAATTTGGTAGCAGCAATACTGCTGTATTTTTTAAGATGAGAGTTGCAGGTGTCCTCCACATATTCCAATTTGAAACTAAACAGGTTCTTAATCTTTCCAGTTTCTACATGTAAATGTAACATATATATATATATATAGTTTATAGTTTTAAGGTTTGTTTGATAACTACTTTCAAGAACAGTTATTTTAGCACAGTTTAAAAAATTGTTCTCTGTATTTAGTAGAATAAAAGTTTATTTGAAAACTTAGAATATCTTGTTTTTAATATTTTTTAAATATGTTTTTGCTTCCATCATGATCCAAAGCTTCTGAGTCAAGTTGCATAATGCCCACAAAGGGCAATTGGGGGTGGGGACATTTAATATCTTGAAACTAGAGTGTATTAAAAAAATGTTTTAAAAATAATTTTTATGCCTAATGTTTTATTTCTAATTGTTCCAATATATAATGAAGCAGCACAGACTCAGAAAAGAACTGAAAAAATAAATACCACTACATATAGAAAATACCAGTTTTGTCATAAACAACCTTTGATTGTCAAACGTGTTTCCCTAGTTTTTATTCTGGATAACAAAAAAATGTTTTTAAAAAATAGTTTTTCTGTTGTTTTGCTTGCCTTAATGTAAAAGTATATATTACTGATTGAGTGCCATTTCTTTTTTATGCAGGAGAAGAAATTTGTAGTCTTCAGACGATATAAGAAACATGTTATGTTAAGGCCGCTATTCTAGCTACACGTCTGCTGTTGGTATTCTATGAATGGAGATTCTTCTAGTAATGTTAAGCCTCCTAGTGTTAGAAGTTCATAGTAAACCATGTGAGATTTATCTAAAGCTTTAAAGAATCCTTGTAAGACGCAACTGTAAGTAAGATTAAATTATTTATGTTGAACCTTCCTTTCCCATGGAAAACAAAAAAGAAAAAGCCAAAATATGAGAAAATATGAGCTTAGTGAAACCTTCATCAAACTATATATCCACTACGAAATCCCTACAAGGGATGATCATATGTCCAAGGATTAAAATAAAGTGATGGTCATTCATAAGGTTACCAAATCATATGTTTTTAGATACCAATCATGTTATCGATCACGTTTTGAACGTCACAGTTTGTAACTGAAAATAAAGAAAAACACAATGAATCATGTTAGTTTCAAAACATCTTTAATCATTTTTGCCCATTCTGCCTGATTACTGAACAATAAAATAACCCATGGCTTTTAGAATCTGCCTTCTCTCACAAAGTCTTAGTATCTCATCTAGCTTCTGCAAATACTTCCTGTCAATCCCTTTAAGAACAGTGAATCTTCCTTAGTTAATTCTTGAGTTTTTGTCTTTTAAAAGCAGATTCTGTATGCCCAAATATTTGAAATTTAACTCTAGGGGTCTCTGAATTTTCATAAACTTTTCTAAAGTTCTAAATATTTATTAGCCATTTAAGCTTATTGACCCCATCTGATCAATCAATCTCTAGGTTTGATCAAGTGTCCTGTAATAATCCAATTCCTGCCACTGGTTTTGCAGAAAATTGGCATACTCTGTCTCTGTTCTCATCCCCTGTTTTGCTCTCGTTGTCTTTGTCTTGATATCATATATAAGGGTTGCATCATTGACCTTGGAATAAACATACATGTATCACTAATTTCAGGGGACATGGAATCTGTTTGATCACAATATACCATTGAACTGCCTCTTCCCACGCCTAAATCCTGTCATTCCACCTCCGTGTGCCATTCCCATGTCATCCACCTTCTTTTCCTCAGAAACTTTTTGAAACCAAATGAGACTACTTCAATTTTTTTCTTTCCATCTAGTCTGGCACGCTTGATGCTCTAAAGCTTTGTTGTACTGTAGATATGCTCTTCCTCCTACAGCTGAAACATCACAAATATGTTGAAGATGGGATTCAGTTTCTTCATTAAATAGGATCAAGTAATAGTGAAATAATAAAACTAATAGAAAAACTAACAATAAAATAAAGAGAATACAAAGGAATTCCATAATTAAGACTGGGATTAACAAGAAGCAAATGTGGTTTTTTTTTTCTAGAAACCTTAGACAGGCTCTAATACCATGCCACAATATGGAAAAAATTACTTAATTGTTATTATTCCTTTTTGACAATCCTAGGATCCTTTTAAATACATGGTCGGCATTCCAATTCACAAAATAAGGAGAAAATCTAGGAAAAATAAACTACTAATAACTACCAGAAACTATAAAAGCAACTATTTGATCGGTTACAACTATTCATGTAAGCAACTATTTGATAGGTTACAACTAGTGATACGAGATTTCCTATAATAGCTATAATTGATGCTTTTTTCTAATTTTCTCTATCGAAATGATTGTAACTGCAGTACATGATGCTTTCCAAGTGACATTTTTCTTAGAAAAACAGTTTGAGTAACAAAGGTTAATAAGTTAAAACTGAACAACACTTGAACCAACACGGGTTACATCATCTTTTCTTTTTTTGAAGGAGGGGGTTCTATAGTGTTAATACAGTTGTAATTTGTAAAAGGTAATTTTGTTAATGTTTGTTTCGTCTTGGTGACTTATAAACCTCACATTTGGAGTTAATTATTCATGTTATCTAGTTAGCGGAAGATTTGGATGAAAAGAAAAAGGAGCAGGAGAAAATGCAAGAAGAATTGGAGGGTTTGAAAGATTCCTTGATATCTGAGAAGCAGAACTTAGCAGAAGTTATATGTGGACGTGATAAACTTAGATCGTTATGTAATGAAAGGGATTCAGCCCTGCAGGTAAGAAGTATAGTTTTATAGAGTCAAATTTCTTACAACTTTTCCATTTGATTATCTTAATATGTATTTCCATTCTTATTAGGCTGCATTGTTGGAGAAGAGGAGTATGGAAGTGAGATTGGGCAAGTTAAGTAGTCAAGGTTTAGAAAACAATGCCAAAAAGGATTTTGTTGGAGCAAATAGCCAGGTAAACATGTTGAAAAATATAGATTATATCTGGTCTTGACAATAATGGGATTATGGGGCCAAAAATGTTTTCTATTGTACTTTTGGCAAATTCATGTTTTTGAATCTTGCTCTTATTTTGTAATTTCCATATTGCTTTACTCGTGATGAATTTAGCTTGTAATTAACAGATGCTACTTAAGTCCAAAGATATTAAAGGCTTTGTAAGAGTTGCATTTATATCAAAGAAATCAACAAAAGACTAGAAATGAAAACAATTATTGGAAACAAAGAATCTGCTGTCAGAAAAGAATAAAGCTGGATTTGAGTAATAAAAATGTCTGAACTCTCCTGTTTTGATAATATCTCATTTTCATTCATTTGCATGGTCAAGGCATTCTATTCTTCACTGACTGTCTAAAACAGTAAGAATCTGAGGTTATTTGAACAAGAAGGCAAGACCTAAGGCCTCTGAGGTCTTGACCTTGTTGTCTGTATAGTCACAAAGATTTGGTCGCTGTTTAAATTAAGAATTTTTGCCTGTAGGCTGCAGATTTCAGTTTCCTCATTATAGAATAAATCTAAAGGAATTAGAGGAATTGAGAGAGATGAAAGAGGTAATCCTATATTGGATTTTCATTTTTGTTTTAACTGTTCATTATATTTTTAGTTTAGTAACATTTCTGTTTCTCGATATTCATAAATTGAGAACCTTTCAAACTAATAAATTCTTGGCTTGCCTTTCATAGGACACATGCAGTTATCGTTAGACTGCCTCTTATCTTAGTAATGTTACGCCCAGCTTAGTTGAGCTGGAAGTTCTTTACAAGGAAGAACAAGTTTTGAGGAAGCGATATTTTAATACAATAGAAGGTTGGCATTGCCTTTAAGTTTGTAATGTATTTAGTGATAATCTTTTAGGTCATATATCTTCTATTCTTTTGTTGGATATGCTGTTCCCTGTTTTTTTGCATCTTTAAGAATTGATATTCTTGTGAACATCACTAACATAACAATGGCCCCTTGTATGCATTACAGATATGAAAGGCAAAATCAGAGTTTTCTGTCGATTAAGGCCTCTTAGTGGAAAAGAGGTTGTTGAGAATGAAAGATGTGTTCTTAATACTCTCGATGAGTTTACAGTTGAACATTCTTGGAAAGATGATAAAGCAAAGCAACATATGTATGATTGTGTTTTTGATGGTAGTGCCACTCAAGAAAATGTGTTTGAAGATACAAAGGCAAGTCAACACCATGAACACTAGCTACTTGTTTAATTACATTACTTAGTAATTCAAGCTGTGTAATATTTTCTATGTTTATAATTGCAGTATTTGGTTCAATCAGCCGTAGATGGATATAATGTGTGCATATTTGCATATGGTCAAACTGGTTCTGGAAAGACATTTACAATTTATGGTTCCGATAGTAATCCTGGTCTTACCCCACGGGCTACTACAGAACTTTTTAAGATTTTGAAGCGAGATGCCAACAAATTCTCATTCGCATTAAAGGTAACATAAGTAATTTGATATTAAATGCAATAAATAAAGTTTGTTCCTTTGAGATATTTTTTATGATTGATATGTTTGGTGATCCATGAAACAGAAGTGCTGAAGATATGATGACCTTAATCTTTTTTTCTTATTACGTTATTTATAGCTAGCAAATTTTATGTAGTGTCTAAATAATATTGTTCCAGTTTGCCTTTGACATAAATTATGATATTGTGTAGGCATACATGGTGGAGTTGTATCAAGATACACTCGTAGATCTTTTATTACCAAAGAATGCAAAACGTTTGAAACTAGACATTAAGAAAGATTCAAAGGTAATATCTTTATGTCGGTAAATTTGTGAGTGACAACTCTTTTCTTTGAGATGCTATTGATTGGTCTAATTTATATATGAGTAATATGTTTGTCTACTTTTATTGAAAATTCAATCCATGTTTTTTGGCTTTAAAACTTTTTTGGTTGTTGCCCTCATTGATGATTCAATTTGCAATGTTCAGGGCATGGTATCTGTGGAGAATGTGTCTGTTGTGTCTTTATCAACATATGAGGAACTAAAAAGCATTATTCAAAGAGGATCTGAACAACGACATACATCTGGCACTCAAATGAATGAGGAAAGTTCATGCCCATTTGATCTTCACTACTTCATGAAAGGCCAACCTTCAAACCCATAGCCACACAGTGAGCAAATGTCTTCTCACACAAGCAATTTCTTTGATCCTATCTTGATTTATATTTTTCCTAATATAAAGGTTTAGGCACATGAATATATATACGTCTCCATATATTTTTTCTAATTAAATGTGAAAAGGGATGCCAACATTAGTGCTAGCATATATGTGTTAATATGGAGCGTGAGAGGTTATGTTGAGGTTTTACTTATTGTGATAATGTTTATTTATTTTTGCATGACAAATTTGTTAAAACTCTATTTGCAGCTAAGTTTTGTGGATCTTGCTGGTTCAGAAAGAGTAAAGAAATCAGGCTCTTCAGGTAATCAACTTAAGGAAGCTCAAAGCATCAACAAGTCACTTTCAGCTCTTGGGGATGTCATTAGTGCTTTGTCATCCGGAGGTCAACACATTCCTTATAGGAACCACAAGTTGACAATGTTGATGAGTGACTCACTTGGTGGCAATGCTAACTATATGCCCAAACATATCTCCAGCCTAATCGAATCCTGATTAAAACCATAAATTCTTGACGATGCTCCTATCCTTGTATTTTCTCATTAGCAAATTAATTATTTCTTAGGTGACACTTACACAACTCCAAACACCAGGTTGTCAGATCTCGCAAAGCTATAATATAAAACAAATAAAAAGCATTCAAATGAAAGTTTCTGAACAAACAGCAAGATTGAGATTTGAAAGAACGAAAGCTTTATTACTTGAATTGTCATGTGTTGAAAGCTCTCAAGTGCATGGTGTTTGGGCCAAATGCAGTCATCACCTTTTATAGGTTCCATGGGAACTTTCTAGTTCTTCTATAAGATTCCAAAGAATTTCATACATCTTTGGAGATATATAGATATATATTTGGGTTCTTCTAGAAGTTTCCTTCCCTTATATAAGCCCAAGCTCAAGTGAGGACTCATTTGAGCATATTAAGATGTGCATGGTGGTACCAACTAATTAGGTTTAGATTATTGGAGATGTGCTAGTTTGTAAGGGCAAATGATGAGTTATTATAAAGTTCAATGGAAATATATACTTATTTATTTTTTCTGTTATGCCAGTTCATAGGTGATCAGTCTCTGGCTAACAGTCATCTACTTGTTTATGAATTACCATTTAACTCAATTTTAGGCCTTATTCAAGCACTTGATGTAGGTAATATGAAATTCTAATTTTGAGGTTAATGCTTTGGAAAATATGACATTTTGAAGTTTTATGTTTTTGTAATCAGGTATGCATCTAGGGTCCGGTCAATTGTAAATGATGCAAGCAAAAATGTTTCATCAAAAGAAATTGCTCGTTTGAAAAAGTTGGTCGCATACTGGAAGGAACAAGCAGGAAGAAGGGGAGATGATGATGACTTTGAAGAAATCCAAGAAGAACGGAATATGAGAGAGAAAACAGATGGTCGTCACTCAATGTAGGGTGTGGTAACAGGACATGATGGCAACACTTACCTCCTGAGCAAATTTGATTATGATGCGGATTGGTTGTTGGGGTTTTATGGTGGAGAACAACTTAATTGTATAGTCTTGGCAAGGCTTGTATATTTTACTTGGCCTTTATTATTGGGTAATGGGTAATTTACCTTTTCTTCCCATTCTTTCCCTTTCTTTGATATAAGAGTGACAACTACAGTCATGTCTTAGAGTGAAGCTTTCTGTTGTGATTCCTCCTCGGTCACAGAGAAGTTTGAAAATCACATCTATGTATCCGCTTTTCTGTCTTTTGTTACTTCACTTGACCAAATATTACTTAGCCTAGGCAAATATTTACTTGATTCAAGCAATGTGCAAAAAGAAAATGAGTTTATAAATGAAATTTCCATTGTTTTTGGACAGGTACTGAATTTTTCATGTGGTGTTTGAGTATAAGACGCCCTGGTACTGAGTCTGTCCACCATTTGATGCATATGTAGTTAACTGTTGTCTTTATTTATTTAAACGTTGAATGCTTTATCACTTGATTTAGGTGGTATGATGTGCAATCGTTTACTTGAAATTAGGCATAAGACGTTTTAAATAGAAAACTTTAATAAGTGTTTTGGGTTTTTGTATAAAACTATGAAACATGACAACTTCAAAATTGAGTTTTTAAGATATTGATTATAATAATATATTAGAAGGAAAAATGATGAGAGCGTTTGGATAACAGGAGGAAAATGATAGGGCCCAATTCAAATAACTTACTCAAAGAGAAAAAAAGAAAAGGGGAGGCAGCCAACCCATGTGACGCTGTAAATGAAGAGCAAGCCAGGTAATTTTGGTGGCTATATACACCCCCTTGACTATCTCTACACACCCCATTACTACAAGACACCCCCAAAATGAATCTAAATAGATTCTTGCAGTCCATTCCATTATATAATATTCCATCCTTACTCTCCTTACACTCCCATACGGAACCCCAGCCTCCATCCCCATTGCTCCCCTCAAACCCATCCTCCCTTTGTTACCCAAACCCATCCTCAGTAACCCCCAACCGAGATTCAAGCAAGACAAGAACCCACCATCTTCCGCAGCCAAACCCATCCTCCGATTTGTTCCCCAAAACCCATCCATAAACCCCAACCGAGATTAACTACGACAAAAAATATCGCTAGTTCTGCTTTTACTGATTTTTGTATTTATTCTGTACTTTATGGGTTTATAGCTGATTCGTTCTCAGTCTCGGTTTCTTTGTTTCCGGATTCTATGTTCCCGGATTCGCAAATCCGAATTTGGGATTCTCGTTCTCGATTTATCAACCCAAGTATATCTTATTTTCTCGGATTTCACGATGTCCGGATTAGTTGATTTTAACCAGATTTCACGATGTCCGGATATATTGATTTCAATCGGATTTCATGATGTCCGGAAAAATTGATGCCATCCGGATTTCATGATGTCCGGATTAATTGATTTTGTCCGGATTTTCATGATGTCCTCGTGAAAATACATTTCCATTCCATGATGTCCAATTTCCTGGTTCCAAAATATCTTCTAGGGCATAAGCCCTGCTCAAACATAATCTCAACCAGCCTAAGGTATGGTATTACACAAGTCTAAGTCGTGGAATTAATTCGCCGCTAGCGACGCTTATCCCATTTATTTTATTTTCTTCATTTGGAATCAGATGAAATAGCTAAGAGTTCATAATTTATTTTAAAATCCAAAGGGGTTCATGTTTAAAATGACATCATATCATTAAAATTTTCATCCTCACAACTTAAATCGACCCGAATAAATAATAATAAAAAAACATTTTATGAGATTTGTACTTAACTAATTTTTTACATTTTTTTTATCTCGATGCATTTCCTTAGGCCAAACCAAAACAAGATGTTTGCCTAGTATAGTAATTAAATGATAATTTGAGAGTTCAAACTACTTTATATATTATAGTATATATCTACTGATCACTACAATATACTCCTTTTTATTGTAAAATTGATTAAGTAAATAAAAATTCAAAATTCTTAACCAGTCTCTTTCAAGCATTATGGTAATTCCAATAATTCCAAGAAGATTCTAGACTTGTTGACATTGGACTTTATTGACATTGATTATGAGTATGATTTATATTAATTTAATTTATCAATCTTTATTTTTTGAAATAGATATGCCACCTGAATGTACTATAAGAGTAGATATCTAACCGCACCCTTGTATCACCCACTGACCGGTTTGTACGACTGTGCTGCAATCGGTAGAGGCCGAGCCAGCTGGCATCGATCCGGTCGCTGGTTAATCTCGCATGATGGGGATGACTGGCGAGGTCTCGGTGGGTGTTCCCCGGAGGACCTATCACGGATCTATCATGGTTTTCACAACCAAGGCCACTGCAGTCAAGATATGGTCAGAGAGGTAAACAATCATTGTCCAAAGTTGTATATATATATATATATATATAAAGTATATATATTTATGTTAATTTATTACGTGAATCCTTGAATTGTAATTTATTCGTAATTTATATTGTAGGATCGAGCACCATTGAAATTGGTAACCGCGGCGCAGAGGCCGCAGCTATGGAGCCGATGCGAGAGGTCTCGTATTTATGAGACTGTGCATCGATCTGGGTTGGCACCGTTGACTAGTTGCAGTCATCGAAGCTGGGCGTAGTAGACCGATAAGGTTTTAGCTTTGTGAGCGGTGGCAAACAGAGACTCACGCATTTTTCATCTTCCCTCCGCTTAAGTAGATGACCATCACGCTTTAGACGACATCGCATCCATTTTGTATACATACCGTTATCATCGATGAGACTGCTCACAGCCGCTTCGGGTGGACGATGCCAATGCTTTATTGGTCGAGTTGTTGGGCACCACCGACGTCGAGGCATCTCGAGAGACGGAGCAAAGGTCGCTCTCCTTCACCCGACTAATGCAATGGTGGATCATTTTTCGACTATTACTATAAACCTATCTGGAGGATGATATCGAAGTTTGCTACTCGAGCCTTCTTGTTCCACCGTTGGTTGCACTCTATTTATCGATAAGCTGCAAACGCGTCGCAGTAGGTGTACGGAGCTATTCGGACCTCAAAGTATGGTTGGTAGTTATGTTTGGGGTGCATTGTCCCGTATATTCAGACAGTAAATCAATATCGCAATTAGTTTGAGGTGCGCAATAGTGGCTACCCACCTTTGCAAAAATACGATTGATGACACTTATAATTTTTATAATTAATACGATATAGCTGATATAATTGTCCATTTATTATATAGGCCTGGATTTATGGCGCACTTTCCCGAGATGTTTTCTTTCTCCGACTTTGCTGCACACCGAAGTCACTTCTACCATCGCACTACGCTGGAGGCCGCACGCGATTCCCGAGAAGCTCGCAGTCACGGAGCGACTAGACCGATTGCGATTTCAAATGTCTCGCTGAGCTACATTGGATCATCGAAATGAGCACCCTTTCCCGACATTGCATGGTATTCGATGCATAAAGTGCGACCGTTGTCGAAAGCCATATCATCCGGAGCTGGTCTACCGCCGCTTCGCTATTCGTACCATTCCTCCGCTGCCTTTCGTTAATCGCACGAATTCGACCGTATATCCCACACCGCGATTGAGAGATGGACAGATCACATCGACCATCGAGTCGAGGGTCGATCGATGCGTGATTCGTGCTCGATAGATACAGTGAATGGCCCGGTATGATCAGATATCAGATCGCATCGCTCAACCTCCACAGCTGAGATCAGGTTTTACGACAGATGCACGATCTTCTCTGCCCTCACATGTTGCATCTACCAGTGATACCGTAAGTTAAATACGGACTTCTGCTTGACCTAGTAATCTAAATTAAAACATAATTTCATACTTAACTTTTATTATATTACTAATATTAAGTTCACATATTATTTATGTAGTTAATGCCGTGAAAGCATTGACTTTATTGAGGCATGTATATCCCGGAAGAGAAAGTAACATAGATCATTGGGGTGCACTAACGAGGCGCATAGCATTACTTGCCGGGTCGGCTGAGTACTGGCAGATTCACAACACTCCATCACCCGCCTCCAAAGATCTCACAAAGACGACCACCGTTACGCGTCCATTTTTAGCGCCTCCCACTTTGCCTATCCTCCACCAGCACGCTGATTCTCCACCACCGATAGTTCCTCCTCCAAGACATGCCTCCCAAACACTCATGATGATCCCTTCAAAGACTCGTGACCGGATTCCAATTAATCACTTCACCCGTATGTTCGTCAAGAGGAAAAGAAGACTTAGTTTCATGTTTATGTATTAGTTGTTATACTTTAATGTTTAAAATATAATGGATTAATTATATTGTATTATATTAGTTGTTACATTAAATTACATCAATAAAAGTAATTAATTTAAATTAAATTAAATACAATACTTATCAATTACAATATAAACCATTTAAAGTTGTAGATACATCATGTTTCATCTAAATCAATTGTCTCTTGTGTCGCTACATTAGAGTTCGTCCCTAATGATGATCTAAAAGCCTCAATCCGAGGTACATAAGGGATCTCCCATCCTCGAGCACACCGGGTATCTTAATTACGCCTGGGGCTGTATTGCAATTGATGTAGCTGCTATGTCGAATCCATGAATACCAAACAAAGATCGCCCTTTGTCAAAAAACAAAAATATACATACATTAAACCTAATGACTAATGTAATATAATTTAACAACCCGCATTTAATGACAATCCTCAACAAATCCAAGTGCAATCTCATTTGTGGTGAAGTGGTGTGTGTGGGATACAGATCTATGCAGATATAAGAAAGAACGCCTAATTGATAAATGGACTAACACAATATTGTATCAAGGAGGCTATCAAATGACCCATGTCGTAAATTCATCCATCTATCATATGGATGCAAGAGTCAAAACATGATAATAATAAACCAGTCTCCAAGAACACGGTCAATTGATCCATACAATTGAACATACTCATCATGAAAAGTGTGAAGCTCATGAACCAAATCTTATCGAACTGCTCCCATCCGCCTTCCCATTCCTAAGAACTCCAAATCGCAAATATATCCACAATGACCATCTCGCCTTTAACATCCACGATGTTCAATACGTTTACATTTGATGCGTGGAAAACATTTAATGTACTTCAATTTTTTCCTTTGGTGCTTTCACGGAACATGCAAAGGGTCGAGAAGTACTATCGCGTGACTAACAATTTCAAATGTTATTATTCGCTTGGTATGATAACTGATTTTCAATGGTTGTGATCACCCTTTGCCTTAACCTTCTGGGCGGTGTTATATGTCGTTGCGCACGCCACCCTCTCAACTTCCTTTTAATGCTATTTTACCTCGCCATCGTCACAATCAAAGAAATTGTCTCAAAATACTATCAACTTCAGAGTAATTACTAACCCATACTGAGACATCATTGCTCATAGATCCAACTTTCTCCAATGAGAATGCATACTCATCAAGGGAATTGTGCGGCCTTCTTGGATAAGCCTGGCAGTTTAGCGTGCACTACAAAACCATGCGAGGTCTGCTCACGCAACCACATATTCCCTTCTCACTCTTAATCAGTTGCTCTTTAAACTCCATCAATATCATATTGAGTGAAGCCCTAGATACCATACCCCGCAATTCTTTAAACATAGCATTATTGAATTGATGTTCAACAATAGAAATACTTCTCTCAAATGAAGCTTTGATTTCCGTATGTTGCAACTCAATAAGAGCATTTATTACATTCCAAGAACTCTCGAAATCCCCTTAATACGAACCAAGATGTCTCTTCAATCAGACAGCACCTCGGCCCTATAAAAAAATAAACATATATTAAAAATCATTTTTATGTATGGATATGTCAAGAAAACTATTACAAATTAACGATCTATTCGCTATACATTGCCTAAATGCATTACTTTTTTATCCGTCTAAGTCAGCGATAAATCTTTCCTTATAAGGAGTCAATCCATGCACCACATATTTTACTCGTCCGGGGTGTTATATAATCAAATTGTCAATGATCTTAAATTCCTCTCGTGACTGGGCCCTCATTCAAGAAAACACAAGGACACTCCGTCGACATGAATGCCTCCCACTTCTCTTTGCTCAAACAACCTCACAGCCATAAGTATTTTTCGATATATGCCATCTACACGTAAGACGAACAGGTGGTAGGAAAACTAACCGCACAGCGTTCATTAAGGCCAACTCCCTATCAGTAACAATGACATTAGGTAAGCGATCAGCAAACATTAAACTTTGTAACTTCTCCATTGCCCAAGTGTAGTTGTCTACACGCCGCCCATACAAATGCCACGTAAAAGCTAAATTTTAGATGTCATGACCCAATCCAGAAGCGAAGGCGATATCCGTTGGTTTTATAAGTGCAATCCATAATTAGAACACTGTGCAAAATAACAAATAAATCAATAGAAGTAGGATGTGCCCAAAACAAGTCTCTCACACAACTCATTCGACTCATCCTTCCGCGTTAATCCCAACATATTTACATTCATTCACTGTTTATTAGTTGTTGCATTTGCGATCTACCACCAGATATAGTCATGCGCCCAGAACATCGCAAATGCATTCAACAACCGTACTAAATTGGTCTTGCCGTGTTGAGGGACCATGATTAGACAGTTCCAAGTCACCATACGGCTTTCGCACTTTCCATTGTCTGCTCATCACCCCGCGTCGAACATCTTCGCAGCGAACTGGGGCATAACACTCTTCTAATTCAGTGAGAAACCTTCCCGCATTCGCACTTGCTCGAAATCACCCTCTAATCCAGTAAGAAATATATGCACCCTTTGTCGCTGAAGCAATTTCTGATAGGATGCAATATCTCGTCTCATCCACCATGCACCACCTTATCATGTGATCCAACTCACTCGAAGATTTTACTTCGCTTCTCCATAATATATAGAGTGGTCCTATTATTTTGTTTGGCGTAGAAAGCCTCCGGTTCAAGGTAAAAACTCAGAATTCATCCGCTTCCATCATAAAAGGCTTTAGACAGTTTCAAATATCTGCATGATAGGTAAGCCGAATGTATCGCTTCATAATCTCCGAGGATATAGACATCGCAACCATCTTTTTGACCTTTCGATTGTCCGAATACCACTTTTCATAGCCTTCATCTTTCCTAGGTGGCGCGAGTAAAGCCATGAATGAAGAGGAAGCCCTTCAAGAATTCGTGATCTCTATTTGAGACCATAGATCATAATTGGTCTCATTCAATACAATTCCTAAATTGAATGATGAACCTTCGTGTTGAATAATGATGGGGGTAGATTTGGTGACAAATGTTTTACAATCTAACTTGCTCATGCTTTAAGGATTCAAAGAAGAATGATTTAGGGTTTCATGGCTCTGATACCAACTTGTAAAACAAAGAAGAATATTTTTTATTCATAATAATTATGTATCTTTACATGTACATATTTATAGAGATAGTAGAGATCCTACAATCAAGCTATTCCTATAATTAAGTTATTTTCCTAACTGTGATGCCCCCAATTGGGGCTATGATACCACTAAATTGTAGCGCCCCTTCCCGGTCCGACCCAATTGGTGGGTCCGAACCGGATCCGGGATGCTCTGTTTTCTATAACTTATAAACTTTAAGCTTTTCATTCATATAATGTTAAATATTTAACTTGTACCATATTCTGTAATAGTGGATACAAAATACATATACAAGCTCCATATATGAAAGTGTTCAACATTTTACATTGATACAAAGAAAGAAAAGACATATACATTATACCAAAATCTTCCAAAGGACCCTAATGATGGTTTGACTTCGTCACACGTGACTGCCTTTGCCTCCGGTTTCTTTTGTACCCAATGATGAAACACTCATGCTAAGTTTATAGCTTAGTGGGAATTTACACATATAAACGAACTCTAACAAGGTTCATCCCATTTTAAACGCATGCATATCTTTATGACACATATAACATGTACATATATTTATCCATTTCTCATGTCTACTTTCTTTCTCATAACATGCTTCCTTTTCTTATCATATTTCTATAAATTTTTCTAACATTCTTGTTCTTAATCAGATATTTTATCATCGCATATGTTGCTATGCTTCTCATATCATATCATATACTTTATAGATCTTTACATATGTTCTTTCATTTTCTTATGTTCATGCTTGCAAATACACGTATGGGATACGAGTGAACTATGTACCCGGCTGCGCTTACTATTGTTCTCATCTCGTATGTAACCGAAGGTACTATCACTATACGAGATAGTGAATCTCTATCTGTATGTACCCGAAGGTACTATCATCAGACGAGACAAAGGATTTAAGGACCTAAACGGGCCTCTATAGCGATCCAAACAAGTGATCTACGTCATCGACTCCAAACGTTCCTCAGCATTCAGATCTCAGATGCAAAGATCGTGTCCCATGTATGATGCCCATTCATCCAACTACTCGGACCAGCAAAAATCATTTTTATTATGTTTTCTTAACAATCTTTCATGTTTTAGAAAAGATATCTCATATACATGAATAAGTATACTTATGAGATATTCCTTATCAAATACGCTCTGATAAACATTTAACTCATTTTCTTTCTTTATACAAAATTATACGTGTACTTTTTTAGCTTTCATAGGATCAAACTTATACTTATACTCTGTACTTATAGCATCTTATACCATTCAGAACTTTCATCATTTGTCTACACTAAACCTCGCCTAAGGTAAGCAGAGGTACCTAAGTATGCTTTCAACTTAGTGTCATTCATATTCAACCCCGTTATTCACTTATTAGGTCTCGTATACTACCTGCATGAAATCACGTGACAATGTAAAAAATACGAGAAACTGAAATTCGCTTAAAAAGTGGCATCGTGATCGCACCGGTACTATCCATGTTCCGTGAGCGGCATCTAAGATTCACTTAATGCACCTGCACTCATTTTGCCTTCAGACAAGTAAGCACCTGCACCACCCCTCGGTTCGTACCTGCATTCACCGAAAAACCGCCTTAAAATGGCAAGATTTTCCTTTCACTCACTTTCTTCCAGATACACCCCCATTCCATCCTACATCAAAAAACTACTTATGGATTCCTCCCAAAACAACTCAAATGGTTCATAACCCAAATATAAACTAAACATAAAGGTTAGTTAGGTTTGTTCAAACCCAAACTCAATTACTTGTAAATAAACCAAAATCTATATCAAAGGAGGATTCACACTATCTATGAATTTGGGTTTACTAACTCCAACTTTCAATATATCTATGTTGTACACCTCAACAAAAACCCTAGGTTTGGGGACAAATCAAAATCCATAAAAACCCTTAGTATTCCATACAAAACCAAAAGCCCATACAAAATTATAGAAGCCTCACACAAATCAGATAATTTTGGATCTTCCTTGAACTCCTCTTCTCTTTCTTCTTCTTTCTTTGCTTTTCTCCTTCTTTCTCTTCCTTTACGTGGGAGTTTAACTTGGGAGACCAAAATGAGGTATTTTTTGTCTCCTCCTCTTTCATACTTTAATTTTCCTTTTATTACTCATCGTCCTCCATTTATTCTTTCATTTGGAAATCAAATTTTATATGTTTCCCAATTTTAACCTCTCATCTTTCTTGTCATAATGACCATATCCTATTTGACAATTTACAATGCTTGTCTCTTATACCTTGTACAAATTTCCGGGTTTCAAAATTTACTCACTTAGCAAATTAATAATTACAAAAAATTCAAATCATGCCCACAAAATGCCCTAAACATGTCGAAAATGACTAGGGTATATTTCGGTATTACACCCTCCCCACTTTGCACTTCGCCCCGAAATTCATACTGTTCAGAGTTATGATGCCTGTGTCTTAAGCGCCTCCAGTCTGTTGTTTCTTCTTCCTATGGTAAGCGTCAATACTTCACTAACTTTGATTTGCTTGTCCTCACTCAGCTTCACCCCTGAGCCGAATAGCTCTCTACCTCATCATATGAAAATCCTCCCCACTTGTATCTCTTGCACCGGGTAGTAGCAAAGCACCCATCGAGCGGTATCTTAGAAGCATTAACATAAACACACTATATAATTCGGCCAAATCCAGAGTTCAATCTATGATATTGAAAATAATCTGCTCTAGAATCTCATATGGCCTTATGAACCTTAGACTTAACTTGCCTTTCTGACTAAACCGTAGAATTTTCCTCCATGGCGATACTTTTAAGAAAACCTTGTCTCCCACTTCATATTCAATATCTCTCCTCCTCAAATCGGCATATGACTATCGATCACTACGCGCAACCTCCGCCGAATAACTCAGACTTTCCTAGACTACTATGTCCACCAATCACTTTATGCTCATTCACCCCGTCTAACACACAAGAGTTCTACATCTCCAGCCATACAAAGCCTTATATGGTGCCATGCCAATGGCTAGATCACAATCACAGCAGAAAATTTACTTCACTGAATATGGCCTTGGTCCCAACCCAAGTGATTCCATTACACATCCCGGCTATTGGCCTTGAGGCCTCCTCCCTCCTCCCCTCCCTCCTCCTCCTCCCTCTCCCCTCCCCTCCCCTCTCCCTCCCTCCCCTGAATCAACCCTTCAGATCGTCCATCTCAGCCAGGATGGAATGTTAACAATTCAAACTATTCTGGCAAAGCAACTGAATTCTCCTGTAATCTCGAGGTAAACGGGATCTCATCCGACACAATATAGCTGTACACTGAAGTGCACCGCACAATCTCATCCACATATAACTCCGGGCCTAATGATCCATAGAATATTCAACTAGACCATAAATCACTGATCAGAAGGTGAGCCCATCAACAAATCACTCATGAGTCGGCGTTTTGGTTACATGAACTCTGACACAAAACCATGGTAAGGTAACGCCCAAAATACCCTAGAATTTTTATAAATATTTTATTATATATTCGTAGATGAATTGAGTCAAACCCCGTTTTCCGTGACTGATAATCAGAAATGTAAATTTAAAGCGTGTACATGATTTGAATATTATATGCAAACTGAGAAAATTGATCAACCCGAACTAGGACCTAAGTGAAAAGGGAAAATGTGGAAAATTGTAAATGAGGACCGAAGGGTCAAATGATAGCTAATGCTAATAATATGAAATAAATGATAAATGATAGGAAGAACAAAGAGTTAGAATGCCAAAAATGGAAAATTGATTTATTAGGTGGCCAAATGGTCTATAAGAATTAAGTGACTAAGACAAAAATGGAAATGAGAGGTAGCCAAACACGGCCTTACACTTAAGAGAGTTTTAAAAGACCAATTGGTCCTGAGTGCTCATTTCGAGTACACATCACGCTTTTTGGAGAAGGGAGGAGAAAAGGAGGGGAAAGAATGTACTGGTAAGAGATCAAGCTTTTGTGTGATTTCTTCCCACTTCTTGCTCCAAATATCAAAACACCATACAAGAAGAGATTTAAAGATTCCAAGGTAGAGATAGGTCAACCCTGAACTTATCTTCAAGATTCTGATTGGAGAAAAGTCCTAACTTGAGGAAAATGGATTTTCATTGATTCTAAAAACCACTTTTGGAGTTGTTTGAAGATTCATGGTAGATTTTGATATATGTATCTATAGCACCTAGATAAAATGGAAAATTGCAACCCGAACATCCCGAGCAGAAAACTGACTCCGCATTCGTAATGTGTCAAGCTGCACTTCAGATAATCTTGTGCAAAATGGCAAGGGTAATTGCATTCAGATAAAGGAATCATACTTCTGGCACACCCAAGAAGATAACCTTGAACAGTCAGGCGTCGTACTCTGGCATTGTAGTTCCAATGTTCCGCTTTTTGACATGTTTTCGTTTAAGTCCTTGGGATTCGATGCCATGTTCAGTGGGACCTTAAGAAAACGAATAATAAATCCAATTAAGGTTAAAGCTAGTGAAAAATATATATGTATCGCACTGCCGAGGCGAGCGCGTCATGCACTTAGTGTCTTAACCTGTCTTTGGATTAAAATGAAAATGTAATTCACTAAATTAAGAATAATTGTCATCCACTAAGATATCGCGAATTAAATATTGACTAGAATTTAAATATTCTAAATCGGTGACCGAGATCGGCGTATAGCTGAAGCCTAGATTCGATGCCTTCGGGTTTGTTCTTCTAACTCATCCTTAATCACTGTTTTGTAGTTTACCAATTAACTATGAATGAGTACAATGAATCGAGTACACAGAAATGAGTTGTGGATATAATTACATAGATTGAGTATATCTTTGAAAAGATAATATGAAAAGGGAATATGAAATGTGATAATTGAAAACTGAATAAATGTGAAAGATAATAAGGACGGGATTCATCAAACGGAATCCGTCATAAATGTGAATTGAATGATAATCAGATCTAATCCACCTTAGCTGGAGCGCACCAATCGCATCCACAAAGGCACCCCGAAATTATTCAATGTCCTTACTTGGCGGGATGTACTAATTCGGTATCCATGATGGCATATGGCATTGAAGAAATAACTTACTTCAGCCCGGCGCAACAATTCCATCCGCCAAGATGGTAAAGGATTAATTGATACCACGGTAGGATGTACCAAACGACATTCGTGGCGATGGAGACCATTAAGTAATACCACGCGGTTGAGCAAACAAAATGCATCCGCCGCGATGGGAGACCGAATAAGTGATACCACGTGGTTTCCGGGATGCACCGAATCGACATCCTTCATGATGAGATAAAATTGTTAAATGGCGCCACATTACCGAATGATAATAATAGCGCGGATTCATCAAACGAACCACGTAACGCGAATTAACATCAAGGTGAAATAGTCAACATTGGGATGGCGTAATGGGATTTTTGCGAATATGCTTTAAACCTCTTCTTTCTCGCGTTCGCGGAATTATCGAATGAATCGCCGCATTGAAATGCGCGATATGACATGGTAAATGATTTGTATGACGTGCCCTGCTTAAATGAATAGCATGAGTTATATGTTAGAGAATAAAGGCAGGTAATGATAAACGCCGAAAGTTAAATTGGAATATCGGAATAGAATCGTATAGAACCACTAAGCATGAAATGCTTAGCGTGTAGTTTTAACTATGCGCTGCATCGAGTAAGCAAAGAGAAGAAGGCCAAGATCACAGAACGCAGAGTCATAGGAAAGAGTACGCGATAAGCATAAATCTGTAAATTCTTGTGAAAACACCATTGAACAAGTGGAGTTTTGTAAACAAAAGGGTTAAACCCTGAAACTTGATTTTTGTATATCATTTTGAAAAGGGCATAGAATGCCTTCCTCGTAGTTCATTCTTCACAATGTCATGTGGCCACTCAATTGCTTTCAATTTGTAAATACATGGCTTGCCTAAAATCGAAAAACCTAGGCTCGCAACTAAATGAATTAATAAATGTTTTGATAAGATAAATGAAAACGCTTGAGTAAACCCATTCATTCGATCCCTATTCGGTCGGAAGGTGACCCAATTACATTTTTGGAAAGAAAATTCTGTAATACCACGGAAAATAAAAAGAAATAAAACCGAAGGTCCTATAGAGTTTCGCTCTGACTCATTCCGGTCAGACCTGGTTTCTGGTCGCTACATGTAATGTTATCCCACTTCCATTGAGGAATTGAAAGGATTCAACAAACCCGTTGTAACTGCGTTCGCCTTGACTTGTCGACACGTCAAACATTTAGACACATATCCGCCACATCTCTTTCATTCCTTTCCACCAATACATGCTTTAAATCCTTGCACATCTTATTACCTCTAAGATGCATGGTATATACCGTATTATGAGCTTCACATATCAACTTTTTCTTTAGCTCTTTATCATCTGGCACACATAATCTATTCTGGAAATATAAACTTCTAGCTTCTTTTACTGAAAAATCTGTTTATCACCTCTTCAATTTCATCCGTACCTTTTTCTCGTGGTCTCTTCCATCATTTTTCTGAGCTAATCAACTGTTATTACTTTAACACAAGCTGTGCTTTTAATTTAGCTAATATAGCTCCATCATCTGCTAATCTCCATTCACTATGTTGAAGTGACATTGCTGCCACTGTCTTTCACTTCTACGCATCTCGCTACCACATTTTCTTTCCGTAAGAATCACTATATTAATAGGCACCTTAAATAACTTTAATCAATCTCATTGTCAAATTTAATTCTTTCGAGAGTTGATACCATGACTTGTATGATCCGCAGTGTAAATTTCTTATAAATTTTCCCTATATAGCAGGTTGCCATATTTTCAGCAACACTACCGTTGTGCCCAATCCTTAGGTCATGAGTAGATAATTGCTCATATGACTTCAACTATCCGACGCATAAGCCACTACTTTCCCAATCGCATTAACAACCAAACCAATGCATGAAGCATCACTATAAGGTGTACTCTTTTCCGAGATAGGCCGAGCTAATACTGTGTCAACCAAAGATCCTTTCAAATCAAGGTCAAACCACACACATCCGTCCATTCAAACTTTTAATCTTCCATCTTACACCTTATATGCCATGATGCTTCCATCACAATCCTCAACGAGACACACAGTTCAAGAAACTTCACCGCTACACTTCGAGGCGGTTTCCCAATCTGAATGCCCAACTTAGTAGGTCCATCTTATTCCTCTAATGAATAAAAAATATGGCCTAGGAATGAAACTTCCTTTAGACAAAAGTCGCACTTGCTAAGTTTAGCATACAACTTTTTCTCTCTCAATGTCTATAGCACTATTTTCAAATGTTGCTCACGCTCCTACTCATCTCTGGAATATACCAGTATATCATCACATCACACTGCAAACCCATTCGCGTCAAGGTCAACAATTCGCCCACTCAAGTCTGATGTCACAGCACTACTTCCGTCCAAAAAGGTACTACAAAACTCATATAATGGCCATAACGGCTCAAAGTTGTTTTCTGCACATCTACTTCCTTTACTCCTCAACTCGATAATATCCCGATCGTTGTGTCTATCTTCTAAAGACACCCCGCCTTTAACTGATAAAAGATCTTCGGGTCCCAGATGTGGTGTTTGTTTTCAATCACTTTATTGATTTTCCGATAATCAATGCACATCTGTAGAGTGCCATCTTTCTTTTTCACGAATAAAACAGGTGCACCCCAAGGCGAAACACTAGGTTGAATAAATTCTTTAGCCAAAAGCTCCTGCAATTGACTTTGACCTCATCCATGGTTATTCGCATATGTTCCATAATGGGATCGTCTCTGCAAATAAATTTGCTGCTAAGTCCACTCTGAGTGAAATACCCGTAACTCTTCGCTGTGTGGAATACATCCGTACCTTCTTAATATCTGAACTTTTCTACATCAAATCTCACCTCCCTCCCTGGAGTCAAGTATCATGGCCAAGAATGTCTCACATCCTTTCCTCATAAATCTCCTAGCTTGTATAGCGGAGATCACATTGGACATTGCACTTGTTCTAATGCCTTATACTATCACCTCAATCTGGTCAGAGCATCCCAACACTACTGTTTTTTGACCTCAATCAATTATAGCTCGGTGTTTAGACAACCAATTCATACCCAAAATCAAATCAAATTCCCGAAATGGTAGAGCAATCAAATCAATAAGAAACTTCATTGCATAATAATGGGGCAATTTTGTATACGCTTATTTACGCTTTAATATCATATCTAATGGATCGGTCACATGCATGTCATATGCTAATCGGTTCCACTACTCGTATCTTATCAAATACATGTCTAATTAGCTACATATGAATGGGTACTGTATCAATCAATGCATGCATCTCAATATCATGTGAAAATATACCAAAGAATCACTTCGTGAGCATCCCGATCCTCATGAGCCTTCAGCATATGCACGTGCCGGGTGCCAAGGCATAGGACGATCTACCGTCTCCGAAGACCGTACTCCTCGTCCCTCTATGCGTCGGCTTTGGCCTCCCGACCCCACCTCTATCCTAATCGACAAAGGGTGTCGCGAACCTCTCTCTTCTATTACTCTGAGGATTCCTATTGTCTCTTGACTCTTTAGGACAATTTTCCATAAACTGTTCAGTGCTTCCACATCTAAAGCACCCTCCTGTTAACAATCTGCAAACCCCCAAATGCCGTCGATGGCAATGAGGGCACTCGAATTCTCCGTCCAACTCCAAGCACCTCACTCATACTAAAGCATCGACCCGCCTCTACCTCCCGGTGAATAAAAACTATATTCCGATCGGGAAAGCTGAGACTCCCTTAGCTCTTTCCCCCCGAGGAACATCAAGCTCCTCTAGAAAACTTATTCCTTTGAGATCTTTCTTGTCATAGCTCGCTTCTATTTTCATTGTAGCTTAAACCAATCGATAGAAATCCACCATTTGTAGAGAAGTCATAGGTGCCAAATACCTCGATGGAATCATGCAATCCATCCCCTCAAATCGCACAATCGAAATGCCCCATGAGAACCAACTCGTGCATACGTGCCGAGATGACTAAATTCTTTCATATTTTAGCCACCGACAGTTCTCCGCTTCAAATTCAGGAACCGTCTACTGACTCTCTATACAACTCGGTAATGTACTTTGCCCTGAACTCTCGGACAAAGAACTCCCAAGTCATGGGATTTGGAATCCTTGGACTTCTCAATGTTAGTTTCCACCAATCACATGCTTCACTCTACAATAGTGAGACTGCACATGATACTCTCTGATCAGGAGGGCATCTAACTTCCTCTAATATTCGTTGTAACTTTTCTAACCAGAACTCAACTTATCGGATTCTTCCATGTTTGTCCCATTGACTTCACCCACGTCTTCTACCTACGCCTTATCGGGGCTTTTGGAGTCAAGTAATCTTTCTAATACCTGAAATATCTCGAGATATCCCCAAGAACGCTTCATTTGGCTCAAATTTAACTGGCTGCCGATAGATTCACGACTGTAGCGTATATTTCTCGATTCTAAGGTTAACACTCTCGGTTGCTTCTTCAGTTGGATTTGGAGGACGATCCATCTATACAAAACACAAGGACATCCACATCAGGTCAACACATTACTAGACACATGCTTTCTATCTATACTCTACTCAAGAGCCACCTAAACCTAGGCTTTTCCAGAAACGCCTAAACCTAGGCTTTGATACCACTTGACCGTGATTCTAATCGGGGGCTATGATACTACCAAACCTGTAGCGTTTCCCTGGCCCGACCCGACAGGGTCCGAACCTGATCGGGATGCTCTGCTTTCTATAACTTATAAACTAAGATTTCATCATATAATGTTAAACATTTAACTTGTACGCTATTCGTAATGAATGATACAAAAATTACATAAGCTCCATATATGGAAGTGTCCAACATTTACATTGTTTACAAAAGAAACAAAAAGACATATACATTATACCAAAAATCTTCCAAAGGGACCCCTAGTAATGTGTCAATTTCTGGGTCGCCATGTGGATCATCTTACCCTCCGGTTTCCTCTTCTGTACCTACACGGATGAAACACTCGTGCTAAGCTTTTAGCTTAGTGGGAATTTACACATATGGATGACCTCTAACAAGGGTCATCCCACTTTAAACACATGCATATCTTTATGACACATATAACATGTACATATATTTATTCATTTCTCATGTCTACTTTTCTCATAACAAAGTTTCTTTTCTTTATCAGATTTCATATACTTTGTCATTCTTGTTCTTTGTAATCGTATACTATCAACGATAAAGCAAATATACTTCTCATATCATATCATATACTTTATGCATTCCTTTACATATACTTTTCATTTTCTTTTATGTTCATGCCTGCAAATACCATAGAAGTGGATACGAGAGAGAACTGTATGTACCTGAAGGTACTATCATTGTTCTCTATCTCACACTGGCTGCATTATCACCGCACGACAAGGATCTCTATTTGTATAAAATTCTGCCGTACTATCACCGCACAGACAATGATCTCTGTATGAGCCAAAAGGGGTCGCTATAGTGATCCAAATAGGATCTATGTCATCGACCGCAACGCCCTCGACATTGTGATTGTATAAGCACAAAGACGCGGTCCCTATAGGCAATGGCTATCTATCCAACTATCTTGGCCTTAAGCGTATTAATCATTTTTATTATGTTTTCTTAACAATCTTTCATGTTTTAGAAAAGATATCTCATATACATGAATAAGTATACTTATGAGATATTCCTTATCAAATACATTCTGATAAACATTTAACTGTACTTTTTCTTATACAAAATTATACGTGTATTCTTTTTAACTTTCATATATCAAACTTATACTTATACTTGTACTTATAGTAACTTATACTCATTCAGGAAATTACTATTTATCCACACTAAACTTGCCGAGGCGGCGAGGTACGGTGCGTTTTCAACTTAGTGTCATTCATATTTGAACCCCCGTTATTCATTTATGAGGGTTCCTATACTATCGGTGTATGCATTTGGGCTTAATAATGTAAACATACAAGAAACTAAGGCTGCTGGAAAAAATGGTACTACATCGGCACGGCACTCATTCATGTTTCGTGGAGCGGTACCGTACCACCCCAAGCCAAATGGTACCACAAGGAAACTACCTTTAAATGGCAGATTTTCCCTTTTCACCACTTTCTTCCATACACTTCCTCTATTCCATCCTCTACATCAAAAACCTGGAATTTACGGATTCCTCCCAAAACAATTTTAAAATGGTTCATAACCCAAATATAAACCAAGTTAGGTTTGTTCTAACTCAAACTCAATTACTAGAATAAAACCAAAATCTATAATTAAACTGAGAGGATTCCACACTCATCTTATACTTAATTGGGGTGGTTTTACTAACCCAACTTTCAACATATCTATGGTTAGGATGAATTCCTAACAAAACCATAGGTTTGGAACAAATCAAAATCCATAAAAAAAAAACCCTTAGTATTCCATACAAAACCAAAAACCCATACAAAATTATAGCTTCCATACAATTCCATACCTTTGATCTTCCTTGAACTCCTCTTCTCCTTCTCTTCTCTTCTTGATCTTTTCCTTCTTTCTCTCTTCTCTTCTCTTTACGTGGGAGCCCTAACTTGGGATACCAAAAATGATATATTTTTTATCTCCTCCTCTTTTTATACTTAATTTTCCCTTTTATTACTCATTGGTCCTCCATTTATTTTCTATTTGGAAATCAAATTTATGCTATTTCAATTTAACCTCTCATCTTCTTGTCATATGACCTTCATATCCTATTTTGACAATTTACACGTTTTCCCTTGTACCTTGTACAAATTTCCGGGTTTCGAAATTTACTCACTTAGCAAATTAAGAATTACAAAAAATTCAAATTATGCCCACAAAATACCCTAAACATGTCGAAAACGACTAGGGTATATTTCGGGATGTTACACTAACAGAGAAATATCTCTAAACTATGAAAGAATATAATAGTTTCCTATAATTAAGTTATTTGCCTAACAGAGAAGAATAGTAATAAGAAAGAATTATAATAGAGAATCTTGGACTATTAATCCACTTCAGAACATATATATATATATATGAGATATATATATATATATATATATATATATATATATATATATATATATATATATATATATATATATATATATTGAAGTTTGGAATGTTTCGTAATGACATCATGATTTTGGAAATATCCATGCGGTGAATTTGCTTTAAATCATGGCATGGGATTTGGACTGGTGGATGAGTCCTGCCAGTTGCTTCGAGACCCGATGGTGACTAGTCCCTGGGTTGAAGTTCCAAAATTGTCCAAGTCATATGAGATGGAGACTAGTTCCTAGGTTGAAATTCCAAAATTGTCCAAGTAATACGAGATGAAGACTAGTCCCAGGGTCGAAGTCCCAAAAGTGTCATTAAGGGGTTGAATTGGGAGATAAGTTAAGCTTTCATGTGTTTTCCATCTTGAACTCAATTGTATTTATGAAATACTCATGTTTTGTTTATATATATATATATATATATATTGGGATATGTATAATTAAAGTATTTAATGGTGAGCATGGTTTGTTTATGAGATTTCCTACTCTGAAAGGTCGAATCCTAATTCCTATTATTTTCCCTCCTCCACCTTAGATGCGTAAGAGGCCACTACGTGGAGCGAGCGCTGTGGAACCCGGCAAGGTCTTGAGGATTGGGAGTTTATTTCATAGATTAGCCTTTGAGTCCTTTTGTCATGCGTTTCATGAACAATCATGTATTTTGGCTCGGGGTGGATCAATGTAATATAACCTCACTTGTTTATACACTTGTTAGTTTTGGGGGTTGTCTTTAGATAGATTGGGATTATAGATCTTTTTTTTTTCTTTTTTTTACGACCTAAGTGTTGGTTTCACTATTAGATATGTAAGTATTTTGGTCATATTTTGTGCAAAAGGACTTGAAAGTATTGGCAATATGGGTTCCCATGTTTATGCTTAAATATAGAATGGTGTTATTTTAGTCACAGGGTGTGATATCTCTTGAAGATTGTTCCTTTATAGCTTTTACTAATTCCTCAGTTCTTTCTGTGATAGCATACATTTCTCTACTAAGGTTTGTCGAATTGGTGACCATGTCTACTATCATGTTTGCGTCCATCATGGGTTCCATGATTGGTAGCCACATTTGTTGAGTGTCTTTATCCTTCTTAATTTTTTCCTTCAAGGCAAGAAATAGCTCATCATCAAATGGTTGTCGAAATTGTTCTTGATAATAGGAACTTGAACTTTTTTGACTTTGCATCATTGAATTTCCATAAGAGAAATTGTTATATCTCCCCTAACCCGATTGATAGTAGTCGCATCATGTCATGGAGCCGGCAGGCAACTCCGCATTGTCATTAAAATAATTCGCCCCTCCAAAATTATAAGCTTGTTGGCTCGTAGAGGTTTGTGCTTGCCTTGAGAGGATATCTTCCCATATTGGTTCTCTTTGGACTACTCTAGAAGCAAATTATTTCTGGAGACTGTAGAAGAGCTCATTTATCTCTTCATTAGACATTATGCTTAACACCTTCTAGAAAAATAAAAAATAAAAGAAAAAAAATGAAGTATACAAAATACAGATAAGAAACAAATAAAATAAGAAAAGAGAAAAAAAAATTGCTCAAATTAGCAAACTCCTATTTTTCAAAAATATCAATCCAAACACGAAACCGTACCTTCCCTGACAACAGTGCCAAAAACTTATTGAGTCGTTGGCAACATCATCGAAGACTTGTCGATCTCCGGCAACGACACCAAAAACCTATTGCCAACCACAAGTGCACGGGTCGCATAAGTAATAAAATGATTTTCAATTATGAACCAAGATCGTTCCCACAAGGAAGGTGTGGTTTTAATGCGGATTGAGTACCTTGACTACTAAAGTCGTTCACTATTTGAGCGACTCAATTGTTTGAAATGAAATTATAAAATAATAAAAAGTAAACTAAACAAAAACATAATGCTTTGTGAAAACTGGAGTAATTGACTAAAAATGGGAGAAAACGACTTAAGGAGGAACTAGGGTTGGTTATCATCATTGATGTCTAATGATTAATCTAGATAAGACCCAGGTTGATTGAACTGCAACTTGAGTTGGTCCGAGGATACGGTACAAGGATCTCACTGTTCCTCCTCAGATTTTCTCAGTACTAACCACCCATTCACGCTACGGCCCTTCTCTAGGCCGTTAGGGCAATACTTTTCCACGACATTTTTCCCCTCAGAACTTAATGCGACACCACGTCCTTCCAATAAAGCTACCCGGACTAAGCTCGGATTTGTCACAATTACGTTCTTACAATCCTCACTTAATACATTTGGTGTCCCCTCCTAGTGAAATCCGCTTAGTACTAAACCTTTCTAATTCTCTAAGCCTCTTTAACTAGGTTAATTAGCATTTCAATTAACTAGTTCACACCTTTAGAAAATCGAAGCTAGATTTTAGGGCTTAATCTAAGAGTCACCAAGGATACCCTAGTAAAAGGATCGAAGATCCGATTCTCAGCGTGTATCAATTAACCAAAACCTTAATATTCTAAGTATTAACACTAAATACAACAAATCAATCATAAAACATCCAACCAAACTAAAGATTAGACTATTCTAACATCAAATCTGAATACCAATCCTATAAAAGGCCTAGCCTAACATTTCAACCATCAAAACCCAAACATTCATGTTGTCGACAAACATATAACTGCAGAAATTGAAGAATTAGAAGAGATAAAAATACAAAACAAGGTTTAAACTACAAAGGCCTTCAAACCCAAGCTCCAAGCTAAAATCCACACTCCACAAGGTCGTGCTTCCCATCAATATTTAATTACAAATCAAATAATTCACAAAACAAACCTAAAACTAAGAGAAATCTAAAGAAATCTAATCCTAGAAAATGGAACAAGCTCCAAGGAGAGGAGAAACCCTAAGAGAGAGCCTCCCTCTCTCAAAGTTCGAACCCAAAAAATGTCTAAAGAACATCTATTTATATGATTTGGAAAATGGGCAAATGATAGACTCAAAAATCGAAGTTTATTGCTCCAGCCCATCATCATTCGCCATGGCGAAGGCTTCTTCATCGTGGCGAACCTAAGGCTGGCCTTTCCACAATCTTCTCTCTTCGTTGTGGTGAGCAGTATCCTTCGTTGTGATGAACCCGAGGCTGGTATATTTCTTGACTTTAGCTTTGCCATGACGAAGCACTCCTTTGCAATGACGAACATCTTAGCCATGGCGAACAACTCCTTCGTCGTGGCAAACCAATTTGTATCATGGCGAACAACTCCTTCACTGTGGTGAACCAGTATGTATCAGCAAATCAGCAACTTCATTTAAACTTGACTTCTTCCATTACTTTGCTTGATTTGCCTTCTAAACTTGTAAAATATAAGCAAATGGAAGATTACAGTTTTCCTAAGAGATAATGGTATGAATATAGCATTTAATTGCATAAAACACATAAAAATCATACTAAAAATGTTAACAAGATTCACACCCATCAACGCCCTTCTGCAATTTCCGATCAAACTAGTAAAGAAATCCTTATCCACTAACGCGATTTACCTATTTATGAAGACTCATGGGAGTCCTTTGATGTCATCCACACTCAATTTCCTCATTTTCACCTCGAGGACAAGGTTAATAATAATTGGGCGACGGGTAATGATAGGCCCCCAATTCAAATATCCTACCCAAGGAGAAAGAAAGGGAAGGCAGCCAACCCAGCTGATGTGTAAATGAGCAGCAAGGCTGGTAATTTTAGTGAATGCCTTGATGGCTGTTTTGGATATTAATCGTTTCTCATGACCTCAAGGAGGTTAATTAGGTCTTTTTTCAGCTTTCTAGAAGCTTTATGTTAGGGGGTTTTGGGGGGAAGAATAAAGACAAATCCATGAGGGGAGGTAGAAAATATTCTGATTGTTTTGAGGGTGGGGCTAACAGTTTCTGTATTCCCATGTTTGCTTATCTGAATTGTGAGAAGAACTGATTATTGGAATGTCCATAAGAAAATCGTGGGGATGGGGATTCTCATCAGAGAAAAAGAGGTACAACGATTCATTTAATCAAAACTTCAAAAATAAACGTAGGGTCGGTCATGCTTCAGTACCGACAGTTGCTTATATATCTTTTATATTTTCCATCCAAAGAGAGTAACAAATGTAAAGAGACAGGGAATAGAAAAAAGAAAAGAAAAACCCAAAAGATAATCAACAAAGTAATTAATATTTTACTAAGAAAAGCTTTTATACATGTCAATCTTTCATTTATAGTCCATTTGGACGGTTTAGATGAGTAGTCTTCATACGAGGGTCATAAAATTATGGAATTATGGGGGGGGGGGGGGGGGGTATTACCAACCAATTAACTTATGGAACTCCATTTTAAGCAACAGAAACGGAGTTGTACCAAAAGGAACTTCCCATTGCCCCAAAAGAAATGACCGACAACTTTCGACAGATGTGGGGCCATCACTTTTGACTCTTTGTTTTTTTGCAAAAAAAAACAAATACTATTAATTCAAACTTTGGTCAATATATCAAAAGTGATGGCCCCACATCTGTCGAAAGTTTTGACTCTTTGTTTTTTTGCAAAAAAACAAATACTATTAATTCAAACTTAGGTCGATACATCCGATACCTAAAACCATACCATAAAATAATATTTATGTTAATAATATAACAAAATCGATATGAGATTTATAAATTTAATAATATAATAATTAAAATATCTATAATTTTAAGTTATTCAATATATTAATAATTATAATTTAATATTTGATTAAATTTATTTTACCTCTTAAAATCTCTTTCATATAAACAAGACAAAAAATATGATTACATCATAACAAATCACGATAAATCAAAAAATTGATAAAACTACGATAACATAAAAAAAAAAATCTAAATTTTTATAGAAAAACTATTTTATTAAAAAAAATGAAGAAAAAATATTTAAATGAATAATTTTAGATCAAGAATAATAAAAAAAAAATCACTCCTTTTTATTTAAAGAACATAGGTTAAAAAAGAAAAAAAAATAGAAAAAGGAGGACTTAAAATGTACATATGGGAGAATATTAAAGTAATTCATTTTTTTTAAAGATATTAATGTATATAGGCTTGTTTTTGAAATAATTATTAAATTAGTTTTTATTTTAATTTTTTTTAAACTGTATTCACCTGTGATGATTTTGAAAATTAATCTTAAAATCTTATTTATCAATTGGGATTGGTAATTTAAGGTTTTTTTTTTTTTTAAATGAAGTTTAATTTTAAAAACTCTGTGAATATAGTTTTATGGTTAATTTTTAAGACTGTGGTTTTCAAATCACAAAAAGAAGATCCATTTAAAAAAAAAAAAAGAAATTTTACAAGGAAAGGGCCCACACACGTGATTGTCGTGGAGTAGGGTGTGTTTTGTATCCCCACGAGAGAACAATTCATATTAGGATGATGAGATTGTCCCTCCACCTTCCACTGTAGAGACTCGTAATATCATAAATATTAAACTCGAAGAAGAGACTCTCCGAAATAGAAATGGCCTCCGCCGGCGATATCCCTATCCCAATCCCATTGATTGATATGCAAGACTTTCCTGGGCAATCCCGGAGGCTGAGAGAAGCATGCGAAGAATGGGGTTGTTTCAGAGTCATTAATCATGGCATCCCTCTATCTTTATTGTCTGAAATGAAGTCCGTCGTTGGATCTCTCCTTGAGCTTCCCCAGGAAATCAAACGCCGGAACACTGACGTCATAGCCGGCAGCGGTTACATGGCCCCCAGCGACATCAATCCTCTTTACGAGGCCTTGGGTCTCTATGACATGGCCTCCCACCAGGCCGTCCATGCCTTTTGTTCTCAGTTAGATGCCTCTCCTCACCAAAGGTCCTCTTTTTTCCTCCCACTACCAGGCCATGTCATATATTTTTCATTTTTCTTTTCATGTTGGTAGAATTGGAAGCAGCACCATTTTGGTTTTTGAATTTTTTTTTTTTTTATAATATTTTCGATCGTTCTCTCTTGGTTAAACTTAATTGTTTGGCACACGAGATCTGAAAACCAAAATGAGAGGTAATCAAATAGGCTTATAAGAAGGTGGTTAGTAGAAATGATTGTAGAAACTAGGTATGAATATTTATTACACTTGAACTCTATTAATCTCTGCTTAGTATTTTCTGGGTTTAGATGTAATATGTTTGACTAAAACAATTTATTCTTTGATTTAACGATATTTGACATGATCTGAACCATGAGAGGCATCGCAGGTAAACATCCTTGAACTCCATATTTAATCACTAATTGATTTTGTGTTCTAAATATAGTTATCGTGAGCAATTTAACAAACATGATGAAAATCAAAATTATAAACAGTATTTAGAATCAAAATGAACATCGAACCAAAAGGACTGTGCTAAGCTACAAGAAAGATTTTCGCACTGAAGAAAAAGATAAGATCTAAAACTATATTTCGTCCAAAATACTTCAGATGCAATGGTGTTTAAAACATATATTTAACAGCTGAAAGATCTAAAACTTTAGCTATTCTAAATCTATTCCAATTTTACCATTTCTCTTCCTTAATAATTACATCATATATCTTTCATTCATCTATATCACTCCATACCCAAAATAGAAATTTCCATCATATACCCAGCACGCCATATCGCTTCCACAATATTTACCAATAATACGACAATCGCTCACTATCAATCCTTGCCTGACGCTTTCCACCGTTAGAGATTAGCTTTGTTTCGGAAGATTTTTTTTGCTTGCTCCACTGCCAAGATGTCGCATCGTACTGATATTCATGAATGGATTGGGTGAAGAAGTTAAGTGATCGGTACTCTGTTTGGGTTGGGTTGTAATAATGAGTTATGAGAGCATGCAGGGAGACGATAGAGATGTACGCTAAAGCAGTGGAGGAGCTGGCCATAGAGATCGGGAAGAAAGTGGCAGAAAGCCTGGGGTTAGTAGGAGGGGGAGGGGATGATATGTTTAAAGAATGGGCGTGTCAGTTTAGGATAAACAAATACAACTTCAGGGAGGAAACAGTGGGTTCGGAGGGGGTCCAAATCCACACAGATTCCAGCTTCCTGACGATACTCCAAGAGGATGAAAATGTTGGAGGTCTTGAAGTCATGGACAAGTCGGGCACATTTGTTGCGGTGGATCCCATGCCAGGCACTCTACTTGTCAATCTCGGTGACGTTGCTACGGTCAGCACTACACTATTTAATTGCCATTCCATTCCATTCCTTCCTTCCCAAAATCAATTTTTATTATAATTAATTAATGCTTTTGATGATGTTGTTGTTAATTTTGAATGGAATGGAATGGAATTCAGGCGTGGAGTAATGGAAGATTGTGCAACGTGAAGCATAGGGTACAATGCAAGGAGGCAGCCGTTCGATTGTCTATTGCTTCTTTTCTGCTAGGCCCAAAGGAGGGACCTGTGGAAGCCCCGCCCGAGTTGGTCGACTCCCAACACCCTCGCCTTTTTGTTCCTTTCAACTTTCTGGATTACCGAAAACTCCGCCTCTCCACCAAGTTGCAAGCTGGTGAAGCTCTCGCCCTTATCCGCACCCACTCATCCTCATCTTAGCTACTTACTATCTCTCTTCTTCCACATTAATAATAATAATACATAATGGGTTCCATTTCTAATGTCGCCTTCCTCATCACTCATCATGATGGATGTTGTATTAAATTTATAAGTTTTCTACCTATCGTACGTTCCATATCTCAACCTTTCTTTCTTTCTTCTTTTACGGTTAAAGAGACATTATTGAAACAGGACCAAAGCAAAAAGTAGTTAGCCATTTATCCCCGTTCATACTTCCCCCATGTATACCAAGGAAGCCACAAACAAGAAAGAATATATATAAGAATCGTGGTGCTATATATTTATTAGGAATTTGATGAAAGACTCTGATCAACATGGTTCACCTTGTTTAAAACTGTTTCATAACCCTTTCCAAATGCTTATCCAGATAAACTATCAGACCACGGGGTTGTTAGTTTTGTTTTAATTCTAATTTTTTGCTGAAAATCAACTTGCTTTTTCAAGGCACTTGTTAGTTTTGTTTTCTATTTTGGATTCTCCCATATACACATTTTATCCTTTTAAGACTTGAGTCAAGCTTTAAAGGCTAATTGATAATGTTTTTGTGGTATAGCTTTACCACTCTTATGATCTATTTTAACTAATATATGATGATTAATTTGGGTATTATATGATTTAAAACGTCTTTTATGTGTATACGAATCCATTTAAAACACCTTATAGTTCAACAAAAAAAAGTTTTTAATAATGATCAATATAAGTGCGTACCATTCAATTTTAAGTTCCATCTAAAATTAAGTTTAAAAATAAAAATAAAAAAAAAAGGTCCCCCGAATCCTTCTAATTTCCCATTTATTCTTTTTTCCCCAAGAGACCATCTCCTTTTTTGAATTAATCCCATATTACACTATACCTGAAACTCACATCCTCAAATGGTCTTAAATAAGTAATAGACAGGTGCCCAACCAACGTCGCACTTAAAAAGATAAAGCCAAAACCCAAAACTATTCTATCCAACTGTGGTCCTCATCCCCAACTCAGCAAAGATTCGTTGACTGGGCTTTTTAAATAAAAACATATGCAAAGACTTTTGTCGCTTAAATGAAAAACACACACACACATATATATATATAGTATATATATATATATATATATATATATATATATATATATATATATATATATATATATATATACACACACACACACACGCAGTGTCTCCAATCTGTCATGAGCCTATGCTGGCTGACCACAACTACTGAAATGATAAAAACAATATTTTGCCGTCGTAATCCAACCCACTTTACTACTGAGCACTTGGGCTGGTCCAGGAGGGGCAAGCAGCCTAATCGCCCAGCGCATTTGGCCGTGGAGGCTGGGATGCGCCAGCACTGGCAAATGGCGGGCTTCTAGTGAGGCCGACTCACTGCGCCTAGCTGGTGGGTCTAGCGTATCCAGGTGGTGGACCCGCGCATCTAAGGTGGATCGCCTACGACTTCTGTTCTCAACGTTTGTGACAGCTGCCCATCGTACTTTAGGCTGCAATACAAATTTCGACAAACCCAATAATTAAACCATATTTTTTTAATTTTAACCCCCTTCCTCTTACTTAAAATTTAGACGTATAAACTAAATCAGACATACATTCACTATATAATAAACTTTAATAAAATACATATTATAAATGTAGCTACATAATATATTTATAAATAATAACATCTCGACTAAGGGGCCTATCAAGACAGTGTCTAAAAGACACCGAAGTTCCGTTGTGTGATCAACCCGTCTGCCTAAACGGTTTCACTACTAAACTCATTCAAAATTGGGCTCTCGGACGTACTTTTAAAGCAGACCTTGGTTAATGAACCGCAAGAAGACCTAAAGTATATATATATATATATATATATATATATATATATATATATATTAATATTAGATAAATAGATTGAAAAGGTGAAAGTGAAAGGCCATAAGGGGGGGTTGAAAGTTGAAATGGGCACTAAAAGTCATGGACATGGGGATGGGGGGTCTGCAAACTGTTAGAGGTGGGTGGGGGGTGGGGCAGAATAGAAAGAGAAAAAAAAAAAAGGCGAATGGGGGGAATGAGGAATGAGGAATGAGGAATGAGGGAATGAGGAGTTCATTGCCAGGCAAAGGCAGTACAGCAGAGTGGTGTGTGTTGAAGAATGGGGTGGCCTCCTCCTCTCTCTCTATTCTCTAATTCTATTAACTAACAATACCTACGGGCAGGCATGAATCATGAATGAAATTGATTATTGAAATGAAATTGTAGTCACTAGTCACTAGTCAGTGCAGTGTGGACGGAACTAACTAACTAACCATATTATTATTGCTTTGCTTTGGTAAGTAAAGTAAGGTAAGGTTAGGTTAAACTTTAAAGAACGACGCCTCTGGTGTCAGCCTGTCAGCTGTGGTCGAAAACTATAGGGGGAAGAAAAAAGGCCATTTGGTTAATTGCTTCCTACCTCCCTGCTGGCTTCGCAATTTGCTATTCGCTATTCCCAGGCGGCGTCGGCGGCGGCTGCCTTCCTGATTCTCCGACCCACCCCCACCTTGCTTGCTCTATTTTCCGCAGTTTCTCATCTCCGCCAAATCACCCTTCCAGCCTCTTCAAATTCTCCCAAGGTTGGTTCCTCCTCATTACCTGCCAGCAAATTCATCTGTTTTATGTGCTTCCTTTATTTATTCTTCTTCACTGATAACTTTCTTTTTCCTGGTGCCGGTGTTTTTAGGGTTTCTTACAAAACCTAGAATTTATTTCTTCTCTTAACTTTTTCATTGCCCTTCTTGCCTCCTACGAATTTTTGATGAACTGAACTATGAAATAGGAATCGGTTTCGATGTTCTAAATTTATGCTTTTTCATGATTCCTTTTGTTGATGTCATGCAACCGAATTGGCTTTGGAAGTTTGTTTTTCGTCCTCAATTTGAGTACGGTAATCAGACTTGATTGATGGAGGCTGCTTTGTTGGAATAAAGTCTAAACAGAAATTGAATTCGTTTGGCTTTAAGGGAATGAGAATTCTGGATTTTCTCTCACATAAGCCAATGCAAGATCTAAAATCTCTAATCATGAGTTGCGACACAACCATGTCTTCTGATTCCCTTCTGCATAGGGAAAGCCATTCTATCCATGGAAGATTGGTAATAAGTTTCTGGGTCCTAATCCTACATTTTTCATTATGTAATATTACAATCCTTTGGGGTGATCAAAGATGATTTTTTTGTGATTCTTTTTATTTTGTATTTTAGTCTTCTGTTAAAATGCTTTTACTTGTTATTTACGTTCCATACGAGCATATGAAGAGGAAAGAGATTGTAAAAACTGGCCTCTCGTTATTGGCTGTCAATGATATTCCAAATTTTGTTTTTCTTTGCTGCAGTCCAATAGCTAGTGGATGATCATAGGGTGTCTGTGTTTTGGGGATTGAGGACAGAATTTTTCGCTTTATCCACCATGTTGGCGGCTGCTAGCTACTGTAATGTAGGATGAGCAGAAGTCCAATGCCCTGCATTGGCTGATTACAACCTTTGGTCAGGTCTTATACACGGGCTACCTCTACCTCCACTAGCTTAAAGTTTTGGGAGTGTATGTGGTCCTGCATCATTTGGTATGAGAGCAAGGTTTCGTCTAATTTTCCCCATGCTCAGTGATGCGGGCATTAACAATTGAGTGTGTGGATGTCTAATGTAAGTTAGACAGAAGTCCAATGTGGTGCATCAGATGATTTCCAACTTTGATTGGACCTAATATGTGGGGCTACCTTGTGGTGTGTATGTGGTCCCACATTATATTTAGATCTTTGGCTTGAAATCATCAGACTAGGAGATCATATTTGGTGCATTGGGGAGGTTTATGCAGGATAGCGGCTTTAACGTGCGTAGTTGAGTTCATCTGCTTATGGATTCGGATGATGCATACTGACCTTCAGAATCCAACATTTAGAGCTTTAACACATAACACACTTATTATGGAAAATCTGGGCATTGTAATCAAAGTTCTTTACTTGATTTATTCATCCATATTTAGATCACCAGTGATGTACATTATCGAACATTCAAAATATGCTTTCTATTAAATCCTCTCTCATATTTGCTCATCAAAAAAAAAAAAATCAAAGTGTGCTTTTCCTGGATGCTTGGTATTCTAAGTACTGAAGGATCTCAATCTGGTAGGTTGCCATCCAGTTTCCGTATAATGAGATGCTATCACTTTACTTTCAGCAAATGGATCCTGATTGCTGTGAGGCATTTCATTTTATCTGGAAAAGGAAGGCTGGAGTAGGGTGCTGGTTTGGAATTGGTTTTTGAATCCAGTATAGGGATGTAGGGAAGTGCTTGTCAAGGTACTACAAAAAAGTATGCTAGTTTCATCTTTGTTATAGATAGAACAAAAGAGAAAAAAACGGGATTATTTCCCTTCTTTTTCCATGATTTCTTGGATTTGGTTAACAGACATTTCTCATTATATATGTGGGGTTCTTAACTGTAGGAAGAGGCAAAGAGTTGAGGTTTTAAGAGGAGAGTGAACAGGAAGGTCTTGGAGATTATGACTTATGATCTAAGTTAGAATTTTAGGAGAGTGAATTTTTTTCTTGTTTGTTTAGGCAGAAAATTGAGCATTTTTATAGTGCTCCAAAATAGTAAATTTCACATCAATTCTTCAAAAATGATGTGGAAGCTTCTAAAGATGAACGTTATAACTTAGATACAATAGGCCCAGGTGCGATTTTAATGGAGAACCGTTTCGCTGATTCTACCTTAGCACTTGATCAATTTATCATATACACCTAAAATTAGAATTTTATTTTGGAAAAAGAGTTTAGAAATCTGATGGCTATTGGTTTAGTGAGACTTGGGGGTGTTCCCCCCAGAGATACAATGATGATCATGACAGAATTGGATCCTATATTGGAAGGGCTGGTGTTCCTCTATGCCATGCATCAAATGTGTTTTTGCATGAGCTCATGACTTGCATTTTTGTTTCTATGTATTTTTGTGATTGTGAAGCATTGTCTTGGTTTCCATCCAAAAACCTATCTCATAAATTAGATGATCTAGAAACTTCAGAATAAGTCTTTCCAATAACCTCTCAAGCCATATGATCAGCTCTTCAATTTGTAGATGCTACCTACATCTGTCATATATTCAAACCTCCATGGCTGATATTTCTCATTATCTATAATCCTTGGTGCCTTTGATTTGTGTACTGATATATACCTTTTCACCTTCTTTGTGTGGTGCAATAGTCAACTAGTGAGGCCCGTGAGGGATGCAAGATCCAAGGATGCCAATGCATGAGGAAGTTTCAAATCTTAAACCCCGAAAAAAGAAATCCTTGACCCAAAAGGCTGCACAGTTTCAATTACAAGGTAAAAATGTCCAAGAGGCTCCTGAGGTACCACTTTCCTTGCCTCTAAAAACAGGGCAGAAGGCCCCCAAAAGAAGTGCGAAGAATGAAATCACTCCAATTTTGCAACAACCGGAGAGGTCAACCTCAGATTCACTGCCGGACAATACATCTGGAAATGAGTACCGAGCACTGAGACGAAAGTATTTGCTGCTTGAGGAAGAGAGCTTTGCATTAGGAAGAGAAGTGAAAGAGGCCGAAGATGAGGTTAACATCCTGGAAAATGAAAAACTTTCACTACTAGACCAGCTTGTCGTGTTAGAAGGTCTCATTGATCCTTCAGAGTTTCAGCCGGCGGGGATGCAGTTACCGTAAGCACGCTTCTTTATTGATATGCAGGCATGAAGTTGCATAATTTGATCAAACAGAACATCAAGGTTTTGTCGCTCTCTCCACCTTTGCTTCTTGGAAATGAGGACTTCTTAATTTGCCCTAAGATGACTTTCTTTGTCAAAACACTTGAGCACTATATATTTCGTTATAGTTGAATAGATGGGTGAGCTAGTCAGTGTTTGGGTTCAGTTCCAATATGATGATTATATTTGGGTTTGATTGTTCAGGGTTCCCTTGCGTAGGAAATGACCTTCTGATACTAATGTGATGTCTGATTTTGATTTCCAGAGTACTTTTTCTCACATTTGATTGTCTTATGGAAAAAGTACTAAAGAGAATCGAGTATAAATAAATTATTTAATCTTTATATATAAAGGTTATATAAGTGAGACAAGTTTGAAGGAATATATTAAAAATGGTACATTAATTTTAAATATTTTTTTCCGCTTTTTCTTTTGCTTTTATTTATTTTAAAATCTTTTTTCCTTTCTCCTCTTTTCCGTTAACTTTCTTAACCAAACATAGCCTAATCAATTTATATATATTCTAACACTGCTAATAGTATCTTAATTCTATTTGTTTATGGTTGAAATACGTATGTGCTGTGTGCCTACTTTTCAAGTACTTAGCGAGCAGCAAACCAAAGTTGTATATGGTGGTTCCTAGATTTCATTCATTTGTTGGCAATGGCCTGAAAAATTGCCCGGGTCTATATTTCCTTATAGGATATTACCCGAGTCTTGATTGACTTGTTCCAAATACAAAATTCATGTGAGAGGAGGCTTAGACAAAATGTGAGATATGTAGACAAAATTAAAGAGAATTGCCACATACATAGTTGCCTAGAGAATCAGTGATGTGCATCAGATTTATGTAAATTCTTAAGACCAGAAGAGTAACACAGAGGGAAAAGAAAAGGAAACATTCGTTGGAACTATGTATTTCACAAATAATTTGTGAAGCTTGTTTCTCAGTTTGGCCTATGAACTAAATTGTGCAGTGGTACTAAAATTAAACTTTCTGTATGCTGGTTGTCATAATATCTGTGAACAACATTTGTCAGTACAGTGCAGAGTTGTGAGCCCTGTTATCTCATTAACCCAAAACTGGTAGGTGGTGCAACCCGGACAACCAGTGGGCTGGTTACTCGTGCGTATCTGTTCCTCCATGACAAGGACCCAAACACATAGCCGCTGTGCGATTGGGGCGCTGCAGCCACCTTCAGATGCACACTGAAATTGAGCTTCTGGCCATAGTGGCTAAACGCTAACCGGTATGGTACAACAGTCAAATTAATCCCAGTAGGAGAGGAAACTATGGCTTTATAAATACTTCTTGGTTTCCCAACATTTGTCAATGTTCGAGTTACCACCGAGGTGTAGTTGTCGTCTTTAAGATTTGGCACTGTGATTGATGGGTAGTTCAGCGCGGTTGCAGTCGCAAAAGTTTGATCACATGTGCTGCTGTTGTCCCTTGTTATCAAACGCAGCAGCTTCTCAGAGTAACCGATTGAACAGAGGAACGCCTTGTAATCTACTGGCTCAGCATCATAGATGAGGCCTGGATCAAGTACTCTTTTCGGGTTCACAAACCCTGACCCATAATCAAATGCATTCCCCTTTCTTCCTTCAGGGTCAGCTGTGATGGTCCTGTGGTTCTTATCCAAAGTAGTTGCTGCATTATTTTCCTTTGTAAAGTCATATGAGGTCGGGTTGTCATGATTTTTGTTCAAAAACTATGAAAGGTATGGAACACAGGAAATTTTTACCCGTTGTCATGATTGCAGATTTAATCGCAGATGGAGACCATGATGGATGCACAGCTTTGACCAAGGCCACAATTCCTGTTACATGTGGACAGGCCATAGAAGTTCCAGAGAGAATGTTGAATTGCATTTTCTCGATTGCCGGAGACCAGGCTGCAAGGATATTCAATCCAGGAGCGGTGACATCAGGCTACAAAGCAGAATATAATTAGAAATAAATTATGAGTACAATCCAAGAACCAGTAGTTAAAAGGAACAACAGTTCACAGAAAATTTTATGATCTTCAGTACAGTAGGAAAAATACCTTCAAAATTTCTGGGGTTAAGGAATTGGGACCTTTTGAAGAAAATGCTGCAACTCGAGGAGCAGGATGGGATCCCAATACTGTCTTTGCAGGGAAAATCCTAGAAACCGGTTTTCTGTTCATGTAAAGGGAATAGCGTTAAATGAAATACAAAGTAATTCAATATTTTTCACACTGAATCATTCATTATCAGAGCGTAGAAAATAACCGTGTATGATTAATAAAGGATAGAATCCTGTCCCCTGTGCCCCTTCCAACAATAGCTGCAGGGATCACAAAAGGAATGGCGACATCTTTATCTGTGTCATCTATAAGAATCATCCCAACTCCACCAGCTTCTCTGACTACTGCGCTCTTTGCCAGCTTTGAATCTGTTGAACTCTCAGCATGTTGGCACACCAAAATCTTTCCTCTGGCCACAGTATCATTCAAGGAACTCTCCAAACAGTAGCTAGAGGGCCAAGCAAAAAAACATAATTTGAGATTTTTCATTTTAGCATTGATATCTCTTACTAATATCAGGTACCTTCTTCTGCTTCACCTGGATTGATAGGGAGTAAAGTATCCTGCATAGGCTTCGGCAGCAGAGATGATGCTTGTGGAGGCATTCATTTCAAACAAACTCAGACTTTCACCCTGTTCGATGACCATGAAGTGTTTTAAGACCCTGAGATTAATGTATAAATTTACAGACACTAATAAGGAAATACCATTACCGTTAAATTAGCACCATCTCCTAATACGATATCAGATGTAAAATCCCTATCTGTTGAGCTAGCAGCAACAGTGATCATCCATGGAGCAAGGTTTGTTGCTGAACCTTGATTTCCTTCATTTCCAACTGAAGCAACTACCACTACCCCATGGCTAGCAGCATGGAATGAACCCAAGGAGATGGCATCATTAAAATAATCTCCTTGAGGAGCTTCAGGACCTAGGGACACAGACAAGATATGAACACCATCTCTAATCGCATCATCAAATGCAGCTAGTAAGTCTGCATCATAGCATCCTGAATCCCAACAAGTCTTGTACACTGCAATCCTTGCCATGGGAGCACCTCCTCTAGCACCTCCAGCTGCCAAGCCCTTATAATTCATATTTGCCACATACCGGCCTGCAGCTGTTGAGGCTGTGTGGCTGCCATGACCAGAACTGTCCCTAGGAGATTTGAATGACATAGACGACATCAGATCTCCTTCAGCTTCATAGCCACTCAGGTAATATCTGGCTCCAATCACTTTCCTGTATCATAAATGTTTTTTAGAAGAGTTAGTATCCCTCTGCCAATATATTTCCATCAAATGATCTTACCAAATAATGTTTTACTAGTATAAAACCTGTTGCAAGATGATGCATTAAAGGCTTCTCCAGATTGGCATTGTCCATTCCATCCAGCTGGTACTGAAGGCATGTTGTCATCACTGAAACTTGGGGATTCAGGCCATATACCTGCTTCCGGTGAAGATACAAGTTAGAGACAAACTAATAACTTTGTCCCAATTCCCAAAAGGGTGGGGCAACATTAATACACAGGCATTAGAGGTACCAAAGGTGCACACCTGAAATATATATGAAAAATAATAAATGATATGAAAAATGAAAACCAACAAGGTATATGCCCCTAGCAGCCTGCCCTCTTCCCACACAAGCAATGAACTGCATAATGATAAATGAATTCCACCCTAAAAGTTTAAGCAAAGAATTCCAAAGCCTGATGAGGTAGTCCAGTGTTGTCCATATGCAAAATTAAAACAAGAAAACCAATTTGAACTCCAACATAGAGAAAGCATTTATAAGCAATCATTTGTATATTTGTACAGTTGAAGCTTTAAGAGGGCAAGAAGTAGGAATTAACCCACAACAAAAATGGGTGGTAATGATCAAACAATCATGCTAGTCAAAAAGCATTCAATCATGAAAGACAACAAAAGGAAATACTCTCAGAGAAAATTTCTGGACAGAAGGACAATCAAGGAGGAAAGTTTTTTCTTCTCCCAGTGGCCGCTCGTAGTATTTAGTGATGAAGCTCAAAGCCTTACTTTCAAGCTACATTCCTAACTATGTTGAGTTCAAACAGTAAGGATGTCCTGGTTAGGCCTCTGAATACTAGAGGTAGATGCTTTGTTGTTTGTGCCTTGTGGTGACAAATGCCTACATTAAACTTAGTGAAACCGCTCTAACAGACAATAATTCGATATAATGAAGACTTAAGAAGCTCCTAAATTATATGTTATGATTGATGATTATAAGTGGTCATGCTTTAGAAAATTGAATGCTGACTCTATTTACATAACAAACTCAGTAAGGTCATGAAGTTGCTCAAGCTGATAGACATACAAAAGTGATTAGTAATGCACTTGACAACGCTTGGCTATTTCACCCAGAGTCTTGTGTGGGAGAGAGAAGCCTTCCGGCACAGAAGACAGAGATGGTTGGGAAGTGGAGGTGGGGATATGAGTATCAAAGAAAGAAAAATAGAGTTAAAATACAATGAATGGAAAGAGCACTGACCCGTATCAATGAAACCGATTATAATATTTTCTTGATTCTTGGTGGAATACCCTGGAATTTCCATGGTTTCTTCACCCACAAGACCCATGAAATCCCACGAATGAGTGGTGTGCAGCTTTTTTTTTGAATTGGGGAACACAGAGACCACGCCCGGCATATCTGTTATTTCCAGACCCACAAATTTGTCTAGCTTAACAATCGAAACTCGAGATGATAGGTCACGTTGAGGAGGAAAATTAATAGAATAAAAAAAAAACAGGGAGAAAACGAAACAGGACTGACTAGCCATTTCGGAAGCTTGCTGCTCCGTCAGCTTCGCTGCAAAGCCTTTGAAACCGTGTCTATAACTATAAACGTGGGAGGCCTGGGCTTGCTCGATACTGCAGACTACAATAATCAATAAGATGGGAGGAAGAAGGAATGTTCTAAAACCAGACCAGAGGCCTAGCTAAGTGAGTAAAAAGAAAGAAAATGGATTAACAGCTAGCTGAATGAATCTGACCTTCCCTTATGAACTGCAGTAAGCATTTGGTGGTTTTGCCTGAGAACTTCATCTGGGTCATCGCTAGTTCTGCTACCCATATAAACTACATACACCTGAAAAAAAACATCGATCAAGAATTGTCAACACACACCCAAAGGCAGGGACGTGGGCAAGAAATTCTACAGTGCCCCAATTCACCTTGGCAGAAAGAGAGATGCTGAGTTGTGCAAAAAGAACACCAACAAATAGATAAAGAATTTTATTAGGCCTATGATGGAAGGAAGCCATTTCCATTCTGCAAGTAGAAGAGATGGAGGAAGGGATCAGGATGGGGTTGCTGGGGGGTGGGGATGGTGTTTGGGTAAAGAAAAAAATTGAGAAAGGAGGAGGAGAAAAAGCCTAAAAGGGAGAGATTGTTCACAGGTTTGCTGTGATGTGTGACATGTAGATGTAAATGTAAATGCAAGGAGAGATGCCTATAGGATAGATTAGGCAATATTAATAATAATACTAATATATACATATAAGGAGTAAGAAGGAAGGAAACAAAGGCCCTGGGGAACGTGAAAAGTGGAGGAGGAGAGGGTGTCATAACTCAGACTGAGATTGAGACTGAGTGGGGTGCTGGTGGGGTGGGGAGTGGGGGTTTACTTGGCTTTTGGAGCAACTAACCACAACCAGAAGACCCGACTCCTGAGTCCTGACATGAGTCCTGACTAGCAATTTCCCCTAACACCCACCTTCTGGCTTCTTCTCATTTCCTGATCACACTTACACCGTTTTACAGCACTGGCTAGAAATGAAAATAGTTATTGGGAGAGTTATCCGTTAATTATTTCTTCACATTACATAATGATGACGATGAAAGTGGTGAAACTATTCGCCGTATTTCGAGCCGTTAAGAAAAGGTCAATTGGAGAGTGAGTGAAGAAGGGATGGGATTGAGGAATCACCGCTCTTTCTTTTTATTATTTTAATCACTTCACTCATATACACAAGTTTCTTTTCTGAAGATACTATTTCTAAGCCCTTTTAACATTTTAAAAAGACAAAAGACATGACATAGGAAACGAGGATCCCAAATTTAAATCCAATGATAATAATTTCCTATATTATAATTAAAAAAAAATACTATTTCTAACTAAGAATAACAATAATAATAAAGATAACAACTTTACACCATGCTGCTTTTAGATGAGATGACATCTTTTACCTATACTTTCTTTATAAATTCGAAGACCAATATGGGCCATTCACTTTTTCACGAAAAAAAATGGAGTGAATTTTGATAATATAATTGTCAATAATGATGATGATGTTTCCTCGTATTATTACCCCTGGCCGTATGTATAATGTAGGCATGGGTTAAGCGCCTAAAAGGAGAAAGAGCACAGTGAACTCATGCGCCCACAATCATTACTGAACTTCACTCATCATAATATTCTCTCTATATATATATAAAACCTAATAATTACATGAAATCTTTGAGTAAACAATAGTAATTAACGCAACAACTCCACTTAAAAGAAGGATAAATTAAAAAAAAAAAAAATTATGATTACAATCATTATAATTTATGAGGTAAATGGTTAGGCGATACTGCCCACATGCCACACACTACAATGACATTTATTATGGGAAATTGGGTCAAGATGGGTGCATTTATATAAAAGGTAATATGAGACTCTCCAGTCTAGATCCTATAAGTATAATCCTTTACAACTCTACACCCCAGTTATTTATTTATTTTCTTTTTTTTTTATAATTAAATATTTTATTATAATACAGTAAATTATAACCGTTATAATAGAAACCCAAAAACCCTTTTCTTCCCGGATGACCTACCCTCTTCAACTTTAAAGGTTATACTACCTTAGCTAAGCATGAACGGAGTGCTTTTAATTAATTAATTAAAAGCAAAAAAAAAACACACACAGAGACACCAAAGTTACACCACTATCGCTACTATAAATACATAGTTCCCGAAGAATGGGATTTGAAAGGCGAAATTATGAGTGAATTGGGCGGGGGGAAGAACTTTTGTGGAGAAAATGATTGCCTGTATGAATGGATATGTGATTTAAAGCCTCTCCATTTCTCCTGCTGTGGTGACTGGAGAGATACGCATGATTATGATGATTCAGATGATAGATATCCCCATTTCCCCTTCCTCCAGTCCAGCCTCAAAGGTTATTTTTCTTTCCTTTCTTCTTCTTCTTCTTCTTATGATGATTCAGATGATAGATATCCCCATTTCCTCTTCCTCCAGTCCACCCTCAAAGGTCAGTTTGTTTTATTTATTTTTCTTTTCTTTCTTCTTCTTCTTTTTATTGGAAAGCAACTATTATAGAGTGGTGATTATGGCGGTTACCTTTATTAATTTGCTACTCCTCATTTAATAATATACTATCCATAATGATCATGTGTACCATTTTTTGTTATTGAACAAAAACTTGTAACTCACCATATGACTATACAAACAACTTTCATGATTTTTGTCTTTTAGTCAGGTGAAAAAGACTCTAAATCCACCTAGATGGCTCACATATATAGCACCTGTGTTCTCGCAGTTTGGTGAACAACTTTATCATTAGGACTTGGGGTAGATCAAAATGTATGAGTGTATGACCAAGAACTCATATGCCTCGCATCTCTTCATCCAATTAATACGGCATCCTTTCCTCCATAAAAAATAGATTTAAATTGTTTTTTTGTTTTTTTATGACGAGAACTACACAACTCTAAACTTACAAAGACGATTGAATAAAGATGTATAGTAATCTTCAAAGCTAATATTTGTAACATCTTTAAAGAAGTTTAACAACCAAATTCTTAAATCTATAAAACCAATACCCTTTTTGGCGATACAATCCTCAGTTCTATTAACTTCTCAAAAGACATGGTGACAATTATATATATCTTCTCTATAAACTTGGTGACAATTGTACATATCTACCCCATAAACATGGTAATAACTATATATATTTAGATCATTAGATAACTTCCAAATATATATCTTCCATTAATATCTTAATAAAACAGGGATACTGATCCTCTTATTAAAACAGTCAATCACTATTTTTGAGTCACCTTCAATCTCTAAGTTTAAAAAACCATTATTCTTGACAGCTAAAATAACATCTCTAAGTGTCATGCATTCTACAATAATTATTAGGGTATTGCCTAATTGTCTACAAGTAGCTATGATTATAATACCATTAGAATATCTAATGACCCACCTTGAAGCACATTTACTCTCTACCTTATAACCATCAAAATTCAGCTTGAACCTACCATTAATAAGGGAAATCCAACGAATCCATTTTTCAACTAATTGGAAGACATTTCGTCCTTCGTTCTAAAGATAAGGATCAAATAAATACTCTCAAAGATTTTGAAATATTAAGGACGTGGCTTTCTCATTAACGAGAAATAGGTGTGGTTGAACCTTTTTGAAAACAACTTAATTGGTTTCTACGTGCCCATACATTTCACATGATTATGCATGTCAATATTTACCATAGGTGAAAGAACAAATTGTACTAGTTTATAATTATTCTTATAAAACAATTCAAGGGAATATCAAGTTTAGGTGAGAATTCCGTTTAATGAGGCTGATATCATATAACATACATTTATATATATATATATATATATATATATATATATATATATATATATATATATATATATATATATATTAAATCGATGAGAAACTATCACAGCCTATAGTAAAAAAATTACGTCTTGAAATTATAGGTGTAAAGTAAATTAAGTTAGTTCTTTATAAGAGATAATAATAGGATGAATCAAATTAAATTAAAATAGGAAGTAGTTAAACTAAGTTTCAAATAGGATGGGATCATAGTGAGCAAATTAAATGTTGTTTGTTTATGAGGTATGAGAAGAATAATTGAGGGAGGGGCGTATGGAAGGGATGAGTCTCCAGATGGGACAAGTGGAATAATAAATTAATTAGTTAAGAAAACAAGTCTTGAATAATGAATAACTTCTACTTAGACATGAACGATAGTATGCCCCAGTTTGTAGTTTTTCAAATTCACGGTACCACCGAAGCAAGATACCTATGAATATGATCGATATTCCAATGGGGCTCTCTGGCTAGGGTGTGCGTGCCTCACACGTACGCAGTACATGTCTTTATTTATATATCTCCGGCGGCCACGGAGTGTGAGGACTGAGGACTGAGGAGGAGGGCATGTGTTTCAGTTCCGAAAGCCACACTCCCTGATCAACTAGATCCCCTTCCCCTGGGAGCCTCCCACTACTTAGTAATTAGCTAGTATCCATCCATCCATCCTATCTATCTATCTCTTCCATTAATTCCATGGCACCTCATGATCAGCAAACACTCCAATCCCCTCATGAACATGAACATGAACATGAACAATACAAGATTCCTGTAGTAGATGATGATGATGATGATGATGATGATGATGATGATGATGATGACGACATTTTGATGGAAGATGATCTTGAGTTGAATGAGTTTGACAATAGACTTTACTAAAGCGGGCGTGATGGGCTGCTGTCCACAAGTTCCACTGATGGTGTGATGAAGCTTGGTTAGAGATGATAGATGGTCGATGGTCCCGTAGATTGAATGAGCCATTTATGAAATGCATGGCGGTCGGGAAATGCCTTCAACACTCAGAGGGATATTCATGAACAGATCAATATCACTACTACTACTACTACTGGTACTAGTGTTACCAATACCCACTGTGTCCACTGTGTCTCTACTACTACTGCAAAGCGAAAGCCAAAGCCGAAGTCCCATAACATCAATTGCAAGCTTGATGATCACGTTGTCACCAGTAGTACTGCAAGTCGTGATCCACCCAGAAATATTGTTGAAACCGTCAACACAGCCCTGTCACCTGGGACTGGGATGAAAGTAGTGATCATGGATCAAGATGCCAAGGAGGAGATCAATAGCAGCAGCAATAATATCCTTCGCAGCCAGGAAATACTAGTAGTGCCAGTGCCAAGCCCAAGCCCATGGAAAGCAGCAGCTGCTTCAGCCTTAGCATTTTTGTGTGGGTCATTTGTTCCAATGGCATCCGCAATGTTTGTGTCTAACAACACACTCAGGACTGTCCTCATTGCTGTGGTGGCTTCACTAGCTCTGGCTCTCTTTGGAGGAGTGGGAGCTCAGCTTGGTGGCGTACCAATCACCCCAACCGCCCTCAGAGTTCTGCTTGGGGGTTGGATCGCCATGGCTATCACTTATGCTCTCCTTAAGCCTTTTGACCAAGATGATGATCAATAACATGCATCCAGCAGCTACCGTTATTCATCATATATATCGTCATATTTCACGCTACCTACTCCATACAAATATACATATATATTTGTATTTAGTACTTACTATATATTTATGAGAAATCAAATAATTGGTGTTAGGTGTACGTAGCTAATGACTAAATATGTATTGAGTCCCAGTCCTAAAGAGACAAAATTACCAAGTTATTGTATCCCTGCCTGCCTCATTATCTTCACCTGCTTGAGAATTGTACGATGTCTACTCTGACGGAATCGCCAAGTTTTAAATATATCTAATACTCCAAAAAAAACTACACGGATGGAACCACTTAGAGTTTATTAAACTTAAACCCAAAAAACGACACAAGGTTTGAATATAGCCAGGAATATGTGGTGTCATCATAGATTTTCATCCGGACACCCTCATACTTTGAAATGATTCAAACTAGGTTTTTTGCCTATTCATAGTTCAAAATGTGTTTTAGGCACTAACTTACTAGGAACACGATTCAAAATGTAGGTTGCTGTTTTGATGACTTCACCCCATAAATATTCTAACAAATTTGATCTACTCATCATGCTCCTCTTCATTTACAAGTGAGTGCGACATATTCTTCTCATTACACCATTTTGTTCGTGACTACTTCAAGCAAAGATAATGAAGAACAATACTATTATCTCAGAGTACCTTGCAAAGGTCCACTGTTATCCAACATCACCATGCTTCCCATAATACTCACTAATTTATCACCTTGATAAATTTATGACTTTCCTAATGCTTTCTAATGTTAAGTGAAGACTTTGAACATTTCCCAAGAGTAATGGACTTTTCTTTGATAAAAATACATTGCCAGCACGGAGAAATCAATGAATGTAATGAAGTACTTGTTACCACACAAGGTAAAGGAGTAAGGTCCACTAAAGTCTGTATGAACAATCTCTAACAAATTTTGACTACGAGTTGCACCATTTTTCTTAGTTTTTGTCAATTTTCCTTTCACACAATCAATACAAATTTCTAAGTCATCGGAATCAAGATGAGGAAGACTCTCATAATCAATTAACCATTTTACTCGCTCTTTAGAAATGTGCCCTAAACGCTTATGCCACAACAATGAAGATCTCTTTTTAGTCAAAGATCTTTTAGAAACAGTGTTTTCAACATTGTACGAACAAACAGATAACAACGACAATCTATAAAGCCCATTAGACAAAACACAATTGTCCATCACTTTAGAGTCATAAATCACCTCAACTCTTTTATTTGCAAAAGTGAAGATATATCCAGCTTTGTCAAGTACTGAAAGGGAAATTAAATTCCTTTTAAACGAAGGTACACAAAAATACATTGTCCAAAACAAGTTGAAAACCATAATCTAATTCTAAAATTGCAATTCCAATATGCTCAACATCAATCCGGATGTCACTATCAACTTTAAGATTTGACTCTTTTTCACTTGGCTTCCTTAGATTTCTTATCCCTTGTAAAAAAGTGGCAACATGAACAGTAGCACTAGTGTCAAGCCATCATGAATCTAAAGGAACATTAACTAAATCAAGTTCAAAACAGACGTGGGCGAATAACATACCATGTACCTTCTTTTTCTTCTTTAGCAAAGTCTTAAACTTAAAGCAATCAACCCTCTCAGGATCCTTTGCCAAATGATAGTACTTAAGGTTTGTGCTCTGCATTTATCATCTTCTCGCTTCTCACTCCCACTCTTCTTGAAATTCTTGCTTTTCTTATGACTATGGAAGTTAGGCTTTTTAGCCTTTTCAACTCTCTTCTGATTATTCGATTTTCCAAGAGCGACTAAATGAGCATATTCATTATTTTCTCTTTTCAGCTTTTCTTCCTCAACCACACATTTAGTGATAAGGTCATTCACACCCTAAGTCTGATTCAAGGTGTTGTATGCAATGTTAATTTGGCTGAAAGAAAATGGCAGAGAATTGAGGGCTTGATGAATAATGAATTTATCGAGAGTAGGAATGTCATATGCTTTCAATTTAGTTTGAAGATGTTCCATTTTCAGGATGTAATCACGAACCCCTGTCATGTCATTGTACCTCATATTCATCAATTCATCCATGAAATTCCTAACTTCAAAAGATTATCAAATATCTAAGATTCAAGCTCTATAAAGAATCAGAAATTTCTAGCATTGTCAGCTCTCCTTTCGTGCACATTCCTCCAAGAAGATGTTCAAGAATGGACCTCTTTTATTGCAAAGAGGCTCAACGGCCTGATCTTCCCATTAAGCAATGTTTGTTCTCTTTAGCTTCAATGCTTTCATCAATAGGCTTAGGAGGTTCATCTTCATGCAAAGCCATGTCCAAATCCATCATTCGTAACATATACTCTATGTCTAATCTCCATCTCTTATAGTTCGACTCACTAAGAATCTCAATTGTAGCATTATTGTTGTTCACAGCCAATAAACTGATTGACAAAAAATTTGCAACTACATCAATTATGGGCAATAGGTAAAATGCTTAAATAAGCATAAGCAATACAATATAAGAATCAATCAGGGTCATCATAAACTCCCTTCAGCAAAGTCCAATTAACAACTATTCTCTCAAAGCATGAAGATCTACAAATACTCATCAAAATTCTATTTCCTTTGGGCAAACAAATTCTATCAAATTATTTATCTCAATCAATATCCTCATGTCATTAACCACTTGTACACAACCCTGGGGCAGGATTATACAAGTTAATTTAAAATTTTCTCCATCAACAAAACAATAACTCAAAATCTTAAAAATTTTGATGGTCAAATCACTTTGGTGAAATAACCTCAACAATTCAGATGTAACGTTCCAAAATTAGGAAAATTAAAAAATTATTACTCATCACCAATAGTTCATATTAGCCATATATATGCACATAATCAAACACGATAAAGTACGTCGCAATATGTACATTCAATGATCAAGAATCTGTAGCGCTCTCTTTTACCTTTTAAAGGCCTGTTCATTTAAACACATTTCATATACCCATTTCTAATATGAATAATTAATATTCATTTAAAACATACTACTTATGGATATATGATATCACTACCTAATCACATTCTTTTGACATAAAGAATATATATATATATATATATATATATATATATATATTTATACATTCCTTAATTCAAATAGGGCCTGGTAAATCGCTTTTGAATAACGATTTATACAAATTGGCATTTCATGCTCTTTTCAAATACATTACAAAATGATATTCTTAGAGTTCACCTCTTTAAACACTAATATCATAAATATTCAAACAAATGAGTCAAAATAATATATTCTTCTCATGAAGACTTTTACATCATTGAATTCAATGCAAAATAGTTACAAAATATCATGAATGGAATGATATGCATGGGACGGAGCATTTACTTATACTCCGCGTTGTTTGACGGTGACTCAGCGCCCGATCTTCGGTCTTGCTACTTTCTACTTGGTACCTGCGCGTTGATAAAAACAACACGCTAAGCATTTTCATGCTTAGTGGTTCTATACAATTCCCTCTTTATTTTAGTTTAAATCAAATCATGCAATTTCATAAGACAATGTTTTCATTCTTTCTTAAATGACCAATGCAATACAATACATACATAAAGATATATTTCCATTTAATCAATTACACCATTGGTCATCTCAAACTATGCATTTTCATAAAAAGTAACAAATCATTCGATCATAAATCATGCACTTTTTCATTCTCATTATCATTTTGCATTTTAGCCCTTATCGAATTTAACATATGCTTTCGATGCACAGGATAACGAATCACCTAAGATGGTCCCAATCGGGCCGCAGCTCTAAGTGTAAACATGGCTTATAAAATATGTACTGCTAGTGTACAAAACCGACATCGTCCCACTAGGCTACTTGATCGGTATGCCACAATAGTATGTTTGTTCAACTCTTATCGTATACCAATTCTATCTCTTAACTCGAATTCTAATGGTTAACATTCTTTAAGGGCATTAAAATCATTCACAATTTACAATAGTATATATATACATTTGTATGCAAATAGAACATTTTCACATTCATGCAATTTTCTTATGCAATTGCTTCACAAACAATTGTCTCAAATCACTTAAACAAATCATTTCACCACAAATCAATATGCACTTTCTTGTCAATCATACCCAAAATTCAAATCATTTCGTAATAATTCAAATATTTTAGAAATAGAGAGAGGGTTTGAGAACAAACCAAAAATCGTCGCTTTGATTCCAATCTTCGGAATCTCGACTTCAATGCGGGCTTGCCTCTCTCGCCTCCTATTCAAATACAATGACAATCACATATTAGCCTGCTATTCTAGAAGTTTTGGCTAGGCTGATGTCTACCACATTCTTCATTCAGAAATTCTTTTCTAGGGACACATGAGTCATTTTGTCATACTTCCTTTAATAAATTATAGCTCTATGAGCGTCCATATTTTTAGTAGGAATTAGAATCATCTCTATCGGATCACCCAAACACAAGTTACGTATTTTAATGCCAAACTGGTCGGTGTATGCCCAACTCACTCGGCTACCTAACGCTTTTTCACTTCGGGGTCTTAACTCCATAAATTGATAATGTTCCCTTCTATCATTTGAATCTATGGTTCTAAGGTTTCTTCTCCAATTGAAATTATCCCATTTGAATCACCAAAACTCAAGTTATTGCATTTTACATCCATACTACTTCAATTTGCAAGGCAGAATCAGACTATTCTTACACATAGCTCCACTTTAATAGATTTTTGGGCACTTTTGGGTAACAATTTGCATACACTTCCTTCAAGTAAAGTATTTCCCTAGAAGTCTATTTTACCCAAAATTTTGAATCACTCAATTTGGATGAGTGAAACTCAACTTATGGCCAAAACACCATAACAACACCCAATATAGAGCATACCCATGAGCTACCCGAACTCACCTTTAAGCCCATATTCAGGAGTCTTAGAGCTACAATTTACTCTTGATCCCTTCTATACATTTGTAGACATATCTCTTATAGTTCTTTACCAATTAGAATCATTTCATTTGGATGATTATAACTTAATTTATAGCCAAAATGCAATGTGAGTTTGACAAAATTTTGATACAAAGATTTCCTGAAACTCCAACATTTTCCCCTTACAAATACTCCCTCCAAACCAATCCAACTTGACACACCCCACCCCTACCAGCGGGTAATCGCCACCGCTCGACCATCCGATGCCTTAACGACTAGAGAATCCTGTGAAGCGAAGCCTTGTTGCTTGTTGAAAATCCATTTAAAATTTTTTTTCATTTCTAAACTTGTGATTTTATAAAATTTCAACAAAGATAACAATGTGATACAGATATATCCCAAAATCAGAGTATATGCTTTATAATTTTCTAAATATGGCAAACTAACACACTTTTCAAAGAGCCTCAGCTCATCACATTTTCACAAACAAAACTATGTACATACATATGCTCAACCTGCATAAATTCAAAGTATTTCCTTACATGCTTATTTAATACAACAACACTATACTAGAATTTGTGGAGAATACTAAAATGCTCTAGCTGTCCCCAAGAGATGCCCTCGTATTCTGGAAAAATAGTTTTAAAACAGGAAAATAATGAGCTAAACAAGCTCAGTGAGTGTATGCTTTATTAAATACTTGTTTTTTCTTAAAATGTCTCAAAACTGTAAAACTATATTTTACAATACTTTTTCCAAAAAATTTGCTTGCTTTGCTATAAAAGTTTCTAAAACTTTTCAAAAACAAATTTTGTTTGTTTTGTTTAAAGTTTCTAAAACTTTCATACTATGCTTGTTTACATCGTAAAAAGTTTTTAAAACTTTTCGTAAACTACTTTGCTTGTTTTTGTCAGAAAAGTTTCTAAAAACTTTTCATAAAATTCCGTTTGCTTACCAAGGTTGATTTTTAAAATCGTATAAAAAGGCTTATAAATCAAGATCAATCCATCGGGAGGCCTTTCATTGCACTTAGTAAACAAGTGGAGCCCTGCCTAATCGCCGGTGGGAGGACCTAGGTCCACATCACCTAGGTGGAAAATCCTTGGCCCACATCACCTTTTCTGGTAAATATGGTGGAAAGACCTTGGTCTACGTCACCATATAATAGTTAGCGCGCTAACCCTATATACTCCAATACGTGCCATGGTCCCCTTTAATATGTCATGATGTATGAACTAAGTTTGCCCACCAGGCAAATCTAAAATGCATGAAATGATGTCCTAACTTCACCGTGCACGTATGGAATACCTCCACCTAAGATGCTTGATTAAAAACTAGGATTTTTAAGGTCCTGCTTTTATAAAACACACTTTTGCTTGCTTTTCGTCTCACTGTTCTTTTGAAATATGGTTTTACAACTCAAAACCATTGCTTGCTTGCTTGCTTTCTAAATCACATTGCTTGCTTGCTTTTCAAATATGGTTTACAATCAAAACCATTGCTTGCTTGTTTTTCAAATATGGTTTACAATCAAACCATTGCTTGCTTACAATCAAAACCATTGCTTGCTTGTTTTTCAAATATGGTTTAATACTTTAAAACCATAACATATCAGTGTAAAACGATTTATAAATAATACACTAGTATTGAAAAATAGGTTTAGAACACTCACCTTTCCGATTACAAACTTGAGCACGACTTCACTCCACTAATTTTGCTTTTTACCTACACTCAAGAGAATATGGCAAACATTAGTCGCCTGTAATCGTGTAAACTAACGTAGATCACAAAGTGCTATATTAAAACGGATTCGATTTAACGAAATCCTCACACGTGCAAGCTCACATTAGGGTCACACAACATCTCATATAAACTAAATGAACAAATTATCCTCGAAGACAAAAAGCCTCTTAAAAAACCCACTCATTTTGGTAATTTTTTTTCTTTCCAACAAGATTTTTGACTTTATTATCCAAAATTATACAAACGGTTCCTAAAAATTATGTAAACTCTCCAGATCTGTCCTTTATATATCCACGACATCTCTTTAAATTTTCAATTTAAAATTCCTTTTCTAAGGCTCCCAACCACATAACACAAGTTACAAATATTTTTTATGCCAAATTGATTAGGCTCATCGATCACCTATCGTTATCTTTGATTTATGGGGTCTTAACCCATAAATTGAAATGGTTCTTTACTCATTTGAATTCTTATGGTTCTAAGGTTTCTTCTCCATTTGAATCACCCAATTTGGATCCACCAAACTCAGCATATTTACAACTAGATTACTAAATTGGCATACAATAGAATTCGCATGATATTCCATGACAGATTTCTGGGCACTTTGGGTTTACAATTTGCTACACTTCCTTCAAGTAAATTATTCCCCTAGAAGTCTATTTTACCCAGAATTTTGAATCACTCAATTTGGATGAGTGAAACTCAACTTATGGCCAAAACATTATAACAATACCCAAAACAGAGCATAACCCGTGAGCTACATGAGCTCACCTTTAAGTCCGTATTTGGGAGCTTTAGAGCTACAATTTGCTTTTGGTCCCTTCTATAAATTTGTAGCCCTATCTCTTATGGTTATTTACCAATTTGAATCAATTAATTTGGATGATTATAACTTAATCTATAGCCAAAACAAGAACAGAGGATTTTTTTTATAAAATTTTGACAGCATTTCCTTTGAAAACCCAACATTCTCCTTTTTTTTTTACAACTATTTCTCAAAACCAATCCAATCAATCAAGACAATACAAAACAACCTCAAAGACCAACATAGAATTTACCCAAAACCACACCACAACACTTCAGACAGTGGTTTCAACTTCATATAACCAACGTTAGGGTAAAAATCCTAAGAATTCATACTAGCTACCCACTCACCATATAAACCATGTAAACATAGACTCCATGTTTATCTTATACTAACTAAGGTTTCCACCTAATAACTTCAACACCCCAGGGTTGTGGATAATCCCTAACAAACCCTGCAGCCGAATGCCCAAAATCCATACAAAACAAACCTATACAAGAACTAAACATCCATACCTTTATTTCTCTTCTCCCTCTCTTCTTCTTCCTCTCTCTCGCTTCTTCTTCTTCCTTTCTCTCTTCTTTCTTCTCCACGGTTTATTCTAGCCAAAATGAGATGTTGTTTGAAACATCCCCTTTTTATAGTTTTAATTTCTCCTTTTATTTCAATTAGGTCCTTCTCTCTCAAGTATTTGCAAATCAACTTTGTTATTTCTATAATGACAAACCTCTTCTCATATTAGCGACTTTCATATCATTTTTCGCCAATTATAAATTTGTTCTTGTTCTAGTAGAATAAAATCTGAGTTCAATCAATTTATCATTTCACACTCTTCATCCTTAACAACAACTCCCCAAAATACTACAACGACACTTCGACGCACATATGCGCCCTACTACATCGGGACAGACACCTGTACGAAGCTACAAACCAATCTCAACCAATAATACAAAACAACCTCAAACTGAACTAAAAGTTTAAAACCATTCACAAAGTTAGGATTTTTCTCCAAATCCAATCACAAGAAAATAAGGGTAAAAGGGTTTGTCTCTTACCTCAAATATTTGGATTCTTCAATACCAAGGTTTCTTCCTTGTTCTCAGATCACTAAATTTTTGTTCAAGTGGAAAATCACCAATTTTTCTCTCTCAACACTCAACCGAATGATGCCCTAGCTCTCCCACACAAAATGCCCAAATGAGAGTTTTGTCTTTCAAAGACAAAAATGTGGTCTTAAATCCCCATGTCTCATAAAGCCTTATTTGGCTACACACAAATCCCCATTTCTCATTTTTCTCACTTTAACACTTCATTTCAATTTTATTTTCATTTCATTCACATTTTTAACACTACACTCTCATTTGTGACAATTTAGGTCCCTATTTAACATTTTTTACTAAATTTATTTATTTCCTATAAAATTTTCGTGGTTGTAGGTTTTTTCGTTTCAGGATTTAAATTCGAAAATTTCATTTACTTTATTTTATACCTCTAAACATGCTTCCAAACTCAGTTAAGGTATTTTTAGGGCTAAGCATGTAATCAATTATAGTTGCAATAATTTGAACAACAATTTTACTATACTTTAAACTAATTATTTAACTAGTTTATGTGATTTAGATCAAGTAGGAGAGTATGATTGAAAAACTTTCAATCTAGAGCGAGTACTACACTCATGTTCCATGTATATTAACATAATTTATGGTAAATTTTCAACAAAAAAATTATACCAAAAAATAATTTTAATTTAATTAAATCACATAAATAAGTAATAATTATTTAATAAATATTTTTGACCCCCCAAAAAAATGATGAAATGATATATCCAAAAAATGTATTACAAAAAAACGACCGTAGAAGAAAAAACAAGGCTCAAAACGGACTCAGAATGAGGTCACACGCGCCTCACACACTCACCCGGAGAAGTAACGCACGCAAGACGCCATGGAGCGATATTGTCGAGGCTGGTTTCAACCTCCAATAATACAACTGAGCAATTTGAGTCAAATGACCCTCTTATGACCAGACTTGCAAATCATTGAAAAAATGATGTTTTTCTAACGGGATTTCGATGTGTTTTAATATTTAGGTTGTTTCTAACAATTTTAAGACATTTAATCATTAAAAAAAAAAAACTTAAAGATCTCCAGATGAGAATAAAATTAGTTTTAAACTCATATGAGCTGATCCAAAAAGTCTATTTTAACACCTATTTCAGCCCTCATTTTACATGTATTTCTACTCAAACAGTGTAAGAAATATCTTGATACAATTACTGAACAAAACTCCACAATCTCGCTAATTTAAAAAATATAAAACGAATAGATCCGGTTCATAACCATAAAATCGATTCAATTTCACCAAATTGGTTTAAAACCTAAATTGATGCAACATATCAACTAAGATATATGTAAACAACAAGATCCAATAGTTTAATTTGAGTAAAACATAATAATTTGTACAAATAAAAAATTTCTTGAATATTTGAACAAGAAAATTTTGAAATTTTGAAAAACAAATTACTCTCAATTTACCCAACGAAATTGCACATATAATATATCGATTTGAAGTTTATAACAAGAGTAACAGGTTTAATCTAAAACAAAACAAAAATCCATAAGAACAGATCTACATATTTTTGGCTCCAAAATGTAAAAATAAAAATTTTATTTTCAATTTTCAATTGTAGATCCTAAATCATGTAAATCTAGCTCTAATACCACATATGGAATAATTTATCATTTACATGAATAAAGGATACTTGCAATTATAGAAAATTACAATGAATAACATACTTGTTTGAGCCATCACAAACAATTGATTATTGCAGAGGATTACAAACTAAGTTTTCCTCTCTATGATCCAGATTAACAACTATAATGACTCAATGGGAAAAAAACCCTCAATATGGACTAAAGAGGGGACCTAGCTTTTATACTAAATATTGGTTTCTCGCTCCTCCCATAATAGGCTTCAATGAGATCCATAGCCTACACTTGCCACTCAACTAGGTTTCTACCAAAAAGATGCAAAGCCCAATCCAAAATTGATTACTAGTTAATTTGGCTCATTATATGATAGACTATCCATTAACCCGTTATTGCAAAAACAAATTATTCAATTAATGTTAGCCCATATGAAAATTTTTCCAACATCTAACACTCCAAAAAAACCTACACGGATGGAAGCACTTAGAGTTTATTAAACTTAAACCCAAAAAACGACACAAGGTTTGAATTTAGCCAGGAATATGTGGTGTCATCGTACGTGTAATATAACACCCCAAAATATACCCTAGTCGTTTTTAAACATAATTAGGGTATATCATTAGTGCATTTGGAAATTTTTCGTAATTATTATTTTGCTAAGTAAGAAAAATTCGAAACCCGGAATTTGTACAAGATACAAGGGTAAATTTGTAACTTGTCAAAATGTGACACAAAAGATATAATATAAGAAGATGATGAGTTATTATATAAATGGCATAACTTGATTTGCAAATAGAGGGGAGATGGAGGACCAAAGTGCAATAAAAGGAACAATTAAATATAAAAAAGGGATGAGAAAAAAATTCATTTGGTCTCTACAAAACGTGAAGGGAGAAGTTACAGAAAGGAAGAGAGAAATGAAAGATACAAGAGAAGAGAGGTATGAAATTTGTTAAGTTTTGTATAACTTGTATGGAAACTATGATTTTGGTATGGATTATTGACTTTGGACTTTTGTATGAAATTCTTCTGTTTGGATTTAGTTGAAGAAACTATAAACCCATTTTTTATGAATTCGGGGTCTGTTAACCCTACTTAAGATAGCGAATGTGTTTCTCGACTTGGGTCGTATTGATTGTAATCTCAATCGGCACATTCAGATACGTAAATATTAGGTTTTAGGTGAGATGCTGTCAAAATTTCTCCAACTTCGGATGGTCATAATTTCTTCGTTTGAACTCCGTTTCAGATGTTTTTGAACTCTATGGAAATCCCTTTGAGTCTAGAATCCATCCATATATAGCTTGATAATATTGGAACTCATATTAGGTCCATAAATCACAAAAAAAGTAGGCCTTGCTAGTGCTGCTCGTAGTCATTATTCATGGGAAGCCTCCAACTTCGGATTGTCATAATTTCTTCGTCCGAACTCCATTTCGGATGTTCTTGGACTCTATGGAAAGCCCTTTGAGTCTAGAATCCATCCATATATAGATTGATAATATTGTAACTCATATTAGGTCCATAACTCACGAAAATAGTAGGCCCTGCTGGTTCTGCTCGTAGTCACTATTCATGGGAAGCCTTAAACTTCGAATGGTCATAATTTCTTCTTCCGAAGTCCGTTTTGGATGTTCTTGGACTCTATGGAAAGCCCTTTGAGTCTAGAATCCATCCATATATAAACATTTAAATTGGGAACTCATATTAGGTCCAGAAAGTATGAAAAACAGTAGGCCCCGCTGCATATGCCTCGTAGTCACTGCTCATAGGAAGCCTTCAACTTCGACAACATAACTTCTTCTGTCTAACCCATTTCGGATGTTCCTTGAATCCTCTATGAAAACCCTTTGAGTCCCTTAGAATCCATCCATGATATAGTTTGATGAAATTGAATGATAGTAAATAACTCATAAGCATACATGGTAACTACGCTTATTCATGGCTATTATAACAGATATGAAAATGCAAAGATACGAATAAATGATTGTAACACGACATGATCACCGGATGACAATAATTATTCGGGAATATGAGATATAAAATGAATATAAAATACACATGGATTGTCCGCTTAAAACCCGGTAGAGAGATAGATGGCATGCCTATTAAGGAAAAACAAGCATATCGACGCTTGGCTCTGCTGGTCATTACAAACATTGAAATTTCTTTTAGATGGTCATTGTCTCGCACAATGATAACAACTCCTTCGGGCTCTTATAGACCATCACAGACAAAGAGTACTAACGCTTCTGGCCCTTATAGTTTCCTTTATCCACTTTAAGGCGTATATGCATTTAAACATAAAACAAATGACTTTAATATGATATATGAAATGATATGATATGATAAGAGAAGCATAGCACCGCTTATGAGATGACAAGTATATTGTGATAAGAACATGAAGCAAAGTGTAAATGATAAAAATGAAACATGGTATGTATACAAGTAACATGAAATATGTTTAAGATGTTTAAACGGGAGCATGACATGTTGATGTGTATGGCGATATGTGATGATCTCATTAGAGGTCATCCATATGTATTAATTCTTACTAAGTTATAAGCTTAGCATGGGTGTTTCCATCCGTGTAGGTAGTCAGGAGAAGGTGAATCTGGTGAAGTCCGACACTCCACATCAGCAACCAAGGCCAACACACTACTAGGTGTCCACCAAAGACCTTTTGGTCTATTTTGTATATGTTTTGTTTTTGCAACAATATAATATTGTAAATGCTAAAATATTTCCATATATGGAGTTGTATATATTTTGTAATCCAATGCATGCAATATATTACAAGTTAAAGCTTAATAATATATGGGAATGAACAAACTTAAAGTTTATGTTTATTAAAAAGAAAATGACACTTCGTTTGACACTGCAGCCGAGTTGGGGCGCCACAAGTTTAATGGTATCGAGCCTAGGTTTAGGTGCTTAAGGGACAAGTTTTAAACCTGTATAGGGATTATATAAGATAAACTTAAGTAATGTGTTGACTCTATGATGTGGATGTCCTTGTGTTTTAAAGGCAGATGGATCGCTCTCGAAGTCGGGCTGAGAGCAAGCAACCCAAGGAACAAGAGTTATCGCCTTCGAAATTCGTGACACCCCTATCCCGGTCCCGCTGACAACTTGTCAACTCAATGGAATACTGGTGGATGTTGAGTAACCACATTACACCATCGTGTCCCCTTTTCCGGACCCATGATTTATCCAAAATCGGCAAGTAGCCCCTTTGTAATGAGCTCTACCCAAAATACAACCCGTACAATTACATGGCAACATAATTTAACATATACAACAACTAATAATTAGGTCCACATAGAGTAAAAATGGCCAATGTGAGCCCATTTATCCATACTAAACATATAAGCACATGACTATAAAAACCATAGTCCATAAGAGTTTAAATTACATCACCTTATACAAATAAATACAACCCATATATTTACAAAATACATTAAAGCCACAATCCCGCTTCTTCATATGTACAATCCCGATCAAGTGGTCACCATTCAAGACCGACCTATACCTGAAAGGGGGTCCTAATGACGGTGAGCAAAGCCCGTGAGTGATAATCTCCTACAAGGGTTACTCCCATCTAAGTGCACATGCAATGACATCTGGGAACAACAAAACAAACATTAAGTAACTCATGTATATCCCTTACGCAATGTCTATACTGTCATGGATGAGAAATGACTCACCCTGTCCCATATCCCGAGTCCTCACCGAATTTCACACACTCACTTGCTAAGTGTGAACTACTGTCATTTTCCGATGACAACCCAAGATTACTCTTAATCTTTTCATTTTTCATTTACAACCATACGCCGCGAGTCCTCATTGACTCCCTCAAACATGCATTTTTCCATGAATGAAAACCATTTCCAAACAAAGGTATTTGTTTTTAATCGTGGACAACCCTCCGATATAAATAGTGGACACACTCCGATAATCTATTTTGTGGACAACCCTCCGATGTATATCAATTGGGCAGACTCTAACGATTGATATTATAGCGAACAACCCTCCGAATGTGATATCAATCAGACCGACGATTGATATTGTGTGTGGACAACCGATGTTGTAATGACACACTCCGATAAATAATATTGTTGGTCAACCCTCTGTAACAATTCTCTCAAGAAACCACCTCATGCACTCACCTTATTATTCTAGGGTGCCCAAAGGCATATGGAATGCAATGAGCCATTTAATACTTCCTTAACCGCAGGATTCATTCGACGTTTGTCCCTATTAACTCGGTGCCTACTAACCAACACCATACAGCAAGCTTGACCAATCGTACTCACGTGACACACCATCGAACACTTAACACAGTGTCGATCTCAACTATGCACTCACACCCAATGTTATGCGATGTTTTCATGCATGTACAATGCAATTATGCCATTGCCTATTCATACCATGCTACACATATAATGAGAACTATATGTGCATACATACTCATGCATATTTATCCATGCATCATTTGGACATTCATATTATGGTTCATACAAATTCCAAATCAAACATACTAATCTGGGCATACATGGACATCACAAGTCACTACCAATTCCTAGTAATGAGACACATCGATCCCTCAGGCCTAATGGTGACAATTCTGTCACTTTACTAGCTCTAACGAGCCATCATACTTCTCAATCATGTACAACCATGTCATTTATTTGTCACACAATGACACGAACCACTCAATCATGTTATTCATTTCTAGAAGTAATAACACACAAATGGCCCAAATCTCGACCCATATAAAACAGTAGCACTCTCAACCTTCACTCGCTCATCACCGAATATTGTGATACCAAAACACACCATAAAACCCAAAGACATTAGTCCCGGTATCAAAACCAAACCTCAACACAGTCCGGGACTACCCGAAAATTGTAACACCCCGAAATATACCCTAGCAGTTTTCGGACTTGTTTAGGGTATATTAAAAGCTAAATATGAATTTTCGGAAATAAAATGAGAGACCCTGAATCAATATTAGAGATAAGGTAAAGTGGTCAATTTCCACTTGAGGACCCAAGGGTACACAGCTAAAAGATAATATGCCAAACTAGAATGGGTGTTGAAGTAATGGGATTCAAGGCAAATAGAGAAAAGATGGAATAGAAATAGAAGAGAAATGGGGGACCAAGATGTAATTATGATAACTTAAATCAAAAATGGATTTTTACTTGGCCAAACATGGCCTTAGCAAAACATGGGATTTAAGACCCAAAATTGGTCTCATTTTGAGGAGAACAAACCGTAGGGAGAGAAGAGAGAAAGAGAGAAGAAGAAGAAGAAGAGGAAGAGGAAGAAGAAGAGAAGAAGAGTAGTTCAAGCAAGGTTAAAAAGGTATGGAACTACTAATAACCTTGGAGTATGATTCGGGTTTTGTTTGGTTACTGATTGCCTCTAAACCTAGGGTTTGATAAAAAGTTCATCCCAACATGAGTTTCTTGTTGGTACTGATTTCTTTCTAGGGTTTGATAGGATTTCATCCCCAACCCAAAAGATTAATGGGAGCAAGGTGGGTAAACCCCAATGTAAAGAGAAAACATGGAATCCTCCCTTTGAGGTTGATTCATTGATTAATTGCAAGGTAAAAGAGTTAGAACAAACCCCAACAAACTTGTATTTGGTTTGTGTGTAAGGTTATAACCTATATTAGAGTTATTTGAGAGTAATCACAGATTTGAAGTAAAGATAAGTATTGAAGAGGAATTGAATAGAAAAGAGGTTACAAAATGAATATGAAATGGTTTTGAGGTGTATATGAAGTATGGAATTGAATTATGATTCGTGCTACTGTAGGTGAGCGTGAACTAACAAAATTTGTTTCTATAGCCTTTTCCCACGCGTAGTCAAGCCATCGCAGGGAAATACAGGCTTTTTAGTTTGGATTGGAATTTTGTTTTTAAACAAGGAGTTGTTTGGTTACCGAATAATCGTAATAACTGAAAATGAAGTGTGAAATGGTAACTTTGAAGGTTTAGTTACTAGCTTGATAACATGGGGCAAACAAGTGTCTCTCGGTTATATCTCGACATGGCAAGCAACCTATAGTCCAAGCCATAACCGGATCTTTGTTTAACTATAAACCCTAACCCTAACCCTAAAACTACTCCTATTTGAGTTAACACAGGTAACATGCATCCACAACCCCTTTCAGTTTAAAACCCTAGCACTTAACCTCATTTCAGTGGCTCGTAAAGACCATCTAAAGAATAACAAATGCATCTAATAAGTATGCACTGTGACCCCAAAGCATGGTAAGTATTGGCCAAAGTAATGACATTAAATGATATTCAACCCTAGTTTGGAAGATATGGAGCCACAACACAAGACTGTGAGTATTCAAAACATGAGGACAACCGCAAACTACAAAACCAAGCTAGCAACCCCTTCAAAGATGAGGTTTAGCTACATCTCTCAGTCATCCTCAAGAGGGTGTTTGGCAAATCTAGAAAAAATGAAAGAAAGAGGAGAGAGAAGAGAGAAAACAAACCCTAAACTGAAAGCTGCGGGAGATATTTACATAAATGAAAAGTTGCCAAAAGATTGCTTAGGGTTACAAAATGATGGGGGCTTATATAGACCACCAAATGTGTGAAACTACAAGAAAACCTAAAATATTGGCTAATACAAGGGACAAGGAGGTAATACACCAAAACGGGTCGCTTAAGCATTAATTACAATAAAATTAACAGGCAAGGAATTCCTCACATGCAGGAAAATTTCATAGCCTAGCGAATTTGCTAGCCTAGCTAAATTCAGACAGTAGATAAATAAAATGAGAATTTTCGCTATGCACAGCGAATTTCGCTAGCCTAGCTAAAATTTGAGAGATACAAATGGCACTCTCACAAAGACAATGATTTTCGCTTATATAGCGAAATTTCTCGCTTTAGCCTAGCTTAAATTTTCAATTTCGCTGGGGATTACAAATTTTCTATGGTCGTTGGAATTTTAATCCAATAAATTTTCGCAATCATAGCGAAATTTCCGGAATTGTCGTTTTTCAATGCTTGCTCATCGCAGACTCTCTATCGTATCCTCCATCTTCATGGTTCAACACATCTCGATATCAAATTCGGCTTTAATGGACGAGGTACACAAAATCTCGCAAAATAACCATACAAATAACCTCGAAATGGCATAAGTGATACTATGTAATTCGAACACCTCAATTGGCTTAATTGATACGATTAGTGCATGTTCTCCGAATTAATAAAGGGGTTTGAAACTCAGAATGGATCAAGTTTGTGCAAGAGCCAGCCACCGCCTCGCACTTCACGGAGCCTTCCTTCAAGCTCCTCCACTTTCCTACCTATGGTCGAGATTTTGCTTTCATTTCCATGTCCTCCGAGCGTGTACCTGCCTAGGCTGATGAGGGCCTCATTCTTTCCATCTCTCTGGGTTTGGCTCATCCTAACCCTTTGAAGTTTCAAACACATAGTTCAAGAAATCCATCATTTTTATCGTGAGGCTTGCCCAAAGTCTCCTCCACACACATGGTTTCTAGTTAGCTTGCTTCACGCCTGAGACATACCCATTGTAAAATGGATTCACTAACATCTAGGTGTCGAAACCATGATGTGGACAAGCACTGGATGGTTCCATGAATCTTTCCTAAAGACTGGTGAATTTCTCGGGTCACATGTCGAGAAAGTGTAGGATCCGCTTCTTCAAACTGGCTGGGTCTTATGGCTACCAAGAATTTCTTCAAAATTCGCCCGCAGCCTCACCCACTTCTATGGTTCCGGGGTCCTCGTGAGTCGAGCCATATTTTGGCCTTGTCCTTCGTCGCAGTGTTTCAAATTCTTTTGAGTAACCATGCCGTTGATATCTTCCTCGAAGGTAGTGCATACCTCCTCAAAATCCCTTATATGCGAATATGGATTTTCATTCTCCATACCATGAAAAGGGAAGTAGCACTAGGGTCCACCGCTACTTCAGGAGGTATGACGCAGAAGCGGGCACTAACTCTGGTGGAGGGTGTACGTGGTCCCTCATCGATCCGTAGGCCAAGCCGTTCATCAGTACCCGGTTGACTCGCTCCTGGGTAGGGATCCATTTGGTCACTTAGCACACTGATTTCACTGCCTTGTTCAATTGGTGCACTGATTCTTTGCAGTCTACCTGATGTCCCTCTATCCCAGTGGTGCATAAACACCTGTTACACAAACTGAGACACAACAAAGAGCACAAACAAACTCAAAAAGGGTTATTGTTAGCTAAAATAAAACCGATCGTATGAAAATAAAACAAAGGCAAGTATCGCAAAGTGATGAAAACTTGCGCTGGCAAGAATCGGGATTCAAAAGGGTCTGTATATCACCTGTTAATTTGTAATGAGGATTACAAGTACACATCAACTCATCATAATGAGTTTGGCACTATCCCCAGTAACGGCGCCATTTGATTCGTGCCACCAGAAGGCGGTGAGCAAGAATCCAATAACAAAATTTGTTTCCTATAGGTCAAGCTACCGCAGCATACTGGTCTGGTGGCCTAATGACGGGATGGATTTTTCATCCCAAGTATCGACTCGCATCGCGTTGAAAATGGTGAGGCTTAGTTTGGATTTTTGGAATTTTGTTTTAAAACAGGGGGAGTTGTTTGGTTACTGAATAACTATAAAAACTGAAAGTGAAGTGTGAAATGGTAACTTTGAAGGTTTAGGTTACTAGTTTGATAACATGGGGCAAACAAGTGTCCTCGGGTTATATCCTCGCATTATGGCAAGCAACCTATAGTCCAAGCCATAACCGGATCTTTGTTTAACTTTAAAACCTAACCCTAAAACCACTCCTATTTGAGTCAACACAGGCAACATGCATCCATAGCCCCTTGGGTTCAAAACCCTAGCACTAACCTCATTTCAGTGGCTCAGAAGACTATCTAGTTATCAACAAACAAGATCTAACAATAAGTATGCACTGTAATTCTAAAGCATGGTAAGTATTGGGCCAAAGTAATGACATTAAATGATATTCAACCCAAGTTTGGAAGATATGAGCCATAAATACAAGACTGAGTATCCAAAACATAGGACAACCCGCAATCGGCACAAAACTGCTAAAGAACCCTTCTTCAGCTATAAGGCTTAGCCAAGCATCTTCTTGAGCTGTCATCCTCAAGAGGGGTGTCTGGGCAAATCTAGAAATGAAAGAAAGAGGAGAGAGAAGAGAGAAAAGCAAACCCTAAACCGAAAGCCAAGGGAGATATTTACATAAAAATGAAAAGTCGCTAAAAGATCGTTTAGGGTTACAAATGATGGGGCTTATGAGACCAACGCACGTGTGAACCTTACAAGAAAACTCTAAAATATTGGCTAATACAAGGGACAAGGAGGTAATACACCAAAACTGTATTGCTTAAGCATTAATTACACAAAATTAACAGGCAAGGAATTTCACATAGCAGTGAAAATTCGCTAGAATAAATTCTCGCTTAGCCTAAGGAATATACTTTCTAGCTGGCTCGCTAGCCTAGCGAACCAGACAAAGATAGCTAAAATGAGAATTTTCGCTATACACGCTGAATCGCTTAGCTAGTGAATTTCGCTAGCCTAGTTTAAAATTTGAGAGATAGCTTAAATGAAGAATTTTGTAGCATAGTGATTGGCTATATGTCGAAATTCGCTTAGCTCATTTAGTTCTCTCACTCGCTAGGATTGCGAAATTTTCGCTATGGTTGCGAATTTTGCGAATCCAAATAAATTTTCGCGAATCATAGCGAAATTTCCTCGAATTGTCGTTTCACCGCTTGTTTACTACACTTTGCATCGTATCCTCCATCTTCATGGTTCAACACATCTCGATATCACCCGACTTTAAATTGATTTATGCACACAAAAAACCCAGAAAATAACCACAAATAACCTCGAAATGGCATAAGGATACTAAGTAGACCCGAACACTCTCAATTGGTTTAATTCGATACGATTAGTGCGCAAAGCACTCAAACCCATTCTAATAGGCTCAAAATATCACTGGGTACTAATCAATCAGGGTATCAAAAAATATGGAAAAAGGAGGAGAAAATACACATTATGGGCAATTCGAAGGTGTACCGTACATGAACGTGAGTGTACCGGCACATCCCACTTGTCAAAGTGTACAGACACTTTGGGGTGTACCGTACACTCGCTCGCTTCCCGCCACTGGGCCAGATTTTGGCCATAACTCAAGCCATTTCTTATCCGATTCGAAAGGATTCAAGTGGCTACGTAAAATAGACTTCAAGGAGAACTAACTTAAGAATAGGCAGCTGTCAAATTCTGATCCTAAGTGGCCTGGGCAAAAATTCACTCAAAGTGGGGCCATGCAAGCCAAATTCGTTCCACTTTGAACATAGAGCATGTCCTGGTTGTTTCGATTTAACTTGAGTTTCCTGTCTCGAATTGGGTGATTCCGTTGAATAGAACCCTTAGCACCTTATCTTTAAAAAATACAATGACCTAGAGTCAAACATGAAGCAGATCCCGGAAAAATTAGTAATACGAACCTGCTCTAGTGTAATCCTAAACCGACTAGTTGGGCAAGGAAAATGCCATAACTTAGCTTACGATCCGATTCCGACGATTCACTTCCTAAGAGTTAGATTCATAGATATCAGCACATATGAATGAGGTGTGATTCACATCATACTTCACAAGAATATGAAGTGCCATATGTACAGGCATGAAACAAGGAAAATAAAATGAATGTAAAGACAAAGTTCATGAAACTTGAAAATGATTATGGAAAATGAAAATGAAAACGGTAATTGAAACATGATTGTGAACATGAAAGGCAATATGTCATGAACACATAATGTGGTTATGATATATGATTATTATCACATATAAATTTAAAATGATAACAAATGATAGGAGTATACGTGAATGAGTATAATGTGAAATGAATTTATGAATGAGTATACATGGAATGAGTATACATGAATGAATATCATGTGAATGAGTGTATAAATGAGTATACGTGAATGAGTATAATGTGAATGAATTTATGAATGAGTATAGTGTATAGAATGAGTATACATGAATGAATATGTGAATGAGTGTATGAATGAGTATACGTGAATAAGTATACGTAAATGAATTTATGAATGAGTATACATGAATGAGTATACATGAATGAATTTATGAATGAATATACATGAATGAGTATACGTAAATGAATTTATGAATGAGTGTATGAATGAGTATAATGTGCGGAATGAGTATAATGTGAAATGAATTTATGAATGAGCATATGAAATAAGTACATAGATTGAGTATATTCTTTGAAAAGATAATAATGAAAGTGAAATTGAACCGAAATGTGATTTTTGAAACGAATGAATATGAATGATGATACACGGATTCATTAAACTAATCACATAGATGTGGAATTAATTGACATATCGAATGAACCGCCGACGGGATGCAATAACCCAAGATCCGTTTAAGGCACCTCGAAATTGTCCAATGTCCCACTTCGCGGGATGCACCAATCGGCATCCGTCATGATGGTGTATGGCATTGAAGAAATGTCCCACTTGGCAGGATGCACCAATCGGCATCCGTCATGATGGCGTATGACATTTAAGTGATACCACGCGGTCGGGATGCACCAAACGGGCATCCGCTATGATGTGGAGAGAACCAATAAGTGATTCTAATGGTCGGGATGCACCAAACGGGCATCCGTCAAGTGATGGGAGAACCGGTCATGATACCATCGGCCGGGATGCACCAAACGCATCCGCTGCGACGGGAGAACCGACAGTAATAAATTACGTCGGTGACCAAACAAAGATCCGCTGCGATGGGAGACCAATTGTAAAATGTGTATGCACACACCGAATGATAATAAGGGCGGATTCATTAAACGGAATCCTTCGTGAATGTAATTAAATAGTCATAATGAATAACCAATAATGATAATAAGAGTAAATGGGATTTTATGTGTATGCTTAAATCCCATAAATTGAATTGTGAATTGAATTATCGCTTTGAAAATGCATGTTAGATATGATAAATGATAAACAAATGCGAAATGAATAGCATGAGTTTATGTGGATAAAAAGGCATTATTTTGTAAATGCATGTTATTAAGTGTGAATGTTATGGGTCTTTTGAATTTGTAAATGTCATGGGATTGCCCGAAAAGAAGTGCTTTCGTTTAATTAAAAAGGTCTAAAATGGAAGAACATAAACAACATGTTTTGGAAAGATAATTGAAAATGTCGGAGTAAACTTGCCCACTTTGATCCGCCTAACCGTCAAGTCGGAGATTCGTCACACTTTTGAAAATAAAATTTAATAAGAAAAATAAATGTTTTGATAGAAAACGCTTCTGAAAGTAAACCGGGTCTGTAAATTTTGATCCACCAATAGGGTCAAGTCGGGATTCGTCGCGACACTTTCAAAATTGAAAATTTAATATAACTAAACAAAATGTTTTAAACGCATCCCTATCATGAAACGAATTAAGTAAAGGGAGTTGATTAATGGCTTCGGCCGTGATAGTGATAAGAGTTTAATATGTATTGGTATTAGTCTGATTTGACCCTGTATGTGTTTAATATGACTTGATCTGTTCCGACTGGCCATTGTATATGTATAAGTTTACATTGAATATGATTTGATCCGACATACATGTAGTAGAGCATGAGTACAACCCTCGAAAAAGACATGACACAAGAAGTAATATGAACACGATGATGATAGGAATTTTTTGAATTAATAAAATCTACATGGTTAATATGAGATGAGTTAAGTCACATAAGAATAGACTTCAAGTATATGCATAAGTAAAAGTAAAAGTAAAAAAGATAGTGACGGCGATTACCATATTTCGGGTCGTTATCGTCTATATGTTCCCACTAACAGAAAAGTTTCAAGACGCTGCTCAATCCAAGCAGAGACCAAGAGGTATAAAGGTGACAGACATTCCACACCAACTGCACGGCCATTCAGATAAGTGCTCACTCAAAGACTGCTTTTCCGCGATCTCGACGTTTCAGATTAAATATGTACATATAAGTATTTGTATAAGTAATTGGGACTTAGCATATGTGTAGAGATTTTAAATGGATACCAATTCGATGGTAGTTCCTTTGTATATATAAATGACAATGGTTATTACAAAAATTAATTGTATACCACGTATAAGTTAAGCTCCAAAAAAAAAAAAAAAAAAGTAAAGAGTCCTGAAGACATGGTTTCGCACTAAACCGTTCTATTCGCCAATCGGTCGGACTGAATCGGCGTGACAAAAATAGTCCCGAAAATTTCGCAAGATCGGTCTGTAAAACAATTTCGAAAATTCAGTCTGAATTGTTCGAAATGGGGCCTCGAAATTAAGCCCTGACTGTCCGAAAAACAACTCAAAATTTCTAAAATTTCTATACTCAAATTCAAAATTCGAGAACTGAAATTTACCGCCTTCACCCTCTAAGCCAATCCACGCTATTAAATGACCCAGCCAGAACAACACAAAGCAGAAAATCTCTCACCTCGGAGTTTGACGAAACTCCAAGATTTTGATATTCACGCTTAGCCTCTCGTCACAGATCAACTTCGCCTTCACTCGACAAAAAACTTACGATCCGATTTATAGATTCAGAAAGAATAAATAGCCAAATAAAAATAAAAATCTATCTCGTACACTCTTCCACCCGATGCCTTCTCCCTTTCTTTTGTTTTTTTTTCCTTTTTATCATTTATTTTATTATTATTATTATACATATTATTATTATTATTATTTTGGATAATGATTCATATTGTTTTTATTTAGGGTCCCTTTTTACCCCGAAATAATTTATTTCTTTATCGTCATTTTACTTAGAATAATTAGCTTCAAGCTATTTTCGACTTCCGAGATTTTCGTAAAATCTCTGGCCTCAAGTTTCTCATCGACGACTTATCACTCCGTAGCAATCGTAAAATATTCCGACTATCTCGTAATTCCACGAAACTTCTTCGGGGTCACTAGATTTTCATAGCGGACGAATTTAATGGCACAAATCTCAAGCCATTATCCGAGATCTAAAGAATTTCCGGTTTTCAACCGAAATGACACGATTCTCACGTAAAAAATCAATTTTTCGCTTACGTGTTCTTCCGTAAAGTAATGTACCTAATGAGCCCACTAAGCCTCACCGAGAATATCGTAGACATGGCTCGTATTTGATAGATCGATCGTCCTAAGCTTCAATACATAAAGAAGAAGACACGGAGCAAAGGGAATTCCATGGGTCGAAAGTACGAAGCAGTCATGAAGCCGACCGCTGAAAAGCTAGAAAGGGTATTGGAGTGCTGTTAGATGCCTCCTGACAGAGAGCACTATGTGTACCACTATCAGTAGGCAGGCATATCAGTGGAAACTGTGTTTAAAACTGTGGATTCCAATCCTAGACAGAGAATTCTTGTCCAAGAGTTCAGGCAAATTATGTTACATATGAATAGGATTCAAGGAAACAATTCCTAAATATGAAGCAGTTGAACTTATCTGGTTGTCGAGTATGAGAAAGAGTTGGTTATCTCAAGAATATGTGATCTGAAGGTCCTCACCAAGGTATTTCTGGTAGACAATTTGGAAGATGGATCATATGGACCTATCAAGAGGTAATTTAGCACTGTGACTTCTCTCCAATAGGTGAACTTTACCGCCTGGTCTAAGCCGCAATGAAAGTGGAGAGACTAGAAACCAAGAACAAAGAAAAGTCTAAATAATAGTTCTCAAAAGGTTTCCTCCTTCTGGTAAAGTAAAGAGATAGAGAGATGTCTTGAGCCGAGGCCGCGCATGGTGGTTCACTACAAAGAGGTAGAAAACAAGGAGGTACAGCAGTATTTAGTGCGGGTAGAGGTGCTTCAGTTGGACAGGGAGAAATCCTGGAATGCATTCATTGCCATAAACGGCATTTTGGTGTTTGCAGGTTATTGACAGGAGGGTGTTTCCAGTGTGGAAGCCTTAAGCATTTTATAGCACAGTGTCCCCGAGAGTCAAGGGATAATATAAGTCAACAAGGAAGTGGCAGAGGAAGATCTGTGACACCACTTTCGACTCGCGATCGGTAGCCAGTGGCCCATCTCAAAGATAAAGGACGAGGAGGCATAGTTTTTGCAGACAAGGATCGTCCTATGCCTGCCATAACACTAGTATGAACATATGCTGCTGAAGGCTCGTGGAGAATCGGGATGCTTCCAGGTTATAGCCGGTATATTTTCTTTATATGATATTGAGACGCATGCATCGATTGATCCCTGGATCTACTCATTCAAAGAGATGTGTGCATGGAGCATGTATTTGACAAAGTACCAAAGAATGGAGAAATTCAGCATATGACACGGCTGCACTAGTCCGCTGACAAGCATGAATAACGTGATATAAAATCGCCCCATTGTTATACAAGGAAGAGAGTTTCAATGATTTGATAACCTTACCATTCGAGAGTTTGACTTGATTTCGTGGAATGGATTGGTTGATTAAACACCGAGCTATCAAGTGAATGGGTGGGACAAAAGACAATAGTGTTGAGATGCTCGACTTCACCCGAGGTATACACAGGGCATTAGATCCAAATAAGATGTCTGAATGTGTGTGATCTCAACATGCAAAGAGAGATTTATAAAAAAAGGATACTAGGCATTCTTAGCCTTGATACTTGACTCCAAGAGAGGTCTAGTTGATGTGGAAAGATTCCAGTAGTAAGGGAATTTCCAGATGTAGCGACCCCCGAGCCCGGCCCGACCCGATTAGTGAGTTCCAAAACGAAACCCTGGGGACGCTCGGTTTTATTTCTTTTTATTTTCCGTGTTATTAAATTTTCTTTTTCAAAAGTTATCATGTTCGAACTCGGCCCGACCCGAATGGCGGTGGATCCGAACCGAGCTCCAAATATCTGATTGCCATTTATCTTATCAAACATTTTATTAATTTGCTTAGTCATGAGTTATTTGGCCAAGTGCTTCCATGATCATTTCATACCAAGCAATTCTGCAGCCATAAACATTAAATAAAATACATTGTATAAGGAAAGACATTCTATGCCATTTTCAAACGTATATATAAAACTGCTTCTGTGGTTTAACCCTTGTTTACAAAACACCACTGCTCAAAAGATGATATGCAAAATTACTGGTATACACTCATACGCTGTACTCTCAGTGACTCGCTGCGCGATCTCGCCTTCTTTCTTTGCTTACTCCGACACCGCGCAGATAGATAAAAACTACCGCCGGCATTTTCATGCTTAGTGGTTCTATACCGCTTATCTAATATTCAATTTAACTCTCGGCAGATGCATTATTATTAAACCATGCCTAATATATCATATACTCATGCTATTCATTTCCGCATGCTTTCAATATACAAATCATTTACCATATCATATCATGCATTTTCAATGCAACAATTCATTTCACAATTCAATTCATGAGATTTAAGCATATTCATAAAAATCTCATTTATACTTGTCAATGTTGGTTATTTCACCTTGACTATTCAATTCACAATTTCTGACGGATTCCGTTTGATGAATCCCGCCTATTATCATCTCGCACGCTATAAGATTTAACAATTCGATCTCCCATCATGACGGATGCCGATTGGTGCATCCCGACACGTGGTATCAATTTATTCGGCTCTCCCATCATGTCGGCGTCGCTTGGTGCACCCGACATGTGGTATCAATTAACGTCATACTTCATCATGACGGATCCATTGGTGAATCCCGCCAAGTGGGACATTTCTTCAATGCTATACGCCATCATGACTGATGCCGAATGGGTGCATCCTGCTGGAGTGGGACATTGGTGTTCTGAGTGCCTTCGATTCGATGTCGATTGGTGCATCCTTCAAAGGATTCATTAGGTATATCATTCAGCTTCATAATTCCAATGAGATCTCCATTTGATGAATCCTTCCTTATCATCATTCAATTTTCATTCGATTTTCACTCATCACATCCAATTTACATTCACTTTCAGATATCTTCAAAGATATACTCAATCTATGTACTTAATTCATATATCATTCATGCACTCATTTCACATAGTTACTTGGTAATCTACCAAAATACTTGAAATAAGAATAGAGGTCAGTGAACAAACCGAAGTCATTTACCCTTAGCTCTTCTCTCGATCTCGTCCTAGGTTAGGCGATCATCACTCCATCCCTAGTTAGTACATTCACGCCACTCTTAGTGGATAAACAATTGTTAACAATTTTAGTGAATTACAAATTTATTTTTGTTAAAAGTCTTGGGTTAAGACATTAAGTCTGCCTGAGATGAACTCTCGCCGAAGGCGAGGTACTGCGACATTTTTCACCTGAAGCTTCCTAACCTTTAATCGAATCCCCATTAATCATTTCTTGCTGTCCCTGACATCGGTATATGAATGATGACTTAACGACGAAACATGCAAAAAATGGGGTCATTGAACAACCTGCATCAAAATGCCCTTGACCAGACTGCATAGGGTTGCTCACTGGCCGGGTGTACCGGCACAGTTCAACCCAGACCGGGCACAAAGCTGCCCAACGCCCATTTTGCACAAGGTGTATCGGGTACAACTCTGACCTATACCTGCACAAGTGCTCCTTCCTGATGTTCAGATTTTGCAATTTTTTCACATTTTCATCTACCAATCTTCTCCAATACATCCTATATAAAAATCCACTATGGAATCATCAAAAAACAACTCCAAAGTGGTTTAGAATCAATGAAAACCATTTTCCTCAAGTTAGACTTTTCTCCCAAAAATCCAAATCATAGAAGATGAGGTTAGGGTTTGATCTATTACCTTGAACCTCTTCAATCTCTTCTTGTATGGTGTTTGGTCTTTTAGGAGGAAGAAATAGGAACCAAACCCAACCAAAGTTTGATCACTTCCAAACCCTAGCTTTTTCTCTTTCTCCTCCCCTTCTCTCACAAAAACAGATTGTTCTTAAATGAGTCCTATTGACCACTTTTCGGCTTCCTTTAAAAACCTCTCCCTTAGTGTAAGAAAGGCCGCTGCTCGCCTTCCACCTTACTCTAAATTTCATTTTCCTTTTTGGCCTTAAGTCACTTAATTCTCATAAGGCCTTGTTTGCCAATAACAAATCCACTCCATTTTGGTCTCCTATTATACTTTTGGTCATTCATTTATCACAATTTCACTTAAACATCTATTCTTTATAACAATTGACCCTTAGGTTCTCATTTTACAAATTTCCCAAATTTTCCCCTTTTTCACTTAGGTTTATTTCCGGGTTCAATACATTTCTCAATTTAGCATATAAAATTAAATCAAGTATGCTCACTCTTTCAATTTACATTTTCAATTCTATCAATTTATCAAATTACCCGTAAAAACCTAATGACTCAATTCATACCTGCATTATATAATAAAAATTATTATAAAATTCCAGCAAGATTTTTGCGCTGCTACACCCGTATGTATTCCCGAAGAGTTACCGACATTTCCCCTCGAGAGGGAGGTGGACTATCCATTAAAATTGTGCTCTGAATGTTCTTATGTCTGTGGCACCTTATGTGATGGCTCCAAGCAGAGTCAAGGAGTTAAAGGTTCAGCTACAAGAGCTTTAGATAAAGGGCTCAGACGACCAGTTGTTTCACATGGGGTGCACCTGCTTTATTCATAAGCTTAAATACTTTACACCTACTGACGTGCATCAATTATCTGGCAAATCAATAAGGTGACAGTGAAAAACAGGTACCCATTGCCGAGAATCGAAGATCTTTTTGATCAAATAAAGGAGCGAGTGTTCAAGATCGAATTCGCGACCGATATTACTCGCTGAGTAAAGGAAGTTGATGTGCCGAAGACTGCATTTAGAACCCGAGCATGGCCATTATGGTTTTTGCAACGCTATTTGGGTTGACTAATGCACCAAAGAACATTCATGGGATTTAATGAATAGGTATTCCGACCCTATGTGTGGATCTCGTTTGTAATGGTTCTTATTGATGACATCGCAGAAGGTATTCTAAGGATGCACATGAACATGAACAACATCCGAAAATAGTCCTCAAGCAGACGCTGCTATAGTGCTATTATATACTGTTCAAAGAATGTGATTTTCGCTAAAAGCAGTTTCTTCAGCCATATCATGTCATCGAGGGCAAGAGTCGAATCTCTACAAAGATCGAGGCCGTGGTGAATTGGAAACCAATCTTGAAATGTAACCGAGGTGAGAAGTTTTAGGCCTAATATATATTATAGAAGATTTGAGAGGCTTTCCGCTATAGATTCTCCTCGTCACCAAGCTTACTCAAGAAACGAATAAAGTTCGGTTCGATTTACAAACGTCGAATAGTTTTGAATAATTGAAAGGGATGTTAGCTTGAAGCACCGCATCGACGCAAATTCTTACTGAAAAGAGTATACTCAGGGGATAGCCGACAAGCCCAAGATCGGGTTTGGGATGTCATAACGCAAGATGAAAGCCGGTACTATGTCCGTATTAGTCAGCCACACGAACGTACTTCTCCTACTCATGACCTAGAGTCAATGTATAAGAGTGTTTGCTTTGAAAATATGGCGACACTACTTATATGGAGAAAAATGTAAAATTTTTACTGATCATAAGAATTTGAAATATTTGCTAACTCAGAAAGACTTGAACTTGAGGCAAAGTGGGTGGTTGGAATTATTTAGGAAAGTTAATATTTTAACAAAGTCAGACATCCTGATCTTGAATTGAGATTTCTTTCTAACAAATCCTACTTGCACTAGGAGGCAGTTCAATCCCTCATCTTTAGTTAGTCCCTTTTATGATATGAGCATGCCCTATACGGGTGTTTTAAACAAGAAATGATGTCCTAATTTTATCCAAGTACTAAGATGTTAATCCCATTTAGCTGTCTTCCTTCCGCATTTTAGTTGTCAGTACGCCACATCTCAAGATTCGATACGGTAAAGTTTTTAACGTTATATAAAGATAAACTTCTCTTAATCAAGTTGGGATTACTTAAATCCTCCAATGAGTAGCCCTTATATAAAAATGAATAATATCTATAATCGCGATAAGTTTCAAGCCACAAAATAATTTTGTATGCTCCAATATTCTGAATAAGAATCCTCTCCTTCCCATTAGTGCCTACGTTACAATTTGCTTTGTTGTACTTGTATCTTCCAACGGGGGCGACCTCTTCATCCTAGTAGTATTGGAAAACAAATTATTCCACTTGTGTACTGCATCACATCATAAAATGCAAGCAATCCTTGATATCAAATTGATTCTTGCCAAAGTTTTAAAATATGTGTCTTGGATAAGAAGTCTATGAACCAAACACCTAAGATTATGATATAAGTAAAATGGGGTCGATATTAAAATAATGTGATTCACGTACTTGATGCAAACTAATACAATTCAGATATAAAGACAATGAAATTTAAATTACACGTTTGAAATTCTTTGATAAATGGTGCTATCAACTGGGTATTGAATCCACACGTAATCAATTGTAATACTTCCTTCCTAAATGATTTCAAAAGCTAGCTTAAAATACTTACAAAAGGTCATAATCATCGCTTTAGATACAAATTAACTTCATTATTACTATTATATATAAATTATTTTTGGATTTCATTTCTTTTTAGTAAATTATATTAACACTACTATATAGTTGAGACAGTTTAACATATCATCTTGATATACTGCATTTCTAACTTTGGATAAGATGGAAAAAGTCATGGAATAAGAAAAAATAATAATTTAGAATGGTTGAATCCATACGATATTAAACAGAGTTTAATGATTTGGACTTTTTTGAACACCATTAAAAGTGCAGGATCTCGTATAATTCATTTAGATAAATAATTTTTTTTCTTCCCCTAAAATGTAAAATCATTTATGAAAAATTATTGAAGGATATTTCTAGAGCTTTGAACTGGACACCAGAAACGACCAGAAACGAAAGAGGCGTGGTTAGACGCGAATCAGCGGTTATAGGTTCTGGAATGAAAATGGAACATCGGAGTTTGTAGCGATTGGCGTAATATGATCGACGATGCTGCAAGTGATAATCGATCGCAGCAAAAGTATATGTATATATATATTTTTTGAAATAAGCAAAAGTATTATTTTGGTGAAGACCCATGAAAGATGACGGTGACAGATGTCGATGGTGGTCGACGAGCGTTGAGAATATATATATAGGCTTGTAGTTGTAGAAGGACCTTGTTTGGCTGGGATAAGATTTGTATCTGGGTGTTGGAAGAAACGGTGTTCGGGGTAGTAGATAAGGGGATGGGTGGGGAGGAGGAATGGGGAAGCAGCAGTTGTAGGGGAAGCACGGCGGTATTCAGGAGATGAACCTTCCCCAATCCACTCTATTGCGGCTCTTACCTTATGGTTAGGGGCCATCCATTTCGTCGTCGCTTTGGTCCTTACGGCCTTGCTCTTCCTACCGTTTTCCCTAGCCCTCACGTTCGTCCTCCTTTCCTTTCCTTCCTTCCTCCTCCTCCTGTCTTTCTTCCTTCTTTTCCCCACTTGATTTTCGAATAATAATCCGCTTGACCATTGTAGTTCCGTTTCAGGGTTTTTGGGTTGCTTTTAGTTTTTATGGTGATTCCAATTGATGAAAAGAGCAAATATGGGAGAAAACTATCCAGGTACCCATTTCACTGTCTTTGGCTTTCTTTTCTTACTTCTTATAGGTATCCTTATTTACGATTTTTGGGTTTATCGTGTGGGTTTCCACTTTCCAGGTATATCTGTAAGCATGCTTGCGATTATTTTCCGGTGACTCTATATGTGGAGGATATAAAAGCTTTCGACCCCAATCGCGCCTATGGTAATCTCACACACAAACCCCACCTCGCCTTTTTCTTGATTCTTAGAGTAGTGGCTCTTCAATCTTTGTTTGATGGCCGTACCAAAGTTATTGAATCCCTTGTTAGTTCTGTTGGTTAAAAATCTAAAGTGGCTTTTGGGGAGGTCCGTGAATTCTGATTGCTTTTATTCCATAAAGGGGATTAAAGAATTGAAAGTTTTCTACTGAAACAACACTCTTTTGTTATTGATTGCTGAAGGAATTTAGGTATTAAGCCTGTGATAAAGTCTTTTATTTAAGATGTTAGCATGTCTAGGAGTGCATTGGAGAAGTGGGTGTAGCAGAAATAAGGATGGCGTGGGAAGATGAATCTCTCACCTAATGATAACATCCAAAGTGGGGTGAAATAGTATTTTTGAAAATAATTTGAGATAGAGCCCATAAACGCTCACTTCCTTTGAATATTTAAACTTCAACTACCTATTTTCTTCTTCCCGTGCACACCAAGCTTGATCTTAACCTCTTCTTGAATCCACACAAAAAGGAATTTTGGTTTCACTCTAAAATGATGAGTTTGAGAGTTAAGGATGATCAACATAACAAATTAGTCCATTTTGCAAGCAGATTTCTCACTCAAGAATTGATTTTCAACTCATCCCAAGTGATTTTCTCTAAAGGAAAACACTCTCCTTGATTTGATTAGAAAACTTGAAGCTCAGACATAGAGTTCTCTCGTTCTCACAGCCCACCTCTCCTCTTTTGGAAAGATTACTAAGATATTCAGATTTTAGAATCCATCAAATGAATGGGATTTGTTTGGAAAACAATGAAGGAATGCATATCTGATCGAAGTTTGATTGATCAGACTAGAAGAATTGGGCGGGGTAGAATCTGTTGCCCTTGAGTTCTATTGGTCAAAAATCAATCCAGATTATTTATACATTATGTTTTACACTCCTTAAGCAACCAGTCTATTTTTCAATAAAATCATAAGAGTTTTGAACATGGTTGATCAATGTTTGTCATCATCCAACATCTCAAAGGCACTTACCATCTCCTCCAGCAATTTGTCAACCATGGACAATTTGGACAAGGCAAGAGTCTGCTGGAGGATTTGAAGCAATTGAGCTAAGAGGTGCAGAGTGACATAGAATTGCAAACCCACAAAGAGGCTAACAGTGTGGTCAAATTCAAGAAAACTGAAATTCATTATCACACATTAGAGGTTACTTAACTGAGGAAATGATGAGCAAAAGTCATCTGACATGTCCCACCTATTATTGCTATGGTAGGGAAGAGGGTTCTTCTTTTTTTTTTTTCCCTTTTTTAAATTTAAGTAAGATACTTCAAGGGTGATAAAAGATAAAAACGGCTTCTGCGTTGACAGTAGCTTCTGTTTAGTGTGTTGATCTCTGTATGTATTAAAAAACGAAAAAGGAAAAAAGGTTAAGGAATATTCAAGCATCCAATGACCATGGGAAGCTAGATCTGAACTCCAGGGCAGGTTTGTAGCAACCTGTGGAGCTTGATGGAGGAGCACATGTTCTGAAAGAGGAATATTTTTTGAAGTGAACTGATTTGGTAGGAGGATATCATTTTTCAAGTTATTTTATAAGCTTCTTCATTTTGCTATTCCATAGGCTGCTTGCTTTATTTTCTCCAATTTCTTTAGTTCATTTTTGCATAAAGTCCTTGAAGTGAGTGGCATAGGAGGGTGGTGCACGGGGAACCAACTAGCTTAGGGATGCATATTTAGCTAGGAGTTCTAATGCATCAGGCTGCTGCTGCATAGTTTCTTAAACAGCTTTGAGCTTTGTTAGGAACTAGCTTCTGTTTGTTTATTTCTCTTAATTATGCGCAAGTAATGATTTAGTATATACTTCATGCAGTATTTGGTTATGAGCCACATTCAGTTCTGCCAATTGGTGTTGTTGCACTTGCTGACCTTACAGGTTTTCTGCCTCTCCCAAAAATCAAAGTCCTTGCTAGTAATGCTGTAAGACTTGCTACCCTCAATGCTTTGTCTGTTTCATGGAACCTTCCTTGCCCTTATAACACATGGAAAAAACAATTATCAGGTGTTTTACACACCATTTCTGCGACATATATGGACTTGGTTGGGTCTTAGTCCTGCAACAAAGAAAAACTTTACCTCCCTCTTGGCATCTGGTTATAGTTGCATCATAGTACCAGGTGGAGTGCAAGAGCCATGTCTTATGGAGCACGGTTGTGAGGTTCAACTCTTAGAATTTTCCTTTTATATGTTTGCTATCTCATATATATATATTCTATGTTTAGGTAAATAATGTATTAATACTGTTTTTATACTTCATGACTTAAATCTTATCATTAGCTATGCACACATATGCAACATCAAACTCTTTTCAGATTATAATTTCACTTATGCTCTATGTATTTGTAAATCTGAATATGACTTAACATTACCTTTCTGTCTGCTCCCATTTTTCCCCCCTAATGGTTGAATCATTGGGGTGAACTTTAGAAGAATATGATATCCTATTTTATGATTATGTGGCTGAGATTGATGATAGCCTTGCATTTCTTTTTAATGGTTCAAATTATGGGAGAGAACTTTAGAAGATTATGGCATCTTATTGTGTGATTATGTGGTTGAGATTGATGATAACTTAGCATCATATGGCATACGTTGCTTGCTCCACTAATACGTAATCATTAATTCAACCTTATTTTCTGTATTACCCTTCTTTTTTGTTATGAACGTAAATGAAACTGTTGATTCTTTATTAACTAATAAAGTATAAATGCACTAGTTGGACAGAAGCCTTGAATCATGTGGATTTAATTATTATTGATATAATGGCTAGGATGGGTTTGGTGAAAAAGGGATTGGATGGATAAATTGATGCTTTTCCCTGCTTACACACATTTGGTCTTGATTCTGAAGTGATTCATATGGTTTTTCAATAGTTCAGGGCATTAGAATGGGGTGATCAACTTTCCTATCTATTTGCTTGATCACTATGGTCCCTCAAAGTATAAAAAAAAAGGCCGTTGCTTGAGTTTTCGTTTTCCCACTCACTTTGTGGTAGTGAGGGGTGAAAGTGGTTTAGGGGAACATTTGTTGTTGTTGGGGATCAACCTTTTGTTCAGGAATTTTCTGATCCTCCTGAACTTTCAGTTAAATCTACTCATATCAATTTAGTTGGCAACGTTTTTTTATTTTATTTTATTGGAACTTTAATTTTAGTTGCAAACCTCTCTAATTTAGAGATCGAGGACCTTGAAGGTTCCATGCACTCTCTCACTGAAGTACTTGTCTGTCATCCTATTGAAACTAGTCTCATCATCTTCCCGTCGATACAAAATCCTCCCATAATTTTATAATGCACATTAGTCTAGTTCCTCTCTTTCAGCAAATTTGCTAAAATCACAAAGTCTTATCTAGATTAAAGGCCTTTTTAGGCTAGTAGTTGGTATGAGCTAAGAAAAATGATTGTATAGCTAAAAAGGAAAATTCAGACCTAGCATTCGAGAGGCTAGTCTCTCCTTGACACAAGCAGGTGACGAAAAAAATTCCCAGTGCATTCGGCAAAACCAAACCATTAAATATTAACCCCCGATGAGAAAGGTAAAACCAAAACCTCTGCCGCCATCCAGGAGGGCTGAAACTATTGGAACCACAGCATGTGGCTTCTCCTGCTTATATATAAGCGATAGGTGAAGCTTATCAGAGCCTAGAAATTATGATCTAACATGGTACAATTGAGAAGACCTTTCAAGTCCTTTGATCTGGTGCAAATCTTATATGGAGTAGAAGACAGTAGCTGTGCTATCGACAACACTAACGTTATTCTAGCTATTTAGAGCCAATAGAGGATCAGTGAGTTCAAAAATATATGCAATATGATTATATTATAGTATTATACAATGGTTCTGAGAGTTCCATTAGAGGTTAGTCCTTATGACACAATACTTACGACTGTGTCGCAAGATAAAACTTTAGGATCTTTAAGGGTAGATGGAAGATTTTATAGAGGCTCTAGGATCTACTTTACCCATATTCCTGTTTTATAAGCTGCTTGTACCAACAAGGCAAAACTTGATAAGGATTTGCTACGATTTTCTTTGAATAATCTGAAGAGATTTTGTTGCTCAATGGAACTCCTGCCTTTTACCATTGATCCATTATACCCTTGACCTCTTAGACTTTGAAAAAACCGACTCTCATACATGTCTTTGTAGAGCTATCAATTTGACTGGCAGGTTATGACCTCCCAATCTTCCGAGGAATTTTAGGGGCTGGTTCGGGGCTCCTCAAATTTCATCGAGCCCAGTGAACCAAATTTGTCTGTGTAAGATTCAATCAACATCAGTCGAGGTTATTTCGATTTTTTGAGTTGTAGTTTCAGTAATTAAAATTGCCCCTTATGAAAAAACCCCACTTTCAATTCAAATCTAATTTCAACACCAAAAAGCCAAGCTGGCGATTTTCTTGGGTCTCATTACTAGCTATGACATAATACAAGTTTGTACCAAATCTAATGTGTGTTTAATCTTTGAGAACTTGCAGCCAAGTGAGATAGGGTTGTTTCGTAGAGAAGAAGAGAGAGACGATGAGATAACAATCACGTTGGTGGTGAGGATCGTGGTGAGGAAACTGGTCGTTAAGGAGTGGACGATTCTGGAAAGACTCAATGTGGTGGCAACGTTCGGTTCGACCTTTGGCTAGATCGAAGGAGTGTTTCTTGGAGTGGTTTTAACGAAAGTGACTATAGTCACGTGGTGTCTCTGGGAACTCTTCGAGACGTTCAGTTTATGGTATGCTTCAGGTTCAAGTTATGGTGGATGGACTAGAAAATGGGGGATCGAGGGAGAGATATTCCCTTGGAGAAGCAGTTTTTGCTCGGTGAGACAAAAGATGGGTCCCAAATTGAATTGGGCGATGGTGGTGAAGAGGATTAGATTGTCTACACCGTTTTCCTCCCTCTGATTGAAAGCCATTTTTGGGCTTGTCTATAGGGGAACTCCCAAGATGCATTGGAGCTCTGTCTTGAGAGTGGGAACATCGACACCAAACGTCGTTGTTTAATGATTGGTCTTTGTTGACTCAAATCTGCGACGAGGCGCGGTGAAGCTCCATTCACAGTGTGCTACTCTCTCTGCTTCTTACTTTCTCTTTTCCTCCTTCTTTGTTCATATTTTGATTTCATTTACTTTGTTATAGGCAATCCTTTGTAAATTAGGAGGAACTGCCCAGGAGTTAAATTTTATAAATTTAGGATCAATTTTGTATTAACGTCTTGCAAAAACTCACTAGATTGCTCTAAATACACTTTAATATGTTAGATTGGGTTTAAAGCCTGAGATATTTATTTTATTCAGATGTTTGTGTGCGTTTGCAGCTTTACCATTTCTCTGTTATTGATGTTTACAGACTCAAAATTTTGAGTTCTATGTGTTTTTAAGAGTGATGAACAATCTTTGTATTCGTAATTGGTTTATATTATTTGAAAAGAAATTTACTTTTGTGCATCTTTCTTCCTTCTCTTTTGCGTTTTTGATAAAGATTGAGTTTTTGTGATTTTCTTTCAGGCACTTCCCATTTTTCTTGATATTGTTTCTGTTTCTGCTAGAAGATTAAGTTTTTAACCCTTTGTTTTGGGTATGCATAGGGTTGGGCTAGCAAATTGGTAGCCCGATGTAAATTTGGCCCGACTCGGTTTTGCCCATGGCCTAATTGGGCTCGGCTCGGCCCGACCCCTCGATCCGCTTGCTTGAATTGCCACCTCTAGTCTTTTGTACCATGCAAAGACCTGGAGCCCTAACATCTAAGAAAGGGAGTTATATAACGTAATAATATAATATAAGAATTCTAAGAATAATGATGATGATGATCTACTACTAATTAGCAATAGTAATAAATTATTAGAACATACTCAAAATAATAATAATAATTATAACAGTCTTAAAATTTTTAGGTCCCTACATAATCACCAGGGATAAGTTCTCTAGATTATCTAATCAAATATCAGAAGTTTGTTTATCTCATCCTTCACAATTTTGCTTGTGATCAACCTAGAATTTGTAACTCAAAATCTCGGCAAACCCTATGCATGCAAGTATTTTTGCCCTGTTTTTTCTTTACCTGGTTAGCATCCCATAGAGGCAGCTCAATCTACAGCCTGCATACAGGGGCTATACTGCCTACTGCTTCTAGTGGTATTGAAACCTGGGTTTAACATGGGGAGATCCAATAGCAACCCAGAAGTGCACATTGATTGAAATGGAAGGTCTTCTTAAGACCTTGAAAGAGGTGTTCTATAATATTTTCATGTAGCAGGCCTATCCTCTCCAGAAAAGGCCAAACTACAGGCAATGGTGGAGTGTTTGGGAATCAAAATTATCAAGGAAAATCATGATGGTTCATCTCTGGGAGGCAGAGGCACAGAAATTCAGGATAAGGTGTATGTTAGGAGACATAGGTTGGCTGAGAGTGGCATTACTATAAAGGATTAATTTAGTCAGGAAAAGTTCTGGGTTCTTGCTGTTTTCATGAAAATTTTAAGTTGGAATGTTTGAGGCTTGGGGTCTAAGAAAAAGAGAAATTTGGTAAAAGGATTTTTAAGGTCTCAAGACCCAAATATTGTGATGCTTCAGAAATAAGAAAAGTGGGACCAGTCTTTTTACAATGTGGAAAGGAGGGATGGGAATTGAGGCAGATCTTCCAAGCTTGTGGGCCTCAGTGAGGCTCAACGATGACCATGTGGGATTAAATAGGATCAGTGTGCTAGAAGATTCAGGTTCTTTTCTGACTCCAATTGAGCTGGAGTTGGAGGAAGAGGGTGCTTTTTGGTTATCCTATGTGTATGGTCTGAATAAGTCAATTTGGAGAAAGGATTTTTGGAGGGAACTTCAAGATATTCATGGTCTGGCTTATCCAAAATGTTTATGAAGGGAATTTAATGTGATTAGGAGGTCTGATGAGCAACTGGGAGGATCTAGGCTTACACGGAACATGAGATACTTTGATGAGCTGATTAGAGACTTAAAGTTGTTCGATCCCCCTCTTAGGAATGCTTCTTTTACTTGGTCAAATTTATAGGAGGTTCCTATTTGTAAGAGATTAGACAGATTTATGTTCACTTTTTGTTCTCATTGTGTCCAAGAGGTTTTACCAAGATGGACTCTAATCACAGCCCAATATTTGTTTGGATACCAATCATTTTAAGTGGGGTCCAACGCCTTTCAGATTTGAGAATATGTGGCTACTTTATCCTGAGTTTAGAAATAGTTTTACCAAATGGTGGCAAGAGTGTCATGAGATTGGTTGGGAAGGGCATAAGTTTATGAAGAAGCTAAAGTTTGTGGTCAGACAAAAATGGAATAAAACTGTTTAGAGGTTGCAGAGGAAAGAGTCTCTATTCTTGGAAATTGAATGACTTTCAACTTTTAGAACAAGAAGAGAGTTTAAACCAAGATCTATGTGCTTTGAGGACTCTGAAAAGGAAAGAGTTGAGATATTCTATAAGGAAAGTCCCATGAGCCAGCTCGAAAGTTAAATGGATCAAGGGGATAGTAACTTTAAGGTCTCTACTATAAGTGGCAAATACAGCGGAGAAAAAATTCATTAAAATTCTTTGATATCTGAAGGGGAGAATCTAAGTGTGATATGACATTAGGAAAGAGATTATGATTTCTTTGGAAAGGCTGTATTCAAATTAGGTAGAAACTCATGGAGGAGGTAGAGGCTTGGGTGGTCCCCAGCATCTGCATAAATGTGAGTGTGGTTGGATAGGCCCTTGCTTGAAGGAGGTACCTTGTCACGGAGTTTTCAATCAGTGAGAAGGCCCTAATACGGTTTTACTATGCGATTATAATAAGAGTGTTGGGATGTGGTCAAAGGAGATTTAATGGAGGTTTTTCAAGAGTTTTATAGCACTGGGATAATAAATAAAATCTGTGCATTCATTATGTTGTGCTAAAGGAATTAGAGCTTTGAAGGTTTTGAATTTGGGGCTATTAAGCTTAGTTACAAGTCCCCCTCTGAATGCAGCTGGGGTCTTATCAGAGGGAATTAGTACTGAGTGAAACAGGACTATTCACTCAGGCTTTGTTGGAAGGGAGACAAATCTTGGATCACGGGTTCCTCGCCTTGATGATGTGGTGGATGAAAGATGGGGAAAGGAAAGGAATTGTGTTTAAGATTGACTTTGAAAGAACATGATCATGGGTGGGGTTCTTAGACATGTCTTAGAAAGCAAAAGGGGTTTTTTAGACCCAATGGAATCTTGGATGAGGGTTGTGCTCTCTACAGTTTGCAATCCATGAATGAAGTGCTAAGGGGTTGCTGAGTTAAGGCCTCTTAAGGAAGCAAACGAGGAGACCCTCACCAACTTCCTTTTCACTCTATGGTTTTGATGTTCACCTTGGTGCAGGATTTTTAGCGAAAGAAAGAGCGTGGTTCTTGAGGTTTTTGGTTGAAAGAGTGTCTATTTCTGAGTTTATAGACTGACATTTTTCTTTTCTAGGCCTCTTTAGGAACATGCCAGAATCCCCAAAGAGATTATCCTCTGGTCTTTTGGGTGAAGTTGTCAAGTGTAGAGAATAGCTTTTAGAAAAGTTCATTTTGAAATTAATAAGCAGAAAGGGTGGGTTCCTAGAGTTGGCCTCATCTAGTGTAGAGAATAAATTGACCTTTACATTTTGGCTTACCTTCTAGGTCAGAATCAAGTCAAGAAAGAGTTTACAGGATGTCTGTGAAAGGTTGAAAAGTATGAAATATAGATGGATGGAAAAAGGCTTTTCTGTCATTAGGGGGGAGGATCACGCTAATCTAAACATGTTTGTCTTACATTCCCAGTTATTGCTTGTCCCTTTTCAGGATCCCTGTCTCAGTAGCTATAAGACTTGAGAAGTTGCAAAGAGGTTTCCTTTGGTTGGGGTCAGGGAAAGGCAAAAGACTTAAATTGAAGCAGGTTGTAAATATTGGCAAAGAGAGGGGGGAGGGAGAATTAATGGTTTGGTAAGATCACTATGAGAAACATGCACTTACGGGTAAATAGCTTCTAGAGGACTCCTAGGGGAAAGAGTGATTTAGCATTAGGTAACCTGCCAGTGTTATGGGACACATCAGTGATGTGATGCAATATAATTGATGAATGATCATAAATGTCACGGGAAAGCTATAGCTGCAGTTTTCATTTGTTCTCTCAACTTTTCGTCTTGTGGTGTGGGGAATGGAGAGAGTATATTTACTGGAAGACTTATGGTTCGGTGATCGTAGCTTTGGTATTCAATAGATCTTTATGAGTCTTACTGAAATTTATGACCATCTCAATGGTTCCTTGGCTCTTCACCTCCTTCCACTTGAACCTAATTCAATAGTAATCTTTGGATATCTGTTTGAGAAAACCTTCAAATACTTTTGATTTCTATTGGTTTTGTGCAACTCTCCCATTCTACTACTGATTCAAGAGGTTGGTCTTTGTCATCATGGTTTTGTTTGGCTGTAAATCTTTCCCCATTTGGCGTATCCTGTGACTCCCTCTATCACTTTGTTTCATCCAACTAAATTTTTGTGGAACTCAAAAGCCCCTCCAAAGGTTAAGGCTTTGCTTGGTTGGTAGCTTATAGGAAGGTAAACACCAATGATTTGCTACAGTTGAGACGACCTTATAGATCCCTTAATCCCCTAATGCAGTTACTCACAGTAAGGGGATGGAGAGTCCTAGATCTCTTTTTCTTCCATTAATACATTCACTATTGGAGTTTGTGGCAAAAGCTTTTTTATTCTGTAAGTGATGTGGGTTTCTCCAAGGAATATAGAAGATATGTTTATCATTGCGTTTAGAGGTTTTGGAAACTAAGGGAAAAAGTTTATATAATAGTGTCTCTCTTTAGTGTGGTTGATTGTAAGAGAGAAATATAAGAATTTTTAGAACAAGAGTCTGAAAGGGAGGTGTGGGATTTCTTTTGCTTTACTCTTCTTGCCCAGGCTTCTTTGTGCCATTGCACTAGAGGTTTCCTCTATAGCTCTACTTCTAAATTGGGAGTGGTTTATGATTCTTAACTGGTACTCAGGTTTTGTAAGTTCTTGTGGCTGGCTGAAAAGAAAAATCTCTTCCTTTGTACTATTGTTTTTCTATCACTATATTTATCTTCTCGTTTCTGGTCAAAAAAAAAATGAAAAAAAAGAAAATACCCAAAAGGTACTTCTGAGGAGAAGTCTACTTATGGGCTCAAACAGACCTCTGTTTTTCTTCTTAGGGTTTGCCTTCCTGAGTCAGAAAAGGTTGTTCGCATATCAGTGAGATGGGCGGCCTTGGTTCCAGTTTTCTGCTTTGGTCAGGTATTTGTTTTCTTTTCCACCAGGTATTTGGGCATCTGCATAGTTGGATTTAGCCTGATACTGATATTTCTGTTTTCATTTTACAATTGTTGATTTCATACTTTATTCTAAATGTTTATAGCGGAACTTAAGGTTTGTTGACTCTTGGAATTAGTCCTTTGTTCTAAATATTTGATTTCATACTTGAGGTTTATAGGGGAACTTTATTCTAAATGATTTCATACTCTATTTTAAATATTCTAAATATTTGATCCTTTATTTTATCTTAAAACTGCTAGTCAGTCTTATATTTAATTTATTTATTCTTCATTATCTAAAATTAAACATCGGTTGAGGTGGTAAGAGAAAGCACAATGCTGAGGTTTTAATCGAGGATATAACCTTAGATAGGGGTAATTGATGAAAAGGATTCATCTGACTGATCCAAGTATTGGCGTTGAGGCTTTGTTGAGTTGACCTGGATTGAAGTGAATCAAGTGGTGCTACTGATGCTTATTATTCATGTTCATCCCCAAAGTTAAATGAATTCCTTCTTTTCATTATTGTACTACAGTCTCACATCTATAAGTGGTGGCGGCCTGGTGGAAACTTGTACCTGCAATTTTCTAGAGCTATCAAGTTTACCCCCATTTTCTTTTGGGGAATCTTTGGGTATGCATAACATCCTCTCATTCATTTTCTTTATTTAATAAGAAACCTTCTTTATTTTCTGCATGCAGAGTGTTATTTCTTTTCTTCAACAGGAAAAAAGAAAAGGAAAACCATGTCTTGATCTACTCATGGTGATAGACACATCTGAACATTTGGTTAATCCAAATCTGAACCAGGAGATCTTGCTGATTAGAGTCAAAGACAATATCTGTGTTTCTTGAACATGTAAATGACAGTTTTGTAGATCTCTTTGGAGTCTTATCTCATGGTGTTTTTCTTATGCAGATCTCCTTTACCCTACCGACAACCAATGCATGTGGTGGTGGGTAGACCAATTGAAGTTAAGAAAAATCTGCATCCCACAGTGGAAGAGGTATGGATATGCTCACAACTGTCTGAATATTTAATATATATATTTGTTTTGAATTTCAAGGATTTAACTAATCTGAGAATTCATATATAGATATTTTAGTCTTTGTACAGAAGATCATAAAGCCCCTAGTTCTAATGTTGATCAATCAAATCTCTCTGCTTTGTTGGCACTGTACTTTAGAAGAAGTAGTTCAGGATGAAAAAGTATTTTTATTAATATGATCGTAAAAATAAGGTTTTACTTATCTAAAATTATCAGAATTCATTCAAAGTTTGTAGAACCATAGAATGTAATCTCACTATTGTATTTCATAGGATTATGCCACTTCTTAGATAAGCTTTGTAAGGAGGGACAGCTACTTCATTGCATTGGCTGAAATTTTTGTCTTCTGGTATAGATGGCTTTTCCAAATATAAGCTTTCATGATCTGTGGAGCTTCTTTCAAACATACTCGTAAGGGACTTGGAAAAATCTGTGAATTTGTCCATTAAAGCTTTACTCTTTTGTATTTTAAACTTTTATTCATTATTTCATTATTATTTTACCACAGGATCATTGGAAATTTTATGATAATTTATTTGAGGCTCAGATCATATTTGAAAAAGCACAAGCAGTGGCTACATTTGATCTTAGTTAAATTCTTTGAACTCAGGGTGTATTCTGCACTGTGGAATTCACTGGCTCATCCATCATCTACATCTATCTCATGTCTTTTTTTCTTATTATGTAAATAGCCGATAATATCCATGTTTTGTTTGTTGTTGATTTATGAAATGTCATGTGATTAATATACGAAAATCTCCCTCCTGCAGGCGCTCATCTAATTAAATATTGACAATTTAGTTTTTGTGATTTTTTAACATAAGGGTTTGTTCTGTTTAAAACAGGCTTGGAAAATCTATGGACCATATACCAGCTATATAATTAAATATACTTACATGCAGCAATATTTAAACAATCCTTAATATAAAAATGGTCAAACCTTTTGTTTACTAGAATTTAGAAGTATGAATAATTTACATCATATGAATGTTTTACCACTATCTACTACTTTTAAAATTATCAGAAATATAACAGCTGCAACAGAAACTTTGAGATAAAAGGGCAACAGATACTTTTACTACTACTAAGATTAAAACCAAGTACAAGAGACCCTGTTGGAAAGGGAAATGTATAAGAAGAACAAAAACCTCTATTCATGGGCAACAGTGCATTTCCCTATGAATAATGCACAATAAACAGTTAGAGAGAGAACCCATGAAACACCCCTGTCTGATCTTAATCTAATTTAATGTTTTGAACTTTAACAGAAAGCTGCAGTTTCTGATCTTCAATATCTCTCAAAACTGAAAGTAAGTTGGCTCGATACACTTCACACTTTTGCAGTGCACGTTCCAGTTGACGTGATAGTTTCTGGATTTTCTTGTTGTCTTGGTCATCCTGTATTAGTGCATACAATTTGATTAGCACCATTACAAAACAATTATGGTTTTATCATTATACTAAAAATACGCATTTAGTAAGCCATAACAAAATGAAAGCAGGCTCTAGTACTAACAAAGGCGCTTTAACACAACCATACATTCCAAAGGGCATCAAAGATGGTATAATTATCACATGAAAACTATCTTCATATAGGCAAAACATTATTAGCATGAAATTTGGATTTCAAAAGAAATGTACCACATGGAGAAACATTTGAAAGATTATTCTGCCGCAATCAAAAATTTCAAATTTTATAATCCTTTATCATGCAAACAGAAGCTTTAATGTAAACAATGTTAGTTAAGAATACTAAGATCAAATCAACACACACAAAGGTACATAGAGTATTAACATGGTTAGATCAACCCATACCTACATCCACAAATGATAGTATCTTTCGGATTCCGATATACCATATAGAGAATATCATAGAGGACAGAAATCCTGGTAGGGATCCAGGAGGGGCACCCTCTCAATGAAGTTCTTTGAGCAAAGCAGGTCCCCCCATGACATAGTTTGGGGTTCTTGTGTAATAGTGAGGATTAGCTTCTTTGCATGGGAAGCAACTTAACCTAGGATTTTTATCCTGGACCAACTCAGAAAGAGTTGGTCTGAGATCAACTCAAAAGAAAGGGTTGGAGGATTTCGTGCAAGAAGAGAAAACAAGTATTATATCTTCATAAACAACATGCATACTATTTTAACGTTTTAACTTTGTTGGTGCCCAGTGGATATTATTCTTCAATTAAGGTTTCTCTTCAGCTGGAGTGGATCTTGCTCTTTGGAAAAAAAAAAAAAAGGCTTGGAAGGACGCTGTTGTTGTACAGTGATAATGGCCTTCAGTGTGGTTTCCTAAAGGTGGGTAGATCTGCCTCTGGGAAGAAAAGAAAAAAAGGCTTGGAAGGGTTGCTTTATTTGGTGTACAGTAGATAATGTATTGTTCAATTAAACAGTTCCTCTTAAGGTGGAGTAGATCTTATGTTGGGAAGAAAAGAAAAAAAGACTTGGAAGGTTGCTCCATTATGTGTGATTGGACCGTATCGAATCGCCACAGATAGAATTTTAATTCATGAATCTTTATTGGCTGGGGGGCTATACTAACTCTGTATTAGGTTGGATTTAATAACTCTTTTGGTGTTTAGATTTGATGGTAGTGGAAATCAGAACACATCTTTTGGTTCCTGAAACACTTACTTCTTGGCTTGTCTCCCATTCTTTACTCACGTCTGTGGTTTACAAGTCTATCTTTATATGCAACCTATAAATATATTTATAAAGATATTTTTATTAACCTATATGAAATCAAAAATTATAATATATATCATCAAAAATATTCCATATAATATCTTTACACAAGGAGATCACTAAGAAAATTTGGAGATATTCCATATATAAACGTTGCAATTCATATGTTACAGTATGAAGACAACAAATTTAGTGAAACCAATATATACTACATCTCATGATACTTAACATTGACATTCCCATAGAATCACTTTAGAACTTATAACATACATAGAGGTTTCTGTGCACTAAGAAGGAGATGTCTCAATTAGATTAGTTTCCAATGGTATTATAGTTTCACAGTGTTATAGAGAATATCCATAAATACCAATTCTCTTTACATTAAATTAAAATTATGTTCTTATTAGATTATGTTCTTAACACGTGTGATTGTTGGTCAGGCAGTGTCAAGAAGTCCCCTTATTTCCTGTTTATATGAACAATTGAAGACTTTTGTCTACTTAACCTTGCCTTTGACTATAAAGATCTCCTTTTGTTTCAATTCTAACCTCTTCCATCACATTATATGGTGTTGGCCAAGGTGCTTCACTCACTAACAAAGAAATTTTCAACAACAATTTTATGTGAGATTCTACAAGTGATCTTTAGGTCTGGATACCAGCTGATTAGTCACAGAATCTGAGATCTTTTTAAAAACTATCTCATAAAAGGACACTGAGGTCTACTCTAAAGAAATGCAAAGTAAAGCAAAGAAAAAAATCAGTGTACATAGTAGATCAATACTTTTGTTACCTCCCAGTCCCATTAACTTCTGCTTTGAAGGAGATTAGATTCATTGAACTGAGACATGGATTTTTGTAACCATATTCTGAGACCAAATCCATCCCCAGACATCTTTCCAGAGTTGGGTCTGTAAGCTCGTTCAAGCACCTGACTGCCATGGTGAGGTCTACAGTTCTCAGGACACCAGGATGAGTGAATCTTTTAATCGCTCAGAAGACTGAGAGTCTCTTCTGGAGCCTCTCAGGAGGAGGGAATTGTCTATTCTCATTGAAAGATTATGGATCTTAGTGATCAGGACCAGATGGCTTCTCTGTGGCATTTGAACTTTTCTTAGTGATTCACATTAAGCATAAGGGGCAACCTTCCATGCATTCTTCCTTTCTTTTTACCACTATTGCTTTCATTATCAAACTAAATATTCCTCCTAACTCCCAGGAATGTTACATTACAATCACGACTGAACTCAAGGGGGAAAAAGTCAATCCCATTATTCACTTGACATAAAGAGGAAGTTAGGTGGTTAGTGGTTTCCTCTGTTTCACCACAAGTAGCACCTGACCTGAATTCCATCCTTGCTGGGAGGTCTAGAGTTTAAATTCTGCTCCAAAGCGCTTCCCATGAAAAATTCTACCTGTCCAAAGTCAAAGTCCCTCAAACAAATTCCATGCAAGGATCCCTACTAGGCGCTTGTCTTTAGAACGAAAAAGGATATAACTGATATTTTACCATCCATTACTAGTGAAAAAATAGTTGAATAAAGGCCTCAAAGCAAATATACAAATGGGGATAACAGTTACTTGTCTCTGAGTTATTAGACTAGAAAAAGCTCGAAGTTCTATTGATAGAGCAAAAAGCTAGTTTAGAAGGCACACCCAATCTATCTGAGACTTCTCCATACTTTATATGGTATGAACTCCACCTCTACTACAAAAGTGTGCTAAAGAGAAAAGGAAATCAGTTATTAAAAGCTATAAGGAATCCCAATAAAAGTTGAGATAAAAGAAAAGTATGGGGAGGCAAAGGCCTACACCTTTCATCTCTAAGTAGTTGAGCCTTGCTACACTATGAATCAGAGAGGAGGACCAGAGGTAGTAAGCTCAGCAACATCTTGACAAAAAGGATATGACAAAAATGAATTTCTAAGAAAGCAAAGGACTGAAACTAAAATGGATAAATAAAGATTCTGTAGCAACCTAAACAATTTAAAACAACTAAGGATGACTACTTAGAAACCTTCAACTAGCATCCTAGACACTAAGAATAATCTATAGAACGCTCAATATGACCTTTTGCTAGTCATTTTCTCTTTGGGAAGCCTTAAATCCCCTTTCCAAAGAGATTCTATTCCTTAAAAAGACCTACCTAATGAGAACCCATAGACTTCCCCAATTCCTCTTTGAATTCTCTATTCTAGAACCACTATTCTATTCTATTCTAAAACCTTAAAATTGAATGAAGTAACCAGGAATAAGGAACAAAAGATCATATAAATTTGGTCAAAGCCACCACAGACAACAAACTTTCTTAACCATTCAAATCTGCAAGCAATCTTGAAGCAGTATAATTCAAACTATGAAAAACTCAAGGTTCTTCTATGAAGCACATAAATAATAGATTTTCATCTGTTGAGCTTTACAATCTTTTGAAATATGTAAATCAATATTTTCATCATTAATATCTTTGGTGAATTTAACAATAAATTTAATTTGAGGCTTAACAATACTAGAAACAAGAAAAGATAAAAGAAAAAAAACAAGGAGCAAGCGAAAATGAAAAGATGTTGCAACTGATTCTCACCCGTTTATTGCCAAAGATGATAGCATTACCTTTGGAGCAATTTTTGCCTTCTCTAACGTAAAACGTGACCACAGAACCTCACTTAACTTTTTGAAACCCGACAAATATTTGAAATCTCCTCAATTGCAACCATGTGTATCAAAAAAGCTAAGCCTAAGACGTTTGATGATCATAGTCAAAAGCTCCTATTTCTCATAAAAACCTTCTACTGGAACATAATATCAGAAAGCCACAAAATACCCTTTTCCATTTAATGGGAATTCAACTAAAAAAAATAGAGGACATGTAGCCATTTCCAAACAACTATGGAACCTAAAATCCTAATTTATTTGTTTGTATACTCCACTTACTTTGATAGGGTGTCTTTATATCTTTGTGAAGAAGATCTGTATGATCATAAGTAATCATAAAGGCTTTATGTAATAATCTTCAAGGACTCCCCCCCAATTATTACAATCTTTTTTAGTAATTTATAAATATGTTGACATCAAAAGCTGGGGTAACCCTAAGGGTATGGAGATATACAAAGGAGTCTAGAACAAAGTGAGAAGAGTTGAGAAACCACTATTAACTACCTACGAAGGCTCATTTACAATATTCTAGATAAAGGTCTAATAACAAATTAATTTCTCTTCAAATGAACCCAGGACCAAAGACTACACAAAAAAGCTTTTGTTTAATCCTATTAACTGATACCCGTTATAAAAGCAAGTCTATTTACTTTTAATAGTCTAAAATACAAGGGCTGCCATCTCAAACCTTCTTTAGTCCTCTTTCCCCACTAAGATTGTTTTAAAAAGAAGAGTCCCATAAAGAAAGTATTGACCCAATAACTCCAAAAATGTAGCTAAACAACTCAAGCACCTTTGCTGAAGGCAATGGATAAAAGTGATGTTAAAGTGCTTTCCCTTCCCCCACAAAGGCAACATATGTTAGCCTAAAGCTCTAAGTAGATCTTAGGATTTAACACTTTTGAGAGCACAAACAAAAAACTGTTCTTGGTAAGACCAAGAGGTTCCTGATATGAAAAGGAAGAGGGCCTAAGCCACATGACTTCACTTAGAGCAGAGGATGGGACCACTTTTAGATGGCGTCAATAAAATCATGATTATAGGAGAAAATGATCGACCATGACTAATTAAAACAGCTCTCTAATCATCAATATGGCTTCAGTCAAGTTTGGAGATGGTGATTGTTGCTCCCTCCTCAAATGCAAAGGTTCACCTTCTGAATATCTACTCAACCTAACCACTGTGACTTTAAAACCACTCTGGAAGATCCTCCCACCTCCTAGTTCGTAAGGGAAGCAGACAAATTAAGAAATCTCCCCACAACTGTGAGGACCTTCCCTGACCTCTAATAGCACCTGGTGTTGAAGGACTCTCTTACGATGTGTAAAGCAAACATGCACCTAAAGTCGTGAAGCAGACTCTTCACAGTTTTTGGACTTAACTGAAAACATAGAAAACTAGACCATTTCAATGACTCAAGAGGACCCTATTATTTAAAAACAAAAAATTTGCCCAGCACCCAGATGATCCTCCATATTCTTTCAGAAAACTTTACACACTTTTGGCTGAACAACCTGACCTCAGGTTTGGATCTTATCTTGAAGGCACACTAATTCCAGCTCTTTAGAGACTTTGGAAGACTCGATAACCTTCTTTTGCCTCATCATTGCCTCAACATTCTTTGTAGGCACCAGCTTTGTTGAAGACCATACTATCAGGCTGGAGCTTGACATTAACTGTGGGCACGTTGCTGATTCTGACCTTGCAGAGGAATTTTGAACCTTTGCACCTCTGCCTTATGGGGTTCTTGTGAAAGGAAATCCTCTTACAACTTCGACCAGGGACACGACAGTGTGTTGCGATCACAAATTATTTCATCCATGGATCTCTTAATTACTCGATCCAGCGATAATCCCAATGAAATTGGTGCTGTGAAGAAGTCAAATTATCATTGATCGGAGATGTATCCCTCCAAAACTGCTGGAGAATTAGTCTCTCACGTTGAAGGACAAGATTCTATTGCCAACATGAGGATTATCTTGCAAAATCAAGGATAAGTGGAGTACTATCAAACAAAAACTACCACTGCAAAGGGGCGGAAGCTCTATCGATACCAATTGGTTTCTGATCTCTATCTTTTGGCTAACCCAAGCATGGGAGAAAATTACATTTTCATGTACTCTCTTTTCACGAGGAGTTCGTCACCCCTGTTGATGTGAATGAATCAATTGGAGCATTTGTACCAGTGTGGGAATCGTTAGTCTCATCGACAATGATCACACAGGCGGCTCCAGTGTTATCGGCGATGCTGTTTATAGAAGGTATGGTTCCCCTCCAGCGCTGATTCGCATCGACGCCGGTGCGATAGCTGCTGAACGAGTGATCGGTGTGAGTGTTCTTCATTGAAAGTGAGATGAAAAAGCGGAAGAATAACGGAACTGATGGAAGGAACAGGGGAGCGTGCGACGACTACAACGAAGCGATCGCTATCGAGGCCCAGTGGAAAAGGCGTGATCTTTGTGATAAACTAAAGTGCTGTCATCACCCGGACCCAAGGGGTGTCTGAGTGTGAGGAAACCAAACAGAAGCGGAACCTTCAAAACCGTGACCTGAGCGGTGTGTGATGTGAAAATATCACTGTAACAAAAGGGTGTTCTACATGAGCATCAGACTAGCCCAGGAAAGAAAATCTTCGCGAGTTCAATGGACTTGAAAACTGTCATGTCTTCTGACCCTATTTCTCTACTTTATGACCTGTGATACGCAAGGGGACATCTCCATAACCTGTCTTTTTCATGAAGTCAGTGACCACAGGCAGTCACCACCCCGAGAAAGGATAAGCCCACCCAAGTTCAAGAAAGTGGGTCCCGTACCACACCTTAAAATGATGGATAACGGTGTTCTAGATTCTTCATCTTTAGCCACTAAACCCACCACACATTTTTGTGAGAAGCCTCTCTTGCCAGCGATCCTGATTGAATCGCCACCGCCACGCTAGCCGTCCGCTGATGGGAACGGTGAGATTCAGCATCTTCTGACTGTTGCGACCTCACAGCCCTCGCGGTTCGAAACATAACTAAGGCGTGATCTTGACGAGAAAGCTGTGCGAGAAGCCGGCTGGTCCCACGGGGCGCTCAGTTGGCGATAAAAAAAAAGAAAAAGAAGCCTGTAACTACCAAACGGATGTGGATACAGTGAGCGGCAGGGTTATGGCGATTAAGCCCCGATCGTGGGGCGAAGCGCCTAAAGATAATCGCGGAGACACTTTCGCGTCGCCCGACGTTCAACAGTTCACGAAGTTTGCTAAACGGCGGTTCAAACCTCAAATGTAGAAAGTGGGCGCGCCGTTTTGTGGCGCTGCGTCCTACCAGCCGAAAAGCGGTCTCCTCCGCATATGCTATCGAATTAGGATTTTGTGTCAATCACTATCCATAAATTCCGTCAGTGAAGAAAGCAGCTCATTATGGTTGAAACTCCAGCAATCCTTATTTGATTTCAGAGAACTAGAATGACAAAATTTGAGGCCACATGAAGATCCAGGTCAGGTGGCGCTGGTTTCTCCTCGTTAATGACGGTTGTTAACATACCAGCGATCCACGGCGGTCCTCCTATCTTAAATGTACTCTCACTCAGTACTGCTTGAGGGACGGTACATAGAAAACTTTCAGCAGGGGATGCAAATCACCGACGGCGGGACGGTGGCACATAGGTATGCAGAGTTCTTAACGACCATGCGGGCGAGATCTTGGCAACCTCGTTAAATCTGATCTGCTGTCGACCGCTCACATCAAAGCTCAGCTGGGGCGCTATAACAGCCACCAGCCCTTGCTTTCAGTGGGAGTATGACTTTGGATTGTTCTAGTCCACTCTGCCGACTCGAAGAAGTTGTTCATTCGTTGCCATCAAACTACTTGACAAATGGATAGAGATTTGAAGCCTTTTTAAAGTCATCAAAAACCAGGAAGTGTCGATTCTGTGAAACATTGTGTGGGTTTAGGATACCGAATAATTGTTTGGGATAGTCAAAACTAGCACCAAAAATATATATATATATATATATATATATATATATAACCTAATCCTTAGTAACGACACTACCAGATTCTAAACAGCCTTGACTTACTTGACATCTATGGCGCATTAGAACGCTTTGGGTGACAGACTCAGTTATCGAAAGACTCATTAAGTTTGAAGTCGGGCATGTCGTGCGAGATATCGACCTGAGTCCCCACTGAGATGTGGTTCTTGAACATAACACCCAGCATATACTTAAAAATAGGTCTACGAGACCCTTGGCAATCCTCGCCATGTCTTCCACGTCGCCACTTGCGTATCACGAAGTTATCACTGGGCGCCTCTAGCTCCGATAGCGACTCGCTCGATATTCCGCGACCCATGAACTCGATACTCGTGGGTGATCTCGGCTTGACCTCGCGCCCTCTTGTAATCGCCCGAAGAGTTCGAGGCCTTAGTCAAAATCAGCTTTCCACCACGGCTTTGGCGTCTCTTTAACTGAAGCTATCATTTAATTATGGCTTCTTCTTAGCCTCGTCTCTTCTTTCTTGGGATACGCTTATAACATATCACGGCCTCCTTTTCGACGTTCGACAAACTTCGCCTTGAAGCGATTCAGGTCGCGATGATGCGGCGACTAATTGCACATCTGGTGAAGTTTCGACATCATCTAAAGCGGGGCGAGACTCTACGATTGCGATAGCCATGTTAGGATGGCGTCATTTAAAATGGTTGGGAGTTAGAAAATATTTTTGCTGGTGGAAGTCTGTCTTGGCGCGCCCTGAAGCTCTGGGCCGTTGGAAGTTGTGATTGCGGGATGAACATCTGTCTTGGCCCTGATGCAGATATCCCTCTTCTCAACATAAGCAGAGCGGGATGGAGTATTATGCGGCGAGCACGTCCGGGCATCTAAAAGTGATTTGGATTACAAATCGACGTATGCGTGTGGGGATTCAGCGGATGATTTTAGCGCCTGTCTTGGTCAAAAGCCTCCGCTATCGGCGCGAGGGGTGAACCTCTCTCGACCGAACTGTCGTTGCCGCTACAATCACTGTTAAGAACCTTTTCTTGGCAGTGGCGTAGATAGACACAGAGATGAATAACTACGCGATGGGGCGCATTCCCAAACCTCTTCAACATTTGGGACTCACGGTGAAGCCCTCTCCCTCAGTCAAATATTTGACTCCATTTGACGGAAACCCGAGTGACTAGTCATTGGGGGCCGGATCAGAGTTCCCCCAGGACTGTGGTCCAGTCTCGACCTCTTCATCTGAAGACCACTTGAATTATTCTCCCAAACAGAATGTCTGCCTCAGGGGTCAGGAAGCGTTTACACTATGCAATGACCGTGACAGGGCTTCAAACATTTCTTCACCTCCTTGACGGGTTCATCACAGTACTCATCTAATCAGAAAATCTTCCTTCTGTGGCAGATTGACTTTGTCTGCCACTCGTGCTCTCTTCCTTAGTGAGGAGGCGTAGTGGACTACGGTTAGGCGACATGGGCAGGACCTCCCACTAAGGATCCCTTACAGCATTCTCCAGTTGTCCTCTTGACCGGGGTTGGTTGAAAGCGCGGGACCGGCGAAAGTCAGCGAAGAACGAAATTGCTCCCCCTGACGGCCTCAGGCCGCGGCGTGATGCGTGAGATGTATATAAGAAAGAGTACCACTGACTCGCGGTTGTGCTTTGTGTAGTGACTCTGCATTGCGCCCTCGATATCTCGAGCAATGACGCGGTGTTCTCCAAAACAGCGCTTCTCGATCGTTTACTAATTCGGCCCGCTAAAGCATACAGCGACGCCGAAAGGTGAGGTCGTTGTTTACTAATCAAACTAACCAGCGTAAGCCGCCCATTCTAATGTGGCTCAAACACAGGAGCACCGAGGCCCGGTTCCGCGTCGAAGGAAGCCGCGGGTGCGGTGCGTCTCCTCTCGGACCGGAGACCGACCGGCCCCGCCCCTGATCTGGAGAGTCAGGCGATTCAACTGACTGCAGATTATAGTGCCGGACATGACGGTGCCCTAGTCGAGCTTGGTGTATAAGCAAAGCAAATCTCACTGAGGAGATGTCGTTGGAATGAAGGTTGAGCACCACATGACCCACAGGAATCGAACTAACGTTGGATGGATGGCGCTGAAGTACCCGGTACTGGCATTTGTTTCACTGTGGCGACAGGGCGAGGGATCGTGTGGCCTCAGATAAAAATGATATTGTATCCAGCACTAGTTTGAAACAACAGGAGTAAATTCGACGCCAAAGCTAATCTCTGGGGATATGAAGGATCTCAGTTCTCCATGAACCTCTGGAAGCTTGAGCTGCCTGGTGATCCGTGACCTTTCTCGCCTCAGCTTAGTGGTGGAAGTGTCAGCCTCTGCAGCCATTACATGCAATAAAAGGGAAGGAATCATCCATGATAACCCCCACAGCGATCCTGACTTTAGCCAAACAAGTCACCCAGGCCAAAGGCGGCTTTATAAAGCCTGTTAGAAAAACCCCGACTGGAACCTCAAAATTCCGCATTGATAGGTCGAGAAACTACCGTGGCTGAAAGCCTGCGTAACAAATAAACTATCAAACAATCCATAAATCGAAGTAGTAAAAGCCCTGGAAAGAATAGCTGATCGGGATCCTCAAGCTGACTACTTTACAAAAACTTTAGGGGTGTTGTAGAAAAAGAATCATGCCTCACGACAAGGCGCAGCAGGGCTTTACTGCCTGGTGTCGAGCAGGGGCATTAATAACAAATGGGTCGGCCGCAATATTGGAAAGCGTGCGCCGTTCCCCGACATTTTGTCTTTGCAAAACGCCATATTCTAGGGCATGATTCATCGTTAGATGTGGGTCCAGCATCAGTTATAAAGCCTGATTATTCGTAAGGAAAACTTGGGCGTTGGCAGACGAATAGTCAAGCCAAATCCGGGAGGATGATAAAATCTTGCTGGAAGCAGATACTTGATCTCATTGGCTCCTCTGATAAAGACCTAAAAATGAGATGGAAATTAAATTTAGCAGCAGTGATATGTCCAATCGTTTACTACAGTATGTCAAATAGATTGCTTTTTGACAGGGCCAAACATATAGACAGATGGATCACCAGAATATCCGGTCAAATGTACTGGTTGCTTCTGATGAAAGTCAAAAAAAAGAGGCTGACTTGGAGAAATCGAGAAAAGTCGAGATGAAGAGGCTGAAAGAGGAAGACGGAAGACTGAGGAAAATCAAAGGCCAGGAAAAATAAATACGCATTAACCGCCAAATTTCCCCCCTTCGACCGCACCTCAGTTGAGGATGCGGCTAGAGGGGAACATGTGCCTGTAAAACTCGAAACGAGGTGACATAATCGGGCCCCTCGTCGCTGACCATGGCGATCGACCACAAGGTCAGCGAAGAATTACAGCGAGATGTTGGCATGATGAAACCACTCCGTGTCTGAAATGATGGATGGCCTGGCATTACCTCTTGGCTCTTTAATATCCATGGCATAGAGCTTCTAGAGTCTCACTATCGTTGTTGCTGCCGGCCTTGAGAAGAACTCAGTGAGAGGATGGCAATGGAAGATAAATCGTTGAAGGAATCTCTCATTCAGCTAGCCCTCATCATCATATCTGGAGAATCGGATCTAGGCATAGTAAATGCATGTTGAACATAGTATTCCACAGTAACTACCACCTGAGACTCGATACATTAATCGCTTCGATTTTTGATACAGGGCCCGATATAAATATTTCCCTTTGAGACCATGTCTTCAATGGAAAAGAGAACATATGATGTTACATTTTTTGACCCAAAACTCTCTTTTATCATTAGGCCCATGATGCAAGGGCAGTTGCTGATCGAACCAGCGGAGACCCAGAGACAACATACCTCAAAATGCACTGGGGTTGCTTAAATGAGAGAAATCCTCGCGCCACTAAAGCCCAGGTTCCCCGGGCTGACCTTGTGCCATCTCTGAGATATTCATCCATGGATCTCTTAATTCTCGTCCCAGCGATAAATCTGAATCTCAGGAAATTAATTCAGCGATACAGGAAAGGTCAAAATTTATCATTAGATCGGAATGGCTATCCTCAAAAATAGCAGGTGGTCTCGTGGGAAGTTTCTCTGCGGCCTTGAGAGGATATCTTACGAGTAAGAGAGTAAGTATAAACAAAAAAACCACACAAAAGGGCAAAGGGACTAAACTGTCATTGATTGGTTTTTCCAGTCTTCTCATCTTTTGTGCTCTGCAGCATGGAGAGACAGCGGCACACCCTGGCCCTTTTTCTTTACGGGTTCACGTCACCCTGGCGATGCCCCAATAATGAATCTAGTGCAGACAAGTTGTTCGAGACAAAATTTTTCATTTTTCATTTGAGTTTAAAAGCAAATCCCCTGTCTGGCAGAGCTCATTTCCACTCCACAGCCATTGCTGGTACTGTTCAATTGTTTTTCAACTCATTACCTGTGAGGCAGTTTATCCTCTGCTACCTGGCGGTTGCGATCAAATCACGAGAGACTAATGATCTCCTTTTTAACTCACTTTGATTAGCCCAAAACTCACTAAGTTGATCAATAACTCTTCCCAGCTAACATGCCCTTGGCTTCCCATGGAACAAATTCTCCTGACAATCCACAAGCAGATCCCTCACAAAACTCCTCATTTTTTGTCATTCCTTTACAGGACTGATCCCCCTCCTTTTGCCATCCTCACATCTGAAGCGGAAGGTGAGTGAAATCTCTATTCATATCTCAGATCATTAGCCACAGTGGAGTCCCTAGGAAGGGGCTCTATGGCTGAAGTGAAGAAGGACCCAAACCACACAAAAGGAACCAAAAGCTAACTTTTACCTAAAGTCAATGACTGACCAATATAGTAGTCTTTCCTTTGAAAATATTGTACGCTCCTGATGGATGGGAAGGCAGAACCTAAACCCAGCTTCCTAGACAGTTTTGAGTTTCTGATCTGATAACACCATGACTCAAACATCAAGTGAAGATCCATGGGCTCCTTCAAACTAAAGACCTTGAACTTTCAAACTGAAGGCATATATTTTACTAATGACCATTATTACCAAATCCACGGAAATTTTCCCCACCTCGTTATAACTCCACTTCAAGTGGGGTTTGTCCCTCACCCTGCACAACCTACGAACAAAGACGCACCATTTCGGCATACATAGTAGACAGCATCTCCTAAAGTTTGGCTTCTACTCCAAGATAGTCCACTGCATTTCCAGCGATAGGGATCCTTTGACACCTCTCTTTGGCGACACCTGCGAGATGAGCTAGACTTTGGAGCCACTCTGCAATGATTTTTCCACAGCGATACCTTCCCCCAGTATCCTTTGCAGCCTGATACGCAGCCTGATATCACTGGGTTGGCATCCCTTACTGGAGACATAGAGGAAAGAACCGCCCTTGATGGAGCAGCGCTCTGCTATACTTCTACCCTGCACTCTCTGAGACCAGACCAGCAGGCTGGGTCCCTGCCACTGAGCACCCTGAGCTGGCGGATGCTGTGGGCGCCGTCTCAACCATCAGGAGAGTCCTCCATCTTTCCCCAGGTACGTATTTCCGTCTTCTTCTAAAAACATTCTAATCTGAAAACAAACCTATGTAGCATTGAATCCATGGAATATTTTCTGAATATTTTTGATTTATCTCTACCTTTTATTGTTGTTATCTCCCCAGCTCATTATTTTGTTCTTTATTAATTATTTATATATATAAGATTATACCGCATCTTCCATGTAACATCTAAACTCATGATGTCAGTAATTCTTTCTATCTATTCACATGATATCGAGTCATGGTTAGTTGATGGCCTCTTTTGAAATATCTATAATGGAGTTCATGACCTTTTCAATGATCTTAGTGGATCTGAATGAGACCTAAAATGGATCTTATCATATATAACACCTCAGCGGCCTTGTCCTGTCTGTCAAACACGTGGTGGAACACCTCAATTAATGAATTACCATCGACATCGGATAAATTCTAATTCATCTTATAACAAGCTTTGGAGTGTGTATATATATCTTCCTCCACTTAAGAAAGTGTTGAGAATATTGGAATATTTAGATATTACTTGCAGTTATCCTCACCCATGTATTATTATAGTCCTTCCTTTGCTACTTTTTATTTGTTTCTTGCATTCACATTTTGTTCTCTGTGATCCTATCTTCTCTCTATAATACTGTGCTCTAATCATCAGTAAAGAAAAGCATTCTTTTCTTCTCTCATTTCACACAAACCAAGCCTTTCCACCTCTCTCCATTCCCTTTAGCATTCCAAGCCTTTTTCTTCTTTCTGTAATCAAATTCTTATTTTTGATGTGGGATTAGAGAGTCTATGAGAGTGCTAATCACATGCGTGTGATGAATGAAAGAATTACATTAAAATGAAGTAACTAATGAAATCAAGCGTGAAGAATCCACAAGAACAAGCCATAAAAATATGTCTTATTTTATTGCATGAAAGCAAAGCAGAAAACAATCTAAAATGGCCAACATAAGTATAGATGGAGTTATCTGACGTCAGCGATCCCGAGGGTGCTAGAGTGATTCATGAACAAACATTCTTCTCTACTTGATCATTGACAGTAGCCATTTTCCCACCCCATTCTTTGCAAGAGAGCTATATCTGCACTCTTTGTAAAGCAGTACTGCGACTGATATGCTAACGTTTCTTTTAACTATCTTACAATAACAAGGGCTTCATGTGAAGGTTGTTATATCTCACCAATAAAGATTCTGGAATATTCAACTAATCGTACAGCTTAGTTCTCCAGCATATTCACTCTTGGCATTTCTTGTCCATAACAAAATATGCAAAATTGTAAATGAGAACATGGTGCCTAAAGACCAGTCAATATGTAATACAAAGAAGGCCAGAGGAGCTCAAACTACTAGCAACAACTACAAGTTGTACTGTATCTCGTACATTAAATCTAACAGAATAGCTTGTAAACTTCTACAGTGCTTCTAGATGATTTTGAATTCATTCTGATCCTCAGCTTTTTGTGTACTTGAAAAGTAAAGAGTCAACAACTCTCTAGAGGCTGTAATAGTTTCCTTGTGTAAAGTTCTTAACTGACCTATCCTTACAGTGATGGGTCTGAGAAAGGGGTTAGCATGCCATTATATATCATAATCTACTTTAACTTCCTTCTCATATGTTGTTTTTCAAACCTTCTCATACTGCTATAATAAAAGCACAAAGTTGTTATTACATTTACCTTATCAAAGTAGGAGTTCATGCTGTCGCTACGTTGTGTTATGGACATTTCTGCAAAAAAAGTGTCCCTCAAGTATACAGGGACCCACTGCCGACGATCAGAAAAAATTGTTTGAAGCCACTCATGTTCCCTGATGTAATATCTATCAATTAGAGAAAACCAACAAGACTCAAACTCTTCAATGGACTCAGTCAGGTTTACACATTTATGGAGTTCTGCTTCAAAATTTGGATGTCCAGAGAGCACATGGGATAACTTCTCTTGGCATTCCTTAAAGATGTGCCACTTGCAAGCGGTGGCCAGGTCGCGAAACTGTTAACAGCCAACGAATCCTTTCGATCATGATCAGTAGTGATTGAGACTGGAGGACTGCCAGACATTGCAGCAAGCCATGTTTTAAACAGCCAAACAAATGATGCTTCAGGTGTTTGTGGAGAGGCACAGCCATACTTAGGCTGTCACAGTGGTTCCTCCTGCTCGAACTACACAAAGCAAGCGATGTCGGTTTGACCTGTATGTTGTGTCAAGGTAATTATCCACCAAATGATATGGACCATCCTTGCTGGGTCAGCCCAGAAGATGTTGTTCATGCATTGATCTTCATCTCCCTGGACAGCATAGACAAAGGCTGGGTTCTCAGCTTGCATGTTCCGTAGATAGTCCAAGAGGAGTTGGGTATCCCCTCCAAGGGTTCTTTGCCGACTACTTCTCATGTAATTCCTACAGTCGCGTTCTGTGAATCCAACATTGCTAATTCCACCACTTCTGCCGTAGTAGACCAGCTACCGCTGAAATGATCAGCCCTTGCAGGTATCCAATCAAGGACTTGGCGGCACCAGAAACATGGCGGTGAGAGCGGAGGCAATGCACCTTATCAGGAGGGACCAGCTCATGGTTATGTTCCTTGACAAACCCAGAGACAACCCATCTGCCTGAATCCTGAATCTTAACCACCAACATGACACTTTATGCTCTGGTTTCAACTTGAGGCACTGCTCTGTGCACAGCCAAGTTATCCGCTGTCCAACGCCCGAAAACCTTCCTCTTTGGGCGCAGACAAATGATCTCTGAATGATGGCTCCATCACGCCTGGAGCGGCGAGACATGCTGACACGAGTACTAAAACCAACACGGCGAGCATAAGAATTGTAGAAGGCCTTGGCAGCCTCTTCGGATTCAAATTCCATACCCTCGTAAGGTTCAAGGTTGGTATCTCCTTCGGGAATGTAAACTTCCCCAGCAGAAGCAGAGGCAGAAGCAGCAACAACAGTAACTGGAGAGGAGTCAAGAAGATCTTTATCAGTCAGCAGGATCTCAAATGTCCAGCGTCATCTACTAACATCCCCATCATATCATGAATTCAAATCACCTCATTTACCACATAATGGTTCAAACTCCATATTACCCCTTTGAAGAATCAGTTGCATGACCTGATGATTTCGCCCTCAAAAGGTGGAGAGCAAGCAGGAGGGCTGGCCTATAAACCTCTAAATTGGGAGACAGAGATGATAACGGGGTCATGGCAATCTTTGCAAAACAACATGTTGCATAAAAAAAAAAAAGATTCTGATGAATGGGTTAAACTGATGAAACTTTCTGCTATCATCATATCATCATAACATATGAGATTGTTCTATGGCCTTTAGCCACCAAAGTTAAAGGCACAGTGAAACAGATCTTACCTGTGCAGCCGCAGGGGAAAGGCAGGAGAGTGCGTTTGGGGTTCCCTAGGACGAGATGGTTAGGGAAGAAGGCTAAATACTAATTCTCAAGAATTTGCATGTGGAAGGATTTGGTTCTCGATTTCAGGAGATTCTCTATGACTTAGAAGTTTGGACTGTATATAATATTCATTCTTATTGTATATTTATATATATAAAGTGTAAAATTCAAAGGGAGTTCTGATTAGAAATAGACCGAAACGAATGAAAAAAATAGAAGGAGGAGACATCAAGAGAGGAGAGAAAATCAGTCACTTGGAAGAGAGAGAGGCAGATTGATAGATGGGTTAACAGGGATTTGATATGGTATTTGAAGAGACTTTGATGCCCTCTTATTAAGCGCCGTTGGATCTCCATCACATTTCCTTTTCCGTTGGATCTAACATTCTCACCTATCGAAAATTCACAAAACACCCCCACTGTTCCAGCTCTCATATGGGTTTCTCTCTTAATCAAATTATTTATTCCATTTCATTATGTATTTTTTTGTGTTTTTATCTATTTGCTACACCATTTGGCTTGATTTATTTATGTGGATGATTTAAATAAAGAAATCATATCAAATCTATGTTTGTCAATATATTTCATCAAATATATATTTTATAAAATTTAAAATCTTAAAAATTATCAATTATATAAGCCTTGAACTATTTACTTTTTACTATTAATCTGGATAATGTGTTATTCTCTGACCTTTTTACCACTGTAGTTTGTGTTCCTGCTTTGAAATCAATGAAATTTCTCATTTAATAAAAAAAGAAAGTAGTTGATAATTACTCAAATTAGCTTTAGATTCTTATGTGGATGATGCCTATTGGTCCGTTTCCATTCCATACGCTTGATTGAATTGAATGTATTCGTAGAAGCCCATCCCATTATAAAACAAAACAAACATGTGTCTGCAACTTCTCAAATCTCAATGGAGATGGAGATGGTGATTGATGAATTATTCAATAATAAAAGCAAAGAAAACAATCATAAAAGAATTGAAAAACCACCTAGCTTATTATTTGCAGTCCCATAGTGGTTTAAAATATGCAGCTTCTTCAGAATCAAACCCTGCCGCTGCCATATGTAAGAAAGAAGCTGGCCACTACCTATATCTGCTTAGCTTAACTTAGCCCAAACAATTAAAAATTAATGGAGGCTCAAATTGAAGATGGTTCAGTAGTTTATAAGGACTAACCAGAGAATGTTGACCAAAGCGTAATAGAGACTGAGAGGCCATCACTTAGGTTGTCCTTCCATCTTGAGAGCATTACTCTCTGGCTCAACAATTGGAGGTCCTTGTTTACCCCCACAAATTAAATATAATCCTACTCTACTCACTCTACAAATCATTGACAATTGAAAAGAAAGAAAGAAAAAATAAAAAACACCTATGTTCATTTGCGGGAGGAAATTGCAAATTGAAGCAGAAGAAGACAAAGTTAAGTCACAGTGGATCCAGCACTATGCAAATGCTACCTTTAACAAATGGCAATGCCGCTGAGCAAATGCAATGTGCCAGGCCATGACAATCCCCACAATAACTGGCAGCTGCACTGCTGACCCTTTCAGACCTGACAACAATAATCATCCATTCACCTGTAATCAGGTTTTATTTTCTAGCTTTTTCATCGAATATTTGCTAACTAGACCAGGATCAATCCTGGGCAAGAATGACATATATGAGGTCAATTACACCTTTAAGAAGATTTGCTCCAAGTATCAAGATAATAGTTGGAATTGCAGCATCCCTGCAACCAGGCAAAAGATAGTTAATAAGGAGATACTTTGGTTGGCTCAAAAACTCTGTAAGAGAAGTAAACAATGAATCTCTGTAGTCAAAACACTTCTACCATCATAACCCAATTTCCTCCGTGGATTCTGCTGCAGGGATCTACTCACCATAAGGTTTGGCTTTTTGCACATTTTCTCTGATTTATCAGTTTTTAGAGCAGGCAATTTATAATTTCTCATGGCACCTGAATAAATAAACCTCATAGCCTCTATCAAGAGTCAGACTCGAAGGGAACAGTTTAATTGTAAACTTTGAGTGGATACTTCTTTTGAGCTCTCAGATTAGCACCATTTGGATTTCTCCAAAAAAGCATGTGCACCCTATTCCTATTTTCCAAAGTTAATTTAGACCATTAAAAGTCACCTACAGGTTTGGAATCAGGAAAATCTTAAGGAAAAAAAATCTTTAAGGAAAATTAGTTCACCAAGTGTTTGGACTCCGTAGTGGAAATATATAAAAAATAAATATAATCAAAATTATACATGTTTTACCCCCGTTCTTAAAATTTCTTGCCATATATAATAATGACTAGAAATGAGTTTGAAGAACATATGGAAATTTAATTTAAGAATTAAGTTTAAATCCATGTTTTATTTTCCTCCAAATTTTTTTTCCTTAGAGTACTTTCTAGGTTCCAAATGGAGCTTGAAGGGTACAAATCTAGAACTACCTCCTAATAATTTGTTCAGACTTCAAAAAAAGAAAAAGAAAAAGAAAATAGGATTGATGATATTTGACTGTCGTAAGTGCCAAGATAGAAGTATTCTTCACTTATAAGCCACTGCATATATGTTTCTAATTAATCTCAAGTTCAGAGGTGGAAAAAGAAACACAGAATCAATGCTTGAACAGTCTGTGGTAGGATACACACCCCAGCAAAGATGCAGAATCTTGAACCACACGAAGAGGAGCATTGTCACCAATCATTGCTCTTCGAAGCTGAGGGACGACTCCAATTACCAACCCAACAAACTATAAAGGAAAGCAGCAAAGCAAAGTTCTTTCAGTGTAGGAAGTGTACAACATATTTGCTTTAATAAGTTTAAGCTCATCATCAAACTCTAATCATTTTATCTATTTAACTAAATATCAGCACCCTCATGTTATAGATATCCATCTTTCTGATAGGACTCATCTAATTGAAAGATAATATATAGAAATTTGCACTTTAAATCTGATTAAGGAAGAGAAATGCAAATGGTAAGAGAAAAGTTTTTCATTCTTGAATTTTTCTACCATCTTTAATACTTCATGCAAGAGCCAAACAGAGGTACAGAATATCTAAGCACTATTAGCATACCGCTCCAGTGGTTGAAGGTGCAAACAGCATCCTCATATTAATCTTTAACCCATTCATGTTTAGACGTTGCTTAATCTTGTCTAAAATGGATACCTGTCAAGAAAAATATTGACAAAAAAAAAAAGGTGAGACAAAAACTCCAAATGTAATCAAGTTCCAGAGAATATGGAATTGAGACTTATAATAACCTTGGCATTTCCCTCGGGTATAATGCAAGGGAGCTCAGATTGATCTGAGGAAGCTTCAGCAAATAAATGTCCCTCTGAAGGAAGTAGCGGTCCTTGGGAACATTTAGAAATACTGTAGGGATAGTCTCCAGAAGACTTCCTGCTGATTGCAACCTCACTGGTCTTAATTGAGTAGATCCGCACAATATTATAGACATAAGACCATAAATAAATGGCTCCTATCTGAAATATCAAATGGAAATAGTAGTAAAATGTGTTGCACTGTGGGACATTCTAAAATCTGACCCATAGGCAAGCAACAGATAAAAATTCTACCATTCATGCTATCAAAATTTTTCTCGTTCTTCTCAAACCAAATGTTATTTTTTCATAATTTGCACAAAATTAAAACCACTCTTCACCATGGAAACATAAGTCAGTCCATGTTTGCAACAGACATCAACTGCCCCAAACGGACTGCCTTTCTCTTTACAGACTGCTGGAATTATAATGAGAGGCAGATTGCCCAAATTTCCTGTTCAAATCAACCCCACTTTGATAAGCTACAAATGAATCATGAGATAATCACTAATGCAAGGACATGAAAACGTAGCCTCTGAACTACTTTAAAATCTAAAATTGACTGCACAACATATTGTGATTAACTAACATACACTCACTTTCCTTCTTAGGAGTTTCTATATTTGTTCTACGTGTCACTCCAAAATTCTCATCATGGAAAGAACTTAATTGAAAGATCTTTAAACATACCTACCTGCAGCACAGCATCCCAGTACGAGGCCTCGCAGCTCTTGTGGGGCTCTAGTAGTTTTTATAAGCATCCAGCCAAGTATGGAGCCAATGATAAAAGTGATCAGAATATTGAGTGGCATGAACCACCTATACATATACAAATATGCAAGAAACATATTAGGAATAGAAAAAAGAAAAAAGGCTTATAAATTGGAAGGTAGAACATAGAGTAAAGAAAGAAACTCACAACACTGTGTGCTTTTGAATATCAAAACCTCAGCAGGTTATACCCACAAGTGATGGATTGAAAACAAAAAACACAACCTGTTCAAATTTGATAGAGCTCAGGGTGGTTTTCACCTTTTCAAGTACTCAAAAGAAATGTCATGTTTACATGAGTCATGCATGAGCCTATGAACTGACATATGTATATTAGATTGGCTGGCGGCATATTTATTGATTGGCAAGGATACTTTGTTTACATTTCAAAGGTAATTAAAAAGAAAATGAAAGCCAACAGAAATGGATTGTCTGAAGACTTGTGCTCGATCCCATTCCTCAAAATTAGTATCCTCCTTTCATTTGACTAATTTAGTACTGGTTCGAGTTCCTCTTAGGATTTACCAGGTTGCTTAAGCAGATTCAACAAGCTGGTGCTTAAATCTTTGTTTTGGATGAGCCTCCTCCACCACAATATAATGCAGAAGCAAATTAGTATGTATGATTGAAAATGGTTTCATTGCAGTAAATCTTACAGTATTTAAATGTTTCTTGCACATCGATGCCCAATATACCTATTCTCAGCGCAGTGACTAGCATAGCTGTAACCAGAAGACTTTTAGGCCCAATTATCAAACCTTAGAGATCCAGGAGTCCCATTATCGAAATTGTCAATACTCTCTCATCAAAATTACTAAAGATGATGACCCACCACCAATATGGATATATTATGAGTAGAAGTGGAAAAAGAATACAGATTTTTTTTTTTTTTTTTTTAAAAGGAGGGATTCTCTTCCTTAGAAGAAATTGTCAGCTGGGAAAACATGAAACGGAAATCATTGCTTATTTTGAATTCTTCTCTGAAACAACAGTTAATTACCCACCCGGAGAATAACCCGAGCTGGATCTAAATCCATGAAACGGGAGGATCTGGAAAGAAGAAAATGCGATGCTTATACATAATTCCCAAATGGATATCTCTCCTTGGAGAATTATATGCGATAATAATATTATGAGAAATTAAGTTTCATTCAAATTTCAAGCTAGCGCCTGTTCTTTCAATTACACATATAGGAGGAGGAAAAGAAGGGAAGGGATGTGAAATGATGAGATTCCGGGCGGGGAAAGAAGGTTGGAAGAAGAAAAAAGGGGGGAAGGGGAGAAAGAAATCACAAATCGGGATGAAAAGAGAGAAGGGCATGCGTCTCATATTCACCACCACCTCCTACGCATTTCGCAACGAAGACGAAACTTAATGGATGGATGGGCGTAGGAACTTGTTTTGTTTGACGAATTACGAATCCCCACGTATTTATTTCCGTTATTTGCTGGGCTGGGCTGGGCTGGGCTGGGCTGGCTTTTTTTCTACTTGGCAGTTATGGGCCTCAGGATTTCTACTTAGGGGCTTCATAATTCATTCTCGCCTCCATTTTATATCCAATATCATGAAATATCTGCTGGGTATTTAGTCTAACAAATTTGAAACACTTTTTTTTTTTTCTTTTTTTTTTTTGTGTGTTTTCCAATCTAAGGGTTGTGATGTGATGATGTATGAGGTTGGGAACTTTTTGCATGACTAGGAGAGAAAAGATGTTATTTTATATTTTTAACCTTTCTTCAATAAAATTTTTTGTTCTTAAAAATATTAAACTTTTTATAAATTATTTTCAGTTACAGAACTGTGAAACGCTTTTACTTTTATAATTGTAATCGTGGATTGAAATAGAAACAACAACTTATTTATTGATATTTATTGAAGAAATTTGGGCTATAAAACATATATATATATATATATATATATATATATATTGTATAAGTCATAAGAGATATCATATTTCTATTTACTTTTGTATAAAATTAATTTTCAATCCACAATTTCTTTCAATGGAATAATTAGTTAAACATGCATGTATAAAACCTGTTAATACTAAGTTCTAAACAGTGTTTATGGATTCTACAAATACCATTGAAAAAAGAAATAAATAAATAAATTTAAAACTCATAGAAATAAATGATAGACTAAATATATCCATCCATATAACCAATAAATTAAATAAAAGTATGACTCCAAAACTCTTCCAATATTTGTTTTTAATTGTATCAAATATGTAAGTAACCACATGTCTAACTTAAGACGTAAAGCTTCAAATATTATAAGGGTTGGAACACGTTATGTTAGGTGATCTTGGACATTCTGTCACCAGTTAGGCATTTCGTAGAATGAGGTTTCAGATTCTGACATAAATTAAATAAATGGCCGCCACGCGGCGATATGGGATAAGCCAAGTGATCTACTCCACCATGCGTGGGACTTGGGTCGGACGACAACGGTGTTGGTGGGTCGAGAACATTAATAATACGGGGAACACGTCACAGGTGTTAAGAGTGATCTTGGGCGCTTGTGTCTCGGCCCCAGAGCATGAGGATGAGGGGTTCCTCCCGATTATATTTCATCCATGGCACTACAATGGGTATGATATAGCCGTGATTCTTATATTGCTTAACAAAGTGAAATGTATTAAGAAGATGATCAAAGGTTTGATAAATGAATAAATGAATGGGTAAAGCATACAGTCGACGAGGATGGGATGCCTCTCCGGCCAATTTCTGATTGGAGCATGTGGGTGCACCGATATATATGCAGTATGAATTATTATTAATTAATTAGCAGGAGCTACAAGCCACATGAACAAGGTGGACCAAAGAGTAAGGGCAACTGAAGCCAACATATATGTCCACAGCATTATCACTGAACATTCACTCTCCCCTGCTCCAAATAGCTGCGTTATTGTGCCTGCATCACATCACATGATCACAATTATTGCCTCCTCAAATTCAAACACCTAAATTATTATTATTATTATTATTATTATTATTATGATACAAGCTGGTATATGGATGTACGTACCTATGTTCATGGCAGGGGGAAGTGCATATTGTAATAGAAGAACAAAGAGATACAATGGATCCTGGTTCACCAGACCCAGTCGGAGTGCGCCTTTAACTATCACTATCCCCAACACAGGCAGCAACACATACCGAATTACTATGATTCCAATCACCAGCGACACCTTTATCCCTGGCGCCTTTATACCTGCATGTACATTCAATTTAAAACATTAATTATATATTAACCTAGCCCATGACCCAACTATGAACTATGTATGCTATCTATACTTCCAGGTCAAATATCCTATAATTACCTTTAAGAAGATTTCCTCCCATTATCAGGGTGACAGCTGGAATGGCTGCATCCCTGCCAATATATATTATATAGCTTGTGAACCACCAAATTAAAAGAATAAGTACCAATGAACAATTTCTTTATTTATATTTCCGGGTTCCGGTTTTCAAATTCAGGGTTTAAACTTAAAATCTCTGATCAGCTAATTAATTAAACATTGGATATATAAGAAAACGAATCTTGTAGTACGTAGTAGGAGTAGGAGACATATATGTATGTATGTATATATACCCCAGCATAGAAGTGGAATCTTGTAGAACACGAAGAGGGGCTGTACTCCCAATCAGTAACTTCCGAAGCTGAGGAACCATTCCAATGATAAACCCAACAATCTGCATGCATGCATGTCCAACAACAAATTAATCATCCCAACTATTATATTAATTAATTAACTTCATCTTTCCCAGATCCCTCTTGATCTGCATTTGCATGCACCTACCACTACTGTGCAATATTAATTAGCTAAGCATATATCAATCATCATCCGGATATTCAAGTACTGTATAAACATATATTATATTAAACCAGCTCAAACATCATTACTCACTCAAATGATATTAATCATATGAGGAGGCTAGTAGTACCGAATGTCCCCCCCTTTTTTTTCTTGTGATCAAGCACGTGTTTTTAATTGTAAGAGGAGTTCCCATTTGATATGGGACCACTCCTATATATATATATGTGGAAGAGGCCAAATGATCTCTCTCTCTCTCTCTCTCTCTCTCTGTGGGGGATCAAAATGGCCCTGGAAATCAAAACTTGGCATTTGATATGCGTCGCGGATTCGCGGTAGGGGTCTTGTGATCTGGTCGAGTTCGAGTTAATGAATTAGTCAGTCGTTAACGTTCAGTCATTTCGAACTGGTCGAACTTCTTCGTGACCCGACTCGACTGATTAACATTCGGTCATTTCGGTCGAGTCAGCCCTACTTTTCAGTCGAGTTTAATGAGTCAGTCAGAGTGGCCCTCGTAACGGTTAATAATTCGTTCATGGCGCAATTATTATATATCATTTTAGGAGAATCGATTAGTATGGAATATATATATATATATTATATATTTATCGCGTTTATAATACCCAGCTTTATTAATATAATTTATAGAATAATATCCTTGTCTCTTACATCTCTTTTCTTTAAAGAAAATTAATTATTTTTAAAATAAATATATTTATAACTAAATAAATAATAAAAATGTATGATTGTTTAAGAATAAAAAAATAGAGATATATTATTTATGTCATCCCCTAAAGTAGAGATATAAAATTAAAAAAAAAACTTTAAAATTTATATCTGAAAATGTCGAGTTTTACTCGCTTGAGAACTTGAGTCGGAGTTCACGGAGTTAACATTTCATTCGTTAACGTTTGATCGTTTCGAGGCTCGTCTATTCAGTCGAGTTTTGATCGAGGTTTGGCCAGGAGTCAGTCGAGTAGGCTCATGAGTTGTCTCGTCTCATTAATATTTTTGTCACATTATTAAAGACAAGCTATGTAGAGGCCTGTAGGGTACGTACCGCTCCAGTAGTTGAAGGTGCCAATAATGATTGAACATTTATCTCTTTTGAAACCATCCTCAAGAATCTCCTCACTTTACCTGAACAACTTCTCACCTGCCAACATCAAACTTTAAAACTGATCAAATTTCTGTTGCCCTACCTAGCCTGTTCAATTTTTCTATCTATGATCATAAAATGAAAAATGGGTTACTACACTACATGATTAATAACCATCTTCCCTTAGCCATTAGTTTCATATATGTATTTAAAAAAAATGATATCACGCTGGCATGAGATTATACGCATGATTTTCTCTTGTGATACAACTGCAATATCAATCCAGGTAGTATGAAATGGCCCGATGGCTATAAAATTTTTGACAAGCATGCAGGAATATTGAAAAACAGAATCATTAATATAGCAGAATTCCCATCGAGAATTGGGAATCTTGGAACAGGACTACAATTAGTTGAGGACTTTTTTTTTTCCTGAACAAAATTAGAGACACTTCAATTGTAGTCAAGGTCCAAAACAGTCACTGCTGCTGATTTTTGCTGTCACCCTCTCCCCTCTTTTTAGTTGCAATACGACCGAGTTTAATTGAATTAGAAGAAGGATATATACTAACATTGGGCTACCTATGGCCCAACAAATACACAATATAAAGCTATAAGGGCCTTTTGGGTTCAAAGTAGACAATATTTATATGGTTGAGTAAGCAAAGCGGTGTTTGTTACATCCCATCTCGGATATTTGATAAATTTTCTAACACCATATGAGTTTGAGTTCCTCTCAATCTAGTGAACGTGTTTTAAAACCATGAGGGCTACTTGAACCAAAAGCGAATAATATCTACATAGTTAGATGAAATCGTCACATGATTGACCATTTTGATTGTATCGGAATCAAAGGAAAGAGTACTCTAGAAGAAATCAAATATCTGCATAATAAAAAGGTGGGGAATAACCTTCAAGTTTTCTTGAGAGTGAGTGTAAGGTAGTGTCAATTGATGTGCATGGTCTAGGGAACAATCTTTAGAGGGAAGAAGTGGTTCCCTCATCTTGGCTGGGGAATCGTCTTCCATGGTGATAACTTGTGTTGTGTCGACGGAGGAAACCCTCACAATGTTGTAAACATAAGACCACAAGTAAATAGCTCCAATCTGCAATATTAATTATATACAAGTAATTTGTTTTTGTTAGACAGAAAAGATAACAGTGAATCAAATTAGACACAGCAAACACATGAATGGATTTACCGGTGTTAGCTATATATATATATATATATATATATGCATTAATAGAGAAAAGAAAAAGAATACGTACAGCCATAGAAAGGGAAGCGTAGGCCATTCCATATGTGTGACAAACATCAGGTGCTCCAAATGGACTGCCTTTCTCTCTACAGACTGCCGGCACAATAATCAAAGGCAAGTTGCCCAAGTTTCCTGTGGGAATCGAACCAAAAACATTAGTATTTCTTCATTCTTATCTAATTACAAACACACATACATATGTATGTATGTATCAGATGCTAATGTGAAATTAGAGAGAAAGAGGAAAAGTAAGTACGAACCAGCAGCACAAGAACCCAAGATGAGACCCTTGAGACGTTGAGGAGCTCCGGTTAATTTGACAAGCAACCATCCAAGTGCTGAGCCAATTACAAATGTTATAAGGATATTGAATGGCATGAACCACCTGAAATTAAGTTCAGCAGCCTCTGAATATTAATTAAATTCAAGAACTTATAATTAACACACCCCCATGAATGCACCAGGCCACCACATTTTCAAATTAAATAATAATAATTAATATCCATGGAAATTAAAGGCCAGGGTTAATAATGCTCACAGCAAGACGACGCTCTCAAAAGTAACCGTGTTAGCGAGGTTGATACACACCAGTGCAGGATTGAATACAAAGAACACAATCTACGTACTCAAAAGAAAGTAAAAAAGAAGAAAGCAAATTAATTAAAGAACCAGCACAGAGCACCCCACCAGAAAACTTAATTGTGACTAAGTATTGACAATTTAATTAAGGAGGAAGGAGAAAGGTCAAGAAAGAAGAAACAAATACTTACTGTATTAAGATTCTTCCTCACAGTCTCCCCAAATATGTCAAAACGATCCAAGGCCAGGAATGAACCAACTCCTGTGACTATCAAAACTTTCATAACCGGCATTGAAGCCACTAACAATAAATCTACAACCCCCATTCTTTCTCAAGTCGGCGATATCTTCCCTGCAATCGCCTCTCTCCTACCACATACAATAATGAATAAGCTATATATAGCCTTGCTCATATAATATAGTCATATATAAAAGCTAGGGATCGATATATGGGTGGGGGAGGGGGATTCTTTTTTGCTTTCTCACCTACTGGTCAAAATTAAACACCTTAGATTCCAGGTCACGCAACCTAGCTAGCGTCGACCTCGCCCACACAATTATGGAAGCAATATATAGGAGGAGGTGAAGAAGAAAAACTTTGTTACGCAATTAAGTTTAGGTGAAGACGAACCTACCTACGCATGTCTTTGTCTTTGTCGTTTATCCATCAAGTTTATTGATGATTGTGTTCCAAATTTGAAAACAAAAAGGAGGTGGGGGATGTTTATGTACTACATCTACATGGAAAAACCGTGTTTCCTTTGTTCATCTGTTAATTGTTTTTCCCTTTCTGGTTTCAATCTACTTTTTTTTTTCTATTTGACAGCTGGTTCTGTGGTGTCAACTGCCAAGAATGTCATTCTCATTCATTACCTCCCTTTCCTTTCAAATTATTTGGTTCTCCATTTCCACGTCAATGATATATTTATTTACTTAACAATTTTTTTTTTAATTTTCTTATTATCTCCATTTTTTTATTATTTTTTAAAAATTATCGTAAACGTCATGATATATGAAATTTTTTGGAGAGAAAATATGGACCATACTCTTCACTTGGATAATTTTTTTTTGTTTTAGGTTATAGGTGTTTTGAGCGGGTTTGTGTACATATACCTTTAAGCCATATATACCATACTCAAATTAATCATCATTTGAGTTTGAATGATCAAAACTTTACCATAAAATATAATTACATTCTCAAAAGATGAAAAATTTTATGATGATTATCTATCTATAGATATACTTTTCTTATTTTGATACCACGAGACTCATGAGTTTTAGTTACTATTTAGTTCATGAAATTAAATCACTTGTAATAAGGGAAAATTAGAACTTTAAAGTACGGCATATTTTCTTTTAAGATGGCAACTAATTATTTTTGAAAGGATAATTTAGGATTCTTCTATCACATGACATCCTTATCCTTTTGTTATTAATTTATCGTTATTACCTTTCTTTGATTTATTTTCCTTTCATCGCCAATGAAATTGTTGTATACGTCTCTTTTGCTTTATACGGTTATACCAAATAAATAGTTCACATAATTTATTTTATTTTTATAAAGAATTATCTTTTAATTATTAATATGGTATACACTATACATCATGTTATATATGTACGCATGACAATGTTTGTTCTAGTGTCGTTAAGCTTTTATATTGAGTTTTGATTTAAAAAAAGAATTTAACTTCAAATATAATTTATAAATAAGTATAGTAACTTTTAATAATTTAATTGATTCGATTCTATAACAGGTAGATTTTTTTATCTAGTTGATTTGTTCACTTTGAGGATGTGACTAAATATATCTCATTCTTATTCATTTTATATTTTTAAAAATATTATACCTATCATTTCTATGTATTATTTTTTCACATTCAAAAAGTACGATGAGATTTTTATTTTTTTTTAGATTTTAGATCAATGAGAAGCTACTTCTTTTATATTTTTTATTTTATAATAAAAACATTTTTAAAATCATTAAAATATTTTTAAAAGAAAAAACTCTTTAATTAATTATTAACTTATTTATTCTTATTGTAAAAAAAAACTTATTTATTCTTGTCTCAAACTCATGCTAAGAGAAAGCAATTAAAAAAGAATGAAAACTCACTTATATATTAGAACCAAAAGTGATTCTAATGACTATCTTTTCTTAAGAAAATGACATAAAACCCAAATTTATATGGAATAATTATATTTTTTAAAAATAAATTCATAAAAATGGAGTGTAAATAAATGATTTCAAGTTAAAAATGACTAAAAATCACTCATCCTTATTTAAAGAAGACAAGTGACTAAAAAAAAAAGAAAAAAGGAAAAAAAGAAAGTTAAAGAGAAAAAGAAATTAGGGTTTTTTTCTCAAATTTGTTATTATAATCACCCATTCTTATTATTATTTTCTCAAATTTGTTAAGTATTCTAAATACTAAAAAAAATATTCACATTCAAATATCCATATATATTACAAATGTAAGGAGAGCTATTATTATTACTATTATGTAAAAAGAAAAAACTTTGAAACCCACTACAATATATGAGTGCTTGTTTTCCTAAAATTGACTACAAAATTAAAAAATAAAAAATAAAAATCGAGGCATGAATCTGGAAAAGTTAGTTGTGTATAAAATTATAAATTTCTGGTACCGAAATATAAAATTTGTTGTAACGAGATGCATGCATAGGTTAAAATAAAAATAAAAATAAAAATTTAACTTAAACACGTGAAAAAAAAAACTATATGTTAGAGAAATCAATACACAATAAAATAGTATTCAACGAAATAAAAGGGATGGATCCAATCACTAATGATGGACATTTTGATTATGACAGACAGGATTGAAATTTAAATCATGGCCATCATATATGACTAAAACCAGACATTATTAAAAAGGTTTTGACTTCAAAGCGGCCATGAGTCATGACTGAAGGGACTCATTCATTCCCCTTTCCCCTCCACATAGATACTGCTTCCACAATCCACTGGCTAATAATATATACGAGTTTAAAGTTAAAATAATTCTTTTTTTATAAGAAAAATATATTTATGGATTTTTTTAAATATTCTTAAGTGTCTTTTTGTGATTTAAAAGCTGTAGTCGCGTATAATTTTTAAAGCGTAGTTCTTAGAATGGGATTTTAAAAATTAAAAAGATTTGTGTGATATTAATATTAATGATGGTTGATAAAGCACATGCATGTGTTGGAATTGGACTGTTCTTCTTGAATTCTTCTTAGCCTTTGGAGGAGGAGGCACATGCAGAGCATGCTAATATATTATATTATTGAGCTGGGAGTTATCTGCACTGCACTGGCACCTCTAAACATATATATATATATATATATATATATATATATATATATATATATATATTTGATATTATTATACTCTTGGTGTCAATTAGGAGTTGATGTCCTAATTTAATTTGTGTCCAGAATGGAAAATCAAGATACAATCCACATGAACAAAGTTGACCAAAGTGTGAGAGAAACTGATGCCAACCCATATGTCCACAGCATGATTACAGAACATTCACTCTCTCCTACTCCAAACAACTGGATCATTGTCCCTGCAATATTTTAGGAAATTTGGGTCAATTTTTTTCCCATATTTTAGGAAAGAGTATTATGATTATCCCATTCCACCATGCTTCATCCTAACAGATCATTCAAATGGGATCCATAAAACCCATACATTATGTGATCTGCAAATCTTATTGTCTCAAATAGCTCTTAGAGGTCACAGATCTCAGGTGTCAACCACAAATGTTTAATTAGTTTCATAAGACTAAGCTCATTATAAAAGTGTTGCAAAATAAACACCACATAAGAAGAAAATAAACAAGAAAAATGACAAAAACACAAAAGATTCACATGCTTCGATCAATGCGACCTACATCCATTGACAAGGAAAGTATTTTATTGATCGAGACTTTCATATGTATTTTTAGATAAACCCTGGATCAAATCAGGTCACTCCAATCGAGTCAGGTTTATACCGTAAGGAGCAACGCCCCCCTCACGTCACAAAAAATTCCTTTTAGGTCAAGCTCTCAAAATAATTGGGTTTGGTTCATAATACGGGTCACTACAAAATTCAAGTCATTTAACAAAGAGCCAAAGCAGGGGAATTCAATGTCACTAATTATGCTGAGCTGAGGGACAAGTATCAAAGCAAGCATAAGATAGGGCATACTAATCAAATCAAACTAACAACATAATATATAACAGCAGTCTGACTATATATTTCCATACCTAAGTTAATTGCTGGTGGTACTGCATATTGTAATAGAAGAACAAACTGAAACAAGGGATCAGGGTGCACCAGACCAAATCGAAGTGCACCTTTAACTATCATAATCCCCAGTAGAGGAAGGAATATAAACCGAACAGCTACAATTCCAACAATGGACGACTGTTGAATTCCTGACCCCTTTAAACCTGGAAACACAACCTGCCATCTTATCAATATATACAGTTCCTTGCCAACACAAGAGAACAACATACTAGAACTAGTCTAATAAATCCAAGGTAAGAAAGACAACCATACAATTACCTTTAAGAAGGTTTCCTCCCATTATCAGGATGATACTCGGAATGGCTGCGTCCCTGCAAATATCAAAACCAAATAAATAGATGTGCTTACAAAACCATCTTTGGCTGACCACACAATTCCCATCGACAGTAAATTTCCCTACATAGTTGGAGGGTTGCCTACATATCAGTTTTTCATTTATTTTTTTGTGCAGGACCTTAAAGACAATAGGTAGTGGCCACCAGTATGAAATTTCGCATGCTGAAAGAGGGTTGTGATTGGATAAATGACAGAAAAATAAGAAATACAAGTCTGGGAATTAAAAGGTCGTCTACATTTTCTCAGGATTCATGCATACATATATAAACATATAATTATTGCCAAAATAATAGAAATTAGCAGTCCCAACCATCCAGTATAAGTCAACTATACAGAAATTGGCTAGTCACAATTTCCAATTGTTGTTGAGTATATAAAAATCTAATTGCAACCTTTATAGTAAAACATATTCTCTAGTAATTCTTGATGCCCAGAATAATGTGACTTCTAGGGATCAGACTGAAATTGCAGCAGGATTTAGTAAGAGTAATTTACATTGGGGAACAAGATTTTTAATTACTAGAGAAAGGAAATTCCCTTTTAATAAAAATAACTTATGATTTTATTAATTTGTACAATCCATTAATTTCCAATTGATGAATAAATAGGTATCATATCAACATGCTGATGGAGGTAAATCAACTGCTTGCCTCAGTGATCTCTAATAGGGTCTCTGAGCCAGACACTTGTAGGAGGTAATTCACCACTAAAATGAAGTTTGGATAAAAAAAAAAAAAACAGAGGAACCACAAGCTACATCCAACCTGGTCAGAGAGGGTGATTTAATGGTGTGAAGAAACTCAATTCATGACTTCCTTAGTCTAGATTTTCTAGTCTCTATCACTCTTCAGGCACCAAACACAGCATTATGATCAAATTGACCTACATAAATCCACATGCCCGTTTTGAAATTTACTTCCATCTCAACATTTAATCATGCTGGACATTGACATAGAGCATTTCACATTTTGAGATTCGGAGTTCTGTGTTGAACATGTCCTTTATGTGTGGTAACCTAAAACCATGCAAGTTTGGAACTGATCAATGCAAAGAGATGAACAAGATATACACACAAAAGATTTCGTCTTGAGACATTCTTTCCGTTGGTAATATCATAACTAAAACATGAGTAGAACAGAAAATAAGGGCTCAACACGAGGAAGCTAAACAGAGCATGTGGGTAGGAAGTAGGATATATACCCCAGCAAAGAAGCAGAATCTTGGACAACTTGAAGAGGAGCATTAACACCAATGATTAACCTCCTAAGCTGAGGAATCATTCCAATGATAAATCCCACAATCTACACAAGAGATCATATTGGATTTTAGTTCTGACTTTTGAATCACACAACAGGATGGTTTTCCACTATAAGATAAAAGGAAACTTTAGCTCAGCAGTCAGCATCACAATTCACATCCATTCAGTTGTTGTTTAAACATCAAATTCATGACACAAATAGCACAATTCTGATTAATTGATATACGAGACAAGTTAGCTTATTTTCAAAATGCCAACTTATCTGTTATTTGGCCAAATGGCATCCAGAGGAGAAATCAACAGAGCAGGAGAATATAGGGGTGAACCTGTAAGATTTTCCTTTTATGTGGGCTTTATTAATTAAAATAGCGGATTAAGTTTGAATCCCAATTAATTGAGATTGATAGGATTACAATAAAAGCGTATGGAGTACGGCAGTGTGTGGGGTGATGCGGCCGGCCCAGTAATGAGAGGCGGTGGTCGAGCTTCCCGATATATAGAGCTCGAGTCATCTCTGGCCTGCAAGGATACGTGCAATCGTTACCGCACAATCTGATTGAGGAAAATATTTTACAACCGGTGAGGCGTCGTTAAGTAGGTGTCGTCGAGGGCCGCTCGGGAGAAGATGCGAGGTCTTGGTCGTTTTAACAACGGTTTTCGTGATTCAGCATCAAGAAGACATTCATGGATTCAAAATCAGGTACATAATATTCAGATTCTCTCCATTATAATTATGCTTTGTGTTCTAACATGGTAATCTTTGTTGATTGAAATGTATCCTACAGAACCCACAGCAAAATACATCGAAAGCTACTGAATCTGGTCAATATATGTCAGAAAAGGAAAGTAACTTAAAACTTCAGAGACTCTAAGTGGATACCACTCCAATGGTGGAAGGTGCTAATAGTCTCTTAAGGTTGATTTTTCTTGAAAGCTTCCTCAAAAGTTGCTTCATCTTTCCAGAGATTGCCACCTGCCATTAAAATTTAAGAATTATTAAATATCAATGGCTGCACCAGTTCAATGACTTGTTATTATCCCATTGAATAGATTAAAAAAAAAAGGAATAAAAGGTGTGTATTGAATTACAAAACCTCTTCCAAATGTGCTAGAATAAATGGTCTTCAAATTTCAATTTCATTATCATTATCCCTTATCCATTAGCTTCATACATGCATTAACAAAATGATAACATGCATGGCATGAGATTATGTTTCATATATAGTAATGGTTTTCTGATGTATTGTAATAGTGCTACTATTTAGGTTCCCATACAATTTGCACCATTCACAAAAGTTTCATCTTCTCTTTACCTTGTAAAAAACAATTTAGACAATGAAGCAGATAAAAAGAGAAGGAAAGATAAAGGGGGAAGTAGCAGCTGCTGTAGTTTTTTCAAGAATTTCTGGCATGGTGTCATAACTTCTTTAGCCACTGGTATCAACTTGGATAATGATGCTCAAATGAGATTTCCCGCATTGCTCAAATAAGGAGGCTCAAATAAGGAGCAATATTCAAAACCTGACGAGGGAAGAAGTCTAAAAGCATATTTGTTATGATCAATGACACAATAAAGAAATACGAAATAGATGAAAAACACAAGATTTACGTGGAAACCTTTGCGGGAAAAAATCATGGGCAGTGGAGAAAACTTCACTATCAATTCGAGAGAGATTACAAAGAAATGTGTATTAGGAGGCAAACCTTAGTATATTAATTTGACAAAAATACCCCAGCGAGATCCTTACATTTACAACAATTCTAATTTTTTTCCAGCTTTTTCTTAAAAAGTCGCACAGTGAAGCCTTCGGTTTATAAGCCCCAGGCCAATTCGGGTCACAAATAAACAATCTCCACCTTGACACGAATTCCCATCATAAGCAGAAAAATGCCAATGGACTCTATATCTCAAAACAAGATTAAAATCATACTTCTCTTCCACAACAAAGCCCCATATGGCAAAACTCAGCAACTAAGTCCCACCAAGTTTGGACAATGCATAAACTTGGCTATAGGAAGAGACTTAGTCATCATATATGTAGGATTGTCTTGGGTTCACAACAATGTCACCACGAGCAATAATTTCATGCACAAAATGATACCTCACATTGATATGTTTCATCCTCTCATGAAACATATGATCTTTGATGAGAAATATAGCACTCTGGCTATCACAAAACAATGTATTGATCTGTAACTAATCACTTAGCTCCCAGGCAATTATGACGAAAGAGCCTCTTCTAGTATTACATGATCCAACTAAGCGCTCTACCAATGTTCCTTGCCGGGTTTTACCATGTACTGTTAGTACATAGTCCCAGAATCTGAGACGAACACCTGCATGAGCGTACATGAAAGGGAACCCACTTGACACTAGAATGGTACTCACAGACATGTAGTCAACCTCCTCAATACGATTGTGGACATAGAGCAAATGAAAGTCTAAAATGGTAGCGAGTGGAGTAGTAGCAGGGCTTTGGATTACGCATGTTAAACTGCAGAGCACTTTCCATACATCCTTTATGACTCAAGGATAATCTTCTTGCCACTCTATCCCTCAGAATCTTCATCCCAAGTATCTTCTTGACTGCTCTCAGATCTTTCATCTCAAACTCATCATCAAACTACGCTTTTACAGTTCTTATCTCTTCTTTACTCTTGGTTGCTATTAGCAGGTCATCAACATATAAGACCAGATATAGAAATTACTCATCATTGCATTGTTTGAAGTAGACACAACTATCAAAGCTACTTCTCTTAAAATCATGAGAGATCATCAATGAGTCAAATCTCTTATACCATTGTCTAGGAGACTGTTTCAAACCATAAAGAGACGTCTTAAGTAGGCAAACATAGACCTCCTTACTTGAAGCTGTAAAACCCTCTGGTTGCTGAATATAGATGTCCTCCTCAAGCTCCTCATGTAAAATTGCAGTCTTCACATCCAACTGCTCAAGCTCATAATCATGAAAAGCCACAATCCCAAGCAAAACTCGAATTGAGCTATGCTTCACCACTAGAGATAATACATGCAGCCAAAGTCGACACGGAATCCGCCTTTAGTAACGATCTTGCCTTGTACCTTGCATTCTCAACTCCTGGTGTGCCTTCTTTCTTCTTGAACACCCATTTTACGCAAATAAACTCTTACAAGCAAGGTTTAAAATACTCCAGATATATCGAGCGATATAGCGGATATATAGGGATTGAAGCGATATCGACCGTGATAGTCGGTTGGGCGAAAAAATTGAAAAAATCGGCAATATCGGCGATATATACGTCGGTTACGTCGGATATATCATGGAAAATATCGAATTAGCGTGGCACATGCGCGTTAGTTAAAATTTTCGGTAAAATATTGGAGATATATCAGGATATATCATATATATATATTTAAATGGTCAAATTTGAAATCCTGACTTGATCTAATGGTTATGAATTGATCACAGCGGTTTAAAGAAGATCTAATGGTCAGATTTGCACTAAAATTAAATCTAACGACTATAATTAAATTACAAATATTTTTTGACCATCCAGCGGCCCCATTTACGACCAAAAAAAATGCATAAGCATCTACAAAACCATTTCCATTTGATCATAAATTTTCTCTACCCATATCTAATCTTCATTTTACTCCAATTTTTTTTTCTTTGTGATAGTTTATATGATACTTTTATATTTTAAATTAGTTAATTTAGTAATGTTATATTAATAAATTAACATTTCATGTTAGTTAATATTTTAAATCAAGTTATATATTAGTTAATATTGTGTATGCATATTATAAATTTATAGTATTATATGAAGTTTTCATATTTTAAATTAGTTTAATTTAGTAATAATATATTAATAAATTAATTTTTCATGTTAGTTAATATTTGAAACAAGCATATGGATGAACCCCGAATTTCTTATCCATGGAGAAGTTGTGGATACAAGTCAAGACATTTATGCATGGTATGAGTATTGTCTTTACCAAGATGGGATCCCTCCATCAAATGTTGCAATGGAGCCACATCAATCTTCATTTTGATTTTAAAACCTCATTGTAATGTAATTTAAATGTACATATTTGATTATTAATGTCATTTTTATACTTTTAGAAAGTATTTCCATGAATTTCAAAGTTTTTTTGTTAATTTCCGAAATATCGATATTCATGTAAAAATATTCACCGATATATCTGTAAAATCCAAATACCGATATATCCGTCGAAACCGATATTTCCATCCCTGCCTTTAGGTAGCCTCACCATGTGCAGGGACTCTATTTCTTCTTGCATAGAAATCATCCACTTACATGAATCCCTGCATGTAAGACCCGAGAAATTCCAATTTCTGAAAAAGGGCAAAATCGTAATTTCGGTTACGAAATTGTAATTTCGGTTAAAAATCTGTAATTTATTCTCTAAATCTCGGATGACAAAACGGATTTCACCGTTGGAATCGTCTCGTGAAATCTAGCTAGCACGTAAAATTTCGTTGAATTCGGGGCCAGTGTTCGAATTTTCGTTTTCGGCGTCAGCGTTTTGGAGTCTTGAAGTAAAATGATTTTCGATGTGTGGAAATTCACATATAACACGTACTCGTATTGCCATAAGTGGCATGAGTATAGAAATAGTGAAAATGGATGTAGGAATGATCTTAGAATGTCAGCGGAAAAAGAGGGACATAACGGTGTGTCGGTGTTTAAGTCATAAAAAATGAAATAGCTAATAGGACTAGTCTTCTCCAAATGAAACAAGGCAAAAACGTGATTTGGGAAACCGGTAACGATGTGGCCAGAAAATGGGGTTTTGGAGAGAGAACCTCGAAGTTTCTCTCTCACAGAAATCTGCGATTCGATAAGGTCAGCGGTCTTCGAGATGAAGGAAGGCTGCTCTCACAGAGGGCCGATGTGGAAGTACGGTTGGGATTTAGACAAACTCAGCCCGAGGTGAGGGTTTCTCCCTGCTTTGGGTTTATTCCCTCTTTAAGTACTTTACGAATGTTTGGGTAGAATGGGGGCGTGAGGGGCTAGTTTGGTCCCGGTCTCAGGCAGGGCCAGAATTGATATAATTTTGAAACCAGAGTAGCAGCCGTGGCCTTACGGCTGGTTTGGGAGTGTCAAATTGTCTTTTGCATAATAAATCATGTATTGATTGGAATGAGGCGAAAATGCGTAGGGAAATGCGGAGTTCTAAGGTGAGCAGATGATTTAATGATTTGTCGGGGAGCTAATGCTTAGGGGTTTCACTATTCACGAAAACGATTCTCAAAATATATTTTGTGTGAAAATGGGTTTGAGTAAGTGATTCAAGTTGAATTACTTCGTGTTTGATTATTAGCCCAAGTGAGCTAATTTTGATGTTTGAAATGATAATTACATTACATGATTGTGTGATTGGATATTATGTGAATATGTGCATGTTTACATGTTGCGTATAGTGAAGCTATATTGGAATTGGCATACATGCATTCCATATGCATTGGAACACCCTAGGACTATAGGAGTGAGTGCATGAGATGAGTCTAGAGAAAATGGTTCGGAGGGTTGTCTAAAAATATTAATTATCGGAGGGTAGTCAAATTAAAGTATCGATGCGTCGGAGGCAGCCGATTGATATTCGTTGGAGGTGATCAGCGAACAAATAATATGTCGATGCGTCGGAGATGATGATTGATATATACATCAGAGGGTTGTCCACTAACAAAAGCAATAATTATCATACGAGGGCTTGGCGAGTGTGGAAGGAGATCGGTGAGGACTCATGGGATGCGAGTTGGTCGACATTAGTGGATCATGCGTTTGCTTGAATCGTGTTTGTTGGAACATTGCTTGCACTTGGGTGGAGGTAAGCCCCATGGGCGATTCCACTACCGAGCATTAAGCTCACCACGGCCGAGGATATTATTTCTGGTACGGGGGAGCGTGCGAGGGGCCAGGCTGAATCCACAAGGTTGAGGATTAGAAGAAAGCTAGGGTTGTGGCTTTGGTTGATGATATACATGTATTAAAATGTCTAATTTAATATATGTATTGTATAAGAGTAAAATATTTGAACTCTTAGAACTATTGATATATAGTTGGATTCATAGTTAGTATGTATTATGAGTATCGTTTGTGGGCCCAAGTGGTCGTATTACTCATGTGATTGGATATATTGGATATATTGGATATATTACGGCTGTTGGAGACAGGTATATGCGGGTTTTGTATTTGGGTAGAACAAGGTACAAAGGGAGATACGCGATTTTATCAATGTCGGTCGCTGCGGCGTTAGCGGTGTTCAGTGGGTTGTGGTGATCAGCGGACCCCGGAGTTTGGGGCGTCTGCTTCGCAAATTACTACCTCTTCATAAGTGGATGGCTCTTATTTTGGATATTATACGCTACCATTCAAGGCATATGCAGCCGGATCGACTGCATATTTTGTGGTGGCTTAATAGTCCTCTCTCTTTATCTCTGTGACATAATACCATTTGCCTTTGGGCCCGGGAATTGTAGGGCAGCGTGCTCATCTAAGTGGGAACCAAACCAATCTTAAACTCCACTTGTTTATTAATTCTACGCAGGAATCAACACTTTAGATTTCTTTGAGGGCAGACGTAAATCATGGAAGTCTAAAGAAATCATCTCTGCTAATTACGATTTCTTGATTTAGAACACCCTGATTTATAGCATTTGCAGTTTATAGCGAAGTATACACTTCATTGAAGTGCAGGGTTCTAACTTCCCATTATCAACATGGGCATATGCAGGGCATCCAAAAATTTTGAAATCTAAATAAGTAGGAGGACTACCAGACCATACCACTTGAGGAGTCTTATTCTCTATAGCAACTGAGGGAGAACGGTTAATCAACTAACATGTAGTAGATGTGGCTTCTGCCCTAAAAAGACTTCGGCAATTGAGCATTAGAGAGCATGCATCTGACCTTCTCCATCAAAGTTCTATTCATACGCTCTGTTACACCATTATGTTGTGGAGTATGATGAACTGTACGATGTCTAACAATTCCCTCTTTCTTGCACAAAGTGTTAAACTTATTAGAACAAAACTCTAACCTATTATCAGTGTGAAGACACTTCACTTGCCTCCCTGTTTGCTTCTCAATCATTGTCTTCTAATCCTTGAATGTTGAAAACACATCACCTTTTTGTTTCAGGAAGAATACCCATACCTTACGTGAGAAATCATCAATGATCATCGACATAAGTGGCACCTCCATTAGAAGATACTTTTGCGAGATTTGAAGGTCGAATGTAGATAGTCGGCCACTTTGACATGGATACTGAGAGGAATCTAACTCATGTTTCCCAGCGTGGTAACTCATAAAATTGTAGCTTACTTGTTTTGTCCATCCCAGAAGTCCTCTTCCTCTTTCGACTCTACCATACCTGCCAGCCACGAGCAGGGGTCGATTTGACTACCGTTAACGTGATATCTACACGTTTCATATCACGAGACCCATAACTGAGTAAATATGGCCTCTTGGGCCCATAAACCAACACTCATCAAAACATATCACATTATGTCTGATAATTCAAGTTATTCTGATACTCTTAATACGCATATTAAAATGATAATTCTAATACATGTTATACCAAAACCATCAAAGCCACCCATGGGCTTTCTTGGTCGGCCTCTCAGGATGGCCCAGTCTTCTAGACGCCCCTGTACTTGAAATAATATATTCTCTCGACAGGGTGAGCTATCGCCCAGTAGTGGAATCACCTTAAATGGGTTACTTCCCCACTGAGAAGTGCATATCTGATGATCGATTTAACACACTTTATATAACCACATCTTCAATATAAAACATGTATATACTAACATAATTAATCCTCACAAGCATGTTATGTAAATTATCAATCCATTACACTAAAAATTAGCTCGCATGGGCTAATTAACAAACACGAGCAATTCAATTTGAATTACTTAACCAAACACATTTTCTCACAAAAATATTTTGTGAATACTATTCACATGAATAGTGAAACCCTTGGGTTACTATTCCGCGACCGTCTCTGACATCGGTTCCATGTTTGTGAACCGAAATCATGGCCATTTTCACGCCTCATACACATCAAAACATGATTTATTGGATAAATCGACACCCCGAATCTTGAATAGTCGGTGCCTTGTCGCAGATTTATCAAAAGGCTCAACTTGATTTTCATTTCGGTTCCCGAGTTTTGGAGCCGTCAATGGCGTTCGAGGCCTCGAGCCAACTTTCGATCATCAACAAAACACTTAAACAAAGTGTAACTTCAAGTAGGATAAAACCCCTACCTCACGGAGTTTGTTGAAACTCCAAGAAACTGGTGCTCACGCGTTGCCCTAGCCGCGTAGAACCACTTTCCTTCTTGCTCCGAAGAAATCCGATGATCGGATCGCCCGTAATCTTAGAGAGAAATCACACACTCTCTCACTAAAACCTCAAAAAACCTAAGCTCTGTAAACCTTTCCAGCCTACTGCACGTTTCCTCTTTGCTTTTGAAGAAAGAAGATGAGTCATTTATTTGATAATTTGTCTATTATCATTTTAAATTTAATAGTAAATCATGTCCCATCTTGGATTTTGACACGTGCTTTGTGATATCGATCCGTCAGTTTAGCTCGTCTCTACCTCATGCAACATATGTCCACATGAGTACATGTTATAGGTGACTTTATTTGTCACATCATATGTCGTTTTCAGGCATTCGATACTGGTACCTCAGCGATGCAAATTATTGTCTCGAATTGACGAAGTCGACGTGTTAGCTAGATTTCGTGAGATGGCAATTCAACGGTGAAATCAGTTTATCGTCGAATCTAGAAAATTTCGAGTTTTGACCCGATTACGATTTTGCCGTTTTCCGAGTGGAATTTTCTGGTCTTACAATCTTAGTTTTTCGCTCATACTGAGCGCGTAATGCGGAGTTCGTAATATTATCCTCTAATAATGAACGAGATGCAACAACAACATCTTCTATAACAGTAGAACCTTGCATAACATATAACATGGTGGTCTTTTGATTACCCTTCATCACAACTAGGAATATTTACTAATCTTCAGGACTCCACCTTCACCAGTGTATTTGTACCATTTTGCGTCAAGAGTACTCAGGGATATCAAATTCTTCTTCAAATCAGGAACATGTCTGATGTCACCAAGAGTACGAACTACTCCATCAAACATTATAATGCAAACTGTCCCAATACCTACTATGCATTGTTAGCCATCAAAACCGCATCTTTATGCACAGGCTCGTATGTAGAGAACTAATCCCAGATTAAGTCATGTGGCTTGTCTGACCAGAATCTAAATCTAATTCTCCGTAGCTCTTGAATCAGCATTTTGATGCAAGCTAGAAGTTCTTCATCCAGTTTGATTTGATTCCTGACATGCTTCACGGATTCCAGTTTCTCTCATTGTTTGTTCCCGAATTTCTTCTCCCTATTCTGCAACTTGAAACACTTTTTCTTGATGTGGCCCTAACAGCCCAACCCCTCTGCTAGATTTTAAAAATTAAAATAAAATTTTAACAAAAATTAAGAGTTAAAAAAAAGGCTGGGGAGTCAACTTGGGGTGGGGGGTGCGATTGGGCTGGGCTCACACCCAAAAAACGATCCATATGAGATTTTTTTTTTTTTTTTAATTTTTTTTTTACTAAATGTGCATCTAAATTATATATATTATAAGAATTGGCTTTTTGTATTTTAGAGTTTTATTAATATTATTAAAATCAGATGTGAAAGTTTTTTTTTTTTTTCACAATTTCGAAAAATGGTTTAAATTGATTTAATGACAATTTGGGTTATATCGTTTTAAGCTGGGCGAATAATTGGCGACCCATGAACATTAAAAGCTGAGCCTTACTAGTTAAAAGAACGTGTTTTTTTTAAATAACATTTTCTATTTTCAAATTAATTATCATAGATAATTATTTAAAAATAACTTTACTCGCAAAATTAGTTGAAATAAATTTTATCATTAATATATAATATTTACTTAGAATATAAAATGTACTAATAGTAATAAAATAAAATAAAATAATTAAGGAATATATAATTCAATCAATTAAGTTAAAAATAGTAAAATAAAAATTTTTATTACCAATATTTGTTAGAACAAAAATATTACCATTTAAGAAATATTATAAGAAAAAATTTAATTATAAAAGACAAAATGTTCTGGGAACAACATCAGAGACAGTAGATGGAAATGTTGGAAATGTGGAGGGAATTAGGACATTCTGATGGTGTGTACCCACAGACAGGAGGTCAGTTGACTTCACCGTCGACCGGGTCTAGTAGATGTCGGGTTGCAGACGCCACTTAATCGGGCGGGAGTCTCTTTTTGTCTGGGAGCTCTACCCAAATTACGATTACTGCGTAGGCTAAGAGTTCAAATGTTTTACTCTTATCTATTGTATATTAAAATCTATTTAATTTTAATGCGTAGTAAATATCGGAAAACTCTGAGAAACCACTCCAGACTTTCTTAAATCTAGGATCTCTGGGAAGGCGAGTCCTCGTGCAGCTCCACATTACCTGTAAAATAATATCCCTCGACGGGGTGAGGCGATGCTCGAGTGGTGGAATGTCCTAGTGGGAATTTCTTCTCCACTTACAAGTGCAATCGATGATCAATTAAACATACATTCAGAGCAAATGCATGATTCTACTTGAATGTCTACACTGACCAGCTTCGGATCAGGAGTCCTCACCGACTCTCACACTCCTTTAAGCCTTGTATGAAATTATTGTTTTATTAATTGGACAACCCTCCGATGTATATATATCGATTGGTAGCTCCGATGATTGATATATTATTTGTTTACTGTGAGACTACCTCAGATGAATATCGATTGGGTAAGCTCAGACGATTGATATTTTTTCATTGGGCTACCCCTCACGAATTAATATTTTAGACTACCCTCGAACCATTTCGGAGCTCATCTCATTACTAACTCCTATAGTCTAGGATGTTCAGTGCATATGGAATAAATGTATGCCAATTCAATCTGATATAATTCACATGTAAATATATAAACATGCATATATTTACAAAGCATTAATTCAGCCTTGTCGTATCGTATAAATTCGGCATTTCGCTCAAATTAGCTCCCTTGAAATTTGTATGGTCATACACGAGTAATTTAATTTAAATCACTTTCGACCAAGCGCCGTATTTTAAGAAAATATATTTTTCGGCTTGTTCGAGAACAGTAAAACCACACAGGTCCTTTGTTCTATCAAGACCACCAAATTTAGTCGGTTCACTTGTGAACGTATTCAATAGATTCGACCTCATACACTATCAAGCACATTTTAACACAAATGCAAGCGGAACCCACGTCAGCGTGGGCCGGTCCGTGCGTTCCACATGGGTTTCAAATCGACATCTCGGTTCCAAGCTTTGGAAGCGGAGTCAAACGGCCATTAGGGAGGCCTCGGAGCAAATTTGAAGCATTGTAGAACACTTAAATGGCGTAAAACCCGAGTGAGGAGAAACCCTATACAGGGTTGAGCTCCACTAAATCAGTGCAGCGCTTGAAGCCTCTCCGTGGCGTGGGCGGTTCTCACTTCTTGTCAGAAGGCCAGTAAACGGTCGGATCGTCCGTGTATTTCTAGAGAAGTCGGACCTTCTCTCATTCACAAAACCTCCATTTTCATGCATGAGAAATCCTCCTTTTCACGTTTTTTGGTCTTGGTTTAATGGGGAGAGAGGGTCACTTATCTGCAATACATTTGTCTTAGTGAGGCTTAAATGAATCCTGAAAATCACTGTTATGTCCCCTTCATTTCAGTTTGATGTCGGTACTATCTCGACCGTCCATTTTCATAATTTCTCTACTCACACCACTTATGGCACGTGAGTACGTGTTATATGTGACTTTCGTGGCATCGAATCGATTCTGACTTTTGACCAGCGTGCCTCGTAAAGCGTGCCAACTCATTTGTCTCGGAATTCTACGAGAATTTTACGTGCTAACTAGATTTCGTAAGAGACGGTCCAATGATTACCAATTCGTTTCATCATCGAATCACAGAGAAATAAATTTAATTTTAGCAGAAATAGCAATTTTATAATCGAGATTCTGAATTTTGCGTTTCGAAGTGAAATTTCTCGGGTGCTGATTCTCCCTCGGCAAAGAATTCGTCGAGAAGTGCGGACTATCATAATCACGCACATGCATATGCACTTTGCACTCTACCATGCATGTAAGCAGTCATTTTAAATATTAACGACTATTTCGACACGCCGTCTAAGCCGAAGGGATAGTGGCACCTGCGTCGTCCTACGGCAGCTCCCATTGGACTCCTCCACTCCATAGTCTGCCATAGCACCCTCACCTAGCCTCATGGTCTTGCGTCATAAAACCCAGATCCACGGCTCTCCAAATACATGCGGTCCGCTTCTCGAGGTCCCATCGGTGTAAACGCGATGCATCCCCGATCCACGCGTATTTGGATGCGGAGTATATTCGAACATGGAGACTGAAACACCTCGTGGACACGACATGAGGCGATAACGCTAGCCGTGCGCCAGCGATTTGCTACCTCTGGTATCTCGAAGGTCCGATGAACATCGTGATGGCTTCCAGCAGCTTCTTAGGAACGACCCTCCCTCTTAGGCATCACATGAGAAGGCGTGATCGACCTATCGAGCTCTAAGTCGACGTCGCACATCTGCATAGCTCTTGGCAGAGGCTCACGGCGGTGAAGAGCGCTATCATATCAAGCGCTCACCTTCTCGGAGGTGTCTACAATCATCGGGGCCATTGATGAGCTCTCTCCCACTTCTCAGTCCCATAAAAAAGTGATCTACATGGCCTCCCAATACTGATACGCCTCTGATGCCATGTATACTCGCGATAAATGTTGTTGTAGAGGCGAATTCCACTAGGCCGTCTCCTCCAGTTTTGCCCTTATGATTTCGGGCCATGTTCGTAGCATGTCCTCTAATACACATATAGTCTCGGTGACCATCTGTCTACGAGGGTGGAACAGCCCCCGTACTCATGCGTCCAGTAGTGTGCCCATAGCACAGAAACTCTTCAGTGTGCGAGATAAACCTCGGGTCCACGTAGACCGCCTTGGATGTGGTACCCATGTAGGCCAGGAACTATCTCGAATGTATAGCCAGTTAGAATCTCTCAGGCGAAGAGGTCATCGTGCAGTAGAAAATATCTGCAGGCACCATTGAGCCGGTCCACTATCCGCCCATCTTAGCGTCATGCTTCTGGCTGCGTCCCGTGTGATCGTCCACAGAGTCCATCGTGGCGTGTTCCTGGCCTCACTCGACCACCTCCGATGGTACGAGTAGCCGCAGCGGCCACGGTGCACCGACCTTAACGGTGACATGGCAGGACATCGTGAGCAGAGTCCCCACATGTCTCTCCGTCCCACTCGCGATAATGCGGCGACGGAGATCACGGTACGTCTTCGTGCCACTGGATTCTGGCCGAATCGAGAGCGGTGAAACTCCACGAAGATCTTCTCTCTCAAATCGGTCCAAGCATTTGGGAACCCTTTACCGTCACTATGCTCGAAGACCATCTATATGACGGTCGACCCTCGTCGCCGTGCGGTATGCGGTCCGCATTGGACCATCTGCGCGTCCACGCCCGCGGGACTCAATCCTGCGCAAACGAAAGGCGGTGTAGTCACTAAACTCGAGGTCCCAGGTCTACTTGTTGTCTTTGTAGCCCCAGTGTCCCACAGTCTAGGCATTCGCCACTCAGAAGCTATACTGCGACGCTCTGCGTGACTTAGGCGAGTGCATCGGCCACGCATTTGCCTTACCGGGATGGTAATGCAAAGTGAAGTCATAATCCTCTGGGAACTCATCCATGCAACGTTGCACTCATGGCCCAGGTCATTTGCGTGAAAATATGTGAGACTTTTATGAATTGCAGTACACCTCGAACTCCTCGCCGTATAAGTAGTGGCGCGAATCTTGGCGAAGATTCTGTATGACTCCGTGTCGAGTGTGTGGAGTAGTGCGCTCGTGATTCTTGTTGACGAGAACCATAAGCCTATTACCCTCGGTTTGCATCAAAACACATCCCCGTCGGCCCTCAGGGCATCACAATGCGTGTACCTGTCCCACAATCGGAACTGCTCCAGAGATGGGAGGTAGAAGTAAGTCTCCTCTTGACTCTGGAATGCCTCCTCGCGTCGATCATCGGCTCAGACTTGACCTCCTTAAGATCCAGCCTAGTCATAGGTGCTCTTGATACGGAGAAATCCTCGATGGATCTCCTGTAATCACCCGGTAATCAGAAACTACGTATCTCGAGGGTGACCCGGCCTCTCGACTCATATTTGCACCGACCTTCCTGCAGGTCGATACTCTGATGCGACGCCACGTGTCCCACGAAGCCTCACCTCGGTAAGCGAGAACTCGCACTTATTGAACTTGGCGTACAGCTAATGGTCTCTTAACAACTGTAAAACGATCCTTAAGTGATACTCCTTGCTCCCCACTCGGCGGGTAGATGAGATGTCGTCGAGAACTACGACAAAGGCGAGTCTAAATAGGGTTGGAATATCCCTGTGTGAGATCCGTGAATCTTTACTGAGCGCGTCGTTAATCAGAAGAGCATCATCGTAAACTCAAAGTGCCCATACTTGCATCCTAATCTTGTCTTAGGGATATACGTATCCTAACCCTCGGTGATGGTAACGGTCACGAAGGTCATCTTGGGGTAGACTCGCGCTCCTCTCAATGATCGAACGAATCGTCGATCCTCGGTAATGGGTCACAGATTCTTGATCGTAACCGGTTATTTGTCACGTAGTCGATGCCGCGATCGAAGGGTCTTGTCCTTCTTCTTTGCAAATAGAGCCCGGGCGCCCCATGGTGAAGTGCTTTCGGTCCCAATGAACCCCTTGTCCCGATAGCTCTTGTAGGCGGACTCACAGTTTCTGCTGACTCAAGCTGGTGCCATCATGCGGTCGTAGAGATGGGTGAAGTACCGAGGGTGTATGACTGATCTGAAGTCTCGACCTTATGTAGGTAGTCGGGAGTAGCTCATCTGGAAAAACATCGGCATATTCACAAACCACTCGAGGTAGATCCACAAGTGCGGTCTCACCTCGTCACCACAGGAGTAAGGCTCTTCTTGACCATTAAGCGTTCTACGACACACCTTATTTCATTATCTTGTGTAGGCCCGAAATGTCATGCTGTCCCCCTGAGAGCCTACAGTGTCCTACGTGTGGCGGTAACCCTCTGCGCTCCTGATCGATGCGACCACGTGGGTACAATCGACGATCCATCCTAGGATGACATCGAGACTACGACATGTCCGTTATCTCACATGTCCACTGGTAAGTAGAGTCCCAGGATCTCGACTCATGACCTCGACATATCCATTCCTATTCTAAGCCCCTAATCCTAGGGAGGACTCACTACAAAGGCTCCTCTGGGTCTCAACCTCTAAGCCCATTTCCCGATCCTGGCCCGATGCGTGATGAATGAATGCGAAGCACTTGAATCAAATAGCCTCTAGCCCGTAGGCGAGATGTAACGTGCCTTGTATAGCGGGCGGTCTGGCGGCTCGGCTGCGGTGTGACGGCGTAGACCACGCCCACTGAGGACCCCTTGATGTCCACTGCTGTGGGCCTCGTTCTCTGCCTCTGCCAGTACTCTGCGGCCCCTCTCGGGCTGCTTTGTGAAATATATGAGATTGCCGGAGTGTGGCTCCGGCTGAGGCCCGGCCTCTGCGCTGTGCAGTCTTGTGGAGGAGCATCTTGTATCTCTCTGTCACCTTTCTTGGCCCGGGGTGTGATGCCCCCGAGCCACTGCGGGATCCACACACATCTCTTCCAGAGCGATCGTCCTCACTGCAATGTCGACTGGCGAAGCGATGGTAGCACCATCATCATGACTACTTGACTCTCATCATCTGCTTGATAGCAACTCTCATACATCCTTGGCGTATGGTAGTGACTCACGAGATCCTCATGAGCCCAGAGGCTCTCTGCCTTTTCCTGACGGAAAGGCCCGTCCTTCCTCTTACCACTTAACACTCGCATCCAGGGTGCTCAGAACATCTGTATCTCTCTCTCTCTATGGTCGAGTGTCCCGACCATGGAATCCATATCCGTGGCGAAGTCCTACGATCGGCGAATGGACAACTTGATTAATTCTCGAATCTCACTTCACGCGCGAGATCGGTGTGGCGTAATCGTCAATGATCGAGACGACTCGTAGTCCCCCAGCCCGTAGTTCATCAGTCCTTAGCCTCGCCTTGACTCACAGGAACTCTAACCTTACGCCTCATGATCTACGGAAAATACCCGTGACGACTCACGAAACTCTTGCCCATTATCATGTAACTTGATCTCTGAAGTGCAACGTCTATTTTCAGACTCGCCCTACAAGTGGAATCTGTTAACACGATCCTGATCGTATCGGGTGATCTCCGCAGCCTCGATACATTCTCGATCTGCATAAACCCGATGGTCCCGCGCCGCCGGATCCTCCCCATATGAATGTAGGAGGGTGATGTTACAAACCTCTGGAGGTTACTGGGGCCTTCGACTACTCTTCTGTTGGCTTTGTGTGATAGCGTAATGACTACCTACGATCTCGTGAGGCATGCGATCAAATACGGGCGGTGGTCGAATGTCGGTGGTGCACGACCCCGATTGCCCGTGGGCGTCCTCTGCGTCCTCGTCACTACGCAGCCATCTACCGCGATCAACATGGCGGTTAAGTCTCGTCTGATTATCTACAGGCATAAACACGGCCCTAGGAACACCAATCATACACGTAAATCAGTGTATACACACATTATCCTTGCATTTTCGAATTAATGCAAGGCGATTAATTGCATTTAAAATATTGTTTTCAACAAAAATTTATTTTGAAAATTTCAAATTTTTTTTTGAAAATTTTATTTTTTGAAAATTTTATCTAATTCTGAGTCTAAATTCAATAGTATCTCTAAGACATAAACCACTGACCTCGAGATACTATTCACACACCAGGAAAAATTTTCACCCACGTCGATGCATTTACCAAGTAATCTGTTATGATATCATATATTAAATCACCCCCCCGAAAATTTTAAAATTTTTGTCTTTCTTTTTTTAACCACGTGAGCGGTGCTCTATGAACATTGTCCATGAGCGGTGTCAAAGCGATGACCACTAAGCGATTACGCGTATCAAAGCGGGTTGGGTGCCTTTGTGCGCGCACCGGAGTGGTCGTGGAAGCGCAGCTGCGCGGCGATGCCCGGTCGTGGGGCGCGTGCGGCGCGCGATAAGGCTGGTGTAGCGCATCGTGGCGGCTGGCGTCTTGTAGTCGTCGCGCGCCAGCGCCCGGTCGTGGCGCGTAATGCCGACCTCCTTCCCTTGCTGAAGTCCCGGGCCGGATCAGCGACATCGTTCAGTCGCGACCTCACGAAGCTAGCCGTGTCAGCGACATCAAATTGGTGTCGCGACCTGCACCACCGAGAGCTTGATCGGTCGCGACCTCGGTAGTTCACGACAACAGCTAGCGCCCACCTGCGCCCGTAATGCGACGTAAATTGATGTCGCGAAGCGTCAAACCTAACTATTACTTTGCCACCCGTATGCGACCTTGCGATGATGTAGCGACCTCGAAGCTAGCAGCCCGCACTTTGCCACCCGTATAGCGACCGCCGAAGATGATCATCGCGACCTCTGGCTGACGAGCGGTGCGGCGTCAATCCCATGTCGCGACCTCCCTTCTGCCCAACCAAAGCGGCCGATGACCTCGAAAGATGGGGGTCGCGAAATGGAGTTTCCGCATGGGTAGCGAATCGGTCGCGACATCAAATTGATGTCGCGACGTAAGTGATATCGCGACATGAATGTCGATGCCCCCTTGCGACACAGCGGGTGCGAGCTTGAGACCTCTTGGAGTCCGGCCAGATCACGGCGCCACTTCTGATCGCGACCTCACGCTCGGCGAGCAGTCGCGACCTCCATTGATGTCGCGACCTCAAATAGGTCCTAACCTGAAAAGACCTCTTTTTTTTTTCTCTAGTAGCCTTTTTTCCTGCTACTCCTTAGCTCTCATAGCCTAAAAAAGTCTGCTCCTAAGATGCAGTAGCTTGAACACTGCTATTTACCCACTTCAAAATTTCTAGAATTTAATTACAACTCTTTCCCTTGTGCGAAAATTGGAATCATTTTCCAGAATTTCACAAAACCCATTCTATTCATGTTCGAAGCCGTCTGACACGGGGGGTCCGGTGATACCGTCGACCTCGGAATCTGGTAGATGTCGGGTTGCAGGCCTTCGCCGAGTCGAGCGGAGTCTCGGCTGTACGGGGCTCTGCAAATTACGATACTGCGTAGAGCACATCCCCGGCGGTCGATATAATCCGCGAGATCTGAATGGATAAAGCGGCCTCCTTAGGCCCGTCTTCTGATATCAGTAAAAACATACCAACAATGAATCACTATCTAATAGTTCTAAGAGTTCAAATGTTTTACTCTTGCTCTGACATATATTAAAATACACGAATTTTAATACATGTAAATATCGAAGAACCACCAGCCACACTCGGGCTTTCTTACAAATCTAGGTCTGGGACGGCGAGTCCCTCGTCTGGCTCCCTGTACGTAAAATAATATCCCTCGGCAGGTGAGGCGTGCTCGATGGTGGAATCGCTAATTGGGCTACTCTCCACCTAAGTGCAATGCAATGATCCAAATTAAACATATTCGGCGAATGCGCCCAGTTCTCTGCTTGAATGTCTACATGACTTGACTCGGATCAGAGTCCTCGGAAGCTCTCACATAAGCCTTGTGAGAATTATTGTTTTATTAGTGGACAACCCTCCGATGTATATATCAATTGGGCGCTCAGGCGATTGATATATTATTTGTTTGTGGACTACCCTCCCAGATGAATATCAATTGGGCCTCTCAGACGATTGATATTTTCATTTGGACTATCCCTCTGAATTAATATTTTAGACTACCTCGAACCATTTCTCTAAGACTCATCTCATGCACTAGCTCTATAGTCCTAGGATGTTCGATTAACATATGAATCACATGTATGCCAATTCCAATACGAGTATAATTCACGTGCAAATATATAAACATGCATATATTTACAAAACATTCGATTCACACAATCATGTCATATAAATTCCACATTCCACCTGAAATTAGCTCCCTTGAAATTTATTAATTAAATCTGTGATAATTTAATTTAAATCGACCGACCAAACACATATTTTCACAAAAATATATTTTCGTGACCCTTTGTTTCGAGAGCAGTAAAACCACTGAGTCCTTTGTTCTATCAAGACCTGATTGCTCCCGGTTCACTTTGTGAACCGTATTTCACGGCGATTAGGCCTGCATTACACCTTGAAAGCACATTTTAACACAAATGCACAAACTAGGAACCCACATCAGGTGGGCCCAGTCACGAGATTTGTGTCCACATAAGGTTTCAAATCCAACATCTCGGTTCCGAGCAGGCCGTCGAAACTTCAGCAGATTGAGGCCTCAGCCAGAAGCAAAGGCGTTGTAGAGCAGCCCAAATAGCGTAAAACCCAAGTAGGGAGAAACCCCTACCTCTAGGAATTTGAGAAGCTCCTAATCCCAGGTACCGCGAAGCCCTCTCAGGTGTAGAGCGGTTCTCCTTCTTGTCAGAAGGCGCGGACGGTGGATCGTCCCTACGTATTTCTAGAGAGAAGTCAGACCTTCTCTCACTACAAAACCTCCATTTTTCCTTCTATAAGAAATCCTCCCCTTTCACGTTTTTTGGTCTTGGTTTAATGAAGGAGAGAGGTCCTATACACTATTTTGTCTTCTAGTGACTTAAACAAATCACCAAAATACAATATGTCTTTCATTTCCCGGTTGATATTCGACCTATCTACGACCGTCCATTTCATAATTTCTCTACTCCCGCACCACTTATGGCGTAATAATTACGTGTTATATGTGACTTCGATACCGCGCCGAAGAAATCGATTCTGACACGACGAAGTAATACCTGTTAAGCGTGCCAACCATTTGTCTAAATTCTCACGAAATTTTACGTCTTGCTTAGATTTGGCGAGGGCGGATCAACGATTACAATTCGTTTCATCATCAGAATCTGAAATAAATTTCGGTTTTACTTTAGAAATAACAATTTTGTAATCAAGATTACCATTTTGCCCTTTTTCGAGAGAATTGGAATTTCGGGTCTTCTGATAATAGATGTCAAAGAGAAAAAGACATTTTATATTACTTAGGAGAAAGAAATAAAGATGAAGATTTAGAAAGTATCCTAAGCTTTGATAGGTAAGTAATTAGTGTTTATAGCGAAAATGATAACGATTAAATCGAGGAAAGTGATATAGAATGAGTAAAGAAATAATTGTGGAAGAAGATGACATTTCTTAATTTGAAGTCATTAGTGCTAAGGAGATGAAGGATATAGAATGAAAAGCACTTTGATAATGAAAATTACAGAAAATCCGAATCTAAACTTTGATCTAAAGCCCGGAGACGGTTTATTAAGCTACTTAAATAAAAAGATATATGCATAGGAAATACACAATCCATGAATACCAAAAAATGAAAAGTATAACAATTAATAAGCTAAAGGAAATATTAAGATTAATTTCTTGTAAAAACTATAAATGAAACCTTAAGTAAGATAAAAAATGACAAAATAAGAGACAAAATAAAGTATGTATACTTAGCAGGAGTACAAATAATAATAAAATCTGTAAGACTCGAGAAATTCCAATTTCTGGAAAAAGGGCAAAATGGTAATCTTGATTACAAAATTGTTATTTCGGTTAAAAATCCGAAATTTATTCTCTAGATCTTGGATGTGAAGCGGATTGCAGATTGGAATAGTCTCGCGAGAAATCTAGCTATACGTAAAATTTTGTAGAATTAGAACGGTCGGGCTGGCACGTTCTACGAGGAACATCGCGGTTGGATGCGAAGTAAATCGATTTGTCTGACAGTCACATATAACACGTACTCACGTGCCATAAGTGGTGTGAGTAGAAATTATGAAATGGATGGTCGAGATAGTCATAGAATATCAAATCCCCAGGAAATGAAGGAGGACATAATGATTATTTTGTGATTTGTTTTAAGTCATTTCAGAAGACAAAATAGTGTATAGGACCTCTCACGCTTCATTAATAGGAAGTAAAAAAAAGCGTGAAGGGAGGATTTCTTACAGAAGGAAAAATGGAGGTTTGTAGTGAAGGTCGACTTCTCTGCAGAAATGAGACCGATCCACCGTCGGCGGTCTTCGGAATGAAAGGAGAAGCTGGCTGCGCGGAAGACCGCATTAGTGCCGGTTAGGGGAGTTTCCTCAAACTCGAGAGGTAGAGTTTCTCCCACTTGGGTTTCTGCAGCTTTATTTAGAGTGTTCTACAATGCTTCGGTTTGTAGGGCCTTGAATGGCCGTTTGATCGGTTCAAGCTTGGAGCCGGGGATGTTCAGATTTTTGAAACCCATGTGGACAGTCAGTGATGGTGTCCACGAAATTTGATAATGGAGTTCATAGTTTGTGCATTTGTGTGAAAATGTGTGCTTTGATGTGTATGAGGCCGGAATCGGCCGAGAAATCTGAGTTCTAAAGTGAAGCGAATGCAGTGTGTCTTGATAGGAGCAGTAACCTAGGGTTTTACTTTTCCTGAAACAGTGGTCACAAAAATATATTTTTGTGAAAATATGTGTTTAATTAATTGATTTAAATTAAATTACTGGAGTGTATGATCATTAACTTGAGGAGTTAATTTTAGGGTGAAATGTGAAATTTGCATGACATGATTGTAATGAATTGAATGTTTTGTAAATATATACATGTTTATATATTCCCATGTGAATTAAATTGTATTAGGTGGCGTGCATTCATTCCATATGCCTTGGAACATCCTAAGAATTTATAGGAGTTAGTGCATGAGATGAGTCTAGAAAATGGTTCGGAGGGTAGTCTAAAATATTAATTATCGGAGGTGAGTAGAGATGAAGAATATCGATCGTCGGAGAGGCGATTGATATTCATCGGAGGTGAATCCATGAGCAAATAATATATCGGTAAGTCGGATATTGATTGATATATATACATCGGAGGTTGTCTACTAATAAAACGGTAATTCTCATACAAGGCTTAGGCGAGTGTGAGAGAGTAGGTGAGACTCGGGATCCCCAGGTTTGGTCATGTAGGCGTTAGTGGGATCATCCATTTAGCCCGAATGTATGTTTATTTTGGATCATTGCATTGCACTTAGGTGGAGTAGCCCACTTAGGGCGATTCCACTATTGACGTCGACTCACGCAATGGGGATATTGTTTCTGGTCACCGGGGGGGCGTGCGAAGGACGTCTAAATCACTGAGGGCCGAATTTAGAAGAAAGTCGAGATGTGGCTTTGAGGTTCTTATGATATTTACATGTATTAAAATTAGTGTATTTTAATATATGTTGTATAAGTAAAACATTGAATCTTAAGAACTATTAAATATAGTGGATTCATAGTTGGCATGTTTTTATGGATATTGAGTATGGGCGAGTAGTTTTTATCCGTATTTGTATCTTTGTGATTATGTTGGGCTGCCAGGACGGGTTTCATGCGAGTCTTGTAATTGGGTAGAGCTCCCGCGTCTGAAGGAGACTGCGCCGATGTGAGGTGAGGCGTCGGGTAACCGACGTGCGTGGAAGTATTCGCGAGGTTGTGGTAGTCGACGGATCACCGAAGATGGGGGCGTCGCTAAATCGTTATTCGCGAAATTTAAATACTGATAGTCTTAAGCTTACATGATAAAGTAATAGAAACACATAGAAGCCATAGGTAGTATCAAGGCCCGATTTGGAAACATACAAGGTAATGTTTACATGTTACCCGAAATATAACATTAATTTAGAGGCAAAAAGTTTTGATAACAGTCTAAGTTTATATTTCAAATTTTAAGAAATGATTTTATGAAAGAAGGAAATAATGTAATGACAATGCATTATAGTGCTTTATATACACTATCAAACTCAATTATGGAAGAATTTACGAAACAAGGAAAGCCTTTATAAAAATTAGTGATGAATGTAGAAGTGCGAAATAATAGAACCCTGGATTAGATAGAATAGAATGCACCAATTACATTTTAAGTCTTGAAGATGATATTCCCGAAGAAAATAGTATACAAAGAATTGATTTACCCAGATTTAGGGGAAATTCCTTGATAGGAAATAGTAGTAGAAATAGTACAAGCAGAAGAAGTTTTTGAAGAATAAGAGAAGAAGTACATTCATCTTTCCTAATAAAAGGAAATTATTACAATGGAGAAAGAGAAGTTGAAGAAACCAAAATTTAATAGATCTGAGCCGGTATAATCATATCGGTAGATAAGTGTGAAATGATGGAACTATAACAAGTCCCGTATATACACAAAAATTATGATGGTCGAACATTAGAATGCAATTTAAAGGTAGAAATACACATAAGATTACAAGGAATATCCTTTTTAGTAAATGCTATAAAGATAACGAATGCAAGGAAATGGACATTATGATATTCTCTTAGGAAAATGGCTTCACGAGGTGATAGATTAGATAATTATAAAATCATGAAAAGGAATAGAAATACACAATGAAGACATATGTATTTTTCTAGAAAGACAAAAATGAAGGAAATCACATTCCCTACCATGGTATTTATAATAGTTAAAATTCTAGAAACTAAGTTATATACATGTGGATTGATAGATCTGGGATCGGAAATACTTGATATTCAAAGCTTTTGTTAAAGAATGGGAAAATACTAAAATCTCCATAAAAGGTGTGACTGGCGAAAAAGAAAAAATTACAAAACAGAAAGAAAATATAGAAATAATGATTCAAAATAAAATCGTAAAAATAGGAAAGGTCTATCAATACAACAACATAGCATGTGACATTATATTAGGAAATGACTTTTTACAACAATTCTCAATATATCAACAAACAATTTATACTATTATACTAAAAACACCTTGTGATCATTGGATAAGAGTACCAAGAATACTAAAACCTTTTAAGATAAATTATGATAAAAGCGAGAAAATGGAGAGCAGGAAAAAATAAATGCATCATAACCTATAAAATAACAGTCAAGATGCATGTAAAAAGTTAAAGAAAATTTTAGTAATAACCCTTTGAAATCTTGGGAAAGGCCAATCTAATAAATTAGAAATGATAGATCCGGATAAGGTCATTAGAGTTAGACCCATGATATATTCTCAAGATGATATAGAGGACTTTAAAATACAGATTAATGAATTAATACAATTAAATTTGATAAGGGAAAGCAAAAGTCCACATAGTAGCCCTGCCTTTATGGTTAGAAAACATAGCGAAATAAAAAGGGGAAAAGCAAGAATGGTAATAAATTACAAAGAAGTAAATAAGAATACAAAATTTGATGGATACTATATCCCAAATAAGGAAATATTAATAAATCTGGCAAGAGGAAAAAAAATTATTACGAGTAAGTTTGATTTGCAAGTCGGGATTTTGAGCGGAGATAAAAATGGATAATAATAGTATACCTATTCTGGCCTTTACTTTGGGAGTCATTATGAATGGATAGTAATGCCTTTTGGATTGAAAAAATGCTCTCAAGTTTTCCAAAGAAAAATGGATAAAATATTCTGATTATTCCTCCTTCCATAATAGTTTATATTGTTGACATATTTAATACGTTACGATAATGAAAGGATCATGAAAAACATTTTAAGATATTTTTATAACACTACGTAAAGACCATGGTATAATTCTGAGAAAAGAAAGTTGAAATCAAGAAAAGAAATAGAATTTCTAGGAATGATTATAGATTACAAGGAATAAAATTACAATCACATATGTTGAGAAAAATAAAGATTTCCTGATGAATTTGAACTGAAATGATACAAAAATTCTTAGGATGTTTAAACTACTCCTCGATTTTACATAAAGATTTAGCTAAAGAAAGACAGGAATTACAAAATTGTTAACTAAGAGAAAAACCAAACGAGGATGGAATGAAATATGCCATGATAGTTAAAAGATTAAAATATATGTTCAAATTTGCCTAAATTAAAGATTGCCTAATAGAAATGACAATTTAATAATACAAGCAGATCTTGAGATAAATATTGGCGTATTTTGAACTTGGACCTAGGAAATATGTCGATATACAAGTGGAACCTTTAATAATAATCAAATTAATTATGATATCAATGAAAAAGAATTACTTGCAATAATAAAAGGAATCAATAAATTTGAAATATTCTTATTACCTAAACCTTTTATCATAGAAACTGATAATACTTAAGTTGCAGGATTTATAAAAAATAACATAGGAAAAGGAGTACAAGCTAGAAGGTTATCTAGATGGCAAACTCTTCTTAGTTATTATAATTTTAAAATTGTTCATATAAAAGGTGCGACAGATTTTCTTGCGGACTTTGAGCGGGAATGTTGAATAACATGGAAGAATGCGAGAAATTGCCACTTAGACTGTGGTAGGAAGGGATGAATATGATTTCGGAAGAGTGATGATCTTATTTCAATTGAAGAAAAAATTATAAATTTACAAAAAGACATAAATGATATAAGATCTAAATCATATATTTCCCAAAATATCCTTGAAAAATGTTTTGAAAGATTGGGTGAAATAATAGTGAGGTCAGAAGATGTTTCCTCAGCCTCTTCGGAGACTAAAAACATCAAAAAGGTAGGCTTGGATATGCCGTCCCATTTGGGAAGCCGACGACGACAGCTGGCGATAACATAAGGACGGAGATATATCCTTGCTTAAAGCGAAAATATCTCAAAGGTTCTCGGGATATGCCTATCCTCCAAAAAGGATAAAAGCACGAATAATAACGGTCTTGCGAAAGACAAAAATATCACCAGTGGAGATACTTGAGTCCCTCGAAGAGACGAGCTCCTCTCAAAGAAAGTTAGATGATATCCTCTTTTTCGGAAAAAACAGAAAATATAAATACATCTTCATTCATCTTGTCTGACATAGAGAGAAAGTATTTGACTTTCTCCGAATTCATTTATACCAATCCTAATGGTGATGGGTATTACCAGACTTCCATTAGTCACATCTACCCGAGGATAATAATCCGCAAAGAGCCAGACCCTCGTTCATTGAAAGATGCCATGGACTTGATTTTGTTGTAGAATCTATTTGAGTCGAATTGTGAAGAAATACTACGTAACCTCTCGAACTGATTATGCAAAGCAGTGGTCATCAAAGTTTTATATAAAATTCTTCACTATTAGTCAGGAATATAGTAGAAGACATTGGGGGTGTGCCCTGAAGCCTATCATCTAAATAACCATAAATAGCGAGTGAAGAATGCAGATTCGGATAAATGAAATCAAACCCAAGCGGGGATATTATAGCAGGCAATGGACAAAAACAAGAGGAGCAGGGATAAAGCGGTGCTTGGTGAGATAGCTGATTTGAAGAAAAAGAATTGCTTTCAGTCCTTTGCTTGTGACAAATAAGCTGGATGATAGTCTTAGGTGATGGGAGCGGGAAGGGCGGAAGAATGATATGAGATAAGATTCTTAAGTGGAGTAAGTGTTGTTGCCATTGAATGACAAAAATGAAGCAATAAAATTCATGAAAAGACAGTGGCCAGTGAAGAATTTGGATAGCCCTTGGGAAAAGATTTAATCCCAATGAGTCGAGTGGCTGACGGGACATATGCCTTGCTATAAAAGTAAATGAAGTCGAGTGTAATGACAAGCTAAGTGGCCCAGTGCGGCTGATAAATGCCAACCACTATAATTGTAACCCATTCTTCAATGACATATGAAGATGCTCAAATTTCCATCATGACAAGACCATAGAAGAAAAGAAGAAGCTAAAGGAGATAAGGAAGCTGACAGACGGTGCTTAAAATTTCAACATGACAAGACCTTAGAAGAAAAAGAAGAGAAAAATGATGACAAAAATGACAGACAAGCAGCGGAATATCAGGAGAACCATGACGCGTATGATAAGAAGATAACGAAGAATCTGCTAACAGTAAATGATCTCCTTTATAAATACATAAGAATTCACATTGTAAAAATCATCAGAAAGCATCCATAATTTTTCTTTGTATCCAAAAAAGTTTGGAATGGAGTGCTAAGCTTTCCTTAGAGAAGCTTATATGTAAGATAGGAGAGTGTTTTCAATGAAATAAAAATCTGAAAATTTCCTCAGATATTTTTATGTGTGTCGATCTATACAGTGAGTGTCTTTGATACTGACTTGTCGATCTGTGGCTTGAGGAGGCGCGTTAGGGAAGGAGGGATTATTGTGTCTGGTGGTAAGATCTGAAGATCCACTGGATTCTTGCATATAACAGTGTGGCGGGAGATTGAGGTTTATTTTTATTATTTTAAAACTCTTATGCATATAAGTGATAGCGCATTAAGTTCATCAATTTACGATAATTTTGTGTGTTATGTTCTTCTCTCTATTGAGTTTTATAGAGCCTACATCTAATGGTATTAGAGCCCTAGGTTCAAATAAAAAATGATAGGATAAAAAACTAGGATAATAATGCTGAAATTTCTTTTATTTAAAGAAATAGGAATAACAAAATTCAAAGACTTTAAGAAAATAATATTATTTTTATTTAAGAGATAAAAAATAAGAATAAATTATCCCAAAATGACCAGGAAGATAATATTGAAGTTTATGACTTGAGAACAAGTTTGATACAGAATCTTGGTTTAATGGGGGAATGTTTATCTGAAATAAGGTGCGAGTGCTAACATGATCTGTGATAGATTTAGCGATATTAAGAAGAATAGGAGAAGAAATTTAAGCGAAATTACAAAAAGGGTTATAAATCTAACACAAAATTGAATATCATATTGAAGAATTCTATGATTGCCAAGAATTTGATAGAACGATCAGATTGTTAACCAATATAAAATTATTTTTAGAAAATTTAGGATAAAATCATTTAAAATAAATAGTAAAAAACAAATAGTAATAATAAATGCAAATAGTAACCAAATAGTAAAAACTAATAATAATAAAGAAAAGTCAAAATGTTGTGAATCAAAAGAACGTGTGAATTTAAGCTTATTGATAGAAATCCATAACAAAATAATCGCAAGCAATAAAAATTTCAAGATTAATTGATACTTTGAAAAAATTAAATTGTAGAAGATAATAAGCTATAAATGATGATTATGATCTAATGACATAGTATTAATAGAAGCCTTAACCTATTACAAGTGGAATTCTTAACATATAATTGGATATTAAAAACAATATGTATATATAAACCTCGAAATATCTCGAAAAAGTCAATGACAATACAATTAGATCTCCCCGGGGAAATGAAAGAAAAAAAATACTAATCAAAGCAAAATCGAAAATTTAAGGACGAAAAATATATTTTAATATGAGCAGAAATTCCAAATTATGGAATAAAGGGGCAAATAAACAATTTAAGATTACAAAGTGAAAATTTAAGCTAAAAATCAAGTAATTTATTCTCTAGATCTCAAATGATGAAGCAGTTTCAGTTGGAATAGATCTCGAAAAATCTAGTTAGCACGTAAAATTTACGTGTATTAGAAACCGGTCGAGTTGGCAGTTTTCGAGGCGTCGCCGTTTCGGGTCTTGGTAAAACGATTTTCGACTGACGAAAGTCACATATAACAAATACTCATGTCTGCCATAAGTGGTATGGGTGAAATGATGGCAATGGGCGAGAGATAGTCTTTTGGGCATGACAAAGCAGGGAAAAGAAGGACATAGTGGTCATTTTTTAAAATTTAAATGTTTCAATAAAACAAATGACTACAAGTTCATCTTCCTCAAATTGACTACAAAGGAGAGAAAAAAAAAAAGCAGGATTGGCGGGAGTAAAGGCCCAGAGAGAACTGAAAATGGTGATTTTTAGAGATAATGCCACTGATCTCTCTGCGACTATGGGGAGTCAATAATGGCGGTGGACGAGGAGGCTGGCTCTCACGCAGGAGAGGGGCCGGCGTGGGGTGCCGGATTTAGGGGTTTCCTCGAGCTCAGAGAGGTGGGGTTTCTCCTACTTGGGTTTTACACTTTATTTAAGTGTTTTTCAATGTTTGGGCGGTTTGAGCGTCAAGGGCCGTTTGATCGGTCCCAAAAAACTTGGGGCCAGAATTGTTGAAATTTTTTGAATTTTTGTTAAGTGACGTCGAGAGTAGTAACTGACACACACAGTAACAGTATCACGATAAAATATGTGATCCAAATGCTGAAAAGGTGTCAAGAATGACCCCAGTAAATTACGGGTTCACTAAGTGAGGCAAATGATTTCATGTTTTTGGGGAATGGCTTAGTAAGAGGTTTTAACTATTAAATAGTGTTCTAAAAATACTATTTTGTGAAAATATGTGTTTAATTACGTGATTAATTAAATTGCTCGTGTTTGATCATTAACCCAGTAGGCTAATTTTTTGGTGCTTGTCAGTAGAATTATGACATGATTATTTGGGTGAGTTATTTTTGTAAATATATGTCATGTTTGTATGTTTCTTATGTAAGTTAAACTGCATATTGGGATTGGCATAATGACTCTATCTGCAGATTTTCTGGGATCTCAAGAATGAAAGGTAGTGAGATGGAGTCTGCAAACTTGATTCAGGAGGGTTTGTGCAAAATATTCAGTGTCGGAGGAGTGATCCAGCGACAAACAGTAATATCTATTATTCAGACTATTTGATTGGGTATAACGCCCATCGGGGTGGGTCACGACAGTATCAATGGTAGGACTGCGATTCGATATATATCGGAAAGTTGTCCTGAGCTAACAAAAACCCACCACAAAATTTTCAGCTCATAGGAGCTTGGCGGTGTTCCGAGAAGTGGGTGAAAGGACTCGGGATGCGGTGGTCATGTAAGAAGAAGGCAGTTCCACGCGTGCAGGATCATGCATTTACTGGCGAATCTTGTGTTTAAATCCAGGAACGTTGCGTTGCGCTGGAGTGGAGAAGTAACCCGCCGACGGTTCACTAATGAGCATTAGCTCACCTGTCCGGGGATCATGTTTTCAGTCTCAGGGGAGGCATCTATGCGAGAAGTGGGGCCTGATTCTGAAGTAGAGTTACAGAAAAAAGAAAGGCTGAGATATGGCTTTGGTGGTTTTTGATTACTGTTGAACTCCCAAGTTTAATATATGTATTGTTTAGAAGTAAATATTGTAACTCTTTTCTTTAACTAACGAGATATTTAGTTGGATTCATAGTTTGGTGTGCATCATTCGATATTGTTTATGGGGCTGAGAGTAAAGTGACGTGGATCTATATTAGCGGTGGACTATATTACCTTTGTTTAGACAGGGTTATCAGTTTGAGTGAAATTTTGTGTTTTGGGTGAGCTCACAATTTGGGGAGATACGATTTTACAGTCAGAAAATATTAGTTATACACGTTCGAGTAATTAAAGGTTGATGGATGAGTAATGGAGCCTGAGATGAATCTGACCAGTGTCAGATACGGGTAATCTGAAATTGTTTCCGGGCTGGGTTTTGATTATCATCTGCATTGGATGGGTTGGGTGAAAATGTGTGATATAATGACATTATGGTGAGTGACCAGAGCGTGTGATAAAACATCTTGCCGGAGTGTTGTTGTTGACTGTCGATTGCGCAAGTGGATAAACTTGGATAAAGTGTGTCTGTTTGATCTGTGTTTGTTGTGATTGAGTAAATGTTGTTAATGATCATGTGAAAGAGATTGTGCTCGTATTGATTGTTATCGTAATTTATTGAGCTGATGTTGATAACCCAGTGATCATAGTTGGTGATGTTTTCCACGAATATCTGTTGATTTGATGAGATAAAACAGAAAATGAAAAAATTGATAAGACTCAGTTTTCCCCATTAACTTGTTTTGGAAGTATTGAAAAAAAATAAAAAATTGATAAAATCATTTTTCTAAGGTTTTTATGATGAGCTTCATGAAACAGAAAAATAATTGCATGTAATTGTTCCCAGTTATCTTGAGGATGAAAAAAAGAATTGAAAAGTGCTTTAGTGTTGAAGAAAGAATGAATTTCTTATAGTTCATGCATTCTATAAAACAGTTTATGTGTTCTTGAGGGTTTGAAGTGTATTGTGACTTAAAGCTGACTGGTTTGGTGGGGTTAGGCAAGGCATAGTAGTTGCAAGACCTGAAAATAGTACATTCTGATAAGGTAAAGAATTTGGAGCCATTTGGAGAAAAAAAGATTATATGTATTCTGATATGTGTTGTTATATTCAAACATAGAGTCTGAAATTGGCAAGGATTCTGTCATGATACATGAGTGTATAGTGAGAAGGCAGGCTAGCAGGAAAGGATATTTGGAGAAGATCTTCTATGTGAAGAGGAGTAGGTTCATTGAGTTCTGACTCTTGAAATAACATGAGGTGTAATTGTGATGAGAATGAAGTAGGCTTGGCAGGAGCATGCAACATTTTTGTCTGGAACATGATAACATGGGCATCTGTGACTGGCGGCCGAGGGCATCACTGGTAGGCCGCCATGGGACATCCCTGGAGGGTATGGAGACATGGCATCGCAGTGGGCCGCCATGGGTGTGTATCAATGCTCGCGGGACGTGACGTCAGCGGGCATGTGGCCCAGACATCTGGGGGACTCGCCGGAGCCTGTCAGCCTGGGCTGTGTTTGTTGCTGCATAAGTGGTGGCTGGAAGCGTCTGATCAGACTAGTGTGTGGTGAGCTGAGGTGGGCTGGGACACACCTGTGGAGCTTCGTTGGCATTTAATGATGACCAGCTATATCGGCTTGCGGCCGGGCGCGCGGCGCAGCCGCATCTCGATTTGAGTTTGGTTTGGTGCTGTTCGATTTTGGACGATGCGTTGCTGAGGTCACTAATGGAGCTGGCGTTTGGTGCTAAAGATTTTACGAAATTACGCACGAGAATTCGTGAGAATGAATAAGAATCATTAAGATGACGGTACACAAAACGTAAATTGCTCAGAAGATGAAATTTTGCGTTGAGTAAATGTTTTGAATCTGCGCTGGTGTTACGCCTTGGGACATTAAATGTAAGGACAAACCTACGCCCGCCACCTTGAATTTATGTGTACGAGTGTCTCGAGGGCGTGTTTAGTGCGCAGCTAGGGGTCTTTGAATTGGGGAAGTGAGGCGTTGCCATTTGTTGTGGGTGATGGCTAGACGAGGACGAAAGACGTGGAGGGCGTCACAGGGTGTGATGGAGCACACCGGGTGTGTTGATCAGCCAGAGCTTATCATGAGAGCATGGGAGTATTATGAGTATATTTCATTGTGCTGTTTTGGTGGGTGAAGGCAGAGCTAATGTTTATACGGGAAGGGTTAGAGCGCGTAATGGAAGCATTCACGAGGGAGGGATGGGCATTAATTGGCGAGGCAATTTGGTTTATCTGGTCGAGAAGGTGTTGAATATGGTTACCGGCGCGGCCTGGATTAGAACGGCACCGTTCAGGTTGAAGTGGCGAGGCTAAATAGGGTGAAACAGGGCGGACACCTGCCAGACGCCGGGGGCGTGGTGGTTACCTTACTGGGGATTCACGGGGCGAGCCAAGTGATATGTCGAGGTTGGGTTGAAGATCTGGGGACTCACCACTGCAGTGGTTTGTGAGGATGCTCGTGATCTGTCAGAGATTAGTGTCTTACCATCTGGAATGGATTGGTGCAACGACTTTCAGATTGATATGTCGATTTGTGAAGCAGAAGGTTCATGGCATACGGGGAAGATGCTTTATTGATAAATATTCAGGAGGCGAAACATGATATTTATGTATTCATCACCAGTCAGGTGGCTGGAGACGGGTTAGCGGGTGCGTTAACAGAGCTTCTTCTGACCGGGGTGGAGACCATGGTTGGTGTCTGCCTATCAGTGGTTTCGCAGTATCACGGATGTTGCTGCAGATGGGCTCACACCTGTTTACCTCAGCTGCCAGGATGGCTGAGAGCCTGGTGTTAGATTTACCTGGTACTTCCACCATATCTGCGACTCCATGCAGGATGGCATGTAGGTTGAGTTGCGGGGAACTGGTCCGGCTGCCGGGCTACGACCAGAGGTTCCGTGAGGCGGTGCTTCCGCCCAGTGGGCGCTCGGGTTCATTCTGAGAAGGACAGACCCCGCTTGGCTTGTGCATTGACTACAGGAGCGAGTTGAAACGAGTTGCGATCAAGAGCTCGGTGCCATTCGATTGTTGTTTGGTGCGTCGGGTTACGAAGGAAGCGGTCTATCGGGCGTGAAGACAACCATGGTGCCGTAGGCGCGAGTTGGGATATGAATATTCCCCTGAACCGCGTTTGAATCCGTTTGCCGGGGCACTTTGAGTTTGGTGATGCCACCGGTTGACAGATCGCGCCGTAGTCGTTTCGTGGATCTCGTACGCCGGACGTGTTCTGAGGCCCTTGTTTCCGTCAGTTTGTCGATCTTCACGTGGATGACGTCTTGGTCTCACCCTCCGTTAGGTGCGGGCAGTGGTATCGGTGGCGAGGATGGTTTTGGTTTGTTGAGGAGTCGCATCGGTTTATCTGCGGGGGTTCGATGTGTGGAAGGTTTCTGTTTCTTGATTTGATTTAGAACAGTGGTGATGAAACGTCGAGTGTGTCGATGCAGTTTTTAAGAAGAGGAAAATTAGACGTTGATGAGTTAGGAGTGGTCCGATCTTGGGGAATCTGTGATTTTTCTTGGATTTGTTTGGTGATTACGAGGAGATTCATTGGATTACTCGGGGACCTTGGCTTATATTAGGTTGACTGGGGAAGGGAGGTGAATTTAGAGTAAGGATAATGACCGTCGAGAGCATTTCAAAGTTAGAAGAGAACTTCGCTAAACTACATCTTGTGATCTCAGACAGAAAGGGTACATGAGTATGGTGGCGAGTGTATAAAGTGGATTGGGATAATCATTTGATCTGATGGGAGGGTGGCTAACATGTGGTTTCTACTGTCAGTTGAGAGAATCCACAGCGGTGTGCTGATTGAGTTGGCGTAGTAGTCTTGCCTTGAAGATTGGCGTGTGCGCTTATGCGAGTTGAGGTGTACTCGGACCATGCCGTGTGTTTTCCACGCGGCGGGGACCGCGATATGAGACAGCCTTGAGATGGATTCAGGTTCACTGAAGAGTTATAAATTCACTTTTCGTACCATCCACTATGAGGCGAAATGTGGTGGCTGATCTCCACTTTCGATGCGGAGAAGTCCACAGCGGAGCGAAAAAGATTTGGCTGTGTAAGCTTCTGGGAGTGAGGCGGTCTTCCAGGCTGTGAGGTGGGATTTAGGCCCTGCTGATCTGGCTCGCGACTCAGGAGGCCACTGTAGAGGGGTTTGATCGTTTGCGTCTTTGTGACTTGAGTGGTGGTCTCAGATTAGCGGGGTGTGTGGGATGAGGTGTCCCATCCGGGGCCAAATCTAGGTCAGGTCTGGGGTAACTGAGGGTGAATGGGTTTCACATGAATGGTAGTATTGGTATGGGGGGCCAGTAGTGGATTGGGGAGTTGGCCAGGTAGAGAAGTTTCGGGGTTTATTTACGCCTCCGCGTTTTAACTGGGTGCATCAGGTTGGCTGAGATGTACCCAGATCTTAAACAAGCGGTACTATTGGTGGGGATGAGAACACGTCGGGGACTTTGTTCATGATATTCACGCTCAAAACCTGGCGAGGTTAAGGGCATTTGAGGAAGCCGGCGGGGCTGCTGACCATTGGAGGTGTTGGTGGAAGTGGGAGCTTATGATCAGATGGACTTTACGTGACGCACCCTGAGCATGGCCAACATAACCTTGATATGGGTGATAAGTGGACTTCAGCTCACGAAAATTGATTTGTTGCCTCCGTGGATGACCATACATGTGGAGAGATCTGCTTGGAGTTGTATATTCGAGGGTCGTCAGGAGAATTTGCAGCTCAAATCTTGGAGTATCCTTGTATGGATAAAGGACAGAGTTCTTTGAAGGATTTCAAGGCAGTGGGCCACGTGTGCAGCTGATAGTCTGATGTTCCACCCCTCGAGCAGGTCGATTGGTCTGGAGGAGGACCTATACAAAGTGATGAGGACGTGCTTCTCGCGAGCATCGTCTGAATCATAAAGGCGGATTCGGAAGGGCGTTTTGCCAGCCAGGTGGATTGCCTACAACAACGGTTTGCCAGTGAGCATCACCGGGATGCATGTATGGGGTGGTGCTGGGAGGCCAATGATCTTTGCCAGTTATGTTTAGATGAGGTGGAGGCTTTCATCCATGGTCTTTGATGATTAGAAGAACACCCTCTACAAGAAAGGTGAGCTTGTCTGACAGACGTCTTCTCACGGCTGGCAAACGAGAAGAAACTATGCAAATGCGTGTCAAACGGCGCCAGGATTCGAGTTGGGGATGGTAATACAACAGGTGATCTTTAAGAGGAGTATGGTGGAGTTCGTGATGGGAAGCTATGCATGGGTTCATTGGACCATGGGTACTGAGAGGGTAGGCAGGTCTTGTCTGGGTTTGCATTATAGCCAGTATGTAGGTCTGGGGTGTTTGCGTGCCATCGCTGCAGAAATATGCTCAAGATCATTTCGTGTGGTGGATTACGGGAACAGTGGGTTGCGACCTGGGATGAGGACGTAGCCGAGGAGGACGCCGTGTGCATTGTTGATGTAGTGATCGGGTTTTGTGACGAATCGTGAGGCTAGTGAGGGTGCCATGGAGAAGGCGACCATGGGTGTAGGAGGAGTCATGGGAGCGCGGGGACGATGAGGCCCGCATCCACTGTTGTTTAGATTGAGAGTAAATGTTTGATAGTTTAAAGATTTAAATATTTGTTTATCAAATGTTAGAATATAGTTGCATCACATATGTGATTGATTGTAGTGTCCAAGGAATTTTTGGGGACGAAATTCCTTTTAAGGAAGAGGAGAATGGGCGAGAATTTCCAAATTATGGAATAAGGGCAAAATCGTAATTTTAGAATTCACAAAGTGAAATTTCGGTAAAAAAATCGTAATTTATTCTACCAGATCGCGGATGATGAAAACCGGGTTTCCACTTAGTTGGAGGAGGAGATAGTGCCAAGAAAATGGATGTCAAGCAGCGTAAAATTTCGTAATATTCGGGAACGGTCGGGAGTTGGCACATTACACGGGCATCGCGTTTCGGGTCTTGTAAGCGATTTACCGATCGACGAAAGTCACATATAACAGAAATCATGTACCATAAGTGGTATGAGTAGAGAAATGATCAAAATGGATGTGAGATGATGTAGAATGACAAAGCGGGAAAGAAGGGACATAGTAGTCATTTAAAATTTTAAATGTTAATAAAACAAAATGAAAGCTCTGATTCATCTGCCCTCAGATTGATAAAGAGAAAAAGCAGGGATTGCGGGAGAAAGGTCCAGGGCTGAAATGGCGATTTTTTTTTAAAGAGATAATGCCATCTCTCTACAGAAGCGCCAGAGTCCAGCAGTCAGTAAGTCAGCCGGAATGAAGGCTCTGCAGCGGAGAGGGACCGTGGTCTGCCCAGGATTTAGAGGTTTCCTCAAACTCCGAGAAGATGAGGTTCTCTGCTCTTGGGTTTCTGTTTTATTTAAGTGTTTTTCAATGTTTCGATTGGTTTGAGGCCAGAAACGACCGTTTTGATCCAGTCCCAAAACTTGGGACTGAATTGTTTGAATTTTTTTGAGATTTTGGAGTGGCCGGACTGGCCCAGAAATTAGTGGGCTCAGGTAAAATTATGCATTAAAATGTATGATTGATAAGGGAAAAAGGTCGGAATGATCGTGGAATTCGCGGGTTCACTATGAACCGATGATTTAGATTTTTCTAGAATAGTAACTTAGGTTTCACTATTCCCGAAATAGTGTTCTAAAATATATTTTTGTGAAAATACGTGTTTGGTCGAAAGTGGATTTAAATTAAATTGTTTCGTGGCTTGATCATTAGCCCAAGTGAGCTAATTTTGATGTATGAAATGAGAATTTACATGACATGATTGTATGAATTGATTGTTTTGTAAATATATGCATGTCTATATATTTACATGTGAATTAGAATTGGCATACATGCATTCCATATGCACTGGAACACCCTAGGACTATAGGAGTGAGTGCATGAGATGAGTCTAGAGAAAACGGTTCGGAGGGTTGTCTAAAAAATATTAATTATCGGAGGGTAGTCCAAATTAAAAATATCAATCGTCGGAGCGGCCCAATTGATATATATACATCGGAGGGTAGTCCACAAACAAATAATATATAAATCGTCGGAGCGGCCCAATTGATATATATACATCGGAGGGTAGTCCACAAACAAATATATATCAATCGTCGGAGCGGCCCAATTGATATATACACATCGGAGGGTTGTCCACAAACTAACAAAACTAAAATTTTCATACGAGGCTTAGGCGAGTGTGAAGGAGTCGGTGAGGACTCCTGGACCGAAATGGGTCATGTAGACATTCAAGTAGGATCATGCATTTGCTTGAATGCATGTTTATTTTGGAACATTGCACTGCACTTAGGTGGAGAGTAGCCCACTTTAGGCGTATTTCTCCCAATAATGAGCATTAGCTCACCCTCGTCGAGGGATATATTTTTCAGTACTGTGGAGCATGCGAGACTAGCCATTCTAGAGGTCAGAAGTTCTAAGAAAGCTGAATGTGGTTTAGTTTTATATGTATTAGAACTTTAAGTTTTTAATATATGTATTGTTTAAGAGTGAAAATATTGTAACTCTTGTAACTATAGGATATATAGTTGGATTCATAGTTGGTATGCATATTGAGAATTGTTTATGGGCCCAAGTGGCCGTATTGGATATATATTGGACTATATTGCACTGTTTGGGACAGGATATGCAAGTTTTAGACAAGTTTTGTATTTGGGTAGAGCTCCCCGTACAAAGGAGACTCTGCCCGATTTTCGTGAAAAATGTCGGGTCACCCGACATTCACGAGTATTCCACGGGTTGACGGGTAGTCAACGGACCCTCGGGAATGGGGTGTCACATATTTAATGATAATCACTTTAGATTTAAATCTAGCAGATGACAATGATGAGATTCAAGAAGCCTATAATCAAGAAGAAGATCTAAGTGAAATATTTTATAGTAATTTAAATAAATATGAAGTCCAAGTATAGAAATATGAGTGAAATGACAATAAATCGTTTTGTACAACAACTCAATAGATAAATATTTAGGAAAAAAGATGTAATTTATGTAAAGAATTTACTAGCAGTAAAATGGAACAAATAAAAAACACAATATATAAAATGATTATGGAATGTTTAGAAACTAGTTTACCTCTCTCTATAAAAGCTGATCCAGAAATCTATGTAGAACTTACAAATACAATAATACCTGACATAGTAAGTAATTACAATGAATATTTACCCTTTAAAGTAAATCTAGATCCAGAAACAACAAGGAGAGTAGTAGAAAAGATAAAGAGCTGTAGAAATGGAGAAACATCCAAAAATAATTAAAAATCTAATAAAAAGAGAAATAAAAAACTTAAATCCAAAAGAAAAATTAAATATTAAAGAATATGGATTATATAATGATTGGAAAAAATTTGTGAAAAACAGGATTAAAAGACCGAAACAAAATGGAAAATAAAAAAGTAGAAATATTAATGGAAGAAATAATAAGAGCTATAAAAAGAATAGATAACAGATTAGAAAAGATCGAAGATAAAATAAATAAAATAGAAAATAGGATAATAAACATAGAAATACAACAAAATACTCTTATTAGCATAGGGAAAGATTCAAAATATGTAAAAGGAACAACTAGAAGAATCGTAGAACAAATAATATTTAGAAAATATCCTGAAAGAACAATAAAGAGGGAAAACATTGAAAAAGGAAGCCTAGATGAAAAATTATTAGAACAATACTTGGAATTAGAAAAGAAAAGAAAAATAAGAGAAGGAAAACAAATAATAGAGGAAGAAACTGAAAAAGAATGAGTCAAATAAGCGATAGTGAAATAGAAGATATAATGATAGAAATACAAAGAATGAATTTAAATGAAACAAAAGAGGTAAATCCTATAGGACATGTAGGAGGACCAAGTAAAATAAAAGAAAAACATCCAAAAACATTTGAAACCCAATATAGAATACCTAAATATGAACCTAGAGAATAAAAAATAGAACAATTAGGAAATACAGGAGTATACCTAGATATAGATTGTCAAAAAGATATTAAAACAGTTTTAAACAAATGGTCTCAAGCAATGACATTATATTTCATGACACAAGGAACAAGTTGGGATAATAATACAAAAACCCAAATAATGATAGGAACATTAACAGATGTGTTAGAAATGGTGGGAAGGATTATAGCTCTTAGTTTTAATAATTATACCATAATTTTACTATAGCTTTTGGAAAGTAGTATATCTGAAGGTGTAGATACCTTTTGTTAGATATATAGTAAAATGAAATTTTTAGGAGAAGAATGGATGACGGACAAAGAACAAAGAAGAAAAGACATAAGAGAAGAAATAAGCTATCACAACTACAAATTTGTAAGATGAAATACATATATGAATATACATGTGAATTTAGGAAATGGTATTATGATGCCTTTGATAGTAATATGAATATGACAATATTAGCAAATACATATTATGAAAAATTACCAGGAAAATGGAGTTCTTATTTCCAAGAAGAATATGAAAAAATAAAAATAGAAAATGCTGATACTTTAGGAGCTTGAATAGAATTTTTAGTTAAAATCGATGTGACGATGACCCAAAGATATGTTGTAAACGGTGCAAAATACGGTAAAAAATATTATGTGATAAGATAGATACCATCCCAGGAAAATGGGGGGGTGTAAGGAGTTTAGAAAAAGAAATTTAGAAAACAATTAGACAACTAAGAAAGAAATTTACAAATATAAAAATTTAGAAAAGAATGGAAAAAACCATTTAAGAAATATTATAAGAAAAAATTTAATTATAAAAGACAAAATGTTACAGGAACAACATCAAAAGACAAAAGTAGATGCAAATGTTGGAAATGTGGAGAATTAGGACATTACAGTAATGAATGTCAAAAAGAGAAAAAGACATTTATATTATGGGGAGAAAATAAAGATGAAGATTTAGAAAGTATCCTAAGCTTTGATAGTGAAATGAGTAGTGTTTATAGTGAAAATGATAATAGTTCGTCGAAAGTGACAGAATGAGTAAAGAAATAATTGTGGAAGAAGACATGACATTTCTAATTTGAAGTCATTAGTGCTAAGGAAGATCAAGAAGGATATAGAAATGAAAAGCACTTTTGATAATGTAAAATTACGTAAAAAATCTTAATCTAAACTTTGATCTAAAAGCCCCAGGAGAAGGTTTATTAAGCTACTTAAATAAAATATATATGCAGAGGAAATACACAATCCATGAATACCAAAAAATAGAAAGAAGTATAACAATTAATAAAGCTAAAGGAAATATTAAGCTTAATTTTCTGACAAAAGAAACTATAAATGAAACCTTAAGTAAGATAAAAAATGACAAAATAAGAGACAAAATAAAGTATGTATACTTGAAGGTGAGTACAAATTAATAATAAAATCATTATTCCCTGAAAATTTAAATACCCCAATAGTACTAAGCTTACATGATAGAAATTAATATTTATTATTTTACAATGCAAAAATAAAAAGTCGGTGGATGTTTTTAAAAATATTTTTATTCAAATATTTATTTTTTATCTTTTGAAATATAACCATTGTAAACAGCGGTCATCCTTGACTTTTGTGGACACCTTTTTTTTGAAATACCCTCCACCTACTCTCTCTCTCTCTCTCTCGCTAAAATCCTTTCGATGGTGAAACAAAACCTACCCAACGCCTATTCCCAACACCCCAGGCACCCTCCCCACCCACTCAACAAAATCCTTTCGATGGTCAATGAATAAAATATATATATTCATAATACTTTTATTTATGATTTAGTTTTATTTTATTTTTTTATACTTTTATATTTTAAAATTTAATAAACTTGAAAATATAAAAAATAGAAATAAAAAATATTATCCAAAAGTTACATTATTCTGTACATAAAGGTAAACGGTAATTTATATTTTAGTGATAATCGTTAAATATTTAATTTGAATTTTTTTAACTACCTCAATTTCTACTTCTAATTAAATGATTAGCTAATTAATCATTTCTATTTCTAGCCTACTCACATATGTCCTTCAGAGTTCTTTACCATTTTATTTTTTTTGAAAGAGATAAAGTTCATATTCGAGTAAATTAATTAGTTATTTCTATTTCAAAAACTAATTATATATTCCGTTCTTTTGTGACGCCCAAACCTCGGGTCCGTTGACTCACCACAACTCCGCTGGAATACAAGTGGATGTCGGTTACCCGACGCCACTTCAAAATCGGCGCAGTCTCCTTTGTACGGAGCCACCCAACTACAACACCCGCATATCCTCGGTCCCAAACAAAGGCAATATAATCCAAGATATCCAATCACATGAGTAATACGGCCACTTGGGCCCATAAACAATACTTAATATACATACCAACTATGAATCCAACTATATACCCAATAGTTACAAGAGTTAATATGTTTCTACTCTTATACAACATATATCAAACTTATAGAGTTCTAATACATGTGTAAATCAGGAACCAAAGCCACAACTCTGCTTCTCTAATCCCTGGGCCTCTAGGATCGAGCCGCCCCGCACGCTCCCGCACTGTGAAACAACATTCGACAAGGTGAGCCAATGCTCGCAGTGGAATCGCCCTAAGTGGGCTACTCTCCACCTAAGTGCAAAGGCAATGTTCCAAATAAACATACATTCAAGCAAATGCATGATCCTACTTGAATGTCTACATGACCAACTCGCATCTCGAGTCCTCACGACTTCTCTCACACTCGCCTAAGCCTCTCAGATGAGAATTATTGTTTTGTTAGTTTGTGGACAACCTTCGATGTGTATATATATATCAATCAGTCATTCGACGATTGATATATTATTATTTGTGGATTACCTTCTCCATGAATATCAATTGGGCCGCTCCGACGACATTGATATTTTTCATTTGACTACCTCCGATAATTAATATTTTAGACTACCCGAACCATTTTCTTACTCATCTCACGCACTAACTCCTATAAATCTAAAGGTTCCAAAGGCATATGGAATGCATGTATGCCAATTCCAATACAGTCTAATTCACATGTAAATATATAAACATGCATACATTTACAAACAATCAATTCACACAATCATGTCATGTAAATTCTCATTTCATACATCAAAATTAGCTCACGGCTATCGATCATACACGAGCACCAATTTAAATCACTCGACCAACACATATTTTCACAAAATTATTTTGTGATCATCGCCGAACAAGAAACCCTAGGTTACTCGGTCTTTCAAAGACACCCCATCTGGCTCACTTGGTGAACCCGGGTTTCACGGCCATTTTCGGCCTCAAACAAACCAATACATGATTTATTGAACAATTCATCATCCATTAAACCCAAACAGTCCGTATCAGTTCACGGATGCTCCATTTGGTGTTCCAAAAATTATATCAATTCGGTCCCAAGGTTTGGGACCGATTAAACGGCCATTCAAGGCCTCAAACAACCGAAACATTAACATAGTACTTAAACGGTTAATAAAAAACCTAGCAGTGAGAACTCCTACCTCTCGGAGTTTGAGAAAACTCCTAAACTGCACCCATGGCCCTCCGCTGCAGGAGCTTTTCCTTCTTGTCCCAAAGATCACGACGGCCTGACGCCCGTATTTTTAGAGAGAAGGAAGACTCTCTCTCACTAAAATTTCTCCATTTTCGATTCTGTAAGAAAATCCCTAGCTTTCACGTTTTTGGTCTTGGTTTAATGAAGGAGATGGTTACTATTGACTATTTTGGCATTTTGTGACTTAAATCAAATTCCAAAATGACCATTATGTCCCTTCATTTCCCAGTTTTGACATTCGGCACTATTTCGGCCGTCCATTTTCATCATTTCTTTACTCATACCACTCATGGCACATGAGTACGTGTTATATGTGACTCTCTGTCAGAACGAAAATCGCTTTTCTAAGACTCCGACCGCGATGCCTCGAAAAATGTGTCAACTCCGACTGTCTCGGAATTCGACGAAATTTTACGTGCTAGCTAGATTTCATGAGACGATTCCAACGGAACTGCTTCACATCCGGGAGATCTAGAGAATAAATTACGATTTTTAACCTAAATTAACTTTGTAATCGAAATTACGATTTTGCTCTTTTCCGTAAATTGAAATTTCGGTCTTGCATCTTTTTATTCATTTTTTATTTTTCTCAAACATTTTTTTGAAAATAATATATATAGTATATATATATATATATATATATATATATATATATATATATATATATATATATATATATATATATATATATATAAAAGATTGATGGACAAACTTGACATCATAAAACGAAAGAAATTTTAAAATTAATCATATTCTTAACACATTAGACAAAAACCAAAGTATTGGTTTTTGAATTAAGAAAGCTTAATTAATTCATTTTTTAAAACTAAAATGATTAATTTATAATTTATTTGTGGATGTGCAAGAGTTTTTTTTTCCTTTGATATGATGTGGGGAAAATTTTGTACCATTTTCTAATTTATTGTTATTATAGGGTATATGTTTTTCAATTGAGCTAACTAGTATATGTTGTGATTATAGACTTTCTATTTATAAACAAATTATTTAGTTCTTTTTTTTCATTTTGTGTTTTTATTTTCATTACTTATAAAAAGTAGAAAAAAAATACATAGATATTATAGGACCGAAAGATAGATGGACAAATAGGATATTTTCTAAAATAAAACAAATATTAGGGATAAAACCTAGATTGTTTTGAGGGACAAAGAGATTTTGAATTTTTTAGTCTCATACTTTTTTTTGTTTTCAAAAGGTCAATAATTAGAAATGGAATTCAGAGACGGATTATTCGGTCCTACTCTTTTCTAAATAGAGACGGAATGATTTCCGTCTCTAAATTTGAGACGTGGAAACTGTTCATTCCTCTATATAGAGACGGAAATAGAGACGAAACTTTCCGTCTCTAATCAAAGACTCGATTTTCTCTGCCTCCGACAGAGACTCGAAATTAATTCGGTCTCATTTCCGTCTTCTAACAGAGACTTTAATGATTTCCGCCTTCAAATCGAGACAGGTCATTCCGTTTTCATTTAGAGACGGAAATCTGGGCTCTAATTAATTCAGATGAATCCGTCTCTAATCCGTCTCTATTTAGAGACGGATAAGTGTCCGTCTCTAATTCCGATTTTTCTTGTAGTAATGTAGGCAATGCTACCTTTTATTTAGTATATTGTCATGTAGATACATATGGATTGCAGCTCCCATTTCCATTTTGTACTAAACCTTAATGAGCCATTACTGATCCAGTTAAGGAAACTCACCAAATTTTATTGACATATATTTGATATCTCATTTGAAGTATGTAGGTAGTTTTCTATTTTATTTTGCTAAAAAATATTTTGATAATTATGACGCCCTACTCCTGGGTCTCAAGTGGACTACATTAACCTGCTGAATCCTCATAAGGCCTCATTTCACGGCACTCCATATATGAGTACAAGATGACCCAATAGGGCCCATCATCCATACTGCCCATGCAAGCATAAAACCATATATTTCTATAGATTCAAGAGTTATTACATCACTCTTAATACAAAACATATATTAAAACTAGTTCGTTCTAATATATACACAAAACATGAATCAAGGCCACAGTCCGACTCGCTTCATAATCCTGACCTCTAAGGAGCGCCGTCTTCTTGTGTACCTGAAAGGGGGGTCCCACGACGGGGTGAGCAAAGCCCAGTAGTGATAATCTCCTACAAGGGTTACTCCCCACCTAAGTGCTCATGCAGTGATCAAACCAACCCATACACATCCAAGTGAAAGTGTCTACATGAATGTCGTATGTCATGCATGAAATGTCTTCATGCCCATATCCCGAGTCACTCACAGACTCCCTCATACATGCCTATGTCAAGTGTGACAACCGTCACTGGTAGTACCAATGACACACATTCACTGAGCCCCTATCGGCTAACTAGAACCCAATGCAATGCCAATGGGCAACTAATCCCGAGTCAATCCCGACTCCTATCACACAACTTGAAGTCTATGTGATAATCATAACCACGTGTATTCTTTTGGGCAACAGAGCTTTTCGGATTACACCGCGAGTCTCTAACACCCACACAGAACTTTCCGGATAACACCGCAGGTCTCTTACAACTGCGTAATCCTTTACCACTCCACCCGGCCCTTACACCCATACTGAACTTTCGAATATCTCCGCGGGTCTCTTACACCCAAATTCCAAGCCTTTGACTTGTGGGGATTAACGATCCCCTTCTTGCTTAGCCCAAAACACACTATGATCTGAACCATGAGTCTTTTATTGGATGCCATTCCAATACAAGCTCATCACATGTTCACCAAGGTTGGTGAACAACCATACCGTGCACCCACACCCGACTCGACACGATGTAACTGTGCACATGAATGCAATGATGCCAATTCATATATCCAATTTCAATGAATCATACACAATTATATTTCATATAATTCAAACCATTCATGTTAACACATCAATTAGCATGCATTAACAATTCTCATTCTTCACAAATAACACATGTTGTTCAATTCAAGCAATAACATGCTAGTAAAACACATGGACAATTTCAGTCCATCAACAAATCCCGGACTGCACAAGGCAGTCCCACTACAAGCTGTGGATTGTTCGAGGACAGTCCCCATCACACATTCTGTCCCCTTTCTTTGGGACCGAGATGCCTGGCCATTCCCGACCTCACCCCTCCCAAACCCATTCTCATGCCATTCATTTTACGCTTCATCGACCCATGACTAAACAAATGATGTCATACAACCTTCCTTAGGCTAACTCATGGCAATTCCTATCCAATACAATATACTACAACATGCCATGCAATGGTCATGTCAAAACCTGGCTATTTACATCGACACAACCAAGCAACCTACACACTTGGTGCAAAACATAGGTTTCAGAAAGGTTATGGTCACCCACTGTCCTCCACAGGAACACGGATGGAGTCTTGACTCAATGGGCTTTCCATAGAGTCCAAGAACACCTGAAACGGAGTTCGGACGAAGAAGTTATGACCTTCCGAAGTTGGAGGTCACACATGAATAGGCAGCTCTACCCGGCCACCCACCCGACCTCGCCTCCGAGAGCCCCTTCGCTAGTTCCAAGACTCCACTTCCCTCCACAGCATACAGATAGAATCTCGACCAACGGGCTTCCATAGAGTCCAGTAAAATACCGAAACGGAGTTCGACAAAGAAGTTAAGGGACTCTCTCCGGCTGGAGGTCACATGAACAGTGTTCCTCTACTCGCCAAATTTATCCAACCCGCCTCCGAGAGCCCTTTTCGCCTAGCTCCAGCATTCACTCACCCTCCACAGCATTACTCTGCTGAATGTCGACTCAATGAAGCTTTCCATAGTCTAAGAACACCCGATACTGAGTTCGGGGTGGGTAGAAGGACCTTCCAGTCGAGATCATACATGACCCTAGCTGGACGGATCCAAATTGGCTAGCACTCCATCCTGACCGACCCAAATTTCGCACCCATCCAGACCGACTCCAGCTTCCAGACCAAATTTGATGCACCTCCACTACACTACTGTTCAGTGGCAAACATACCATAACTTGAGCTATAGAGGTCCGGGATTTGAGAAATTCAAAAGCCTAACATCAAGTTCACCGATGTATTAAGCAATTCTACTCCGAAGGACTCACTACCAAATTCCCTTTATTTCCTACCCAAAAACCAGTCCTAAAGTCCGACCAATGCGTATGATCAAAATAGGGTAACTTCCCTTGGTTCAAAATGCAACCAAACACCTCCCTTGGAATAAGACACCACACCACAACCCTTAGGGTAGAAAATGACCAAAGTAAGAGAAGACCTACCTCTTGGAGTTTGTCGAAACTCCCCGATTCCGGTCTCTACTTGTAGCTCTTATCATGAGGAATGACTTTTCCTCTTTCTTCACCGGAAACCGATGGTCCGATCGTCGGAAAATCTAGAGAGAAGGTAGAGCCTCTCTCTTTAACCTTTCTCTCAAATTTGGTTTGCCTTTCTCTCTCTCCTTTCCCCTCTCTCCCAACCTGTTGGGAGAAGATAGAAGTCAAGTGAGATGTCTTCTCACCACATGTCCACTTCTAAGTGGCTCTTTGGATTACCCTTATCACCTTATCCATCTCCCTTGGATTTCCCTCTAATCATGTGTTGCCACATGTCTCTTCTGGGTCCCACTTAAGCTATTTGTTTGACTAACTCTCCATTTGACACGTGTCTCATCTTGAGCCACTCAAATGCGCCAAGTGTCCCGCACTACTCTAGGTGCCTCGAAAAATATGAAATTCAGACTGTCTCGGAATTCGATGAAATTTGATGTGGTAACTAGATTTCGAGAGATGATTCCAACGATGAAGTCCGTTTCGTCATCCGAGATCTAGACAAATTACAGATTTTGATCGAAATTACCGTTTTACTCTTTTTTAGAAAATTAGAATTTTCTAGGGTTTTACAAAAATGAATCCCCATGTATAAGGGGATCTGTAATGGTTCATTATTGTTTAGTACATAATGGAAATGGATTACTTCCATTCACATGTACATTGAGTCTGCAGATATCTGGATGTTAGATTGACAACGACATAGTCAAATTCAGGTCCAAGACCTCCCGATATGTAGAGGATCAATTCATCATTTGTAATACGCTACTCGACAAACTATAAGCTCATGCCAAGGTTTCATTTCTCATAACGAAGTCTTCCGCCGTAAGTGGAGCCTTGCAATGAAAAGCGTAATTGCGTAACTGTGGCCTTAGGCTGAGTTGAAAAGCTGATCAAGAACTCACCACACCTCCGGTGTAAGATTTACAATTACCTACTCTAGCCAAGCACCTTGTTCAAATTGAAGAGAGTGAGCACTCAGCGAGTAAATTGATCCAGTCGTGACTAAGAGAGGTATTCTAGATTGCTAGATGAAACTGTAGAATTGATAGAATCTGATATGATCTCCTCTGGTTTTGATTTGGTACCAAATAGAAAACCTTCAAGACCATGTGCATGAACTGCTAGTAGTATTTTGAGATTGAAAACATGTAATTAGATCGATCTAGTTTGATAGTTAGAGGAGTCAAGGTGGTCGGAATCACCATAGGTATTTTTTTTGAAATGATGTCTTTTTTACCTTTATTTGCATTTTAAAGAAATATGTTAGTAATACTATGCAAATGTCCTTTTTTTTACCTCTATTTTCATATGATTGCAATCAGTCATGGAGTTATCTTAAGTGAAGGCATCAAAAGTTTGTGCTGCCGCACTTTATAATTAGATTTTTGCCTTATTATGCACACCTCGTAGTCGATCCTCTGTGAATGGAATCGTTTTCTTCTCATTCATATCAAAAATGCAAAATTTTGTTAAGACTTACCTGTATTAGTAGTTTCATAAATTTTCAAAGTGAAATGTAAGAGTAGTTTCTCGATGTAGATTTAGGATTGTACTTAAATGCTACAATCGCTTGCAGTCAGAAGACCATCTCCTTCACAAACATGACCTATCTTGAACTTCACATTTTTTCTCATGACTGAAGTAAGTTGTTCAAAAAAACGCCTAACATCCAGCAATTAGGTCAGGGACTGGTTGTTCAACTATAGAATGGGAAAAATATTTATCATGAATATTTAGGAGAAGGGAGAAGGAGAGGACCTTTTTCCCTTGGAATGGTTGGGGAAATGATAAGTCACAGCGGCAAATGTTCGACAAGAGCCGCAGTTACTCCAAGTTGCTTTAAGGATACAGTAGAATTGTTCAATTGTTTCAATGGAGAGAAATTGAATTGCTTCCCGTCCTGATAGCTAAAACTTTTTTTTTTTTTTTTTCATGCCTTTGATTATAGAAGAGATGCCCACGATTTGTTTGTCACTCTATTCTCGCTAGTCGCATGTCGCTTTCATGGGTGGGGAGCCGAGGCAAGCCCAATGGGCTTTGGGTGTTTGGGTTCTACAAATCGAAGGAAGAGCTGCCATCCCTAGCCCTGAAATAGGTTAGAAGGCAAAGTAGGGGGATTGGAACCTAAAGAACAAGGAAGTTTTGTTTATACTCTGTCCTAGTTGGGATTTGGTCTTTGCCTTTAGACCTTTTGGGTTATAATAAGTTGAAGGAATGTTAAGATGTCAATTCATGACAGTTGCATTTCACTTAAGAGATTCTTGAAACACCAATCAAGCTGTGGCTCTAAATTGATGAAATAGATGGTGCCTGAGTAAAGTGCACCGAACTTACCATTATAGTATATGATCAAAACTTGGTTTGTTGTGTGGAGCCTAAGAGTGATTTAAAAGAATTAATTTTTTTTATACATATTGAGAATAAGAAGAGTTAGTGCAAAATAGCCAATGGGGTTTTTGGATATACCATGGAAGTAGAATCAATTAAGTGTGTTGTTTGTGGCATTTCTCATCAGTGTTGATTGAGAGGCTTACAAAAGATAAATGAATTTATTTAGAAATCTGAAGACATCATGGTGAGGTCAGATTAGTTGATTTAGAGGTATGTGAGTAGCACACCTTGTAATGTATTCTAACCAATTCTCCATTTGGAGATGATAATTTGATTGATCTCGTCACTGAATTATTTGTGTTCCTTTCAGAATAGGTCAACTTGAAGGAAGCTACGATTATGAACAAGTGAAGAGCAAAAAGAAATAAACAAGGTAGGGGGTCCTAAACAACAGAGCACAATTCTTGAAGTTTTATTTTGGTTTATTTTTTTAGTTGATTATTCACCTAAAATTATAAGTCTAGCTTTAATGATTAAATACTTCTTTAATCAAACAGCAGGTGGTTGACAGAACATGACGTTTAAAGAATTGAACTACTTATTATATGGATCATATTATTTTTAATGAATGTAATTCCACAAGGTACATGGATTATGCTTAGTCATCATTCCTGTAATTTGTATGATGGAACAAAAAAACTATTTTATATGCATGGTTCAAGTAGGTGTTTGATTTTTTTTTCATAAATTCCAGCCTTGGCAATTTGTCGCTTAGTAATTGTATTTATAGATGTGACTTATTTTTTTAGGTGATTTGATCAAAATACTCTTCTAATGGTCTAGACAACTTGTATTTCCTCCTAAAATAGACAAGTGCTGTCGCATAGCTGACAGATCGGGTTTTTTAAGTTAATACATGGTTTTAAGATGTAGTTTGAGAAATATTGGTTTTTATTTTTTGGGTGATTTGATCAAAATACTCTTTAAAAAAAAACTTGATTTCAAAAACTTAGGGCTTGTTTGATTGCAGCAGAATTGCCACTTTCAATATAAGATACAACAGTGACTTTATGCTTGTAGATTAACACTTTATGCTTGTTGATGAACCTCTTGGGTGGTTGGTTTACTAACCATCATATGTACAAATGGGTAGAGGTAAAGGAAGAGGAGGAAACCATGGAGGTAAAGGTAATAATAACAGTAGAGCTTGGAGAGAGTCTATTGATGAGATAAATCATGTATCAGAGACCCAAGACATGGCTCCCATGATGCAATCACAAATTCCTTCAGTACAACCATCACCTCCTCTATCAACACATGTACCACAAAAATTTGAAATTTGGCAGACGCGATTCGTTGTCGAATCTATAAATGTTGAGGCCAACACTAGTCGAGATTTGACTTAGAGATGTGATCACTATTGAGAAAAGAGAGGCAAGCATTCATCAACTTAATTTTTCTCTCTAATAATGCAAATAGAAGTAGGTATTGTATTAACATGCAAGTAAGCATTACTATCCATCAATCTAGGGAAATTTAGTTACCACTCAAGTGCTTTAATGAAAGATAGTCACAATTGATCACATTTAATTGATTGACATGTACCAATACACTAGAATACTCACAGCTTTAAGTAATCAAATGTGGCAAAATTGGACAGAAAGAGTATGCTTTATTTTTTTTTCTTTTGGTTTTTGTTTTAGATCAGCTAGTCAAGCCCATCATCCTCATCATTTTTCTTAGACTTGGCTAGAGTTGGAGCTATCCCATTAATTACTCTAATCACTAACCAAAGATAAGAAGGTTCAAACACAAACACTGGCCCAATCAGATATAGGTCCGATAAAAAAAAAAAAAAATATATTTTCAAGTCATTTTCGTAGAATTTAAGTCAATCAGATTTAATTATCCAATCTAATCACAATTAATATACTAAGAAAATGATTTCTTTATTTGTTTAGTATTATTAACTCTTTTCAATAATCGAAACTAACAAGAAAGTAATTTTCTACTATAGGTTGGGTTTCACGAAAAATGCTCACTGGGATGATCACTAAGACTTTCGAGCAACGACTTTACAAGGACGGGTATACTTGGAAGAACATTCCTCGGAACACCAAGGATTTGTATTTTGAGGATTTTCAGGCAATATTTCTTTCAAGTATATTGTAATTTTTAAAATATAAATTGAGTTTGTACTAACTATTTGTTTTGCAAATTTATAGAAATATTTTCGGTGGGATCCAAAAATAAGTGGCATACTAGGATTCTGGGAGAAACATACCTATTAGATATAAGAGTTTCATTTCGACCATTAAGACGCCAAATAGAAGCCGACCTATGTTTCGATGATATTTGGAAGGGTATGGAATGATGAATCAATAAGCCCGAGTACATAGCAAGAGCACGACAAACCAAGCTAAATCGGCAAGTCGGTGAACCTGCCACTCATACCGGAGGATCTATCACACATTCTTCACATGCCAAACGCATGGTTAGGTTCTTATGATAAGAAAATTTTTTACGATAATATTTTAATTGTGTGATCACATTATATACATTTTTTGTTTTGAACTCACAGGAACAAAGTTCGGGGAAAGAAAGCCTACACATCATGAGTTGTCAGCCCACAACCAGCGAGCCATATGCCATGGCCCACACGCCAGGCCCAAAGTTTTCATAACTATACCCAACAAACTAATGTCGACATACAGTTAATTTTTTCAATGCCAATTGTGGTTCTAATGAGAGTGTTGCCGAGTGGATGATTTTATCCCACTTATATAGATGTCCGCAACACAGAGTCGCCCACCAACTCACTGAATTGATAAATAAAATTTCAAGCAAAAGTCATCAAGAGTTAGTTAAACTGTATTCATAGCAAGAATATCTAAATAATAACACAATATATAACACTGAAAAACGCCACTGGGTCATAGCCATTAGTTAGAGGATCAATTTGCGCCTTGTGCAGTGAAGAAAATAAGTCACATTTGATCACTTAAGGATTCGGCAGGACCAAAAGACCAAAAAATACGTAGGAGCAAAACCAAAAAATGCAGGAGGAGATGCATAGACAAATGCAGGAGATGCAAAGACAGATGTAGGAGTAGACGAAATCACAGTTGGCCACTTTTTCACTCTGCCCTAGTAATCGGGATCGGTGGACAATGGATCGTGAGCTATATTTGACAATTAATATTACCATTTTGTTATTTAAGAATACTATTGATTTTATAATTAATTATAAGTATTGTGTATTTCATTGTATTTAATGATATCTATTAATTTAACTATTAAACTACATCTTAATGATTTCATATAATTGGCTTTGAATGACAACAAGATTGGTATGAAAAGTCAAGACATGTCAGCAAAAAATATTAGTATATATAGACAGAATAGAAACAAAATTTTCTGCTCTCGATAGAAATAGAGATTTAAATTTTCGCCTCAGACCTGAGATCGTCGTAGACGAAAAAAAAATTTCGTCTCTAATCTAAGACGGAATGTTATGGGTCTGTAATCGAGATGAATAAACTGGCCTCGATCGAGATGAATCAACTGGCCTCCGAACGTGAGACGGAATTTGAGACTGAAAATTTCGTGTGTGATTAGAGACGGATTATTTCAGTCTCTGATCATAGACGGAACAAATCTGTCTCTGATTAAAGACATAATTGGTCTTGGGAATTATTAATTTAGAGATGGAAAAATCCGTCTCTAAGTTCCGTCTCTAATCAGAGACGGATTAGAGACGGTAGAAATCATGTACCAACATTTTTAAGATCGAAAATCCCGTCTCTAATCCGTTTGGAATTTTGTTTCTAGACGGATTAGAGACGGAATTGTCCGTCTCTAAATGAAGGTTTTTTTGTAGTGAACATCTTGTTTTTTGATGCCTTCCCTAAAATAATATGTTCCATTCCATCTAGTTGATGTAGAACATTTTCCTCAGACAATTGTTTAGGTGCTGCTCTATGCTCCTCATTTCCATCAAATGACATTTTATCATGTCGAAATCTATGATTAGTTGGTAAAAATCGACGATGACCCATGTAACACCATTTCTATCCGTTTTGTAAATGATATGACAAACAATCCTTATTACAAATAGGACAAGCAAATTGCCCTTTAGTACTCCAACCAGAAAGATTTGCATATGCAGGAAAATCATTGATGGTCCATAATATAGCTACATGCATACAAAAATTTTGTTTTGTTGAAGCATCATGTGTTTCAACTCCAACTTCCCATAGCTCATTCAACTCATCTATTAATGGTTGTAAGTATATATCAATGTCATTCCCAGGTGTAGTTGGACCAGGAATAAAGAGTGACAACATGAAGAATGTTTTATTCATACGCATCCAAGGTGGTAAGTTATATGGAATAAGAACCACAGGCTGCATGTTGTATGAAATTGACATATTTCCAAAAGGATTGAATCCATCACTTGCTAAACCGAGCCTAACATTTTGAGGTTCTTGTGCAAATGAAGGGTGTACCTTATCGAAGTTTTTCCAAGATAAAGTGTCTATTGGATGCCTCATCATCTCACCTCTCATCAACCATCAACATGCCATTTCATGTGAGAAGCTATCTTCGATGACATATATAACCTTTGAAGTCTTGGTTTTGAGAGAAAATAACGCAATACCTTAGCAGGAATTTTCTTTTTCTTTGATGACTGATTGAACTCATTTGTAGATTGACCATCACTTGATTTCCATCTAGAGACACCACACACAATACACTTATTCACATTTGCATCCTCTTTTGAATACAACATACAATCTAAGGGGCAGACATCGATCTTAATATAATGGAGGCTAAGGTCACAGAATACTTTTTTTGTTTTGTAATATTTGCTTTGCAATGTCTCACCCTCAGGAAACGCCTCCTTCAACAATTCAAGTAACATTGTAAATGACTTATTGCTGCATCCATTAAGACACTTCATATGAAATAGTCTTATGATAAAAGACAACTTTGTAAATTTACACCCCGGGATATAATTCATGCTCAGCTTCCTTCAACAAATCATAAAATTTGTTTGCATTCTCATTCGGCATCGATTCAAACTCCTCATGAACATGTGGACTTCTTTTAGATTTCCCATTTGGCAATGACATTCCAAATGCATCATTTAACATTTCTTCTATCTCATCATGCATATCATACTCATTATTGCCACTATTGCTAGTATTTGTAGGTTCATAAAACTCATATTCCCTATGCATCAAACATTGCACATAATTTATAGCTATCCCATTGTCTAACAAATGGTCATACATAGTTTCTTTCTTTTTCTGTAGACAATTATTACAACGAATGCAAGGACATAGGAGTATTTCTTTTCCCAGTGCATTTTTAAAGGCAAAGTCTAAGAACTGTGAGACTCCTATCTCATATTCATTACTTACTCTTGACTTTTGCATCAACTCTTATCTATTGGCATTTTTCTAGTATCTTTGCAAATTAAATCCTTCAATCACATAACAATGAATCTTCCTATCGACTTGTAATGAATGTGATATGTTTTGAATCATCTCAAACTCTTATATTAGGTAGTGGTTCCTATCTCATTTAGAAATACATAATTTATATGAATCAATCACCAACATGCTTAGTTTCATTTTGAGGAAATTTCAATAGCATTTCCCTACAGTTCTCCAAGTACACAAAATGGCCAAGGTATAAACATATTATTTGTTAGCTTAACTAAGCTGCTAACAATATGTCACATTGTCCAAATATGCACCCAGAGAACAAGGAAATTACTGTTGAAATTTATGAAAATGATAAAGCATAAGTGTGTGATTTCATAGATGTTATGGATTTATAAACTATCCAAACGGAAAATTCAAGCATCATTTGTAGACAATTTCACCAATCATATGCAAAAACATTTAAGTTGAAAACTTGAGTATGACCAAAATCAATAATCATATCCATACTTTTTCAACTTATATGTTTTCATTATATGATCAAAGAGACAACTATCATACAAGGATGATTGAACGGGATTCCTAGGGTTTACTAAACTGAGAATGAGAGAAAAGAATGACAAACATTATTAGAAAGAATTACATAAAAACACACTATGAGACTAACATATCCAAAAATTTATACAAAGAAATTACTAACATGTAAGGACTCATAATGCATCATATACTTATAAAAAATGCATAGTACTTTTCTAGCATTTTTAACCATAAATCACATCTGCTATGACTCTTAAATAGTAGGAAAAACAATTCCAAAATCACATAACAATTTAACCAAAATAGAAAATCAAGAGGGAAAACACCAAGAGAGACATACCCAACTAAAAAATGAGTGAAATGGAATAAGAAGAGAAAGAGAAAACTTACCAAAATGAAGAAAAATCTGCTCGTTCAATAGAAAGAGCGCAAACTGAAACCCTAACTGTGGAGAAGATGAGCTAGTGGACGCCAACACAACTTGGCATCTGCCCAAGCAGGTAGACCCAAAAAATTCACAGGGAATGACCAAAAATCAGTCTAGCCTTATAACAAGTCGAAAACATAACACAACCCGAAAATTGCCCAAGCAGGTAGTAGACCCAAAAATCAGTCTAGCCTTATAACAAGTCAAACAGAGGTCCTAAAACCCAATACCAAAGTTGAGCTTATTATCCAATACCCAAAACAATTTTTAACCAGAGCCAAAACTGATTCTTAACAATTTCTAGCATTTTCTCAAATCCTTAGGTTAGGTCCCAAACGGACCCTAACTGTCTCCTAACTAAAACAACAACATAGTGGGGAAAATACCAACAAGACATACCTAAATAGAGAACGAGTGAAATAAAACAAGAAGAAAGGGAGAAAACTTACCAAAGATGTAGAAAATCAGTCCTGTAGAGAGAAAAATGAACATTGAAACCCTAATCGTGGAGAATATGAGTTGTAGAGTCCAAAAATCGACGTCTTGCAGCCCAAATGTGAAGATCTATGGTAAGAAATTAGGTTTCTAGGGTTTTCGACAAAGAGAGGAAGGAGAATGAGAGAGGAAAATGGGAGCAGAATGAAGATGGGCACGAGAAGTGGGAATTTATAGTCGTTTCTGTCGAAGAATTGGTTGACCTGTTTCAACCGGTTGACCGTTTGGTCTAAATCTTATGCAATTCTGTATCTGAAACTCCCCCTAAGATATTCAAGTGATTTCCCTATAGTGTGAAGAAATTTTAATCACAAAATTACAAGGTAATAACCCGTAATTGCATTAAAATGTTAACAAACTATTTCTTGTTAAGGGTTTTGGTGAGAATGTTAGCAAGTTGGTCTTCGGTTTTAACAAATTCAAGGGAAATATTTCCTTTTTGTGCATGATCTCTAAGAAAATGATGTCTAATATCTATATGCTTAGTCCTAAAGTATTGCACGAGGTTCTTTGATATGTTAATGGCTCTTGTGTTGTCATATTTTTCGGGAACATGAGAATATGTTAAGCCAAAGTCATTAAGAGTTTGTTTCTTTCAAAATACTTATACACATCCTAACCCGACGACAATATCATATTCACATGAGAATATGTACTAGTCTTTTTTCTATCAATTTTGCAACCACCAAAGTCCGCATCTGAATAACATATCAATTCAAAATTATCACATTTTGGATACCAAAGACTAATATCAATAGCGCTTCTCAAGTACGTACCTAGAATATTCTTTTAACCGCATTCAAGTGAGATTCTTTAGGACATGCTTGAAAGAGCATATAAGCATACATTATTCAAATTCTTGGTTTCATGGGTTATACATTTGGGGAAAATAATTATTGGGTTAGGAAAATAATGAAACCATATATTAGTAGATATAAAATTATTGAGAAAGAAAAAAAATTGTAGATGAAGGGGGAAAGTTTAAGATTTATATAATTTAAAGCAACTCTAATATTTTCATTTTAATTAATATCTATAAATTTGTATAATTTTTATAATAAGAAACTAAAGGTTAAAGCACCGACTCGATCCCTCATTCACTTGCCCGGCCCTAAAAAATCTCATAATTATCACTTCACCTTGACCCGATCCCTTCACTTGCTATCTAACGATTGACCCCCTAAAAAAGTCTTATACTTATAACTTCACCATAGATGTCACACCACGAGCTTTCAAGATAAAACTAAATGGAATTCAAGTCATTATACACTAAATATAAACTATTTAAAATAAATAAACATATTACTTAATTTTAAAAAATTAAAATTTATTTTGTTATACACTTGCAATATTATTATTTTTAAAATGCTATTTAAAGTATTCCTCATTTTAATAATTATTATTTGTGAATGTACAAACAAATTGCTTCTAATCCAAATACATATCTATATCTCAAAACCATTAATGTTGAAATCAAATTTTTTCTATAAATTATATAGTCATTGAATGTAATAAAATATTTTCATCATTATCTATATCCAAGTACCAACATTTTCATCATTGCTTTTATCTCATTTCAAATTTTTTTTTTGCATATAATATAAAATCTTTAATTTTTATAATCTATATAGAAAAAAGTGTTTTCCTTTTTAAAATTTTAATAAAAAGTCAAGGTAAATTTTTAACTAATTAGTTTAGTATACATATATATATATATATATATATATATATATATATATATATATATATATATATGTATGTATGTGTGTAACTAAATTATTGATGTCAAACTTTCCCTACATTAAATTTTACATATAGTCACAGTCCAAAATTAGCTAACTTATACATTTGGTCATGGTTTTAAGTAAAACCGTGAACAAAAGTCACTCATTATACATTTGGTCACAGTTTTATTTAACACCGTGACTAAAACCAGTTACTTATAGATTTGGTCACGATAAAACTAGCTGCTTATAGATTTGGTGACGGTTTAAGGTAAAACCGTGACCAAAAGTCACTCATTATACAGTTGGTCACGTTTTTATTTAACACCGTGACCAATTCATGCTAACTTATAGATTTGGTCACAGTTTCATTTTAGATCGTGACCAAAAGTGACATTCACATCGTTTTAGTCACGGTTTTAGGAAAAATCGTGACTAAATGATTCACGCCAAATTTTCCAGCCATTCGTTTTTACGTATAGTCACGGTTTCCAATAAAATCGCGACTAAAATTCCCATTAAATATTTTGGGTGATGGTTTACGATGGCCGTGACAAAAAAATCAATTTTTGTGACGGTATTTTATGGCTGTGACTATATAGTTGTCACTAAAAACCTTCTTTTTTGTAGTGCTTTACCAAGCAACAAATAATCAACCACAATGAGACAATAATTTTTACATGGAAAACCCTTGAATGAAAAGGGTAAAAAACCACGGGACCGTAGGCAACTTAAACTTATACTATTTCAACAATGACAAGAATGAGTTACACTAAGTTCTTCTCTAACAAGAAATTTAGAGGCTCACAATAACCATACATTAAGAATATCATTCTTGGAACACTAAAACAACAAACATCATCCCAAGGATGGATAAATCAAGAGAAAAGAGGAAAGATCTTCCCAAAGGGTGGAATGGCCAAATGCGTGTTGTGGATAGCTAACTAAAGAATGAAACCGTTAAGATTGAAGAGCACCTTACAAGGAGTCACCATGTCAAATTTGATCAAAACCTTAACCCATTTTATTTATCCCTCAAAACCTCTCCCCTCTTTATTTTTTTCTCTTTTTTTTGTTACTACATCCCAACACCAGCAAAAAACCCTCTTTTGAATTCTTTTTTTTTTTTTTTCATTTGTTTCAAACAATGGGCTTAGCCCATTGGATGGTCCACAACCCACACAAAGGGGCGGACCTAACAAATCTCCTCCTCCTCCTCATGTTGTGGGCTCAACTAAGCCCGCGCTTTGCCTACAAGCTTCCAACTTCTTCTTAGGCAAACACTTAGTTAACATGTCTGATCCATTCTCACTAGTATGTATTTTCTCCAAATACAATTGCTTTGACTCAAACACATCACGAATCCAGTGATATCTAACATCAATATGCTTCGATCTTGAATAGAACATCGAATTCTTGGAGAGGTGAATGACACTCTGGCTATCACTGTAAACAACATACTTCTCTTGTTGCAACCCTAATTCTTCTAAGAATTTCTCATCCATAAAGCTTCTTTACAACCTTCTGTAAAACCCGAGAAAATTCTAATTTTCTAAAAAAGGGTAAAATGGTAATTTCGGTCAGAATCCGGAATTTTTCTAGATCTCGGATGATGAAACAGACTTCATCATTGGAATCGTTTGCGAAATCTAGCTATCACATCGAATTTCATCGAATTCCGAAACAGTCGAAATTTCACGTCTTTCGTGGCACCGGGTGTCGGGTGCTGTATTACAGTTTGTGAGAGGCATGTGATGTGACAAGGGTCACCTATTACGTGTACCCATGTGACACATGTTGTATGATTAGTGAGAGGATAAGAGATAAATAGCTTATATTAAGCCATGTGTTAAAAAGCCCTTAAAGTCAAACTAAAGGACAAAAAGGGAATTAAAGAAAAGAAAAAGAAGAAAATACATTTTCTTCTCCAATTTTTGCCTGGTACGTGCAGTGGAGGAGGAAAACAGGTTTTAGAGAGAGAAAGTCCAACTTCTATTTAGATTTCCCGACATTCGGACCGTCGGTTCCCGATGAGCCAAGAGGCAAAGTTGCTCTGCAGCGGCCGAGGGCTTTCTGTGAGGACACGATTTTGTGGAGTTTAAACTGACTCAGGAGGTGGGGGTCTTCTTATGATTTATTCTTTGGCTAAGAACCATTTTAATGGATGGAGATTTTTTAAGGCTTGGATGGCCGTGTTTTCGATTCCAAAATATTTGGACCAAGTGAAGAAATCCCTAGTGTGGTCATGAACAGCGTTGGAGACCTAGGGTTTTACTGTTCACGTGATTATGTGTGGTTTGTGTTGCTTGGGTGATTAAAAATGAATTGCTTGAATTGTTTATTAGCCCATGTGAGCTAATTTTGGTGTTATTACTATGAATTGAAAAACATGATGTTGTGAGTTAATTCTTGTTAGTATATGCATGTTTAATATATATTAACATGAATTGTTAGAAATGACATAATGCATTTCATATGCATTGGGGCACCCTAGAATAGTAGGTGTGAGTGCATGACAAATAAAATCGAAGGGTTGTCCAAATGATGAATTCTTTTGTAAAATTATTAAAAATAATAATTTTATCGAAAAGTTGTCCGAAGAATTGTGTTGGGAAAATTGTCTAACAATTCACGTCGGAAGGACCCATGAATTGTTTCGGAGAGTTACCCAACAAATTCACCTAGAAGGATTGTCCAACGTATTTATATCGGAGGGTTCTCCTCAATTAAAACAAATATTTTTGTTTGGAAAATGATTTTCATACATGGCTTAGGCATGTGTGAGGGAGTCGGCGAGGACTCGAGACATGGGATTGGGCATGTAGGTATTTAAGTAGGATCATGCATTTTCTTGAATGTGTTTGGTTGCCATTACATGTGCACTTAGGTGGGGAGTAACCCATGTAGGAGATTATCACTATTGGACATTGCTCACCCTGTCGAGGGAAAATTATTTAAGGTCACAGTGTTTGGGAGAGCGGCACTCACTAGTAGCTTTAAGAAGAAAGCAGTTGTGGCTTTGATATTTTTACATAAAACATGTATTAGAAATTCCTAATTTTAATATATGTTTGTATTAAGAGTGTAATTAACTCTTGAACTATTGTAATATAGTTGGTTGAAAATTTTTGGTGAGTATGATGTGTAGGCCAATGTGGCCATTTTTACTCATGTATGTGTCTCATGATGCGAGATACACAGTTTTTCCGCAGGTTGACGATGGTCAACGGGACCCTCGGGAAATGGGGCGTCACACCTTCAGTAATAGAAATGTACTTAATTTCCATGGTGGATAATACAACACATTTCTGCAACTTGGATTGCCAAGAGACAGCTCCCCTTGTAAAAGTTATCAAGAACCCTAAAATTGACTTCCTAGAATCAACATCACCCGTCATGTCTGAATTTGTGTATCCATTTAGCATAGGCTTACAACTACCAAAGCACAAGCACACCTTGGAAGTGCCTTTCAAATATCTCAGTATCCACTTCATTGCTTTCTAGTGTTCCTTCCCATGATTAGTAAGAAACCGACTAACAACTCCAACTGCATGAGTGATGTCTGGTCTAGTATAGATCATAGCATACATCAAACTACCAACAACAGATGCATAAGGAACTTTGCTCATATCTTTCATATCTTTCTTACTTGTAGGACATTGCTTCGAGCTAAGCTTTAAGTGGCTTGTAAGTGGAGAACAAACTGCCTTACCCTTGCTCATGCTGAATCTTTCAAGAACCTTCTCAATGTAGCTTTCTTGAGATAACTAAAGCTTCCTATTCTTCTGATCATGGGAGATCTTCATACCAACTATCTGTTTCGCGAATCCCAAGTCTTTAATGGAAAAAGACTTGCTAAACTCTCTTTTCAACCTGTCAATCTCGCTAGAGTCCTGACCAATTATCAACATGTCATCAACATACAAGATGAGGATAATAAAATTATCATCAGAAAACTTTCTAGTAAACACACAATGATCAAATGTGGTTCTGTCGTACCCATGACTTATCATGAAAGAGTCAAACTTCTTGTACCACTGTCTTGGTGCTTGCTTGAGTTCATACAAGCTCTTCTTTAACTTGCACACAAGATTTTCCTTTCCTTTTACTTCAAACCCATCAAGTTGCTGCATGTAGATTTCTTTTTCCAAATCGCCATGAATAAATGCATTTTTCACATCAAATTGCTCAACTTCTAAATTCAAGTGAGCTTCAAGACCAAGAGCAACACAAATAAAGGACATCTCTATCACAGGAGAGAAGATTTCTTCAAAGTCAACACCTTTCTTTTGATTGAACCCCTTCACAACCAATTGTGCCTTGTACCTGAGTTGTGAGCCATTGGTTTTAGTTTTCAATCTATACACCCATTTGTTTCTGAGAGCTTTCTTTCCTTGTGGTAACTTCACCAAGTCATAGGTATGGTTCTCAAACAAGGATCTCATTCCTTCTTACATGGCTTTAACCCACTCTTTCTTACTCTCATGTAAAATAGCTTCTTGGTAAGTTTCTGGCTCTCCCCTATCAGTAAGTAATAGGCCAATGGCGTGATGTGTATAAACTGGGTGTAGCGCCTATGTGCGCAAGTGCACGTGTTGTATCAAGTAATATAGTGTACCTAAGTACGGATACTCCGATCCACTTTGGGAGAGATGCGTTGACTATTGGGATTGGCCCTATGATATTATCTAGACTTAAACTCTTAATGAATGTTTTAACTAACGGATGAGATTAAAATTAAATCTAATTAACTTGTAAAAGTACCTTTTTGTGGAAACCAAAGATTTGTCTCCCCTTACTACTTTTGATGAATTATTACCTAGAAGAATTACTATTCAGTCTATCAATGATTTCTCGATGACGGGGTGATCGTGCCTATGAGATGCCCTCTCTCAAGGTGTATCTGCCTATCTCGTCAGTAGGGTTGGGTGCATCTCTGCCTTGACCCAATACTCCGAGACGCCTAAATGTTCGAACCCTAATCGCCACACTCAGAATCGGGATATCTCTATTCGCCGATTTAACTGAGGGTTGCTCTACTCATATCCCTAGGAGTTCTTATCTCTCGATCTCGGACATCCAACTCGATCATGCCAATGTTGGCCAGACATCACCATGAATATAAACCACAGACATAGAGCAGATTGATGTAAATCGTAAATAAACCGAATAATATAATTTTAAACCTTAATCCATTCAATTGTGACAGAGTTCAAAAAACACTAGAAATAAATCTAGAACATATTGGAATTAAATACACCCATGATTCTATAAATCATAAATGGTTTATGAGAAGGGAAAATACAAAAAACAACTGTCTTTCCGATTACTCGAGTCGCTGCTGCTTTGTTTTTTCCATTCCCCTCCGTACGTTCTTCGATGCCCTCAAATTAGGTCTCCCCATGCTTTTTATGATTCTGGAGCAGAAATCACGAAAACGTCTCGACGTGGGGGCGTTGCGAAGTTGAGTCGCTCTTTCACTTTTTCTTTTGTTGACCAGACGTCGCGACATTGGCACGTCATGACGTTGCTGTCAGTTTTCTCCCTGTTCTTCTTTGCAGTTCCAAAACGATTCTAAAAACCACCCTTTTCACCTGCAATGCACACATGATCCAAAAATCAGGTATCGGGCAATAATGCACTTATTCAGATATAAAATAGAGCTAAAACGTAGAAAAGACGCGGGTATAACATGAGCGTTTTAGGCACTCATCAGTAAGCATTACATACTCATTAAGAGGATATCTTATAGATGGCTGAAGCTCTCTGGTAGATCTTCTCAATGGTGGTTCATATGGTGGTAGTGGAAGTTCTCCATCAACTTGTTCAGTTGGCTCAACATCATCAACTATAATTTCATTTTCATTTTCAGTGACACCATAATCTTCTTATAACTCTTCCCCATGATTAGCATGCATTGTAGGTGAAACAACTGGATCAATTCTAATTACAATTTCAGCAAAAGAACTAGCCTTCTCAACCTTGTCACCATCATCAACAAGTTGGTCTTTAAGAAACACAACATCTTTGCTTTTGACAATCTTTCTGCTCAATGGATCCCATAGCCTGTACCCAAATTCTTCATCACCATACCCAAGAAAATACATGGTTTGGCCTTGACATCAAGTTTTGACCTCTCATATTTAGGGATATGAACAAATTCTCTACAGCTAAACACTCTCAAATGGTCCTCTATTGCACATTTGAATAACAAATGAAACAAAAATAAATACGATTAAGGCTTGGATTGTTGAACTTACTAGCGCTAGGGTTTTGAAGAAAGTTGTATCCATCAACAGTAGTTTTCCAGTTTCTGTCCGAGAGAGAAAGGGTTGTCGGATAAAGAAAGAGAAAGAGTAAAAAGAGAAAGTGAGAGCAACGGAGAGATAAAGAGATAAAAGACGTGGGGGATGAGAGGGTGAGGGAGGAAAATGACGGGTTTTGTGGGAGAGAAGGATCAGAGAGACAAAGAGAAAGTGGTGGGTTAAGGGTTTTCCCGCAGGATAGTGGAAGGGGATGAAACGACGGTGTTTAAAAAATATTAAAACTATTTTTATTTTGATTTATTCAAATGAAAATGAAATTAATAAAAATTTCAATGGTTCTATTTAAAATATATTTTATAAAAAAATTAAATTTATATTGTTTTTTTAGCAATTATACTTATATTGGTAAGTATGTTTATGATTATTTATATAAATAAATTTAGGTAATATATTGGAAAATAAAATTTATTTTATTTTATTTAATATTTAGAATGAGATGATAAATGAAAATTTAAACTATTCCAATATAAATTTTAATTAATATAAAAGTAATATTTATTAATTTTATATATAATTTTTTTAATGTTAATTCATGTGATCATGCTGATTTTTGTGATAAGTTAAAAGCTTTATATTTTTTAAAATTTTAAAATTTTTTAAAATTTTAAATTCTTTGTTTAATATATTTTCCGTGTCATCCAATACGAACCAGATACTCCAAGTCAATGATCGATACCACGACTTTGAACCATGTTTTAAAAAGAGAAATTCGATAAAAATTGGGATTTTGAGTCAATTAAATACAAGAAACTAAATGTCTCTTTATATACTTTAGAGAATGTTGACGCTTAATAAATTTTTTACCTTGACTTATAAATTGAATGTTAAGTTATCTTGATAAAATGCATTATAACTTTTAAATTTAAACCTTGACTTAAAAATATATATCAAGGTAAGCTTATCATATATCAATATTGTTGTCCCTAAATTGAACATTTGTCAAGGTAACTTTCAAAATGCTCATATATGTTATTGTTTTCAATTTTAATAGCTTACAATGACTTATATTTACATAAGTAAAGAAATTATCTGTCAACAAAGACCTTTTTTCTTGTAGTGATCATAATCAGCCAATTGATGATGCGGTCGTAGGTCGATCTTGAAAGACACTTACACCTTTGATTGGTCCAAGCAAGTCATCAATCTTGGGTAGCGGATACTTGTTTTCCTTGTCATTTGTTCGATTTTGCCTATAATCAACTACCCTGGCCAGAGCGTACCATCTTTCTTCTTAACAAAGAGCATTAGCGCTCCCCATGGTGATACACTCGAATGAATAAATCCTTTCTCTAACAACTCTTGCAACTGAAGCTTCAATTCTTTTAACTCCACTGGAGCCATTCTATACAATGTAATGGATGCCGGAGTGGCACCCGGAAAAAGGTCAATTGCAAACTCAATCTCCTCTCTATGGTGGCAATCCCGACAATTCCTCCAGAAACACATCCGGATAATTACAAACTATAGGGATGTTTGATAAACTAGGCTTCACCTTTTTTGTATCTATCACATATGCCAAGTAGGCTTCACACCCCTTTCGAACCATCGTTCTAGAAGTAGCAGCGGATATCACATTAGAGAGGTGGTTGACCTCTCATCGATAAAAGTCAATTCCTCGCCACTCGGTGTCCTTAAGGTCACTCTCTTCATTCTCACGAAATCGCTACCATTTGGTGTCGGGACAACCAATCCATCCCCAATATCGCATCAAACTCTCTAAATGACAACTTGATCAAATCTCCCTAAAATTCATACTCTCATATTGTGCAGGCGATCTACATAAACTCATTCACAATGACACTATGCCTAAGTGGATTTGTCACCAAAAATATCTTTTCGATTTTACTCTTCGATAAACTTCCTAAACTCGGAATGGTAGTACAAATATAAGAGTGGGTTGAACCTGGATCTATCAATGCATGTACAATAGTCTCAAAGATATAGAAATTACCAATTGTCACATCTAGTGCATCTTTTTCGTCCACTGCCTTCATTGCATATGCCCTGGCTAGAGCATGAGCATCTTGTCTACCCACAGTCTGTGTCGCTTGTCTCTATGCACTAGGTGATGCAACACTCTGTATCCTTATTTGCTCTTCATCTTTACTAAAGCGTACTTGATCCAGGGGTGATGTGAATGAGCGAGCTCTAGGACAATCTTTCACCTTTGTGTTCATTGGATCCACATACGAGCAAACCTTTATCAATCTCGACACTCTCATTTATGTTTCCTCCCACAATGTGTGCAATAAGGAGGAGCTATTCCTCTTAAAGAACCTCCTAGTGCACTAGCAACTGATGGTGTGATTAGTGCCAAAATAGTGTTATTTTGAGCCCTATTCATTGCTGGTTTTGAGCACTTTTTGTGTACTAATCCCAGCTTAAATATGATTGATACACTAAGGTCCAGTATACTACTAATCATATTTTGTGGATATTTTTTTGTAGTTTTACAAGCCAATTACACCATTATCTTGAGTCAATTGAAATCGAAGGGCACAGGCGAACTTCGGCACATGCCTTCACCAAAGCAAAAGGAGAATTGGAATGCATCTGAGGAGAGTGAGCATTGTAGAGATTTGGAGTGTTGCAGAATTTTACTTAGCTAATTTGTGAGCTGTGTGAAATTTCGCGACTGCCTGTTTGCTATGTTGACCACTTTTGGCCTTTTTGTGGTTTTTGTACCAAATTGTCGTCATTGTATTTGTGTTGAGCTACTTTGTAATTTCCTTGACTACGAAGCGGTATAAAGCCTCGTCAGAAGCTCTGTAAAATCAATCAATCACAGTCAATCAATAAAATTGGTGCCAAAGCTTTCAGCTTTCCCACGGGTGTGATTTTCTCTCATTTTCTCTCCCTTTCTTGCACTTTCTCACGACCGAACACCCTTGAGGATGACCTTTCAAGGGATGCTTAGCTAAACCCTCTCATCCTTGAAGGAGGTCCTTCAGGTGAAAGTTTTGAGGTAAAAACAACATCCTCCTGTTGCCAATGGCATTTATTACTCATTTATGTTTCCACATCTCATGTTAGGTTTGAATCCTTGTGATGTACCTGGTGGCCTATGCCCGGCAAGCTTTAAAGGTTCGATGGCTACTTGTTGCTAGATCACTTTGATGCTGGCTTAGTTGCCATTTATTTGCTCCTACAGGTTAGATCCAAGGGTCAGTTTTAACTTCTTCGAAACATTAATGGTTAATAAATGTTGTATACTAGGAGAAAAAACTTTTAGGAGTTCGGCGATCTTTATGGCTAATCATAGATCGGTTCGGAAATGACTATAGGGTCATCCTCCCAATGAGAGAAAGGACACGAGGACATTATGATTTGCCCTTAGAACCCCCGAGTGATGGCCGAAACGAGATTTCTTTTACCCTTTATTTCCCTACGGCTCACGGTTTTTAAGCCATCAACCTCAACATTTTTACAAGAACGCCAAATCAAAAATTGATACCCATTTTCAATCAAGCGTGACTCACTTAGCATGAAGAAAACCCATCACGAGTTAAGGCCTTGAGACCACTATACTGCGATGGCTGCTCGCGGTAAGAATCTAGGATCTGAATTTTGGTTGATTTGATTACACCCTCTTTTGTGGCACGAATCATGGTGCGATAGAATAGTCTTACTCTAGGTAGCAGGCTATAAAAATTTGATTAAGAACCACCGTGGTCCTCACGTTTCTTACTCTAGTGTTGATAAGAACTTGACTGTCCATGGTTTTTCTTACCATGTCTTCTTTCTTTTCTTTCATACTCTTCTTTCTTTACTCTTTCAACATTTGGAGCACATGTCACAATTTTAGAAAAGTCATCATGGAAAAATCCTATGACATGGGCCCGAATAAGCTCATTCAGGCTATCTTGAGCTTCGACTATTTCTCTTCTCGAGTCACTAGCATCTTGGGACATACTTGCTCGTAGGAGTGAATTCTCTCACGATCTTAGTCACGCTCATCTGTCTTTGTTTCAGTCTTGAAACTCTCGTCTCCATATTGCTCAAATGAATCGACCCACATATTGCTTCTAAATTCTGGAAGAACTCTTATGCTAACACTCTCAGATGGTGCGGTCCTAGTCACAGAAACCCATCACTGGTAAGCCTCATCCTGTAGTAAGAGGTTTCACACTCTAAATTCTCCTCTAGTGTGCAATGCATCTGTCAAAGCATTATTTTAGTTCTTTTAAGCTAATTTTCTGCTATGGAAGGCTCATCATCTTTCTTCCCAAGAAAATCTATGGGTTGATATTTTGTCATTCTCTCTATGGCTGATGAATTTGAAAACGAAAACATGGCTGGTTATCTTTGCTCTTTGCGTGCTGAGCTGTTGTTGGAGGATATCCATAGCACCTCCTACTGCTTGACCTTGCTCACGAAATTGATGGAGCATGGGACGGCGCCCACCATGTCACTGTGAGGCTAGCAGGCGACTTGTTGGAGTCACCTCTAACCTATAGGGTCTGAATCATCCGTAACACCTATTAAGACCGACAGATCATCGAGTGCGTCATCAGCATACATGCAAATCTGATACCATGTCACATGCAACAATTTTAAAAATCATTTTTTGTAGAATCGCTTTAACCTAGGCTCGATACCAAAATAATTGTAACTTTAGTTTAACGCTGCGGTGCTTTTACTTTCTGATATATTCAAACACCAATACCACAAATACAAATCGTTTTCCGTATCTATGCTGCGTCTTTGATACCATTTAAATCAGTGCAATTTCTCATTTAAGACACATTTCAAATGCTCATTTTGTAAGGATAATTAACCTTATGAACATATATCGTAAACATCGTTTTAACTTAAGGAGCCCATCATTTGTTCTAAATGCATTTTATTTTGTTTTCTTTCATTCGATATGGCATTATATACCCATTTGATCAATTTCTCACCTTGATACAATATGGCATTATTAGTCGTTTTCAATATAAAAAACATTTACAAATAAAAAATCAGAGTTCACTTTTCGAATTATAGTTTCAATACAAAAATAGTCAAATCAAATTCATGTATGCATATGATGGAGCTTTACTTGTCCTCCGTGTGGCTTTGACGATGACTTTGAATCTCAACGGCCCTTGCCTTTGTACCTGTTCTCTCGGTACTTGCGCGATGATAAAACAACGCGCTAAACATTTTCATGCTTAGTGGTTCTTTATAGTTCTCTCTTCCATTTCAGTTTAATACAAATCATGCAATTTTTTTAAACAATGTTTTTTAACCTTTTTGAATGATCAATGCATTTCATATACATTCATTTGCAGTTTATTGATCATTCCAAATATGCACTTTCATATGCAATAAATCATTAAACCGCTAGAATCGTACATTTCTCAATTTTCTTATCATTTCAATTTGCCCTTAAATGAATTTAACATATGTTTTTGGTTTACGGGATAGAATCAAGCTGCGGTCCATTTGGAATTCTGTGCGGTATAAAATTTTGTTTATAACATGAAATGCAGTCAAAAATGAGCTGCTAATTGGTTATTAAAAATCAGTTCGTGAACACTATCGATACATCATTGGAGCTGAGATCGAGTGACTTGCTCAGTACGTTCGTTCGCAATCACTGCTAATTGACCCTTGGTATACCAATCTATCCTCGACTTCAATTTAAGCGGTTAACATTCTATTAAGGGCGTTAATAATTCATAGCAAAATCTGATATAGTATGCGTTTACTCCTGAAACAATTCATTTCAATGCTCATGCAATTTTCATATGCAAATCATTTCACAATCAATTGCCTCAAATCAATTTAAACAAATCAATATGCTTTTTCTTATAATTCATTTTAGCAATTCAAATCATTTTGTAATCATTCAAACACTTTGGAATTAGAGAGAGAGAAGTGGAGAACAAACCAAAAAGCTTGTTACACTTGATTCCAATCCTTGGAATCTTGATCAATAAAAGATTTCCTCCTCGTCAGCCCCTATTCCAACACAATTAACAATCATATTATTAGTCAGGTATTCTAGGAGTTCTATTTAGATTTACTTTCTTCCCGACTCTCCTTTTCCATACACCATTTCTTTCTTTTTCCCTAATTCCTCCTCAGAAAATCCTTAACATTTGTTTTAGGCATTGTTTTGCCTCATTTTCAATCCTATTTGTGGGCTATGTGGACAGCCACACAGATTCCACTACACTTAGGGGATTCGGAAAGAAAACTCAGCAAGCACCAACACAACCAAGTGAATTAGTACACTTAGTTACTTTCTGATCAAATTGTTGGCAAATAAGTGAGAACGATTTCTATTCAATGGTATATGGTTAGATTCTAGACTCAAGAGATTTTAAAGTGGGATCCACGAGTAACGTGATGAATCGGAGTTCGGGCCAGAAAAGTTATGACGATTGAAGTTTGGTATAAAGAGATTCCAGGATGTAGAGGCGAAAATTTCGTAGGCTCTATGAATTTTTCTGGAATCATGAAAATTTTAGCAGGTTTGAAAATTTTGCGCGTTCTACCATTTTTACTTTCTTTTCTTTTTTTCATGTTTAATCCTCTTGAAGGCCTTCTTTCACTAAGTCGATCCATTTGCGGTTCATAATAGAACACACATGCAATTTATTGATGATGCATTAAAATCACTTTACCCTCAGAAACAATACTCATTTTTAGTTTCCAAGCAGGCACACATTCATGTTCATATAGAACAATGCGATTTGTTTTAGTTTCAACATAAACTTGAAACTGGGAAAGTAAGAAGAACAAACCAAAAAGTGAGTTTTGAATTCTCTTTTCCTTTAGTCTTGATCTTAACTCGGGCTTTGTCTCCCATTCAGCTACAAACACGACTTAAAAGCGAGGAAATATCGATCGGCCATTGGGTTTCCAATTAGAGTTGATTTCTACTAATAGTCTAGCTTTTCCATGCATCTAGACTAGAGTTACACAACTAGAAAGGATAAAGCCTAATTTTTTTTTTTGTCACGACCTGGCCAAATTCTTCATAGGTCGGCCTACGTTTGTCGGTTTAGAGTGCAAATCGGTTAGGAGCTTAGATAAGAGATGGGCAGTTGGAAGAATAGAGCGATTTCAACGATTTTTAGTTTAAAGTAATGGAATGTGTGAGATAAGGGGTTTGAGAGGGAGTTCGTGCGTGAGAGAAGAGTTGAGATGAGAGAATGAGAGGAATGAAGAAATGTCTCTCAAAGACCAATATTTGGTCTTTTAATCCAAATCCTTCACTAAGCCTTGTTTGGCTACACACTAATTCCCATTTTTCTCATTTTTCTCGCTTTAAAGCTTCATTTCACTTTCATTTCATTTCATTTTCATTTTAACATTTATACTCCTTATTTATGACCCTTAGGTCCTCATTTGACATTTTTACCAAATTTATTTAGCTCCTATAAAATTTTCGGGTTGCCAGCGTAATTTCATTTTAATCATTTAAGCATGAGAAAAATATAATATAATTTATTTTACACCTTGAACATGTTATAAAATTGTTAGGGTATTTTTAAGGCGTTGCATAACTAATATTTATATTGTACTTAAAAAATATTTAGATTTTGAAATTTTTAATGACACAATTTTTGCAATGATGGAAAAAATAAAAAATAAAAATATTGGGAAGAAATACCTTTAATTTATTATATTGGTTTAGTTGTGGACCCTATATTAAAATTTGAAGCTTTTGATGAATAGTTGGGGAATTATTGCTGGTGATGAAAGAAAAATTGAAAATAAAAATGAAACAATTTCACATTGTTACATAATTTATACTAATAATTATAAAAGAAAAGAAATATGGTAATGATATTAGTTCGACATACAATTCTACATGTTCATCACATTTATATAAATCTGCTTTAGAAATGTTTAAAAATAGAAAAAATACAACCACTAGCTCTCCAAATAATGTAACAGATATAGATAGATATATTAGTGTGGATACAATTCCATTTGAAGATAATGAAATTTTTGATATTTTGGCATGGTGGAAAATGCAACAAATTAAATACTTGGTGCTATCTATTATGAATGTGATGCATGAAAATTATGCACTGTAAATGCGATTAAAGCCGGAAGCTCTTGATGCGGGTGGAAGATTAATTGGTGAAAAGATATGGTTTGTCGCCTCAAGCAATGACAATATGTTTAAAGATTTGGAAGATTGTAAAAATAGGTGCAAGATTCTATTCGAGAAGTCAAAATGCGAAATAGAGAATTTAAAAACATCAAGACAAGAATGGATGCATGATAGCTCCCCATCACCACCAAATAATGATTAAAATATTTCATTAAATGCATATTGTATTTTTTTGGTTGAAAAGTACAAATGATGACGAATAAGTAGGTCTTGGAGCTGTTTGGGATATCTTTATTTTGTAGTAATGTAAACTTCGCTACATTAAATTTAATTGTATTGATAAATAAATTTTTTAGAAGAATGTATTTTTAAGTTTATTTTTAAAATTTAGCATATAATTTAAATTTAAAAATAAGTTTGGGAATGGAGCCCCGAGAGGCGAGTGGCTGCGAGGGCTTTATGAAGCCGGGGTGTGGGCTTTTGGGTGGGAACTTTGGTATGGAGCTTTGGATGAAGCAGCCAAAATCACTTCAAGATTCGGGTTACCCCATCGGGCGGTCGGGCTTAAGAAGATAGAGGCTTCTCTGGCCCGGCCCATTCAAAAATGGGCTTTGGTTGGGCTTGGTAGAGCTTTACCCTAAAAATAGAGATCAGTAGGGTCAGGCAGAGCCGGAACTTGGGAGCTTTGGAGATGTTCGCGCAGCTGAAGCCCCGAGCAAGCAAAGAAGCCTTGGGTTAACAGTCGAATAAGGCATTGATCAAAAGACACCCTTAGGTTCGCCTTGGTGAAGCATTCCTTCGACAAGGTGAAGGCCTTCGCGAAGGCTTACGCCGCAGAGGCAAAGAAGGTGTCTGAGTTAGAGCACCTGCCCTTGTAAGGTGAAGAACATCAAGTACAGAACAACAAACCTCGCATTTTTAGCCCATTTTTGGCCCACTTTCCATTGTCTATAAAGATATGTATTTGAGATTTTGTTTAGGGTTCGATTTTTGAAGGGAGAACACCCTCCTTAGTGTTTTTCCTCTCTTCTTCTTGAGCCATTCTAGGGTTTTTGATTTTGTTCCTTTTTACTTTGGATTTGGAGCTAATATTGAAGATTTATCTCATTAGAGGAGCTCTTGCAACTGTGGTGCTTGATTTATATACTTTTTAGAATGGTTTCGTGAATACATGTTTGTGTGGATGTTAGTTGGTGTAGTTCTAAGGATTATTATGGTTTTAACTAATTAATCCATACTGAGAGTTGGGTCTTGGTCTATAGATGGATTTCTATTAGGAGTAGCACCATCACCGATATGTGAGGATGCGTATGGAATTTGGGGTGATCGATCGGAGGCGTAGCGAATCCAGTAGTCTATTGTATGAACGAGAAGTGATAAATAGGATTCTAAGGAAGCATTGCATTATAAAAGTACCATGCTTAATGATTGGTAGATGAGGAGAATAGGGGTTGGTGTGAGAAATTGAGGGAGACCTGAAGAGTGCCAGCCTCATGTAGAATTCCTTGGACATGCCGCAGTGTACGTTAAATCAATCATCTCTTAATGAATATAAACTATAAATGCATCATTGGAAACAATCAACCACAGGAATATTTTGTAGGTTATATCCCGATATTATCCGTTCCTTGTGGTGGACATTGATCGTACCTGCACTGTTTGTTTTATTTGTTTTTTAAAACCTTTTTCTACGTCGGTAGGTCAGCGACTTTAATAAGTAGGGACTCAATCCTGTTTAAAACCACGCCTTCCGTGGGGTCGATATCTAGACTTATTTAGTCCATTGTATTACTTGTACGGCACGTGCGCTTGCTGGAAAATCACTAACGGGTTTCAATCATGTATGAATATTTATTGAAAGAAGGGTATGCAAACAACTCTATATGCTTATGCATCTTTATTAAGAAATCAGAAACCGGATTTTCAATTATTTTCGTGTATGTTGATGATCTAAATCTTGTTAGGATTCATGAAGAATTCACAAGAACAACAATATATTCGAAAAAGGAATTTGAGATGAAAGATCTTGGGAAAACAAAATTTTGTCTCGGCCTCTGGTCGAGCACATTTCCCACTACTAGAGTTTTTAGTTACTGTCGGCATATACTAAGAAATCTTTAAGCAGCTTTATATGGATAAAGCACACCTTTTAAGTTCGCTAATAGTTGTTTGTTCACTTGACGTGAAAAAGGACCCATTTCGTCATTGTGAAAAGGGTGAAGAATTACTTGGTCTTAAAGTGCCATATCTTAGTGCCATTGGTGCACTTATGTATCTTGCTAACTGTACTCACCTAGATATTACTTTTGAAGGGTTTTCGTGGGTAACCTCACATGCATTAGGCAGTAGAAAACAAAAAAATCCCAACAAAAACCCATCCTAGGACCCCTTGTAGCATCAAAACAGGTTCCATTATAAAAGGGAGAGTGTAGGATTACCTTGTGTTGGTTCCAAAACCAAACTAGTGGTCGGGGCAACTTTGACCGAAGCGAACTAAGTCTTAGGTTCGCCTCTAACGGTATCCACATGAATAGTGGAGCTAACAACCTCTAAGGCAACGGTCTCGGAATAGGTCTCGGTGCTAGCCAAGTCCCGATCCGAAGAGGGAGCCAAAACCCGAGTCTCTCAAAATCTCTAAAACACTTCTTAGAAAAAGAGAGAACAAAATTTTGGCTTGGTGTGTTCTCTAAACAACCTCTTGTCTCCTTTTAGGGGTTTCCATTATACTGCTTTTATAGGAAAACCCTAACTTATGAAATGACCAAAATACTCCTCACCATAAGTGATTATAGGCTACATGCATACCTATGCATTGTAAATGTTCCTTCATGACCTAAGCGAGCATTTCAGCTTGTTATCTCTTTAAGTGAGGGCTTTCGAACCCCGGATTCTACTAATCTCGTGACATTCCATTCTCGAGAATAAACTCCCTCATATTTGGATCACATCCAAATCCGTTTCATATCAGCTCCAAACACTTCCAAGTGTGTGACCCATTAGGTTCCGGTTATGTTGGCCACTTGATTCAACTATTGAATTAAGAAAGTCAAGTGTGGCATCTAGCAACACTTCATGACCCCCAATTGGCGGAAGGTAGATAGATGCATTGCATACCCTTCCATAGACAAATCTTAGGAACTGGTCGTCCTTTTCACCAATCTATACCCCACTCGGTTCAAAGCATGGACAATGTGTAGCTCCCAATAGACTGACTATGCCACATCTAGCCTAAGTGATATTTGATCTAGTTCCTGGATTCATTACTCATCCGTTGTGCACTTGAAGACACTCCTCATAGCATTTATACTATGGCCAAAGATTTTCGAGTAATGAATCCGACAAGAGGCCATAGGTATCCCTCTCTCTATTGGGAGTGGTGAATCCTTTATTGGCTACTCAATTACCTTCGAACACCTAAAACTATACACAATCATCATCAAAAGAGTTACCTCAAAGAGGCAACAAGGATTGAGGTCAAAGTATAGAATCACCATCCAAGATATCCTTGAACATAGTGGATACTTGCGCCCATTGCCATGATGAGACAATTATCTACATTTAAATAGATAATCCATATGATTGTCTCATGACAGGTCTCCGATGTACTTAGCTACTCTTAGCAAGCGTCCACATGTTAACTTTGATAAACTCATGATCAAAATTTATAAGATCTTTGCTTGATCGATCAGAGCCATGATATGTCTTCAGAAATGCATGCGGATCGGCAATGTCAGTCTCATTGATCCTGAAGCTAGGGATAATTTAGATACTAACATAATTGCACATGATCTGAATCTTATTATCATGATCCCATCATGATTTTCTTCATACTATGTTATGTATCATGGACTTCGATGGTCGATTAAAGATACATGTCGATTGACGTGAATGTCCAATTAATGAAGAAGCCTTTAAGTGATAAATAATATGTAGTGCGTACAATAAGTGCTAATGGTGATTGCCTTTAGAGCACTTCTCTAACAAACTCCCACTTGCGCTAAAGCCAATCGCCTTTGTATCTCATATCATAGGCAAGAACATGAGATTCATACTTCTTTTGAGGAAGTGGCTTAGTAAAAGGGTCAGCTACATTATGATCGGTGGGTATATCTCTATCTTTACATCATGATCACCAATGATTTCTCAAATCATATGGCATCACACTGAGTACTAGTTTAGACCTTTGATTAGACCATGGTTCCTTGTGCTTGCAATGGCTCCATCGTCATCCCAATACTATAATATCGGTCGAAGCAATGCTAAGGACCACTCTAGTTCGCTAAATAGACTAACTAGTCAACCCAAGCTTCCTAAGCTGCGATGTACTCTAATTCAATTGTAGAATTCATAGTCATTTCTTATTTGGAACTCTTCCAACTAATTGCACCACCATTCAATGTGAACACGTAACCTAACTGAGATTTGGAGTCATCTTTATCATATTGGAAGCTGACATCGGTATACCCATTAACAATAAGATCCCCATGTCCATAAATCAAGAATACATCCTTAGCCTTCTCGGTGCTGTGGCACACCCCGCCCCGCTGGCGATGAAGGGCGTAGAACTATCTTGGGACTCTTTTGCCTTTTTGATTGTTGGTGGGCCCCGAGTCTTATAACTGAATCAAAATATACATATACAGATACAAAAATAAAACTACCATAAATCTTGGTGTTAACGGTGTCAATACATCTGATCTGAATCCTTTTACATATACATATACAAAAGCTGTACATTTACATTTTACATAATCATAAGCGCTGAAACCTAGGTGTAGTGGACCCCTACAAGTGTCTTTGGCCCGATGGTATCACCCAGGAAGATGTGGAGATGTCATATCTTGTACCTACACGGATTAAAACCCGTCTTAAGCTTTCTAAAGCAATAGAGCATATGACTTATGCACGTATACACATACACTAATACTCATTACAATAAGCATATATGATAACAAATATATAGTAAGCGGATATCATAATTTTTCATGAATTCATATAACAACCTCATACTTATGCTATAAGCGGACTTATACTTGTTGGATCTCTATGGGACGCATCTTGTATATAAGCGGACTTATGCTTGTTCGGATCCGTAGGACCACAGGCATGCTTATAGTAGACTTATACTTGTTCAGTTTTCCCGTAGGAGTTATAGAGCTTATACTTGTTACGGAGGTACCCGTAGGTACTACAGAGCTTATACTTATACATAGGTATGACAGAGCAGAACGATGTACATTACTTTACTCTTATGCGTTATTCAGACTCTTATCATATAATTGTTTGATTACTTAGACCAGTAATAAGAAATGAGTAGGACCTGACCTGATAAATTACTGGGAGGTGCGGTGCGATGCTTGAGGTGCATGGCATAGCCGGGTGCGAGGCAGCGACCGGAGTGTCGTCGCACTAATCGAGACTACGAAGTACTATATGTGCGCACTTGGCATGTGAAGGTGCTATGTCATTGATATCGGTCTTAGGCGATCGCTACAATTATATGTGAATCGGGGCTTACTATCTTATCATAAGGGCATTAAGTTTGCCAACATCGAACTCGCGTGACGAAGCTTCGCCCGAGTGTGTGCGGTCTAATTTTCTTTACCCTTACTAAGCCTTAAGATGGACCCTTTCATACACTTATAAGGTCTGAGTGATCGATGAGCCAAGTCTGAGAATAACAGAATGAAAAAACATGACAAAACACCTGTTTATGAACAGTGATACGCCACGGCGTAGGCCTTCGCCGCGACATAGCTTTGCTACACCTTGGCGTACTTGAAACGTCAAGCCTCCTCGCCATGCAGCGGAGTGAACAGCGCCTTAGGCGAGGCGGACCTACGTGCTCGTGGGATCACTGCAGCCGCGGCGTAGAGGCAGAAAATTTAGAATTTGTTGATTTTTCGTCAGTTTTACAAAATCGACGAAAACAAAGAAAACTCATATCTCTCTAGAAAAACATCTCCCTAGTGTGTTTCTAACCTTAAAACCAAACATAGAGATTAAATAGGTTTTCCAGACGAACTCAAATACTTGAGTTAGGTTAACTTCCTAACACTTGAGCAAATCCATACATCATAAACCAAGAATCCATCTAGTTCACAAATCATACCTTCCCTCTTCTTCCTTCTTCTTCTTCTCTTCCTTTCTCTCTTCCTTTTCTCTTTCGTATTATACAGCACTCCCAAATGAGAGACAGCTTAGCTATCCCATTTGATTGTTAATTTTTCTTTTATTGCACTTTGGTCCTCAAATTCCCTTCTATTTGCACTACAACTCTCTATATTTACACTTAGACATATAAACTTTTTTACAATTGACCCTTAGGTCCTCATTTTACAAGTTTCCATTTTTACCCTTGTATATTGTACAAATTCCGAGTTTCAAAATTTTCTCACTTTTTGCATTTAATAATTAAGAAAAATTTCAAATTATACCTACAAATTACCCTAAACATGTTGAAAACGACTAGGGTGTATTCAGTGTTACAATTCCACCCGCTTAAAATAAATTTCATCCTCGAGTACAGTGAAGAGCTTAGGAGTCGCTGTACCCTCATTGTCGGTCTGAGTTTCATGTTGCTTCTTCCATACCATGATGTTGCCAAAGCACTTTTACCAGAGGGACTTTCTTGTTCCGTAACTGTCTTATTTCACGATTTAGAATAGCTTTCGGCTCTTCATCGAACTTGAAATCTTCTTGTACTTGTATATCTTGAATTAGTAATATGTGTGATGTGTTAGAACAATACCTCCGAAGCATAGATACATGGAATACATCATGTAATTTGGCTAACTCCAGAGGGAGTGCCAAACGATACACTACTGGTCCAACTCTTTCTAAAATCTCGTAAGGGCCAATGAATCTTGGACTCAGTTTTCCTTTTCTTCAAAAGCGGAGTATCTTTTTCCACGAATGCTTTTTAAAGCTACTTGTCTCGACTTCAAACTCTATATCCTTTCTCTTCAAATTAGCATAAGACTTTTGTCTATCACTGACAGCTTTTAACCCCTGCTGAATAATCTGAACTTTTTCTTCTATGTCTTTTACTAAATCAGGACCAATAATCTTATTCTCGTCCGATACTCACGTCCCGGCACGTAGGAGTTCATGCATCCCGCCGATCTTATCTTTGCCACCGAGAGCTGGGGAGACATGGAAGTGGATAATCAATCTTGCCCTCATGCTATCAACTAAGCGTTTCTGATATGCCCTCTGAACAATCTTAGGTGCATTAGCAGTTGGGGATTCAGGGAGTGGCTCAGTAATGACATAGGTTAATCTTTCCTTTTTGAAAACTATTTCAAATTCTTTAGCCAGTCTAAAAAGTTAGGCCCGGTCAAAATATTGGCATCCATTGTCGATTACGGGTTCACATTTGTTGACATGGTTTGATTCTTATAACCTAGATGTAAAAGAGAATGTGTTAGATTGTACTTAAAATGCATGATTATTATGGCTTGATAATTACGCATTATGGCTCCCTGTGACTTTATTCTGAATCCATAAGCCCTCTATTGATCAGAGAGACCTATGGAGGTTCTCTAAGCTAGTCGATATCAATATCATTAGGGAATCACCTTGGGTTTACCCTATAAGCTATCTCGGGTCAAAAGGTAGGTATCTTGTCCATACTAATTACAATCGTGCACATTTAAGGTATCCAATATCACTTTGAGTGACCTTGGGTTTACCTAACAAGCCATCTTGGATCAATAATTATTCCAACATGCTATTCGATGCAACTATTGAATCCGGTGTTATCAACTGTTGATTTGTGCACTATCATTGGGCTATCAACTCATGATACGTGTACATCTTGTGTACACTTACCCAATTGCGTCTCTATCCAACATTAACCTAGGGTTTACCCAACAAGCTAATGAGTCTAGTTAAGGCCAACCCACTAATCAAGAAAACTCATTTCCATGGATAGAACATGTCCCTATGGAGAAAGACTTAGGTTAACCCAACAACCCCATTCTCCAAAAGAACTCTGGTTCATACCATATTAGTGGAAGATGTTAGCCCTAATATTAATAATAGAGGGGTTTTCTTTAAATAAGTCTCGTCATTTTATTAGCATGCTTTATCCATTTATCTCATGAAATTATAAGGATAGTTACTCTAACTATATGGCATGATTATAGACATTTTAAAATCAATTCCATGAGCCATAATGGAATTGACTAGGTCAAACCTAAGGATATGCATGATTATTACAACCCTTTAAAATAAAATAAATTTCCAATCTTCAAGGTCTTCTTTATTGGTACCTTCTCCACACTTCTTTCTCCATTTGCATCTTCAACAACTTGTCATAATCCTATGTAATCTAATTACAATCATTTAATAAGAAGAACCTCAAGTTACATTTGAGGTGGATTTAGATGAGAAGATAAGTACAAAGAGAAATTAGAGAGAGACAGGGACACACATGCCCTATTTACCCAAAAATAAATAATAATCATATGCAGTATACTCAATCATCATTGGACAAAGTCCATAATCATCCATCATGCTAACATACACCCATAAATATGTATTCTCTAATGCAGTTCATTAGAAGTTAATGATAATGGTACCCCATGGTTTCAAAATCACATTAAAAGGTTTTTCAACACTTGAAATAATAATAAAAAAATTATCCATATTGTTTTGTTCAGCATTTGAAATATATCCTCAAATCAACACTTGAACTAAAATTTTCCTACATCCATTTGTTCACCACTTGAACAATTCCGATCCAACAACTTGAATCAATCTGATCCAACAACTTGAATCATGAACCCTATTCAACCCTTGAATTATTAACCTGATTCAACTCTTGAATCACAAGCCCGATTTGATTTTAATAACCTCCTATTGGTTCAACTTCTTGAACCATAATCCCGATTCAACTCCTTGAATTGAAAATTTTCCAAAAGGACGTTTTGTCCAATGTTCTCTCATCGGTAATTTCAACATGGTTTTAAAATCCATGATTCTTGAAATTTTAAAGTTGAACAATTCAGTTTTAACTTGCACATCTATTTCAACTGTACTAGAATAGCGTGTTTGAAACTTGTGCAAAACCATAAGAGAAAGGAAACAAACAAGGCACTAGCAGCATCTTAAGTCATGACGTTGGGAGGGTTCAAATTGAACGTAACATTATGTCTTGTCATGTCACATCACATCTCGTAAAGTCACATCACGTCTTGTTACATCATATCACGTCATGTCACTTGCATGCCGCGTCGCGGCGTTTTTGGGTTTGGATGAATCGCGTTAGCGACGTTAAGCTGGCTTCTTGTCGCAATGTGCGAGAGAATTTATGAGCAACATCGCGGCGTTAGGCCACAACGTCATGACGTTGGAGTCTGAACATCACGGCGTTCTTTGGTTTTTTCCTGCTTGATGGGAAGCGTAAAATCCCTCTTTTAGGACTTTGATCACTTCCAAGTTGTTCATTCTTCATATAAACCATCCTAAATCATCTCATGACCATATACATGAAGAACAACACTAGATCTACACTTTTCAAACCAAAAATCTCATTTTTGAAGGTTTTGAAAAAACATGAATTACCAAAGCAAAAAACTCAAACAAAAACCGATTTTGATGCACCTGGTATATAATACCACTAAAAGGGTTTTCATAGGTAGTATCACACATGCAAAATTTAAGCAGTAGAAGCAAAATTCAACAAAAACCCATCCACAGGACCTTGTAGCATCAAACCATTTCTGTGCAAAGGGAGAGTGTGGGATTACCTTATGTCGGTTCGAAACCGAACTAGTGGTCGGGAGCAGCTGTTGACGAACTATCCTGGGTTAGCTCAGCGGTATCCACACGGTAAGCCGACAACCTCAGGCGCGGAGTCTTGGAATGGGTCAGTGCTAACAAGTCTGATCTGGTCGAAGAGGAGCGAAACTTGGGTCTCTTAAAATCTCTAGAACACTGAAAAGAAGACAAGATTTTGGCAGTGAACCTCTCAAAGCAACCTTTTGTCTCCTTTTAGGCTTTTCCATAATGTTTCTTTTATAAGAAAACTCTAACTTTATAGAGTGACCAAATACCCCTCCTTGTGGCGCCGAAACAAGTCAGTTGGCCGTCGGCCGCGAAATACAAGTGGATGTCGGGTTACCCGGCGCCACTTGAATCGGGCAGAGTCTCCCTTTTGTCTGGGGCTCTGCAGTGATCACGCATTAAATGTCCCACGGCAGTCGATATAGTCACGATGATCTGAATATGGATAAAAAGCGGCCTCTTGGGCCCATACTCTGATATCCATAGAAACATACCAACTATGAATCGACTATATCAATAGTTCCTAAGAGTTCAAATATTTACTCTTATACAACATATATTTAAAATACTCGATTCTATCTGTACTTAAACCACTAAGGCTACATTAAAACTCAATACAGAACTCGGCCTCTAGGGCAGGCACGTCTCTCGCACGCTCCTGTGGCTGAAAGGGGGTCCCACGGCAGGGTGAGCTAATCTTTCATTAGAATCGCCCTAAGTGGGCTGCTTTAGTGCGATCTGATATTCCAAATTAAACACACATTCAAGCAAATACATTATCTGCTTGAATGTTTACATGGCCTGACTCGGATCAGAGTCCTCAAGAGCTCCCTCACTCGCCTAAGCCTCGTATGAAATTATTAATTTGTTTATTGTGGACAGCCTCCATTATATATATATCAATTGAAATTTTAAAAAAGAAAAGAAAAGAAAAAAAGAAAAAAAGAACAAAGCTGATTATTATATTATTTATTTATGGACTACCTAGGTGAATATATATCGAAGGTGGGCTATCAGACGATTGATATATTTGTTGTGGACTACCCTCAGATGAATATCAATTGGACGCTCCGGCAGTTGATATTTTGAGTTTAGGACTACCTCCGATAATTTAACATTTTTTAGACAACCCTCGAACCATTTTCTCTAAGACTCATGCCATGCACTCACTCCTATAATCTAGGGTGTTCCGAGTGCATATGGAATGCATATGCGGTTCCAATACGGTCTAAATCACATGCAAATATATAAGCGTGAATATGCAAAGCATAATTCAAAATACTGAATCCTTATGTTATGTAATTATACAACTCATACATCAGAAATTAAAGCTCACTTGGGCTAATGATCGAAACACGAAACAATTCATTTCGAATCACTCGACCAAACACATTTTCCACCACAAAATATATTTTGTGTCCTTGTCCTATGAACGGTAAAACTGGTTTTCTGGTTCAAACACACAACCATTCATCGGTTCCTTTGTGAACCCGCATTTCCACGGCCATTCCCGGCCTCAATTCAATCAATACACAATTTAATACCAATGATCATCAAACATGGCACCCCGAGCATCCCCTCGCGTCGCAGCCCGCAGTTTTTGGGTTTCAATAAATTCAATCAATTCGGTCCCAAGTTTTGGGACCGATCAAACGGCCCCTAACAGCCTCATTCGACTCAAACATTTGCTGCCAAAGTACTTACAGCGGAATAAAGCGCCGTGAAACTACACCTTTCCGAAGTTTGTCGAACCCACAAAATCGAATCCCACGTGTAGCACAGCTCCAAAAACGACGTCTTTTCATACCGGCAGAAGGCCGTGACGGTCGGTTGTCGCAAATCCGGGAGAAAGTGAGAGACCTTCTCTCTAAAACCACCCATTTCGTTTCTCCCGCCTTTCTTGCATCCCTCCTTTTCATTTCACGTTTTGCTTCTTTTTAAATTTGAGAGATGAAGACTATTCACTATTTTGTCTTCTTGTGACTTAAATCAAACTTAAAAATGACAAAATTTTGTCATTCTTTTACGGTTTGTGATATTCGAGCGCTATCTCGGTCAGTCCATTTTCATCATTTCTCTACTCATACACTTATGGTACATGAGTACGTGCTATATGTGACTTTGTATCAAATCATTTTCACGGCACGAGAAAGCGGCGTTGCCAGAAGAAGCGTCGCGACTCGAAGCTGTCTCGGAATTCAGTAGTACATGCTAGCTAGATTTCGTGAGATGATTCCAACGGTGCAATCCGTTTGGTTCTCCGATATCTAGAGAATAAGTTTGATTTTTGGCAGAGTCTGATTTTATGTCGAGTACGATTTTGCCTTTATAAATTAGATTTCTCGAGTCTTACTCACCATAAGTGATGATATACTACACGTATCCCTATGCATTATGGCGCGTTCCTTCATGGCCCTGAGCCGACGAACAAGCCTAAGCCTGTTATCTCTTTAAGTGAGGGCTTTCAAACCCAGGATTCCACTAATCCAGTGACATTCCATTCTCGAGAATAAACACCCTCATATTTGGATCACATCCAAATCCATTTCATATTAGCTCCACACACTTCTAAGTGTGTGACTCGTAAGTTCTAGATTTATTATTTGGCCACTTGGATTAACTAACCCAGATTAAGCAAGTCAAGAGCGGCATCTAGCAACACTTCATGACCCCCAATTGACTTGAGAGTCAGTGATCTGACTGCATACCCTTCCATAGAAAAACACCAAGCAATTCGTCCTTTCACCAATCTATACCCCACTCGGTTCAAAGCATGGACAATGTGTAGCTCCCACTAGACTGACTATGCCACATCTAGCCTAAGTGATATTTGATCTAGTCCCTCGATTCATTACTCATCCGTTGTACGCGAAGACCTCTCCTTAGCATTTCTACTATGTGAGAGATTTTGAGTAATGATCATGACAAGGCCATGGGTATACCTCCTTTGTTGGGGCGGTGAATCCTTTATTCTTTCTACTCAATTACTTTGAACACCTCAAACTATATCGATCATCATCGAAGCGACCTCTAAAATGACATGGATTGAGGTTAAAAGTATGAATAAGTATCAGATATCCTTGAGCACCTCAAGTCTAAGGATACCTACCATTGCACCATGATGAGACGATCATCTACATTTAAATAGATCATCCATATGATTGTCTCATGACGGAGTCTCAGATGTACTGCTTCTCTTAAGCGAACATCCGCATCATCGACTCGATCGACTCATGATCCTGATTTATAAGATCTACTACTTGATTCAATCAAAGAGTATAATATGTGCTAGTTTGTCGGGATCAACAATGTCTAGTCTCATTGATCCTATAACTAGAGATAATTTAAGACATTCATATGAAGTGTGATAGGAATCTTTATTATCAGCGATCACTATCGCTGATTTCCTTTATGCTATATTGTATATCATGAACTTCATTAGAGTGATTAAATACTCATATCAGTTTGGCACGTATGAATATCAAATTAATGAAGAAGCCTTTCATATTAAATAATATGTAGTGCGTACAATAAGTGCTAATGGCGATTGCCTTTAGATCACTTCTCTAACAGTTTTTACTGTCAATTTATTAGCCAGGTACAGTTCCGCTCCAACCCAAAGACATTGGAATGGTATCAAGCATATATTACACTACCCCAAAGGAATCAAATTAGAAATTACTTGGATATGCTAATGCGGGATACCTTTTAGATCCACATAAAGCCAGATTACAAACATGGTATTTGTTTAATTTTAATGAAACTACTATTTCATGGAGATCCCTTAAGCAAACTATGGTGGCTACATCATCGAATCATTAAGAGATTATAGCAATTCACGAAGCAAGTCGTGAATGTATATGGCTAAGATCGATGATTCAACATATCTAAGAATCATGCGGACTCCTCTCTATAAAGATGAATTCGACAACATTATTGAAGACAACGTTGCATGCATTGCACAAATCAAAGGAGGCTATATCAAGGGAGATAGAACTAAACACATTTCTCCAAATTTCTTTTATACACGTAAACTCCAAAAGTGTGGTGAAATTGATGTTCAACAAATACGCTCAAGTGATAATCTAGCAGACTTATTCATGAAGTCATTGACAACCTTAACATTCAAGAAGCTAATATACAAGATTGGAATACGTTAACTTAAAGATATCGACATGAGGGGGAGCATGCTTATGACAGGATGTTAGCGTACTACACTCTTTTTCCCTTTGTCTAGGTTTTGTCCCATTGGATTTTACTGGTGAGATTTTTAATGAGACAGTCCTAACAAAATAAGGGTAATCTACAACATCATGAGAATATTGTACTTTTTTTCCTTCGCTAGGTTTTATCCCATTAAGTTTTACTAGCAAGATTTTAATGAAACATATTCTTAATGGTGTTCATTCAAGGGGGATTGTTGTAAATGAAGGGTCTTTATGTAATGTGGTGAATGACCACATTCATATAAGACCTTAAAGTTCATGAATGAACTTCCATCCATAAACACTTCATTGAATGTTGTTATGGTCATTATGAGCTCATAAACTTCCTTCATGAACCATATTTATGCAGTTCATGTATTAGGTGATCAAGGATGTCTATAAAAGGCTCATCCTCTCTTTGTATTTGATCATCTAATGAAAAAGTCCCCTCTAGCTCTCTCATTCTTTTTCTCTCTTTTTAATTCTCTCATTAGTTCTCTCCATCATATGCAAGCAAGAAAAATATTCATCTTAATTTGCATTTGATAATACTTTTACAACAATTTTTTTAATTTCTTATTATTAGAGTTATCCCATTCGAATTTTATTCGACTAGACCCTCAATGCAACATCATGAATTTTTTTAAGAATTTTAGTGAAGGACCATTGCCTATTATTGATCTAATTAGGGTTTGAGCCTGATCAATGTTGAAGTACCGCCTATAAATATATGATTTACTTTGTAGGGTGGTTTGTAGAGTTAAGAGAGAGTGTGAGGTATCGTGGCATTCTAGGGTTTTATGTTTTTCCCCTCAACAATATTAGAACTTTTGAAGGTATTATAGGCATTTTAAGATTTCATGATTTTTTTTTCCTGAGTTATCACAATATTTTACTACTCCTATTTTATACCAAGTTTTCAGAATATTGGATTTCCTCTCCTCCACCAATGGTATTCTCCTACTTAGGTTTTACTTAGGGTTTCTTGGTGCTTTATTGTTTCTCGTGTTTTCAACAAACTTTAATACTTTTCTTTAAAAAAAAAACTTTAATACGTATTCCATAGTTAAAAATAATAATTAATATTCCATACTCATTTATCCACCGAACCTTTTTTAATTTCTTAAATAAGATAGAAAATGAATTATTTTAAACAAATGAAGTAATACGTGGAATCGTGGATAGGGGTGGTCCATCCAGTACATTGAAATTTGTCACAATGAATAAAAACAAAATCGTCTCGTGAGTTGATTTCAAATAAAAAAAAAAAAACAAAATTGTTTCATTAGTTGATTTCATCATTGTGTGGAAGTCGTCATAATATCTTCTTTTTTTCTATTTGTTTCACTAATTTTGTGCCATCCTTTTTATATAACGAATAGGGTTTTTATTAATTTAATTTTATTGGGTTGTTTGAAGATTTGATTAATACAACAATCGATATTGATATGAAATTCTATCAAATACATTTTTTTTTTCTTTTGCTTTCTTGTTTCTTGTTTTCAATCACATGTTAAGTAAAATTCTCATGGGATGCATTATGAGTATGAATCAATGATGAAGCTTAGGATAATTATTAATTCCATTTTCAAATCTTGTTATAGCGGTCGGTCTATATGCCATGAACATGAATAAAGGAGATGTATGATGATTCATAAATATGAATTAGTGATAAAGCTCACATCATAATCAATTCCATTCCAATACCTTGTTGTGCTTTGAAGATTTGACTGATACTACATCTACCACTATTGTATTGAAATTTTATTAAATATTACTTTTCTTTCTTCCTCATTTCTTGTTTTCATTCACATATTTTGTAAAATTATAAGAGAATGAGAGAAAGTAATCCTATAAAATTAAGGGCTATGCATCATGAGTATCACTCAATAGTATTGACGATGAAGTTCACAATATCATTGATACGATCCCACATGAAATTATGAAATGGTACTTAAGGTCAAGAGATTCTTTTATCTATCAGACCGACCTTTTGAGTTGAGCTCTTCCGAACAATCCTAGAGTTGCTTATTTAAGTCTCACTTAATTTATTCAAATTTTGATTTGATTATAAACTAAATTTATATATCACCAACAATTTACAATTAAATTTAAATACAATAAATATTTTTATTTGAAATTCAACGGGAATTCAAAAGTATTACTTCTATTTGTTAACTATTCTCTAACATCCATCAAGACATGTTTTATATTTTTCAATGAACAATTAAAATTGATGATGCATAATATGAACACCATTAGGAATTATTAGGATAATTTAAAAAATATTAAAATAAATATAAATGCTAGTTGTGAGTACCATGATCTTTAAGATCCACTACTTAATGGGCAGAGGCCAGTTTATTATATTTACAAAGTCGCCCCATCAAAACTAGGAGGACACTTCCCGAACAGGAGAGTTTAAGGCGCATGGGAAACGAGTCTCAATTTTTCAAGGCTTGCTTGAGGCGGTAAGTGCGGGATTTAGTCAGCGCAACGTAGATTCACATTCATATGGAAGTTTGTTACAAATAAACACCTAAAAGCGGAAAATCCGTGAAAGCAATATTATCAGCAAAAATTTTCATCTTCCGAATCCCTTACTCCTCGGAGAGATAATCCTGGATAAGGGAAGGTTAATCCCTGACAACGAAGAATTAGTCTTTGATAAGGAAAAACATATTTATCCCTAAAAATAGGAGATTCCTTCCAAGATAGGAGGGAGATTTGACAAACCATTGTCTATAAATCAGGAAGATCCCTCACGAGGGGAAGGAAAGCAATTCTAATTGCGCCTCTTCTCTTCTCCCTCTCCATATGTTTGCTAACTTAATCATCGAAGAGGCGGTCGGCCCACCGTCATCGGACTGCCCATTTTTGCAGGTTTACATCACGCCGCTGATGCCCAGGAAGTCATATAATCGAGGTTCACATTGCGTTGCTAGTACTCAGGGAATCTGACGATCATGGCCTCTATAACTTGACACTCAAGGGATTTGACGTTCAAAGTCCCAACAATTGGCGTCGTCTGTGGGAATCAAATAAAAAGTCTCGTTGACGGGCTGCAAGGGCTTGGCTTCAACAATTCTCTAGCAACCCCCTGCTACCTAGAACTCTATCGACTCCCCATTTCGCATCCGATCTACTCGTAGCAGCCACAATGTCAAACAATCCAATGCATCAAACACCTGAAGATCAGTTCCTTCACTGGTGTTATGATATGGAGAGGAAGCAAGAGGAGCATGCGAGACAAATGCAAGAGTTACAAGCTCGTCTTTGAATCTTTACGAAATTAGAGAATGACCCGATTCTGATTGAGTAGAAAAAGTCGTGAACTTGGAAATGATGTACGAGATGGCGATCATGTTGAACATCCAATAGCCCGCAATAAAGGAAAAGAGCCCATTACTTCCAGCGACGGTTGTGACGCCCCGAATCCCGGGGGTCCGTTGACTACCCGTCGACCGAAAATACTCGTGGTGTCGGGTAACTTGGAGCATTTTCCTGGCAATCGAGGCGAGTCTCCTTTATGCGGGGCTCTGCCGGAAATACAAAACACAGCTATATAACTGTCCCGAACATGTGTCCTTAGTACAAGCGACCGCCAGGCCCGACGTCTGACACTGCTCATGTATATATATCGACTATATCAGTAGTTTTCGAGTTCAAAGTTACTCTTATCTGACATATATTAAAATACTAGAATTCTAATACATATAGAAACCGTCAAAGCCACATTTGGCTTTTTCTTCTAAAACTCAGTAAGACGGCGAAATGCCACTCATACGCTCCTGTACACAGCCAAATAATATCCTTCGATAGAATTGAGGCTTCAATGCTCGATGATGAATCACCACTAAGTGGGCTACTCTCCCACTAAGTGCATATGCGATGCTCCAGTAAACACATTCAAACTTAAATCGTAGTCCTCTTGAATGTCTAACTAACCATCTCATACCTCAGTCTTCACCCAGAGCTCCCTCACTCGCCTAAGCCTCGTATGAAATTTTTTATGTTTATTTGGACAACCCTCCGATGTATATATATATATATCAGATTGGGCCGTCTCAGACGATTGATATTATTTATGGACTACCTACATATATCGATTGGGTGTAGTACCAGGCGATTGATATTTTATTTTAGTATGAATTTACCATAGATAATTATCATTTTTAGACTACCCTCTAAATCATTCTCTCAAGTACCTCATGCACTCACTCCTATCGTCACAAAGTTGCCACAGTGCGTATGGAATACATGATATCGATTCCATTCACAAATTACATACTTAGCATTACAAATATATAAGCATGCATATATTCACATAAAATTAAATCACACCGAAACATGTCATGTAATTTCGCATTTCATCATGAAAATTAGACCACGTGGGTTGTATTCAACAAGCGGCAGAATTCTACTTGAATTACTCAGGCCAAACCTGATAATTCACAAAATTTGTTGTGAACATTATTCTCGGAATAGTGAAACCCTCGGTTACTATTCTAGAAAAATCCTGTCGTCGGTTCACTTTGTGAGCTTGGGTTACTAGTGACCAGATTTCCCAGGCCCCATTCAAATCAATACATGATTTATCATAATTTGTGTGAAATAAAACACTAACTGACCCCTCACGGTCATGGTGAGACATTTTAGATTCAGTAAATTCAAACAATTAGTCTGATTTTGGGGCCGTCAGCTGATAGTTGGCTCGAAGCTAACAGAAACATTGAAAAACACTTAAATAAGTATAAAACCCAAGTAAGGGAGAAACCCCTGCCTCCACGGAGTTATCTAAGCTGTCATCTCAAATGCCGCGCGAAGCGCCAGCGTAGAAACGTTTCATGCTTATTAAGGAAAATTTGAAGCGGTCGGATCTCTTCTGATTCTAGAGAGAAGGAGGACATCCTCTCTCTAAAAAAACGCCATTTCAGTTTCTGGATCTCCCTTCCTCTTTCAATTCACGTTTTCCCCTTTTTGCATTTGAGAAGACAAACACTATTGAGTGTTTTGTCTTTTTCTCATTTAATAAATTTCAAAATTAATTTATAATAATAAAATTTTCGGTTTGACATTATTATCTATGGTAAATTTTAAGTATTCTCTCATACCGCCTGGCACATGAGTAAAGTGTTATATGTGATTTTTAGCGTCGAATATCGTTTTCCAGGGCGAAGCGATGCAAGAAGAAGCGTCTGCATAACGCCTGGCTTTTTTCAGAATTCTGAAAATTTTGCAGTGATGCGGCTTGGGTTTGTGAGGCGTTCAACGGTGTAATCCGTTTCTTCATCCGAGATCTGAGAATAAATTTTGAATTTTTGCGAAATTACTGTTTGTAATCAAAATTACAATTTTATGTCCAGTACGATTTTTCATTTTTCGAAATTGGAATTTCTCGGGTCTTACTTGGTGGCATACTATTAGATGATGAATTGTCCTCTGGGAGATCCCCATCCACGAGTCCCTCGCTAGGAAGGAATGCTCGGGGCAGCACAAGGACCAAATCGCAAAGGAAGCACTGGCACTGCCCTGCCCTTAGTGATGTCGTTAGTGGTGCTTCCCTCCGAGCTAGGGAGGAGGCTGAATAAGGGCATAACTAACAGCTTCAAGCCACCCGAAACACTACAATGTGATGCCCCAATGCATCTCGCTTTTGGTGCAAAGCCCAGGCATTCTATCACATTAGCATGTACCCTTTGATTCGAGGGCAGAGCAGACGTAGCTCCTCTTCTACCCTGGGCAATTCTTAATTATGGAGACGCCCATGGGTTTTCATGCTAGCTTTTACCATGTTCAATGCTCTGTGACCTTTATGATCACATGCTCCTCTGATCAAATGATGACGAACAGCGTGACCATACATTGTACAAAGTATTCTGAGCCCCAGGAGATTTTGCTTACTTTGAGTTTCCACGAAGCTCCAGTAATTCAATAAACTCATTCAATGAGCTTTGGGCTGCATTCATTTCACAGTATCTTTGTTCGGTACGGAAAAAGAGGAACATTAGCTCTTTGTAGACTATTCTAAAGCAGGAAGAGGAATCCATACGAGACTTCACAAGGAGGTTCAAGAAAGCCATCTAGCAGGTATAGGCTTATAGCATGGATGCAGTTCTTCAGAACTTCAAGAGAAGCTTCGAGCCATCCACTCTTTTATTCCACTCACTATCTTTAGACTCGCCTCATGATGGAAGAATTATCTGAGGGCGGGTGATAGGTACTCATATTTAGAAGATAATATCAACCAACAATGCAAATGTCATGATCAAAGCAAACCCCGGTGAGCAACAAGCCGGAGGAAGAAACGTTTAGTCAAGAAAGGTCGGAGTAAACCAAAATGATCGTGATCAGTCCTGCAAAAGGGAGACCACAGGTTTCACCACCCCTAAACATCTCATGAGAGGTACATTTGCCTAGGTGCGACTTGCTAGATTTTAAGTGGCTTGCACCAATCCAGATGGATCCCTCTCAGAGAAACCCATCCGTATGGTGCGATTATCATAGAGATCACGGGCACGAGACCAACAGGTGCCAAAGCCTAAAGTTCATGGTGGAAAGACTAAGCAAAGCAGGGCACCTCAGAAGGTATGTCAAGGAAGTTGACCACGGGGCGGAATTTGGGCCACCAACAGACCCAGTGCAACCTGACATGGTCATCCGTTAGAACCGGACCAACCATAAACTATATCTTTGGGAGGCGTCGATGACGATATGTCGAAGCACCAGGAAGGCTCTTGAGGAAATCCATAGTCGAGCGGTCGTACTATCAGCGCGAGTGATCATGAAACGGTGATAGATGGCCTATATCCTTTCCTTGATGGCTTCGAATAAGGTCATTATGCCCCATTATGGCCTTAGTACTCACCACATGTATTAGCGGTTTTGAGTACTTAGGGTGTTGGTAGATATCTTTGGCGGTCACGACAAACTTATTGCAACTACAAGCCTTGTCGGATGACTTTCCTCTGCCAAATCTTGAACTTAGCCAGGCGAATCCTCTCTAGTTTCAATGGTGCAACAACCACAACACTAGGAGATGTCACATTCCTTGTACAAGTAGGACTAGTCGCCCAACAGGTTTTGTTCTCAGTAGTTAAAGACTTGGGGCCTTACAATGCCATAGTAGGCCGGACCTGGTTGCACTTGATGAAGGTCGTCCCTTCAACATATCACCAGATGGTCAATTATTTGACCAACGTGGGGCAAGTCGACTTTCTAAGCAGTCAGTTGGCCACACGATAGTGCTATTAGTTATCCATATAGGAACATAAATGGGAAAAGAGTTTATGGAGTCCTCCCCTCAAAGATCACACCCTCGTATAGCAACCATAGTTCATCGCCTAGGTCAAGGTGGAAGAGAAAGACCCATTAGCCGTGGATCCCCTAGAGATAGTAGTGTTTGACGGGCCGGAGAAGTTCACATACGTCAATTCTCTGCTATCTAGTGAAGAAAAATAGCGGTTACAACGTGTATTGTTAAGAAACATAGACGAGTTTGCTTGGAATCACTCAAATATGATCGGAATCGACCCGATGCTGGCCTCTCACAAACTAAATATTATCCTTGTGGCTAAGCTAGTGAGACAGAAAGTGAGGTGTTTCCACCCATATCGTCATCAGATTATTCAAACAGAGGTGGACAATCTTCTGAGACCAGGTTTCATCAAAGAGGTAAAATACCCCGAATGGCTTGCCAATGTGGTGGTGGTTCCAAAGAAGGGTGGTAAGTGGAGAGTAGGAACACGAACCTCAACGAAGCATGCCTAAAAGATAGCTTCCCCTTGCCACGTATAGATCAGATCGTTGATTCCTCAACCGGGCATGGGATGCTGTCATCTCTGGACGCTTTCTCTGGGTACCACCAAATTCCCATACACCCACCTAATGCAGAGAAAACGGCCTTCATTACACCGCATGGGCTATATTGCTACAATGCCAATGCCTTTTGGCAGAAGAATATCGGGCTTGACTATCGGTAGTGACCAAGATATTTGACCAGCGATAGGCAAGACCATGGGAAGTCTACATCAATGATATGCTTGTCAAATCAAAGAAATGCCACGATCATGGAAACACCTGCAAAAACCTTTGAGGCTGCTGCACGTGTAGCATGGCTGAATCCCCTAAAATCTGTGTTCGGAATCAGTTCAGGCAAGTTTTTGGGCTTTATGGTAACGCAGAGAGGGATAGAGGCCAATCCTATTCAACTTAGAGCTATTATAGAATCTCAGACTCCTACCTCTAGAAAAGGAATGCAACAACTGACTGGTTGGCTGACAGCTCTTGGATGATTCATATCTTGTTTTACAGACCGATTAAAGCCATTTTTCACCACTCTGAAGGGAGCCAAACTGATAGGCTGGAATAAGGAATGTGGCCAGTCTTTCATGGCAATCAAGCAGTATCTCATTGAATCGCCGAGTTCTTGCAGCCTCTCGAAGCCGGGTGATGCGCTACATCTTTACTGGCCGTTTCGGATGTCTCGATAAAATGCGACTTTATTCAAAGAAGATGAAAACCGAAAACATAGATAATATTGTCGTAAGCCAAATCCTATCGAGTAGAAACTTCGATGCTCTGTCCTCGAGCAAGCGTAGTAACTCCGATGTGGCGGTAAAAACTCCGCCCTTACTTCTAAGCACACCTTATCATCGTGCTGACCAATCTTCCCTTACGAAACACTATACATAAACCCGACTTGTCAAGAAGGATGGCCCAGTGGGCTATTGAGCTAAGTGAGTTCGGTATCCAATGTAAACCCCGCTTGGCAATAAAGGGACAGATATTAGCAGACTGAATACGAAGCAATCCTAGCCGATGTAGATCACGCAATCTCCGTATCCTCAAAAAAGATCATCATACAAAGAGACTCCCAACTGGTGGTATGACAAGTAAACGGGGAATACGAAACGTGGGACCAGTGCATGACCAAGTATGTATGCCTGGTTAAGCTCTAACTAGAGAGCTTCGTGGCTTGGAAGCTTGAGCACATCTAAGGAGTTGAAATAAAGATGGATGCCTTACTTGACGATGTTTGCATCACACCAACCAAAGAAAGCAGTGCTCTTCCTTGTCTAATACCACCACAGAGTGATCGATTGCTAGCCGGGTGAGCGGATAAACATGTCACTTATGGATGACTCTAATGAATCCGCTACTTGAGCTCAGGAGAACTCACGGATAGTAGGGTGAAACCCGCAGATTAGGTTGGTGGCTCGTTACCCTTGTGAATGGGCAATTATATAAACTTTTTCTCAACGACCTGTATCTTAAATGTCTCACCACCTAGCAGGGGCAGCATGCATTGGCCGAACTCCATGAAGGAATATGCAGAAACCATCCATGCGGTAGAACTTTGGCGCATAGGGCCCGCACGATCTCTTCTTGACGACCATAAAGTGCGTGGAGATGGGGTGGCCTCGTTGGGAAGTGTGATCGGTGCCAACGGCAAGCCCCTATTTCAAGGGTGTCGGCTCAGAACTTGACAACCATAACGGGCCCTTGGCCCTTGGCCTAATGGGGAATTGATATAGTTGGACCACTACCTACCGCCCTAGCACAGAAGAAGCTATTATTAGTAGCATTAGACTATTTTAGCAAATGGGTAGAAGCTGAAGCCTTTGCTCCATTAAAGACAAAGATGTCGTCCAATTTATATGGAAGAACATTGTCTGCCGGTTCAGAATACCACAGTTGATAGTGACTGACAATGGGCCATAGTTTGATAGTAAGGTATATAGGAATTTTTGCAATGAACTGAAAGTCAAGAAGTTGTATTCAACCCTGCGATACCCACAAAGCAACGACCAGGCAGAATCATCCAACAAGACTCTCCTAACAGCTTTGAAAAAGCGTCTACATTCGGCCAAAGGAAAATAGGTAGATGAGCTACGAGTTCTATGGGCCTACAGAACAACCAACCGGAAACAAACTAGGATGTCGCCATTCGCCCTTACTTACGAGATGGAGGCTATAATCCCCACATAAATTGGGATGCCCACACTTCGAACAGGAATTCCTAAAGAGGCTAATGCTCAAGCCGTTACTAAAGACCTAGATATGAAAGACGAGCTCCACGAAGCTACATCTATACGCATAGCATCATACCAGCAAAGATTGACAAACCTATACAACAGGCGGGTAAAACCGCATACATTCCAAGACGGAGACCTAGTCTTGAGAAGAGTCTTTGAAAACACGGCTAACCTAGCAGACGGGAAGTTCCAACCAAACTGGGAAGGGCCATATATGGTAGTCCGAGTGAGGGCATTTGGATCATACACATTGAATAAGCTAGACGGAACTCCTGTACACAGAATGTGGAATGCCATGCATCTGAAGAGGTATTGGTAGTAAAATTTCGTTTGAAAGTATTAATATCAATAAAGACCGTCTTTAAAATATTTTGAAATTTTGCAACCGCCTCTTCTTAAAAGACCAGATGTGGCTCTTAGCCTACTAACACTTTCAAAGACAGGGTGTGGCTCTTAGCACATTTGGCACTCAGATCAAATTGGCTCTTAGCACAACGGCCTCTCAGACCATGCGTGGCTCTTAGCCTGCTAGTACTCTCAAAAGACCAAACCGTGGCTCTTAGCCTGCTGGCACTCTCGAAAGACCAGATGTGGCTCTTAGCTTGCTTACACTTTGAAAAAACCAAATGTGACCTTGAACTGGCGATACTTTCAAGACCATTGTGACTCTCTTGGCTGCGGCACTCTCAAAGACCGGATGTGGCTCTTAACTGTTTGGAACTTTCAAAGACCAAACTATGTGTGACCCTCGAATTTTCCCCTCAACACTTGCATTTATCCTATGGGTGTCACTCTTACCCATTGTTCTCATATAACACCATTAGGGCCCTTTTAGGCTTAGTCTGTCTCCGAGCCTCGGGTGGGCTTGTATGTGGTCCATTGAGTGCGTATGTAGTTCACTTTAGAGTGTCATTATGGATTATTATTTTTAGTTATTAGTATCGTGCTATAGGAAGCAAGTGGGCCCCCCCGAGGTTTTAGCTCAATCAAAGTTTATTAGGTATGTGTCAAATTGAGACACTTGAGCTTGTTTAGGTGCGTGTATCTCCACTTGTTCGAACTGAGTCATTCCTTTGTTTTGTTTTGTTGGATTCCCTTGTTCATGAGGTTTCTATTAAAAATTCATAATTTTTGTCAACTGTTTGACCAATCAGTTTGACTGGTTCATGAGGGTAGGTACATATACAACCTTGTTTTTGGAACATTTGGTAAACACTCCTCCTTGTTTCGATCATCATCTCCCCTCATTCGGGACTTGGAATGGTGCACCATTTTTTTGGTCTCCTTATTCTTCAAAAGACATGTTTTATCAAGAGTTCTTAATTTTTCCTCAGCCCAGGCTCATTTGGTTGGCATACGGATTCAGCCAGTTAATTGGACCTTTGACTTGTGTGGGCGTTGTTTTTTGTGATTTTTAGGCCCAAATCCTCTATGGTTCAGGCCACCATCAGATCGACCTTGGAGCATTGTGAGTCCATTTGGGCGCTTGTCTTAAGTTATACAGCTTACATGAATCCGCTGTGGATACTTGGTGGTGAAGCAAGCTGAAAACTTAAGATATTCAACTTGCATGAAAAATGAGGAGGGGAGTTAATGGGGAAGTTGATTCCGAGACTGATTGGACTCTTTCCAAAGCTTGAAGGTGGAAAACACTAGGTAGGCTCAGAGGCTGAGGTGGGAATCAGTATAAAAGGAGAAAAGTCAAAGTGGGGAGGACCTTTGGAAGGGCACTCTTCCAGGGCTCGAGGCAGCACATTCTTGATTTTCTCGGGATGCTTGGTTTCTTTTTTGCGTTTTGTGGAAGAGGTAAGAAATAGACCCTGGCTCCACTATATTCTTTAAGGGACATTCTGACCAAATTTGAGGTTTTTCCTCAACCATTTGAACCGGTTTTCACACTAATACGTGAGAGTCGGTTCAACAGTTTCTGCTGGGCAGTCTCAGTTTTAGAGAACAACGGTTTGTTTTGGTTGATTCTCACTCATTCGAGCTGAGAATCAATCACCGTTTCTTTTGTTAGATTCCTGACTCTTTGAGGAAGGTTTTGAAAAAATTTGAGAGCCTCTCTCAATCGGCTAAACTGGTTGGGAAACCAAATCATCCGATTCACTGAATTCAGTTTGCTGAAACAACAGTTTGGGTCTTTGACATCTTTTATGTCGGTTCTCAGTCATTGGGTGGAGTTTTACACGTTTATTTTTCGATTCCTGACTCTTTGAGAAGGAGTTCTGACAAGGCCACGAAACCCCTCAATCGGATGAACTGGTTGGGAAACGGATCAGCGGTTCAACGAAATTCAGTTTCTTTGGAGCAGGTTGTTTGGGTGCTGGCGCCATTTGTCACGGTATCAGCATTCAGGTCGGTTTTCTACTTGATTTGTTTTTTTGGATTCCTGACTCTTTGAGGAAGGTTTTGAAAAATTTTGAGAGCCTCTCTCAACCGGTTGAACTGGTTGGAAGCAGATCAGATGGACATGCGGGTCGATTTGCTTGAGCAATGAGTTTGGGTCTTTAGCATCGTTTGTGTCGAGTTTGGTCATTAGTCGGTTTTATACTTGATTTGTTTTGTTGGATTCCTGACTCTTTGAGGAAGTTTCACGAAAAAATTTTGAAACACTCTCGGCCGGCGGACTAGTTGGAAAACCCGGTCGGTCGGTTCGAATTGGTTCTTTGGAACGGCGGTTTTGGTCTTTGACACCCCGTTTGTGCCAGTTCTCGATCGTTCGATTGTGGTGTACACCGTTTGTTTGGTTTCGCCACTGCAGCAGGGATATTACGAAAATTTTCAGAATTGTTCTCAACGGATCGACGGTTGGGAAGCTGAATCAACGATTTTTCGGGTTTTGTAAGGGTGCTTGATTGGTTTAGTGAAACACTGCTGACCTTTGTGGTCAATCCATTCTCTCAGTTAGTGTAAGGCTATGTTTAGGGTCTGAAATGGGGTTAGTTCAGGTTAATGTGGTTTCAATTTTGGATTCTTAAGAATCGGGATCTAAGTGGGTCGAGGTGATTAGTTAAGCACGATAATCTAGTGTTTGTTGGCCGTTTCTTTGGGATGAATAGATATGGTTGCACAAGGTGGTAGCATCAATGAGTGGTTGAGATGCCATGTATGGTTTCTCTCTGGCTTCCTTGCTTTTGATATCTAATTTTGGTGTGTATGCTCAAAATGTGCGACTAACTTTCCACTTTGCGTGGCGTGACTAGGGACAGCAGTGCAGCGCCATTTGCTGCCACCCAGTTGAGTGTTTTTAGCATGCTAGATACCAATTGGGTTAGTCTGATCTCAAGTTTGTATGTTTAGCCCTAGGAGATTATAAGTGTGTGACCATATGCTCCACATACAATTCGCTAGTAAGATGGTTGACCGGGGTCTTTACCTCGTATGAGGTACCTTAGGATAAATGTCAGTCCGGACCCACAATCTGGTTTTCCACCAGGACCGCTTTTCCATACTAGAGTCATTGGGGTTTTTGTTCTTACTTGGTTTTCCCCTTTATAAGCCAACAACAAAATGTGTGGCTCAAAAGAAAAACCGTCCTCCTGGGATGGATTTTCTAAAATTTGAAAAATCAACCCATATTTTCTTCATTTAAAAGCGGTGGCGCCGACGAAGTGGATCGGGTAGGGTCCACACACTATGGCTCTAAGCTTTGTGGCACTCAAAGATAGCCTTGGCTCTAAGCACTGGCACTTTCCCGAGACCAGATGTGGCTCTTAGCTTGTTGCTCTCAAAAGACCCGAGATGTGGCTCTTGCTGTGCATTGCTAAAATACCGAGACTTTGGCCCCTAAGCACATAGCACTTTCAAAAGCTAAATGTGGCTCGGGGCCTACGCATCACTCATAATACAAACATGGTCCTTACTTAGGAAACCTGACCATGGCTCTTAACAAACCACTTAAGATTCTGAACTGAGAAAGGACCACTAGCCAGGATATGGCAACCTCGGTGTCTGCAGAGCAACGATCTTAGCTAGAGTTATATCTCAAAGAATTTTTCAAAGAAAAAAAAATGGTCGTTTGTACAAAGATTACAAAAAGTTATATCTCATAAATATGCCAATGGTTTCAATAGTTGCATGATGATATATGTCCAAGCGGCCATATTAGGCCTACTACAAAAAGTTATATCTCATAAATACACCAATGGCATCATTAGTTGCATGATGATATATGTTCAAGTGGCCATATTAGACCCACTACAAAAAGTTATATCTCATAAATACGCCAATGGCGTCATTAGTTACATGATGATATATGTCCAAGCAGCCATATTGGGACCATTACGGAAAGAGGAGAAAGTCGAAGAAAAAGTATAACTTAGGATGTTCCATTTAAATCCCCGACGGGGGCACCTCTCTTAGGCTCCTCCGCCACCTCTCAATGATGCATACAAGGCTCGCAAAGCACTTTGGAGAAAGAAAATTTGGAGAGTCGGGCGTATAATCTGGAACCTCTGGTTAGTCACCACGGATATCGCTTTTGAACACCGACATCCGGCGTAGCCATGGGTGAAGACGGCTCCCGGAACCCTCGGTAATTATTCCTCCATTGCTCCCTTATCCTTATGGAGTTACAGATGAAGGAAAAGAAATGTAGGTGAAAGAGCTTTGTGGATAAGCGGAACTGAAATTAGCCCTATATATAAGGGTGACGTTAACGAGTTAAGAAATTAATACGCCATCTAAAAATCATGCACCATATACACATTGGGACACGTGCACTACTCACACACTTTGTGACCAATCACCCTTCACCTTTCGACGCGCTTTATGTGCGCATTAATTTTCCAGTCTTTTCATCTTTCCATACCCGAGGTTTAGAAGAAAATATCATTGCGAGTATCGTGGTTTTTAAACCCACTACTCTATAGGCCCAGGAGCCCGATTTGACTGAGGCCGCGACCCGATTGGCTTGATCCAAGCCCACCCTACCATACTAAAACCGGGGGCATGGCTCTAAACTGTTGGCACCTCACAAAGACTCTTGTGGCTCTAAACTGCGGCGCCTTCAAAAGAAACGGACAAGGCCTCTAGCTGGGGTGCATGACAAGCTCACTATGGTCCGCGCTGTACACCACAACCAAGGCCTAAAGATGGTGTCTTACATGTTGGCACAAGGGCGAACCTTGCCAGCTCCTAACTTAACGTTGGTGTCCAAAAGCGACCATCCTAACCCAGAATTAAGGAAAGGGGTTGCACAATGAAAGGAATTAATACTTAAGTAAATTAGAAATTAGAAGAGCGCCAATAGAATCGGGATGAGAAATAAAAATAAACAATAGTCAAAGTAAACAAAAAAATGTATATTTCATTAAAGCGTCAATAGCGTCAGAGAATTACAGAGAAAGTAGTTGCTGTGGCTGAACAAGGCCCTTACAAAAAAAATTACAAAGTAAAGATTGAAAAGGGGATAGAGTCGCTCTAGTCACTCAATGGCAACAACTCAGCTGGGTTCCTTGGGCGTTCTCCCGGAGATTCGCCGGTCGCTATGGCCTTAGCAGTCGCTTGGAGAGGGGGGTAGCCGGGGTTCACAAAGAACTCAAGAGGCAGTGAGTCGGCGGAGTTAGACATACCTTCTAGGACCTTTGGATGGTCTCCACAGATGTTGTGTTTGAACACACAACACTCATACCCATAGGCAAAGATCACCTCCAGAGCCTTCTGATACTCTTCCTCCATGACCTCCTTGTCCCTACTCGCCTGAGAAATGATGGAGTTTCGTCTTTTGGTGATGCGAACTGCAGCAAGAGGGTGTCCTCTCAGCCTCTAGGCGGGTGTCTCGGCCTCCGCCGAGCCCCACCCTCCTCCCACCGGCCGCGAGGAAGCTGCGGGCCCCTAGTTAGGTCCTCCTTCGCCCTTGCCCTAGCGTTGCCTGCCGCATTGGCCACTAAGCGAGCCACCTTAGCCTCCTTCTTGGCTTCCATCCTCTCTCGCCTCCATCCATACAATCCTACCGTGCTTTAGGCTTAGGGACTTGGCCTTAGCCGGGCGTCAAAGCCTGGTGCTTGGAAATGACCGGTAGGCATAAAGCCGCAACTTCTCAACATCGTCCGACCAAGTTAGATTCCTATCTTTGGTGAGCCATGTTAAGAATCCTTAAAGTCACAGCACGGAAAGAATATGTGAAGAAAATAAAAACACAAAATTAACAATTAGGTACTAAAATTCAAAAGTTACTAGCTCAACCGACTAGTGAGAGTTGTGATTGTGGATGAGCATCCCGATCCATAAACCCCGAAGCATTGAAAGGTCTCTCTATCAATTGGTTGGGAAGCGGATGGGATACTACTCGGCATGGTCGCGGCACCGAAGGAGAGTGAGGTGAAGTTACGCTTTGTATTGTGACCGAAACCCTGCATTGAAGGAGCCAATGGTAATGATTTCCGAGGCGCCCTCTGAGCAGGGCCATTGTGTCCGTGAAGGGATGGCCCCCATGGGGGGAGCAGAGGAAGAGCTTAATGCAAACATCATTTATCGCGGCACAAAGGCCAGCGCACAAACCCTAGTTGAGCCGTGAAGCAACGGCTACACACTGGCTCGAGCCCTCCGCCACAACTCCTTCCGCACCAGGCTCCTCCGGTGGGGATTCCATCATCAGTGGTGCCTGGAAGCCTCTGGAGCTAACTGGAAACCACTCAAAATCAGGTTGGGGCATTGACTTTGGCGGGAGTCCACGTTTGTACGCGGACTCTTCTGAGCCTTCTCTTCCCATTTAGGCGGTGACATTAGACACTTTCCGCCAAGTACTTCAAAGCCAGGGGCAATCAACCCTTGAGCGCTCGACGTGTTCTTACGCATCCTCACAGCAAAATCGGAGGCCGAGGCGGGCATCTTTGGCTGTCCTCCTTGCCAGGCTAGTTGCTCTTTGGATTTGTCATCCACGAACCCCTCCAATCCCTCCCCGGTAGCCTTTGTTTGCCCGATCTTCTTTTTCTTTTTCTCTTCGCCGCTTGGGGAACAAGCTTGGGGTCATACATTAAATCTTAGATGATAGCTGGACAAAGGGTTCACGGAAGCGACCGCGCCTGGGAAAGAACTCTCAGCAGGACAACAGAAGGTCCACAAGAACAAAGTGTTCGCCCTTGGCGACCTCGCTGGGCAAAGGACGAGAAAGAATAAGCACTATGTAGGGGGAAGGACTGGCGCCCAACTCTGCATATTCTTGTGACAAAGGTTTGGCGGGAATTTGGTTGTATAACACCGGTTCCTCTGGACATGGCGGTAACTAGGCGCAGGTGGGTGTTTCTTAGGAGTGCCTCTGTGCCTTTGGGCGATTGAAACCTCTTGGCCTCTTGCTCATTCTACGAGGCCCAAATAAAAGAGAGAAGAAGGGGGTCGACTTGAGGTCAATTAAAAAAAAAACCCGTAAAGGAAGAAATCTTCATGAAAATCTTACATTTGCTTGAGGGAATGAAAACCTATGAACCTTAATCAAAAACCTAAAGCCATATGAGCTTGATGGACGCCTCGATAACAAGAAGACATTCAAAGCGACTGTGACTAGCAAAGTTTGAGTTACTTGAGTATACACTGAATCAAGTTGTCGAAGTGTTAAGAGTCTTTGATGACTCATTTGAAAGGGAATTTTGCAAAAGTGCAGAGGAGGATGGAATATAGGAGTCAAAGAAAAAATCTTTTGAGAAGACGTAAAAGAAACCTCTCTTGAGACCACTGTCCTTATTTATAAGGGTAGGGGCTTCGTGCCTGACAAATGTGCCATCAAGCGAGATCCTTAAGATGCATATTGGGAGGCGTCGTCTCATATATAAACACAAGGTATGAGCTACGCCCAGGAGCACATTTAATGCGCTAATCATTCTCCCGAACCTTTCGGCTGCAAGCATCTAACGTTTAGACACAACAATGTACAGGTAAAAGCAGCAAGAACTGTCGGAGGAAAGGGAGCATTGTGAGTCTGTGATCTTTAAGATCTTCTCAATGAACAGGGACATGGCCGTTGGCTGTGTTGAGGCCGCATGAGAAACTAAGTGGGCGCCGCAGAATGGGAGTCACAAGAGGTCTTGAGGAAGCCAGTGGCTTTTTTGAGGCTTTCGGGGCGGTCCATATGAGATTTCAAGTCCATTTAAAGGCCGTTCTATATGTAGAATTATCATGTGGGAAGTTTGTTCTGAATAATGTGCAGGGGAGTTGTTGATCACTTGAAAGCAATGCCATAGTACGAAATTTTCGAGCAATAACAGTCTCGGGCGATAATCGCGGATCAAGAAGAATAATCTCTAATAAGGAAGATTTAATCTTTGATAGAGGAAGCATGTTATTAAAATAGATATTTGCTACTCGAGATAGGAGGAAGGTGGTAAATCATTGTGCCATAGGTGGAAGTGCATGTGAGGGTAAGGAAGCAATTAAGCTCTGGCGCATTAACATCATCTCCGTATTTTCTTTAAATTAATCGTCGGAGCGATTACCGTGAGTCGAGCGTGGCTTTTTACAACGAGTTCATTCTTGTAGTACAATGCTAAAGTCTAGTATAATCGGAGTTCACATTCTTCATATCTCGGGAAATCTGATGATGAAGACCTCTACATCTTGATACTTAAGGGATACTTAAGGGATGTGACGTTAAAAGTCCCAACACCAGTGCCGTAATGAACCACAACACTGCGGCAGCCAACAAGAAGTCCTAAGTCTTTGGAGGGTGGTTGCAACCAGCAGTCAGCAGTCATCAACCAAGGTAAATATGGTCACGTGGCCTGCATCCATGAATGTTGGAATTTTTTTTTTTATAAATATATAGTTTCTAAAAATAATAGTTTTCAAAATATCATAGTTTAAAAAAAATACTAATTTTACTATAATTCTGATTATTATAAAAAATATTTACACTGTATTAAAAGGCTTCATTACACTAAAATAATGTTTTGAACACAAAATTTCATTATTTTATATATCGAAATCGTGTCTTAATAGAAAGGAGACAAATAGAAGGTATTGTTCCCTGTCTTGATACGAATTAAGGAGACAAATATAAAATAGAAGGTATTGTTCACTTTCTTATTTAAATTGAAGTTTTGAATTTTTATAATCATAATTTTTATTTCTGGATTCGTAGGTGTAATAAAAATATAGTTTTATATTTTATAGGGACAACCAAACAATGGAGAGAAGTGGAAATTATAGGAAAAAAATATTGAGAGCCATGAATGATGTGGATGATATTAATCATGAAAGGACATTTTATTGATTGCGATGCGTCTTTTGATCAACATCCTAGTCTAAAATGGTTTCCTTGGCGTGGCCAACATTGTTGAACTTTTTAAACTTTGTCTATAACAAAAGAGAACCATAGGCATCTTTCAAATGATAGCATAGGCTAAAAGTACAGAGTTTGGAAGAGAGTAGACAAGGAAATAAAAAAAAATCCAATATTAGTTTATTTGGACTGAAAACTTGAAAATTGTGAATTACTTTCTTCTCCTTTCCTTCCGAAAATTCCAAGAAAAAAAAGTTTATGCACATGTGAAAGATGAGACTAATTCTCATACCAATCAAGAAAGATTATAAAGATGATAAAAATTTATCACATAACATAATTATATTATCAAAAAATACTTATTAAATTAAAAGGTATCTCAACCATATCATCTATCATCTATTATATATATATATATATATATATATATATATATATATATATGTTTCTTGAGATAAACAATATTAATTTTAGTGAATCTGGGGAGATACATACAGGGGACTGATTGACTGGTAGCTTTGGAGGTGTGGGAATTCTTCTTGACATATATACGCACTCTTCTACTCAGCTACAAAGTTTATGATCAAGCCCTCTCACGTCTTTCTCTCTTTCTCTCTGTGTACGTAATATATATGTATATATATATATATATATATATATATATATATATATATATGTAATACATACTGATTCATATATGGTTAATTGAATTGATCAGGAAGCTTATCAGTTGATCAGCAAATGGGATTCCTGAGTCTTTTTGTAGCAGCACTAGTCCCAAATCTGAAAGTGATATTGGTCACCGGCGTTGGTTTGTTCATTGCATTGGAACGTATTGATCTCTTGGGGGCAGATGCTCGCCGTTATTTGAATGCTGTAAGTATGCAAGTACTGTGAATGATTTTGATTTTGATTTTTGATTTAGTTTTAGTTCCAGTACTGGAGGAATTGGAAACGCATATATAAGTAAGTATAACAGATGAGATGAGATGATATATAACACTTTCTTGCTTGTGCCTTTCAATTGTGAACTTTATTAATAACAAAGCTTTTAGCGGAGAAATTAAAGAGTAAATTAATGGCAAACCCAAAAGCGAAAAGCCTTTTGGAGATTAGAGAACAAATGGGGGGTACGGTGGTATTTGGGATAAAGAAAAGAAATAGAGTTCGGTGGTTGGTTTTGGTCACAGAAGTTCGGCATTATCAGGAGTTTTGGGTCCAATGCGTAACCTTTTTCTACAAACATATGTTCGTAGCCCTTAAAACCTTAGTTGCCAATTATAGTGCAGTATATAGATACGGTTCGAGGTCAGTTGGATCGATGGCGTAGATCCGTTTGATTATTTATGGCGGGCTCCGTTTTGTGGTCATACGGAGATGACATGCAAATGCGGTGATGATGCGCTGGTGCGTATAGATAGAGATCGTCTTGTATAGTGATGATACGGCCAGTGCGATACGGGATAGAACGATGATAGTACTGGTACATCTAGTTCTTTCGTATCCACTTACAGCGTAGTATTAGCGAGCATGAAAATAAAAAGAAAATGAAAGTATATATAAAGAATGTATAAAGTATATGATATGATATAGGAAATCATGTATACGATGATAGTATCTGAATTTAAGAACAAAATACGATATAGAGGACATGAAAAGTATGAAATATGATAAGAAATAAACATGATATGGAAAAGAAAGTAGGCATGAGAAATGGATAAATATAATATGCATGTTATATGTGTCCTTAAAGATACAATCATCTTTAAAAGTGGGATGACCCCTTGTTAAGTCGTCCATATGTTTTAATTCCCGCTCAAAGCATAAAACGCCGCGGGTGTTTATCGATATGAGTGCAATTGAGAGCAGGCCAAGGCAGTCATCGGTAAAGTTAAACACATGTCTGATAGGGGTCATTGGAATATTTTGGTATAATGTATGTCTTTTTGTTTCTTTTTGTAAACACTGTAAATGTTGAATATTTAGCATTATGTGGAGCTTGCTGTATATTTTATGTCTGGCTACGGAAATATAATGCAAAATCGATGTTTAACATTATATGAATGAGCTTAAAGTTATAGTAAATAAAGTTGAGTGGTATGAGCCTGACTAGGGGCATCACAATTCGTGGCATCCGGTTCGGTCGGACCTTGACAGATGAGAAGCGGAAGGGGTATCCTGATTAGGTGAGTGTCAGAGCCCATTGGGGGCATTACAATTTAGTGGCATCTCGGATTCAATTCGGACACATGACCGAGATTCGGACACGAGAAGGGGGGGTGTCGCGATTTAATTGGTAATATCGAGCCTAGGTTTAGGCGTTTCTGGAAAAGCCTAGGTTTAGGTGGCTCTGGATTAGAGTATAGATAGAAAAGCATGTGTTTAGTAATGTGTTGACCTGATATGGATGTCCTTGTGTTTTGTATAAATGGATCGTCCTCCAAATCCGGTACGAAGAGTAGCCCAGAGAGTGTGGCGCCACGGAGATCGAGGAATATTTACTTGGACCCTTTGGAATACGTCGAAGTGAAAGCCGAGTTCGGGTGAGCGAATGGGTGTGCGGGATATCCTAGGATATGACTTGGGTGATAGAAGATTAAATTTTGCTCGAAAACCCCAAAGGTGAACATGGGGAATTTGAGAGATTCATGGTCTGAACATGGAAGAGTCTAATGAAGCAGATGCAATGAAAGTTACAAAGAATATTGGAGGAAGTTAGATGCCCTCCCAATCATAGAGTATCATGTGTAGTCTCACTATTGCATAGTGAAGCCTATGATTAGTGGAAACTAACGTTGAGAAGTCTAAGGATTCCAAATCCCATGACTTGGGAGTTCTTTGTCCAAGACTTCAGGGCAAAGTACGTTATCGAGATGTATAGGGAGTCCAAGTGGAAGTAGTTCCTGAATTTAAAGCAAAGGAGCTTGTTGGTGGCTGAATATGAGAAAGAATTCAGTCGTCTCAGCAAGTATGCACCAGAGTTGGTCCTCACTAAGGCATTTCGGTATAGGAAAATTGAAGATGGTACGCAGTTCCCTTAAAATTATTCAGCACTGTGACTTCTCTCCCGGAAGCAGTGGATTTCTATATCAGTTAGTTCAAGCTGCTTGATGAAAGTAAGAGACTAGAAATGAGCAGCAACAAGAAAGATATCAAAAGAAGAAGTTTTCTAGAGGAACTTCGTCTTCCTCGGGGAAAAGAGCTAGGGAGTCTCCAGCTCAATCAGAATATAGTTCCACTACAAGAGGTAGAAGAAGGCAAGGGTCCAATGTAGGACCTAGTATAGGTAGAGGTGCTCCAGTTGGACAGGGAGAAATTCTAGAGTGCCCTCATTGCCATCGACGACATTTGGGGGTTTGCAGATTGTTGACAGGAGGGTGCTTCATATGTGGGCTTGGCCCAGACATTTATGGCAAATTGTCTAAGAGTCGAGGAGCAATGGAATCACCGAGTAATAGCGGAGGAGGTCAGCGGTACCCTTAGTCAACTTTCGAGATAGAGATCAGCATCTTATGCGGTGATAGTACCTTCGGGTACATACATATAGAGAATAGTTATAGTACTTCGGGTACATACAGTTCTCTCCCGTATCCACTTCTATGGTATTCGTAGGCATGAACATAAAAGAAAATGAAAAGTATATGTAAAGGAATGTATAAAACATATGATATGATATGAGAAGCATATGCCTTTGCTATACGATGATAGTATACGATTACAAGGAACAAAATCTGATTATAAAATGACCACGAAAAGTATGAAATATGATAAGAAAAGAAACGTGTTGCTAGAAAGTTGACATGAGAAATGAATGAAATATATGTAATGTTATGTGTCATAAAGATATGCATCGTTTAAAGTAGGATGACCCTTGTTAAATTAGATCCGTATGTGTGTAAATTCTCACTAAGCTATCAGCTTAGTGCGGGTGTTTAAATCGGAGTGTAGATGGAAGAGGAAGCAGGAGGGCAAGCTTGATCCACATCGGCCAAAGTCAACACATCAATAGGGTGCTGGATATTTTTGGTATAATGTATATGTCTTTTTGTTTCTTTTTTGTAAACAATGTAAATGTTGAACACTTCCATATATGGAGCTTCATATATATTTTGTAATCCTGGCTGCTCTGAGAATATAATACAGAGTAGAATGTTTAACATTATATGAATGAGCTTAAAGTTATAGTAAATGCGCAAAGTTAGTGGTATCGAGCCCCGGCTGGGGGCATCACAATTTAATTGGCATCCGGATTAGAGTTGCGTCCACCTATGCTCTGGCGCGACATGAGCATATCTTTATGTTTCGTGAGGATGAGATGCTCTGAAGTAATTCTTTGTATATTTTCTCTCTTTACGTGTTGAAATGCATGCATTGAGTTGTCTGATCCTCATTCATATGTGTATTGCATGGAGCATGTGTTGACAAAGTACCCGGCGATGGAGAAATTAGCACCATGACATGCATGTGACTAGTCCGTTGGGGAACAGTGTTAGTGTGAATAGCGTATACAGAAATTGCCCCATTGTTATACAAGCAAAGAGAGTTTCGATTTGATACCTTACCATTCAAGAATTTGACTTGATTCGAGATGGATTAGTTCTAATCTGCCGGATTTATCATTGATTGTGGTGAGCGATGGTGTGAGATGCTCGACGGGCGAGGTGATAGTATAAGGCATTGGTTCGATGCAGTAATCGATCTTGATCTCCGCTATGCAAGCTAGGAGATTTATGAGGAAAGGATGTGAGACATTCCTGGTCGTGATACTTGACTCCAAGAGAGGTCAAGTGGATGTAGAAAAGACTCCAGTAGTAAGGGAATTTCTAGATGTATTCCCTGAAGCGTTACCAGGTATTCCACTCGAGAGGGAGGTGGACTTAGCCATAGAAATTGTACCAGGAATAGTCCCTATGTCTAGGGCACCGTACAGGATGGCTCCAACGTAGCATAAAGAGTTAAAGAGTCAATTGCAAGAGCTTTTGGATAAATGATTTATCTGACACAGTGTTTCGCCTTAGGGTGCACCTATTTTATTCGTGAAAAAGAAAGATGGCACTCTACGAATGTGCATTGATTATCAGCAAATCAACAAAGTGACGGTTAAGAATAAATACCCATTGCCGAGAATTGAAGATCTCTTTGATAAGTTAAAAGGAGCGGGTGTCTTTTCAAAGATAGACCTGCGATTAGGGTACTATCAGCTAAGAGTGAAAGATATCGATGTGCCGAAGACTGCATTTAGAACCCGATATGGCCATTATGAGTTTTTGGTCATGCCATTTGGGTTGACTAATGCAAAGCGACGATCATGGTTTAATAGATTGGGTATTCCAGGCCTATTTAGATCAATTTGTTATTTGTATTTATTGATGACACATATTGGTATATTCCGGAGATGAGTAAGAGCATAGGCAAGCATTTGAAAATAGTTCTCACAGGACTTTGAGAGAGAAAAAAAGTTGTATGCTAAACTCGGTAAATGTAGTTTTAGCTAAAAGTTCATTCCTGATGCATGTGTATACATTGAGGTATAAGAGTTGAGCCACACTAAAATTGGAAGCGTGGTAAGTGGAAACCGCCTCGAGTGTAACCAGTCTTCAAGGAGTTTCTTGGAGCTGTATTTATTATAGAATTTGTGAAAAGTTTTCTCTCATAGCTTTATAGCTCACCAAATTACTCAAGAAAGGGAGTAAAGTTGAGTGGGCCGGACAAATGTCAGAATAGTTTTGAGCAGTTGAAAGAAATGTTGGTTGACACCCGATATTGACTTGACCTATCACGGGAAAGGTATACTGCAGTATAGTGATCGCCGAGGCATTAGTTTGGGATGCGTGTTAATGAAAGATGGAGAGAGTGGTGGCTTATGCGTCGGACGGTTGAATCCACATGAGCGAATTATCCCATCATGACCTAGAGTTGGCTGCGTAGTGTTTGCTTTGAAATATGGCGACACTACTTATGGGGAAAGTGTAAATTTATACGGATCCTGAGAGTCTCGAGTACTGCTCACTCAGAGCTTAATTTGAGGACAATGGAAGTCAGTTAGAGTTATTCAAAGATTATGATTGCATTATAGATTATCACCCAGGGCTAATGTGGTAGCGGATGCTTTAAAGCGAGACCGTGTGATGTGTCACTTCAATATAGTGAATGGAATTGGCGGATGATGGAGCTATATTAGCTCAATTAAAAACACAGCCTGTGTTAAAGAAAATGATTATAGATGCTCAGAAAAATGATCTAGAGCTACAAAAAAAGTTACATATGGTTAGAGATGGTGATGAGACCGATTTTTCAGTGAAAGAAGTTAGAAGTTTGTATTTCCAGAACAGATTATGTGTGCCCGGATGATAAAACTAGCGAGATTACTATTTAAAGCTCATGTCTGATATTTACCATGCATCTAGAGGTAATAAGATGTACCAGGACTTGAAACAACATTATTGGTGGAAAGGAACTGAAAGAGGCGATAACTGAGTATGTGTCGTGTTTGGCGGTAATCTCGACAAGTCAAGGCCGAACGCAGTTCCAACGGAGTCCTATTGAACCCCCTTCCAATTCCTCAATGGAAGTGGGATAACATTACCATGGATTTTGTGTCGGGTTTTCCCCTCACACAACAAAAACATGACTCTGTCTGGGTGATTGTTGATAAGCTCACAAAGTCAGCCCATTTTCTACCAATCAAAACTGACTATTCTATGGATTAACTAGCTGAGCTATATGTGAAAGAGATTGTGCAATTGCATGGTGTGTCGTTGTCTATTATGTCGGATGAGATCGTTTCTTGAGTTACGGGAAGGAACTAAAGTCGACCTTAGGTCTTAGGTTGGATTTGATCTGACATTCCATCATGAAACAAATGGGCCGGTCAGAGAGGTTGATTCGAAGTGCTTTCGAGTATGCTTCGGGGATGTGTAATGGAATTCATTGGAAGTTGGGATAGATATATTCCATTGATGAAATTTTCCTATAACAACAGTTATCAATCAAGCATTGGCATGACACCATGTGAAGCTTTATATGGACGGAGATGTAGAACTCCGGTATGTTGGACAGAGTTGAATGAGTACAAGATGATTGGTCTAGACATAGTAAAAGATACTGAAGAGAAAGTACAAGTTATTCGGTAAGGTTAAAGGTGGCTGGTAATGCGACTCAAAAGAAGTCATATGCCCGATACGAAAAGAGAGATATTGAATATGAAGTGGGAAGCAAAGTCTTCATAAAGAAGTATCGCCGTGGAGAAAATTAAACGTTTAATTCGAAGCGGCGAGTTCAAGGTTCATAGGACCATATGAAGTGCAGAAGCGTGTTGGCCTTGTGGCTTAGCCGATTGGCACTTCCTCAGGAGTTGGCAAATTACAATATGATGTTTCGTAATGCCGATGCTTGGAGATACCGCTCACGATGGAGTCACACATGCTACGGTGCAAGAGATACAAGTACAGAAGGATTTGTCATATGATGAGGAGCCAAAGGCAATTATGGCTCGAGATGTGAAACAGTTGCGAAACAAACAAGTACCATTAGTGAAAGTGCTTTGGCAACACCATGGCGGAGAAGAAGCAACTTGGGAGCCAGAAGCAACAATGAAAGCACAGTATCCGCAACTCTTCGAATCAGGTATGAATTTCGAGGACGAAATTCTTTTAAAGGGGGGGAGAGTTGTAACACCCCGAAATATACCCTAGTCGTTTTCAACATGTTTAGGGTATTTTGTGGGCATAATTTGAAGTTTTTGTAATTATTAATTTGCTAAGTGAGTAAATTTTGAAACCCGAGAATTTGTACAAGGTACAAGGGCAAACGTGTAAATTTTCAAAATAGGATATGAAGGTCATATGACTAGAAGATGAGAGGTTAAAGTGAAATAGCAGAAATTTGATTTCCAAATAGAAAATAAATGGAGGACCAATGAGTAATAAAAGGGAAAATAAAGTATAAAAAGAGGAGGAGACCCGAAAATATCTCTGTTTTTTGGTCTCCCCAAGATAAAGTTCCCACGTAAAGAGAAGAGAAGAAAGAGGAAGAACAAGAGAGAAGGAAGAGGACTTGAAGAGCAAGGTGTGGAATTGTGTAGATTCTAAAGTTTTGTATGGTTCCCATGAAATTGTATGGATTTCCATGGAATTGTATGGATAGTAGCTTGTCCACTAAGCCTAGGGTTTTGTTAGGATTTCATCCCAACCCTAGATTTCTTGAAAGTAGGGTTGGTAAAACCCTAAATGGTATAAGAAGAGTATGGAATCCTCCCTTTGAGGTTGGATTTATGGTTTAATTGCAAGTAATGGAGTTTGGGTTTAGAACAAACCCTAACTAATCTTTATGTTTGGTTTATGTATGGGTTATGACTCATATTAGAGTTGTTTTAGGAGTAATTCATGAAAGGTTTTTGAAGTAAGATAAGTATTGAAAGATGATTTGAGTATAATAGAGGTTACAAGATGAATATGGAGTGGTTTTGATGTGTGTATTGAGTATTGAGTTGGTTTAGGTGGAAATATATGGAAAAATGGGAGAAAAACTACAATTTAAAGGCATTTCGAGGTTGGAACCGGTGCCAAACTTGATGTGGTACGGTGCCACATGTGATCGGTAGCGATTAGACGAGTGGTACTAGTACCCAAATGTTACATTTTGGGTAGCATTAGTGTTTTGGCCATAGCATTAGTGCGTTCTTGTCGAATTAATTGATTCAAGTTGCTGGGTAAATTAGACTTCAAGGAGAACAAATCACTCAAAGTGTCCTGAAATAGATATCTTGAAATTCTGACCCATTTGGCCTAGAAAGTCACTCAAAGTGGAAATTTATGTTCAAGCTAATTTACAGTTGCATTTTGAACATAAAGTAGTCAGGTTGTTTAGGGCATATCTTTGAGTTTCGATTACTCAGGTTAAGTGATTAGTTGGAAGAACCGCCATGTGTAGCAGTGAGTACAAAAGAGCCAAGTGTCATGTATGTTGTTAAGACTCTTGAAAATGATTATTTCAGACTGTCCCTAGTGTAATATGGGCAAACTTAATGCCCTATGATAGGATAGTACGTTCCTAAATAAGTATAAGTCTAATAAAAGTACAAATAAGTATATGAAAAGGTATAGTTCAACATGTATAAAATATTATTTGATATTGAATATCTCCTAAGTATACATGATATTGTAGGTATTCATGTATATGAGATATCTTTCTAATACATAACAAATTATTAAGAAAACATAATATCTTTTGATTGTGCGCATATTAGGGTAGTTGGATAGATGGCGTGCTGTAGGGACAAGTTCTGCGGCATACGAATCTGAATTTCGAGGCCAGTTTGGGTGTCGATGACATAGATCTCGTTTGGATCACTATAGCGGCCCCATTTAGGTCATACAGATATCATTGTCTCGTACAGTGATAGTACCTTCGGGTACATACATATATAGATCAACATCTTTGTACGGTGATAGTACCTTCAGTCTGTCTGATTCTACTACCGTATCACATTCTACACTGTTGCAGGGCATGAACATAAAAGAAAATGAAAGTATAAGTAAAGGAATGTATAAAGTATATGATATATGATATGAGAAGCATAACCTTTGCTATGCGATGATAGTACTCTTCGATTACAAGAACAAAAATACGATTATAAGAGGACATGAAAAGTATATGAAATATGATAAGAAAATAAACATGATATGGAAAAAAGAAAGTAGACATGAGAAATGGATAAATATATGTACATGTTATATGTGTCATAAAGATATGAATGTGTTTAAAGTGGGATGACCCCTTGTTAGAGGTCGTCCATATGTTTTAATTAAATGCCAAAAATTTATAAACTTAGCACGGGTGTTTCGTCAGTGTATGGTATAAAGAAACCGAGAGGGCCAAGCGATCCACATCAGCGACCCGAGTCCCGACCTACATCAAAGGGGTCCATTGGAGATTTTTGGTATAATGTATGTCTTTTGTTTCTTTTTGTAAATGATGTAAATGTTGAGCAGCAGTATATGGGCTTGTATATTTTATGTCGATTCTTTATAAAATATAATACAAGTAAAATGTTTAACGTTATATGAATGAGCAAAGTTATAGTAAATAAAAGTTAGTGGTATCGAGCCCCATTTGGGGCATCCACCATTCAGTGGCATCGGTTCGGTTCGGACATGTAAGTCGGACTAAGAAGGGTGTCCTGAGTCAACTTGGGTCCATAAAAATAAATAAATGAATAAATAAACCCCACAAAAGGAGAAAGAAATCTCCCCTGAAATCTTATGATCCACGGGACAAAACCCTAGAATCCTGAGCAAAAGCAAAAGCTGTTGCAAGAAACCGTTAGGACACACTCCCGACCAACAAAGACACTCAAGCAAACCTAGGACGCGAAAAAGGTTTAAATTCTGGCTTTATTCTTGAGAAAATGTCAGTGGTCGACGTCGAAAATTAGATGGGCAAATTTGAAGGGAATTTTGCGAGAGGCGTGGGGAGGGATGGAATATAGGAGTGAAAAATCGTTTGAGAGACGTGAGAAACCTCTCTTGAGATCCGCTATCCCTGTTATAGGGGTAGAAGTCGTTAGGCGCGTCATCTTGTTGTGAATGAGATCTGTGAGGATGCATATTGGGAGCGTGCGTCTCGAAAATGCGCCTTAAGCCTACGTGAGCATCGCCCCGAACTCATTTAATGCTAATCATTTCTCCCGAACCTTTAGACTCCCTAAACATCCAACGTTTAAAACAACAATGTTACATTGAAGCAATTTCAAAACTGGGGAGGAAATGGGGCGTGTGATCTGTGATCTTTGATCTGGCACTCGATGGGCACTGGGGCCCATGGCCCGTTTGGCTGTGTTTGGGCCGCCTGAAACCGGGCGAGACACTTCCCAGGCAGAGTTTCAAGCGCTGAAACGAGGTCGAACTTTTCGAGGCTTCTTGGCGGGTCTGTCTAGGATTCAAATTACGTCGGTGACCATTCTACCCCACATCAAGTCTACCTCATATGGGAAGTTTAACACAGAATAAGCACTGAAGCGATCCATGAAAGCAATATTATCAGCGAAATTTTCCAGCTTTCGAATCCTATACTCCTCGGAGAGATAATCCTGGATAAGGAAAGGATAATCCATAACAAGAAAGAATTAGTTTTTGATAAGAAAAAACATATTTATCCCTAAAAATAGGAGATTCCTTCCCGAGATATGAGGGAGATTCGGTAAACCATTGTTTATAAATACAGGAATATCCACACGAGAAGAGAAAAAAGCAATTCAATTCTGGCACATTAACTAACCCCTGCAGTATTTTCTTAAGCTTAATCGTCGGAGGGTGGTAGGCCCACGCATCGGACCCGCCGTTTTTGGTTTGTCAGCGCCGTAATGTCAGGAAGTCGTATAATTAGGGTTCAGCGTTCTTATTCACCGTCTTAGGAATCTGGATCAAGGTCTCTATAACTTAACACTTAAAAGATCCGACGTTCAAAGTCCCAACACCAATGCCGGAATGAACCACAACACTGCAGCAACCAACAAGAAGTCCTAAGTCTTTGGAGGGTGGTTGCAACCAGTAGTCAGCAGCCATCAACCAAGGTAAACAAGGTCACGTGGCCTGCATCCATGGATGTTAGAATTTTTTTTTATAAATATATGGTTTCTAAAAGTAATAATTTTCAAAATTTCATAGTTTAAAAAAAAAAAATACTAATTTTACTATAATTCTGATTATTATAAAAAATATTTACACTGTATTAAAAGACTTCATTATTTTACACTAAAATAATGTTTTGAACACATAATTTCATTATTTTATATATCAAAATCGTGTCTTAATAGAAAGGAGACATATAAAATAGAAGGTATTATTTCCTGTCTTGATACGAATTAAGGAGACATATATAAAATGGAAGGTATTGTTCACTTTCTTATATAAATTGAAGTTTTGAATTTTTATAATCATAATTTTTATTTCTTGATTCATAGGTGTAATAAAAATATAGTTTTATATTTTACAGGGACAACCAAACAATGGAGGGAAGTGGAAATTAATTATAGGAAAAAGATATTAAGAGACATGAATGATGTGGATGATATTAATTATGAAATGACATTTTATTGATTGCAATGCGTCTTTGATCAACATCCTAGTCTAAAATGGTTTCCTTGGCGTGGCCAACATTGTTGAACTTTTTAAATTTTGGTGTTGTTTGTTTTTTGATTGAACGCTGAATTCAATTGTTTGTTTTTTTAAAAATTTATGACTTATTATTGAAATTTTTTTAAAAATTTATGAATAGAAAAAATGAAAATATTTGGTTTTTTTCTATTTAGAAAAAGTCATCTTTAAATGAAATAAAAACTTCGTCATTCTTAGAATAAGAGGGGACCATGACAACAATCTTAGGGATGACGACGTGGAGTTTGGACAGTATTTTGTCGGCCGACTTATTTATTTTTTAATTACCGAAGCGTATTCGTTTAAAAAGTAAGCGAAGCGGGATGAGGATGGGAAAATTTAAGCCATACACGTTTATTGATTTTTATTTTATTTTTATTTAAATTTTTTTTATATTTGCTTTTATTTTATTATATTAAAATTAATATATTTCATAAAAATAAAAATATTATGAATTTTATAAATTATTGATTAAAAAACATTCTTATTATTATTATTATTTATATGAAAGTATAAAATAAAATAATAAAAAAATCATATTTTAAACTATAATCGAGCGAATAATAATCTTGAATCAATCTGGATTTGAGAAAATAGCTGGCAAAAGCTAAGCGATTCAAGGTTAAACCAATTTCGTCAATTAAGGCGAGAAGCAAAAATGTCAAATCGTTAATAAATCAGCACTTCTTCTTGATGTTAAAAATAAACAACATCTTTTGGCTATTAAATCTGAATTCGATATTAAAGCTGAAAAAATTCTATTGCATTAAGTAAAAAAAGCTGACGTCTCGGCACATGCATATGAGAATATAGGCATCTTTCAAATGATAGCATAAGCTAAAAGTATAGTGTTTGGAAGATAGTAGACAAGAAAATAAAAAAATTCAATATTAGTTTATATGGAATGAGAACTCGAAAAATGTGAATAACTTTCCTTTCCTTTCATTTTGCAAATACACGAAAAAAAATTCTATCATGCATGCACATGCGAAAGGTGATCCATATTCAAACTAATTCTCATATGAATCAAGAGAGATTATAAAAATGATAAAATTTTATCACATAATACAACTGTATTCCTAAGAAATACTAATTAAATTAGAAAAGATCCTAACCCTATCATCTATCATCTATCATATATATATATATATGTTTCTTGAGATAAACAATATTAATTTTGATGAACCACGGGTGAGATGCATACAGAGGGGACTGATTGACTGGTAGCTTTGAAGGTGATAAAGAATTCTTCTTGATATATACACCACTCTTCTACTCAGCTACCAAGTTTATCATCAAGCCCTCTCACGTCTCTCTTTCTCTCTTTCTCTCTGTGTACGTAATATATATATATATATATATATATATATATATATATATATATATATATGTAATACACTGATTCATATATGTAGGATTTAATTGTATTGATCAGGAAGCTTATCAGTTGATCAGCAAATGGAATCCAGGTTGTTAATACTGGTTACTTTTTCTTTTTTGGGGCTATAAAGCAAGCTTAGGAGAAGAATCATGATGTGAGGTTGGAAGGCGTTTGACTATGAATATATATATATATATATATATGTATGTGGCTCCAAGTTGTCATTGATTATTGGGTTGTACGTAGAGCCGTGAAGTAGAGAGTTGGCGGCTGCTGGTAGCTGTACGTAAGGAGTGAATATATATAAGGTCCCTTTCATGGTTTTGGGTTATGAAATGAAGTTGGAATTCCTGGAGGGAGGGAGGGAGGCAGCTAGGCTGTACCTTTATATCTTTTGGGGAAAAGGCGTAAACAAGTTGAACAAGTAGTGTGTCAGTGAATCGTTTTCCATTGTGTCGTAACAGACTAGCACTCTAACAGGAATATGAAATTTTCTCCATTTAACATGTTTGTTTGTTTGTTTGTATGTGAGGCAGGCGCGTTTGAGATTGGGGAAGTACTCATATATACTCAACTCAACTCTCAATATATATATATATATATTCTTGAAGCTAGCTAGGTAGCTAGTGTTTGATCAGTTCGTACTAGTTGGGAATATTTAAGGAAAGGAAAGGAAATAGTTAGTTAAATCAATGGGATTCCTGAGTCTTTTTGTAGCAGCACTAGTCCCAAATCTGAAAGTGATATTGGTCACCGGCGTTGGTTTGTTCATTGCATTGGAACGTATTGATCTCTTGGGGGCAGATGCTCACCGTTATTTGAATGCTGTAAGTATGCAAGTACTGTGAATGATTTTGATTTTGATTTTTGATTTAGTTTTAGTTCCAGTACTGGAGGAATTGGAAACGCATATATAAGTAAGTATAACAGATGCGATGAGATGATATATAACACTTTCTTGCTTGTGCCTTTCAATTGTGAACTTTATTAATAACAAAGCTTTTAGCAGAGAAATTAAAGAGTAAATTAATGGCAAACCCAAAAGCGAAAAGCCTTTTGGAGATTAGAGAACAAATGGGGGGTACGGTGGTATTTGGGATAAAGAAAAGAAATAGAGTTCGGTGGTTGGTTTTGGTCCTGAAAGTTCGGCATTAATAAGGAGTTTTGGGTCAATATATTAACCTTTTTCTACAAACATATATTTGTTCGTAGCCCTTAAAACCTTAGTTGCCAATTATAATTTTATGTTTGTATTAAGTTCATACTTGTTTTTAACTATGATTTCATTTTTGTACTAAGACTATAGTTGAGAACTAAGATTTTAATATAAAAATGAAATCATATTTGGTAATTACTATTTCTAACTTAGATTAAAAAACAAAAAAAATTTGAACATCTCCCCTAGGTGACATCAAAAAGGTTAAGATTAAATAATGTTTTGGAATAAGACCTAAAATCGATATTTGTTTTTAAAACAACATCATTTTGACCACAAACTCTTTGATTTTCTTTCTCCACGATGTAGCAGTAGTAGCAGCCTTACGTACTCATTCAGGAGACTGATTGTTTCAAAATCCTTGAAAAAGGGAATTTAATGAATGAATCTTTATATAAAGTGTGTTCCTTTTTTGTATCTTATTTGACATTTCCTTCTCCCTCTTTGGCTTGAAGATTGTGATCTTGCACTGCACACATTTGCGTTTCACTACGTACCCATCCATTTTCTGTACCTTATTTATGAATTTTTGAAATTTTCTCCTCACTAGAAAAAGGCATATTTTAGAATCTGTATAAAATATTACAAAATCCACACTAAATATTTTTAAAACACGATTTTTTTTTTTTTTTTGGTTTTTCATTATTTTATTATTTCTTTTATTTTTATTTTAGTTATATAAAATAATTATTTTCATAAGATGATAATATCAAATTATTATCATTTAATTTTTTATCAAATATGTTAATATGTTATACATATATAATACAAATATTTTTTATTTATCATAACAAGGGTGATTTTTTAATTCTTTTGACGTCTTTAACCAAATTTTTGTATTCTTTGAAAAAAAAAACCAAATATTTCTAATAATAAAATTATATCATCATTATACAAACAAGTACTATCTAAATTATTATTTTTAATATATTTAAAATGTTGGTTTTAAGTATATAAAAAACAAAAAACTTAACACTTAATAGAAATACAATATTTAAAAACACAAATGATTTAATACTTAATACTACTATTATGCCTTATTCAACATTCAACAAAATAAAAATTTTATTCAACATTAAAACCTGGGATATCATTGAAGTCATTAAATTTTATATTGCTTGGTGAACCATGGATGGATGTAATTTACTTCATCTCAGTAGTACTGTATATGCTTGCTCGTAAATATTTTTTCTTTTTGAATTTACTAGTAATGTCTCTCAACCTACCTACCCACATGCCATGACTCTGTGTTATACCTTCTTTATTTTTGTATGAGCAGATTGTATTTTATGTATACAACCCTGCACTCGTGTCTAGCAACCTGGCTAAAACAATTACCGTTAACAGTTTGTTTACAATGTGAGTTCATTTCTGCTTTCTCTCCATATTATTAGTCCATTTATCAACAGCGACTACTTTTATTTTAAGCTCATTTTGTGTTCTTCTCTCTCGGTTTTACCTTTAATTTTTGTAGGTGGTTCATGCCAGTCAATATTCTTCTGACTTTTGTCGCTGGTTCAGCCCTAGGATGGGTACTCATTGAATCCTGGGCCCCAACCTCTTACCTGACCCGCGTAGCGGTTGTTGTTCTACGGAGTACATAGTTATCTGCATGAAACTAGTGTAACTTTTGTAATTTTCATGGATGTAAGGACATTTAATTATTCTTTTTAATTACGTACATATATATATATATATATATTGTGGGGGAAGCTTTGCATGCATTTGTATGATTTTAAGTCAGATAGCCCCATTAGTCATCACACAGAAATGTAGTAATGAAGAGGCTTTATTGTCAATACATGCTTCGCTGATCTGTTTATTAGTCAGTGTAACAAAACACACATTCATCAATTTTCCTTCTCTGCAACAGAGTAGACTTGGTTGATATCTACATCAACCTCATGGATGGTCTTAGCATCTATCTTAAATTTCATTTAGAGAAAAATGAATAAGGGAGATGAATAACACGTTGGATGTCGGATTTACCATCTTGTACACCATATCAATATAATCATTAATGGCTGTCTATCACATATTTGATGGTATTAATTATATGCACAGGAAATTTGGGGAACTTGTTTTATCATCATCCCAGCAATCTGTGACGAGAAAAACAACCCCTTTGAAGATTCTGAGTGCTCTACATATGGGGACGCCTACGCTTCCCTTTCTATGGCGGTATTATATATGATTCTGTTTCTAAAATTTCTCAATTTTTTGATAATGAAATACATGCTTAATGTGAACTATAAGGTCTCATGTTCTGCCTATCAGTTGTTCTGTTTGTTTTAAGGTTGTGTGGTTCATTTGTCGTAAGTTTTTTATTTCCTGCTTTGATTACTCCAGATGGGTGCGATTGGCATTTGGTCTTATGTCTATAACATTATGAGGATATCTGCAAAAAAGTGCAAAAGAGAAATCAATTTGTGTGAGTCCACAATCAGCATAAGAACGTCTAGAGAATCCTTGGAAATATTATCAGAGGGTTTCACTGAAGCATTGCTTCCTTCAAAGGATTGCTCAAACACCACGACATGTTCAGATGAAGTTGAAGAACTGATTCATGCTGTATCTGAGGGAAAACTAAAGGTGTTTCCTAGTTTCCCTTTGAATATCACTGCTGCATTTTATATCATTTAAACTTTTTCTAGAAACTACTTTTTCAATCTTATTTTAAAGATTACTATTTTGATATATGAAGTGATACAAAATGCTTGTGTTAGGCAGACAGACAAGAATAAATCTCTATTTAGTACATTAACAACTTAGCACACTGCTACTCAGGTAAGATACGGTTTTTCACAAAGAAAAGAGCTCAAAAAGGAGAGATACAAAACTGTTTATTCAGAATTTCTAAAATGGCATCCAATTCTACTATAAGGAAATTTCATTTAAGAAAATTGAACTTATTTTTATATGAAAATTTAATATTCTGACTGATGAATAAGGATTGCTACCGTAGGATTCACCCGTTCTCTTCCTCATTCTAATAACCAAAAAAGTCATTAGATTTCATATTAAAGAAAAGGATATTAAATTGCAATAGTGGTTGCATAAATTGCAATAGTGGCTTGTAGATTGGCTATTAAAGAAGCCTAAGATCACAAAAATTGGGTTTTTTTTTTTTTTGTTCTTTCTATAATGGACAAAATGTTAAGCAGAGATGGATTTGTTGGATTAAGTTCTACAAACCATAAAATCAACTTATCTAGGGGACATCAGTAGGTTCTTTTTTCAAAGCACGGAAAAACTCATGCTTGGTGTGAACACCATTTTCAGCTTGCAGAACTGTTTTACTTCATGTCCACCTCTGTGATGCCAAAGTTGGTTCATAATAGCTTTGAAAATATTGAACTACTGTTTGGTTGATCGTTCAACTGTTTGAACCATCTATTTTGATAAACATAAGGGTGGTTTCAGAATTAGAAGCATGCTGATAAAGATTAATTAAGGTCTTTCTTGGGGAATGATAGTAGAGAGTGGAGGAAGGCCATTTTGAAGAAGTTTGGGGAGGATCAAGGTGGTATATATTCCGAGGAGGACAGGGAGGCTTTTGGTAAGTAATCAAAAGAGATTGGGACAAATTTTGTTTCAAAATTGAATTTTAGGGACAAGTGTAACAGAACAAAGTTCTCTTGTGATGTTTGAAATTGAGAGGTTCCATTGGAAAGTCTCTTCCTACTCTTTTCCAACGCTGATGTTAATAAACATGATTGAATGGGCAATTATTGGCAACAGGATGATGGTTGAGGTCACTAGAAGCCAACATTATAGGTTTATTATAATCGGAAGCTGGGGAGGGTGGAATTGTTCTTGCATCTGATTTTCTCAATGGTAATTCATAGTGGGAGGGGAGGCAGTCTAGTTTGAAATATCTCTAAAATAGTGGCTTCTCTGTGGTGTTCTGTAGGTCAATTTCTTGTGAGGTTTAGCTACAGTAAATAGTTTCTGGCATAAATTTGAACTGTTAAACTCAGTGAACTGAGAAATGGCCTGGGTTCATAATTTCTGGTTATGAGTTGCCCTAAACTGTTAAATGGAAGATTGCTTTCAAGAGAAAGCATAAAGTAATGCTGCATATTCAAGAAAAACCTATAGCTTCTCCGACACAAATCCTAAATTTCATCACCAGAACTCCCTTGTCACGTCTCATATTTCTATTAATATGAATTATAGAATTCATATTACCTAACTTGATCACATTTGCAGTTAATTTTACACAAATTTCGTGCACAGCAATATATCTTAGATGGTTTATGAAAAGGAAAAGACCATGCATTAAAATTTCCTTTATAAATGCAACATAAATGAAGGGAGAAGTTTGTAAGTTTTATATTTTTTTCTTTGTAGCATGTCAACAATCTTCTATACTAGTTAAGGAATTATTATTTTCATTATTCACTCCTTCAATTGAAAAGATTTTTTAACAGTCTTCTTGCAGGTGCCATTCCTCTCTAAGATTAAGCAGCAAGCTGAGATATTTATGGAAAAGGTCGACCTGAAGAAGGTGTTTGCCCCATCTACTATTGCGGTGGTATGCTCACAATACTTACAATATCCCATAGTTGCTACGTCTTTGTATTAGTAAGAGAGTAGAGTTTTCATTTTTCTGTAATAGTGCCTGCATAACCTCTTTTACTTTCTTGGTTGAGATTGACTTTTATATTTGACATTTTTTATCCCTAAAACCTAGAATTAGGCTTAAAATAAAAGTTAATCCATCACTAGGGTCTTGGTATCAATTTGAATTAAGTTGGATATTCGAGCTTTTTACACTGCATGGATTATATCATATACGTGCCATTAGAGTGCAAATTTTAGCTCCAATCCATGCCTGCTATGAGCCTTTAGCCTAAATAATATACCTAGTCAATAGTATTAGCTAACAATTCATGCCTGCATTAATCATATTTGTCATATTTCAAAATGAATGATAAGTAATATAACTGGGAATAGTTCCATCGTAAAACTATATAAATGGACAATCCCTCCTCATCCTCCCAAAATGCTATACAATGATGATTGAAACTGATTTCAAGTGTTCTTTGAAAATGAATGTAATTCTTTCATGATATTGATTATTGAGTGATTAAAATGACAGTTACACTACGCTTTGCTAGAAGTATCTATCGAGGGATGCATTGTTTGATGATCATCAATCCGTAGTACAAGCATATGCAAAATTTATTGAAAGCCTCAGAATGAGCAGAAACTCCCATTTCATCTCAAAAACATACATTGCATTGACTCGGTGGTTTTTTAATTACTGCTCATGTCAACTATGGTGTGTGTATTGAATAAAATTGAAGTTGGACGCTGAGCTATTCTTTGTCTAATGTTAGATTGTGCTCTGATGGATCTCTTCATCAATATTCTCTTCCTTCTCTTTTGTAGATTGTTGGTTTCTTCATTGGATTAATCTCTCCAATCCGAAAGCTAATTATCGGTGATAGTGCTCCTCTTAGTGTCATCGAGACTTCTACATATTTTTTGGGGTATAATTTCTCTCTGTACTCTGTTCAAGCTCCTTATAGTTGAGGCTTGGCTTGATTTAGGGTGTTAGGACTAACAGGCCAAGAAGGATATGTATGGAGTTGGAAGATGTAATTACTAGCTTATTTGTGGACACTCATGATATAGTCTTTTTGCTTTACTGATCTGCAGGCAGGCAGCAATCCCATCTATGACCTTGATAATGGGAGCTAACCTTCTTAAAGGTAATATGTTGATCCCATCTTAGTCTCCGCTAGGCTTTTATTTTGGCTTGGATTAGCCTTGTCTTGATTGACTCTCAAATTGGGAGAAGAGGTTAACTTTTAGTATATAATTTATAATTTTATTTTCAGGCTTGAAAGGGTCAGGGATTAGCATGGCTGTGATTTTAGGGATTATGGCAGTTCGGTACATCGCATTGCCTGTGTTGGGTGTTGCTGTAGTTAAAGCTGCACATCATTTTGGGCTGGTGGGATCAAGTTCGTTATTTCGGTTTGTTCTTATGCTTCAATATGCAGTTCCACCAGCAATGAACACTAGTACGATAAGCCAGTTGTTTGAGTTTGGTCAAAGTGAATGTTCTGTTGTGATGCTATGGAGTTATGGAGTTGCAGCAATCAGTCTGACACTGTGGTGTAGCTTCTTCATGTGGCTTGTATCTTGATTTGTATATATCTTCCATTTTGCGCATTTTCTGGGTTATAATTAATAATTATATATATAGGAATGGGGGTGTGATATATATATATATATATATATATATATATATATATATATATATATATATATATATATATATGTTGGAATGTGTGCAATTGATTCATATTCCAATGCTAGCTAGTATTGTTTTTTTGTTACTCAAGTAATGGCACGAGAGCAACAACAGATTGAAGCAATTGGCTCACTAACACTATTGCTTATTTCTTCTTCAAATCCACGGCTACCCACGCACCTGCCATCGCCTACTTGAATGGTGGTTAAAATTATTTCTTTCTTTTTTCTTGATATCTATTCACTTTGTATATATATAACGTAATGTTGTAGTAACGTGTTCTTAGAACTTGGATCTTTTGTAACTCCTTCACAATCTGTTTACCACTTGAGCTAGATCTTAAAACTTCCTTCTTTAAAAAAAGTGAATTGGATCTATTTCAATCCTTTAAAGGAATAATGTTAAGTGAACCGTATAGTCACTAGCTATTGGGAGTGCGCCCAAAGTTCCATGATGTCCCACATCGGTTAGAAATGAGAAAGCTTATGAGAATATAAGCATGGACTATTTCCATTGGTATGAGACCTTTTGAGGGAAAATCCCAAAAACAAAACCACAAGGGCTTAGACCCAAAGTGGACAATATCATACCAACGTGGATAAGAAGGAGTGCATAAGGTTTCCCAACAAGTGATATCAGTTTCGAGTTTCAAGCTTAACAGTGTGGGCGGAAGCCAAACAAAATGATGTGGTGGGCCCCCTACATGGCAGATGGTGCTTCCCTTACCTGAACACAGTTATGGTTTGAGGGAAGGCTCGATGGAACTTTGTTAGAAAGGAGGATTATTGGGTGTGCGCCCAAAGTTTGACAATTTCCCACATCAGTTAAGAATGGAAAGACTTACAAGTATATAAGTATGGATAACATCCAATTGGCACGAGGGGCAAAAGGCCAAAAACAAAACAAGGAAAACTTAGGCCCAAAGTGAACAATATTATACCATAGGAAAACCTCCATGAGGTTTCCCAACACTAGCTACTAGTTGTGCTATTGTGTTGGGTCTGCCCCTTTGTGTAGGTTGTGGACCGTCCAATGGGCTAAGCCCATTGTTTGAAACAAATAAAAAAAAAAAAAAGGAATTCAAAAGAGGGTTTTCTGCCAATGTCGGGATGTAGTAGCAAAAAGAAGAGAAAAAATAGAGAGGGAAGAGGTTTTGAGGGAGAAAGAAAAGGGGTTAGGGTTTTGATCTTCTTGCAAGATGGAAGGCTAAACAATGTCGGTTTTGGCTCAAATTTGACGTGGTGACTCCTTGCAAGGTGCTCTTTAATCCTCACTATGGATTCGATCTTTGGTCCAGCTCTCCCAACCCATTTAGCCATTCCACCTTTGGTGGATCTTTTATCTTTTTCTCTGTTTATCAATCTTTGGATGATGCTATTATTTCAGTATTTCAGAATGATATTCTTGACCTCATGGTTGTTGCGAGCCTCTAAATTTCTTAAGAAAAGAACTTGAGCATAACATTATTGTCATTGTTTGAAACGCATTAAAAAAGTTTAAGCGACTCTGGTCTGTGGTTTCGCCTTTTCATTGAGGTTTCCACGTAAAAATTGTTGCCCTCAACTATGGTTGATCTGTTCTCATGGTGGCTTAAATGATTGTTGAACCTATTTTGGCACACAAAGAGGAAAATGTCATTTTGAACTAATTCGTTTGATGATCTTCTGACAAAGCGTTTTCAGGCTTGGTTGATTAACTAGTTTTTTTTTTTTTTTATTTTAAAAAATAAATGATAACTGATGAAATTAAACTCAATTGAATTATTCCACTTGGAAGCATATGATGGAAGATTTGCTTTATTTATAAAATTTACTTCAAAACATTCGATTAAAGAAAATATTATTACACATGATCGATGATTTGGGATGCAACATAAGAAAAGTCATTGCTTATTTATATGAGGCGTGATGGATCCAACTCTACATGAACACATTTATGATGAAACGAAAGCAGATATTGTTTGGAAAAAGCTTGAAAACATTTTTTCCTAGAAAACATCATGAAATAAAACTATTTTGATTAGAAGACTTGTCAATTTGAAGTACAAGGATGGGAGCAAATATGGTCGGTAGTCATTAGTTCTTTCGCAGTATCAGAACAAGTCGGGTTTCATGAAAATGAACATTGGTGATGAGATGGCGATCATTACTTCTTAGCTCCTTACTCCGATAGTCAGGGAGACATTGGTTGTAACCGGTAGTAATTCCACTCCAAATGGGATTCCAACTATGGAGAGTGTTAAAGATAGCTTGTTGAATGAAAAGGCTAGAAGGAAAGAAAAAGGTGAATCTTCTTCTGGAGTATTTGTTCATAAAAAATAGGAATGACAAGAAAAACTAGAAAGGCGTGGGAGAAGTCAAAGTAGAAATCCCCATGATTTTAAAGGAATATCCAAATCTAGAAAATATATTAAATGTTATCATTGCAACAAGGTTAGCCACATGAAGAAATAGGGTACAATTTGGAAGAACATAATGAAGTGAAGAAAGAAAATAAAGAGACTAATACAATTGCTGTTGAAGGTGATATTATGATTGTGATCGATGTTGGTCGTGTCAGTCTTGCAACCCAAGATAGCAACTGGGTAATTGATTATGGTACCTCATTCCATGTTACTTCTCATAGTAACTTTTTCACTTCCTACAGAACTGGTGATTTTGGTAATGTTAGAATGGGAAACAAGGGTGTATCCAAGATTGTGGGTATTGGAGATGTTTTCTTAGAGACTAGTATTGGCAACAAGCTGGTACTCAAGGATGTTAGATATGTTCCAAATATTCGTCTCAACTTGATATCCACAGGCAGACTTGATGATGAGGGATTTACAAATTCTTTTGGTGAAAGTAAATGGAAGCTCACCAAAGGCTCTTTAGTAGTGGCAAGAGGAAAGAAACATAACACCCTCTATGTCATGGAAGCTAAGCTACATTAAAGAGATATCAATGCGGCTTAGCAAGATGTAATCATTGAACTTTGGCATAGGAAGCTTGGTCATATAAGTGGGAAAGGACTTCAAACTCTTGCTATAAAGCAATTTTTGCCAAATTTGCAAGGTATGCCTCTTAGAACTTGTGATCATTGTTTAATTGGAAAAGCACATAGAGTTGCATTTCACACATATCCACCATCAAGAAGGCCAAATGTTATTGATTTAATTCATACTGATGTTTGTACTATTCAAACTAAAACTGTTGGTGGTGCACTTTATTTTGTGACATTCATTGATGATCACTCTAGAAAAGTTTGGGGTTTGCTTTGAAAACAAAAGACCAGGTGCTAAATGCCTTCAAAGAACTTCATGCCAACTTAGAAAGAGAAACAGGAAAAAAAAATTAAAAGCTATCAGAGCAGACAATGGTGGTGAATACAGGGGTCCATTTGAAAGTTATTGCAAACTTCACGACATTCGACTTGAAAGACTGTTCCTAAAACTCCTCAACAAAATGGTGCAGCTGAGAGAATGAGCATAACCATTGAAGAAAGGATTAGGTGTATGCTTTTTCATTCTAAGCTACCTAAGTCCTTTTAAGGAGAAACTATGAGAACATGACACATAGTTTTAACTATGAGATCCAAACTTGTTAGGGAAATTTTGAGCATGACACATGATGAATCTGAGTGAGTGAGCCATTGATTTGGAGGATTTTAACTTGGTCGAGTCGTTTTGGAATTTAGGTGTACTTCATTTTTCTCTAAGTACTCCCATGTCACTGTGCTGCAGATGCGTGGGTAGCCTATGCTTCAAATCTTATATTCCTATCAGTAAATTTGAATCGTCATTGTAGAAAGGGCATGAAGGCGATTTCTATTAGTATGGATTACTCATAAGTTTCTGCTCATTTTTATTGCATAGTTCTTTGATGTGAAAATCATTGGTGAAACTTTATAAGTTTCTCTAATGGTTAATTTATAACCAAGCAAGGGGTCATTTTCTCTAATTCCAACCAAACTGACGTTGTTTTCTTCTCTTTTAATTCAACCTTTAATAGATTGATGGTGATGCATTTCTAGGGGCTCAAACCAATTCTCGGTGGATGATTCTAGGGGATAAGTCTATTTTGGTTTCATCTAGCGATTTTCTTTTTGTCTTCCATTAAATCTGGACCCAAGGATTAGTGCATTCCTGTGAAGTGATATTGAGTGCATATAGTTTGATAGAATTTAGTGTGTATCATAGTGTTGTTTTGGTTGTGGAATTGATCAAAATGTTGAGAAAAGTTACATCTTATGCATTTTTTGGATTTATTTTGTTTCATTTTTGAAATTTTCAATTGAGAGAATACGTAGAGTTGTTAAACTAGCTTTGGATCTTAAATGATGCCATAAAAAATAATGGATTTTGATGTGTATTATATAATTAATAAATCTTCACGTAAATGTTTTTTTTTTGCACATTCTTCAAGTTTTGTGCATTTATGGTGCTATGTATTACTTTATCAGCTTTTTCTGAATCCTATTAAGATTATCTTCTTAATCATCCACCAACTTAAATGATTTTGACAATTCCATCATGCTAATTATAATCTTAGGGATCACTTTCTCATTTTTTACCATTTTGAATATCCGTGTGTTTAATGGTTTCAATGGTTAAAGTGATAGATGAATTTATGTAAGAAAAAATTTCGATTGAGAAGGGGGTTGACAACTTCTAGGAAGTATATAGTGTCATAGCCCAATAGCCCAACCATCATATTTTTTAGGAGTGCAAACATAAGGTCATGGGTTTTGTAAAACCCGAGAAAATTCAATTTTTCTGAGAAATGGTAAAACAATAATTTCAGTGGGAAAATATGAAATTTTTCTAGATCTCGAATGATGAAACAGACTTCATCGTTGGAATCATCTCGCAAAATCTAGCTACCACATCGAATTTCGTTGAATTCCGAGACAGTCAGAATTTCACATTTTTCGAGGCACCGAGGGTAGTACGGGACACTTGGCACATGTTGAGTGGCTCACAGTGTGCCACGTGTCAAGTGCAGAATCAGTCAAACAAAGAGCTTAAGTGGGACCCATAAGAGACATGTGGCAACACATGATTGGAGAGAAATCCAAGGTAGATGGTTAAGGTGATAAGGGTAATCCAAGGAGCCAATGGAGTATTGACATGTGGCAAAAAGTACTCTCCAAACTTGACTTTAGACCTAACATATGATAGGAAGAGGGAAAAAGAAGGAAAAGAGAAAATAGGAGAAATCTGTAGAGAGAAGCTTCCACCTCTCTCTAGGTTTCCCCCCAATGATCGGACCGGCGCTCCCAAGATATCAAGAAGAAAAGTGCTTTCCCGAGCAAAGAGTTTCCAGTAGAGACCGAAAACGGGAGTTTCGACAAACTCCAAGACGTAGGTCTTCTCCTACTTTGGTTATTTTCTACCCTAAGGGTTGTGTGGTGCTGTCTTACCCCAAGGAAGTGTTTGGTTGCATTTTGAACCAAGGGAAGTTACCCTAGTTTCATCATACGCATTAGTCGGACTTTAGGACTGGTTTTTGGGTGGGAAATAAAAGGAATTTGGCAGTGAGACCTTCAAGAAACTTGTAGCCACACTGAACTTGATAAGTCAGCTTTGAATTTCCCAAATTCCGACCTCTCGTAGCTCTGGGTTATGGTCCGCTTACCCTGAATAGTCTATGGAAAGGCTAGCGCGGTCACAATTTAGTGAGTAGGGTCACCGCTACGCTGGTCAGAGGCTACCGCCACTGGCTAGGTCAGCCGGTTACTGGTTAGGGCCAGCCGACTACCGGCTAGCGGTTAGGGTCAACTGGCTCGGTTCATGTGAGACCTCCAACTTCAGACGGCCATAACTTCTTCGTCCAAACTCCGTTTTTGGTGTTCTTGGACTCTATGGAAAGCCCATTAAGTCAAGATTCTATTAATATGCCCATGGATTACAGTGGGTGAGTATAACTTGCTGAAATCTATGTTTTTCCAAGGTTGTTGGACAGCTAGGGCTGGCCGGCTAGGGCTGGCTATTCATGTGTGACCTCCAACTTCGGACGACCATAACTTCTTCGTCCGAACTTCGTTTTGGGTGTTCTTGGAATATATGGAAAGCCCATTGAGTCAAACTTCTATCCATATGCCTGTGGATGACAGTGGGTGAGCATAACCTTCTGAAATCTATGTTTTTCAAGGGCTACTGGACTGCTAGGGTTGGCCGGCTAGGGCTGGCTATTCATGTGTGACCTCCAATTTCGGACGACCATAACTTCTTCATCCGAACTCCGTTTCAAGTGCTCTTGGACTCTATGGAAAGCCCATTGAGTCAAGATGCTAGCCATATGCTTTTGGATGATAGTGGGCGAGCATAGACTACTGAAATATATGTTTTTCCAGGGCTGCTAGACGGCTAGGGCTGGCTATTCATGTGTGACCTCCAACTTCGGATGGCCATAACTTCCTCGTCCGAACACCGTTTTGGGTGTTCTTGGACTCTATGGAAATCCCATTGAGTCAATATTTTAGAAAGATGCCTGTGGAGGACAGTGGATGAACAAAACCTGATGAAATCTATGTTTTTCCAGGGCTACTGGACTGCTAAGGCTGGCTATTCATGTGTGACCTCCAACTTCGAACAACCATAACTTCCTCGTCCGAACTCTGTTTCTGGTGTTCTTGGATTCTATGGAAATCTCATTGAGTCAAGATTCCATCCATGTGCCTGTATAGGACAGTGGGTGATCATAACCTTGCTTAAATCTATGTTTTGCATCAAGTGTGTAGGTTGCTTGGTTGTGTCGATGTGAATAGCCGGGTTTTAACATGACCATTGCATGGCATGTTGTAGGTTGTAGTAATTGGTAGGAATTACCATGAGTTAGCCTATGGAAGGCTGTATGACATTATTGTTTAGTCATGGATTGATTAATGCTAATATGCTTGATAGGATATCTTTATATATATCAAAAAGAAGTATATGGAATTTGGGGATGATCAGAATATATGTTTGCATGGTAATTGATATGAAATACAACCGGGAGCAAGAATGGTTCATGTAGTGTGCATCATACATGGAACATGAGAAATTGCAGTGACATAATTGCATGGCATATGCACTAGAACATCGCATGGCATGGGTGTGAGTGCAGAGTAGAGATTGACATTGTGCTTGGTGTTCGATGGGGTGTCGTGGGTACACGGTTATTAATCAACACTGTGTTTGGTGTTGGATTGGGTGGGCTCGGTTAATGGGACAACGTCCAAATGAGTTGCATGGAATATGAAAATAGTAAAAGACGATATGCTTTGGGTAGCAGCAAGTTGGGATAGATTCCCCCCAGGGTGAAAGACCCAAATTTATTGAGGTTAGACATGATCACCGATGGCGAAAGCTTGTCAAAAGTGTCTGGGCTTGTGGAGCCCATGGTGTGACACCAAGAATCCACTACCCACTAACAGGCATTGAATTGTAAATGAAAATATGAATACAAAATGTAATGAGTCAAAGAAATGATCATTGGATGTCATGGAAAATGACTATTATTCACACATAGGTTTACATTGTAGGGAGCTCCATGGCACTCGTGACAATGGATAGGCGAGTCACATTCTCATCCATGACATGTAGAAATTCGAGTAAGAATGAGCATATTTTTACTTGAATGTGTGTATGTTTGATCACTGCATGAGCACTTAGGTGGGGACTAACCCTTGTAGAATATTATCACTACTGGGCTTTGCTTACCCCGTCATGTGGGACCCCCCTTCGTATAGGTCCAGCTAGTGTGCGCATGCACACGCATATGGGACAGCATGAAGGATGAGAGTCGGACACAGCTTTGTCTTGTATTATATTCGAGCAGAACCAAAACATGTACTCTTTTTTTTAGGTATCAAAGGGACTGTAAAGAGACTGTGATTATAGTCTATCATATATTTTGTATATTGTGAATTGAATATGTAGGAATGGGTCTCGATATATGAGACATGTGAGTGGGATATCGAGGCACTCGATATCTACAAGCTTCCACTGCTGATTCGGTTGTCAACGGACCCCTGTGATGTGGGCGTCACTTTAGACTCGTCCTCTTCATAGGAAATGGAGGTTTACCTTTTCATATTTTTCGGGGAACAGGCGCCCACATGGCACTAGTTGGATCCACCAATGCCTATACCAAATGTACTTGATATCCAGAGTAACATGAATGATTGGCAGTCTCTTTATCTATGTATGGTCTTTTACTTGTTAAGGATCTTAAATATGTTACATCCATGCATGGAGCCTCATAAAGCTTTACTTATTCCGGAATGAATTTCATCTATTCTTATGGAGTGTTATTCTGCCTAGACATATGTTACAACACACGAAAATTTTTTTTTATTCATTGAAAAATAAATGTTATTTCTTAAACTTGAAAACAGTAAACACACCTATGAGAGAGTTTTTTTTACTACTTACTTAGGTAAAAAAAAAAAAACTGATGGAAAGGGTGGGAAGAGAAAGAGGAAAATGAGAAGAATAGAGTTTGGTCGCTTGAAATAAATCGACCAATTTTACAAAATCTTCATCATGCTCTAGTTGATCCTAGAGTGAAATCATTTTCATAATCATCATCACAAGCAATTTTTCATTAATTATTTCACTAGAACTACTTTCATCTCTTCCTACCCCATTGATTTTATTATTTGAATCTCTTATCTGAGATCCCGAGCTTAGTTCTTAAATATGTTGGTTGTTAGACATACCCATTTTCATTGAAACAATGCTTGGTAAAATTTCTCTCTTGGTTGGATGAGGTTCTTACATAAATATTGGAAAGTTGTGATCCAAATTTATTTATTTTTATTAAGGTTCTAATTGAAAATTCCTATATTCTTTATCTTTTTCTTCCTTCCTTTTTCCCCTCAATTTTCTTCCTCTAACATTTTCTAGGAGATAAACATATTCTAATTTTTTCTTTTCTTTTATAATCTCTATCATAGGTTCTTTAAAGTCGATGACTAGCTAATTGTTGTGATATGCCTTGCAAAATGTCTATGTTTTTTTTTCTTTTTTTAATGTTCATCTTGTTTCTGAACACAAGCTAACATGTCCAATGTTTTCCATATTGTGAGTCTTGTTGCCTATAATGCTCATGGATTTTTTGCATGCCAAATGTTCAACAAGAAAGGCGAGGTAAATAATTCCTACCTCTATCTTTGTTCTTGAAAGTGTTTAAGAGGAAAACATGGAAAGGAAATTTTTTATTAAATAGGAACTCAAGTGTATAATACAAATTTTAATCAGTTGTCTAAATTGTTTTAACATGCTTTACGAATATAAAAAGGTTATTTTTCTTTATATTTTTTTGTTTCCTTACTAATTTCTTGAGATCCATGTTCAGTTATTGTCACATCAAATCTTTCAACCCACATTCATGTCTTGTCACGACACTTATTTCTTCTACATTCTTCCTTCACTAAATTTATCTATTGATTGGCAACTTATTGTGTCATTGACTCAAGAGGGCCAGATTAAGGAGGCTAAAAAGTCAAATGTAACAATTCCATCATAGTTTAAAATGGGAGGCTATAGAATCATAATTAAACTTTTTAAGGTAACATTCTTAGAAAGTTTTCTAGAGTGTTTATTACAAGCTTTGAATGGGGCTAAGCATTTTATTAATTTTCTACTATAAGTAACATTCTAGACCAATACAAAAAATTAACAATCATTTGTTGTAATTGTCCATGAGAAATAATCTTATTTAAGATAAGGACTTATCACTTCTTATTAAATCTCCTTTGCCAAAGAAGGAAATTTGTAACATTTTTTGCTACCTATGATGCACTTTGTGAAGAAGGTATAATACCTTTATATAATCTTGATGAAATTAATGATATATCTATATTTATTTATAAATCATTTATTGTTAATATATTATTCTTACTAATCTTGCTGTTGCTACTTCTCTGAAATGGTTTACCCTTTACTGTTTGGATTGAGTTTGATGAAAGTACTCACATATTTTTATCTTTTAATGGTATTATGTAAATGGTGAAAAGAAATGAAATTTTCTATATTAGTTCATATACTTCTATTGAAAAATTTTGATTTTGATTTTAAATTTCAGATGGCTCATTAAGTACTTTCTTAATCCTTTGATAAATATTGTTGTAGAATATGTTAATGTTGAATAAGCCTTGCTTCCAAACTCCAAGTATGTTTTATTTTTTGAAGGAACAAATATCAAAATTCAAATATAAAAAAAAATGGCATAAGGAACATTATGAGTGAAAGTAAAGTTGCGGAAAGAAAAATTAGTATTAACTTTCTTCTAGATCAATTTTCTATGTTTAGCTACACAACGCATATGAATTGTTATCTCATTCTTATGTAGCTAAACTTTATTGACATGTGATATTTAATATTTACCTTTATGATATTAAAGGTCAATATGTGTATTCTCTTGTGGAAATATTTAAATTTTTTGTATACTTTTGCTTACTTTTTGTTGATGTTGTATTTTTATTTTTTTTTTGCTAGGAATCCAAGAAACTTAGCAAGAGGAAGACAATGATGAAGAAACAAAGACCACCTCTTATAAAGATAAAATTGACTTTTCAATTTAAGTTTGTATGTAATATTGATTGAATGTTCTTAATTAGGTTTTGTTTATATATAGATAATGGAGAATGCCTTGATAAAGATTTATGGGATTTTTTTTCAGCATTCAAATATATATATATATATATATATATATATATATATATATAGTATATATATATATATATATATATATATATATATATATATCCATATAAGAATCTTTTTACATTGAGTAGTAGTTTTGTCGACATTATTTCATAACTTGATTATTACTATTAAACTCAAATGGACATCAAATTTAAACTAAAAATTGGTTTCATATGGTAACAAATTTATTTCTCATTAAAAATTAAAAGATAATAAAATAATTTCGGATCTAACCTTGACATAAAATCAATCAACCTTTTTATATGTTGTGGTTGACTTTAAAAAAAGTGGAAAGGACCTTGACATATGTTTTGTCAATAAGATTCCATCATTAGTAATAATACAAAACCTTACATATGTATATGTCAAGATAATTTTAAACTTTTCTTGATACTGGCATAGATAACATATATGAAAATTGATCTATCTTAACATATATTCCTTTCCTTGATAGTGAAAAACTGTTAATGAAAGCATTTTTTCTTATAGTGGATGCGGATGTGCATAAGACAGTGTTCAGAACGTTGTATGGACATTATGAGTTCCTTGTAAGGCCGTTTGGGTTGACAAATGCACCGACAACTTTCATAGACCTAATGAATCATGTTTTCTAACTGTATGTAGATCAATTTGTAGTGGTGTTTATAGATAACATCCTTGTGTATTCAAAAGATCGAGAAGATCATGATACACACCTTCGGGTAGTGCTAGAAACCTTGAGAAATGAATAGTTATATGCAAAATTGAGCAAATGTGAATTTTGGTTGGGAGAAGTGTCTTTTCTTGGACACATTGTATCGGAAGAAGGAATTCGAGTGGATCCAAAGAAGATAGAGGTGATTTTTGAATGGAAAACACCGAGAAATATCACGGAAGTGCGTAGTTTCCTGGGATTGGCAGGTTACTACAGAAGGTTCGTTAAGAGGTTTTCAATGATTGTGGCCCCTATGACGAGATTGCTCCAAAAGAATGTGAGATTTGAGTTGAGTGAAAAGTGTCAAGCTAATTTTGAAAAGTTGAAAGAATTCTTAACTGAGGCATAGGTTCTTACTCAGCTGACCTACGGTAAAGAATACGTGATTTTTAGTGATGCTTCATTAAATGGACTTGGATGTGTCCTTATTAAGAGTAGTGAGGTTTACGCTTCAAGGCGCTTGAAGCCACATGAAAAGAACTACCCTACGCGATGATTTGAATTGGCCGCTATATTGTGTTCTCGCAGATTGAAAATATGGAGACATCTATCTTTATGGAGAAAAGTGTTTCATCTACACCGATCACAAAAGTCTTAAGTATTTGCCCTCGCAAAGAGAGCTTAACTTGAGACAACATAGATGGATGGAATTGATCAAGGATTATGATTGTGTGATCTATTATCATCCCGGGAAGGCCAATGTAGTAGTAGATGCTCTGAGTAGAAAGTCAATAAAAAACGCTTCGAGAGTTGAATGCTCATTTTTCATTGTTAGACGACGGTGAAATAGTAGCGGAATTGATAGCAAAATCGGATTTGTTGAATCGAGTGCTAAAGGCACAAAAGAATGATGAGAAAATTTCTGCAATTATAAATCATAGTAGAGAGGGGAAAGAAACCGAATTTACAATGAACGAGGATGGATTTGTGTATTATAGAGATCGGGTTTGTGTACCCAATGATGATGAGTTGAAGAAATTCATTCTCGAACAAATACACAGTGGATCTTTTGCTATGCATCCTGGTAACACAAAGATGTATCAGGATTTAAAGACTTCATATTAGAGGTCCGGAATGAAAAGAGATGTTTCGGAATTTGTGACCAAGTATATGGTGTGTCAAAAAGTGAAAGCTGAACATCAAGTTCCTTTGGGATTGTTACATCTTATCAGGATACCCAAATGGACATGGAACCGAATCACAATGGATTTTATGGTCGGGTTACCGTTGACAAGAAGAAAGCATGATTCAATTTTGGGTAGTAGTAGACCTATTGACGAAGACAACTCACTTCCTACCAGTGAGAACTGACTATTCACTTGACAAGCTGGCAGAGCATTACATAAAGGAAATAGTTCGGTTACATGGGATTCCAATATCGATCATTTCAGATAGAGATCCAAGGTTTACCTCAAGATTTTGGGGAAAGTTGCAAGAGCCTTAAAGCACTCGACTGAATTTCAACACAATGTTTGTGACGCTCCAAAACCCGGGGGTCCGTTGACTACCTGTCAACCCGCTGAATGTACTGGGCGAATTGCCCAAGTTACCCGACGCCACTTCAGCAAAACCCGCAGTAGTCCCTTGTATGGGGAGGGAGCTCTACCCAACAGCAACATTCGCATGAAACCCGTCCCAAGGGGATTTAATATAATCACAACATGAGTAAAACGACCACTGGGCCCAATAACTATACTCATCATGATACAACAACTATATCTAATAGTTTCAGTAGCTTAATCAATTTCTTTTTATACAACACATGAGTATTAAAATGAAAGCATTCTAATACATGTATACATCACAAAATCAAAGCCAATAATCCCGATTTCTTTAAACAAATTCTATGACGGCCGTCACTCCGCTTGCTCCCAGACCGTAAAATATACATCCTCGACAAAGGTGAGCCAATGCCTGCAGTGGAATCGCCCTATGGGCTACTCTCCACCTAAGTGCAGTGCAATGCTCCAAAATAAACACACATTCAAGCAAATTCGTGATCCTATTCAATGTCTACATGCTATCCCCATGCTATGTCTCGAGTCAACACCGACTTCACACTTGCCTAAGCCATGTATGAGTAAATAATCATTTTCAAAACAAAACCCATTTGTTCTTGAAAATATACTACCGAAATATTCTGGTGAAAATGTGGGACTACTCCTCCGGCGCTAATCTGGTCAGCGAAGCCCGAAACGCTTCATGGTCCTCATCCAATGATCCGGTCAGCCCATCTCCTCCCAACTCCAATTCTCCCAATATCATCCTCGCGGAAATTCCTTTCAAAAATGTTTTTGTTTTTCTTTCAATTTTTCCATGTCATGCACTCACCTAATTTCTAGGCTACCCCAGTGCATATGAAATGCATTATGATGTCATTTCAATAACTCATATAACACATGAAAATATGTAAACATGCACATATCCACATAATTTTAAATCACACAATCTGCCATGTAATTCCACAATTCATTACACCAAAAATTAGCTCACTTGGGCTAATTGTCAAACACGAGCAATTCAACTTGAATCACTCGATGAAACACATTTTCACGTAAATATATATTTTCGTGTCACTATTCCTAGGAATGCAAGAAAACTTAGGGTTTAATACGGCTCCAACACTCAACAATTCATCTGGGCTCACTTTGTGAACTAAGATTTCACGTGCCATTCCCAGCCTTTTCCAAATCAAGGCATACATTAACACATGATTTCACCATAAGCAACCCAATTCAGTCCGTGGACAGTCACTGACCGGTCCACATGGGTTTCCAAAAATCTAACACCCTGCTCCAAGATCTGGGAGCCGATCAACGTCTCTCACGACCTCTTATCCGACTCAAACATTCGTAAAACACTTTAAAATGGGAATAAACCCAAGTAGGAGAAACCCCATCTCGGAGTTTGAGGAAACTCCCTAATCCGAGACCCACACGAAGCCCTCTCCAGAGCGCCCTCTTGTCCCGAAGACTCCGCCGGGACACATGTCGCTTGCAAATCCAGAGAAAAGCTCGAGGTTCTCTAAAACAAAACAAAAATGGCCACTGATCTAAAACTCGCCCTAATGCTTTTCTTTCTTCAATTTGAGAAGATGGTTGCTATTCGTAATTTTGTCATTTTGTGACTTAAACTAAATTCTAAAATGACCATTATGTCTCTCTTTCCCAAATTTCGACATCTCTGGTGACTATCTCCTCGGCAGCCCATTTTCATCATATCTCTACTCATACCAATTTATGTGCTTACCATGAGTACGTGTTATATGTGACTTTCAGCCGCATCAAAATTGTTTTACTTCAAGACTCAAATGCGATGCCTCGAAAACGTGTCGACTCGAACCGCCCCTACCGACGAAATTTTACGCAGTTAGCTAGATTTCATGAGATCGATTCCAATCTGAAACTGCTTCACATCCGAGATCTCGAGAATAAATCTGATTTTTAACCCGAAATTACAATTTCAGAACCGAATTACGATTTTGCCCCTTTTTCCAGAATTGAATTTATCTGGCCTTACATTCTCCTCCTTAAAGGAATTTCATTCAAATTCGTGATTAATTACAATCACGCACATGCATATGCAACGTGCACTCTACCATGCATGTAAACTAGTCATTTAAATGCTAAACGACTAAACCACGTACCTTCATCCCTAAACAAGAAGGGATAGGTGGCCCGCATCGTGTCCTCGCGCTCCCACGTGGGATTTTCCACTCCATAGCGACGCCACAAGACCAACACTACCACGGCCTGCGACGAAACCCGATCACGGCTTATCAACAATAGCCACACCGGTCCTTCTCGAAGGTCCCATCCGCTGTAACCCATCCTCAATCATCCGTCCCCAATCCACCATACGAAATGGATCCGAGTATACCGAGCATGGACGGAAATACCTCGCTGACACCTATCACGCCCACTAAGAATGCCAACCTATGATGCAACAAAGGCCTATCCTCTCGAAAATTCCTCGAAAGGCTCCACAAACTCTACGATACTTTCCCCGCGTCGCGAACCCGACCACTTCTTAGGCATCACCTTCAAGAAAATGTGATCACCAACCTCAAGCTCTAAGGGTCGACGTCGCACATCCGCATAGCTCTTCTGCAGGCTCTGAGCCGTGAGAAGACGCTGTTGTATCAAGCTCACCTTCTCAAAGGCCTCTAATCAGATCAGGACCCGTGATGGAGCTCTCTCCCACCTCGGTCCAACATAATGGTGACCTACATGGCCTCCCATACAATGCCTCATAATGGTACATCTCGTATACTCGCTCCGGTAACCGGCACAGTGAATTCCACTAAGGAAACTGCCTCTACCCTTACGACCTGTGACACATGCTCACAAAGACGTCTCCCTAACACCTGTATATAATCCATACAACATGTAACCCTACACAACCCCTGTTTGGTGTGTAAACACTAACCTTCCCAAGGTCACAATCACTGACAATCCAATGGACCGTCAACCTAGTCCATGTCATGAATGACATCCATATACCGAGCCCTCGCCGGCTCAACAACACCCAACGCGATTTCCAATGGGTATCCAAATCTCGAGTCATTCCCGACTCCTATCATTCAACTTTAAGTCTACGTGATAACTTGTCCGTGGGTTTTCATCTCGGGCAACATAATTCTTCAACTTACACTTCAAGCCTATTACATTCTCACAGAAATTCGAGATATCTCCCCGGGTCTCTTACACCCTAACTCCAGGATTCTCACCTTAGGGGATTAACGACCCTTTTGCTTCTCTGGTTTCACACAATCTAATTACTCCATTTAACGAACCGAACTATGAGTCTTCATCGACGTAGTCCTAAAGACAAACTCAACCCACACTCACCAAGAGCGTGAATGACCGCACGCGCACCCACACCGACTTCCGACGCGATGTTACCGCACACTAACGCACAATGCCATATCCACCGACATCTTAATCCGGTCCACCATGAGCGTAATCTGTAGATCACCACTCATAATCTCGACCTATCAGTCAACTCTCACCCCACATCCTGGGGTGGAAAACATCTATACCGCTTCTCTGGGGCCTTAACCTTCTAAGCCCAAATCCAATGCCGCGGTCGAAGTATGACAACCCGCTTAAGGTCTCACCATCACAACCCGATGCCATCGCCGACTCATCCATGTCAATCCCGATCAACAACCAATAGGTCTACCACCCCACGGCCCACTACGCCTGGCCGTGACAACTCGGGACCGTCCCGACTTCGACCCACACTCCGCCCTCTGTCGATTCTGTACTTCGCTGAGAGTGGTCAGATAGCATCCCAGTCCTAAACTGTCTCTTTGGTAGTCCTACTAAAGGGTGGAGGAATTGAACCAGATACTCTCCGGGTCCTACGGCCAATCGGGATCGAGATTGTCCCAAGTCTGGATCCCCGTCTCTCGCAATCCCGCCACCATGCTCAATCTTAGCCCAACTCAAACTAGTGAAGCGTAAGTCTTTTGCCTCTTCCTCGAACTGAAGAAAACTCGATCCTCCTTCAAGTACTAACACCCGTATCCCGAGCTGCTCCAAGTATCCTCATCTCTCTCTCCATGGTCGCGCGCCCCAACCATGGAGTCCATGTCCCTGTAGGTGAAATCCTATTATCCCGCCCCGAATGGACAACTTCAAATTCCATTCTCGTCTCTCCACACCCAAATTAATCCCAAGAAATCACGATCTCGAAGATTGACATTCGCCTCCCAACGCATCACCGCTTCAACCTTCTAGGTCGACCGACACCCCGGGTGTCGACACCACGTGTCCCAACAATCTCACCTCAAAGAAGCCAAAATCCTCACTTACCGAATCCTTAGCGCATACCGATGGTCTCAAGAATCGTAACACAATTTTCAAGTGATACTCATGCTCCTACTTCCGACCGGGAGTAGATCAAAGTGTCATCCACGGCGACCAATTTACAAACTAATCTATAGATAGTGGTCAGAATACTCCTATGCATGAGATCCATGAATGCTGCTGGTGCATTCGTCTATCCAAAGGGCATCACCGTAAACTCATAGTGCCCATAACGCGTCCTAAACGCCGTCTTAGGGATATCTGTCTCCCTAACCTTCAGCTGATGATAACCAATGCGAAGGTCTATCTCAAGTAGACTCGGCTCCTCTCAACCGGGGTCAAATAAATCATCAATCCCTGGTGAATAAAAATTTATTCTCCGATCATAACCGCTCAACTGGTTCAGCCACGTACGCCGAGGGTCTCGGGCCCCTCTTCTTCGCAAAAAAAAAAAAAAAAAAAAAGCAACTAGAACCCGGCGCCCTATGGCGAAGTGCTCTGGCCTAATAAACCCCTTGTCCAATAGCTCCCGTGAACTGACTCGAGTTCCCGCAACTCAACCTAAGTGCCATCCCATGTGGAGTCATAGAGATTGCGGGTGAAGTACCGTGGTGTAACTCGACATCGAAGTCTACTACCCTCAAATGCGAGGTAGTCCGTAGCCTATCCGAAAATATCCACATTTGCACACTACTCGAGTAGATCTAAGTCCGATCTCTCCGTCCCTGGCGGTAAGGCTCGCGAAATAACCCGCCTCAACCGTCCTCGACACCTAGACCAGATACCGCCCTCGGGGGCAAATGTCATGCTTGCCCCCCGAATACCACACGAGTATCGTCTCGCAGATAAAGCAGAACCCTCCTACGCCACAATCGACAATCTAATTCTATAAGCTATCAACCAATCCATCCCTGCAATAAATATCACTCGGATATGTCTATGATCCTGGGTCTGATTAGAGTGGTCTGCCCAAACTCAACCGGATAACATCCTATCTCCCACTCAGGTGAATCACGACATCAGATCTAGTATCTAGAGGTCTCGATCACTACATTTAGCGACTGCTTAATCTTTAGACCTAACCAACACGCGAGGTAACACACTCGATCCGCATGAACCAACGGCCTACCACCACCCACACCTCCCGTGAATGCCTCCGAGGATGACGCAGCCCTAAACCTCCGGGGTTACTAGATCTCCCGACCACCGCTATGCTACTCGCACAACCAGCCGCACACCCACGGCCCCTACAAAGGCTCGCCGATCAAATGTCAAGTACCGGTCAATTGCCTGGTGCCCGACCGCCACGCGTGGACGCACCCGCCCCGCCCCTACCAGCCATCTACACAATCAACATGGCGCTCAATATACACACAAGATCTCCAAGTGCATAAACACGCCCCGAGACACTAATCATATTAATAACCACAGATATATCAAGTCTTACACATTCATGAGGCAATGTAGGACAATTTATCCACAAATCAAATCATTTTGATCCACAAAAATTTTATTTTTGAAAATTTCATTTTTTTTTTTTTGAAAATTTTATCAAATTTTATTTGATTTTTTGCTTATTTTTTTTAATTAATTTAAATTTAAAAAAAAAGAATTAAAATTTTGTAATGAACAAAGGTTCATGAATCAGTTCAAACGGTGACTCAAAAACATCACCGAGTCAAAACCGTGTCGAAAACTAAGCTGGTGCACGAGCACCCGCTTGGCCCAAAGAGCACGCCAGTGCAAGATTGCGCCCAGCGCGCACGCCCGGTCAGACAAGGCGTGCCCGGGCTGCAGTCGCGGGTTTGCGTCCCGCCGTATCGCAACCCAAAGTCATCGTGGTCGCAGCGCCCCAAATACAGATCAGAATAGTGCGACGCAAGGCTCGCTGGCCAGGTTCATGGCTACGATGCTCATGGGCCATACAATACCGTCGTGATCGCGTCCTAGCTTACCGGCGGTCGTCGCGGACGCCTAGCCGGCTACACAAACGCCGCATATCGCAGTAATGCTATTCGCACGCCCAACCCGCACTGCACCCGCCACGATACAAATTTTTTCAGATCGTGACAATCGCCTTCCCGTACCGAATACCTCAAACTCGTAATACAAATCCCATTATCGTAATATACTTTGCCCACCGGCCAAATTCGCAATACAATAGTTGTATTGCAATACTACAATTTCCTGCAAAGAACCCACCGCCCATGTTGCAATACAATACCCCATCAGCTTTTCACTCCATCAGAATACAAACCTTAGTATTGCAATACAATCCACCTCTCATTAATACGATTGGGCAAGAGGGGCCCTCCAATCACTGCACCTCAAACTTATTTTATTTTATTTTTTTTTCATTATTTTTTATATTTTTCAATTATTTTCCAAATAGCTTGAAAATCACTAAAATCACTAAAGATCATTTTTTTCATTTTCCATAACACTCAAATAAATTTATAAAAATTTATTTTTCTCCATTTCCTTCAAATTTTCAATTTGTAAAATCTTAGGAAATTATTTTCTCCTCCTCTTAACCAAATAAATTTATAAAATTTATTTTCTTTTTCAGCTTTCCAATCGAAAAATTTTCTCCACTCAAATAAATTTATAAAAATTTATTTTTTTCCATTTTCTTCAATCCTCATCCAAAAAATTTATAAAAATTTATTATTTATTTATTTATTTATTTTCACTTTCAATTCCAGTTTTGTACACTGTACCACTCAAAATGTTTTCTACACATTCATGTGCTAATCACCAAGCACACATATATTCCACAACACACATAAAACATGGCATACACACCATCATACAATAATTCACCAAATCACATAGAACACATCAACACATGCGCATGTAGTGTCCTAGTTTTGTCCCGTGATTTTCTAGGTAATCTCATACCTAAACCGAACATCGAACCACACCTAGTGGTGATGCTCTCACTCAACTGAGGCCTAAGCCCCAAATCCTAAATCTCTAGGTTTCCATATACCTATACTTCCACATCAAACCACCTAAGTGGTGATGGATACCCAAACCCGAGCTCCCTAGGTATTCGTATACCTAAGCTCGATACAAGTCAGGACGCCCCAAACTCCGGGGTCCGTTGACTAATTCATTAACTCACGGAATATAAGTGAATGTCAATACCCGACGCCACTTCAAAATCTGGGCAGAGCCCCCGAAACGGAGCTCTACCCAAATACAATACCTGCATGAAACCTGTCCCAAGCAGTCTAATATAATCACAACATGAGTAAAACGACCACTTGGGCCCAATAACTATACTCATCATGATACAACAACTATATCTAATAGTTTCAAAAGAGTTAATCAATTCTCTTTTATACAACACATATATTAAAATGAAAAGCATTCTAATACATGTATACATCACAAAATCAAAGCCACAATCCGGCTTTCTTCTTAAACAAATTCATGACGTGCCGTCACTCGCTCGCCTCCCGTACCAGAAATATAATATCCTCGATGTGGTGAGCTAATGCTCAAGAAAGTGGAATCGCCCTAAGTGGGCTACTCTCCACCTAAGTGCAGTGCAATGCTCCAAAATAAACACACATTCAAGCAAATTCGTGATCCTATTCGAATGTCTACATGCCATCCCCATGTCTCGAGTCCTCACCGACTCCCTCACACTTGCCTAAGCCATGTATGAGTAAATAATCATTTTCAAAACAAAACCCATTTGTTCTTGAAAATATACTACCGAAATATTCGGTAAAAATGTGGGACTACCCTCCGAGGAGAATTGGTTGGTGAGCTCTTCCAAACAGCCTATACCCCTATCCGAAATGATCCGTTGGCCCATCTCCCAACCCAATTCCTTCTAATATCATCCCGTGAAATTCCTTTCAAAACGCTTTCATTTTTCTTCAATTTTCCATGTCATGCACTCACCTAATTTCTAGTTACCCCAAGACATATGAAATGCATTATGATGCCATTTCAGAACTCATATAACACATGCAAATATGTAAACATGCACATATCCACATAATTTAAATCACACAATCATGTCATGTAATTCCACACCATTACACCAAAAATTAGCTCACTGGGGCTAATTACGTCAAACACGAGCAATCCAACTCTTTTCTTTTTGAATCACTCCTGATCAAACACATTTTCACGTTAAAATATATTTTCGTGTCACTATCTTTAGGAACAAGAAACCCTAGGGTTTACTTTGCGCTCCAACACTCAACACTCCATCGGCTCACTTTCAGAAACTGCACATTTCACTATTACTTCCCGCCTTTTTCCAAATCACCAAGGCATACACAATACATGATTTCACCATAAGCAACCCAAACAGTCCGTGGACAAATACGGACTATTCACATGGGTTTAAAAACTAACACCCTAGCTTTCAAGATTTGGAACCGATCAAACGTGCCCCTCACTGGCCTCATTCGACCAAACATCTCAGAAACACTTAAACGGAATAAAACTCAAGTAGGGAGAAACCCCTACCTCCTGAGTTTGAAGAAACTCCCAAATCCCGGCACTCCACACGAAGCCCCTCTCCTACGCAGAGCGCTTCTCCCTCTTGTCCGAAGACTCGACTGGGCCATATCATTTGCAAATCTAGAGAGAAGCTGGCGCCTCTCTAAAACAAAACAAAAATGGCCACTGGATCTAAAATCCCCTGCTCCCCACGTTTTCTTCTCTTTTCAATTTGAGAAGATGGTTACTATTCAGAATTTTGTCATTTTGTGACTTAAATCAAATTCTAAAATGACCATTATGTCCCACTTTTCCTAGTTTTGACAATCGGTACTATCTCGGCCGTCCATTTTCATCATATCTCTACTCATACCACTTATGGCACATGAGTACGTGTTATATGTGACTTTCGTCGTAGATCGAAAAATAGTTTTACTTCAAGACTCGAAATGCGATGCCTCAAAACGTGTCGACCGACCGCATCTAATCCGACGTAAATTTACGTAAGAATAGATTTCGCGAGACGATTCCAACAGTGCAATCCGTTTCTTCATCTGAGATCTAGAGAATAAATTCCATATTTTTAACCGAAATTACAATTTCGTAACCGAAATTACGATTTTGCCATTTTTCCAGAAATTTGAATTTCTCGGGTCTTACAACGTTCCACCCGTAAACAGGTGGACATTTGGAAAGAGTGATCCAAGTGTTGGAAGATATGTTGAGAAGTTGTGTGATCGACTATGAGGGTAGTTGGGATAGACACATTCCTTTAGTTGAATTTGTGTATAATAATAGCTTCTAGTCGAGTATTGGAATGGTGCCTTATGAGGCTCTTTACTGAAGAAAATGCAAAACACCATTGTGTTGGACCAAGTTAAGCGAGAAGAAGATAATTGGCCCCGATTTGATTCAAGAAACCGAGGAAAAAGTGAAAATGATTAGAGAAAGATTGAAAGTGACCACGCATAGACAAAAATCCTACGCCGACATGAGGAGAAAGGATACTCAATATGAGATAGGTGAAAAAGTGTTTTTGAAAGTATCGCCTTAGAAGAAGGTAATGAGATATGGGAAAAATGGCAAGTTGAGCCCTATGTTCATTGGGTCATATGAGGTGATAGAGAAAGTGAGTCCAATGACATACAGATCTAGCTTTACCTTCAGAGTTGGAAAAGATTCATAATGTTTTCCATGTGTCGATGTTGAGGAGGTACAAGCCAGACCCATCTCATGTAGTCTCTTTGGAGACGATTGAGCTTAGACAGGATTTGACGTATGAAGAGGAGCCAGTAGAGATCTTGGCTTGAGAAGTGAAAGAGTTGCAGAAAAAGCGAATCCCATTAGTAAAAGCGCTGTGGAGAAACCACAAGACGGAGGAAGCCATGTGGGAAAGCGAAGAAGTTATGTGGCAACAATACCCTTAATTGTTCAATGAAGGTAATTTCGAGGACGAAATTATTTTAAGGAGGGGGGAGTTGAAACGCCCTAAAAATACCCTAACAGTTTTATAACATGTTCAGGGTGTAAAATAAATTAAATTATATTTTTTACGCGAAATGGTTGAAACAAAAATGATACAAACCCTAAATTTTACAGAGCCAAATAAATTTGCAAAAATTCAAATGAGGACCTAAGGATCATAAATGAGAAGTGTAAATGTTAAAATGAAAATGGAATGAAATGAAGTGAAAATGAAAGTGAAATGAAGCTTTAAAGTGAGAAAAATCAGAAAAATGGGAATTAGTGTGGAGCCAAACAAGGCTTAGTGAAGGATTTGGATTAAAAGACCAAATATTGGTCTTTGAGAGACATTTATCTCATTCCTCTCAACTCTCTCTCACACATGAACTCTTCTCTCAAACCCTCATCTCCCACACATTCCATTTTGAGAACCGAAAATCAGTGGAAATCGTCTCATTCTTCCAATCGTTCATCTCTTGTCTAAGCCCTAACCGATTCTCACCTAAACCGACAAAACGTAGGTTGATCTATGGTGAAGAGTTTCACTAGGCCTACAAAAAAACTAGGTTTTCATCCCTTCGTGAAAGTAAGTGTGTCCTTGGCTCTAGATGCATGGAAAAGCTAGAGTATTGGGGTAGAAATCAACCCTAACTGGAAACCCTAGAATGGATAACTGATATTTCCCCGTTTTTGCTTTGTTTGTGTTGGAATAGGAGTCGGAGAAGATAAAGCCTAAGTTAAGATCAAGACTAAAAGGAAAATAGACCAGAACCGACTCTTTTTGGTTTGTTATTCTTACTTCTCTCCTCATTTCAAGTTTTATGTTGTTCCAAAAACAAATCTGCATTGTTCTGTATGAACATGAATGTGTGCTTTGTTTGGAGCCAAAAATGAGATGTTTTGAGGGGTGTAAAATGATTTCGAATGCATCATCAAGAAAATTTCATGTGTGTTCTATTAAGAACCGCAAATGGACTGATTTAGTGTTGGCTAGCTATTTTCAAGAGGATTAAACATGAAAAAAAAAAAAAGAGGAAAAGAAAACGAAAACAGAGAATGCAGGAAACTTTCGCAAACCTGCGAGCGAAAAAAATTTTCACAGGGCTTGTTAAATTTTTGCAGCCCCCTGCATCAGAATTTTATACCAAACTTCAATTGGCCATAACTTTTTCGTCCAAACTCCAATTCACGCGTTCTTGGACTCTACGGAAATCTCTTTGAGTCTAGAATCTAACCGTATACCATTGAATGACAATTAGTTCTCACATATTTGCTAAATATTTGATTGTAGCACCAAGTGTACTAATTACTTGGTCAGGTTGGTGTTTAGTCAGAGTTTTCTTTCCTAATCCCCTAAGTGTAAGTGAACCTTGTGGGCGTCCCATAGCCCACAAATAGGATTGAAAATGAGGCATAATAATGCCTAAAACAAATGTTAAGGATTTTCTAAGGAGGAGGAATTAGGGAAAAAGAAAAAATGTATGGAAAATGGGGAGTCGGGTAGAAAGTAAATCTAAATAGAACTCCTAGAATACCCGACTAATAATATGAAGGTTAATTGTATTGGAATAGGGGTTGACGAGGAGGAAAGCCCAAATTTATCGAGATTCCGAGGATTGGAATCAAGTGCAACAAGCTTTTTGGTTTATTCTCCACTTCTTTCTCTCTAATTCCAAAGTGTTTGAATGATTACAAAATGATTTGAATTGCCGAAATGATTCATAAGAAAAAGCATATTGAAAATGAATTGTTTGTATAAATGTACATACTATATTATATTGTGCTATGAATGATTTGAATGCCCTTACTAGAATGTTAATCATTAAATTCGAGTTGGGGATAGATTGGTAAACCAATAAAGGTCAAATTAGTAATACTACGAACGAACAGAATGATGTGTCACTGGACCAGAGCCTAGCTGGAATAAGATTCGTAGTGTTCATGAATTGATTTTACTAAACTACCGCCAGCCCAACGAGACTATGCTGTGTTATAAAACAAAATATTTTTATACCGGCCTGCAACCCAGCGGGATTGTGCCGGTGATTCCGTTATCTTGTGCACCAAAAGCATAGGTTAAATTCATTTAAGGGCAAATTGAAATGATAAGAAAATTGTGAAATGCATGATTCATGTTTTGAATGATTTATTGCATATGAAAGTGCATATTTGGAATGATCAATAAACTGCAAATGAATGTATATGAAATGCATTGATCATTTAAAAAAGTTAAAAAACATTGTTTAAAAAAATTGCATGATTTGTATTAAACTAAAATGGAAGAGAGAACTATATAGAACCACTAAGCATGAAAATACTTAACGCGTTGTTTTATCATCGCGCAGGTATTGAGTGAACAAGTACAAAGGTAAGGGCTGCGGAGATTCAGAATCATTGTTAAAGCCACGAGGATAAGTAAAGCTCCATCATATGCATACATGAATTTGATTTGACTATTTTTGTATTGAAACTATAATTCGAAAAGTGAACTCTGATTTTGTTTTTATAAATGTTTTTTATATTGAAAATGGCTAATAATGTCATATTGTATCAAGGTGGGAAATGGACCAAATGGGCATATAATGCCATATCGAATGAAAAAAAAAAAAAACAAAAATGCATTTGTGAACAAATGATGGCCCTTTAAGTTAAAATGATGTTTACGTATATATGTTCATAAGGTTAATTATCCTTTACAAAATGAGCATTTGAAATGTGTCTTAAATGAGAAATTGCAATTGATTTAACAGACAAAGCACAAGTAGCATAGAGCTACGGTATTGAAAACGTATTTGTATTTTTATTGGTGTTTGAATATATCGTAAAAGTAAAAGTACTAGTAGCGCAACAGACGTTACAAGTTATTTGCATAATAACTCGATGTGAAGTTGGATAGTACACACCACAAAAAATACTGGTTGAAACATCAAAATTTTCAAAAAGATGTCGTAAAAGATATGCAATTTGCCAATCATAATCACTTAATACATCAAGTTCTATATCACAATTACTAGTTAATTGCATTTCATATAATTGTACAACATTTTTATATTTTATAATATTTTGTAAAAGTTTATGCTGCACCCATCTAGTTGGTATCTAATTTTATATTTTTTTTCTTCATATTTGACATTTTGCAACAATAAAAAAATAATTCATGTTTTGCTAAGGAACTATTAATACTATTTGCAATGCCTCTAATTTTTGCTAATATATTGTCATCTTGTTTTAATCTATCTTTTACAATCAAATTTAAAATATGTGCACAACAACGTACATAAAATAGTTTAATATGATCTTCTTTTATTTGTCAAAATCTTTTCAATCTTTCTACTACTACATTAGTATTAGATGAAATATCTAATGTTATTGTAAATATTTTATCATGAATACCTAAATCTATGATTTCATCATTTATTAATGTTGCTATATTTTTACCACTATGAGGAGAACTGATTGTTTTAAATGAAATTATTATTTTATTTAATTTCCACTCGCTATCAATATAATGAGTAGTAATACACAAAAAGCTAGTATGAGTTAATGATGTCCAAATATCATATGTCAAACAAACTTTTCCTTCAAATTTAAAAAAAAAAAGTTTTAAAATTTTCTCTTTGTGTATGATATCTTTTCATAATATCTCTTTTAACAATATTTCTAGACCAACCACTAAATTGAGGATTAATATTTATTTGCATTGTTCCTGAAAAATCATGAGTTTCCATCATATTAAAAGGTTGTTCAGCATTTATTATGTAGTCAACCATTTCTTCACAACAAGTTGATTCATCATAAGAAAATACTTTTAAATTTCCACTTTGATCTTTACCTAATTGCATATAATTTCTAATATCTACATTATTTTTATCTTTACATTTTTCATGATGTCTTTTTAAATGACTTGTACCTACATTTGATCCACCTTTAAGAAGTTTGCTGCAAATTTTACATTTTTCTTTTATCTCTTTTGTATTATTTTCTAACATTATTTCTATTATATCAAAAAAATTTCATACATTTTGAACTAAATTTTTTGCTTGATGATTCACATGGAGTAGAAGAAGATGCACATGCACTATCCATATTAAAATTAGCAATAAAATAGTATACTAAAAATTATTAAAATAATAAATAAAAATTAAAATATAACAAATAAAATTAGAGGTGAAGAATGTTACTCATTTGAAGGATCGAAGCAGAAAATTCTTGAAATTCTAAAGTCTTGAAGCCACCAATGCTTGATTTGCACCACCAATAATTATTATATAATATGTAGAGAAATTTGAAAAAAAAAATATTAAAGAAATTTGAGTGAGATTGAAGAGAATATGTGAGAAAAATGATAAATTCAGAGAATTAGAGAGATTTGGAGAGAATTTGAGTTGAATTTGAAGATGTTTGCAAAGAATACATATTTATAGGCATTTTAGGGATTTTTTAAGGTTCAAACGGTCATATGACCTTTTGAAAGACACCCAACGGTCACATGACCATTGCCAACAGTCATGTGATTGTTAGGTGTCTTTTTTAAAAAAAAAAAATTGAACATTCAAGTTTTATATATATAAAGGTAAAAGTTTACATCAAATTGTTGTAATTAAGTTGGCTACCGTGTCTCCACTTTATGTAAGAGGTCGAGGGTTCGAATCCCTTTCTTGCAATAATTTGTTCTTTGAAAGCCCAAATAAGCCCGTCATAGGGCTTAGTAATCAAGCTCCAAACACTTCGCCTCGACCCGTCACCGCCATCGATTTAGGCTTGTTCCGGCTGGCTACATGTGAGACCCCTGAAATCCATATTTCAAGGAAGGATAAAACTGTGACTTTATCAAAATCCAAAATTTTTCTAGATCTCTGGATGACAAAATCGCACTTCACCTGAATCGTATTTCTCCAAATCTAAATACCACGCCGACCCTCGTTGATTCCGAGGTGGCCTGGATTTCATGTTTTCGAGGTATGGTAGTGGCCTGATGACACATGGCTAGGTAGTGGGGATGCCAAGGGCAGGAATAGAGGGTCAAGCACGCGGGTGCGGACCAAATACCAACAATCGTGACTCTCACGAGGACACATGGCACCAGGTCGAGATACATGGCTCACATTGAGCCATAAAGAAAGTGGCTGAGAGGTCAAAAGAACAGATGTGGCAAACTGAAAATTTTTGAGGAGTAAGACATCATCTTCTCCATCTTCATTTTCTTCGCCTCGGTTTTTGACCCAGCCGCCTGAGAGCGAGTTTGCAGTATAAAGTCCCATTTCTCTAAGATCTACGAATATCGGACCGCTTCGCTCGCTTCAAGAAGAGGCAAGTCGGGTCTACACGCCGAGTGCCACGAGCTGATACCGATTCGAGTTTCGACAATCTCCCAAAGGTAGGGTTTTCTCTCCTACTTGTTTTACTTTTTTGCTTAAGGGTCATGTAATGGATGGGATTTGTCAGGCCTAGATGGTCGTGACTCTGCTCCAAAAGATTTGGACCGAGTGAATAAACTTGGTGTGGCTCGACATCACTGACCGCTTGTGGATTTGTGTGATGTATGTTGTTGCCATGGGTGAATAACATGTTGATTGTGAAATTGTGGTCGTCTCCAAGACGGAACCGCCGGATTGTGCTCTTAAATTTCATGTGAGCTAAGTTTATGTTATTATTATAAACCTAATAACATGATGTATGGGATTTAAATTTGTTAATATATGCATGAGTGATATATTAGTACGTGTCAGATGATCGCGTGCCATTGCATCGCACTTGGGACGTGAGTAACCCGCGTAGGGAAATCCCACTACCGGGCTTTGTCACCTGCCGTGGGAATATATTTTCGTGCATCGAAGACGTACTTGGGGATGGACGATCCGGACCTTAGAAGCGGCGAAATCCGCCAAGATGGCCCCTCTTGTATTTTGCGGCTCGGGCACAAGACCCGCTGTATAAATCAGAATCAAAGACAATTGTAAATAAACTCCCTTTTGTATAAAATTTATATTCCTCGGGGTTGTATGGATGGCGGCCCTCGTTGGGTCAGCTTTATCGACGTGCCCTCACGGCGAGACATGTGGGACCACGGTCGACGAAAGTAGTCTGCAATCTGACACCTCTGGCCAGGCGCCACACCACAGCCTTAATCTACTCCGCCAGCCCCCGCCCCGCCCATGTAGATGCTTTCTTCTTTCTTAGTTGCGGTGAAGCATTCTCTTCACCTTGGCGAACCTCCTCACCTCGGCGAAGCGTTTCCTTGCTTGATTTTCCTTTTCATCCCACAAAACATAAGCAAATGGGGGTATTAGTGTAATCTTTAGGAATATAGGTGTGAATCTAGCATTTAGGTTACATAAAAACTTGTAAAACACGCTATAAATGCTAGTATGATTCACACCTATCAATACCGCATTCGTCCAAATTGCTTCAATCCATGTAGAGATCATTGTAATTTGATTAAGCACATACTACAAGGCTTTGTATTATTTGCTTAAGGCAAATTAAATCCTTCAAGAATTTTCATATATATGTCATTATCTACGGATTCATATAGATAAGTTGTGATAATATTCATGAGACACATATCCAATCCTTTAGAGACTACTAAGCTTATTAAAAAATGAAAAGTAATTGCGTCCATGATATGAGAATATGTTTCCTCGTAATCAAGGTCTCTGTGAGAAACCTTGCGCTACTAATCGCACTTTATATCTCATGATCTCATTATTTTTACTGCGCTTTCGTACAAATACTCATTTGTACCCAACAAGCTTTACACCTTAAGGTGTTTGGACTACACGTCTAAAAACATCTCGTTTCATTAACGAGTTTAATTTTACCTACATAGCTTCTTTCCATTTTGGTCAATCATTTCTATTTGGACATTCTTCCACATTTTGAGATTCGGGATCCTCATCATTTCTTATGATGTCTAAGGCCACTTGGAAAGAAAAAATATTATTGATAACAACTTTATTTCGATCCCATGCATTTTTCTCTATTGTGCAAATAATTTATTGAGATCTCATAATTTTCAGATATCTGTGCCTCTTCATGGGCTATTTCTTTATTTCGAACCTCTTTAGGGGTTTGTTATTCAATATTTGCCTTTGCAAGGGCCTCTAGTTCACCATATACCACTTCAAGGGCTTTTTGTTTATCATATGCCTCTCAAGGCATTTTGTTTATCATGTACCCCTTTAGGGGTATCAATTCTCATTTGTGTTCTCCTCTTCCGAGGAGTTATATTTTTAAGTCAATAGGTCTTCCACGCTTCAGGCGTATTTTAGACTTATTTGCAAATTGTCCTTCACGAACATCAATCTGTGTTGGAGTATTCGCAACCGAGATATGTAACTTTGTCACTTTCTTTGTATCAATAAAAGCATCTGGTAATTGATTTTCCAGATTTTGCAAATGAATGATCCTTTGAAATTCTAGTTCATATTGATTTGTACGAAAATCAAAATCAGACATTGTAGATGCATTCCAAGTAATTCTCGTCGTTCTTCTAGAATTGACTTTTCTCCCCCTAATGGTGGGGATACACTCTCATTAAAATGACAATCCGCAAAGTGGGCTATAAGAACATCTCATGTCCAATGGCCTTAATTGGATAATCATGAAATTTGGCTCATAATTTGATCATTTGTGCGAGAAGCCTAGCAAAGGCAACATTTTTTGTCGAAACAAGACAAACATTTGACCACTTAGTAGAGACATCTATTAAGACCATAAAGTAATGGAAAGGTCCACATGGTGGATGGATAAGTCCACATATGTCCCCCTGTATTCTTTCTAAGAAGACTGATGACTCAAATGTGACTTTGTTAAAGGATGGTCTGACTATCAATTTACCTTGTGAGCAAGCAGCACATGGGGTATTCATTGGGCAAAAGAATCTTTTGGTTCTTTGGTGATTACCCGTGTAGGTGTTCTATGATTTTACATCATTGAGGACGGGGTGACCTAACTTGTCATGCGAAGAACAAAGTCTTTGGGTCATTGAACTCCCAGTTCCGCGAACAATATATATTTCGATAGGCTTTATATTTGTATGATATATAACCTAGAGAATGCTAAGAAGTTTCATTATAAGTTTCTTGCCATAAAAAATAGAGGTAATGTAAAGACATTTTGTATTACCTTCATTCATAGTTTTAATGTGATATCCATTTCTACGGATATCTTTAAAGCTGAGCAAATTCCTTGTGGATTTACTAGAAATGCATAATTGATATGAAACCTAATTCCATTTGGTAGCATTATGTTTGCTCTTCTAGAGCCTTCAATTAAGTTTGCAGTACCAGAAATGGTACTTACATTGGCATTTTTTAATGTCAAATCTAGAAAGCATTTATTATTTTGAAGAATTGTGTGTGGTTGCATAGTCAGCAAGACATACATCACCCTCATTCATCTTGAGATCAATAACACATGGATTTCAGATAAAACTAATAAAAACTAAAGATAATATAAATAAAAATGTAATGGATATAATAACAAAATGATATTTTATTTAATTTTGATATAAGCATCTCAGCTGAATGTGATATTCATCATTCATCAAATAGTCCGTTTTTTCACTCAAGCCTCTAAAGAAATCAATATGATAGTAAGTTAAGTCTAGTCCATTTCTATTAATAAAGTTCATTTATATTTCATTTCCTTTTTCTTTGATTGATGCTTAATAGAAATCAGCTAAATGTTTAGGTGTACGACATGTACATGCCCAATGCCCTTTCATACCACATCTATGACAATTATTCTCATGGGCCTTGTATACTTCTCATTTTCTCGTTTCACCTCGGTATTATTCTATTTCTGGTGGTTCCATGAGGTTTTCCTTTTTTGATAATTTGAATGATTATTACCATGAGTTCCATGGTATCGAAAATTCCTTCCACGGCCACGATCGTAACCATGTCCTCGTCCACGTCCACGGTTTTAGGATAATATCACATTCACTTCAGGGAATAGTTAAGATCTTGTTGGACATGACTAGTGATTTCTTATTAAAAGCTCATTATTTTGCTCAGCTACAAGAAGACATGATATCAATTCAAAGTATTTCTTAAATCTACGCTCTCAATAATGCTGCTGCAGGAGCACATTCGAGGCATGAAATGTGGTGAACGTTTTTTCCAGCATGTCTTCTTTTATGACTTTCTCTCCGCATAGCTTTAACTAGGAGCTGATTCTAAATAATGCGGAGTTATATTCATTGACTGTTTTAAAATCTTGCAACCCCATGTGCATCCAGTCATATTGAGCTTTTAGGAGAATCACAGTTTTCTGGTGGTCATACCTCACTTTCAACTCATTCCATAGAGTGAGGGGATCCTTTACTATAAGGTATTCATTTTTTAAATCCTCATGGAGGTGGTGCCGAAGGAAAATTAGCATTTTTGTGTGATCCTGCATGGATGTTTAATTTCCTTCTTTTATGGCAACTCCAAGATTCATTGCATCAATGTGTATCTTAACATCGAGGGTCCAAGACAGATAATTCTTTCTGGTAATGTCAAGTGCCACAAACTCAAGTTTTATGAGATTTAACATTGTTGACAAACTCTTGATAATAATGTATTATGATTAGTTTTGACAAATAGCAGTGTAGATTTTGATTTACAATCAAAACCAAATATAACTATAGCTATGTAAAATCGAAACAACTTCAAGTTAAGGTTAAGAAATTACCTTGAGAGCAAGCTCGTGCTGATAACGTGTTATAAAAGTATTATAAAATGCAAACTAAGATGAATATGATTTTTGCTTGCATATGAGGAGAGAACTAATGAGAGAGAATTAAAAGGAGAGAAAGAATGAGAGAGAGGACTTTTTCATTGGATGGTCAAATACATAGAGAGGAGGAGCCTTTTATGGACTTCCTTGATCACTGATACATGAAACACATAATTAAGGTTCATGGAGGAAGTTTGTGACCTCATAATGACCATAACAACATTCAATCGATGGAAGTTCATTCATGAACTCTAAGGCCATATATGAATGTGGTCATTCACCACATTACATAGAGACTCTTCATTTACGGCAAAAATGAATAAATTACATTCTAAATTTATAAGTAAATGGGAGCAGGGTGGGACGGAAGGGGACAAAGCAATATCCAAAACGCACCAAGCTTTCCCGAAAAGGAAAAAAAAAATCTCAAACCTTCGTGGATAGGACGGGATGGGTAACACCTAAAAAAACCTGTGTAGTTGAGACATCCAACTCGCACATCAACGGAGAATTCAAAAGCCAAATGAAGGGAAAGAAATTGATGTATATCTCTGCTTTCCTGTATTTATTGTATTGTATTGGAGTTAAGTTGGCATGAGACTAGGCAAAAATCTTCTTGCATGTTGGTTCACTTGTTGGCAGACCAAGTTGGACAGCTAGACTTACCATATTAAGTCTAATCCGATTTTAATGAGAAAATTCTTAAGATTAGTAATTGTGATTCACGGTGACGAATTGGGAAGATCAAATGATGATAATGGGCAGATAAATTCTAGAAGATTGATCACAATTTTGTGGTTTTCTATGAAAGGCAAATATTCGTAAATGATGAATATGAAAGGAAATTAGCTGACTTGATTGAGTCAGAATAGGAAACGTGTGATCCAAAATATCATAGTTCGATTCCCTTTGAAGATGATAAATAGGGATCATGTCTTGAAGCAAAAATACATAAGATAAACGCGTAAACTAAAAGAAAGTGTTTTTGGTATCCGCATACCTATTTTGAGGTATGGCACTCTTTTAATGTTCGACAGATTTTTATATCTTGTTGAGTGAGATTGTGGGCTTGAATAGTCTAGATGTTATTAAGGGAATGAGAGAATCTTATTCTATATATCATTGTGGGAGAATTAAGTGAAGGCGATGTTAAAGAAAGGGAAAACTTTGAATCATATAAGACCAACTATAACCTAATTGAAAATAGTAGAATCCTTTACATATAAGCTCTGCTACCCAGCAAACGTAGGCTAAGCTAAACCGCATAACCATCTTTATGTATTCTATGCATGTATGTTGTTTTATGTTTTTATGTTTATCTCTATTAAAAATGCATATTTCACATAGATGGGTTGGAACTTGGTATAACCAAGTCTGATTGTTGATGCACCAATTGGTGTACTAAGTCCTTTTATAAACAGTTAATTCTTTCATATTCTATTTCCCAAAAGGTGTCAAAAGTGCTTCTTACATTTTATATATATAATATACATTTCTATGTTGGTACCGAATCAATTTCTCACACAAACTTGCATGCCTATTAAACAAACGTGAACCTACATGTGTGTATATATATATATAGTACTAGCCTGCCGGAGAATAGAAATTATAATCTAAGACACAAGCCACATGAAGAAGGTGGACCAAAAGGTAAGAGCGAAGCCTGCCACTGCATAAGTCCATAGCATGATAACCGAACACTCTCTTTGCCCAAACTTGAACAACTGACAAATTACACCTGCATTAAATTTTTCCATCAAAAAACACAATGAAAATTTAGATGATGATGATGATGATCAGCAGCAGAAGCATGAGAGAGAGAGAGAGAGAGCCTCATAATTAATTAAGTCAATTAATCATACTCTCATACATACTAGTGGCCATTGCAGGTGGAGCAGCATATTGAAGCATGAGAACAAACTGGAGCAACAAATCTGAACCCACCAACCCAAAATGAGCTGCACCTTTGATAACAACAAGGCCCACTAGAGGCAGAAATAAATTCCGTACTGCTATGATTCCCAAAATCACCACAATACTAACATCTGATCCTTTTAAACCTGAAAGCCCCCCCAAAAAAAAGAATAAAGAAAATAAACGTTGTTGATGCAAAATCTAAGATAAAAATTAAAGTCTCAGCTGGACAACAAAAAAGATCTTTAAAAAAAAAAAAAGAATCACCAGAAAGTAGGTTTGCTCCCATAATTAGAGTTGTAGATGGGATGGCTGCATCCCTGCATATGAGGGCAGAAACAAGTATAAATATGTATCATGGCTTGGACAGAGTGTGAGAGTCTACTAGAGGATACATACCCTAGCAAAGTTGCACAACTCTCGATCACACGAAGAGGAGCATTGTCACCAATAATTAGCTTTCGGATTGGAGATATTAATCCAATGGCGAACCCAATTATCTGCAAAACAGAACAACAAGAATGTTAATGTTAATGTTAATGAAGAGATCCCTCACAATCACAGATATATATAATATATGTAGCTAGCTATCACATTGGAGAAACAACAATTCGATCTGACTGCATATATGACAACACTGATATGTAGCTATCATGGACGATAATATCAAGTGTTATAATATGAACATACCACTCCGATTGTAGATGGTGTACACACTTGCTTGAAGTTTGTCTTTTCCATAAAGATCTTAAGTTGCTGCTTAATCTTCTCTGAAAATGGCACCTGTTAGAAGAATTAGAATGTCAAAAAACCGTTTTGCATTTGAGAGTCATGAAGAATATGGTACTGTGTGTCAGGGAGTTTGATTATTAATTAATTAGTTTGAAATTTCTCTTTTTTTGAGCCCTTTCTTTCTTCTTCTTCTGGAGACCAGATCCTACCTCAGCTGCATTGAGAAACACCTTTGATTTTTCCTCATAAGGCAGTTTATCATCTGACCATATCCCAGATCTTGGGCTACCCTTAGTAGGAAGAAGCAACCGTGAGCTTGTTTCCAATGCTTCTTGAGAAGCTTTTATGCTGGTTGTGGAGTTACACAGATTGATATCTCCTTTGCTCCTAGTTGCAGACATCCGCATTATCATATACACATAAGTCCAGACACCAATGGCACCCAGCTGGAGCATAAAAAAAAAGTTTTAAGACTAGGAATCAAGCACAATAGCTGATATTCATTGTTAAAAAATTGGCAATTTTTTTAGACTAAGAATCAAGATCAATACCGCAGAAGAAAGGGAAGCGTAAGTGTCTCCATCTCTGGTGCAATCAAATGAGACAAAAGGACTGTTTGACTCCTCACATATTGCTGGAATAACAATGAAAAACAAGTTCCCCATATTACCTGCACATAACATGCAGCAAATACATATGATCAACAATCATTGATTATAATAAAAATGGTGTACAGGATGGTGTCAAGATGCGTTGGATGTGGACCGAAAGTCTTACAATGTCCCACATCAGAAAGGAATAGGATGACTTATAAGTATATAAGCATGGACCACATCCATTTGATATGAGGCCTTTTGGGAAAAAAGATAAAAAATAAAATCATGAGAAATTAGGCTCAAAGTGGATAATATCATACTAACGTGGATAAAGAAGGGCCCATGAGATTTCTCAACAAATGGTATTAGAACCAGGTTTAAGTTTAATCGTGTAGGTGGAAATCGAATAAAATGATGTGGTGAACCCCCTGGTAGATGGTGTTTCACGTAAGACATGTGTCCACCCCCTTGGCAGATGGAGAACTTCATTCAAAAGAAAGATTGTTTGGTATACATTCAAAGTCTCACAAATGTCCCACATCCATTAGAAATTGGAAGGCTTTCTTATATAAGCATGAATAACATCAAATTGAAATGCAGCTTTTTGGAGGAAAAGCTAAAGCAAATCTCATGAGAGCCTTAAATAGAATGAGCGTCTGTCTGGATGTGGATGGAATGAATTTGTAAAAGCTTCTAGTAAGATGCCAAAAAGGGACCGAAAATGTCCAATATTTGGTCAGGCTTAGGCATGGTATTAATGATATGTATATATATATATATATATATATATATATATATATATATATATAAGTGACATGAAAATAGTTACAATCGCACCCACCTGCAGAACAACAACCAAGGACAAGGGCATGTAAATGCTGGGGGGTTCTGGTGATTTTTATGAGTATCCATCCAAGTGCTGAGCCAATGATAAATGTCAGAAGTATATTCACCGGCATGAACCACCTATATAATTAATTCAACCAAAAATTATAGGTGAAAGTGAAACAGATAAAGAGGATAAAATTAATGAACTTAAAGCAATGGTTAATTGCTGAATGGAATCATCTTAAGGGTGAACAGAACGAACTGAACTTACATTGAAACCAAACTACTAGGTGTAACTGTATCGGCCAGGTTGCCAGCTACCAGTGCAGGATAGAATACATAAAACACAAGCTGCTTAGAACACATTAACATTTGTTGTCATGGATAGGGAAGGATAAAAGCAGGAGAAGAAGGAGAAGAAGAAGAAGAAGAAGACGGAGGAGGAGAAGAAGAAGAAGAAGAAGACGACTTACAGTGTTCAAATGTTGGCGGGCAGTTGGGCCCAAGAGATTGATACGGTCCAAGGCAACGAACAAACCAATACCAGTAACCAACAGTACTTTCAGAACAGGCATTACTGCCGTCACAAGTAGATTCCAGAACCCCATTCCTTAATTACCTTCTCTCCTTCCTGATTCCTGATTCCTGATCAACCGCCCTAACAAACAAACAAAAATTATCCCTTTTTCTTTTAATAAAAGGAATCAAATAATACTCTGCTCAAACACACTTAAACCCTGAAGGCTTAAACGAATCAGAGATCATCCTTTTTTTTTTTTGAAAAAAAAAACTATCAAAAAGGTACTGATCATTAGAATATATGATCAGAGTGAGAGAGTAGTTACCTGAAGATTCCTCTCCCCTGGATCTGGATCACCACCACCCACTATTCCCAGGCAGGCAAAACTTTTGGAGGAAAGCTTAAAATTAAAAGTAGCTTCTCACGTCGCTAACAATTCCTGCAACAAACTCCCTTTCAAGTTTCAAACTGTACGTACTACCAACTAATTACCTTCTTCAGCCACTGGGGGCATTACATGCTTAACGATTAAGGCATCTGAATCTCACAGCAGCAGCAGCAGATCAAAATGTGATTATGAGAGTTTTTTGGAATGATCCTAGAAATTCATTTTTTTCATCTATTTTTTTGCTCTTGGTTAATGATTACCTATCTCCAAATATGATTCTTACGAGGAACACATGCCATGCACGTGATATTTGCACATGAATCATGTTTGGGTGACGTTTAACTTATATATCATAACCACCTTGGAGCTAGGTAATACGTTTTTTTTTTAATAAAAGGAAAGGACTAGGTAATAGTTTGATGTTTGAAATTAAATTTCAAATGGTCAATATGTTATTATCAGCTACGTTACATAAAGTTAAAAACAACCTATGCATTTTGTTTTTTATAATTATTTCCGCCTCATTTTTTTTCTATTACAATTTTAAGAATTTATAAAACTGGGTAATTTTATGATTAATCAAATATCAATCATTAAATATTTTAAATTAAACTTTTCCTTTTTGAATAATAAATATTTCATTTCTTTGAATAAAAATTAGAAATATTTGTGTTTTTTTTTTGTGGTTATCTATATTTTTAGTTTTCTCTTATCATCCTTTAAAATAATTTTTAAATTCAAAATTTAACATAATAACATCCTAGATCAAATTATTTGGAAACTCAATTATACACTAATTAATTTCATGTTCAAAAATCATTTTTTTAAATTTTGGTTGATATGACTTTTCAAAAAAAAATATTGGTTGATATGGGACCATATTTAATTAGTTTTCTCTGTTAGGAGGTATAGGTTCATGTTCTGTTGGGATAAAATTTATTTGAGGAAACTCTTAGTTCTACTACTCATACAGTAGTGACTTCTGACAATTTATGTTAAATTAAAGAGATTGAAAATTGCAAAATTTAAAAAAAATAAAAAACTTTATTACAATTAATAGTCCTCTCATATTTAATTATATTATAAAAATTATAATAAGTTGAATTAATCATAAATAATTATACATTTGAAGTGTATAATGATCTTATAAAAAAAGTTAAAATAAACTGAATATGTTTGGGATATCACATAAAAATGATAATTTACTTTGAAATTTAATTTTCTTCTATTCATTATTTGTTTATAACTTTCCTCTTCGTTTAATTTTTCAAATTTCTCTAAGACCCCAATATTATCAATATTCCATTTTTTTAAAAGATAAATAATTTATTGATTCAAATCAGCACTACATTCAATATAAACATAGAATCAAATTCTCTAAAAACTTTTAGAAAAATGTGCAACATCAGTTAAGCGCATAAGCGATATTTCAAACTAAGCTGACAATCCTTTAATGATTTAAAATACATATAGTTAATTACGCTGTAAAGACATATTTTGATGTGTGAAACAGAAAATCTGTTTCTAAAAATGGTAAATAGTGAGCCTCAGTCAAAAGCTTGATTTTTCTAGATCTCGGATGGCGGCGAAACGGCTGTTGAATCGTCTTACGGAAATCTAAATGCAAGTATAATTTCGTCGAATTGAGACAATCGAATTCATTTCAAAACAGCGGGGTATCTGCAGGACGCGGTATATTTTTAATTAGCCAAGTGTGCCACGTGTCAAATGTAGAATTAGTCAAACAGGGAGAGTCAAGTGGGGCCCATGTGGACATGTGGCATCTTCTAAGTGGATGGAAATCCACTACTGTGGATAGAGTGAAATATAAGTCAACCAATGGAAGGATGACATGTGGCAGAGTGAGGGACAAAGGAGATAAGTGAAGAGAAAGAACATGCCTCTTCTCTTTTTGGAGTAAGAATCCGGCGGTGGAGGGCTTAGTTTTAGAGAGAAAGTCCAATTTCTCTCTAGATTTCCCGACAATCGAACCGTCGGTTCCCGACGAGCCAAAAGGTAAAGTTGGTCTACGCTGCAAGGGCTAGGCGTGGACACCGATTTTGTGGAGTTTCGACAACTCCGGAAGGTAGGGGTTTTCTCCTACTTGTTTTATTCTTTGGCTAAGGGCCATATTAATGGATTGGGATTACATTAAGGCTACAGGGTGTGGTGTTTTGTACCAGATTTGGACCGGTGAAGAAATCCATAATGGTTTAGACAGTCCACGAATTGCTTTATTGTAACTTGTAGTATATTTGTGTGTTTGCTTGACAATTTTGAATAACATACAAATTGTAGTTGGAAGTGTTTAGGAGACGAAATGACGTGAATTTTTCGTTCCTTCGGTCAGGACAGATATTGGAATTTTGAGCAGTTTCGGACTGACAAGTTGGATTAGAGGCGCCCTTGGGTCCTACGTGTGTGATTGTGTTGCTTGGGCGGTTCAAAATGAATTGCTTAAATTTATTAGCCTAGGTGAGCTAATTTTGGATGTTATTGCTATGAATAAATAACATGTGGTTAGTATGTGAATTTTGTTAATATATGCATGATTGATATATTGGCATGTTTAATATGAAAATGGCATAATACGTTTCATATGCAAGGGCAACCTAGAGCAAATAGGTGTGAGTGCATGACATGAAAGAAAAGGAAAATAATTTGTGAAATGAATTTTAAAAGGAAGATTTTCCGAAGAATTGCCTTGGAGATTGTCCAACGGTTCCGTCGGAGGGCCCATGAAATTTGTTTATTAGAATTGCAGCAATTCACCTCGGAGGGTTGTCAATAGATTTTATTGAAACTACGATTATGTTTTCAAGAACAAAACCTTTGGCCCAGCGGTGTTTTCTACGCCAGCTTAGAATAATGGAAGTCGATTGAGGGCTCGAGAAGTGGGAAGGGTGAGTCACATTCTCATCCATTTCATGTAAACATTTGAGTAAGAACATATATGTTTTGCTTGAATGTTTGGTTGCCATTGTATGAGCGCTTAGGTGGGGAGTACCCATGTAGGAGATTATCACTACTGGGCATTGCGCACCCCGTCGTGGGATCCCCCTTTTAGGTACAGGGAGTGTTCGGGAAGACGACGCTCATTAGAGGCCACTTTTGAGAAGAAAGCCAACATGTGGCTTTGATATATATTTTGAAAAACATGTATTAAGTGTAAATTTTGATATATGTTTTGATTAAGAGTAACTCTTGGAACTATTGTCATATGATTGGATATTTTGTTGGTATATTTAATGGCGAAGCTATTCTTAAGTGCGTTTTATATATCATGTAGGTCTCATGATATGGAGACATGCTGGGTTTTCAACGGAGTTGTGATTGGTCAAGCAGGTGCTGGAAATGGGGCGTGCAGTGTCTTTGTCCGATCGAATATGTTTGTCGGTGGATGCCACCATTCAGTACCAAGACGATATAACCACTCATCGCAACAAATCGGCGATAAAACTACATGTCGTAACAAGTCGGCGATAAAATAAAAAAAAAAAAAGGGTAAAAGCTCATATCTATGTGAAAGAATCAATTTATTGAGAAGAAAACGATCGAGAGATGTATGAGTGATTTAAGGCCAAGAATGGCCAAAATTATCACTACTATCTCCTTAAGGAAAAGTGGCTATGAAAGAAAAGGGTAAGAGAAAGAGGAGGGGCAGCTAATGTTTTTTTTTCAACAAAAATAAATACTATTGTTGAAAATAAATAGCTATAAATCATTTATACGTCTTTGCGTTTTAGGTTTTTCTTTAAAAAAGAAAAATAATCTATCGGATTAATTATTAGAATTGCTAATGAATTGGAAATCTAAATTATATTTTGATATATTTTTTTTCTATTATTGTTGCATTGTCCTTATGGAAAAAGTTATTTTGTATGTAATTATTTTTATAATCTAAATGTTATTATTAAAGTTGTGATTTCAGTTTCTAATCAAAGTTAAAAACAAAAAAAACAAAAAAATTTGATGTTTTCCAAACAAATAATATTATCATTGTTAAATAGAAAATGGGTTATTTTGTCTTTATATCATTTAAGGGTAGAATAATCTATTTATTTTGTTTTTCACTACAAGAAATTAACATTTCGCATACTAAACATTGTAGGTCACATTGAAATTTTGTTGATAATCTAGTTTATCGGCTGATTTATTGCAAAACATAATTGATTTGTCAATAATCTATACGTAATGGTTAGCGACAAAAATTTCTGTCAGTAATAATTTCATTCATTTTATATTTTTAGTAGATAATCTGTCAATAATCTAAAACTATATGAATATATTTTTGTTGGTAATTGTCGGTAATTATATATATTTTTATATATTTAATTTAATTATAATCTTAATTATAACAATAATACAATTAAAATTTTCAAATTACATAAAACATATATAGAAAATACGGATAAAGTATAGTCTTGTCATCACCTTTTTTTGGTGTGTACAAAAAATATCTCACTTGTAAAACATGGAAATAACTCTAAATAACAAAGAAGAAATATAAGAATATACGAAGCCCCTTAAGATAAGATGTTTTGGTGTGTTTGTACCCTCTGATCTATTGTTTCCTCTCTTATTCGAAATAATTGTGAAAAATATCCACAACCATCTTGAGGGGGAGTATTAGAAACTGTAATTAGTTAGTTGTTTAGCTAATTAGTTGTTCCATTAGTTACAACTAATCTATTTATATATATATATATATATATATATATAGTTGCATACAGTCTTGTAATAGATATAGAATTTCAATAAAAAGAGAAACGAAGTTTCCCCCAATCTCTTTCCCAAATCTGCCTTCACTCTCTTCGATCTTCTTCACTCCAATCAATAACAAAATTGACTAAGCCAAGAATCAAACATAGTGCAAAATAAATGCGTGGCCCCCCAAAACCAGGGGTCCGTTGACTACTTCGTCAACTGCGGAAATCGTCTCGTATCATGAATATATAAATAAAATAGCGATATAGACTGCATCAACACTCATCAAATATACCCAACTATGTTCAATGGTCAACTCACAAAATCTATATCCCGACCAAATATATGCTGGTTCAAAGTTATAACATTTCTCTTAATACAAATACATATTAAAATCTATAATTATAATACATATTATCCAAAGCTTATCAAAGTCACAACTGAAGCTTTCCAAAATGGTCTCTAAGAAGAGCCTTCTTCTCGAACACCTATTTTTGAAAAATGTGTTCTAAATGGGGTGAGCTATATAGCGATAGTGGAATCACCTAAATGGGTTACTCTCCACCTAAGTGCATATGTAATGCTCAGTTTAAACACACATCAAAGTAAATCGTGATCCTACTTCGAATGTCTAAATGCAGTTCATAATGTAGTCCTCTACGACTCTCACTGCCTAAATATGCATGTATGAGAAAAAATATCATTTTCAAAATAAGACTTGTTGTTCTTGAAAATGCAACTTCTTGGCGATGTGCGGTAAAAATATGGGACTACCCTCCGAGTCGAAGTGGTTGGTGAGGTTTTCGAAACAATCATGGTCCTCATCCGAAATGATATGTTGGCCCATCCTCGACCGATTCTCAGGAATATGATCACCGTGAGATTCCCACATGGCCATGTCCCGTTTTGTAAAAATAAATATGTGATGCACTTTTTGTTCTAGGTTACCCGGTCGTATAGAAAATGATACCATTTCCAAAAACCATTTACAATAACATCAATATGAATATTTGCAATCACCTACAATTACACACATGTAATTCAACACATCAACCATCACCCAAATTGTTCGCCGAAGGCAATTCACAATTCATCTCAAATGACTCATACTCTGATTATCTTCATATAGATGTAATCATAATCTTCTTCCATTCAAAATCATGTCCCAACCTAACTATTTCTCATAACAAGTATTCATTCAACAATTCAAACGCCTATGGACATTTTGGTCCATTTCACACAAACAGGTATATTTATGGTCAGTGTGTTTGTCCGTGGAAGCCCACTCATCTGTTTGTTCACTTTGGCGATTTCAAGACCATATCCAACCTCCACACATCCAATCGTGGTTATTTAATAAATCATAGCACAACTTACCCCAAAACAGTCCTAAAACTGCTCTGATTTTGCTGATGGATCTCAAAGAGTTCATACTTGATTAAGATTAGGACCGATCAGGTAAACCTCAAATTTTCATTTCAGCTCAAAACATCACAAAACACTTAAATAAAGTGTAAACAAGTAGGATGAAACCCACACCTTTATGGGGTTGTCAAAGCCTCAAGAAGCAGATGCCTAGGCGTTGTCGCTCCGAGTGAACAACTCTCCCTTCTTGTTGCGAAAGAATCAGGCGTTGGATCTCCACAATCCACAGAGAAGGCACCTTCTCTCTACAAATAATCTGACCCTTCAGTCATGATTCTTCTCCAACACGTTTTGCTTCCTTCCTTTTTTGCTTTTCTTTCTTTTCCTTTTCTTTTTCTCATTTCCCTTCTCATCCTCTTTCAATTTCTCCCCACTTTCTCCCCAATTTCTCCTCATTTTCTCCTTTATCTTTGGATTTCTCTCCTCTTTTTGGAGCATTAATCATATGAAACAAAAGAAGGAAGTTTCCTCTCCTTCCATGATAAAATGGTGTTTCTACCACATTTGTCTTTCTTTTTATTTCATAATTCCTTCATGACATCATCATTCATGAAGTAATATGGCGTGAATGTTCATATGGCTAGTTGTGAAGTATCCTTTATTGCAGTGTGATTTTCTCTTGAGGTGTATGTGGCGTCACTTAACTGCTGTCGTGTGTCATTCGTTTCCGTCTCAGCGTGAAGTAAAATATTTTGGGAGTGAAATGAGTGGCGACAGTTTTTAAATCATGAGAGTTTCATGAAGAGTCAGTTTTAGTCATCCGAGGATCTAGAAAATTTGGGATTTTCTGAGAACCAGATATTACCTTTTTGAAAATTGGATTTTAAGTTTCATAAATGATAATTAGTTCATTAACTTATGAAATGAAAATTAAAAAAAACAAGGCAAATCTTGAAATCATGACTTCCTTATTGATAAAACAATATAATAAACATAAATTAATTCCAATCCAATTATAACCAAAATAATTTTAATTGTAAATAAATATAAAATAAGGTTCTCGTTTACTAAGACTTATAAGGAGACTTCTCATCAGTCTACTTAGATGCTCTACTCTAGTTAATATTCTTTTTTTTACTCACAAGAAGCCATGACTAGTTCCATACAAAATCGAAACTGATGAGATAACGCACAAAGCAAAGGAACATAGGATTGGGAGTTAGGGTTTCTAAAAACCCTAGATTCGTTAATTTGTTTTCTACAACATGAGAATGAAGAGAATAATGTGTTTTTATACTGATTTTTTTTTTTCTGAATTTGAGAGCAAACAATTTTATTGATGGCATTCTCGTCTTGGTTGTGTTTCGTCTTCTCATTTGAAATTTTTGGCGTTCACAAGGGTTTTAGGAAAGTTACAAACTCATGATATTTCTGATTGTAGTGAAACTAGCAAAATTTTTAACTTTACCTTTTAATCGAAGTGATTCTATTTCCTCTTCTCCCTTTGATCTGATTCATTCTGATGTATGAGGGCCCTCTCTTGTTCCCACAAAATGACAGTCTCAATATTATGTTTCTTTATTGATGATCATATTTGGTATCGTTGTGTTTATTTGATGAAACATCATTATGAATTTTTTGAGGTATACAAAGTCTTTCATAGTCTTGTAAAAACCCAACCTTATGTTGTAATCAAATGTTTTAGGTATGATCTGGATGAGAAATATACTTGCAAAATTCTTGAGTTCTTTGCCTCAAGTGAACAATTAATGAAGCCATTATGAGATAAACTGAATAAAATGGTGTACTAAAAACATTAATATTGTTGTGTTTTTTATCTCTTTTATTATCTGCTTCTATTCCTTGAGAGTTTTAGGGTGAAGTTGTTCTTATTGTTGTAACTTTGATTAATCAAATTCCTTCTTCTCATAGTTCAGGCATTTCTCATTTCGAAAAATTATACGAGTATGCTTCAGATTATTCTTACTTTAGAGTTTTTGGTTGTACTTGCTTCATTCTTCGTCCTCATGTAGAACGTAGCAAGTTGTCTTCTTGATCTGCTATTTGTGTCTTTCTTGGTTATGGTGAAGGTCATAAGGGGTCTTAGCATTTTGATCCAAGTGTAGGGCTCTATAATTTCCAATATAGGGTAAATAGCGGATTAACAAGATAAATATAGTTAAAGATATGGATTCTATCATACTAGAGAATACTTATATGCAGATAAGAGTTTAAACAGTAAAAGTTAACATAGTCCTCTCGATTACATTACGTAGCAATCCGGTGACCTTTGTTTGACAATAATCCATGCCTGAAACCTCAACCCAGTTACTAAGGATAAATTGATATCGGAGACACTTCTTTGTATGGATCTAAACACAAAAAAGATAGGAAACTTTAGCTTTTATTTCATGGCTTCTCCTCTTATCTTATACATTATCTCTAGGAAAGCAGACTCCATTACAAGATATGGATACAAAGATGGATCTGGTTTTTCTGATGCCCCTCCAATTGAGAAACATTCTCAATTTAAAAATGAGTTTTCTACTGTTTTTGGATTCCTTCTTATCCTTTTATTGACTTGTTGAGTTATCATCTTATCTTCATATTTGGCTTTACCATCATCTATCTTCTCAGTTTGAAAAGTATGCATTCTCTTCTAAGTGACGTGTCATCATTTCTTTGCTTATGTCTTTCTGATTATCCTCTAACATTATACGTCTTTTACATCACTGTGTCACGTGTATCATCTTCTCTTACCTTCTTGAGAAACGTGTTTTTCAATCTTTTTGACTTTGATTCAACTTTTAGCTTCAATATCATCTTTGTTTTATTTTATATTAACTATTTTACTTATTATTATTACTATTATAGTGATAGACGTTATCAAAATCCTTATTATTAATTTATAGTAGCCAACATGTCTGTCATACCGCTCTGAAGTGGATTACATTTCTTTCCATGGGTTATCCAGCCTTCATTATTGACTTTTGTCTTCTTCATAAATCTTTAAGCTTCTTTCTTTGTCATATTAGATCGATTAATGGATTAGTCAGCTCTATTATAAAAGGTCTTGAAATGGAGAAAAGATATTTTGTAAATGGATTGATAACTATCAGGGAAAATGAGGGTGTAAGATTATATCAGAAGGAAGTGGAGCGAGTAGGAAAGATCTGAGAAAATTTCTTCACTTTATTATTATAGAAAGGATTCAATTATAAAGGGAGAAATATTCATGAAGACAATGAAGATAAAGCAAATTAAATGTTTGATATTAGAAATTAGGACATTCTGGGTAATGGATAACGAAAGAGAAAAGAACCATTTATCATATGGGAAGAAATGAGGAATAGTTTGTAGAAAGTATACTAAGTTTGATAATGAAATGAGTAGTGTTTATAGTGAGGAATGATAATAGTTCTTGAGGAAAGTGATATAGAATGAGTAAAAAAGATAGGTGAGAAAGATGATATTTAAAGATTTGAGGTGATAGTGCTAAGAAGATCAAGAAGGATATCGATTGAAAAACACTTTTGATAATAGAAAATTACAGAAAATCCAGAATCTAAATTTTGATCTGCAAGCCCCAAGAGAAGGATTACTAAGATACCTAAATAAATATATATATATATATATATATATGCATAGAAAATATACAATCCATGAATACCAAAAGATAGAAAGAAACAATTAACAAAGCTAAAGGAAACATAAAGCTTAATTTATTGACAAAAGAGACTATAAATGAAAATTAAGCAAAATAAAAATGAAAAAAGTAAGAAAAATAAGTATGCTTATATTTAGAAATTACGAATAATAAAATCATTATTCCACGAAATCTAAATGCACCAGCCTTTAAGTTTATATGATAAAACTTACTCTGAAACACATGAAAGCCACCTATGAAGTATCGAAATTTAGCATATACGAAATTAATGTTCACATGTTACCCAAAATATAACATTAATTTAGGAGATAAAGATTTTGATAATAGCCTAAGCTCAAATTCTTAAGGAATGATTTTATGAAAGAAGGTTATAATGTAATGACAATGTATTATAGTGCTTTGTACACACTATCAAACTCAAACTATGGAAAAATTTACCAAGATAAGTCATTTATTGAAATTAGTGATGAATGAAGAGAAATTTGTAAAACCCAAGAAAAATAGAATTTTTCTTAAAAATGGCAAAAAACGATGAAATTATTATAGCGGTAAAGTTGAAAACCTGAAATTTCTAGATCTCGAATGATGAAAGCGGGCTCATCGTTTTGATTAGTCTCACGAAATCTAGTTATCGGAAGGAATTTCATGGTCCAGAGATAAATCGAATTTTCACGTTTTTAGGCTATTAGTTTGTCGATGACTCACAAGTAGCGAGATTGTTTACAAAATATACGAGTTGAGAATGACATAAGTTAAGTTCATAGGATATAATTTGAACTTGAATTGAGATGAAATATATTGCTTCGAGCCAAAATCGGACCCAAGCAAAGGTTGACACGGGAGCCTGGCGGTGGGCGCGCTCCAACAAGCTTAAGTTAAGGACAAAGGGGAATTAGGGAAAAAAAAGGTATTTCACTGGTTTGATCGAGAGAGAAGAAAGATAAAGGAGAGCGAGGCTTCCTCAGATCTCTAGTTCCATTGGTCGGTTCGTCAAGCGAACGAAAATTCATCATCAGCGAGAGTGCTAGCGTGGGTGACCTGAAAATAGGGTTCGCCCGAATCCGAGAAGGGGATTTTAGGAAATCGAGGTTGTTGGGTTTAGGAGGCTTCCTACCCATGTATCACCCTCCGAGAGGTAAGGGATTCTTCTTACCTTAGCTTACTTTCCATCTTTAGGCCGAGGAAAGAGGGTTTTTCGGTTAAGGACCTGTTTAGCGAAGAAAAACTGATTTTTTTTTTCGAGTTTCTACTCAATGTATCTTCACCTAAGGAAGGTGTGCTCGCCTAGGCGAGCCTGGGGACAGGAATTGGGGACCTTCTGGTTTGCCTAAGCAAAGGAGGGCTTCGCCTAGGTGAGCCCGATGACTGTCACTATAGCCTGTTATGGCTTGTTTTGAGTCAATTTTAAGGCTTGGTTTATGACTGTTTATGGCTTGCCTTGGGGCCCTTTGTATGACTTATTTGAGTGTGTCATTTCTTGTCTAAGAGTGACATGTTGGATGTCAATATGTGTGTTCTAGTATGTTGACATGTGATGAGTTTATACGTGCAAATGGCCATGACATGGCTTGATTGAAATAATGTATGGAAGTCATATGCAGGTGATGTGATTGTCCATGGCACTAGTGAGTGGTGAGGATTGTGTTGTCCATGTAGCATTCATTATGCATGTGACATGATATAACATATAATGGCCTTTTGCATTGCATATGATTGGTAAATCGACACTGCATTTAGTGTTTGATTGGGTGGGCTTGATAAATGGGACAATGTCTAACAGAGTCGCACGGTTGAATAAAATGGTAAAGAAAATATGTGTCGAATATCAGCAAGAAGGGATAGATCCCCCCTCGGGTGAAAAACCGGCAAATTATGGTCAGACATAGTCCACAGCGGTGAAAGGTCGTAAAAGTGTCTAGGTTTACGGAGCCTGCGGTGGGACACCAAAAATCTGCTACCCATGAAAAGGTGCATGATTTTGAATATAAAATGATCACTGTGATGTATCATCTAAAAAGCTTTTGGTTTATAAACAGATGAAATTTGTTTTTAAAATAATCATTAAGTGTCATCCAGAATGACGGTTTATTACACATGGGCTTAGGCGTTATGTGAGGGAGTCATTGAGGACTCGGGCGAATGGTACATGATGAGTCTCATCTCATTTCATGGCATGGCATGTAGGATCCCATGTAGAATTGGCATGTTCTTTTTGGAATGTGAATGTGAAATGTTGAGTGAACATTGCATGGGCACTTAGGTGGGGAGTAGCCCTTATAGGAGATATTCTTTATTAGGTGTGGCTCACCCTTTATGGGACAACCTTTCAGGTGCAGGGTCTAAACCGGTGGACAGCGCTCAGACGAGGCCATGATTGTGAAGAAGGCCAACATGTGGCCTTGATAAATCCTTTTGTAAAAAGTGTTTGGGACAAACTAGTTTTAGCACTTAATAATGGTAAGAGGGTCGTGATCGTACTCTTACAAACTTCAATTAAGTGCATTATTCTCATATTTTTTTATTTAAATATGAATGAGTGGGTCCTAGTAAAGGGAAGTATCGAGGTGATGACGAGTAACTCAATGTCCACAAGTAATTGGTACCGATTTAGTATCAAGGCTTAGGTGCGCAATGACCTAGGGAAGTGTTTCTGCAAGTTAACAATTAGTCAAAGGAACCCCCAGGTTTTGGGGTGTCACAGCTTACTATCAGAGCATAGGTATATGGCTACCTAGGGCTTGATGGATATGGGTCTAAGTCATTAGATTCATTGAGTTCTGATAGGTATACCACCTAGGGCTTGATGGATATGGGTCTAGGTCATTAGATTCATTGAGTTTTGATGTCACAATTTGTACATCAGAACATAGGTATGTGATTACGTAGGGTTTGATGGGCATGGGTTTAGACCATTGCATTCATTATGTGCATTTCATGTTTTGTGCCTAAATGTGCTACATGATTTGGTGTTGTATGTTGTGTGAATTATATACATGGTAAATTGTATATAGGAAAAGAGGAACACTAGGGTTGGAAAACATAACCTTAGGGGTTCAAAAAAGAACGAACGGAATAATTCAGGATGTGGAGGTCTATTAGTAGTTGGCACATGCACTACTAGTTAGACAAGAAAAGGAATCTCAATTTTCTATTTGACATGTGTAAATGGTAAGTCGAGGAAGAGGACATAGAAGCGGTGGATGGGGCAACAACCAACCGCCACCAGTCTTTGATCAACAAGCCTTCATGGAGGTTATTAGTGCTGCGACGGCTACCATTGCACAAGTGAGAGTTGTGGTTACCACCATTGCACAGGCTAGTGCAAATGTGGGCCAGGGAGGGCCGTGGCCTCAGGAGTTTAAAGAACATCATCATCAGACGCGGAGGAGGCGATGGAAGCGGTGTGGTTTAGGCAAATTCGAGAAAGATATTGGAGCTATGGAGTTCACACTCCAATGCCACGAGGATAAGGCAAATGTCCGGATAGAGGGTGAATCCCAGTGTGATTGGTGGGTCGAGCCTCGAGGAACTTAGAATGACATGGGAAGAATTCTGTGAGTTCTTCATGGGCAAGTATTTCCCGACATAGCAGGACATGCAAAAGCTAGGGAGTTCCTAGAATTGAAACAAGGAACAATGATGGTGCTCGAATTCGTGGCTAAGTTCACAGAATTAGAATGTTTCACAGATGATTATGTGGCCACTAACATGGCCAAAGTGAGGAAATTTGAGAATGGTTTGAAATTATCCATCTGGGATAAAATTATGGGTTTCCTCTGTAAAGATGGGAGAAGCAGTGGTCAGAGTTCTTGGCCATAAAGAAGGGGAAATGGATGGCGCACGGGCATCAGGATGTGGAGTGCTAGTGATAAGAAGGAGACCTGACTCTCTTCCTGGCTCGGAAGCGAGAGGACTTTTGCTCCACCGAGGGTTTAAAGACGGTCGCGGCTACGAGACGATGTGTAGGATCAGTCATCAATATGGAGGACACTTCGGGCTCGAGCCGGCGGGCGGAAAGTGTGTTCCAGTGCGCCCGGCTGACGCTGGGGATTGTCCTCATGCAGGCGGGGATCCCGAGTTATGGGACCTGCAATCCCGTCATCGATGGGGCATACACGAGGCCTTGATTTTATTCACTCCTGCCTCGCCATGAATTCGGGGAGAGCAGTATCAATCCCAAGGTGTTACCTGATCACCTCTTTGTTTCCTGAGACAGGCCACATGGGCCGGGCGTGGAGTCGAGGTCAGGATGGGCTCTGACGAGACTTTGAGACCCGAGGCGTGTACGCCATCACACCTCAGCGGGCTTACTTGAATCGGTCGGTCAATCAAGGTACATTTCTATTCTTTAGCTTATGGGTAAGAGTATTGTTTGATTCTTGTGCATCTCATTCATTCATTGCTGCATCATGCGTGAAAGATTTGGGCTTTGAGGTTGAAACCTTGGAAAAGTCGTTGTATGTGAATTCTCCCCTGGGAACTAGGGCGAGTGTTGATCAGATATGTCGTGGTGTGGTGTTGCAGAGATCTCGAGGGATTCTACCCTCTTTGTGGACTGAGGGTCATGGACATGTGGAGTTGATGTCATCCTTAGGATGGGTAGTTATGGCACATCAGTGCGTCATTGATTGTGATAAATGGGAGGATTACGGCTACACACTAGATGGTACTTGTGTTACATTTCAAGGGGATAAGCATGGCGCTTTACCGTGATATCTGACTTCGATGTAGCGCAGGCGATTGATGGTAGCAAGCCTTACCCTAGAAGACGAGGTGAGACAAGATTTGGATCTACCTCAGATAGTTTAATGATACGGGGATGTTTCCGGATGAACTCACGGGATTATCTCCATTATAGGGATGTAGACCCGTTATTGGAGTCACACCGTAGTACATCGCCTATTTCTATGACTCATATAGAATGCGCTGCTAAAATTACAGGCTCAAGGCCAATTGCGAGGTGTGCAGGGGTTTCATTAGACCGAGCACTTCACCTTCGGCTATGTATGAATTCATGATTGAATAGAAATTTCTTATCAGAATAGGTACCCTTTGCCATGGATCGATGATTTTTTTTATCAGTTAAGAGGGGTGCTGGTCTACTCCAAGATAGATCTTCTCACCGGCTACCATCAGTTGAGAGTTAGGGAGGTAGACATCCCTAAGATGACATTTAGAACGCGATATGGGCATTTCAAGTTCATAATGATGTCGTTCGGATTGACGAATGCTCCATCGGCATTCATGGATCTTATGCATAGGGTGTTCCAACCCTACCTAGATTGGTTCATTGTGGTTTTTGTGGATGACATCTTGATCTACTCCAAGTCTGAGGAGGATCACGAGGGTCACTTGAGGGTCGTTCTCCAGACCTTGAGAGAGCATCAGTTGTATACCAAATTCAGCAAGTGTGAGTTTTAGCTTATTAAGGTGAGATTCTTGGGGCACGTGGTATCGGCTTCAAGGGTATCCGTGGACCCAGAGAAGATTGAGGCAATTTGAGTTAGGACCGAGAGAGTCGAGTCTTCAAGATGCGCGATTTCTTGAGATTGTAAGATATTACAAGAGAAGGTTCATTGAGGACTTCTCACAGATTATCTGTGCCTTAGCCAAGTTAACCCGGAAGGAGAATTAGGATTTGGAGTGGAATGACTTGGATGAGGCATTCCCGAGAGAGTGGGGAGGTTTCGCCCCGACTCCTATTACGATAGTCCCAAGGGGGGCCAGTACATAGTGTATTATGATGCCTCCAAGGACGAGCAATGATGTGTTTTGAGGCAATCCGAGAGGGTGGTGGCTTTTGGTTCTCTGCAGTTGAAGAACCACGAGTAGTGTTACCCTACACATGACATGGAGTTGGAAACCATTGTCTTTGCCTTAAAGGCCTAGCGCCACTATTTATACGATGAGTAGTTCAAGGTATTTTCAGACCACAAGAGTTTGAAGTACATTTTCACACAACAGGACCTCAACATGAGGCAACGCATGTGGATGGAGTATCTGGAGGATTATGATTTCACTTTGCATTTACCATCCGGGTAGGCTTCAGATGTGAAGTGGCCCGATGCACTCAGCGGAAGTTCTTTGGGGGGTGTTGTTTGGTATGGCTTCGAGAGTGGCGGATGATTGGGATTGGGACGGTTCGGGCTGTGAGTACGGTGATCGGCGCGGGATCGTTAGGGAGTTTAGTGGCCTCGCCTTCCCTCTTTTGGGCGAGTGGTCGAGTTATAAGGACATGACACGGAATCATCATCGGGGATCGAATGCGATCGGGTTATAAGTGATGAAGGCTAGACCATGCACTCATATAGTTGTCTTCGGTATAAGGGATGGGTTGTGGTTCCCCGGTCAAAAGATTTGAGAGAGGAGATCCTCAGGGAGTTCCATTGTTCTCATTTTACTATGCATCCAGGTGGCATGAAGATGTATCATGATCTAAATCGCCAATATTACTAGAGTGGGATAAAGAAACACGTTGGAGATTTCGTTTGATGATGTCTGGCGTGTGTGGTAAGTCAAAGGTCTGACATCGGAGGCCGGCGGGCTTACCTCGGCCATTGGGGTAGGCGGAGTGGAAGTGGAACGCATCCACGAGGACTTGTGACTTACTTGCCACGGACATCGCGGGCATGACGCGGTGTGGGTGATAATGGACCAACTTACTAAGTCGGCACACTTTATGGCAGTGCGAATGACCTTAATGCCAGGAATTCTCTGAGTTATGCGTGTGGGGATTGTCGATTACGCCCAGTTGCCAGTGTCCATAGTATCGGTTTGGAATCTCAAGTTTACGACTCATTTTTGGAAGAGTTTCCAAAGAGCCACGGTTGATGATGGGCGGTGATTGAGAGAATGCATCCAGGCGTTAGAAGGGCGTCGCTACGGGCATGTCACGAATCTCGGGTAGGTAGGAAGAGCATTTACCCTTGGTGGAATTCGCCTACAAAAACAGTTATTAGGCAAGCATATAGATGGAACCCTGAGGCGTGCTGAGAGCCATGTCCCGATCTCCGGTTGTTGGACATAGGTGGAAGAGAACCACCACGAATTAGAGTTGGTTAGAGACACATCTAAGAGGTGGATTTGATGCAGCGTCTTCCTCACGGCTCGAGGCCTACGGGAAGGCTCTGTGACGGCAATGACCTCTAGAGTTTGAGGTAGGTGATCATGTCTTCTTGAAGGTAATGCCACAAGAGAGAGTGATCGGGTTATGACGGGGAAAACTATCATCGAGGTATGTTGGACCCTTCGAGGTACTCGAGAGGGTGGGTATGGTTTCATACCGGTTGGCTTTACTTCCAAGTTTATCAAGTGTGTATGCGATATTCCATGTCTCCATGCTCCGAAAGTACACCCTAGATCTGACTCATGTGGTGGATTGGGGAGAGCTTGTTGTTGATGTAGATGGGACCTTCGAGGAAGGACCTATGCATATCATGGATAGACGGGATCAGGTTTTACGAATAAGTACACCCTAGTGAAGGTGTTGTGGCAGCACCGTGGAATAGATAAGGCAACATGGGAATGCGAAGACACTAAGCGTGCCAACTATCCCTTCTTGTTCAAGGAAGAAGGTATGTTTTAGTCATTGATATCAAATGATTGTCTCATATGCATGAGATTGTGTGTGTTGTGTGTGGGAATTTTGGGACGAAATTCTTTTAGTGGAAAGATATAAAACCCAGGAAAAAATCGGAATTTTGAAAAGAAGAATTACCATGATAGAATTCCCAAAATAGTGCAGGTTGAAAACACGAAATTTTTCTGAATCTCGGATGACAAAGCGAACTCATAGATTGGATTTGTCACATAAAATCTAATTACCCGAGAAGCGAGATTAAATCAAATTCAAGGCAGTCATATTTCCACGTTTTTTGAGGTAATGGGTGTCCAGTGACTCCCAAGGACGAGATTGTTTACGAAAATCTCATAAGTTGAGAAATGACTTGAGTTAAGTTCATGGGATATAATTTGAACAGACAGATAAAATATATTACTTGAGCGAAATCGGACTGACAAAGGCGACTACGTGCAGCCTGACGTGGAGCCACACATCAACAAGCTTAAGTTAGGACAAAGGGGTGGGGCAAAAGGCCCACATTTCCTGGTTTTGATTGAGAGAGGGGAGGAGAAGAGAAAGAGGGAGAGCCAAGGCTTCCCTCCTAAGATCCTCTGACGGAGTTTAGTTGGTCGGTTTTTGGTCGGGCCGAGAAGGAAAGTTCATGCATCGATGGGGGGATCGTGTCGTGCACAGAGTGGGATTTCGCCAGAAAATCAAGAGGAGATTTCAGGAAATCGAGGTTGTCGAGTTTAGGTGGCTTCCTACCCGTGTATCACTCTCCTAGAGGTAAGGGATTCTTCTTACCCTGACTTACTTTCAATCTTTGGGCTAAGGAAAAAGGGTTTTCGGTTAAGGACCTGTTTGGCAAAGAAAAACTGATTTTTTTACGGGTTTCTGCACAATGTCTCTTTGCCTAGGCGAAGGTGTGCTCTCTTAGGAAAGCAGGGACGAGGGGTGGACCTTACGGTTTTACCTAAGTAAAGGAGGGCTTTTTCATGAGCTAGGCCCAGCATCGCTCATAGCTGTGCCAAAACTTGTTTTGGGTCGATTTTAGGGCTTGGTTTGTGATTGTTTATGGCTTGCCTCGGGGACCTTTGTATGACTTGTTTGAGTATGTCATCGCTTGACTAAGAGTGACATGTTGGATGTCAATATGTGTGTTCTAATATGTAGACGTAGCCCAGTGAGTTTATACTTATGAATGGCACGTGACGTGGATTGATTGTCGGTGTGCCACTGCTTGTGATGTAGTGACCTATTGGTTATCGATATAAGTACTCCAACGTATCGACATGTGATGAATTGGTATGTGCAATGGCCATTACATGGCTTGCTTATGTGTTTGTCATTGCTTGAACATAGTATGACATATTGAATGTGAATGTTGATATATGCTTGCATGATATATGGACATGAATGAAATAATGTATGGAAGTCATATGCAAGTGATGTGATTGTCCATGGCACTAGTGAGTGGTGAGGATTGTGTTGTCCATGTAGCATTCATTATGCATGTGACATGATATAACATGTAATGGCATATTGCATTACATATGAATGGGGACATCGCGTTAAATAGGTGTGAGTGCATGATTAGTAAATCAACAACTAACGTTTGTAGTGTTTAGTTAAGGAACAGAATCGGTAAATGGGACAGCTTGATAAACAAAGTAGCCACGATTGAATAAAATGGTAAATAAAACATGTAAGATGTAATGAAGGGATATATCCATAGGGTGAAAAACCCATAGTGTAGTCAAATAGTCCCCAGCGATGAAAAGTCATAAAAGTGTCTAGGTTTGCAGAGCCTATGGTCGGACACCAAAAATCCGCTACCCACAAAAAGGTGCATGATTTTGAATATAAAATGATCATTGTGATGTATCATCCAAAAAGCTTTTGGTTTATAAACAGATGAAGGTGTTTGAAAATAGTCATTAGATGTCATCGGAATGGCGGTTTATCACACATAAGCTTAGGCGTTGTGTGAGGGAGTCGGTGAGGACTCGGGCGCATGGTACATGATGAGTCTCATCTCATTTCATGGCATGACATGTAGGATCCCATGTAGAATTGACATATTCTTATTAGAATGTGAATGTGAAATGTTGAGTGAACATTGCATGTGCATAGGTGAGGAATTAGCCTTGTGGAGGTATTCTCTATTGGGCGTGGCTCACCTTTATGGGACAACCTTTCAATTGCAGGGTCTACACCGGTGGGCCAGCGCAGCAAACGAGTCGCGGTGCCAGAAGAAGGGCGACATGTAGCTGTAATCAAATCCTTTTGTAAAAAGTGCTTGGGACAAACTAGTTCTACCACGTAATAATGGTAAGAGGGTCGTGATCGGACTCTTACAGACTATAATTAAGTGCATTATTCTCATATTTTTAATTTAAATATGGATGAGTGGGTCCCGATAAAGGGAAATGTCAGTGGTGCCAAATTACCTCAATGCTAAGTAATTGGTACCAATGAGTATTAGGCTTGGAGTGCATGACCTAAGGTAGTGTTTAAAGTAAGGTTGAAGGTTAGTCAACGGGACCCTCAGGTTTTAGGGCGTCACAAAGACTCTCTCTTATCTTTCATACAAGCTTCTCTAAGGAAAGCTTAGAACTCCTTAACAAGATATGGATACAAAGATGGATATGGTTTTTCTGATGATCCTCCAAATAAGAAACATTCTCAATTTATAGAGGAGTTTTCTACTGTTTTTGGATTCCATCTTATCCTTTTGCTTACTTACTGAGTTATCATCTTATCTTCAGATTTGGCTTTATCATCATTTGTCTTCTCACTTTGAAAAGTAGGCATTCTCTTCTAGGTGACGTGTCATCCTTTCTTTTCTTTTGTCTTTCTAGTTGTCCTCTCTTTTATTATCTGTCTTTTCACTCTTCCAGTTGTCTTTTGTCTTGTCATCTTCTTTTACCTTCCTGAGAAACGTGTTTTTCAATCTTTTTAACTTTGATTCAACTGTCAGCTTCAATATCATCTTCATTTGTGTTGTCAACGCTTCTTTTTGCAAGTTGTTATTATTATTATTGTGATAGACATTCATTGTCAGATCACTTTATTATTTACATTTAAAGTGGCAGACATGTCATATCAAGCTACTTGGAAAGCTGGGATTACATTTTCTTTCCAAGGGTTATCCAGCCTTCATTATTGGCTTTTGTCTTTGTCATAAATCTTTCAGCTTCTTTATTTGTCATCTGACTAGACGGAATTAATAGTTGATCCAACTCTATTGGCTGTCGGTCATCATCTATATCCTCGAGCTTTTCATCTCAATAACTATCATCCAATTGTTAGTTTACCTGATGGACTACATGATTCTTCTTCCTCAAATCATCATTCTTCATAGCACCGCTTTCATACCCCTAATGCTCTTCTGGTCTTTGTCCATGACTGATTGTAATACCCAACCTTTTTTTGGTTTTTTATCATTTATTTATTTTCTTGTTTCTTCACTGTTATTCATTATGATAAGGTGATATGCCTTTAGGTATTCTCCAGTATCTTCATTATATTCTAGGATGTACTAAAAAACCTAGCATAATAATCTTGTATTCTTGTGAGTTGGTATAATTGTGTTCTAAGAGTATCATTAAGGATTTCCATACAATCAGAACTCAAGTAGATTCGGTCTACAAAAACGAAATCCATGGCATTTTGAACAAATATGGGATCAATTGTTTCTGTTATTATAATCCCGAGATAAATTGACTCTGTAGAAGTTTGGCAATAACCAGGACCATTTGGGTTGTTATAGATGAAATCAGAGAAAGTCAGATACTTTCTCTCAATATCAGATAAGATAAATGATGAAGCATTTGCTCGCGTGTTTTATATTTTTCCTGGAAAAAGAGGATATCATCTGAATTTTCTCCTTTTAGGGAGGTTGTCCTTTGAGGCTATTATCTCCTTCAGGCGTTGTCTTTTGGGGCGTATCATGAGGCTTTTATCCTTTTGTAGGATAGGCATTTCATGAGCACCTTCTGAGATATTTTTGTCTTTTGACAAGGATATATCTCTAGTTCTAATGTTATCAGCAATAGTTGTTGCCTTGCTTTTTTCCAAATGGGACGGCATATCCAAGCCTACCTTATTGATATTTTAGTCTCACGGGAAATTTGAGAATTTATCTTTGACCTCAATATCATTTCTTCTAATCTTTCAAGGAGATTTTGTGACATATATGACTTAGATCTTATATTATGGATATCTTTTTGTAAATTTATTACTTTTTCTTTGATTGATATAAGATCATTATAATTTTCAGAGGTTATATTCATTCCTTCGGCCATATCGATGGTGATATCTCTCAATTCCTAGATGTTATTCAACATTCCTACTCAAAAAGTCTACAAGAAAATTGTTAGTACCTTTTATATGAACAATCTTGAAATTGTAATAACTAAGAAGAGTTTGTCATCTAGACAATCTTCTAGCCCAGTACTCATTTTCTGTGTTATTTCTTATAAATCTGCAGCAAGATGTTATTAGTTTCTATTATAAAAGGTTTAGGTAATAAAAATACCTCAAATTTATTAATTCCTTTTATGATTGCAAGTAACTCCTTTTCATTAATATCATAATTAATCTGATTATTATTAAAAGTTCCACTTGTGTAAAGACATATTTCTCTAGAATAAATATCTCCAGGTGTACTTGATCTTATCTGAAGCATCTTATTTGCGATGTTAGATTATCATTTTCATTTGGCAATCTTAATTTCTGTAAATCTGAACATATATTTTTTAATGTCTTAACTATTATAGTATGGTTTTCACTCCATCTTGTTTGGTTTTTCTTTGTTAACAACTTTTGTAATTCATGTCTTTCTTTTGCTAAGTCTTTTATAAAATCAGAGGAGTAAAGCATCCTAAAAAATTTTGTATCATTTCTTTGGTTCTTAATTCATCAGGGAAATCTTTTATTTTTTCAGTTATATGAGATTGTAGTTTTATGCCTTTAAAATCTATTATCATTCCTAGAAACTCTATTTATTTTTTCTTGATTTCAACCTTATTTTCTGAAAGAACTATACCATGTTCTTTACAAAGTGTTATAAAAGTATTTAAATGTTTTTCATTATCAAAGCAGATTAACATATCATCAATGTATACTATTATAAAAGCTTAATAATAAAAGAATATTTTATTATTTTTCTTTGGAAAACTTGAGGAGCATTTTTTAATCTAAAAGGCATTACCATTCATTCATAATGACCTCTAGGTGTACTAAAAGTTGTAATAGATATCATCATCATTCTGTTTTTATTTGCGAAATCTAACTACGATCAAATTCTTGTAATAGTTTTCCTTTTTCCAAATTTATTAATATTTCCTTATTAGGGATATAATATCTGTTGGACTTAAAAAACTGAGTTATTGGTTGACTTTGAGCCTAAATTAAAGTGGGACCTAATTGTTATTTTGAACAATATTTCGTGGGTTCATATTCTACTAAGTGAGGAGAATAATGTAGTATATTCATTTAACTCAAATCGAGTAAAAATGAATGAGAGAAAATAGGCTCCCAGTGGCCCTCTTGAAAGTGTCGTTTGGTTTGAGTTGTCTCTTAGGATGGTAGTATCTAGGAAGTTGTGTCTCTTAAGATGGTGACTATCAGAAAGTCATCAAGGAGTCCTATAAATACTTAGGGTTCATTTATCATTCCTCATAATCAAAATTCGATATTGATAGCAGTGCACTAAAATGGGCTTTAGTACATTGATTTTTCGGAATTTAAGGCACTGCGTTTGGAGAGTACACAACATATTTTGGTTCACTAGACAGATAGATTGGAGTGCTCCTTCTATCTATATAAAGATCATTGTATCCTGGGAGGCAGACGCTTGGTATTCCATAAGCACCAAGAGTGGGGACGAAATCTGTCTTAAGGACATAATGTCAAACACTAGCCTTGATCTACCTAAATTTCTATGAGAGATCATGTTCTGCAATCGGGTTAGTATCTGGTTGCATATATGCATGGCTATTTTTGTGCAGCTATCTTTCCGTGTAACACTTCTATATAACTGTTTCACATTTACTTGTTATTGTTTTAGTATACTTTGCATGTTTCAAAACTGAAATTTCAACCAGTAATTTTACTATATTTGAATACCCTAGAGTCAAAGCTCAACATTCTTAAGACAGAGTTTCGAACAGTTTAATTCGCATTGCGGTTACAGTTTTGATATAAAAACGATGACTTTGTTTAGTTTAATTTAAATTTATTACACCCAAATAGTGACTTTTTTGATAAGCTATACAAAATAAAAGCGTTAAAGTAGTAATTTCAAAACGATAACATAGGCGGCTACAGTTTTATAACTTCTTTGCTTTATATTGTTTGAATAGTTTGCCAATCTTTGTTTGCTTCAATGGATGCAAATGATATTAATGTTCTGCTACTACAAATCATATTGTATGCATGGTGCCTATTTACATTCCTACTCATGTGTCTAATGAGGAGAAACCCGAAAGTTCAGCAGGGAATGATTTCAAGAGATGACAACCAGAAAATGTTGTTCTATCTCACTAAGTTGAATCTTGAAGTTTTCTTCGTGAGGATGCTCGTTGCTGGTGAGGAATGAGGTCAACGCCCGAGTTGTTACGGTGGATGCATGGAAGCACTATATGATTTTCTTTCAAAACTATATATCCTCAATGAATTGGATAACTGCATTATATAATGTGTATAGTCAATCAAGGCAGCTAAAGTGTGGGAATCCTTGGATAGAAAATGAATGATTCGGAATGAAGAGAGAAGTTCGTTTTGGAAGTGATTCCTTGATTATGAAATGGTGGATTCCAAGACTATCATGAGTCAAGTTCAAGATCTTCAAGTGATCCTACATGGAATTCATCTTTGAAGGGATGTTGGTGTAGTGAATCTTTTCAAGTGGCTGCAATTATTGAGAATTACACTTGAATTGGAAAGACTTGAAAATTATTTGAAACAAACGCAAAGAAATGAAGCAGAAGATTTGATCGTGAAGTTAGCAGGGATGGGGACAGTCTCGAAAGAAGTGAGCAATCATTCCATGAAGTCAAGGCACATGTGATTGAGAGGACATAAAACCAATAAGAAGGAAGTATGTTGACAGAGGCGAGGTGGTGATTCGAAATTCAAAGAACCTTAATTGCTTTGTGCAACAAACGGACATCGTGCAAAGTTATCAAAACCGTAAAGCCGCAAAGTGAACAACCCTGAGAGGAAGGCTACCCAAGCCAATATAACAGAGGTGGAAAAACTTTTACGTAAATGCTCACTTCTAACATAAGTTTTCTCTTGCCAGTATCAAAGAAATCCAACTTGGTAGGAAATACAAGGAATGGTGGAGTGGTGATAAGCGTATTTTGTGATGTATATATAAAATTATGCGAAAAGTATAAAAAGAAGCCTGTGCACAAGTATCTGATTGTCAAGTAATAAAGTGTACTAGAGTACGGATATCGATCCACAGAGGAAAATGGGGATGCACTAAGTACAAAGAATTATAATACTTCTCTAATATCCAAACTAACAATTGTGATAGTAAAAACGAGAATTTAAACTAAGCCGTGAAATTTCTAAATCTAACTAATGAAGATGTAACTAAGAGGATGCCAGAGATGATAAATTCCTAGAGTACTTAGGAGTACGTCGGACAATCCTCTTAGATCTAAGTCAAAATTCTACTCTGTTTCATGAAAATGCTTTCGAGGCAACTCTTGTCTAATTTAATTATAAAGCCTCTCTAAGAGGTCGAATAACCTACCAGCTAACACTAGGTTTTGCTTCTCGGCTCAACCCCAAGCATTAGAATGCTTTAAGATCAAAGTCTCACGCCTTCTAATTACAGATAATTTCCTACGCTCTGAGGCTAATTAGGTTGATTTCATCTATGTCTAGTTCTTTGCTCCACTTCTCGGATGCGCAAAGACCACTCATGCATTGGATTAGCCATAAATCAATATGTAAATAGAACCAAGTATGAATCAATAGGGAGTGCATTCTGAAACAATAGAAACTGAACATTAACAAATAGATATAAAACCCGTATTGATATCTGACCAAAACCTTAGATCTATGAATTTAAAAGCATGATAGAGTTTTGATACATCATAAACTTAGATAAAACATGAGAAAATAGGGGAGAAAGAAACTATAATGATCAAATGATGGTAGGTGGATTTTCTTCCACAAATCTCATGATCTTCTCCCAAATCTTAAAAGCGGCTCAAGCTCCTCCTTTGAGTCCCCAAAGTGTGGACAGGCCCAAATTCTTGCTTGTCCCCGAGCAGAGACCAACTCAAAAACAAAGACAAAATTGAAAATGACATGAACTAAAATAATGAGATGAGTATGATAACATGATTCCAAATGGAAGGGGAATCAATGTAGACACAATTTAGCAATAGCCTTTTCAACCAAATTTAGGATCCTTAAACTTTTAAACTCTAAGGAACATGGCAAAGCAAAGCATGAAGTAAGCGAGCAAATCAACCCCAGTCACTTGATGGCCTTTCCCGAGAAACTAAGTATGAGTGATAGCATGATCTTGTGTATAGCAAGGTCTAGCACCCCTGAAACTTAAACTCGACTCACCTATTTGAAGAAGCTAACTAAGTAATGAAACGCACCTTTTTATTCATATCAAAAATACCTAAAATTTCTAAATACCTAAAAAGTGAAGGAGGGAGAACTAGTGCCAAGAAGTTTTTAGATGAGTGTTCTGTGTGAAAGGGTGTGACTCCGCTCTGGTTAGTTAAGGGCACCGGGCATTCATTCCTTCAAACTTCACCGGGACACTCAGCCAAACTCAAAGGCCCTAGGTTTGTGGGGATCCATCTTCTATCCCATGTAGCGGCGAGTGAAGTCAATGACTCAGAGCCAGATTGGCTTGGGGCATTAAGTAGGTCGATGATCCATATTCTAATTCACAAGCCTATTTTTTTGACTTTTTTTTTCTTCTTTTTCACTTTTTCTATTGTTTTTGTATTTTTTTTTTTTTTTTTAAGTTGGGGCTCGATGGCAATCCTCTTTTTTAGTTAGGTGTCCATCCATGGGTGGCTCGAATCCCCGAGTTAGTTAGTTCAAGGCAAAGGGTCAGGGACGAGGTATATAAGGAGACCAAAGTGTGGCCAATGTGATAGATTCCTTGAGAAATAGCTTCTTATAGCACAATGGCGATGACTAAGCTAAGTCACCCATACCAAGCAAGTACACAATTCCAGATCATTTAAAAACCTAAGGGTCCTATTCCTCTTTACACTTGGCATTTTTTAATAGTTGTGTTCAAAATGACCTTCTACTAGCCAACAAGGCATCAAACTCACTCATATGAGACACAAAATAAATAAAAGAAAGAATGAAAAGCACATGTAGCTAACAACCAAACAACTAACTAAAATAGGTAAGGAGATACAAAAGTTGGATTTTGGAATTTTTTTTTTCTTAATGATTTCTTGACTTCACCCCCCCAAACTTGAAATGAACATTGTCCTCAATGTGAAACAAAAGCAAGAATGGATAGTAAGAGTACTCCCTGAGGAGTTGATCAAGTCTGCAGAGACCTCCAGTAAAGGTATAGCTCGCTTTGGGGCAAGGAGTGTTAAGAGGGTAGACTTTAAGTCCAAATAGAGGATGCTTGAATATGGTTTCATCTTTGGATTTCTTTAAATTGCCCGAAATTATAAACTTCAAGCTTTCAACCTTTTAGCTTCCAAAACCATATTTGAATCCCAAAACCTAAATTAAAAACTAAAACAGAAAAACAAAATCAAGCGCGAAAATTTATTAAATAAAACTCAAAGGCAACTACCAGATAGAAAAAAGAAAAACATTTTAAGCAGTTTGCCTCCCAAGGAAACTCTGTTTTTGAGTCGGCTAGACTCTACCAACTCTGGATGGGTTGGTGTTCTTGCCTCCATCCTTCTCTAAGAGGCGATGGTGTGCTCAATCGGCCTTGAGCACATAGTCTTCCACAATCTTATTATTTTTTTTATTTTCTATTTTTTTAATTTTTTTTGTTTACAATGGTTCCTCTCAATTCATTGTTGAAGTGAATGATGTACTCATCCACCTCAGAATTGGGATCGTCTTCTCATTTTTCAATTCTTCATGCATCTCACCCCATAAAGTCATCGGGAAGGTCTCTACAGCCTCCTCTTTTACCTTTTCATATGGTCGAGAGAGATTGACTCTTTCCTCCTTTTCAGCTAAGTCTTTTCAAGTTCTGCATCATCATCCTCCACCTTTTGGAAGCTTCTCAAGTTCTTCATTACCTCTTGAAGTGATTTCTTCATTATAGCTCGATTTTCTTCTTACAATATTCACCCGAGAGTAGATCGAACTCATTATTTGTCCTTCAAAGGACATTGTAGCCATATTCTCTTGTTCGTTTCATATGTTTTGCCACTTTCGTTCTTCTATACTCATACTCTCCCTCTTCTTTAGGTTGTTCTTTCTCAAATGTAAGTTGAGTCTTAGGAAGTATCATTAGACCATCTCTTCTTTCAAGGTATCGAATGGTGTATCCCTTAGATTTGAACATTAGCCCTTGTCAATTCCATAGATTGAACTTGAGATGTCACACATTCAGCATAGACTCTTTTCATTTCAATTAATCTTTGCCTCTAACTTTTGTCATTCTCTCATGTGGAGTTGACTTATCTCATTTGGATTAAAGCCCGGGCAACCCGACTTGAGAGTGATCATTTTCATCCATTGATCTTGAAAATTCAGGTTGTGCCATAGTAAATGCGACGAGTTCTTCTTATTTCATCCATAGCTTAACTACAGAAGCGATCTTTGGACTTGTGGAGATTGAAGGTGTTACCAAACATATTCGCAGGGTGTTTTGAATTGGTGACTCCATCGAGGTATGATTTCTCAAGTATAGGGTACCTCCATTTTAGGCATAATCCATTGATGCATATAGTTTGCCACACTTGACCCGCGGTGGAGTTGTCACTCTTCTTTGATGCTCATGTCTGATAATTGCCGCATTCTTGGTTATTTATTCAAGAGTGAGCCAATGCATTTGTCAACTCGATGATCGGATCCATTGTGATTGAAACTTGTACTTCTCTTTGCTCTCTAAGTAGTATGTTTGCAGTTCTCTGCTTTAAGGATCAAAGAAACTAGTTACTTTACCCCATCTTCATTATGCATGCAAGTTAACCTCCTGGAAACCACAAACAAGCAGTAAAGAGACCAAGTAACAAGCTGCGGATGTAAAATGGGTAAAAATAAAAATAAATAAATAAAATGTATTAAATAAAAAAATTGATCCAAAGTAATATCTAGTGCGTTATTTGTCAATATCAATACAAAAACTTCTCACGACAAGCGTAAAAACTTGATAAGGCGAAAGCATGATGTGTAAAATGTGCGCCTAGTAATGCAGAATGCATGTCGCCTCAAGTAATATAGTGTACACACAAGTACGGATATCGATCCGCAGGGGAGAAGTGTGATGAATCCTTGACTTTCGCTTTTTGAATATTATACTGGACCTAAAATGCATGTAATTCCGATTAATAAAGAAAAATAATCCTATATTATTTTCTAAATCAATTAATTATGAAAACTAGGAGTTTGCCTTCACCGCCACACTCATTGAATTTTAACCTAAATATATTATTCATTTAGTATATTAATTGATTCTGTTGTGGAGTTGATCGTGCCTACAAGATATTTCTCTCTCGAGATATATTTGTCTATCTCGCCAGTAGAATTGTATGCATCTACGCCTCAACCTGGACTCCCAGCGGCAAATGTTTAAGCGCTCAATGCCACTTGGGCGGGGATATCTGCGATGGCGATTGACCAAGTGTTGCTCTATTCATATCCTTGGGGGGTCATCATCTCTCGATCTCAGACTCCCGGCAAAAACACCAATGTTGACCAAACACCATATGAAATAAAATGTGAGAGATAGAAGTAAGTGAGGATAAAGTAATCCATATAATGGATGAAAGCGTAATTAACCATTTGAAAATCCATTCGAAAGTAGCAAGGCTACAACCGAAACTAGAAATAAATCTAGAACATCTCTAAGTCAAAGAAAAACATCAAAAGAAGAAACAAAGAAAGAGGATGAGAATAAAACGATTTTTGAGTGAAGCGTCATCTCCTTTTCTTCAATGCTCATCTCTTCAAAGTTTTTCCTTCAAGGTGTGTACTTACCAGGGTGTTTCCACCCTAAAGAGACTTCTCCGTAGCTCAAAATTTATCCTTTAATCCTCTCCCCTTTTTTGATACCTCCGGTTTGAGCTTTAAAATCCTCCATTATGGGCTCAAAATGGGCTAAAAATCCACCCAAAATCAACCCCTAACGTCGCGACGTCGTTTGGCAACGTTACCCCAGCGTCAGGATGCCGCGTTCTGCGGCTCTGCGCAACGTCACGCGACGTTCTAACGTCGAGCATTGCTCTGACTTTCCTATTTTGCTCAACTTTTGTAAGACCATAACTGTCATCAGGCTCCGATTTAGGTGTTCTTAGTACGTTAAGAGATATTGAAGTGTAGAATCCATCCATGTAGCTGCCTTGATGCAATATGAGGCTCATATGATGTCTGAAAACATTAAAATACAGTAGCCTCCTGCTGAAGGTGCTGCAATATTTGCTGATTTTCTTCTGAGATTTTGGAACTTGCATAACTTCTTTGTTCGAACTCCAATTTTTGTGTTCTTGGTATCCCTGGAAAGTTCTTGAAATTTAGAATTCATACATATAAATCTTGCTTTAATTGGAGCTCATATGATATCTAAAAACATCAAAATACAGTAGTTGCTTCTGTAGTAGTTTTTCCACCAATTTTGCACAATTCCATCAAATGGATAGCACGATCATAGTATGAACTTTTAGAGCATTAGGGCACTTATTTAACATAAAAACACTAGAAAAACTAACTAAAGCATAGGGATAAAATGAGTATTTAAGATACTCATCATGGACACTGGGGCCACTAGACACATATGTTCGAATAAGAAGATGTTCTCTTCATATGAAGCAATTAATGAGGGAGAACAACTCTTTATGGGAAATTCCTCCACTTCCAAAGTTGAAGGCAAAAGGGAAAGGGTTATATTGAAGATGACTTAGGGAAAGAGCTTACTCTCAATGATGTGTGCATGTTCCACAAATTCGAAAAGAATCTTGTGCGGATCGTATTGATAAGAAGGGGTTTTAGGTTAGTTTTTGAGTCCGACAAATTTGTACTCACTAAGAGTGGGATTTATGTAGAGAAGGATATATGAGCAATGGGCTCTTTAAGATGAATGTAATGACTAGCCCAGCATTGATTTTAATAATAAGAACACATCTTCTGCTTATATGCTTGAGTCCTCTAATATATGGCATGGTAGATTAGGACATGTTAATTTTGATACTCTGCATAAATTAATTAATTTAGAATTGTTGCCTAAATTTAAAATTGATGTAAATCATAAATGTGAGATATGTGTTGAATCAAAATTAACTAGAGCATCATTTCATAATATTGAAAGAATTACTGAACCTCTAGAGTTAATTCATAGTGATACATATGATTTGAAATATGTTCAAACTAGAGGTGGAAAGAAATGCTTTGTGACTTTTATTGATGATTGCACAAGATATTGCTATGCTTATTTTCTAAGGAGTAAAAGATGAAGCATTGGAAAATTTGCATTATAAGAGTGAGGTTGAGAATCCAACTTGGTAGAAGATTAAAGCAATGAAGTGATCAAGGTGGTGAATGAGTGCACGTTCAATCGGTTCTACTCCGAGAACATGGGATTATTCACCAAACTTACGCACCTTATACACCTCCAACGAATGGAATTTACGAGCGTAAAAATAGAACATTGAAAGAGATGATAAGATACCGTATTGGTTAGATTAGGGATTACCTCCAAAACTTATGGGGGGAAGCTTTGCACCAGCAAATTATATTTTAAATAAATTACCCCACCGAAGTTAGAGCCAAACCCCTTATTCATTATGGAAGGTGAGTCCTTCCTCGAATATTTAAGAAGTGTAGGGTGTTTGGCTAAGGTGATCGTTTCCCTATTCCCAAAGGATTAAAATAGGACCTAAGACTAATGATTGTATATTTATTGGTTATACAATAAATAGTAATGCATATCGTTTTCTAGTCGTAAATATGATATTTCGATATACATGTCAGTCTGATAATTGAGTCAAGAGAAATGCATCATTCTTTTGAAAATATATTTCTAGTAAAAATGTGATAGGAGGTTTCTTAAAAGAACTCATGTCTGCGACTAGTGATATAGACCATGAGTCTATAAATGATGAAAATGAAGAGCATGGACGCAGCCAAAGGCGAGGACCTGCCAAGTCCTTTGGTCGATTTTCTAACCCGTAATTGTTAGAAAATGAGCCTCAGCTTCAATGAAGCAATGTCCACTCTGAGGCACTTATGTGTGGAAAGTGTAAATAGTGAGTGGAATCCATCATGCGAGTTGGTTGATCTTCCTCCGGTAAACCATTAAGTGTAAATAGTTTTCAAGGGGAAAATGAAAATGGATTTATCAATTGAAGTAAATCTGAGAGCTAGCCTTGTAGCAAAACTATAAACAAAGAAGGTCTTGATTACTTTGATACATATTCTCATCGCGAATAACATCTATTCGTATGCTCCGCAGCTATTCTGACATTGCATAATCTTGGATACACCAAATGGATGTGAAAGCAGTTTTCCTAAATAGTGACTTAAATGAGAATTTATATGGACCAACCCGAGAGAATTTATTTCTGGGACAAAGAGAAAGTATGTAGACTTGTTAAAATCACTTTATATGGTTTAAATCAAGCGCAAAACAATGACATGAAAATTTTGACAAGGTAATGATATCAAATGGTTTCTAATTAATGAATGCTTGATAAATGTGTCTATATTAAAGACACAAATAATGAATCACGTCATTGTTTGCCTATATGTGGATGATATACTTATTTTAGGTAATAATAATTATATTATTACAACTACCAAAAATGTTGTCTAGCTAAATTTAACATGAAGGATTTGGAGTGTTCATAGGATGTTATACTAGAATTAAAATTTCTAGAACATACAGTGGGTAAATATTATCTCAATCACATTATATTGGGAATTCTTAGTAACAAAAATTGACAGATGAAATAACATTACTGAGAACTGATTGATATAAACGTCTTATTGTGTCAGTATGGGATCAAAGCATATCACAATTGGAATATTCTCGCATCATTGGAAGTCTAATGTATGTCATGGCGCACGGACCCGGATATAGCATACTCGTTAGTGTTGAGTAGATATCTGAATGTCAAGGGAGTTATAGCGCCCCAAAACCCGGGGTGTCCGTTGACTACTCGTCAACTACGGAAAATCTAGCAACTGTCACAAATATCGCGAGACTCATACTACAGTAAAAATGGCCGCCAGGCTATAGCCAAACACTGCATCAAATATACTGACTATATTCCAATAGTTCAACTCAAAAATCTATATCCCGACCAAATATATTACATGGTTCAAGAGTTATAACATTCTCTTAATACAAATACATATTAAAATCATAATTCTATTACATATTATCAAAAACATCAAAAGCCCACGGCCGGCTTTCTTCAAAATCAGTCTCTAAGAAGAGTCATCTTCTCGAACACCCACGTGCCTGAAAAAATGTTCCCTCGACAGGGTGAGCTATCTTGAGTAGTGGAGATAAATGCTAAATAGGTTGCCTCTCCACCTAAGTGCATATACAATGCTCCAATGTTGTAGCTTTACACTCCAAGTAAATTCATGATCCTACTTGAATATCTAAATGCTCGTTCCCATGTCTCGAGGTCTCATGGAAACTCCACTCACACTTACCTAAGCCGTGGCAGAAAATAATCATTTTCAAAACAAAACCTGTTGTTCTTGAAAATATACTACGAATGTGTCAGTAAAAATATGAGACTACCCTCCGAGGCGAATTGGTTGGTGAGCTTTCCGTAACAGTCATAGTCCTCATCCGAAATGATCTGTTGGCCCACATCTCCATTGTGGTCTCGGAATCATCTATTAAATTCATACCATGACCATGTTGTTCAAGAAAATTCATGTCATGCACTCACACCTAAATTCTAGGTTACCCAGTGCATATGAAATGCATTATGCCATTTCCAAAACCATTTATACAATATATATACCAATATATTAATTATACAACATTCTCAAATTTGCAATTCACACCACATGTAATTCAATGATATGGATCGAAACGACAAGATTATTTCCTTGAAGCGATTCACAATTCATCTCAATGGCCTATATTCCATATAATTGGAAGTAAATCACAATTTTATCTCAATGGCCTATACACACATATTCCATATAATTAGGCAAATCTAATTTTATCTCCAATGGCCTATACACCCAAAACCTGATTTATTATATAAATTATGATACAAACACCCCAAACAGCCCCTACCTGGTCATGGTATCCCAAAATGAGCTCAAAAAAATTCTCCAAAAATTCTAACACTTCGGTTCCAAGATTTGGAGACAATCAAAGCAACCCCTCAGGCCTCAAAGCGAACCTGACATTTACAAAAACACTTAAAATCAAAGTAAAACAGAGTAGGATGAGCCCTACTCCACGAGTTTGTCAAACTCCAACTTTGGTGTCACGCGTAGCTACAATCGCGTAGATCAGCTTTTGCCTTTAGCCAAACGAAATCCGGCGGTCGATTTTAGTAGATGCGAGAAAAGCAAAAAAAAAGAAAAAGAAAAATAAAATCTCTAGGACTACTCCGCCTCCCCGTGGTTTTCTCCAAAATGGCATTTCCGCTTTTTTGTGATTTTTTCTTTTTCTTTATTATTATTATAATATTATTATTATATTATTATTATTATTATATTATTATTATTATTATTATTATTATTATTATTATTATTATTATCATCATTTGGATAAACGATTTCTATTGTCCCATACGGATCTATTTCTCTCCCGAAAAATTTTATTTCTTTTCGATTAAATTATTTTTAGTAGACCTTTAACTCAAGCCATTTCGACCGAGATTTTCATAAAAATCTAAGCATGAGAATCATTAGCGATTTATCGCTGATTAAGTAAAATATTACAGTTGTCTCGAGTGATGACTTTTAAGGTTCTTCAGATTCGCCCGGACAAATTTATGAGCAATCCGTTTGCATCCGAGATCCTAGAAGAATTTTCGGTTTTCAACTAAAATTACAGTTTACCTTTTCAGAAAAATTAGATTTTTCTAGGAACTCTGAGGGTAGACCATTGGAAGGCATTATCGGGGTTCTTAGATACACAAGATATACCGAATTATGGATTGCATTATACAAGATATCCGACCCAATCACGGAAGGTATAATGATGCAAGCCCCGGATATCTGATATGAAGGATACAAAATGCAAGTGGTTATGTTTTATGGTATGGAGGCGGTATCTTGGGAAATCCTCCAAAGCAAGCGTGTATTGCCCGGATCCACAATGAAATCTGATTTATTGCTTTAGATAAAGCGAGAGAGGCAGTGAAAGCGTCAATTTCTAAAGAGATATTCCAATATGGCCTAAACACATGCGTGATTTATATACATTGCTTGATACTTGATACGCAATTGGTAGGGCATAGAATGGCATATATATGATGAAGTCTGACATATACGTAAATGGAACCTGTCTGGATTAGGCAATTGCTCTCAAATGAGATTATTTCTATTGATTAACATAAGTCAAAAGGATAATTTAGCGAATCAAACACCAAGGTTTGTGGAGAGCAAGTAAATTGCACATCGAGAATGGGATTAAAGCCTATGACAAAATAATCACCTTAATGGCAACCCGGCTAGTTGTTGGAGATCCTAGAATCTAGGTTCAAAGGGACCAGCGGGGTATCGTGATTCAAAAGAAGCCCACTAAGGAGATGATCTCCTACCTATTCCTATGATAAACTAGTGCTGCCTGCAAAGATTATTAGGGTAAGCTCTGCTTTTAATGATTCTTATATCTTGGAAAATCCAATTAGGATGTGCGAGGATATTCTAATAGGAGTCACTATATGAGTGTGAAGGGAACTATGAGAATTTATAAAGGCTAAATTCTCTGGCGCTCATGAAAACCGGGGAGTTGTTTCAAGGCCAAAATGAACACAATAATGAGAACCAATTGTATTGAGGAAAGGCGTAGATCCTATTAGATCGATTTATCAAGCGGTTGAATAATTCGAGACATCAGGTGCTATTTTAGCCAGATAAAGTCAGGTAGGCTTTCACTAGGGAAGAGGTTCAAGACCAAGCTTCACCTATCTCAATGCGCGATCTTTCCAAAGGCGTACTCTCTATAGTGTGTCAACATTATCATTTGCATACTAACAGCCAATTTTCCATTCATGTAGAGATTATTGGACTAAAGCAGTTTTAAGTATAAAAGCGAGTTATTGAGATTGACTTGAGACTAAATTAAAGAGTAGGACCCGATTTTATTTGAACAATATTTCGTGGGCTCATATTCTACTCAGTGAGGAGAATAATGTAGTATATTCATTTGCTCAAATCGAGTAAGAAATGAATGAGAAAATAGGCTCCCAAGTGACCCTCTTGAAAAGGTGCTGTTTGGTTTTGAGTTGTGTCTCTTAGGATGGTGACTGTCCGGAAAAGTTGTGTCTCTTAGGATGTTGACTATCCGAAAAGTCACCAAGAGGTCTATAAATACTTAGGTTCATTGTCATTCTCATAATCATAAAAAATTCGGTCATTCAGTAACAGTGCACTAAGGCAGGCTTTAGTGCATTGATTTCGGCATTGGAGCACTCGTTTGGAAGTACACAACGCCAGTTTGGTTCCTTTGGACGTGTAAAACCAGAAATTTAATTTTACGAAAATGATAAAATGGTAATTTCGTTAAAAATTCGAATTTTCTAGATCTCCGGATGATAGAAGGGACTTCAACATTTGCAGAATCATCTCGCGAAATCTAGCTACCATGCCCGAATTTCGTAGTCGAGACAATCGAATTCCGTTTTGAGGCATCGGGTGCTTCAGTGCCGTAAAATGACGTAGAGAGACATGTGATGTGACAAAGTCACCTACAACATGTACCCATGCTTGACACATGTTGTGATTAGTGAGATGATGAGAGATGAATGGCAAGATTGAAAGCCATGTAAATGGTGCGATGAAGAGGCAAAGGATGGGGTACGAAAGTTTAAATGAATACAAAACCACAAGAGAATAATTTTCTTGGTCTGAAAGACAAAAGCGTCAGTGAAGTGTGGATTTTTAGTTTTAGAGAGAAAGAGCTACTTTCTCTGATTTATGTTCGGACCCGTCGATTCTCGTCGAACAAGAAGCAGGTTAACTCTAGCGGCAAGGGCTACGGCGTGAGCAGATTTTGTGGAGTTCCGACAGCTCAAGAGGTAGGGATCTTTTTTCCTACTTGGTTTTATTCTTTGGCTAAGTCATTTTTAATGGATGGGGATTTGTTGGGGCTGGATGCGTATTATCGATCTCAAAATCTTTGAACCGGAGTGAAGAAATCCTACTTGTGTATGGCCGTGAAACGATTATAAGGCAGAAGTTTCATTCCGCGTGAATTGTTTAATGATTTTTGTGTAGTTTGGGTGATTCAAAATAGATTACTTGATTAGTTAATTAGCCATGTAACCCCTAATTTTGGTGTTAATGATTGTAAGATGAATAACATGAATTATATGAAGATTAAATTGTGTTAATATATGCATGTAAAACCTTATTAGCATGAATTATTTAAGGAATTAGCATAATGCATTTCATATCTGCTCAGGAGCTACCTGAAATAGATAAGTGCCCAATTATGGCGCGAAAATTTAGAAAATAAATGGTGTAGAATTTCAGGAAAATTTTACGAAGAATTGCCTTGATTATCCAGCGATTCATCTCGGAGCGGACCATGGTATTTGGAGAATTACCCGGTAAATTCACCTCGGAGGATTGTTCAATGTATTTATCGGGGTCGGTAGTGTGTTTTTCAGGAACAAAAGCTTTGTTTTGGCTATCATTTTCTTTCGCATTTGGCAAACGGGTGTGAAGGAGTCGGTGAGGACTGAGACATGTGGGATTAGGCATGTAGACATTCAAGTAGGATCATGTATTTGGTTGAGTGTGATTGTTTGCCGGCATGTGCATAGGTGGGAGTAACCCATGTAGGAAATTATCACTCTTTGGGCGTTGCTCTTTGTCGAGGAGATCATTATTTCAAGTCTGAGAAGTGTACGGAGGGCAGCTCACTAGAGGCCAAGGTTTAGAAGAAAGTCGGATTGTGGCTTTGACTTTTATTTTGTATAACATGTATTAAAACTCTAAATTTTGATATATGTTTTGGTTAAGAGTAATGTAATAACTCTTGAACTATTGTTATATAGTTGATGTATTCTTGAGGAGTATTGATGGATAGGCCCCGGTGGTAGTTTTATCATGTACATGTGTCGTGATGTGGGGACACAAGATATTCAGCGAGGTTGTGAATTAGTCAGCGAGGGCCTTTCACAGGATTTGGGGGCGTCATGATAGATAGATTGGAGTGCTACTTCTATACATGCTGAAGATCGTTCTGTCTTGGGAGCGGGGCCGCTCGGTGTTCCATAAGCACCCGAGAGTGGGTAATCATCCTTGGGACAGTGTCGAACACTAGCCTTAATCTACAAATTTCTATCACGAGTTCATGTTACTTGTCAGTTAGTATCTGGTTGTATATATCTGCATAAGCGTACTGTTACACACTTTATCTTTTCCATATGGCACACTTTTTATACTTCTTCACATTTACTTATTCTTTGTTTTAGTATACTTTGCATGTTTCAAAACTGAAATTTCAACCAGTAATTTTACTATATTTGAATACCCTAGAGTCAAAGCTCAACAATATCCGTCAAATTTAGTATTTTTATTCACTTCCTTATAATTTATCACCATTCTTGTTTTTCCTGTTTTTATCTCACTATGTTTTCTTACCATGAAAGCAGGGCTATTGTGGGTTTTTACTTTCTCTTATTAAATTCATTTGCATTAATTAATTAATTTGTATTTTAAAATCTTCTATATCTTTTTGTGAATATATCATTGGTCTTACTCTAAGAATTTTATCAGGATCTAACATTTTTAATTTACAGTAGATTTTTGTTTTTTCCCAATATTTTAAAGGGTTTATTGCTAAAAATTTCTTTCAATTTTCCACATGTGTCATGAACTATTACTTTATAAGTAATAGATGTATTTGTTTTTGCTGTTCTCCATCTTCTGGCTTTTTTATCATAATTTATCCTAAAAGGTTTTAATATTCTAAATACTCTTATCCAGTTGTTATAAGGTGTTTTAAATATTATAGTAGAAATTGTTTGCTGATATATTAAGAATTGTTGTACAAAGTCATTTCCTAATATAATATCAAATTCTATATTGTCATAATGATAAACTTTTCCTATTTTTATTATTTTATTATAGATCATTATTTTCACACTTTCTTTTTGTTTTCTAATCTCTTCTTCATTTCCAGTTACACCTTTTATAGAGATTTTAATATCTTTCCATTTTTTTAATAAAAAGCTTTTAAATATTGTTATTTCTAATCTTGAATCTATTAATCCACATGTATATAACTTAGTTTCTGAAATATTTACCATTATAAATATTATAGTAAGGATTGTAATTTCTTTCATTTTTGTCTTTCTAGGAAAATGCATGTCTTCACTATATATTTCTATTCTTTCTTTTGTAATCTTTTATTTATCTAATCTATCTAGGTAACTATTTCTTAAAAGAATATCAAAGTGTCCATTTCCTTGCATTCTATTATCTTTGTAACAATCTACCAAAAAGGTAATTCCTTATAATCTTATGGGTATTTCCACCTTTAAATTACATTCTAATGTTTGGTCATTATAATTTTTAAAAACATATGGGTTTGTTATACTTTCTATCATTTCACATTTATCAGCCTGGATATGGTTGCAACTAGCACTTGTATCTATTAAAATTATTGTTTCTTCAACTTCTCTTTCTCCATTGTAATAATTTCCTTTTATCAGGACAGGTGAATGCACATCTTCTCTTATTTTTTGGAAACTACTTCTCCTTGTATTATTTATGCTTTTATTTCCTATTAAGGAATTTCCCCTAAATATTGGTAAATCAATTCTATGTATACAATCTTCTTCAGGAATATCATTTTCAAGACTTAAAATGTAATTTGTTGGTATTTCTATTCTACAACTTTTGAGGTTCTATTATCTCAACAATTTCTCTACATTCATCACTAATTTCAATAAATGGCTTATCTTGGTAAATTTTTCCATAGTTTGAGTTTGATAGTGTGTACAAAGTACTATAATACATTGTCATTACATTAATGCCTTCTTTCATAAAATCATTCCTTAAGAATTTGAAATATAAGCTCAGGATATTATCAAAATCTTTATCTCCTAAATTAATGTTATATTTTGGGTAACATGTGAACATTAATTTCGTATATGCTAAATTTCCTTGGATACTTCCTAAGTGGCCTTCATGTGTTTGTATCAGTCTTTTATCATATAGACTTAGAACTATTGGTGTATTTAGATTTTCAAGGAATAATTATTTTATTATTATCTGTACTCCTGCTAAATATACATACTTTATTTTTTCTATTACTTTTTTATTTTTTATTTTACTTAATGTTTCATTTATAGTCTCTTTTGTCAATAAATTATGTGACGCCCCAATTCCCAGGGTGTCTTGTTGACAACCCGTCAACCCGCGGAAAACCTATGTCTCATGTCATGAGACCCATACATGAGTAAAAATGGCCAATTGGGCCCATACATCAATATTCACCAAAATCTAACCAACTATATTACAATAGTTCAAAGTTATTTATCACTCTGTCTGCTTATATAATAAGATTTACAATGTTAATACATGTCATACAAAATAAATGCCAAAGCCACAATCCGGCTTTCTTCTCAAGCGACCTCACAATGGCGTCGTCTTCTGAACACTTCACGTACAGGAAAATAATGATCCGCCCGGCGGGGTAAGGCAAAGCCCGATTAGTGATAATCTCTGCATGGAGTTACTCCAGCTAAATTGCACATGCAATGATTCAACATAAACACATTCAAGCAAATACATGATCCTACTTAAATGTCTATGTGATATGGATGAGAATGCAACTCACCCTTTCGCATTTCTCGAGTCCTCACCGACTCTCTCACGCATGCCTAAGCCAAATGTGAGAAAAACATCGTTTTCCAAACAAAAGCTTTTTGTTCTTGGCTTGTAATCACGGGTTTTAGTAAATATATTGGACTCCCTCCGAGGCAAGTGCTAGATCATTTTCCGAAGCAGTCCTTGGTCGACCTCGAGATGAAGCTTGTTGGACCACTCTCGAAGGCAATTCTTTGGAAAATCTTATGAAATTCCTTTCCACAACCACTTTCCATTTTTCATTTCTTTCCTTGCCATGCATACCTAATTTTCTAGGTTGCCCCGGTGCACATGAAATGCATTATGCCATTTCCAAACAATTCATGTTAATATATAAATCATGTATGTATTCACATAAATTTACCCACATGCACCATGTCATTCAATTCACATACTAATCACATGTTATTTATTCTTATCAATAACATCAAAATTAGCTCACATGGTCTAATCACAATTTATTTCCAATGGCTTTCACACAATTATATTTTTATATAATTCATCATCATGTTAACACATTAAATTATATGCATTAACAATTTCTTTTTTTTTCCACACAATTCAAGCCATCCAATTCAAGCAATATTTTGCTTGAAACACACATCGTTTCAATTTAGTCCAACGAGCAAAGCGGGACTGTTTTAACAGTCCCTAAGCAGTATTAGGCTGTCAGTAGGCAGCCTCCTGCTTATCGGTTCCACTTTGTGGAACCGAAATCCATGGCCATTTCCGGCCTAAAAACACCCAAACCATAATTTATTGCATAAATTATCACACAAACCACCCAAATAGTCCTTAAACTATCCAAAACGGGTTCAAAATATTCCAATAATTCGATCCCGAGTTTTGGAACTGATCAAACGGCCACTCACGGCTTCAAATCAACCAAACCATTAACAAAACACTTAAAAAGGGATTAAATCAAGTAGGAGAAAACCCCTACCTCTTGGGTTATCCGAAACTCACAAAACCCGATGCCAGCAGCGTGGCCCGCGCCGTAATAGAACAACTTTGCTTCACGCGTGGCAACCGATGGTCATTTGAAATACAGGAGAGAGTTGCTTTCTCTCTCTTAAAACCCTCTATTTTCAAAATCATTTCTCCTCTCTCTTGCATTATCGGTAAAGTGGAGGAAGAAAGCTCTCTTTTGTTCCTGCTTTTCTATACATGTCAAGTTCTAATTGGCTCCTTGGATTTCTTATCACTTAATCCACCAATACTACATTTGATTTTCCTCAATGGCATCATGCCATGTGTCCTATAGGCCCCACTTGAGCTCAAGTTAGTGAATTTGTTTGACAGTGACCTGGCTGTAGGCACCCTCAAATGTGCAAGTGTCCCACGATGCGCTTGTTGCCTCAAGCGATGCAAATGTGTCACCGAGTCGTGAGGTGACGTGGTAGCTAGATTTGGCGAGAAGATTCCAGCGGTGAAGTCCGTTTCGTCCTTTCAAGATCTGAAAAATTTGATTTTTGACCAAAGTACCATTTTGCCACTTTTTGAAAAATTAGATTTGTGGGAGTTTCACATTCTCCCCCCTTAAAAATTTCGTCCAAAAATTCACGCCTATATGCATCACTCCCGGCTGCGCATGTACGGCCTCTACAACTCAAGACCGTGTAGGGTATGATAACCCGCTGAGTTCACAGTGCGACAACGAATTAAACATCAACTCATCCCATGTCGTGTGACATCAAGGCCGATATATCTACCACCAGGAAGATCCACCATGGCGAGAATCAAGATCCACGACTCCGCGATCTAAACACATCTTACTAACTCTCTCTCTACATCCTAGGGAAGAACTTCCACACATGGCTTCTTTAAAGGCCTCAACCTCTAAGCCCAAACCTATCACGCAAGATGCATTAATGAATATGATGCATCAGGAAAAAAAATGCAGGTATAAAACATACCTTGCATGTAAAGGCGATCTGCATGGCTGACCTGCGCCTCAACGGCATAGACATGCCCCTAGATTTGAAGTCACAGCCTCTGAGCTACATGCGACTTGACCACACTTTAGCCCCTCTAGCCCATAAAGTGCTTATATAGCACACCTATGGCTGAAGCGGTTCCTCGGCCCATATTAGGGTGTGGAGGGAATGAACTATATCCTCTGCATCCACCTTAGCTAAATTTGGGGACTCTTGTCGAAACCATAGGATCCTGTCTTTGAGGCAATCCCTCCCCTCATATGTCATTTTGCTAGCAATGATAGCACACCATCACTTTAACTTTGATGGCAACCACTGATACATCCCTAGCTTTCGGATGGCGCGGCTTTGGAACCCATGCAAACGAGAAGCCAGCCGGCTTCTTTCGAAAGCGGAAGAGATTGATCTTTCTTCCTCTTAGTTCCAGCACCCATATCCTGGATGCCTCGCATAACATCTACTTCTCCCTCTGTGGTCATAGTCGTCCTGACCCTAGAGTCCACTCCTCCTCTAACCATTGAAGGATGATATGCTTCTAAGCCCAGCTGAAGTCGTTTGACACCTTACTGGTTATTTAATAACATCTGTGCGATGGGGCCTCTTTACTTGATCCCTACGACCTCGGCAAAGGCCTGTTTGGTGAAAGCTGTCGTGCGACCTTGTTACACCGTGAACTGACCTCTTACTCCGCGACTAGCCATCTACACATATCAAATGGCAAGTTAAGTTTTAGCGAGTATCTCTAAGGGTGCTCATCTGACCCTGGGCACATTCACTCACTTGAGAAAAATTTTTCATACTCTATGTCAATGCATTCATAGGTAATGCAAGACAATAATTTCCATGTATTAAATCATACGCAAACAAAATTTTATTTTACTTTATTTCTTTTCTTTTTTTTTCTTTTTTTTTTTTTGAAAAACCCCGTGAGAGCAGTGTTCGCAGACGGTGATCAAGCGGTGACTCAAAGCGATTGCCGCGTAAATCAAAACTGAGTCAAGTGCACGGAAATTGCACGCGAAGGACCAGTGCGCGCCGCGGCTAGCGCGAGCTACGCCAGTATGCGGCGATTAATAACCGTGTCATGGCGGTGTCGTGTCGTGGCCGTGCCGGTAGTGTCGCCGTCTTGTCTGCCGTGTCCGCGCGCGCGATACCATGTCATTGCGTCGCAGCGCCGTGTCATGACGCTATATCCGCCTTGGCTAACACATCTGTTGAGACACAAAGGCCGCTCCCCCCTTCGCGATACAAAAATTGTATCGTGATATAGAAACTCATGCACGAGCATTGGGGCGTATCGCGTAGCGTTGTCGCCCGTCCGCCGCCTATCGCGGCTCCTATGCCATATCGTGGCGCCTTTGCTACACCTTTATGTCAGCGTATGTCGGCGCCCGTGTGTGACCGCAGGTCTCCTGACCCACGATACAAACCATTGTACCTTCGCGGCTCACCAATGACGAAGCCATGTATGCGATCTTGGCTGCCGCTCGCCCGCCGCGCGAGCGGCGTGTTGCGGGGCCTCCTGGCGTGTCTTGAGCGTATCGCGGCGATGCCCTTCGCGCCTCATTACTTTGTGTCAAGTCTGATGCTGTATAAGTGACTCACTTGCCATCATTAAATAGAGGCGATAGCCCCATTTCTGACCCTCCCCTTTCCACACATTTTTCTTCTTTTATTTTTTCTTTTTTCCATTTTGTTCCAGCTACTGCAAGACCACAAAAAAAAAAAAAAAAAAAAAAAAAAAAAAAAACTCTCCTCCATATATATATATATATATATATATATATATATATATATATATATATATATATATATATATATATATATATATATATTTCTATTATCTTGATAGAACCGAAGCCAAATTCATCACCAATTTATATATTTTTTTCCTATTTTTACTGCAGCAAAACCTAAGAAAAAAAATTTTTCTCCTCAACACATTTTTTTTTTTTTCAAGGCTACTGGAACCTGGAAAAACTCACCAAATCAAGAGTTTAATTACAACTCTTTTCCCCTTATGTGAAAACATAAATAATTTTCCAAAATTCCACAAACCCGATACATTCATTTCATATTGCCGAACAAGTTGCCTTCATGTTATTCTGTCATAAAATTTTTTTTTGTTTATTTCTGGACCATTCTACCCAAAATTCCTCAAACCTCAAACCTCAAGGGTTATATTTTCTCAACATTTTTCCTATATGCTATTCACCAAGCATACAATCATAATACACATACAACACACAATCCAATCACACATCACTTTTAACTCATCAAATGCACAAGGATGCATGATCTAACCCGTTTCCCATCAAGTCCTAGGTAAACCGTATGCCTAACTTACCGATACTAAGCTATAACTCTAGTATCCAACATCGAGCTATACCAAGCTGTGATGCTCTTACACCTTAATGACCATGGCCTAAACCCCGAGACCCTCGAAGCCACTAGATATTGTTCGCGCTACCTAAGCTCTGATGCAAGGCTGTGAAGTGGTATCGAGACTAAACATGGATACCCCCAGGCCCCGAGCTCCTAAGTAATCGTTTGCCTAGAGCTCTAATGCAAGGCATGACGCCCCAGTCTAAAATTATACAGTTGTAAACCAATCGGCCGCGGAAAACATATGCCGTATTATTAGAGCCGTAATGAATAAAAAATGGTAGGCAGAGCCGCCCATCAATATTCACCAAAATCTAACCAACTATATTACAATAGTTCAAGAGAGTTATTTACATCACTCTTAATACCAACATATATTAAGATTTACAATGTTAATACATGTCATACAAAATAAATACAACCATGATGGCTTTCTTTACTCAAAAGCGACCTCGCTAGGCGTCGTCTTCTGACGCTCCTTATACCTTAAATAATGATCCTCGATAGGGTAGGCAATGCCCAATAGTGATAATCTCTCATGGGTTACTCCCCACCCCTAAGTGCACATGCAATGAATTCCAACATAAACACATTCAAGCCAAATACATGATCCTACTTGAATGTCTACGTAATATGGATAGAATGAGCTCACCCTTTCCCATTTCTCGATCCCTCACCGACTCCCTCACACATGCCTAAGCCAAATGTGAGAAAAACATCGTTTTCGCAACAAAAGCTTTTTGTTCTTGAAAACATGATACCGAGTTTCAATAAATATATTGGACTACCCTCCTAGGCGAATTGCTGGATCATTTTTCAGAAACAGTCATGGGTCAGCCTCCGAGATGAACTGTTGGACCGCTCTCAGCTTGATTCTTGGAGAAAATCTTCCCCTTGAAATTCCTTTTTCCACAACCACTTTCATTTTCCTTTCTTTCCTGCCATGCACTCCACCTAATTTTCTGAGTTGCCCGGTGCACATAGGAAATGCATATACCATTCAAACAATTCATGTTAATATATAAATCATGTAATAACCTCTCACATAAATTTACCCACATTCATACGTATCATTCAATTCACATACTAATCACATGTTACATTTATTCTTATCAATAACATCAAGGAATTAAGCTCACATGGGCTAATCTGATTTATTTCCAATGGCTTACACATAATTATATTTTATATAATTCATCATCATGTTAACACATTGAATTATATCGTTAACAATTTCTTTTACCACTGATTCAAACCATCAATTCAAAAGCGATATTTTGCTTGAAACACATAGACCAATTTGGTCCAACCAAGCAAACCAAGGTATTTTAACAGTCCCTAAGCAATGATGGGCATCGTGGGCGACCCACTCATAGCTTATCAGTTCCACTTTGTGGGCGAAATCTATAACCATTCAGAGCCAAAAAACACCCCGAGCCATAATTTATTGCTTAGAATTATCACCTGAGCATCTGAAGCAGTCCCTAAAGCTTGTCCAAAGCGAGTTCAAAATGTCTTCCAACAATTCGATTGAGTTTCACGGCCTCAAATCAACCAAACCATGAACAAAACACTTAAAAAGGAATTAAATCAAGTAGGAGAAAACCCCTACCTCACTTGGGTTATCGAAACTCCCACAAACCAGAGTGCCAGCGTAGCCATATCGCGTAGAATAACTGCTTCTTGGCAGTGAACCAACGGTCGAAAGGTACAGAAATCTAAAGAGTTGCAATTTCTCTCTTAAAAAGCCTCATTTTTCAAATATATTACTCCCTCTTAAAGCTCTTTGCGCATTATCAGCCAAAAAGTGGAGAAAGCTCTCCTTTTGTTCCCCTCTTTGCCACATGTCAAGTTCTAATTGGCTCCTTGGATTTCTTATCCACTTAATCCACCAACCATTTGATTTTCCTCCAATGGCATCATGCCATGTGTCCACATGGGCCCCACACTTGAGCTCAAGTTGACTGAATTTGCACCTGACACGTGGCACACTATGAGCCACTCAAAATGTGCCAAGTGTTCCGCATTACACTCGTTGTCTCGAAAAACGTGCAAATTCCGACTGTCTTGAAATTCGATGAAATTCGACGTTGTAGCTAGATTTCGCAAGAAGATTCCAACGGTGAAGTCCGTTTCGTCATCCAATATCTAGAAAAATTCCGGATTTTGATCGAAATTACCATTTTACCCTTTTTCATAAAATTAGATTTTCTCGGGGTTTCACAAATTAAGCTTTCTGTTTCCTTTAGCTTTGTTAATTATACTTCTTTCTATCTTTTGGTATTCATGGATTGTATATTTTCTATGCATTTATATTTTATTTAAGTATCTTAGTAATCTTTCTCTTCAAATCAAAATTTAGATTCTAGATTTTCTGTAATTTTCTATTATCAAAAGTGTTTTTCAATCGATATCCTTTTTATCTTCTTTAGCACTAATAACTTCAAATTCAGAAATATCATATTTCTCAATTATCTCTTTACTCATTTTATATCACTTTCTGAAAAACTATTATCATTCTCACTATAAACACTACTCATTTCACTATCAAAACTTAGTATACTTTCTAAATCATCTTCTTTATTTTCTCCCCATATGATAAATGTATTTTTCTCCTTTTGACATTCATTACTATAATATTCTAATTCTCCACATTTCCAACATCTGCATTTGCTTTTGTCTTTTGATGTATTTTGTGTAATATTTCTCCTTTTATAATTGAATCTTTTCTTGTAATATTTTTTAAATGGTTTTTTCCATTCTTTTCTAAATCTTTTATATTTTGTAAATTTTCTTCGTGACTTTCCTATTTGTTTTCCAAATTTTCTTTTCTTATACTCCTTACACCCCCATTTTCCTGGGATGTTATCAATCTTATCACAAAATATCTTTTCTCAATTTCTTGCACCTTTTATAATATACCTTTGGGTGCATAATTCTTCTAATTTCTTCTTCAAAAAATCTATTCTAGCTCCTAAAGTATCAGTATCATCTATTATTATTTTTTCATATTACTCTTGGAAATAATTACTCAATTTTCCTGGTAACTTCTCATAGTATGTATTTCATAAGATTGTCATATTCATATTACTATCAAATACATCATAATACCATTTTCTAAATTCACATGTATATTCATATATATCATTCATCTTACAAATTTGTAACTATGCTAATTTATTTATAGCTTCTCTTATATATTTTCTTCTTTGCTCTATATTGTCTACCATCCATAATTCTCCTAAGAATTCATTTACTATATATCTAATAAAAGTATCTACACCTTCAAATATGCTACTTTCAAAGAAATTTCTGATGATGTTATTTGTAATTACGATCGTAGGGGTTGATAATCATTCCAACCATTTTCTAACATATACTGTTAATGTTCCTATCATTATTTGGGTCTTAGTATTATTATCTCAATTTGTTCTTTGTGTCATAAAGTATAATGTCATTGTTTGTGACCATTTATTTAACACTGTTTTAATATCCTTTTGACAATCTATATCTAGGTATACACATTTATTTCCTAATTGTTCAATTTTTGTTTCTCTTGGTTCATATTTAGGTATTTTGTATTGTTTTTCAAATGTATTTGGGTATTTTTCTTTTATTTTACTAGGTCCTCCTGCATGTCTCATAGGATTCACATCTTTTGTTTTATTTAAATTCATTCTCTATATTTCTATCATTATATAAACTGTTTCATTTTAACTTATTTGATTCATTCTTCTACAGTTTTTTCTTCTATTATTTCTTTTCCTTCTTTTATATTTCTTTTCCTTTCTAACTCTAAGTGTTGTTCCAATAACTTTTCATCTATGCTTTCTTTTTCTATGTTTTCTTTTTTTATTGTTTTTTCAGGATATTTTCTAAATATTATTTGTTTTACTATTTTTCCAGTTGTTCCTCTAACATATTTTGGGTCTTTCCCTATACTAATAAGAGTATTTTGCTATATTTCTATATTTATCATCCTATTTTCTAATTTGCTTATTTTGTCTTCAATTTTTTTCTAATTTATTATCCGTTCTTTTTACAGCTTTAATTATTTCTTCCATTAATATTTATATTTTTCTAGATTCCATGTTATTTGATTTTTATAATTATTTCTTTCACAAATTTTTTCCAGTCATTGTATAGTACATATTCTTTTATTTTTTATTTTATTTTTTTGGATATAAATTTCCTATTTCTCTTTGCATTAGGTTTTTAATTATTTTTGGATGTTTGTCCTGAGAGATTTTAAAAAAAAATTATGTGAAAATCATCACACAAACAGGAACATTCATATTGAATCATCAAGAATAAAAATACAGGATTTGCGGAAGCGTACCTGAATCCATAACAAAATATTGAGATATTTGAATCTGAGTCTGAAACTTTATGATCTTCCATATCTGAATCTGAGTATGAGGCTTTATGATCTTCCCGGATCTAAATCTGAATCGAGGCTTTATGATGATCTTCTAGATCTGCACTAGTTTTAATACAATGTTTCTCTCGGCGATGGGAATCGGAAGGGAATAAAAACATTGTGTGATCTGGGGACCATGACTCCTATTTATAACAATTGTGTCTGTATATAAACAGTCACGACTGTTCATAATTTCTATTTTAACCCATCATAAAAATAGAAATTAAAGCATCTCTACACATTCATACCCACACTTTATAATATATTAATTAAGGCCCCCAAACTTAAATTAATCACTTTAATTAACCTAACTTTGTTGATAGCCTATAATTCACATTTATTTAATATATAGAAGCCCATATAATCGATTTTATTTGCCTATCAAAACTTTATACTCATTAACAATCTTGTCCATTATACACCAATATAGAACCAAGCGATCGTAGAATTTACATATTTAAGTAACCTGAACCCATCAATGATCACATATATCAGTGTAACTGGCAAAGATCAAGTGTGGATGTGGCTTGGAACTTTCATGCAATGTGATCTCAACATGCCTATTTCAAATTGGCCCTCCTTGCGTATAGTGAGATCAAACCATACAAAAATCAAAGTGGATGAAATTGAATGCTTTCTTTACTTGATAAACCAAAATCCATATTATCCATAACAAAAGTATCTAAAAAAGCATTTGAAATACAAACTCCACTAAAGCGACACATCGAAGAGAAACCACCCATATGGCGATTATTGCTCGCGAAAGACCTTAGGTGTAATCCACTTAGTCGATTATGGATGCAATCATGGAGTTGTCCCAATGTGCTCTATAGATAAGTCCACTCACGAACCCTTTCTTTGACAACTAGAGATTTGATGTCTATAAATTTGATAAGTAGAACTCCTATTGTTGTTGGGAATATAATCTTATTGATTTATTGTCACAAAATAACTTAAGTAGTCTTTCAATGCACCATCCATAATACCTGACCCGTGAAAAAATTTTGCAACCATATTCCATGATTGGATGCCTCATGACAAACTCTGAACTTCGAAGTGCCATGGTGGGAAGAAGCTACAATGGTATTTAACACTCTTCCAGAGATATAGCACCTCCGATAAGTAAGTAGATATAGCTTGAAGTGGTCCCTCGTACTATATTGGCATCCGACCAAAATCAGTCATAATATCCGATGATCTCTAAGCCCGATCTAACTTCGATAAGTGAGCATGTAGTCTTTTGTTCTCTGTGAAATTACCTGGCGGCACGCTTGCATTTGCTATCAATGATCCTTTCTAGGATTGCTTATATCTACCCAACATGCCAACAATGTGCAATATCAGGACTGGCGTACATGTAGCATACAGCGTGGGACTCTATTGCGATGCATAAAGATACATTTTTCATCTCACTGAATCTCAAAATTATTCTTGGGGCGCATTAGTGAGACTAAATTTATCTCCCTTGGCCGAAGAAATTGTCCACTAGTTGCAATCGCCGCATGCCAAACCTTTTTTAAAAATTTTCTCAATATAGCTCTTTTGTGATAAACCAAGTATTCCACTGAGATCGATCCCGATGTATGCTGTATACCTAACCTGAAAGGCATCCACCCAGATCTTTCATCTCAAATTTCTTTGATAGAAATCTCTTGGTTTCACATCTGTTTTAATACCCTATATCGTTGGTGGCAAGCAATATGTCATCAACATACTCCAGGAAGCGATAAACTCCAATACTTTGCACTCCCATGAACTTATAGTATATACGGTCATCTGACCATATTCATCTCAAAACTGAGCGAAATGATAACGGTGAAGCATAATACCGTGACGAAAGCTTGTAAGCCATAGATAGATTTCTTTAACTTGCAAACCATCCTCTTTGTATCTCCCAGCACCAAGGTGCTGCAGTTTGCACCGCGCCAGATTGTTTCATCAATGTCGCATTGAAATGCGGATCATAAATCCATCGTGGAAGCTCGAGGTCGAGTAGGCCACAAATTACCATTATCCTAAAAAGTCTTTTGATGAAGCCGCATTTGGAGATTCTGTGCAGAAGAAGCTCGTGTTCACCTTTGCGAATGCGCGCTGACACTTTTCCATGGAAACCCAGAGGCGTTTTGTATCCTCATGCTTTCTTTTCGAATCCCTCTTGGTTTAAATATCCATTTGCAATAATGGGTTTCACCTGTAAACAAATGGAATGAGATCTGACGTCATTGTCCTTCATGGACTTGATCTCTTCATTCATGGCATCAATCCACTCTTGAGATTCAGAACTTTCAAGGCTTAGCGGAGTGATTGGATCATCTTCCACGCCAATTTCAAACCCATGTTCAACGAAGAAATACAGTGTAATCGCCGGCGTACACTTCTCCTTTCTCTGGTGGATCTCCTTGTGGCGTGAGTTGGAGGAGGTAGAGTTTGTTCTTCTGGAACGGGAGGTTCTTGGATATTGTTTTGATTTGGATCTTCTTCTTGAACAATGTCAAGTATAGAAGCCTGATCAATGTCAGGTATACCATATCAACATATTCCTCTTCAAAAGAAAAATCTCTATCCTTATCTCCCCGTAGACTCAGCATCTCTAAGGCAAGAGCATTTCCCATCTCAAAAATTGATTTAGTAGTAGGATCATAGAATTTGTAACCCCTGGATCTTTCAAAGTATCCAATAAAATAGCAACTAACCGTTCTTGAATCTAATTTCTTTTCATGTGGCCTGTAAGGCCTTGCTTCAGCTAGACATCCTCAAATGTGTAAGTGCTTTAGACTAGGCTTCTTAACTGGTCCAGTTCATAAGTTTTAGTTGCTAGTTGGTACTCTATTGGGATATGGCATTGTAGTCTTTAATGCTTACTTTTAAAGTGATATTTAGCAGAGTTAAGTTAGGCTAATCATGCTTCTTACCATGTCTTTGGGCGTTATTTAGCCTTTGACAGCACCATTAGGTAGCGGAGGCACGGAGCCAGGGCGTCTTTGTGGGATGCCGCACTCTTCTAGGAATTTAGCAAATGGTCTCGGACGTTGTTCACCTGAACCGTCATACTTTCCATAGTATTCACCACCACGATCAGATTTGATGTTTTTAATCCTTTGATTGAGTTGATTGCTCAACCTGGCTAAGCGATTTAGACCTTCCGGTGGTTGGGACTTTTCATGAATGAGATAAAGGTAGCCATAACGTGAAAAATCGTCTATAAATGTGATAAAATATTATTGGCCATTCCATGAAACCGTAAGAAATGGCCCACAAATATCTGTATGTATCAGTTGTAAGACATACGTAGCTCTGTGGCACTGATCTCCTTATGTTTGTTTATTTTTATGCAAATTTGTGCAAATTTCAAAATCTCTGCAAAATCAAAGGAAATTTGAATCATTAAACCTGAAGCCTTTTCAATTCTCCTTTTGGAGATGTGACTAACTCTCTTACCATAATGATGAGAATTCTCATCGGTTGATTTTATTTTAACACCTTGAGTGTAATTGCAAGGGTTTCATGATACAAACAATTGTATCAAGCATTATAAAGGTTATACACATAAGATAAAGAACTGATACCCAACCAAATTTGAATTACGAAAAGACTAAATTTATTATTTCCAAAGAACAGTATATTAATTTGTCAATATGAAATAGAAACCAAATTCTAATCAAAGGGCGGTACAACATATGTCTCATTCAAATTAAATAAGTACGATTTTAATAATAGCCTAAATGTCGATTGCCCTCCGACGACCTTCTTGCCGTGCTACAAAGATGTATCTTTCACCGTCATTTTGGCTTTGGCATTTCGAGCTGACCACAGCGGATACGCGCTGATGTAGTGGTTGCACAGAATCTATCCACCGTGTGTTTAGGTACCAAAGTCAAATTAACCTCGGAACAAACTAGATTAAAAGTATGTACCTTTCTTTGCATACCCGACATGATAAGTTAGTACATTGTACCTTCTGTATCCCCTGACTCCGCAGGAAGAGCAACCATCAGCCCTTTTTCTTTATATTTGTTTCTTTTGATATGGAACTCTGGAAGCTTCTTTATCCTTCTTTCTTTTCTTCCCACCTTTATCCTTACAGATGCAGTCAAATGAGCTTTCTATCTTTTCTTGCACTTGACCTTTCCTCTTACTTGCACCTGATATGAGATAGGCTCATTAGAGAGATCGAGTCTCCTTTTGTGGTTGTAGCTCACCTTGAAGTGTAGTTAGATTGTGTAGGAAGAGATATCAAAACCAAATGCCTGAAAATCCTCAAAGAGATCAAGTTTATGTGCTCCTAACCACAAGAAGCAAGATGAGACATTTCCATAATGTACTCCACACAATGTTCTCATTACCTTTATATCTCATTTGAGATGAGATTTGCGAAAGAGAATGTACTTGTTTCAGACTTTTCATTCTTGGCGAATCTATTCTTAATTTCTTCTAGGAACTCTTTGGTTGTCTTTATCGTTTCGGATATTGTGCTCCTGAATGCTTCTAGAATGGCCTTCTTAATGATCATCAAACACATGCGATTAGATTTCTCCCACCTTTCAATATCCCTCTTTTCATCAAAGGAACTTTCCAACGGTAAAAGTGCGGGAGAAGAAGGCATAGCATAGGTCAGGATCCATGACACCGAGAGCTATTTCGAGTTTCTCTTCACGCCATGTCTTGAAGTTTGTACCATTTATCCCATAGGAATAGGAGTAATGCTGGCAGTAATGTGAAGCAAAACTAGTAGCTAGATCAGAGATCAATAAACAAGCAAAAACTCACATAAGATAGCTTAGGAAAATAAATTCAAATAAAATGACCCCATCTCAAGATATAGACACTCTATTAATATTTTATCTTTTGATAAAAAATATTATTAACTTGTAAGTGATATCTTGGTGTAGTAATCAAACATAATAATAAGAACATGAATGATAATCTTCCTTTGGGCGATTTATTATTCCATATGTAAAACAAATAATTATCAACGTTTATTACCACGTGAGGTGTACATGCAATTCTGTTAAATATTAATTTTCCTTTAGGCAGAACAATATTCACATAAGTTATAGGCACATAATCTTATTTATATTTTGAAATAAATTAATTTGCACAAAAGTAGTCACTTTGGTGACATATTATGTTAGTGCTTAATAAAAATATATATATAAACACACATGTTTGAATGTAAATTTTCGTAAATACACTGTAACGATAACATATTTATATTTAAATCACCAACTAAAACATCCAGTTGGCCTTTACTATTATTATTATTTTTTTTTCATCATGTACCTCTTCAGGGGTACCAATGATCACTACTAAAAATCACCAAATTACCGACCATTTTTTTGGTCGGTAAACAGTATTTTTTGGTGGTAAACCCATTCATAGATCATTCTGAAATGCATTATTTAGTGTAATTTTCGATAGAGTAATTATTTCACCGACAAAAATCAATTGGTAGTGAAATTCTCGGCTCTACCGACAAACAATTTCCGACTATTTTCAAATACATTTTACCGACCCGAAAAATTTGGTGGTAAATGATCTCCAAATGGTCGATAATTACGACAAATTCGCGACCAAAAACCGACCAAAAAATTTTTAGCCTCATTGGTGGTAAATGATCTCCAAATGGTAATTGCAAACCATTTGAACCATTTACCGACAGATATTAAAAAATTTGGTAGTTTTTGAGTACCAATTTAATCAGTAAATTAATTTTAAATATTTTTTTGCCATTTTTGAGTTTGATATCTTGCTTTATATATATATATATATATATATATATATATATATATATATATATATATATATATATACTATATACTCTTTATATATATATATATATATATATATATAATATTAAGATCTGAAACAAAAGAAAAGAAATCTGATAGTGCATGCATATTATATAAAGAGAGTAAAAATATTTTAAAACAAACGAACTAATATATATCGCTTATATATAGTAAATAAGTCAAGAAAATAAAAACATGAATTCCCCGAATCCAAATATAAGACATTAAAAAAAGTGTATAATACCTCCAATCATCAAACTAGTGTCATGCGTCATTGATCTTTAGGATGTATCACAGTCCATTATGGTGAGATGTAAGTCACGGGGTAGAGTATGCAACAACACTTCATGAAAATCGATCACGATTCTTTTAAGTCTTTGTGTAGTCTTTGGAGTAGATCAACGTTTGGGGCATTGCAGAACAATCAGGAGTAGATCATCGGGGTTGAGGCTGGTCCACCTTCCACGACGCTAGCGCATGAAAGCGGTCAAAGCGCGGGGCGCGGCTCACATCCTATCATCCTCATGATCGATCATGAGTGGCTTCGGTATCGGCCAAGCGTCTTGTATCGCATTTTCGCATCGCGTCACGAAGTCCTCCATAAATGAGAACAAATTGAAAAATGGTCACGAAGATGGAGCTTCATAATATCTACAGTCGTCTATGCGAGTAGAATGATGATGTCGACGAGCGAAGCGCCATGAGCGGGCATCTTCTCCTTGCCATCAACGACCTCATACCAAATGCAGTTCGTATCAATCGGTGCATTAAAATGAGAACTACATTGCACCATCCACATGAACTGATGGATGGGAATAAAGCGAAAGTCGCGTGGCTAACATTTCCTCATATCTCGCCTAATAAACATATAAAATAAGTATTTTAATTTATCTTCAAAAATAAAGAGAGAAGTATAAACCAAATCTTTGGATTGCTGTTTTTACATGTTCCCCGATCCGTTGACAGCCAAATCCAGCTGCGAATATTCATGGATGTCGGGTAACCCGACACCACTTCATTAGAGAATCCCTTTCTCCAGACTGGGTTGAAACCGGGCGAGTCTCCTTTGTCTGGCGGCTCTACCAAAATATAACATGTCCCAATAACATGCTTTGTCCCAACATTTCACACACGAACCACCGCCGGGTCCACATACGGATAAAAATGATAAAATGCCTTGAGCCATACATCACTAAAATATATCAATCAATTATATATATTACATGGATTCGAGGTTAATAAATTTGGTAATAATTAGACATATATTAAACTGTGATGCACAGCAAGTGGGAATACGCTTGAGTCAAGGCTAACATTTCCTCATATCTTGTCTAATAAACGCCTTAAAATAAGTATTTTAATTGATCTTCAAAAGTAGAAATTATAAAGCGAATCTTTGGATTATATTTTTACATGTACATTTGGGATCTAAATGGGTTTTTCTTCTAGTAGATCTTTTTAAGAAATATCTTTTATTATATTTCTTAACATATGGTTTATATTTCTTTTTTTTGTTTTTCTTCAATTCCATATGTTTGTGAATTGTAAATATATTTTTACAAAATCTCATGACTCTTCTTAATGGGTTTGTCTTGTATGATTCCCTTAATGCCCATATACTTTCTCTAAAAAAGGTTTCTAAATATTTGTACATAGTTTGAGTCTGTTTACGTGGGAGTATTTTTCAGGACGTATACTACTATTGGATATTTCCTTACATCTATTACACTATTCCATAATTGTGGATCGTGAGATGTTATGTTAGTATTTGGCCCTAAGGCGACCTTGGAACATAGGGTTTTTCTATTGGGTAGGGTCTTCCTTTAGGTTTGTAATCTATGGATTCGTCATATGATTGGTTTTTGGCACAGGTCTATTTTCATAATGTGCTTGTAGTCTAAGTAATTTTCCTCCTCTGTTGTGTCTTGCTTCCATAGGTTAGCTTCTGTGAAATGGTGTAGGAGGGGTTCTTTATGACACCAGTTTCAGGGAGTCGGGTGTGAGCAGATCAATTCATGAATATTCGTGGATGTCGGGTAACCCGACACGCCTACGTGGTCCCTTTCTCCAAGACTAGGGTTTACTTGAAAATCGGGCGAGTCTCCTTTATGCGGGAGCTCTGCAAAATGTATATCCCAATAACATGGCAGCTTTGTCCCAGCATTTCACCACCAGACCTGCTTTACAGGTCCATACGGATAAAAATGAGTAAAATAAGTATTTTAATTTATCTTCAAAAAAAAAAAAAAGAAAATAACTTTATTTTGTGACACATTTCTTTGCAGATCTACGATCAACAAAAAGTCTTATCATCATGACCCTTCGTATGCGTGCTTGAATAAGCGAGAACCTTTGGGCTTACTTACCTCACGTACGTATTTATTTACAAACAAATATGTTGATTCAGGTATGAAAAGATGCGAAACGAAAAGCTAGGCGCATTAGACACACAATTCACAAAGTAATAAACATAAAGTATAAATTAGAAATAATACAATGCTCGTTAGTGCTCCATGAAGCTGAGATCCTGGTGTGTGTAGACGTACCACTTTACCCTCGCCCGGCCAGCTCACGAGGCGGCGATTGTCGCTTCTGGCTTCTCCCACACCTCTTCCTATAATCGAGGATCTTCCCATCTTCTCATACACTCCTGAAAACATGATCGGGACCTCAAATCTTGCTCTTTCTTCTTCAACCATTTATCTTTGACCTCGTACACGGTGTCTTTATACCGACTGGAAGCATGTTTGTAGAACACCCTTTTGGTAGCCTCCTTAATTTATGTCCACCTATAAACTTTACGCAATTATAATTTAAACATATTTCATCGATGAACAAAAGAATAAATAAAGATGTAAAAATGTTAAGTAGTAATATATACCTTAAATTCTCTCAAAATCATCAAGCTGGTCTCTGTCTGTCGGTGACTTCAATTATGTCCGTGAGTTTAAAGGACTTCCACGAAAGTATCCTGGAACCTAGAAATTGAACGGTAGCTCTAACCGATCTGTAACCCAAAATTTCATATGTAAGAAATAAATTGAAATGGATAAATCATTAGTTAAGTTTGATATCTTACGGATTATCAATTAATCGGATCAAGCGAAGCGATAAAGGAGAGTCTAAATGCAGTAGGAATTGCTGCGAGAAGACTCTCCGACATCTCCATCCCCCTCTCCCTCCTCCCTCCCACGTCTCTTGATCATTCATCACAATCTGGAGACCATGATGGATCGATGCTTTGATCTTCGCTGCTGCAGTATATTCACAACCTCCTCTCTGTCTGCACAGCAGGGTCTCATCACCTGACCCTACGGGACCAGGCATACGAGGCCTTAGCGCCTCTAGGCCCCAGTATTACGACTTATGGCGATGCTGCCTCTACCTGGAATCCATGTGCCATATATTAAAAATAATAAACGACACATTATTGGTTAAGTAAGCATCAAGTAAAATACATAAGGCAATGAAAATAAACAAACATGATCAACGATTGAAATAACTAAAACTCACTAACTACTCATTCTCATCACTTAATCATCTAAATGCAGTTCGTCTTCTTGAGGATGTAGTAACATCATTTTCAAACTCCTCTTCATCACTCGTTTCTTCCTCACTTGATCAATTAAATGTTCATCAACATACCATCCCCACTTGTATCCATCTCGGAAGATGCAACTAAGGCGTCTTAGGTACACCCGCGGCCGATTATAACATCCCATTCTCATCATTTTGAAATCTTTGGTTCTATGACATCGATTACTTAGTGATGCGGGGATGTCAATTTGAGCCTAGCTTTGATCTTGCACCACGGCTGCCAATCCTTTCTAGGGCCAAGTCCATTGAGGATATTCACAATAATAGGCTTTTATGATGCTTATCTTTGCTAAAACCGAAAGGATTCATGTACTTGTTGAATCGTTTTTATCATGCACATCGACAAGTTTATATCGAGGATGGACAACTATGCCGACATGTGGTGTTGGGTGAACCATTCACATTTGAATAACAGTTCTTTGCTTGGGAGGGGCTTGGAATTCTAACTCGATCCTTAGAGCCGGTGTCCGTAATAGTCATGTCGGTTTCATTGTATCACGGATCCTTTAATGCATACCCCGTGTTATGCATTGCCGGTAACTCCCATACGATTCGATTAGCAAGAATTTAAAACCATTCACGATGGGTTATAAGTTCTAACCTCTCTTGAGGGGACCTCGTGCTATAGTTAGAAGATAATGATTAAAATTTTATTTGCGATTATGAACATAATCGAATCCAGTGTATTATTGAGATTACAATTATAAATTTGTATGAGAACATTACAATTGTTTTGTGATTTTCATATTTAGTAAACATACGTATTTTAAACCCAGTGGAAATTCTTGCTCGTGGCGACATTGGCCGACTCCCCGTCATTAAAGGTTGCAGGCTGACTACGTTCTGTGCGAAGACACTAAAAATAAAGTAGAAATTAGAAAATGAATCCACATTGAGAGAAATAGTAAATTAACATGCTAAATAGATCTCATTTGACTTTTAGCAACTACTTGCTCTATGAATGGTTTAAGACCTCTGGACAATTCATTAGGACATATAGATAAGTACCCAGTATGAAGCTAAGCCCCTTTTTGCTAGATCTATTTCCCTTAAGTACTTGGGTGCTTTGCAGGGAGGCAGAAATTTCAAACATATCATCATCCACAATGTTATCAAGATAAACCTCATTAAAACTTTTCGCCAAAAGTGGAAGAGTTGGATCTCCTTCTTTGAAATAGAATGATCGAATTTGGCGACCTCATCCATAATATACCCAATTGATATAGAACCACTCTCTACTTAGGCCTTATTCATGATTTTATGCTGTTTTCCTCAAGTATCTACAAGAAGATTATTGAATATTACAAGTCATGTATGTGTGTATATATATATATATATATAGGAAAGAATTGATGGAGTGAATTAATATTACCTTTACGGAGGATACATCCAGCGATAATGGATTTGGACCCGGTGATCCTAAGCCGTAAGCCCGAGTGCCTTTGGAAGATGTTCCATTGAGTCAAAAAAACTTGGAGGGAAGATCTTCTCAAGATTGCATGAATAACGAAATTTGTTCATCCAGATTCCTCAACTCCTCCATCGATCAAAGAAGAAAAATCGATTGCTTGAAGAATAAAGAAATCTCGATTCTCCGGCTCCATAATATTCTATTTATGGCGAAATTCTCGAAAATATTAGTAACAACGCGCTGGGCCGGCAATCATGACTCTTATTGCCAAACATCTTAAGTTTATTCGCATCCACGCATCACCCGATTAGAGCATAACCATAAATCTGGGTTTTTACCCCTCCAACATCGCTTCTTCTATGATTTATTCAGAACAAATGGCACATCAAGGTATTTACTGGTGACAAGATTTTGTGAAAATTGAGGACAACGACAATATTTATTCAACTCATCTCTTGACTTGTACGTGTCCTTAGTTTTCCTTGGAATGTTAAATAACGCCAGTGAAAATATTATCCAAACACATTCTTCTCTATGTATGCATAACATCAATTGTACACAGGCAGGTATACCTTGATGGGTGGAAATCCGGAAAATACTTCTCTTATTCCACCACAAGTCTGGAATATAAAGTGCATTCACAACCTACGGCATCAACATCATCCACCTTCCCTCAACCCTCTTATTATTCAAATCCTGCCAGAATTTCATTCCCCGGATCTAACTTGGGAATTGTTTAAGTAACCTTTCTATTCTTAATGAAGTCTTTGGTGTGTCGTCACAAGGATGATTCATGGGCCAAAAACTTAGATGGTTGTCGAACCACAGCGTTTCCACGCTCTTAATTAATATAAAGCATCGAGTCTTCCATACAATGCGGACATGATATGCAGTAGTACACAGGACACATCATATGGGAATCTTTATTTGAAGTCATTGCATGGTCCACGTAGGGCGGCCACATCCCCGAAAATTTTCTTGCAGTTTGGAAATATCATAAGTTTGAACCCAGCGCACAGGACTTTCAACTCTCCGCTATCAATGGCTGCAAGGAAACATCTATCTTCCCCTTTGGATTCGTAGGCCCGGCATAACCACGATCAAAAACATAAATTCCCCTCCTTCCCATACATAAATGCAGAGCAAGTTATCTGAGTCATCCTGACGAGAATATTCCATGGCAGCACATCCCGGTGCGAGATTGACCTTGGGTTTGAAAACCATCAGCAAACCACGACCTAGCCTAACATTTGAACTGGAAATGAAAAATCAGAAACACCCATCAAAATGTTTCCAAGCGAGGAACTGTCGAGAAGGGTGACACATCTTCTGAATCCCTCCATATGATGCTGCGAATTCCCACCTCATTTCATTAGGTACATTGCGGTTGATGCGTAAATCCTACGCAACCCTGGAGTGTGTGGAAAATAGTACATCTTCTTGTCACGGCACCTTCAACCGTATATACAATCTATTTCAGGAACCCCTAACCTTTTTGCTTGTCTGCAAGAGCATGCCCACATTTTTACAGCCCCATTAGATCCTTTGTCATCACCCGATTATATCATCACGGTTGTTCCTGACAATGGAATGTGTGCAGGTAATTCGACCCTCTAACTAACTTCTTGATGTAAATCCAATGGCATGAGATTATCTTGTGGCAACGATTCTTGAATGAAATTAGACTATCATCAAACCATGCACTGAACACATTATCTGCACTTTATTTCTAACATCCTCACGAACGCGGATAGTTTAGTATGCTTAAATTTCCCTCATGTCTGAGGTTGTCTCCATTTCGAATCATGTCATAGAAATTCCTTGCCTCGGCATTGGGTTCCTCATCCGGGTTGGATTCAGGACCCGCGGCATCACAAACCATTCTATGGTATGTAGTGTGATTCATATTATCCGAAACCATCTGATCAGTTTCACTTACTGACACCCGTACTAAACTTGAACACCTCTGGTGGACTTGCTTCTCACCATGGTATATCCAAACATAGTAATCCGGCACAAAACCATTTCTATACAAATGCACCTTCACAGTCTCAGCATTCAAAAACTACTTATTCGACATTTAACTAAAGTAGAAAGGACACCTTACCAAGCATACCACCATTCCACACACTTTCGGATATCTCAGGCGAAACGCCATGAATTCATCAACTGCCCAGTTGTTAGAGAACATTTTATTCACTATTACGACTCATTACATTAATTTCACGTCGTCTTCCATAACTAGTCACCAAAAAAATCAATTTAGTAAGCAAGCGCGGTGTCCTCAATTATTTTATGTTCATTAACCATTTGTGGTTAGATGAGATTATTTTTACAGCGTGTGATATCTGACCATACTACACATCCACCTCCTCCACCCGTCAGTAGTTCTTTTCTCTTCCGGTAGGTTTGGTCTAGTCCATTTTACAAAAGTTACGTTAAAGATCACGATTGCATGTTCATTATGTATGCATTTCGATGACCCTCAGGCGTGATTCTCAGTACACTAAATAAGATATATAAATAATAATGCATAATCTGCAGTTATGAAATGCATTACTATTTATATATCCTAATGTACCGGAGAACAAGCGGAAGCGAGGCACCAAAGGCTGGCACATAATATATACAATTAATTAAATCATGATCATTTAATTAACGTCCTTTCGTAAAGCATCCCCTTTAGGACAATCCGATTAATATTGAGCTTCTTTGTAATACACTTCAGCGGATGTATTCTCACATTAACTATGAATCAAAGCGACAACTTCAATGTCGTTTATGATGATGCATTTTCAAATCGTTGCTAGAGAATGCCTTCGATTTAGTCAAATATAATTAAAAATTTTAGTTTATATATGTTAAGCGATTTCTTCAATTTAATCCTATCCGTATTTCTTATATCCATATCATTCGCCAAATTCATACTATATCATGTCAACTCATATATTCCTATAAATTTCATTTCAAGTGATTAGTACACTTGGTACTCTAATCTAAAATTTCAGAAATATACTTGATTTGCCCAATGCTAAGCTAAATAGCGCCATGGTCAGATTCTAAACTCAATGGGCTTTCCATAGAGTTCAAGAACACCTATAACGAGTTCCTAACGAAGGAGTGTATGCAAGTTGCAATCCACGAAAATGACAACTTAGCAGCAGCAGCAGTAGCAGCAGCAACCACTGTTTTTCGTCATTTTCAGATCTAATATAAGTTCAACTCTGATCAAGCTATATATGGTGGATTCTAGACTCTAAATAGCTTTCCATAGAGTCTAAGAACACCCAAATCAAATTCTAATGAAGGGAGTTATGCATGTTTCAAATCATAAGAAAATCAGCACACTGCAGTAGTACGGCAGCAGTGCAACTGATTTTCTTCATTTTCAGATAGTATATAGACTCAATTTTTTATCAAGATATATGGGTGGATTCTAGACTCAAAGGGCTTTCCATAGGAGTCTAAGAACACCCAAATCAAGATTCTAATAAAGGAGTTATGCATGTTTCAAATCATGAAGAAAATCAGCACACTGCAATTACAGCAGCAGGGCCACTGATTTTCTTCATTTTCGAATAGGATTATGACCTCAATTTTTATCAAGCTATATATGGTGAATTCTAGACTCAAAGATTTCCAGAGTCTAAGAACGCCTCAAATCAAGTTCTAATGAAGGAGTTATGCATGTTTCAAATCACTTGAAGAAAATCAGCACACTGCAGTAATTGCAGCAGCAGGAAAACCACTGGGGCTTATTTTGTCGAACACTTGCCTATGAGCAAGCAGAAAAATGCAAATTAGGTTTAAACCTGAAGATCAGAACAAAATCGTTCTGTGAACTTTGGAAATAAATACTGAAATTAGAATCAACATGCTTAATTCGTGACCTTACCACAAAAATCAAACAAAACTTATACTTTCAAATCCTAAAAGACACAAAAATCGTTCTTTTCAAGCTAATTAAGCAGAGCAGATTAGGTTTTAAAAAGATTCCCGGAATCCAAAACACAAAACAAGGAAGATTATTCTTTTTATTTTTAGTGCAGAACCAGGCCTACATCAGCAGTGATGACTAAAAACAGAAAATGGTCAAAATCGCCGATCAAAGCGGATACGAGAACAAATCCACACAAATAATAGGAATCGTGACCTTTATTATCCTTATCAACATGAAACTTACAAAATATCCAACTTTTTGCAAAAATCAAGTCGGAATAAAAGATGGATAGAAGAATTAAAATCAAATTACCTTTTATGAAGATTTAATCCTCGAAAAGCAACAACAGTGAATTAGAAATGCAGTGCCTTTTTAAGGAATTTCCGTAAGGTGTTCTTTGAGTATCTTGGATGCTTTTGAATATAATTTACACCAATATAAATATAAATGAAATTATAAGCCATTTCTGAGCCAAAAATTGGTAGTAATTACTGATTAAAAAATTTTGAGTCGCCTATTTACCTACCATTTTTCATAGTAAAATTTATTTTAGGTCGATTAATTGGTAGGTAATTAATTCGATAATTTTTAAAGCTAATTCAGCCTAATTCTGAGACAATTTACGACAAAATTATTTTGTCGAGTAAATATAGTCGATCTTTGGTGGAAATTTAATTCGGAAATTTTCTTTTCCAATAAAACCTTTTGAATCTCAATGGTCATGATTTGGTCAGTAATTACCGACCAATTTTTTAGGTCGGTAATTTGGTCGGTAATCTGGTTATTTTTAGTAGTGGATCATTTGTGTTCTCCTCTTCTGGGGAGTAACATCCTTTGAACCAATAGGTCTCCCATGCTTCAAGCGTATTTCATGTACCTCTTCAAGGGTACCAATGTGCCTTCATTCTGGTTTTTATTTTTACTATTATTTTTCTTGTTGTTTCTGAATCCATCGTAGCCTTAAAAGGTAAATATTCATTGTAATTTTCTACTATATCAGGAATTATTATATTTATAACTTCTATATATTTTTCTGGACTAGCTTTTTTAGATAATGGTAAACAAATTTCTAAACATTCCATAACCATTTTATATATAGTATTTTTATTCTTTTCCACATTTTCTTATTGGTAAAATCTTTACATAAATATTGCCCTTTTTCTAACTATTGTCTATTGTTTTTGTACAAACATTTTTCATTATCATTTACTCATTTTAATTGTATCTTTAATATTTTTCTATATTTGAATTTCCATCTTATTGATTATAATAAAATATTTCACTAAGATCTTCTTCTTGATTATAAGCTTCTTGAATATATTATTATCAATATTATTATTTACCAAATTTAAATCTAAAGTTATAACCATCAAGTATATTTTTGTTCTTAAATTTTCTATCTTAGCCTTTATTAATATTTCTTCTTTCATTTTCTTGAGGAGATTTAGTTACCTTATAATTGTCATTGATTCTTTATAAAAGATATTTGAGGTTTAGAGATATATAATGTCTTTAATATTTAATCATTTGTTAAAATTCTAATTTATAATAAGTTAAGTAGTCTTTAATCAGTATGATCTTAGATGTATTTCATCATCTTCATTAAATACACATTCCTCTCAAGGGATGAGGTGGCTTTGGTAACGTTGTTATAGATCTTACATGTAGTTCTATTACTTTGTAGAGATGCGAAGTATGTTTATTTGAAATATTCTATCTTCAGTTAAATGTAGTAAAGTTTATTCAGATTAAGTAAAGCGATCATGATGAGTATAAAGAGTTTATTTAGTTCACATTGATGAAGACGACATCAGACGACAAGTGTTTGAAATGATGTGATGATCTTTCATGGTGTTCAGATATCTGTTATTTGAGAAAGTGTAGCGTGCCATTCAGGCAAGATGAATTATAAGGGCATGGGAGGACAGCAGCCCTCATTTTGGTCTCTCTCAAACTGAGGAATTGTGGTTCAGTTGAAGGAAGAAGAGGAAGAAAGGAAGAAGAAGAAGGAAGAGAAAGAAATAAGGTATGTTTTTTGCATTGACAGGAATTACATATGTTTAGTTCAGGGTTTTGGTATAAGTTATTGGATTGGGACCTTCTCATAGTTTCATGTGGATTTCTTGCAGTTCTTCCGATCAATTCTAAAAATAAAGAGACTTGATATTGTTATTTATCTATGGATTCTGATGGGACAGACTTGAGATGATAAGAGAAATATTTAAACTTCTAACAGAACTCATTTCTTTACTCTCTTGTTGTATATGGGTAGGTTATAGTCATATCAAAATGAACTGATTTAAATGGTAGAGGCAACTATACAACTGCGAAGAAATTAAAAAGGAAGCCTAATGGAAGGGATGGAAGGTGTTCTGGATGATGGACGGAAGGAATTTGCCTCGTGCGGCGCTCGGCTTGGTTATGCTCTATTTTGGGGTATTGTTGTAGTGTTTGGCGGGGATGGAGTTTCCGCTCAACAAATTAGTGATTCATTGTGGATAAAAATATTTGGCTGCTGTAGAGGAATAAGTTGTCTGAAGGAGGAGTGCAAACAAATTACTAAACCGAGTGCTGAGAAATTTTTCAAAGTGGACTATGTCGATTGTACACGTTTGTGAATTTCTGGGGTAATCTGGATAGTAAATATAGCCAGCGGGTTTGTGATCCAGAACAGGTTAATTGGAGAAACCTTAGGACAACGTAACTTAAATGATGAAACATTCAGTGTGGATTGGGGAGACTAAGTCAGGATAAATGGTGGTTGAGTTCAGTGAGCTAACAATTTGGCATCAAAAAAAAATTGTTGTAACGTGTTATGTGGTTGAGGGCCTTAGAGAAGAATTTTAAATTGAAAAATTTAAAAGAGGATAAATGGATATCTATAAGGACTGATCTTGGGTTTCATAATTTTTGAAGATTGTTTGATTATTTTATGGGTAATAAAGTCAGACGGAAGGAAGGACATTCTTATGCAGTTTGCCAAAAATAAAGGTGGTTTTTGTTAAGAACTTTTTAGTGCTCAAGGAATGAAATTGTTCATTTGGACATAAGATGTTGAATATTATTAATGAATACCATAAAGTGACTTTAACGTGTGAGATAACGTTAAGGACATTTTCTTCTACCAATATATAAAGGATTGAATGTTTTCGCATGTGGTTTGGGTTGTGAGACTTTAAAAGCATAAAGAAGCCAGGAAGAGGAGTTGTAGTATCGTGATGTCTTTCAGGGTTTTGGAAGCTGTTAAGGGTGGGTTACGTTGAAGCCATGTTACTAATTCTGGATAAGGCTATGAGGGCAGGAGAAGAAGGGGAGGGGGACTTTGGTGTAAACCATATTTTAAAGTAAGCAATGAGTTTTAACAAGAAAGAAAATACGGTTTGGGTTCAAATACATATGAAAACAACAATAAAATATGGTTTGATGTATTTCAAGCCCATACTTTTAAAAGCAAGCAAACAATGGTTTTTGAGTTAGTAAAACCATCTTTCAAAAACAGCAGCTCAACTGACTCAGCGTATGCTGCTGAAGTAACGAGCTCGCAATCCACAGTTTTAAGCAACAAACCGGTCGGAGAATTATTTACGCTAGCTGAGAAAGCGCGATAGATGATACAGACATCATTCTGTGCATTTTAGATTTGCACAGGTTGGAAAAGCTGGTTTTTATCTTTGTCGTGGCATTTAAAAAGAGGCGAAGTAGTAACGTCTTGGGTATATAGGGTGCCAGCGCTAACTTAGATTATGGTGATGTGGTGCTTCACCATGATTTGCCGGAAAAAGGGAATTGAGCAAGGCTCTTCCACCTAGGTGATGCGGACCGGTCACTTCATGTGGCGGCACCCGAAACTCTCGTTTCTGAGTGTGACCAAGTGAAAGACGCTCCGGTGGTTTGATCTTGATTCTCAAATGTTTCACACGGTTTGGAATCGCCATGATGATGACGACACCGGCGCAGTTGAAGTACCCGAGGACTCGGGTGTTTGTTGAGTTTATAACTGCAAACAGGAGTGGTTGAAGCCGGGCTCCACATTTATGAAAAGTTTTTATAAAATTTTAAAGCGTGGCCGATTGAGCCAGGAGCTCAGTGTTTATAAAGGAAGTTTATAAACTTTTTAAATGACGGTTGAAGCATGAGCTCACGGTATTTATGAAAAGTTTTATAAACTTTAAGCAAGGTAAAACAAGCTTAGCAAAGGTGCATGACGAAAAAAAGTTTCTCATTTTAGCAAACAAGTATGAAAAGTTTTGCAGAAGCTTTTAAAGCCAAACAACGGCAAGCCTGAAAAGTTTTAGAAAATTTTAGCAAACAAACAGGTTTCTGGAAAATGTGTAAAGAAGGTTTGCAGTTTTGAGATATTTTCGAGAAAAAAGACTAACATTTTATATTGCCCATATTTGACTCCATATGGCTTCGTTTGAAAGCTCATTATTTTCTGTTTTAAACATATTTTCACACGAATACGGTACGCCTGGATCGGAACGCTGTGTTGGGTTCTCACTGACATAACCAGTCTTTGTATTAAATATGCCGCATAAAGAAACACTGGTGTTCTGCAGTTTTAAACTAACTATACTTATGCAGATTGTAATATAAATGCCAGACTTTGAGAGCTCCTTTAAGTGATGATTCTTTGCCATAACTTTAAGAAAAACCATAACTATCTCTATCTGATTTGGATATATTACATTGTCTTATTTGTTATCTTTATCAGGAGGATTTTATGCATGAATCACCAGGTTTGCGGAGAAAAGAAGGAAAGAACACTATACGGGTTTTCAACAAGCAACAATGACTTAAGCTTCACGAGATTCTCTAGTCATTGGAATGTGGTGGGGGGTTTTACAGTGGGGTGGCACGACACACCGCGCCATGCGTGACTGCTGAGGACAATATCATCGGCTTCATGACATGTATGTATGAGATTCATGTATCGCGCACCGCCTTCTGCTGCAATGGCGCGCGACGGCACCACTATCGCGACAGAACTATTGATTGTCAACGCCTCACGCAACCGCTGAATATTCTCTTATAAGGAGGACTAGGCTCCATGTCGTTCAGGAATACGTGTCAGGCCAAACTATTGAGCATGGAAGAAGGTATTGCCACTGTGTTGACATAAGACCTTGACGGTGATGACTATGTCATATCGTGAAGAAGGATCTGTTCTTTTGACCTTTTGTGATGGCTTCAATCTGGGTGCGGAACTGAATCTATCTGGCACATTATGCGATAGAGAAGCAAACTATCAGCGACATGGAAGGTGCTCTGGATACAACAGGCTGCCTCTGACCTAAGAACCATATGGGTGACACAGAACCCCTATCGCGACACAAGACCGAAACTACCGTGTTTGTGACCCGAGAATTTCTATCGCGACCTAAAAATCACCCAAACCTGCAATAGCCCTTCTAGCCCATCCTGCACCTCCAGTTCTTTCCCAAAACACTATAAAATTAACACATGACCTCTACACAATAAAGGCAACATAAAAATCTAGGAAAAACCTGTTAAAAGCCCATCGAAACAATTTAAGTAATGAGTTTTGTGCTCCTTCCTTGCACACATAACCGGCGGATCGTACGTCGGATTTTATAGGATAAAGGTATAATCCAGTGGGAGGATCTTCTTTCTTCTGCGAGGTCTCGGACGAGGTTCCGATCTGGTGGACCTCCGCGAAACATGTAATGGAGTTGTTTTTCCTGACGGGAGGTGAAAAGGGGCGATACCCCCGATAGAATAAATTGTCTACAAGGTTACTCATTTTGGAGTTCAATAGTGCGTGCCATAATTTAACATTTGTCGGCGCGTTGACTTAAAACATAGCATTTCCTACGCAGATAACTCTCATGTCATGCCAATGTCCGGCGTATCTTGGACTCCTCGCACATGTGTCGTAGCATGAAAGAACCTTCATTTCCAAACAAAAAGATTTTTGTTTTTATATTTCAACTCATGGGCGGTCTCAGAAAAACATGTACACAATTGCAGAAAGGAATGTGTCTTTGTGGAAGTAACAGACTTTACGGGGATTTCTTTGTGCGGGCGTTCATACACCTTCCAACACTGACTTTCGCATTTGAATCATCAAATCTGGGAGCCAGGAATCTTGACCTTTCACACTGGAGGGGGTTGACCATCACCGCACCCCATTACTACCAAACATTGTATTTAAAACCGTGAACTCTGGGGACATGGTCCTTTTTAAGTCCTGTTTAAACACCCAACTCAAGGTGTTCTTTCATACCATCACTTTCCTTTACGGGTTTCCGCAGCGATGTCCGTGTATTATCCTGAGTTAGCCATGTTCTTTTCATGTTACATCGCTCAGTGACTTTTCCCATGCAACCTTTTACTTTTAGTTACCATACTGAATAATCACCTCCATCTACAACATATAATTTGCATCATAATCTGACCCATGTAATACATCGGTTAACTGACTTATAATAATCCACAAGATTTTCACACACTTGCAGTGTCTGTTTGATCAAAACAACACATGGCGGATCTTCATGTTGGAGGACCAAAATAGTACAAAAGCTTGATTGACCGTCATCATGTCGACTCTGACGCTGCAATCACCATATATCAAGCTGTTATTACTGAAGCCAGTACAATGCGCTTTAGAGCGCAGTGCGAGGACAAAAAAGACCTGGGAACTGGTCAGTAATTCACCAACCGGTTTGATCTGTGTTCTTGAACGACCCCATTGTTAGGGCTACACCTCCTGACCATCGAATGGCCCTTAGATAGAACAACACGAGTATGGGGAAATCTCTACCTCTTGGAAGCCGATCGGCTTCGCTTCTTGACCGTCGAACTCTCACTATAACACCCCAAAAATACCCTAGAATTTTTATAATAAAAAGAGTATTATATATTTAGTTATAAGTGAACCAGCTTGCAGTTTTGGAAGCAATCAGAATCTGTGAAAAGCGAATGAATATGTGAGCATATGATTAGAATATTGTAATGGTTTGGAAAGTGAAGGTGAGGCGGGGACACGAAATAAACCAACGAAGTGAAAAATGGAAAATTTGGAGGGAAATTTTGTAAGGTGAGGAGGCCTAAAGAGGGATGATGAAGGCTTAAATGCGATGTGGAAATAAATGATAGTGAATAACGACCAGAAACTAATAAACCACAAAATGGCATCATCTGGTTGTCAAGGAAGCTGCGTAGGCTTCGCGCCTGATAATCTTCGAGAAGGATCGCAGCTGAAACTTGTTGCTTTTGTTCTTAAAAATTCTCCGTAGAGATCCCGAGGACGTCGGAAAGACTTTCAAGATTTTAAACTCTGGGTTGACGATCTTACTCGATGAAGTGATGAAAAAAACCGAAGACTGATGAGACCGAAGTTCGTGACCGCTGACGCTCTGTTCGACCGATGTTGGTTGAACCTTCTTAGTGTGGTGCATGGACTTAGGTATTATTGGATCAACGTATCAGGTGAGCCCATGTTTTTGTTTGGATTTTGAGGGGATTTTGGATGGCAAAGGCTTGGGGCGAGAATCGATCCCTGCGTGGCATAGTGAGGACCGTGGGCGTGGGCCTGCAGCCAAGGTGTAGTGTGATACCTCGCCCTTTAACGAGACAAGGGTTCCAAATGGCACCTCGATGGCGCGGCCGTGGTTGGCGGCGGCTCTGTTCAAGGCCTGGCGGCTGGTGTTTCCCGGCTCCTCATATTCGGCACTGGGACCAAGCAGAGACCCTGCTTCCGGTTATTAATAATGGGTTGAAAATAAGGATACAACTATAATGAAAAACATCGTACCTCATGCCTCGGTGATATTTGTTTGGAAGTACAATTAGTTGTTCAACTACTAAGAGTGATTGTATTTGACTAAGGTGCGGGTGAACAAGCACGACCTAGGGTTGGTATCAAAGAACGAGGGATCGATAAATTGGTCAAAATATCTATATGTGTGCGTGTATTTGAACTATAAGTGAAATTTGCGAATGTGAGAGTAAATTAATTTGAAAATGTGATGATGAATGACAACATGACGGGATTCGGCAAGCGGATTTGTCATGAAGATGGCCATGATTTGTTTCAATGTGGAGTCGCATTGCGCAACAGCCGACAACAAGAGGATTTTACCACTAACGTCCGTCGTGAATATTAATTTCTATAGTCTAATGTGAATTGTAATAATTGAATGGCAAATCACGTACTCCGAATCGATAACTCAGGGGCGAAGTTGCCAACTGAATCGCCGTAGATATTGACTCTGGGCATTATCTCTCTTAAATCCATCTGAGGCGCGGCGTGGGGACAGGGATCGCGTTGCCGCTGATGGGCATGACGTTCGAGGCGGCGTTCCGTATTAAACGTGGGTGAAATATTTTTGGGTATTACCTTTGCGTGAAGGAAGGGCGTTGAAAGCGCGCGAAGAGGAAGTGACGTCGAGAAATGTGATAGAAGTGATGGCGTTGCGGGTTGGCGAACCAGTCGAGGGATGGGGTCATTCGGAAAGTTCGCACGGAAGTATCTTTCCCATCTCTGTCATCCTCACCATTTTCGACATGACATTGTTTTGGCAAACAAAAGGAGTTCAACTCGAGAAATTATTTTTATACCTATATATGAATACAATGTTGGATATTATGTTATAAACGACATAAATAACCTTTGGTTAAATGCATATTTTATAAAAAGACACGTAATTTATGGGTTACCCGGGACTTGAGTGAAATCGTTTCCGTGGAATTTGAAAATTAAAAAATGTTTATATTATTGTCTGTTGATAAAGGCTTCGGCCGGGTGTCCCGGGTTTTGATTGAGGATAAGCGCCAACGGGGTTGGGTTGGAATTTCGAGGGTGCGCTACATGAGTGTTATCAAACAATCCCGAATCGGGGTTTGACGCGATGTTGGTCGGAGCAGAATTCTTGCTAGCTGAATCTTTGGAAACCATTAGCGGACATCGCTCCCTTTTCACTTTCCTTTTCTTATCGCTTTCTTCTATCTTTCTCTTTTTTGCTCTTTTCTCCGCGTTCACTCTGAACTCACTTTGATCTGGGTCTTGGGACACATTTCTTTGGTCGTTATTGTTTTGCGGCGACAGTCATCATGCCATGTGTCCATGCCGCTTCCGTCCCATGGGTGGGTGTGACCATTTTACTATGATATATGACTTCCACTGTATCTGTATCAGCCACCTATTTCAGAGTATCTGCCTTAACACTCAACCTCCTTCTGTAAATGCTACATTCTTTTAATTCATCATTGATTTTCGTTTATTCGGGATAATGTGTTTGTCGTTCGGGCGAGTGACCTGTTCCACACGGATAAAGTCATGTGCGATATTAGTTAAGTATAAGCCATCGGGATCTTATTGATCTTGAAATTTAACGCCGTTCAGTGGTTCTTAATAGTTGCTTGCTTACCGCTGTGAAGTTGGGTTCTTTCATTCAAGAGACGTGTTGATTGGTCGTTGTTTTAGTCTTATCGTCTTCGTTATTCTTCGGATCTTTCTTCTTCCAGGATTGCGTTCTGACGTTCTTATCTTCTATTCCGTGTTTGTTTGGTTCTTCAAAAACGTGTTTTCGAGTTTTCAATCTTCTGTGCCCCTATTTTTGTGAAAAATTAAAGTTGATGTTTGTATCATCATGTGATCTTATCACCCCGTTATTCAGTACTGTTGCGCCATAACTAAATTAATCCAGATTCATATTGAGTTTCCACTATAATAATTTTCCTTACATTAGCTGCTTTTATTTTAAGTAATCTTGTATCTATGAGTTTCAAGTTCGCATGATTATCATAATAATGCCTGTGTTCTTTGTATTTCTTTACAATTGCAAATTATACATGATATTGATTCGTTTTCTGTCAAATTTATAGTTTGAACTTTATTATTTGAGCAAATTATTCTATCTTCATTCACCCCAGTCGAGTCTATCCGATAAACATGTTATGAAGCAAATAAGTCAGTTCTAAAAAGGTAAAATGGTGTTGGTAAGTCAGATACCTGGATCTTGGATGATGAATGGACTTCAGCGTTCAGAATAATCACCAAATGAATCCTTTACCATGATTTGGCGATGAATTTGGTGGAATTAAGGCTGGTGAAGTTCTGGGTTGAGGCTGAATATGGTTGCGTAAACAAGGGTTTGGAAACATAGATGTTAAACCAAAAGTCTTTACCTACCATGTATCTCCATCATGATATCTATTTGTATACAAATAAGTGAAGAGGATAAGTCGATATTACGAAATTCTTTCAAATCAGTAAATCTAAATAAAGACATAATTGATTACAATGTTAATGAGGATGAACAAATGCAATAGTGATTCATCCTTCCTTCACACGAGCCAGCGTGAATAAGATCCGATGCGGGTCTGAGTTTTCGTTTTCGGGGAGAGCTCCTTGTAATATAAGATTTTCAATCATTGAGCCATTCGGTTCACTCGGCCGGTGAAGAAGCAGTAGAATCCTGAATTGACGAGGGCTGCGTGTGGCTGGTAATTGTGAGTCAAAACGGACTCCCATTGAGGAAGGTGGGATATTTTCTACATATTATTCTTTATTTTCTAGAGTCCGTAATGGATTGGGATATTCAGGAAACTTGGTTCAAGTAGTGTTACTTTCGCGTCACCAACGCATTTGACAGAGTGGAAGAATCCATGTGTGGCGATAACGGTGTATAACAGGGTTACTCACTATTCATGAATAGTGATGTGATTTTTGGATTATGATTTATGATGTTTGGTGATTCGATGAATTTAGCGTGACGACCAATATAACCCGTAGCGAAGCTGAATTTGCAGTGTTAATGGTAATTACAACATGGTTTATGTGGATCTAATTATGTTAGTATATGCATATTTTATATATTAACGCATACAAGTTTGTTGGGATTGGCATCACCCTTATCCATATCATGAAGACTTCAAATATATTAAAGGTGAGTGCATGACAGCAAATTAAATAACAAAAATATTTGGCCAGAAAATTGAGAAAGGAATTTGCAGATTGCCTGAGAGGGGTCGTCTGCCAGTCCCCGCGGTTGGGGACCATGGTGTTTTGGTATTATCGATAAATTCGCCTGGGAGAGCGATGATCATTTTACGGCTCAGTGTAGCCTGAAGAACTCCGCTGCTGTTTGATATTGCGGATATTTTACTGCATTAGACTTAGGCATATGTGAGGGTGTCAGGTGAGACTGGGGACATCGGGATGAGTCATGTAAGGCAGGATGGGTGGTTCATGTGTTAGCTGGATGTGTTGTTGCCTGCGTGTGCATAGGTGGGGAGTAATCCATGTAGGAGGTGCACTCACTGCTGGTGCCTTTCTGGCATCGGATCTCTTGGTCTCGGGGTGTCGAGGAGGACGGCGCTGCGAGGGCGCATTAGAAAACCGGGTTGTGGCTTGTGGGGGCTTTGCCATGACATGTATTAAGAAATTGTACATTTTTTAATATATGTTGAATCAAAATATTTATTAACTCATGAACTAACATATATGGTTGATGATTTTGTGAGTTGATCAGGAGCCCAAGTGGCCATTGGTACCCACTGCGCTGTGAGGACCTTCAATGTGGTCATTGTTGGTGTTGGGACAGGTTTGTGCAGCTTAGGTGAAGCTCCCAGAATTAAAGACTAACAGTTTCCTCAGTGGTGTGGGGTTGCAGAGCAACCACAGTATTCAGCCAGGTTGAACTGGTTGATATTGGGACCCTGGGTTTGGCGTCTATATATTACAACAAAACTTTGGGTGTCTTCTGTTGTTAATCTTCAAACAATACTCTACTGTCAGTGTTTAGTCCCTTAACAAATATCATGGAATTCTTGGATAAGTTATTTTTATGTTATTTTTAAATAGAAATTGATGGGTTAAAACCTTGCAATGTGAACTCAGGGCGTAACCAGCTATGGTTTTGAGGAGTTAAGCGGGGCCCAACTAAGACATCTGGGCTGAGGCCACATGTGGCTAGGCTGCCAGAGAGGCTGGGGCGGAGACCAGTTCCACAGTGCGAGAGGCGGATGGCGTAAGCATCCAGGAAGAACCCGTGATTGAAGGGTTGACTTTAATTGATCTCTGCAGTGAAGTGAATGTTTGTGATGAGTCCAGCTCTCCACACGAGTGCATGGGCTCGAAACACCGGCCAAGCTAGAGATTGAGGAGGGATAAGAAGCAGACCTATCGAAGGAGAACATGTGACCACACCATGCATATAAATGCAAGAAAATGGGCGGGATCAGAATTACCGTGCGGAGGAAGGCGGACAGTAAAACGATCGAAAAGGCTTCATTAAAGAAGTACCACGACTTCCCTGAACAAATCTGTCATTCAGCCAGAATGGTATCAATCATCCAACTGAAAGTTCATCATTGTCATATTAATGGACAAGCAATGGGAAGAAAATATCTCTACCAGTAGGAAATATCTGTAATAATGTCTGACCGGAAGGGTTATCATGATCTATCCATTCTCCATCTGTGAGTCTTGTCTGAGTTGAGAAGGATTGTGCTGGGATTCATAGCCTAGTGGAGTTCCAGTCTCAGCTGTTCTGTGAAGCGGCTGATGCGGAGAAACAGCCGTGGGTGATCCCTTTTTGTTTCTTGTTACGCAAGAGCGACATCAGGAGATCTCGTGAATGGAAAATGACGATTCATGACTCGACCAGGTTTAGTTGAGAAAAACATCATTAAAAATAATCATTTATTTTCTAATTTTGTTTTAATTCGTTGTTCTATTTCTTTGAACGGAAGAAATTTGTCATTTCATTATTATCATTATTATAATAATGATTACTTCTTTTATTTAATCTGAGCATTGAACATACCATTAAGTCTGTGGAAACCATAATTTTCAATATATAGGTGGCACCAGCAGTTATTTGTAAGATATCTCAGTTAAGATGGGTTCATATTAAACTAGAGAATATATATCGGAGCCAAGAGTTAACGGTAAAATTAACGTCTCGGAGTTACGTTATATTAACGAATGGGTGTTTTGCTTTCGGGCATTAATCCGTACTCATAGCATACTAGATTCACGGGATAAATACAGTATCAAAGACCGCTCTTTGTATGGGATCCCAAACAAAAAAAGGTGTTTGAGGAAACTTCATACTTTTATTTAAGTAATTATATAACATCTTATTTGACTCTCAGCAGCTTTGGGAACTCCGTTACAAAGTCAGCGGATACCAGGAATTGGATATGGTTTTTAGATGATCCTCCAGGATGATTATCGATTTACTTAAGAGGTTACCTTCTCTTTGTTTTTAGTTCCTTCTTATCTTTTGCTTACTTGTTTAGATTTATCAATCTTATCATTCATGTCTTTATCTCGTCTATATGTTCTCATTTGAGTGAGCATTCTCTTTCTGGGTGACATCATTAAAATGCTTTGTTTTCATACAATCTTTCTTGATCCTCTCTGTAATATTCAGTGCTTTCTCTTTCAGGATTAATGTTTTGTGTATTAAATATATCACAGCATTGGCTTCAGTGTTTTTCAATCTTTTGGACTTACAATTTGACATATGACCCCGATATCATCCTTCATTTTGATGATTTGTCATGCTTTTACCATGTTATTATTATATTTGATGAATATTCATTATTCATATTACTTTATTATTTACATTCTAAGTCCAGCGAAATATCTCTGTCGAGGCCACTTGGAAGATGAGATTCAATTTAACTCGAGGTTATACGTACTTCATTGTCTGACTTTTGTCTTTTTCATAAATTTTTCGACTTCTGTTTCTTTTGATGCATCATTGTGGACGGAATTAATAATTGATCCAACTCTATTATTTTGTCGTTCATCGTCCTATGATTGCTCAGCTTTTCCATCTCAATAACTATCGTCCAATTGTTGGTTGCCTGATGGATGCAGAGCAGTTCTTCTTCCTCCAAATACAGTAAATTTCTTTCTATACCACTTTATACTTTAATAAATCTTTTGGTCTTGTATGACAATTATAGTACCTGACTTTTTGGTTTTTATCAGTTGTTCTATTCTTGTTTCTTCATTGGTGACCTCTATTTCTGGATAAGGAGAGATATGCCTTTAGGTATTCTCTAGTATCTTCATTATATTCTAGGTTGATACTAAAGAACCTAGCATAATAATTTTGTGTTCTTGTGAGTTGGTATAATTGTGTTCTTAGAGTATCATTGAGGATTTCCATACAATCAGAACTCAGAGTGGAATTTAGATATAAATAGAAATCTTGTGACATTTGAACAATAGCGGATCAAATTTTTCTGTTATTAACAGTCTGGGATAAGTGACTCGGTAGGATTTGGCAATAACTAGGTCAAACAGGTTGTACTAAGAATGAATTCTAAAGAAAATCATATACTTTCTCTCAATATTAGATAAGATAAATGATGAAGCATTTACCCAGTAAGTGTTGTTTCTGTTTTTCCTCATGTTTAACAGGTTCTCATGGTTTTCTTCCTTACCGGAAAAAGTTTCTCTTTAAGGGTTGTTGCATTCTCCGCGGGAGTGTTTGTCTTTTGGAGAACATTTATCCCTTCATATAACACCGTCACCAAGAAGTTATGATCTGCAGTATCTCGTATGAAGGATGCCATGTATGTCTCTTCACTAAGATCATATGAAAAAGTATTTGGAGGATCATGTGTAACATTTTTGAAACTGTTAAGGATAACATGTATATAAAGTATTATCTCTTGTAATATGGGAATGCAGAAGGAGGTATCTCTGGATCTTTGGATGATAAACTGAAACTGTTTGTTTGTAATCTTATAAGGTTAATATTCAGAAAAAAGGGTTTTGATCAGTTTCAGTAGAGATAAATGTTTGGGACCGTTATGAAGTTGAACGTTAAATAAAGTCATCAGAGATGAAGTATAACATTCCATTCAAAACGTCGGATGATGTTGACTTCGTTGAGAAAAATCGTTATCTCTAAATCATCTTTCTCTTCGATATGAAGATCAAAGATAAAGGATGAAGCGTACGACAGACCAAAGAAGATTTATTCTTCTTGCCATATTCAAGATCCGAAGCCGGGACGCGGAACGACGAAGAAAGTTTGCGGGGAATTCGATCCGCGGTGTGAATGGTTGAAGTCGGTTTAATCGAGCTCATTCGAGAAATGAAAAATCTTCGCTCTTGCCGGTTGTTCTTTCTTTCTGCCGGGATCGATTTGACGTACGGATTGGCGACGCCGTTATCGATTCACCGCGCGTTCCGGTTGAAATTGTTCTTCTGCGAATTAAATTGACCACGGAACCTCTTCGAACGGTGGGTTTGTTTTGGCTTTGTTTGGGATAGTCGGACGGGATTTTTGAAGCTGGTGGGACGCGCGGGAGGCGATCCCAGATATCTTGAGACGACTTTATTTCCAGAGGCCCGATGTTTCGGGTTTAACCCTTCTTGCATCTTAGAGTACGTTTGATCTTAGTTGACGTGAGAGCTGTTGGAATCTCGCCGATTTTAGAACAGACGGCGCTGCGGGTTCCACGTGTGTCAGCGTTCGCGTGACGCCCTCAACACCGGACGACCACTTTTTCGTCGAACCTTTCCCGGTCGGTGTTCTTGGACTCTGAAAGTCCATGGAAGTCTAGAATATAGCGCACTCCGCCACGTGGAAGTAACAAATTTACAAGGGACCATAGTACCACAGTAAAGTACATTGCTTTCAAGTGCAACGGTTGACGAAGGTTGTGATGGCCGATGTGGTCGGCACCGCGACCGATCTGTAGGATATTAGAAGGCGAAGTGGATTTCGCGGATCGTTCTCGTTGATCATGAAGCGTATGGAAGTGATGTTACCTGGGCTGGCACTTTTGGCGCCTGTTCTCGCTGGCTTTCTGAGTGTTTTGTTTCTTTCGCTGGCGGACACCGGATAACCTTTCTCTTCCGGAAGCCGCGGTTTTGGGTGCGATTAACGCAACGCAATAGCTATTACTCGCAGCCGACAACCAACTCCTGTTTGCATAAGTTGGGCGCGAAATCACTGAGGTCTTAACAGCGTGATCGGAGAGAGTGATGCGATAATATGTGCTGCAGGAAAGTTAAGAACGCGTTGCATTTCATTTGAATAATTTAATACAGTGAAACAAACTTGAGCTCATCACATTAGGGCATGTTAGGGGACGAGTGGCACATACTAAGTATATAGGGTTAGCAGCGCTATTAATATGATGGAGCATTCCACCATATTTACTTGGAAACCATGATGCGATGTCTCTTGAACACTAAAATTAGCCCAACCTGACAAGACTCTGGAAAATTTTCCCCATTGTTTACTGAGTGCGCAAGCAAAAGAAAAGGCCTCCAGTGGTTTATCCATTAAATTTATAAGCATTTTACATAAGCTTAAAATCAACCAGCGATAACAATAATCAGCTAAGTTTTAAAAGCTTTCATAACCAATAAACGAGGTTTGAAAGTGTTTGTAAAGATCGGTTTCTTACAGTTTTTGAGACATTTTCAAACAAGCATTTTTATAAAACATACACTCCTTTGGAAGGCTCTTTTAGCTCATTATTTTCCTTTTGAGGATGACCTCCCAGAGATGAGTCAGGATCACTGGGACATCAAGTTAATCTTGTTCTAGTTATATGTGTTATATTTACTCACTATTGTATATTTGTAAAGAATGTAATTTACCTTTTGTGCGAGAAAATTCTTTGAACTTTGTATAGTTATTGCATATGTATGTACATAATTTTGTTTTATGAAAATGTGATGAAAAATGTATATTGCATATTTTTAGAGAAAGTCTTTGAAGAGCTCGATTGTATAGCATTTGTAAAGAATGTAGTTACCTTTTGTGAGAAAGAATGTACTTTGAACATAGTTATTGCATATGTATGTACATAATTTTGTTTTATGAAAATGTGATGAGTACGGGCTCTTTTGAAGAATGTTGTGGGTTACTGCATATTTTGAAGATGGTGCAGCATTATAGGTTTTAGGGCATGTCCTATATGCAACTGTTATGCTACCGAATTTTATAAAATCACAAGTTTAGAAAAGAGGTTTTTAGCTACGGGTTTTTCGGGGCTTAAGTAACATGGCAAACGAAGGTCTGCGTCGGTTGAATCCTCATTTGGGAGTTTCTATAAATTCTTGCAACTTTGCTCCTTACTAGTAGAAAGATGGGGTCGATGTCAAGTTGGTGTCGAGAAGCGGGTCTTAGGAAACACTGGTTTTATTAATATGGTTTTCTTATACACTATTTGCTATACAACGTAACCATGCATTTCAAATTGTAAGTATCCCATTTTCAGTGTTTCAATCTTTATGGTTGATTGCACCAATCGCTTTCTCCGGTGAAGGCGGTCGAGTGGTTCTAGGAGAGTCATTCGGGAAGAGCTTGAAGTGACACATTCTAAAAAGGAGATGTTTTCCTTTTGTGATTTGGTTTCTATCTAGCCTCATGGTTCGGCCTAGTGGAAGGTCAGGCTAGACCATGCGGAGCCGCTAGAGGAGCTCAGGTTTGGTGTTTCACTGGCGGCAGAATTAACACCGCAGGATTAACTCAGGACAATCAGCTATAAGCGACTCGTTAACGGCTGCGACCTCAGTATACATAAAACTCTGCTAGAGAGGTTCCTAAGGATTTATAGAAACACAAGGTTGGCGCGAAAATATGATGATAGTGGCGATCCGAGAGCCTTTGGTTATGGTTGGAGCGAGTAAACAAGATTTACGAGTTATGGTGCCTAGAATGATCAGAGATTATGATTCCGGGTTTTTACGATGGAAAGCAGAGACTACGCGCGGTGGTGGGATATCTGGACTGAGATATCTTTGATGACATGTCATGGAACCAATTCGAGAAGAGTTTCTTAACAAATTAACTTTCCAGTCACAGGATTCGAAGATTGAGGAGTTCAAGCACCATGTGCTGACTGAAAGAACATGTCGGTATCGGAAATTATGAGAAGAAGTTCGGAGCTAGTTAGATTGGTTCCATATATTCGGGTTGATGAAGTCTAAAGTGCAAACGGTTTACAGTAGGATTCTGACATGGTCGAGTTCATTTATATGTGGTTCTCGGAAGCAGTTTGGGGACTTAGTTGAGCATCTACGAGGTTGAAGAGTACTACATTTATGTATCGGGTAAACATGAAATACTAGAAGGGTTGTACTTTGGGCGCTGCGAGTGGAAACTCTAGTCGGATCAGTGAAAGAAGAACAAGGGTGCCTTGGAGGTTACGAGGGATAGGGGGTCTGAATCGAGGAAGCGTAGTCAAGTTGGTGGGGCCCAATTTGCCGACATTACTGACACCTAGAGCATTCATCACTTGTATGTGTGATATGTGTGGAAGAAGCGACACTGTGGGGAGTGTAAGGAGAGAGAGGAATCTGATGTGCACAAGGTGTTTACGTGGCGGGGAAAGGCCATTTCATTAGAATTGTCTCGATTGATTGGTGCGAGAACTATCAGTAGCTACGCTGACTACCCCGGCCTGAAGGTAAAACGCTCAGGATCTTAAGGAGAGGGACTCCCAGCGGAAGGCGATCTGGCGGTGCGGCGGGTGCTCGTTGTGAAGCGGGGAGGTAGTGGCGGGGATGGATAGGACTTCATGTACTCGAGGCAGTTTATCGCGTGACTGGCCGGGATGCAGATGCGACTCGAAATGTGGTTCGCGGTATTATTTCTATCGTGATCATGATGCGTATGCTGCCCCAGTGGACCCCGAGAGCCACGCATTCATTTGCATCCGAGCCTTTGTGAATCACTTTGGAGGATAGAGAGACCTAGCCATTAGGGGGTCGTATGCGGGTTTCCCTTCAAGAGGAGATTAGATTATTCTCGGTGATGGTCGGAGAGATAGTAGAGTTCGGTGGGGGATGGCTGAAGGGTTCTAATAGTGGATCTTATTTTAGATATGAGGGGATTTTGATGTGGTTCTCGGCATGGATTAGGTTTGTCTCGCCATAGGGCCACGTTGGGATTGTTGACAAAGAAAGGAATAAAGTTGCAGGCCGGGAGGTAGAGGTAAGTTCGGAGGAACAAGTAGAGAGTTGTCTTCTAGTATGATTTCCGCCATGGAAGCGCAAAGGATGTTCTTTGTGAGATTTGTCGGAAGGTTATCTACAGCTTGTGGTGGAGACAAGGAAGGAGAGGGACTCTAGTGGATGAGAGATTCCCAGTTGTTAGAGTTCCCAAATGTATTCCCGGATGATGACTATTTGGATTGGCTCAGGATAGAAAAAAGGATTCACAATGGTTTGATCTAGGACCCAGGAAAGCCCATTTCCATTCTCATATGGGGATGGTAACTCTGTGAGAGTTCTGAGCGATGAATCTGGAGTTGGAAGGATTATTAGATGGGGTTTCATTTTCAATGACATATCCCTCATGGGGAGCTCAGTTCTCTTTATGAAAAATATGGGATTTTGGAAATTGTGTATGGACCCCAGACAGCGAGCGGGATTTATCATAAGTGATGGTATCATCTAAGGGATGGAATAATTGATCGGATCAACTCAGAGATCTTTATGAGTGCCACTCCCGATCTAGTGAGTTGGAAGGTATCATCGGATGTGAGGGGGTGTGGGAGGGTGATGTTCTAGATAGCATTCGGAGACACGCTACGGGCATTATGGTTTCTGAGTGATGCTGGGTTGGTTTTTTGATGTCTTAGGCAACGTTTATGGATTTTGATGAGCAGGAAGTATTCAAAACTATATTTGAAAGTAGGTTAGATCGCTGAGTCTTTGTCGATGATATCTAGTGTACATTCAAGTAGTCGAGGGACATTAAACACGAGGATTGTCGTTTAACGAGACCCTGAGGAACAGCCTGGGGTTATGTCCCAGGAGTTAAAGCGATGCCAGTTTGCCTTGATAGAATTGACATTATAACAGATCATAGCGATCTCAGTGAGGTGGTGTGAATCCCATAAAATAGAAGCTGTGGTAAGTGGAAGTCGCCAAGAGTGTGAATAGGAGGTTAGAAGCTTCCTTGGTTTAGTTGGGTATTACAGGAAGTGTGTTGAAGGGTTCTCGGGATACTTGCCCAGCCGACCAAGGCGACGGAGGAAGAAGATGGTAAAGTATGATTAGGTGGATGCTTGGATGGGTTTCGAGGAGTTGAAGGTGGGAGTCCCGACGCTGAAGGCTCTTGGTTCTAGCAGCTTTGCCAATGGAAAGAAAATGGGTTTGTGGTTACGGTGATGCTTCTCGGCCGAGACCTTGGTTGTGTTTGATGCGAGAATGATAGGGTGATTGCGTATGCCTTTAGAGCGTTGAAGAAGCATGAGTACCCTACACGACATAGAGCTTACGGCCGATCGTGTTTGCGCTGAAGATATGGAAGGCATTACTTATATGGTGCTCCTCAGATCTTTTACGCATCACAAGAGTCTTCAACATATTTTCACCCGTAAAGAGTTAAACCCGAGGCAAAGAAGACAGCTTGAGTTGATTATGACTACACCGTACTATTGAGTACCATCCAGAAGCTAATGTCGTAGCAAATGCTTCGGTAGGCTACAAAGAATTCTTTGTCTCATATGAGATCAGGTTATCTTCCACTGTTGGTGGATCTGAGAGCTTTAGGGGTGATATTGGAGGCTGAGGAGTCAGGAGCATTGTTAGCCATATTTCATGTTAAAACTCTCCTAGTGGATCAAATTCGGGCAGGGCGGTTGTAGGATCCACAGATGATTAAGCTTAAGGAAGAGATAGAAAAGGGAAAGAAAGCAGAGTTTCAAATAAGAGATGACGGTATGATAGTGAAAGGGCAAGAGAATGGGGTAAGTAGAGTATGGCGAAATAAGAGAGACATTATGGAAGAAGCACATTCATCTCATGGCTATGCATCCAAGCATTCAAGATGCACAGGATTTCAAAGAACGCATCATGGAATAAAGATGAAGAAAGAGATCGCAGTTTCGCCTGCATGCCTAACCTGCCGCCAGGTGAAAGTAGAGCATCGAGGCCCGTGGGGAAGATACCACCCTATTCTAGTATGGAAACGGGAGAAGACTACTGCGGATTTTGGTGACGTCTTCCACGACTCGTGAGGCAAAGACGATGTTATACGGGTGATAATTGATCGATCAAGGTCCTGCCATTTTCCTCGCTAATATTGAGGATTCTCTGGAAAAGTTGGCCCGATTGTATGTGGATGAGATAGTGAGACTTCAGGGGGTTCCAGTTTCAATAGTTTCATATCAAGACCCCAAGTTCACATCCAGGCTTTGGCTCGATTTGCAGGCAGCTTTAGGTACTCGCCTTCATTTCAACACAGCATTTCATCCTCAGACAGATGGCCAACCAGAGAGGACCATTTAAACGTTGGAGGATATGTTGAGAGCTTGTGTGATGGAATTCAAGGGGAGTTGGGATACTCATTTGGCACTGTTGGAGTTCGCCTACAACAACAAATTTATCGTGCCAAGATGTAGACGTGTTCCATTTCGAGGCGATGTACGGTAGGAAATGTAAAGACTTAAATGTGTTGGGATGAGGTTGGTGAGAGGAGGCCGGTAGGGCCCTCGAAGTTATGCAGGTCACTCGCAGTGAAAGTTGTCCGTGATAACTTAAAGACAGCAAGAGATAGACAGAGAAGTTATGCGGACAACCGTCGCAAAGACTTACAGTTTGAGATAGATGACTGGGTCTTCCTGAAAATTTCACCTTGGAAGGGTGTTTTGAGATTTGGGAGGCAAGGCAAGCTCAGTCCGAGATTTATATGGCCTTATGAGATTGTGAGCAAGGTAGGACTAGTAGCTTACAAGTTGAAGTTACCCCCCAGAGTTATCTAGGATTCATGACACATTCCATGTGTCAATGTTAAGGAAGTACATCCCAAATCCTTCACATGTGCTGAGAGAGCAGCCAGTGCAGCTAAAGGAGAACCTAACTTATGAGGAAACACATGTGCAGATTGTAGATTGCAAGGAACAGGTGTTGAGGAACAAGGTGATTCCTTTAGTTAAAGTCCTGTGGAAGAATCATGAGAGAGAGGCAGCTACCTGGGAGCCAAAGGCTCAAATGCGCCGTCAGTATCCTCAACTATTTTCGGATTTAGGTATTTTCCTTTCCTTTGAGTTTAGTTTGTTCATTTCGAGACAAAATGTTCTAAAGGAGGGAGGATTTGTAACACCCGCCTCAAGAGGGTGTACTAACGTAACCATAGGGTCGTGATACATGCACCAAGTGGCTTCCTTTAATTATTTGAAAGTCATAAGAGTATTTTTTAATGTTGTTTTGGCGATACACAATACTCACTGTCATAATGGTTCGTGAAGCCTAGGAAAATTTCTAAATCTGATGACGAAACCGGACAGACCGCTAAATTTGGCTCTACAAAATCTAGTGACCCAGAAAAGTTTCGTCGAATTTTGAAACAAGCGGAATATTTTACGATTTTCTCCAAGTGATGTCGCCGTTGACTCTGAAGACGGATTTTTACGAAAATCTTGGAAGTCGTGGTGCCAGCTTTGAGTTGTTCATTTAAACAATTAAATCGAAAAAGAAATAAATTATCAGAAGTTTAAATGGACCCGAATGAGATAATATGAGTCATATATCCAAATAATACGAAAAAAAATTCAAAAAGGGAAGTAGAGGATGGGAGCGTGTGAGAACGAGAATTAGAGAGAGAATTTTTTTTTTTTTTTTCTTTTTCTTCTTCGCTTCTTTCTAAGATCTACGGAAATCGGACCGTAGGTTTTCATCAAAGTAGAAGGCAAAGGCAATCCACGCAACAAGGGCTACGCGTGGGTACCAAAATCTTAGCATTTCGTCAAACTCCAAGAGGTAAGGAATTTTCCTACTTGTGTTATTTATCTCCTAAAGGTCATTTAATGGCTAGGGATTTGCTTAGAGGCCGTAAATTTCAGTCCAAAATTTTTTAACTAAGTTTAGGAATTTTTAGGAATTTTCGGGACTATTTTCAAACATTTCGGGTTGAATTTTTGGGACTATTTCTATTAACCGGTTGAATTTTCGAGATCATTTTGTGATAGTCCCATACGATTTTTAGAACCTGCTTTTCTCGCAATTCTGATCAGGTTGATGTTTGGTTTTTATCCCAGGACTGATGGTTTCATGTTTATTTTTCATCTATGAGTCGTTTTGGTCTTGGTTGAGCATTAGGGGCTGTTTGGATGATGCTTAGAGAACCGTATAACCATTTTTCTCGGGTTCAAGGTATGTCACCGTTCACGCGGAAGCCCCTAACTCGACGGCCATAACTTTTCATCCGAACTGATTCGTGTTCTCGGGACTCCCACGGAAAGCCCCTTGAGTTCAGAATCACATATGCTTAGAATGGCATTTAGGGCCCACATATTTTCTAGAAAATTTAATTGTAGCACCAAGTGTGCAAGTTGCTCGCTGTGACGACAGATGGTCTAATACATCAATGTAGGTAAAAGCGGAGGTGAAGAAATTGTGAAGTCATGCTCGATTATTGTAAACGGAAAGGTGAGTGTTCTAAACTTTATTTTTCAATGCTAGTGTATTATTTTATAAATCGTTTTACGATTTGTATGTTATGGTTTTAATTGTTAAACCATATTTTAAAGCTTATGGCTTTGATTTGTTATACCATATTTTATAAAGCAAGCAATATGCTTTATTAAGCAAGCAAGCAAGCAAACTTATATTTTATAAGTTAGGCCTTAAGAAATCCCTGCCTTAAGCGTTACTACTAATAAAGGTATTTCGTACGTGCACGGGAAAGTTAAGACATGATTGCATTTCATTTTATATTTGCCTAATCTATGATGCCCCGACCCAGGGGTCCGTTGACAACCCGTCAACCCACAAAATACATGTATTCATTGAGTGTCTTAATGCCACAAAATGAGTGTCTCTCTACTCGAGACACAAACATGAGTAAAAATGGCCTCGTCGGGCCCATACATCCATACTCATCAAAAATAATCAACTATATTACAATAGTTTCAAGAGTAATTACACTCTTATACAACATGCATCGATCATAATGTTTCATATATGTTTTACAAAAATATATAAACAAAGTCACATGTCGGCTTTCTTCTCAAAAGCAACCTCTAGTGAGCGTCGTCTTCCTGAATACTCCATGTACCTGAAAGGGGGATCCAACGATGGGGTGGAGCACGCCCAAGAAAGGATATTTTCCCTACATTGCCACTTCCCACCTAAGTGCTCATGCAATGAGAAACACACATATTCAAGTGAATTCATGATTCCTACTCGAATGTCTACATGTTATGAATGAGAATGTGACTCACCCTTTCCCACTTCTCAAGCCCTCACTGACTCCCTCACGCATGCCTAAGCCAAGTGTGAGAAACACTGTTTTCGAAACAAAAGGTTTTTGTTCTTGAAAACATAATACCAATTTTCCAATAAAATTCTATTGGACAACCCTCCGAGGTGAATTGCTGAATAACTCTCTGAAACAATCATGGGTCATCCTCCGAGATGAACTGTTGGACAACTCTCCAAGGCAATTCTTTCAAAAAATCTTCCCATGAAATTCATTTGACAACCATGTTTTCCATGTCATGCACCCACACCCACTGTTCCAGGTTACCCCGATGCATATGAAATGCAATATGCCATTTCACAACAATTCATGTTCATATATCAAGCATGCATCTATTAACAAAAATTATACACAAACAACATGTTATTCATTCATAGCAATAACACTAAAATTAGCTCACATGGGCTAATAAACAATCCGGTCGTCCATCTTGGAACTACCCAAAGAATCACACCAACAACACAACATGTTATTCAAACATAGCGATAATGTATCAACATACAAGCAACACATATAGTCCACGGCCAGTTTCAGAACTGTCCAAACTACTCTAGGGATTTCGCCACTCAATCCAAGTTTTTGGCACTGAATGAACGGCCATTCCGGCCCTCGAACATCCCTAACCATTAAAATAGCTAGTAGCCAAAGAATAAATCAAGTAGGAGAAAACCCCTACCTCTCGGAGTTGTCGAAAATTAATGAATACCCGGCACCACGTAGCCTTGGCAAAGGGGATCAACTTCTGTCTCTGTCTCGGCCTGAGTTCGACTACTGATCAACTGAAATCTAAAGAGAATGTAGACTCCTCTCTCTAGAACCCTTCTTTGCTCTTTCTCTCTTCTCTCTTTACCCTCCCAAACTGTCGGGAAAGATAGGTCAAGACAACTTGTCCCCTCACTTGCCACTTGTCACATTCCCATTGGTTCCTTATATTACACTTATCCCCTTATCCATCTGCCATGGATTTTCACCCAATCACATGTTACCACATGTCTCTCATGGGTCCCATTTGAGCTCATGTTTGACTCATTCTGCACATGACACGTGGCACCTCTTGAGTCACTCACATGTGCCAAGTGTCCTACACCACTTTCGGTGCCTTGAAAAACGTGAAATTTCAACTGTCTTGGAATTCGACAAAATTCGATGTGGTAGCTATATTTCATGAGACAATGCCAACGATGATGTCCGTTTCATCATCCGAGATCTAGAAAATTTTCGAATTTTGACCGAAATTACCGTTTTACCCTTTCTCAAAAATTCTGGATTCGGTTTCACATTCCCCCCCTCTCTTAAAAGAATTTCGTCAAATTCCACACAATTACATCAACTCACATGCATATGCAATGTGCACTATGTCATGCATTAGGGCATGTTAGAGGAGGACCGTGGCACGTACTAGAGTATATAGGGTTAGCGAGCTAGCTTATTATGTGATGATAGAGCATTCTACCATATTTGCCAGAATAGGTGATGTGGACACGAGGTCCTTCCACCAACATGGTAGAGACACAGGTTTCCCGTGTTTGCTAAGGTACAGCAAGCAAGAAAGGCCTCAAGTGGTTGATCATTATATTTATAAGCGTTTTACATGCAGCTTAAAATCGACCACTGATAAGCAAACAAGTAGTTTTACGAAAAGTTTTAGAAACTTTTATAGCAAAACAAGCAAGGTTTTTTGAAAGTGTTTTGTAAAAGATCGTTTTTACAGTTTTGAGACATTTTCAAAAAAAGCAAGCATTTTATAAAGCATACACTCACTGAGCTCTTTTAGCTCATTATTTTCCTATTTTTTTTAAATTATTTTCCAAGTACAGGTACGCCGGACGCTGGGACATATCAAGGTCCTCCTGATTTCTAGTTATATGTGTTGCATTTACTCACTATTGTATATATTTGTAAAGAAAATGTAACTACCTTTTGTGAGAAAATACTTTGAACTTGTATAGTTGTGCATATGTATGTAAATAGTTTTGTTTTATGAAAATGTGATGAGCCTGAGGCTCTTTTGAAGAAGTGTTGTCAAGCGCTAAGCTTTAGAAGTAAAATTGTATTTATAGGTTTTGAGACATGTCCTATATGCAATCGTTATGTTGTCGAAATTTTATAAAATCACAAGTTTAGAAAAGAAAATTTTATATGTGTTTTCGCTAGCAACACAAATAGCTTCATAGGGACTTTCAGGTCAAGTGGGAAGTATCTACTGAGTTTTCTCAGGCTGCTTCAAGCATCGCCTGCTAGTAGGGGTGGGGGTGTGTCACTTTTGGCTTTTATCCTTTTGTATGATAGGCATTTCCTGAGTACCTTCTTGATTCATGTGCAAAGTAGGTGTACCGAAATCAACAAAATTTGTATCCTAGGTTCTCACCGTCGTATATTACTCGCAGACGCTGGTCTAGGGTCGAACACAGGATGGGTTTTCTTCGTGAGAGAAGAGTCAGTAGCGGATTGAAAATGGTGTTTCCTCTTGATTTTAGATTTTTGCAAAAATGCGTCAATGGTTAAACTCGAAAATCATTCGAAATAAAGTATAAAAGAACCTCAGTCTCGAGCCACCGAGCTTAGGTTCCCAAGTCAACCGACATGTCCCTGCCTTTCTCGCTGGGGAGATGACCTATAGTCACTTCCCGAACCGGATCTTCATTTAGCTTTAAAACCTAAACCCTAAAAGTTTTCCTCTTGAATAATGGCATTTAATGAGCATAAATGCTCTCAAACGGTGAGAATACACCTCCTAAACCTACCCTACAGTAACTAATAAGAGACAACTAACTGGGTATTAGTGGATCTAGTGATAAGTATCCACTGAACCCAAAAAGCTTGCCAAATACACGCAGCGAGACATGCCTGTGAGATTTTAATCTAAGGTGAGAAGCAGAACGCAAACACCCATAAATGCTTTTACCGAAAAGCAAAAGAACAACCGGCCATTCTCAAACTGGCACCTGGCCTTCCCCTTCATGATGAGGGGGTTTTAGCCGAACATCCCTTGATTATCATCATCAAGGGGTGTTTGGCTGGTGAGAAAATGCAAGAAAGTGAAGGAAAGGGAGAGAAAATCACACAGCAGCGGGAGGAAGGAAACTTGGCGCCTAATTTTATTGAGTGATTGATGGACTGAAAGTTGATTGATGTTACAAGCTTGACTGAGCTTATATAGGTTGTCAGTACCAAGGAAATTACAAAAATGTATAAAGGAACCAAAATTACATAAAGGGCAAATTTGTACAAAGCCAAACATACGTCAAAAGGCCAAACTGGGAGCAGTGTTATACTACAGTTGCGAATTTTCGCAACCCTGCTAAATTTCCACTGTGCCTTCCTTCTCTTCTGCATTTTTGCTCCAAATCTCCTCATTCGATCAAGCATCTTGGTCGACTCGGGTTCATGTTTGAATCGGATTGAAGATAATGAGGTATTTAATGAGAACTACAAAAATAGCTACAAAATGTGATCAGTAGCAAAGTCGGGACCTCAATGTATCAATTGGGTTGTTTAAGTTGATTAGTACACAAAAAAGTGCTTAAAACCTACAATAAACGAATTTCGAAATAGCACTATTTGGAGTCACTAATCACTCCCCAGCCAGACATTACTAGTCCTTAAGCGATAAAAGAAGGAAGGTCGTGCGGGGTATGTGTATCTGAGGGGTATACGTTGAAAAGTGTGTGTGTATAAATGTGCCACACTCTCGGTGTTATGAATTGGGACTACGCAAAAACCCATTAGAATAAATGCCATCTCAGAACGAGTTTGGAGGCGGAGTGTCCGTTCAAAAGTAACTGAACTTCCACCCAATCCTAGTGTTTAGGTGATAGTTTTACGATAAAATTTCTTAAGTTGCTCTCACCCCCTGACGAGCTCACTGCCCGATGCCTTAGGCGGTAACCCGGCCTAAATGGGTCAGGTTCCACTCTTATTTCACACTTCTATTGTATTGGAGGATCACGATCGAGAACTTCGACTTCACCCAGTCGGGTGCGAGGATGCAAATGACTCCACAGGCAGTAGGTTTAGGCGTCGAGTCGAAAGGATGTTCGACCCTTAACTCTCACGAGGTTTCACTGCCGGACTCAGATCAGTTTGAGAATCCCGGCCCACCTCTGACTAGTAAACTTCATCCATCCACCGTAAGCGAGCACTAAGTCGGTGGCTCCCGACCCCGATTAGTTTAGGCACGGAGTTTAAAACAATTCGTAGACCCTCAGAATGGCCAGCTAGGGTTTCCGAAATGAGCGTGGCATATATTCATCTTGCACAACAACAACAGCTTATATTTTGTTTTTCAGCGAAGACACATTAGTATGCTTTTCATGGGGTCATAACACATTAAGGTCGTCGGCTCTAAAGTAAAGTGAGTTTTGCAAACGAGGGGTATCACGACTTCTCGGCTATTAGAAAGCGAAGTCACGGTGTGTGTTTGGTTGGTAATGGTGGAAGACAAGGGTTGAATACAGGAATGCTTAATGAGCCAGCCAAACTCAATCATGCATGGAACTAATTAAAGCATTGATAGTATTATCTGATATTGATTTCAACTCACGAGAGAGCAAACCATAATTCAATGAAATGTTAAAATTGACCATGTAGAAACATGGAGATATATGAAATATAGAGTGTATTCACAAAAATTACCTAAACTTTTTCAAAATGAAATATATATAGTAAGCCATTAACATCTGAAATGGAAACTTTGTTGAGCGAGGTGGTACAAAATGAAATCGAGGCGGTATGAGCATCACTTCCAACACTTACTCTTACTGACTTAGTATGTCATTTATCATGATAGGGTGTAGATTGGAAAGTTAGTGGAGGAGTGTCCTCTCAGTCAGCTCACGTAGAAAAATCATCTCAGCTGGAGCAAGTGAATGCTAAATAAATGAATTAATCACTACTGCAACTACAATCTAACAAGCAAACTCGCCCAATCTGAAAATAATCAATACTCATGGCTCACTCAGCTCAGCAATTAAATTATAGCAAAAAAATCTAGTGACTTAGAGATCTTTGCGAGAAGCCACTCCAAAATGTGTGGCTTGAGGGGTTTCATAGGGGTCGGGAGGAGAATCTCACTCCTATGCAGAGTGTGTTCAAGCGTAGCATAGGGCTTCCTCTACATCCATTGACCTTGAGCACTCTATTATCATTTGGGGTTGAGGCGGGTCTTTTGAACCATTGGGGTATGCTTGATGAATGATGAATGGTCTAATCCATCTTGATTTGAGGCTTGCGGGAAAGGTGGAGTTTGGAGTCATAGAGTAGGACTTGGTCCCCCTGATTGAAGTTCTTCCGGGTTATGAGCTGATCATGCCACTTCTTTAATTTGTCCTTCACAATTTTCGAATTGAAGTAGGTGTCATTCCTAAGCTCTTCTAACTCATTGAGATCAAGGACTCTTTTAAGGCCAGCTCTTCCCATGTCCAAATTCAATTTTTTTATTGCCCACCATGCCTTATATTCAATTTCCTGTGGCCCGGTGCATGCCTTCATAAACTAGAGCGATAGGGGACATTCAGGGGATGGTCTTGTAGTATAATGCAGTATGCCCACCAGGGAATCCGAGCTTGAAGAGACCCGATCCTTCCTATTGAAGTTACCACTTTCATCATTATAGTCTTGGTTCCACTGTTGGCTAGCTCTACTTGGCTTAGTGCGGGGATGATGAGGGTGGCCACCTTGTGCTTGACACCATGCTTGGATAGGAGATTCTCGAAAGGTTTGTTGCAAAAATGTGAGCCTCCATCGCGATTATGGCTTTGGGGACTCGAATACGGAGAAAATGTTCTCCTCCCAAGAATTTCAATACGGTCTTGTGGTGCCTGTTTGCTTTACGGCAGCCCATTGCCGACACATAGTCGACTCACGAGGGATGTAAGTATGTCAGAAGGAAGTAGGAAATGGTCACATGAAGTCGATGCCCCAGATGTCAAATAACTCGACAAATTTAGAATGGGTTTAAATTGTATCATATGATGGCGAGAGATTTTCTCGACCTTTGGCATTTGTCGCATTGTTTGCACATGGTATAGGCATCCTTAAGCGAGGCGGCGTAAAGGCACGCGACACCTTCATTATTATTTTAATGCATGAAATAACCTCTAAACATTATCATATGATGTTGATATCATCTGTCTCATAGCACATGGTGGCCCAATCCAACCTGATATTGAACAAATAAAGGTTACTTCCCAAATAGTAAGTGGACTTTTGCATGGAAGAACTTCTTATCTGTGCTTTCCATTACAATTTGGCAACTCCACTGTTACGAAAAGTTAGCAATGTGAAATGACAGGAATAACATCCCACGATGAGTAGAGACTCCTAGGAATTAAGTATGAATTGGAGGGTTGTGGGTGTTGTATTACTTTCATAAGTTTGAAGTGGAAGATGATCAAGCAGCAACATTTTCCACACCCTTCTTATCCGAATCTGCGGGTTGAAGTCACATAGTAAGAGGACCCGTGATAAGCTGGCCGGCATTTGCTTAGTCGATGAGATATTTCAAGGCTAAATGATCTGTGAATAATTATATGCCTATCAAATAAGAAACTTGTCCAAGGCATGACTATAAACAATTCTTTCTGGGGTAAGTAGTATGAATTCCTCTGAAACTAAGCATCAATGTTCACTTAGCATAGTAAACCACATACGGTTTTCCCTCTACTCTTTGTCCTAGAACTACTCCGACAGCAAGGTCACTTGCATCGCACATAACCTCGAAAGGAAACTACCAGTTAAGGGCCCTCACTATTGGTGCAGTGGTTAAATAAGCCTTGAGCTCTTCAGGCCTTTATTTGGCATTCCGCATCCCGAGCAGCATCTTTTCTAGAAACATAAAGTGGCTTGGCAATTTTTGAAGTCACATATATGAACCCCTCCATGAAACGACCACATACAGTACCTCCTGATCTTGACATTGTAGAGAGGGCGATTTAAATCAAATCAATTTTTACTTTATCAGCCAAATTCCTTTCTACGAATAATGTACTGATACAATGCCTTGGCGACCATAAAATGGCATTCTCCTACATGCCCCAAAATAATATATACATGCACTGTGTAGAGCAGTTTCAGGTTGATTAGGCACTCCTCAAAACTCCTCCGTAGGCGTAATATAGATCGTATGAAGCCTCCAACAATGCTCTGCAAATGTTTGAAAATGTTGAGCATATAAATTTGAATGTAGAGGCATTACAAGGCAAAAGGCATCACTCACATATGCACTCGTACGAATAGGCATGAAGGTTATCTTTCTGGTCTCTAAACAATCTCAATTTGAAATATCACGAATAGCCAATCAGGAAACGATAGAAGAGTAGCGAATCCTCTGAAAGCAGTTGATCCATGAATGGTAGAAATGATCCTTGATGTTACTTCATTTAGCCTGTGATAATCGATGCATACCCTCCGACGAAGTAGTAAGTAGTGGGTATCTCCTCTCGCACTAAATTATGCAGTAGTTTACCCCAGATTTCTTAGACACTACAGGTTGAACTCACAAGAATGCTATATTCATAGTATATGATGACAAACTATGACAGCTTTAAGACTCTGCTCTAACCATGCTTGCATATGTGGGTTAAGCACTTCTCTATATTTATACTCATTGACTTTGCCTCACCTCCTCTGAAAGTAGATGTGGTGGTGCACACTGCTGGTTAATGCCATGAGATGCAGCCTTCAGCCCAGAGCAGCATTTGCTCTGAGGACGTGCGGCGAGGGCTACCCACGTGCGATGCTCTTTGACCGGATGAAATGACCATGGACCTTTGCTCACGCTCTTCCAGGAATGTCGCATGTAGGCTCCACGGGCAAGGGATTTGAGCTCCATTCTGAGCTACATTGTTCCTCTTGATTACCAGCAGCAAATTTCATGTTTTCTTCACTGAGTGTCCACAGATTTCATGCTCGGCACACTGGCACTCCACCACCTTATGACTCTCTTGAGTTTAGTGTATCACCATCCTAACTAAATGAAACGTTCCTCCAGGGGATAGTGCTCGTAGTGCATAATTCTTACAGGACATGTTTTGGCTGGTTGCATGTGCTTTTTACTTGGAGTGGAAGATGGTGGGCTCTGAGGTCATGTTTAGAAGGTGAGTTTCATGACACCATTACGCAGTGAAATGTTGCACATTGGAGGTGGCAAAGAGTAAGTCTCCCGAGATGATGGGAATTACATAATTGGCCCCTATTCTTCTTTGATTCTCTCGAAATGCAAAATCTCTTGGATAGTAGAATACATCCCATAATATGGAGCATCTACTTGTATAGTATTTTAGTTGACTCATCAATGAAACAGTGTGATGGAGGTGGGCTTTAGCTCTCTGACCAGTACCTTGTACATCGAATGGGGAGGAGATTCACACTTGCTCCCGGATACAACAGTCGCTCACCCATGAGTGCCTCTATAGTAGCCCAGGGATGGTTGGAATGACCGAGATCTTTATATTTCTTTGAGTCTTACGACTGGATATGGCATGACATTCGATCAGGAAGGCTTTCTTGTGACATTAGCCCTCTTTTCTTTGTGCACCAAATCCTTTAAAATTTTATAGAGTGAGACTCCTGCCAATCATGTCAGTAGAATGTGACCTTTACTTGCCTGTCTTAACATTTCATCAATTAATGGCCTTTTTTAGCTTTAAATGGCAGGGGAAGGTGGGGATGTCTTATTTTCTCAAGATGCTTGGATTACCACCTCCATAGTTCGGTCTACATGGCTACACTTTGAATTACAGCCATGGCAGGTGTTTAAGGTGTATGAAGCTCCTTGCCACTCCTCGGTGTGATGGTGCCTTGACCTCATTCATTCAGGTCGCGCCAGCGGAGGAGCTCGCTTCATGCAATCCTGGGGTTTGGTTGTATACGGAGGAAATTTTCCTTTTCTTGCGCTAGCGCTGGTTGGTCGACGAGCGGAAGTGCTGGTCATCTATTTTTTAGAGTGCCTTCCGATGTTTCGATTTTCGAGTAGTGCGGCATTCACCCGTCTTGTTCTTCCACCAGAGTTACCCACAACCTTGCTCAAATTCTGATAGCTTGTTCCGGGGATGAGGTGGGGTTGTTCTTTCTTCAATGAACTTTGTGGGAGCATAAGGTGGGGTTTAGCTTCCATGATATGTGGGATGATTCCTCCGATTTGGATTGTAAGGTGTTTCCATATGGGCGTTGTTCTTTGGCTTTGCTGACCCACTATGTTTTCTTGCTCTTGCATCAAATCCCTTACTAAGGGAACAATTGAACAGTGATCTCCTTGGTGACTAGTGGATTGGCAATTAAAAGCGAAGTGGGAAAGTGCAATGTTTGACTCTTGTACCTCATCTTTGATTCGCATTTGGCTCTTCTAACCTTCTAGTCAAAGAAGATAGCTTGGCTTTCATTTCCACATCCTCTGACAGTGAGTATATACCTCCCCTTTGGTTTGTTGTGTGCTTCATTCTCTCTACCTCCCTTGGGTTTGGCTCATCCCAAGCTTTGGAGGTCTCAACAACATAGTTGAGGAAGTCCATGGCTTCATCTGGATTCTTGCTCAGGAAGTCCCCTTCACACATGGTCTTTAAGAGTTGTTTCATGGCAGGGGACATTCCATCGTAGAAGTGATTCACCAGCATCCAGGTATCAAAGCCATGGTGAGGCGAGCCTTGATGGTCTCCATATACGCACCGGCCAGCGATAAAATTTTCAACTGTCATGGTACTTAAAAGGTGTAGATTTGCCTCTTGAATTGTTGGTCTTGTGGAGCCTTAAAGAACCTGTCTTCAAAATTCTACTGCGACTCTACCCGGTTCTTTGATGGTCCTTGGCCTTAGTGGTCGCCAAATTTTGGCTTTGTCTTTAGGGTCAAAGGCTTTCAGCTTGAGCATGTCCATATCGGTTGCACCCTCTTTGAAAGTTGTGCAAACTTCCTCAAAATCCCAGATGTGTGTGTATAGATTTTCATTTTCCATACCATGAAAAGTTGAGAGCAGGGGCACCAGATAAGGCCTCACTGCCACATCCTCAGCATGGGGTATAATGCATGAGGGTGCACTCACCCTTGGTGGGTGTATGTGATCCCTCATTAACCTGTAGGCATTGGGCTCCCTCTGAACCCCTCTGTTAGCTCTGTATCTTGGTGGGGGCTTCATCGGTTCTTTATGCCAGTGATTTCACACCATATTCAACTGGAGCCTCGCCTTTCGATTTTACCTCTGTTTTACGTCCCATTGCATATTTTATATGAACACACAGACAAACAAGAAACCAACAAGCGAGACTACGAAAGGTTGATGTTAGTTAAATAAAAACAAGGAAAATACGTATGGTGTACAAAATCCCAAATTCCCCTGCAGTGAATTGTAAATGGGGAAAAATAGTAAAATCAAAAAGAAATGAGAATTCACCAATACTTGTGATGTGGATCACAAGTTCATAGCTTCTCTTTCTCATTAGGGCACCATCCCCGGCAACGGCGCCATTTGATTCGCGTGCAAAGTAGGTGTATCGGAATCAACAAAATTTGTATCCTAGGGTTCCTACTGCCGTAGCAGAGCTACTGCAGTATAGTGGTCTAGGGTTGAACACAGGGATGGGTTTTCTTCGTGAGAGAAGAGTTGAAGTGGATTGAAAATGGTGTTTCCTCTTTAGATTTTAGGATTTTTGCAAAAACAGTGGGTTTGAATGGTTAAAAACTGAAAATAATTCGAAATAAAGTATAAAAGAACTCCTTGAAGTCTCGGGCCATTGGGCTTAGGGTTCTAAGTCAACCGACATGTCCTCGGGTCTTTTTCCTTGCGTTGGGGAGGATGACCTATAGTCATTTCCCGAATCGGATCTTCATTTAGCTATAAAACCCAAACCCTAAAAGTTTTCCTCTTGAACAATGACATTTAATGAGCATAATTGCTCCCAGACGGTGAGAATACACCTCCTAAACCTACCCTACAGTAACTAATAGAAAACAACTAACTGGGTGTAAAACCCGAGAAAAATTCAATTTTTCTAAAAAATGGTAAAACGGTAATTTCGGTTGAAAACCAGAAATTCTCTAGATCTCGGATGACGAAACGGACTTCGCCGTTAAATTCGTCTCGTGAAATCATAGTGTAGAAAAGTTTATGAGATGCGAGGCAGTCTAAAGATATTTTCTGGAGCTTTGGGTGATCGTCGTCGGTGACTTCGGGGGCCGAGATTTTATATGAAAATCTCGGAAGTAGAGAAAAATAGCGTGAGTTAAAGTTCATTTAAAAATAATTGAATTGAGAAAAGGAAAGCCAAAAATTTTCGGGACAGAAATGGACCCAAATGGAACAATAGAAATCGTTTATCCAAATGATAATAATAATAATAATGATAATAATAATATAATAAAGGGAAAAATCATCATAAAAAGGGGCAGAGACCATTTTCGTTGGGAGAGATGGCGGTGATGAGAGAGGGAGGAGATATTTAGTTTTTATTATTGACTCTTCTCTGGCTTTTTCTAGGATCTCTTGAAAATGGGACCTTCGAGTGAAGGTAAAATTGATGAGTGAAGGAGGCTGCGGCGTGGACACCAAAAAAGTTGGGTTTTGACAAGCTACATTGGTGGGGTTTTATCCTTGTTTACTTTGTTTAAGTGTTTTGTAAATGCTTGTGTTGGTTTAGTAGTGAAGGTAGTTTGATCGATCCCAAATCTTGGAGGCTGAAGTGTGGAAATTTTTGAAGAATTTTGGAGCCCGTTGGACGATCCCAGTGACTGTGTAAAGGCGGCTGTTGGGAGTGTTTATTTAATAATTTATTAAATAAATTGTGTTTTATTAATATAAGCATTAGAATAAAATTGTGATTTGCTCAATTATATGAATATAATTGTGTGTATAAGTCATTGGAGATAAATTTGTGATTTACTCGAATTATATGTATATAATTGTTAGTATAGGCCATTGGAGATGAAGTGTAATTGCTCAGTGAGCTACTTTGGAGTGTTGTTGATCCATATTGTTGAATTACATGGTGTGAATGCAAATTTGAGAATGTTGCATAATTAATATATTAGTATATATATTGTATAAATGGTTTGGAAATGGCATAATGCATTTTCATATGCCTTTGGGTAACCTAGAGATTAGGTGTTAATTGCATGACATAGATTTTTGAAAATGAGCGTAGTTGCGAAAGATTTTAAGCAGGATGATTCCGGAGAGTGGGTTGGAGATGGGCCAACAGATCATTTCGGATGAGGACCATGACTGTTACGAAAAGCTCACCAACCAATTCGCCTCGGAGGAGTAGTCTTTAATATTTTGCAGACACTTCGATAGTTTATTTTCAAGAACAGCGAGGTTTGTTTGAAAATGATATTTTATACCATCATGCGACTTGGTAAGTGTGAGTTGGTGAGAACTCGAGACATGAGAATGGGCATTTAGACATTCAAGTAGAGGATCACGTATTTACTTGAGTGTGTTTAAATTAGACGTTGCGTATGCGGCTTAGGTGGAGAAGTAACTCATTTAGGGTGATTCAGCTCTTTGGGGCGATAAGCTCGCGTATCGAGGAACATTTTTCGAATACGGGGTGTTCGAGAGAGACGGCTCTTCTTAGAGACCGATTTTGAAGAAAGCTAGGGTTATTGGCACTGATGTTTTTGGATAATATGTATTAAATTATAGATTTTTAATATGTATTTGTATTAAGAAAATGTTATAACTCTTGAATTATATAATATATTTGGATTGCAGGATATAGATTTTGTAGGTTGAACTATTGGAATATAGTTGGGTATATTTGATGAGTGTTGATCACGGGAGGCCCAGTAAACATTTTTTGCTCAGTATGCATCTTGTTACGAGGCGTATAGATTTCGCGAGGTTGACGAATTGGTCAGCGGACACCGGGTTTAGGCGTCACCTTTGGGTATCAGTGGATTTAGTGATAGTATCCACACTAAACCCCGAAAGCACGAATCTGCGTTAGTGAGGGCGTACCTAGGAGATTTTAACCTAAGGTGAGAAGCGAGGAGCCTTGACACCTGCGTCTTACGAAAGCGAAAGAGCGGCCGACACACTCAAGAGTGGCACCTAGTGGCCTTCCTTCAGGATAGGGGTTTTAATGGAACATCCCTTGATTTGTCATCATCAAGGGTGTTTGGCTGAGTGAGAAAATCTGAAAGTGAAGAAGGGAGAAAATCCTGCAATGGGAGAGGAAGCTTGGCGCAGTTTTTATTAGTGATTGATGGTGAAAGTTGATTGATATTCTGAAGCTTGATTAAGGCTTATATAGGTGCTTAGTACCAAGGAAATTACAAAAATGTATAAAGGAACCAAGAAATTACATAAAGACAGAATTTGTACAAAGCCAAACAAAGCGGGTCAAGCAATCAAAGCTGAGGCTTGATGTTGCGAGATTTTGCAACACCCTGAGAAATTTGCGAGGATGAAATTTGCGGGTTCAATAATTTCCTTGAGGTTACGAAATTTGCGGGTTGTGAATTTTCGCTCTGCCCGCCAAATTTCCCACTTTGTGCCTTCAGCCTGTGCATTTTTAGCCAAATCCTCTGGTTCTATCATGCATCTTCGAATTATTTCCGGGTTCATCGTGTTTGAATCAGATTGAAGATAATGAGGTATTTGGCTGCAGAACTAAAATAGCTACAAATGTGATTAGTAAGTAAGTAGGGACCTCGATGTATCAATTGGGTTATTTAAGTTGATTAGTACACAAAAGTGCTTAAACACATGTGAGGGCTTAAAATGCCTTATTTGGGTACTAATCACTTCTAAGATATTTTTGTCTTTTGATAAGGATATATATCTTGTCCTAATGTTATCAACAATAGTTGTTGCCTGGCTTTTTCCCAAATGGGACGGCATATCCAAGCCTACCTTATTGATGTTTTTAGTCTTTGAGGAGACTGAGGGAACATCTTCTTACTTCAATATCATTTCTCCTAATCTTTCAAAACATTTTTCAAGGAGATTTTGTGACATATATGACTGATCTTATATTATTGATGGCATAGAATTTATTTACTTTTCTTGATTGATATAAGATCATTTTAATTTTCAGAGGTTATATTCCTTCGACCATTTCGATGATGATCTCTCACAATTCCTGGATGTTATTCGACATTCCTTCTCAAAAAGTCTATAAGAAAATTGTCAGTACCTTTTATATGAACAATCTTGAAATTGTAATAACTAAGAAGAGTTTGTCATCTAGACAATCTTCTAGCTTGTACTCCTTTTCCTATGTTATTTCTTATAAATCCTGCAACTTAAGTGTTATCGATTTCTATTATAAAAGGTTTAAGTAATAAAAATACCTCAAATCTATTAATTCCTTTTATTATTGCAAGTAACTCATTTTCATTAATATCATAATTCATCTTATTATTATTAAAAGTTCCACTTGTATAACGACATATCTCTCCTAAATCTATCTTTAAAATTGTTGTCCAATACTTATCTGAAGCATCTATTTGTAGTATTAAATTATCATTTTCATTTGGCAATCTTAATTTCGGTAAATCTGAACATATATTTTTTAATCTCTTAACTATTATAGTATGTTTTTCACTCCATCCTGTTTGGTTTTTTTTTTTGTTAGCAACTTTTGTAATGCTTGTCTTTTTTTTGCCAAGTCCTTTATAAAATCAAAGGAGTAATTTAAACATCCTAAAAGTTTTTGTATCATTTATTTGGTTCTTAATTCATTAGGGAAATCTTTTATTTTTTCGGCTATATGAGATTGTAGTTTTATGCCCTTAGAATCTATTATCATTCCTAGAAACTCTATTTCTTTTTTCTTGATTTCAACCTTCTTTTATTAAAGAACTATACCATGTTCTTTACAGAGTATTATAAAAGTATTTAAATGTTTTTCATGATCTTTCTCATTATCATAGTAGATTAACATATCATCAATGTATACTATTATAAAAGCTTAATAATTAGTGAATATTTTATCCATTTTTCTTTGGAAAACTTAAGAAGCATTTTTTAATTCAAAAGGCATTACCATCCATTCATAATGACATCTAGGTATACTAAAAGTTGTAATAGGTGTACTGTCATCATTCATTTTTATTTGCCAAAATCCTTACCTATAGTCAAATTTACTATAATAGTTTTTTTTTCTTGCCAAATTTATTAATATTTCCTTATTAGAGATAAAATATCCGTCAAATTTAGTATTCTTATTCACTTCCATTTAATTTAAACATATATCTTTCCTTTTTATTCCATCTGCTACTCATGACTTGACTAGATATGACCTTATTCGCACTGGTCATTTCTCGAAGGATTCTAATAGTTTGTCTTCTCAAGTTTCTAATACTTCAAATTCCCCTTCTCACGTTCTTCCTCACTTTCCTTTACATTATACTCGACGTGTTCGTGCTAGTAGTTCTGCAAGTATAAACACTTTATTCTTTGGGACACCTGATGCTCCCACTTCTCCTATGGTCTCCCAAGTTCCATTTGAGATTGTAGATCCACCTTGACGTCGATTCACGGGTATTTGTAAGTCCACAAAGTCACTAGATTTTGATTATTCTTATTACTCATCATCCTATACGAAATAAAGGAAAAACACAAGATTTACGTGGAAACCCTTGCAGGGAAAAATCCATAGGTAGGGGAGAAAGCTTCACTAAATTTGAGAGGAATTACAAAATACAGTTAAAAGGGAATAAACTCTAATGTGTTTATATAACAAAAATACTCGAGCAAAAAGGTCCATACCACGAGGGCAAGCCCCCGCACCCCCTTGGGATTAGTTATGGGATACAAGTTTGGGCCTCTCGGCCTAGCCCCTCTGCTACCATAATAGATTCCTAATTTTTTTCTCAACTTTTTCTTTTCACAAAAGTCGCACCACGGGCCTTTGGGTCAAACATAAGCCCAAAACCAAAATGGGGTCACAAAACAACAAAAGGCAAAAGAGAAGTTTCACTATGAATATAATAATAATTACAAAGTACAATGTAATAGAGAACAAACTCACATATGTTGATATGACAAAATTACTTGAGCAGAAAGGTCTATACTGTTGGGGTTGCCCAGCCTCGTATAGCCCATAACATATCTCTATTTTTTCTCAACTTTTTATTTTCACAAAAATCACATTACAGGTTTTCGGATTAAATATAAACCCAAAACCAAATTCAATTGACAAATCATATAATATCAAGAATTTTCTCTAATATCTATTTGACACACTACAAATAATGTCACTTGAGATATAAGAACATTTTGTTGAAAAGTTTGGAATAAACAGACGCATTTGTAGTCCTAAATTTTTGTATCAACGACTTCACATTATATTTCATATTTATAATCATAATCAAAAATTTTGGTCTCATGCATGATAGATGTTTATCAATTTGGTATCGAAATCTGATGGGATACTTTAAGAATGTCATGCTTGCATGACAAGTGTTTGTAATGTTTGATATAAAAAATAAAATAAAATTTTAATAATATATAAATACAAAAATCTTTTATTAACATTATAAACACATTTTAAAGCTCTAACACCTCATTATAAATACAAACATCTTTTATTAACATTATAAGCACATTTTAAAGCTCTAACACCTCATTGAGTTCGAACAATATTTAACTCACCAAGTCTAGATCTTTACAGGTTTATTCTTTTAGTGATTTCAAATTGAGAATCTTGGTTTCAAGAATGAGAAAAAAATATTAGTTACATTCTAAAATTTTGATAACTTTAAAATAAATTACCATAACACTTATACAGATTACAATGATTAAAAATAAAAAGATGAAGAAATAAAAACACATAGAAGGTTTTGACTTTGTCCTTAGATTCTTTTTCTTCTTCAATAGGGAGAAATCTTTGTAATCCTTCGATAGAAAAAAGTTTCACATGGATCAATTAGATAGAGTTTAATTTATAATTCAAGTTTTTTTTTTTTTTTTGGTATTAGGATATTACTAATACTATTTTATTTTAAAATGTTTTAAACTTCAAACGATGTTTTTTAAAGGACTCAAATGTGATAACGATTTTTTTTTAAAGATAAATGAATAATTTATAAAAAAAAAAAATTGGAATAAAAAATATACAGAATTTTAAAAACTGAGTTACAGTGTATTAGTTTAAATTGATTTGAAAAGTCTATGTTATATTGTTATTAAAGGAAGTTCAATGAATTGTATGAATAAATTTTATATTTTAAGAATTTCAATATCATATATTTATGTGTTATTCATGTGTCTTCTCATGTAAATTTCATATCAAATATGTCCATTTACACATGTGTTGTCCTTATACAAAATATTAAAAAAATAAAAATAAAAATTTTCATAAACTATCATTATCATTTACATATTTATATATCCTGAAAAATTCATTTATAATGTTCATAATACACATATTAATAAATTATTTTCATAAAATATCTTGACAAATTGGTTTATAATGTTTGCTAGAGTATTTATATTTTAGGTACAATATATGATTGGAAATATGCCTGCATATCCCTGCTATATATAATATATTTCTTTTGCCTAAAAAGGAAAAAAAAAAGTGAACAAAAGAGGAACGCCCGATGCCATTCTGCTTAATTTTTATCGGTAGCATTTTCCTTAGCGATAAGTGGAATGAAATCACCAATTTATACATCTTTCTATGTTCTTATTTTTCAATAAAGTTGTTCTTTTATAGAAATCTGAGTTTTCATTTGTTTTTCCGTGATTTAGTCGTTGATTTGATGTGCGTGTGGTTGTCATTTGTCTTGAATTATCTGCGTGTAGTGTAGTGACGGATGATTGTGTCAAATACCGATGCAATTTTAGTTTTGTCGATATGAAGTTTATTTAACCATTTTGAGCGATTAAATGCGAGTAAAGTATGTCAGATAAAGCGATAATCGAATAAATAATTGTCAATATATTGTAGAATCGGAGTCATATATATTATAATTATAATAGTAATATCAAATATATAAGTTTTCAGGTCATTCATTATTTTATTAACTTAGATGTTGTTTCATGATTTAGGTTTTTAACGATTTTAATTATATGTTTTTATATATTTATTGTTAGTTTGAATCAATTAAATTATTTTTCTTAAAAAAAAAAACTTTAAAATTATAACAACTGAACGCGAGTAACACTATGGGAGTACGACGTCGTTTCGATAAGTGTCTGATGGTGCCAATTGCCAATGTCTCCTCACGTGGGGGGCGCGTGCGTGTTTGGTAATTAAAAATGAAGGAGAGAGATGATGAAGAGTGGAGTCCACGTGTCAAATAAGTATATAAGTAGGATAGACACGGAGCCAGCGAGGATGGTAGATTAAACGGATTAGGGTTTTTTTTTTTTTATCGAAGTAGAAGAAGGTGGGTCACAGGTGATTCCTTCTCTCTCTCTCTCTTTCTCTCTCTCTGTTTTCTTCTACGCTCCTTGTTCCACTTCAACGCTCAAGGCGAGCTCCCCTTCTTCTCTTCTTCTCCTTCCCTTTGTTCTTATTTTCTCGGCTATCTTCTTTTACATGTTTGTATTTATTCTTTTTTTTTTTTTTTGGGTTTTAATTCTCTGCATTCAGAATTCAATGTCTTGTCTTTCTTCTCATTTGTCGTTCGATGCCGTTGAAATTGCTCAAACCTTGATTTTTTGTCTGTTTGTTTTGTTTTACTTCTATTTCAGTTCTCATTTGTTTTTGTTAAGTGTTTGGAGTTAGAAGCGTGTATTGAATTCTCAGATTTTGATTTAGGGTTAATCAGGTCGGAATACGAAGGAAGTAAAAGAGATGGGTGATGCTAAGGATGAGGAAGGGATGGGAAAACATGCGGATGTGGCATCTGAAGGGAAACCTCAAGGCTTGAATCCCCCTCAAAAACCCCCGGTAGATGCCCAACCTAATTCCCATGATGGCCATACCCAAACTGTGCATCCTCATATCAAGCATGACGAGGAACACTCCGACCCTCATGTAAAGGGGGACGAGGAACCAATTGCGAGTGAGGTGAATTTACTCCCGGTAGTGAATGAACCGTTGGAGAATGAGGTCAACGTGATGGAGCCTCATTCGCTTGCAGTTAAACCTCATTCACCCGAGAAACAGGAAACGTTGGAGAATGAGGTTAAACCCTGTTCTGTTGAGAAACAGCAACAGTTGGATGATAAGGTCATTGCAGTGGAGGTACACCCGCCCCAAGTTGATTCTCATCCTCATGAAAGTCAGCAAATTTTGAAGAATGAGGTTAGTGAAACGGAGGTTCATGCACAGGAAGATGAACTTCATTCACCTGATAAGGAGGAACAGCTGAGTACTGAGGTCAATGCAATGGAGGTAGAGACACCCATAACTGAACTTCCTTCTCGTGAAAACAAAGAACAAGGGAAGGATGAGGTCAGTACAATGGAGGTAGAAACACCCAGTGTTCAAGCCCATTCTCAGGAGAATGACGAACAATTGAATAATACAAGGGACATGCACATGCCTGTAGCTGAAGCACATTCTCAAGAGAATGAGGTGGCTGCCATGGAGGTACATACACCCAGAGAAAATGGCAACTTGAACCAGTCGTTTCTTTTAGATGCAAATTTGTATGAGGGCAATGAATCTGGTTCTGAGGAGGAGCAAGTGTCATTCATGAAAGAGCTGGAGAATTTCTTTCGGGAAAGGAGCATGGAATTCAAGCCTCCTAAATTCTATGGTGAAGGATTAAATTGTCTTAAGTAAGTTTTTGGTGATCCTTTCTTTTGTATGTTTACAAATAATTATTTCATCTTTCCACTAACTTTTATCCCCTTCCTATGGATTTAAGATTATGGAGAGCGGTGACTAGACTGGGTGGCTATGACAAGGTATGACTGACCTCATCTCATTATGTCATTTTTTATGGAACTTCAAATTTTGAATGGCATCATAGGATATTTTTTAGGAATTGGTCATGTTCTTATGAACCGTACCAATCAATTATAGTTGTTCACTCCTTGCTCTTTTACCGATTAGACCAAATTATCCTTGTTAAATTTCTCCCATTTTTATTTAGGTGGTGTTTGCTTTTTTCTTAATTCTAAATAAAACTTTTGTTTAACTTAATACTAAACAATGATTAATAGTATTAAGTATTTTGTTGTTTGTTTTTTATATGCTAAAAATCACCATCTTAATGTCTTAATGTATCAAAAAGGATAGTTTAATGTAATATTTATTTCTATGATTGTAATTTAACTTTATCATTGTGCTAAAATGAAAATAGCTATATAATATATTTTTTTATCGATAAAGAGCAAATATATTGAACAAAAAGTATAGGAGTATACAAAGAAAGCCCTAAGGGCCAAACAAAAGGCCAAAAAGAAAAGAGAGCGAACCATTTAAAATAATAACCTAGGCATAGCCGTAGAATCTAAACAAGAGCATCATAGCAAAAGAGATATCCACATTTGGAATACAACCAGCCTAAGTAAAAAGGGATTGAATAAAAGAGAGCTTCAATATAAGTGTTGAAAAGGTGGTGTCTTCAAAGATGATTCTATTCCTTTCCCTCCAAATAAATAGCCTTAGCTTTTTTCCTAACCGGAAAATGCAACCAGTTTTGAAGAAGATCTTTGACTAGATAGGGGCAAACCCAATAAGCACCAAAAGCAGAAAGAAGATTGATGGACAGTGGATCAGAATATCCTTAAGCTCTTCTTCCTTCCTCCCACAGAAGGTGCACTTTCTTGCTAAATGAAAACCCCTTTTCCTTTACTGAGATGAAGTAAAGACCTTGCCCCACCATGCTTTCCAAGCAAAAAAACCAATTTTTGAAGGGACATAGGGATTCCAAAGCATTTTGGTAGGGACTGAACAGGGGGATACACCTTCCGAGTGATTAAAGTATGCCTTAACCATGAAACAACTAAAATCATCACCCTTCCATATTAGTTTATCTTTTACCAAAGGAGTAATAACATTGTTGCTTATTAAACCAATGAAAGCCTAAATAGCATCAAACTACTAATTATTTAAGGGCCTCAAAAACTTTGGGTCCCAGGCACCTAAACCACCTTGAACCACCCACACATTTGTAGCTTTAGTCCCTTTTGTGCATGCAATGCTATAGAGAACAGGGAAAGCTTCACATAAAGGCTCACTTCCACACCAGTTGTCTTCCCAAAATCTCATTTTTCTACCATCCCCATCTTAAAAATGCAATCTTTCTTTAGCTGGCCTGATTCTTTAGCAATAAATTTCCAGAGACCTACACCATGGTTGCCTCAGGGTAAAGGAGTGAACCATTCCCCTTCCTCGGAGCCATACTTAGCACTTATTCAAGACTTCCAAGTTGAGTTTTCCTCCACTACAAACCTCCAAGTCAAGTCTTCTGATCCCCAAACCACCCTTTTCCTTTCCCAAATTGATAGTCCTCCAATTTAAAAGGTGAATTTTATTAGCAAAGGACCCACCCCACAAAGGAAGTCTCTTTGGATTTTTTTCCAGCCTGCACTTGACACTCTTGGGTAGCCTAAAGAGTGAAAGGAGGTAAATAGGCAAATTGAATAAGGTGCTTCTAATTAGCGTAAGTCTGCCCCCTTTTGAGATATACTGTCTCTTCCGAACAGCAAGTCTTATTCTAAAATTTTCCTCAATCCCTTCCCAGACCCTAGCTGATTTCTGTTTAGATCCAAGCAGGAGGCCTAAATACGTGGAGGGGAGTGTCACAACTCTGCAACCTAGTTCACAGGCTAGCTAATATGAATTCTCCACATCACCCACTGGTAAAATCTCTATATAATATTTGTATAACATTTAACATAATGAAAAATAAAATTATTATGATAAATAATTTATTTTTTAAAGTAATTTTTAAAAAATAAAATACCAAGAGAAAAGATCATCCTCATTATACGCATTAAATTCATATATTAATATAAAAAATTAAAAATTTATCTAAATTTTGAGAAAATTAATTTTTAATTTTTTTTTTATATAGGCAAAAGAAGAGAACCTTTCATTAGAAGTATATAGGGAGTATACAAAAAGGCTCAAAGAGCCAAGAAAAGAGGGAAGGGAGGGGCAACAAAACCCAACCCCACCAAAAAAGGGGAATCCTAAGCATAGCCATAGAATCTGTACAACAGAAGCCTAACAAAAGATATATTTGCGTTTGGGATGCAGCCAACCCTTGCAAAGAGGGAACAGACATAAGAGAGCTTTAGCCTAAGGGTTGAGAATGATGCACCTTCAAAGATGATTCTGTTTCTTTCTTTCCATATTGCCCAAAAGAGGATTAATGGGGCAGCTCTCCATAGGGGTTGTGCTCTATTTCTAGCCGAGAAATGCGACCAACTAAGAAGAAAATCTTTGACCATTTTTGGGCAGACCTAACCGTCACCAAAGGCTGAAAGAAGATCAATCCATTGTCCCCAAATTGGCGGGCAGTGGATAAGAATGTGCTCCAGTTCTTCTTTCTTCTTCCCACAGAAGGGCATTTTCTTACTAATTGGAATCATCTTCTCTTTAGCTAAGTTGTGGTTAAAACCTTTCCCCACCAAGCTTCCCAAGCAAAAAAACCAACTTTAGAGGGGATGTGGGATGTAATGGTTGCACATGATCTTAGTAGGGGCTGAAATGGATGGGGTGCCTTCCAAACTGTTGTAGAAGGCTTTTACTGTAAAAGTCACCGAAGTACTGCCCTTCCACATTAGCATGTCCTCTGACTGAGGACGGAATTTTCCCAGTCGTTGAAAAGCCTCCCAAACTTTGGGTCCCAAGCCCCAGCCTCTCCTGAAACCACCCAAAAATCAGCTACCATAGCCCCCTTTGAGGCAGCAATCCTGTAGAGGTTCGGGAAAGCTGCACACATGGGGGACCCTCCACACCAAAGGTCTTACCAAAATCTTATTCTTCTTCCATTCCCTAGAACCAGGGCACGGTCTTTCTTAAACTGGGCTTTTTCTTTGGTTATGGCTTTCCAAAGACCAACCCCATAGCTCCCTTTTGGATCTTTAGTGAACCAGCCCCCAGCTTCTATGCCATATTTGGTGCTGATGTAGGACTTCCAGATGGAGTTCTCCTCAATGAAGAAAAAAGAATTTGATCCTTTATTTTTATTTAAATTTTGAGAAAATAAATATTTGAATAAAAGTTTTAAAATACACTTTCTTTTATTTAATTAGCATGAGAATGAATTATTAGAGTTTCAATTGGATCATATAGTATGGTTTTCTCATGCTCTTGTTTCAAGAATTTGAAAATCTAGTTTTTTTCCTGAATAGAAAAAGCATCCAGAAAAAGCCAAGTATTTTGACTTTTTCTATTCAACCAAAAATTTCAATAATTCAGCAATAAGTTATGAAAAGGTATATATATAAAAAAACAATTGAAGTCTGAAAGCTAATTGCTCTCAACAAAAAGTAAAAAAAAAACAAACACCCCCTTAGTTGGTGTTAAATTTCTTAAACAATAGACCACCTACTTATCCACTGCTCGAGAGCCAAGATGTTGTGGGATCTTCTTTTGGCAATTACTGAAACTAATTGGGTGTTCCCCCGTACGGTTCGGCAACTTCTCCTTGCTTGGCAAAGCGCTAGTGTTGGCAAAAAAAGGAAGAGAGTTTGGATGGCGGCTCCTCTGTGTTTATTTTGGACGTTGTGGTTGGAAAGGAATAGGGTGGTTTTTGAAAATGAGGCCCCCTCTGCTCATAGGATGAAATCTTCCTTTCTGTTTACCTTGTGGGGGTGGGCTAAGGTGTACAGAGTAGACAACTTAAATTCTTTGGTGGGGTTTTTGGCTTGGATGGGGTATAGGTGAGAGTGTGAGGTGTTCCCTTGTACTCCTCTTGTGTACTTTTTGGGAGCTTTCTGCTCTTTTTCATTTATATAAATATTGCTTTTTACGGATCAAAAAAAAATTTCTTAAAAGACATTTCCAGTGTTAATCCCTTATCAAAAAAAAAATGTCCAGTGTTATTCCAACCCCCTTTTCTCTTGCCACTTATTCATTTGATAGATCTATTCAATATCATTCAACCTGTGCTGATTATAAAAAAAAAACCATCCAACCTGTGTTAGATTGGTCTTTCTCTCTTCCTCAACATTTTGCATATTGTTTGTCAAACAAAGGCCATTAAATTCCTGAGTTAAACTATTCTATTTTCAAGTGTAAGGCACAAAGGTTGTCATCCTTGAGGTCATGCACAAGCGATACAGGGATGGGAAGGGTTTTTGTGAGGTTCTAGGTTCAAGTCTCGATAGGGGCAAAATTTTACCAATAAAGAAACAAGGTACAAAGGGTGTCTGTATTTATCAGGAAAAAAAAAGTACAAAGGGTGTCTGTCAAAAGGATGAGAGGGATACCACATTGACATTGAGAAAAAAAATGTGATCGTAAATGGTTTATCAAAGAGGGTATCACAAACAAAATGGTATAGGGTTGGTGTTGTTGACGACAGATAGTTTGGGCTAACAGTCTACCAGTAAACTGTTAGAAGCATTGTTATGAAGTGATGCATTCCTCCCCAACTCCCAACGCCCGTCTTTCAAAGTTCTATTTGATTCTTCTCATTTTTCTTAGACAACTTCAACTTGAATCTATAAAATTTTGCAATCAATGGCTGGGTGTATTATTTCAAATTTGCAAAATTATTATGTCGATAAAGTTTAATACTAAAATCCAAGTGGATTCTGCTTGTGGATAGGTGACTTCATGCAAGTTGTGGCGGCAAGTGGGAGAGTCCTTTAAACCCCCAAAGTAAGAGAACTAGGGTATATATTCAAATTCAATTGCTTTGTTTTATGGAATGATGTTTATTGGTTTGCATCTATGTGCTAATTGGCCTGGAAAATGATGTAGATTAGTTTCATATTCAATGTTCTTACAGTTTGCTTTGTCTTATCAAATGGTGGTTATGCTTTGTGGCTACATACCATTGTGCCTAGAAACTGATTTAGACTAATATTATATTCAATGTTCACGCATTCAATTGCTGCTCTCTGTTAAATTATATGCTTCTAATCTGAAACACAGTAATATGGGTGGGGTTGTGTGGTGGTTTTGCTTTTGAATATTAGTTTTTGTTCGTCATGACATGTGGTTAAGTCTTCTATGTCCTTCATCTACTTTGCTAGAAATGCTATTGCAAGTCACACAGTTATATTTGGAGCAAATAAATGATAAACAGAGAGCCAATTAATTAAAAATGAATAAGAGAAGATATTTTGGGTACACTTTGGGGGGATGATTTTTGTATTTTTGGCATTTAATTGATTTAATTTGTTCACAGGTGATTAATTTTAATTTTTGTTCCTTTTATTTATTTTTTATCGTGTGTGCAGGACATGTACCACTGTTTCATGGACATTTCGAGGTTTTTACGAGAAGGTGATCATTTGATTGATAAATTATATGTTCTACTTTAGATAGATTTGGTGTTTCTTTTCATGAAAGCTCATGCCTACTTGCTTGTAATTTGTTTTTATGAATGCAATATAGAATTCTTTTTCCTCTCTCTCTCTCTCTCTCTCTCTCTCTCTCTCTCTCTCTCTATATATATATATATATATATATATATATATATATATATATATATATATATATATCTATGTATATTCATATGCATATGCATATATTTATATATTGTATTTTCTCCTTCTATATCTTCTCCATGTGCATGTATATATGGGTTTATCCCTACATGTTTGTGTAATTTATCTAGTGAGGGGTAGCTAAGTTGGTGTAAGGCGTTGGGGTGAGGTTACGATGGTCGGCTAGTTTTGAGTCCCCTTAAAGACCTTGAAGGTTTACTAATTTGTTAACATCAGGCCTGTGGAACAGTCGAGTCTTGCAAGTGACCCGGACATCCGGTTATCAAAAAATAAAAAATAAATTATCTAATGTAGCACATAAAGTATTATTTTTAATCAAGCTGGAGTGTTTGTAAATTACCCATCAATTACTAGTGAACAGGGTTTAAAGCATTGGCTGAATTTGATACTACTTGGTAGGGTTATATTTTGGGGCAGTCTTGCCAAGATATTGTGACCCAACACAAGATTTTCCAATTGGAATTGGCTGGGACATCTGTGTCACGTTGTTGAGAATGAATTGCTAAGATATACATCAAGAAAGAGAATTTGTATTAGTTGTAATTAGAGTCAAATTAGGATTAATAGGTGAAGTGAAATTATGATTAGTAGTTGGAATGAAAATAGAATTAGTCAATAATAGATTATTAGAATTCTAATAAACTTAGGATCTTAGAGAAGTTTATTAATGAGGCTAATTGATGTAAATCAATGGGTGACATAATTGGTTAACATTATTTCCTTTTATTTACAAATATTGCAATCCTCAATAATGAGACTCCATATATATATAGTCTCCTTTTTGTTATCTCTTCTTATCTCCTTTTTTTTCCTACTTTTTATTTATTTTTCTCTGTTATAAACTTTATTCTTTGTTCGTTTCTTTAAAATTTATGAAAAGAACGCCTTGGCCCACCTACTTTGAGTGTAGATAACCATCCTAGGTTTGTTCTACATCATATGTCCAAATCATGGCTGGTATGATTGGGATACAGATATGATTAAGTTGCATTATGATGCTGAATCTGTTTATGTTCTAAAGTCACATCATCTCATCATCCAATAGTAGAGTTTTCAGTTCTTCATAAAATCATGAACTATGCTTTCAATAGTAGAGTTTTCAATTCTTAATACAATCATAAACCAATCCAAACTCAGGCTTTCATGACTATCTAAACACAAACATAATAGATATTTTATTTGTTTGTCAATTCCATCTAATTGTAATTATTTTTTATGAGAACTTGCATTATTTTTTTATTTTTTAAAAGATTTTTAACTAACTTATAATGAGTATAACTGTTATCAATTGATGGTGAGACTAGATTGTCTCCGCACTTCCTAAGTCGGCGACTGATACTGCAATTTTGTATCGTGGTAATCAGCTTCATCTGTTGGAGCTTGTCCACCAAGCAATTTATTGGTTCTTCAAGTTTATTTGAGATGGTCTGTATTCAACTTAAAATGCCTTGTCCTGTGAAACTTAGAAAATTAAATTTTGTGGTTGTGAAATTAAAATTCAGATGCTGATTGGGTTGCTTTGTTCCAAGTGGACAGTTGTCATCCATTTGACTTGCAAATCATTTTAAATAATCCATATTAACAAGGATGACTTGGTAATATCCTACATCTTATATGATGTCTTGGTTGTGCGTAGGATGTGGTTTTAAAAGGTTGGGACCTCTTGATGGTTCCACGCTGGAACTTTTATAAGAACTGATTTGACAAGTTTGCCAGCAATGCAATATCCTTAGCAGCCATGTGCATCAGGACCCCTATTTCACACTCTTTCTGCAGTCGCAAAACACAAGGTTGACAAAGCAGAAATTAGATCATTGTGCTACTGCAGAGCTTCTTGTTCCTAAAGACCTGGAAGGCTGGAACTAATTTCACCAGCAGTTTCTTTTTAATGCACTAACGTTTTTTATGTGCTTGAATGTTTATAAATATTTTTAGTGCATTTTAGTACTTATATTTGTTTTGTATTGCAGCTTCACTGAATTCCTTTCATTACTTTTGCTTCTTATGGTTGCTGTTGCTCTATTCTGTGTCAATTGTTAGATCAGCTCTTCCATTGATGCTGCTTAATGTTAAGCTGAATTCCTTCTAGGACTTCCTCTTTTCATGGTTGCTCTTGCTGTCTCTTGTGATAATTGTTCAATAATCACTTCTGTGCTCCAACTTTTGTTACCAATTTGTGTCTATTCACTTTCTTGTGTAATCTATTCTGTGGTTACATAATGTTGATGTTTTATTTATTCAGGCACTTCTGGATTATGAAAGGCATAAAACTCGCGGCGGTGAGCTCAGTGTTCCTGTTTCTTCCCTGGCAGAGCCCATGAATGTTGAAAATCAGGTCAAAATCATAGCTGTAATTATTACCTTCATTTGTTGGAATATAGGTCTCTAGACTGTAATGAACATTTAAATCGACAGTTGGATGTTATCTTAAGGAATGGTATCCCTCGATCCTATCTTTAGCAATCTTTTGAATTTTAAATTTGACCTAATCAGGTTGGGTAAAAAATTTAGAGATGGCTGTCTATTGCAGGAATATGAGAAGATAATAAGAATGGTAGAACAAGGTGTTATATGTAAGTATAACCCGGTTTTTGAAAGGAAGGTCTGATACAGACACTAGGAGAGAAATTGGAGATTTCTGTTGATATATAGTAGTCAAATAAAAATATGAAGGGTTATATACTACTTTTATATAATGCTTTTTAATCAATATAAGAGGTCAAAGAATGCAGGCATATAAAAGGAAGACTAGAAGACTTGTTTACATATTATTGCATGCATCTGTTGTTATATGCATCAGATATCATCATTCATGAACATATATGCTGATGCTTCATGTTTGCTGGTGACATTTAGGCTTCAGGATCAGGCAGAGCACGAAGGGATGCTGCAGCTAGGGCAATGCAGGGTTGGCACTCACAGCGCCTTCTTGGTAACGGTGAAGTTGGTGACCCAATCATCAAGGTCTAGGAATATTACAATACACACACTCATTTTGCTCTCTATTGTGTTGTCTCATATCTTTTTAGATTGTAACATTCAATAATGTAACACCTGTCTTTTTTATTTTTGTAGGATAAGAGCTCCATTTCTTTGCAAAAGCGGGAAAAACAGCTCAAAAACATTGGTATGGCTTCTGAACAAGTGTATTATTTATAAAAATATGTCTAGCCTGCAAACTGTCCCTCAATTTGACTTTTTGTCTATTGACTCAGGTTCACTTAAACGCAAGAAATCATCAAACCTTGAGCATGCTGTCAAAGCTGCACGCACCAAAGCTGCTAAACCACAGTTAAGATCCTTGCTGCTTTTATTGTCCAATCCATGGTTCATAATTGATATATATACATATTTCTGTGTGTGTGTGTTGGTTTAAGATAGGCAAAATAACTGTTTATTGAAATTGTCAAGTCATTTGTTGCTTAGCTATCTAATACATACATAGTTCATAGGTGACATATTTGTTCAAAAGGAATGATACCTTGATTTGACTTCCTGCTGACTTGATTTGTACATCTATTTGTTTTTCAATATTGTGTGTTACTTCAACAACTGTTTGTTAGCTAGCTAGTCAAGATGTGATGAACCCCCACATTCCAAGGTTGGATACCTTTGCACCCAGTAAAATACAGTATTCTCATAGAATATCCTACTATATCCTTTTTGTGTATTGGTAATACGTTTTCTACAAATATCATTCTTAGGAATAATGCATGGAAAATTTAACTGATACCCTGAGAAAAACCCACAATACAAGTGTTCTGTAGTTCATCAATGCTAAGTAGCCTTTGCTGATGGTACAGTAAATTGACATACTCATGGAAATTAGCATTCTCATGTAAATTATCATGGCTCTTATAAAAAAAGGTTAAAAAAAAAAAAAAGCATGGTTAGTACCTTGAGAATGAAGTAATTTAAAAAGAGTTCATTTCTTCTTTCTTACCAAAAAAAAAAGAAAAAGAAAAACTTAAAAAAGTGTTCCTTTCAAATCCTTGGAATAACCTAGCAAAAAATACGGTGGTATAGCATAAGTAAATGAACTTTTGGCTCTTTTTAATGTACATGCTTATTACTTTTATTAACAGGCAAGGTAAACGAATGTAAGTGCTAATTTAACTTAACCCAGATTCTTTTAGTCTTTTTTGTAACTATGAAAGAAACTGTAGACAAAGGATAAATGTAATAACACTAAAAGAGAATTTAATAATTTAGGTAATAGTGAAATGTACATTGGTATATATAATAATGCGTACAAGAATCTTCAAATCATTATCATGAGAAAATATCAGATAATATTACTGGTCAGGAACCTTGTCTTCTGGCCAATATGAAGTTTTTGAATTAAGCTCCTAAATATCAGATAATATTACTGGTCAGGAACCTTGTCTTCTGGCCAATATGAAGTTTTTGAATTAAGCTCCTAAGTTCCTTTTCATCCAACTGAAACTTGATTGATGATCTTTGTATACACAGTAATGTTTCATCTCCCTTGTGGCAGTATGAGTTTATTTATTTATTTATTCATCATTGGTTAGATTGGACACGGCAGTTGTTGATATTGGACCCCCAGCTGATTGGGTGAAGATCAATGTGCGGAGAACTGTAAGTTTCCTGGATCATATGCTTAATAAATGACAGTGGATTACCGGGATGCTTCGAAAGTTTTAACTACTTGAGCGAAAATTCTATGGTGCAGTTAGATTTGTTTTGAGGTTTATGCTTAGTTCCTGATCTCTGCGGAGGAGGTATGCTACCCTAGAACCTTTTATTAATTCAAATTTTTCCAACCATAGGTAGGTAGCTCCAGCGTTTTAATTAATTCAAACTAGTGTAGTCTACTTCACCCTCCACTGCCTTTACACAGTACTTGTGCTTGATTGATAGGCAGCCGATGTGGGGCCAGTCTGTGTGATTGGGGGATGCCTAAGCAGTAGGCCTTAATTAATACTCATTGGTCTTAGTTGATGGGACCTACTACCTCAAAAACATAGGGGCTGATAAGGTCCCTCCTAACTAAATCTCATTCTGGGTCAACCTGGGATATCTTGGTCGGATTGGTAGATAATAATGTAATAATAAGAAATATGTGCTTGAGGCTTAGATCAAGTGGTAATGGGTTTAGGGCAGGTTCCAAGTTTAAGTCCCAATACGAATAAAAAATGATATACCGTAGTTATTGTTATTATTATTATTACTATTTGTGTACTGGTATTTTTGTGATTCTTCCATCAGATGCTCACATTTCAATTATATGTCCAAAGCAGGTAGGAAAGAGGTTGGGTTGGGATGAGAATTCACTGAAATTATCATTCTTAGGGTTCATAGTAAATGAAGAACCAGAAAATTATGGTATGATTCAATCAAGCCATCAATGAACCCTAGTACTTGTCAGCTGAAGTGTTTTTCTACTTTAAAATTTTAAAAAAATTTAACTGATCCATGGGGCATGGTAATAATTCAAAGAACCAAAGGACCTATAATCCATGGGCGTCACACCATTTAAAAAGGTGCATTATTTGTGTAAATTTTTGGCAAGATTGAGGTATAAAAACAAGTACTGAACAAATTTAAAAGATAGCATGGTGTTTGGTGTTTTTTCAGTTGCTGCTTACTCAAGAATTGACCTTGGCCACCCAGAGATTTGGCTGGTCACCTGCATGGACAATTGTTTGTCAGAGTTCATATCTGAGCAGTCAGATTAGCAAGAATCGAATCTGGGAGGAGAAACTCCTGCTGTGGAAAGGCTGGGAAGATAGATGCCAGGAAGTGAAGTTACAAGAATCTTCAGTAGGGGCTGGGGCCTCTAATCCATCTAGGAATGTCTATATTTTTTTAGTTTTAGCTAGTCATTTAACTGCAGAATTTTTTGTTCACTTGGACTGGACTGAGTTAGTACAATTCACCTGAGTCCGATGTTTTCTAGTTAGTTCAACCATGTGATAAATTGTATTCTGGGTAGTAGGTAGTGGAAGTAGTAGTCAGTCAGTCAGTCAGTCAGTCAGTCAGTCAGTCCCCATTCACTTGTTTATGTACTAAATAGGAATTGCGAATTGCAATTTTGGGGAGACCTCCCCTTCCCTTTCTTGTTAATTTGATTGCGTAAAAATGCTAACTCTAATCCTCCAATGAGTGGAGAAGGTAGGCCTAGGCCTAGGCCTAGGCCTAGTGAGAGCCAAATATATTGTTCAAATTGGGCTATAGTCTAAACCCTAATACACCATCGGTTGAAAAGAGGACAACACTTTAGTCCCCTTAGGCGACGATTGATTGTTCACTCCATTCCTAGTGTAGTGTAGTTTGTTATGTATACAACTAAGAAAAAGGAGAGAAAAACAATGGTGGTAACAGTCTGGATGCCTAAAAAAGAGAAATATAGTTTGTTATATACACAATTAAGAAAAAGGAAAGCAAAACAATGGTGGTACTGTTTGGATGCCTAAAAAAGGAGGAGTATAGGTGGATTACTTCGCGTATAGTTTCTGAAGTTGTCACTTGTCCTTCAAAAAATTTATAATTTTTGTTCTCGCTACATGACCCAAATCAAAATGAGCCAAACTATTTCCCCAAGGACTTGGCTACCCTTGTACTCCCCTATAAGAGGGTAAACATGTCGCATTCTAAGCAATTTAATATATATATATATATATATATATATATATATATATATATATATATATATATATATATATATAATTTTCTTTTGAAATTATTCTTTAGATAACCGAACTTTTTTTTTTGTTTGAAAAGATAAATTTCATTGAATCATAATAATAAGACATTTTTTGTTTGAAAATATAAATTTCATTGAATCAAAATAATAAGACATTACATCTACACGTAAAACTCGCTATAAAAAATATTAAGTTATCTACATAATAAAGCATTACAAAAAAATAAAATGACTTAAGACTACACAATTGGTAATCTTGTGTCACCTTAGAATGATATGACAAAAAATTAATAAATAATATTATACTTTTTATGTCTAATTAAATTACTTGATAACTAATTCATACAAAAACTACGTATAAATCAATTGTCGTATAACAACACAATTATATATCGCAATAAATCGATAACAAAAGCACATTTAAAAAACAAAAAGAAAAATCGAATGAAAATTTAGATTAAGTGAGGAAAAAAAAACCATTTTATTGATAGATAAAGCCTAAATCTAAGTGGATAAATGATGGAATGGTAATTTCAGGATAGGAAATGGTAAAAAAACTGATTTCAGATCAAAGAAGACCAAAAAACACCACCCCGAATGAAAAGAAATAACGTAAGGAGTTGAGAAAAAAACCTTAATGTTACATTAAGCCACTTTTATTTATAGCTCCTCAATTGTTGTTTTATAATTTATTTTTAATTTCCTATTTTCTAATTTAGATAAAGTCTCAAGTATCTAAGAGACTATAAGCCGGCTAGGGCAACGGGAGTGAGCCGTTCGAACCAAAACAAACCGGGTCGGACCAACAGGAAGTAGCCCTAATCTTCTCTCTCTCTCTCTCTCTTTCCGGGGGATCATTGTCGCCACGCCCAGGTAGGGGCGGGCTGGTGTTGATGGTGGAAACACCCTACCGACATCCTTCTTCTTCTTCTTCTTCTTCTTCTTCCATGGCTGATACAGAGCGCGCCAATATCCGAAACATATGCATACTCGCTCATGTCGACCACGGCAAAACTACCCTGGCCGACCACCTCATCGCCGCCGCTGCCGATGGTTTGGTCCATCCCAAGCAGGCCGGCCGCCTCAGGTTCATGGACTACCTCGACGAGGAACAGCGGCGGGCCATCACCATGAAGAGCTCCTCTGTAACTCTCTGTTTCCACGATACCTACCACATCAACTTGATCGACTCTCCCGGTCACATGGATTTCTGCAGCGAGGTCTCCACGGCTGCCCGCCTCAGCGACGGCGCCCTCGTGCTGGTGGACGCCGTGGAGGGCGTTCACATCCAGACCCACGCAGTGCTCCGCCAGGCCTGGACCGAGCGGCTCTCTCCCTGTCTTGTCCTTAATAAGATCGATAGATTGATTACTGAGTTAAGATTGACTCCTATAGAGGCGTATTCTAAACTTGTCAGGATTGTCAATGAAGTTAATAGAATTATGAGCGCGTATAAAGCAGAGAAGTACTTGTCGGATGTTGATTCATTGCTTGCAGGAGCGGCGGGTGAGATTTTGGAGAATTTGGAGCTCGTGGAGGACGACGAAGAAATTACTTTCCAACCGCAGAAGGGGAATGTAGCGTTTGTGTGCGCATTGGACGGGTGGGGTTTTAGGATAAATGAGTTCGCGGATTTCTATGCCTCAAAGCTCGGGGCAAGTTCGGCTGCGTTGCAGAAGGCGTTGTGGGGGCTCAAGTATTATAACCAAAAAACTAAGATGATTGTGGGGAAAAAGGGAATGGGTGGAGGCAGTAAGGCAAGACCCATGTTCGTGCAGTTTGTGCTTGAGCCACTGTGGCAAGTTTACCAGGCGGCTATGGAGCCTGATGGAGCTAAGACTCTGCTGCACAAGGTGATCAAGTCCTTTAATTTGAATGTGCCTGCACGGGAACTTCAACATAAGGATCCAAAAGTTGTTCTTCAGGCTGTGTTGAGTCGATGGCTTCCCTTGTCGGATGCAATCTTGTCAATGGTGGTTAATTGTATACCCGATCCAATGAGAGCTCAATCTTTTCGAATCTCACGTTTGCTTCCGAAGAGAGAGGTTTCGGAGGATGGGCCTAGCTCTAATGTGCTTGCAGAAGCAGAGCTTGTGAGAAAATCGGTGGAGGCTTGTGATTCCAGTCCTGAAGCTCCATGTGTTGCTTTTGTATCAAAAATGTTTGCAGTGCCCATTAAAATGCTCCCACAAAGGGGTCCAAATGGGGAAATTTTAAACAATTCTACTGATGAAGATGGAAGTGGTGAATCGGACGAATGTTTCCTTGCATTTGCAAGGGTTTTCAGTGGAGTTCTTTTTACACGACAGAGAGTTTTTGTGCTTTCAGCTTTATATGATCCATCAAAAGGGGAGTCTACGACGAAGCATATACAGGAAGCTGAGTTGCACTCCTTGTACCTCATGATGGGTCAGGGGTTGAAACCTGTGGCATCAGCCAAGGGGAATATTGTGGCAATCCGAGGCCTTGGCCAGCATATATTGAAAAGCGCAACTCTTTCATCCACGAAAAACTGTTGGCCTTTCTCGAGTTTGATGTTTCAGGTTTCTCCAACTCTAAGAGTGGCAATCGAACCTTCTGATCCTATGGATATGAGTGCCCTCATGAAAGGCTTGAGGCTTCTTAACCATGCAGACCCATTTGTGGAAGTCACTGTTTCTGCTAGGGGAGAACATGTCCTTGCTGCAGCGGGAGAAGTTCATCTCGAGCGTTGCATAAAAGATTTGAAGGAGAGGTTTGCAAGGGTAAGCTTGGAAGTCTCCCCGCCACTTGTCTCCTATAAAGAGACTATCCAAGGTGAGGTAACTGATGTACTAGAGAATTTGAACTTGTCAGGTGGAAGCTTGGATTATATTGAAAGGAAAACACCAAATGGAAGATGTTGTGTTCGAGTACAAGTTTTGAAGCTTCCACCTGCACTGACTAAGGTGCTTGATGAAAGTTCTGATTTGCTCGGAGATATTATTGGAGGTAAGCTGGGCCAGTCCAAAAAAAGCAATGAAACTCAGAGATCAAGCCGTCTGGAAGATGATAATCCAATTGAAGCTCTTAGAAAACGAATAATGGATGCTGTGGAGGGTGATATTTTGGGTGGGACTGAAGAAAGTGACAAGGATCAGGCTGAAAAATGTAAAGCAATGTGGCTACAGTTTCTCAAGAGGATCTGGGCACTTGGACCGAGGCAGATTGGTCCTAATATCCTCTTCACCCCAGATTCCAGAGGGGTGGATACTGAATTTCCTGTTCTTATCAGGGGCTCCTCCCATGTATCTGAGAGATTGGGATTTGTGAATGAATCTAGTAATGGAGGTATGGATGCAGAGCCATCCCCTCTTGTAACTCCGGCACTGTGCAGGGAAGCTGAGAGTCTTGAAAGCAGTCTACTATCTGGATTTCAACTAGCTACTGCAGCTGGCCCTTTGTGTGAGGAACCAATGTGGGGTTTGGCGTTTGTTATTGAAGCACGAATTTCTCCATTAGAGGGTCAACAGTCTAATGAGTTAGAAACTTGTTACCAACCACTAGAGCAGTATGGCATCTTCACAGGGCAGGTTATGAATACGGTGAAGGATGCTTGTAGGACAGCTGTGATAAAGAAGAAACCCCGGCTTGTGGAGGCCATGTATTTTTGTGAGTTGAACACTCCAACTGAATACCTAGGTCCTATGTATGCTGTGCTTTCTCGCAGGAGGGCTCGAGTGTTGAAGGAAGAAATGCGGGAAGGTTCTCCACTGTTTACTGTACATGCTTACTTGCCAGTTTCTGAAAGCTTTGGTTTTGCTGCTGAACTAAGGAGATGGACTTCTGGAGCATCAAGTGCTTTACTTGTACTTAGCCATTGGGAAGCACTTCCGGAGGATCCTTTCTTTGTACCAAAAACAGAAGAGGAGATTGAAGAGTTTGGAGATGGTTCTAGTGTCCTGCATAATACCGCAAGAAAACTCATAGATGCAGTGAGACGGCAAAAGGGTCTCCCAGTAGAGGAAAAGGTAGTCCAGCATGCAACGAAGCAGAGGACACTGGCCCGTAAAGTATAGAAGTTGCCACTCCAATTGTGTCATTAGCTCTTAAAAGAATTGTAAGGTCATACGACTCATCATTGATTGAAAGGAATAGACGTTATCAATATACTATCATATTTAGTTTAGTTTTTACCATGAACTGAACCTCTCAAAAAAATATTTAGTTTAGTTTTTACCATGAACTTAATTTGTTTTCTGTTAATTTACAGAATATAGCTCGATTTTGTTTCTTCTCTATTTTTGGTGTATTGTATTTGGTTTGCTGATAAATTGCATTACTGTAAAGTGATGTTCTGGGGGTTATGTATGAGTTCATTATTAATACATGAAATTTTTTATTAGTTTGATGTTTCAACTATAATTTTGACTCTGGGAGAACATCCCTTCTTTTTTATCTAGTCGCACTTTGGAAACAGATACAGAATAATTCTTATTCAAATTAAAAGCCCTTGTATTTTATTGGAATTGGCTGAAAGAACTGAGTGAAAAATACTCCGTTGACATGTTGCAAGATAGCTTATGCCTTTCCCTTTAGGAGCCTTCTGTAGAGACAGACACTCTACAATGGCCTTGTTGGGGTGGGTGGCTGGATGACCCCTAAAAAAATCCTTTGCCAAAGTGGCCTCCTTTGATTTCAGATTGACCATGTTCAACTGTATTTCTATTGCTTTATTAACTTGATTAAATGTAGCACTACCACATAATTAACAAATATTCTCTGGCATTCAAATCAAACATCACCAAATGAATTGGTTTTGAAGTTGCTGAACCAAACCTGGCGTGAGAGTGAGACATGAATCTGAAAGCTGATCTAACAGGGTCGATTAACTGATTGAGCCACCCCATCATCCTTGGCCTTGTTGCATCAACTTCAGTTGTGTATTAAATGTTTGAAACAGGATAATCGATTTGTTTTACATGCAGATTCTCTTATATCTTTGATTTAATGTATATTAAGCACATTGATCATTTATTTAATTCCTGAAGTGACTCTTTTGGCTTTGTTTTAGATTCTGAAGGACAAAAGTATCTTTTAGAGGCAAGACTTTGTGGCAAATTGTATGCCTCTCTTTGGTTTAGTTTGCTTGGTAAGAGAGAAATGCTCGGATTTTTTTTTTTTTTTTTTTTTTGATAATAAAGAGAGATTAGATGGGGCAGTATGGGACTTATTTTACTTATGTTCATCTTTGTGGGATTCTTATACTCTAGTTTTTAGAGGAGTTCCACTTTCAGTTTTAGAACTTAATTGGTTAGCAGTTTGTGATTCACCATATTAAGATGGGTAGCATTGGCTTTGTAAGCACTCATGTTTTCACTTAATGTAGTGCACTTATCTTCTTCTACCACGAACTCTGGAGGTTGTGTTTGTCTTCCACTAGATCATTCATCTTTCTCCATGGCATTGTCCAAGCCTTCTAACCTAATCCTTTTCTGCCAACCAATTTTATTTGGAAATGAAAAGCCCCATCAAAGGTTAAAGGCCTTAGCACTCATCAAAAAAAAAAAAAGGTTAAAGGCCTTAGCGTGGTTAGTGGTGCATAAGAAGGTAAATATCATTGATATGCTACAAGTGAGAAGACCCTATAAATCCCTTAGTCCACGTTGGTGCATTCTATGCAAAGGGAGTGGAGAATCAGTTCATCATCCTTTCTTTTTTGACTTGCCCTATAACATTGGGGCTATGGCACAAGTTATTCAGAGCAGCTAATTTGGATTGGGTACCACCAAAGAGTATTGGAGACATGATTATTTTCTTGAGATGTTTGGGGAAATCAATTAGGGGCAAGTTGCTTTGGCATATTTGTTTGTTTTACTGTCTTGTGGATTGTATGGCAAGAGAGAAATACAAGGATTTTTATGGAGAGGTGTAGAACGGAAGAGGTGTTATGAGATTTTACTCATTTCTATGCTTCTCTATGGGCTGCTTATACTACTCCTTTCAGAGGAGTCCAACTCAATTCTATTCTACTCAGTTGGCTTTCAACTTGTAATTGAGAGTTATGGTCTTCCTTGTGAGCCTTTGTCTAAGGTCGCTCAGGTTCAACTTTTTTTTTTAAGTTTGTCCCTGTAAAGTGTTAGTATACTTTTATTTGATTAGGCTTGTACCTATTGGGAATGATTTCTCATTCTTTCACTTTTCAATATTAATGTATGTTATCTATCAAAAATATTAATGTATGTATGTTTCTGGTAAAAATAAGCGTTGACTTTGGAAGCACTTGTTCCATAGAGGGAATTCTGTCACTTTGATCAGTTTTTGCTTTTGAAGGAAAGAAATATCTTTTTTCTTTTGTACCTTTTCTTTTCTTATAAATATTTCATCTTTTTGGTCCTGATTAAAAAAAAGAAGGAAAAGAAAAGAAAAGAAAAACATCTTTCCTCTTTGACATTCGGATACAATCTGTCATTTGGATTATTTGTGCAGATTTTCCAATGGTCTAATTTCTGAAATTTTCATAATAATTTTTTTTTCTCATGTCAGGATTGATGCATCCCTCTTTGTGCCTTACTTTAGATTCTGAAAGAAAAAGCATCAATGGTCTTGAAATCGTACACCATGTGTGAAGACAAGTTAAGTCAAACCTAGTTGTTTGTCCAAGAGAGAAGAGGGGGGTGGAATTGGGTGTGGATCCTTTTCAAGAAATTTAAGTACAAACAAGGGGAGATGAAGATAGTAAGTAATGAAGGCAAAATTAAGAGAATTAAGAGAAAGAAATGCAAAATGGTGATTCAACAATCCGCCTATATCCACTCTAGTTCGGAATCAGGTGAAGGTTCCTAACTTCAGACATTCTGTGAATTTGTTTGTTTGTTAATCGTCAAAACTTGATTTTGGACTAACACAATGAAATTTCCATTGAACGAAGGTGATAAAAAAAATTGTATAGTTGTATAGTGTGGCTTATGTACTTGCATATGAAGATGATAATCACAGACATTGGTGAAGACCTAGAACTGATTTATCTTAGTGACCCAGTTTGATTTGAATCTTGTTTCAAACATGCTGCAATCAATTTCAAACCTAGCATTAGGTCAGTTTTTGGAATGAGCCTCTGGAACCATGGACCTGATGTAATGGATGTGCTGTTCGAACTTATTTTATCCTTGGTATGTAGGTTTTATACATTACCTGAAAGGGTTATTCTAGAAACAGGGAATGCCAAATATGTTTTACTAAGGAACCTGTGAGTTCAGTTTTCTGTACAAATTTTTTTATAGCAGTAGAATCTTTATATGATTATTCAAACATGTAAATGATCCTCATTGCACTGTTAAAGTAATTGATAATTTATATGTAGCAGCCAAGGCTTTTATGTTTTTCTAAATGATGTAGGGCTGGGCAAAACCACAGTTTCATTGCTCCTCCCAGAGCTGCACAGCAGGTTAGACAGGACTCTATCTTGAGACCTCTAATTTGGAAAATGGGATACGAGTCAAGCTGTATTACCTTTGTAAGTACTACTTTGTTGGTTTGAAATTAACATATATATACATACATACATATGTATACACACACATATACACCAATGGTCCATCTGATTCCGCTCGTAGTTGCTTCCGCTTGTAGTTGCTTGCCCTTTCAACTTGCATTACATTTTTCATGTCCTTTCTTTTATGATACTGGTACTTCAGATGCCTTTGAAGTTTGAACTATGGATCATGAGGTTTTTTTTTTTATCTATGTCATACAAATAGTGGTGGTCTTATGGAATTGATTGAAATGTTGGCTGTATTACCTTTTAAGGTTCACATGACATGACCTGGAGGCGTGCATTGGTAATATGAAAATGGAAATTAGGAAATATTGTAGGTATAAACAGCAATCTATTCTCTTCAGAAGAAGAATACTGTATGTTAACCTTCTTCTATTGGTATGGTTTGGTGTTCTCCTCTTCGGGTCTTTTTTTTTTTTTCTATTTCTTTTACTGCTCATGCATGCCTTCCTTCATGTTTGGAATCCATATTCTTCGTAATGGGTGTCTTCTAATATTTTTCTCTAGTCCCTTGTCTGAAAGGGAGGATGAGAAAATCAAACTGCAGATGATATGAGATTATTTTTTATCCTTTTTCTGATACAAATGTATGCTTTTTGTCATTTTGAATCGTTTTCTGAAGACACATTCATCTTGCATCAAGCATGCACACATATCGTCACGGCGGCCAAGGATCGCCCTCGTCGTGATGCGTACGCTTATGCGCGAGAACATTCAGATTTGAAGAAAATATACCCGACACCTACAATAAATCAAATCAATTCATCAATACGCTGTATTCAATCATGTATATTATGGGCCATAATTATAATATCCAATAAATTTAACTATCAAATATATAAGTTTTAAACCAATTTATTATGCTATTAACCTAAAAAATGTTTCATCCTTTATGGTTTTTAGTAATTTTGATTCTAAGTTTCTATGGATATATTGCTAATTTGAATCAATAAAATTATTTTTCTTTAAAAAAAAAAAAAGTTAAATCCACTCACAAAATTATCATTAGTATCTTTTAATAAAAAAGATTAAAGGTAAGTTAACATTTTTTTGGGAAGAAAATTTTAGTTTTAACATATGTGGATATTGCTTTTTAAATTTTTTTTAATTGAGGTTTAAAATATTAGTACTTATTATATTATATTATATTATTATTAACTACCATAGATGAATTTCTTATAATTTATATATTAAAATATCAGTTATCATATATTAGTACTTTTTATATTAAACACTAATTTATTTTAGTACATGATATTAAAATAAGATTTTAATAAACAATAAAAAAAATTGATATGAATTGGAATTAAAAACAAAAAAAAAAAAAAAGGATACTTGAGTAAAATCAACATCATCACCCCATCTGCATACCTCGGTTCCCAACTTCTCTCTCACAAACATACAAAATAAATAAGCCATGAGACACAGTTCAATGTTCTCTACTGTAAGACTCTGTTCTGCTTGTGAAGCTAAATGGATTGCATTCTGTACATTTGAAAAATGGGTAACTAGCTAGGAGTGCCAGGGAAAAAGGTAAAAACTTTTAATTTAAGACTGCAACAAAATCTTGAACAAATTAATGATAATATCGAAATTATATGTGAAAATCAGGTGCCGATTGACCTTCATCCGCAGAGTGTACAACCTCATTCCTGCTGAAGTCCAATTCTTCATCAGAATCGATCACATCCTCATAGTCATAGTAAGGATTTACCTGCATTGGAATTGGATGATGTTTTAAGTCATAAAGGCACAATGGATACAGATCGTATCCTGAACTTTGGCACTAGGAAAGAAAAAATTGCTAATGAAATGATTCTCACATGTTTGAGTCCTGGTTATTCCACATATTAAAAATACGAAGAAAATCAAACTTCTCAAAATTTCACATATTTTTAAATTTCTTGGAGAAACAAGAAACAAATAAAATGGGTTTGAATAAAATATATATAATTAATTTATTAAGTTTAAACCTATTTTATATTTTCCTTCAAATTCCTCTCTATTTTCTTTCCTTAGTATTTTCCATGAGGTTTCAAACGGAGCTTTAAATACTGTGTCATGTCATCGTTCCAAATGGATGATTGACTAGTTAAGTTAGCCAACTAGACAATCCTCATGAAACTATGACAATTTGCCTGAATGCTGAAACATCTAGCCTTGTTCTTTAATATGTTTTCCCATCCCAAGCTATATATTATATCATAGAAAATCCTTTTTGCTGTATGTATGAGCAGGAGGTTCCATACCTTAGGCCTCGGAGTAATTGCTTCAAAAGTATGAAACACAGGATTATCAAAATCAGGGGGTTCTAGAACAATATAAGCCCCTTTATTTCGGTATCTCTCCTCAGCTGCCTGCAATGCATGACAGAAATGAACAATTATAGGAATTAGGTGACAGATGAGGTGACAAATGTTACTGACTCTTCATGTTCTTTAAGCTATCACTAGATGCTAGATTGGCTCCAAGAATATGCACAAAAGACAACCTTGATTGTTGATATCGATCCATGACATATATTCTTCATGTAAGTAGATATCAATTACAAATGTGTAAGTAGCAATACCATTCTATTTCTTCACTTTGATTTGTATTGATTGCTATCATTTTGTAAACAACAGTTGAATTAAAACAACAAAACATTTCACTTTTGAGACATAATTTGTCCTTAAAGTGGCATGTGCAAGGTGGAAAAGCATTTAAAGCAAAACTGATAAAATTGCCCCAGATATGAAAATTAAAAACATAGACGTGCTTGTTGTCCTCAGAAAATAGTCAAAAGTTAGACAGAAACATCATTTCATCTGATAAGATTGTTCAAATGCACACTAAAACTTTATCAGACACGTCTCAATTCTTCTTGTAAGAAGATGAAAAAACAATCCATAAAAAACTTATCCTCTACTTGTATTAAATTCCCCCATAAAGCATTTAAACCTACTGCATTACTAAAAATTAAACCTTTTTAAGTTCATATTTCTATTCCTAGAAAAAGGAAAGCAAAATTGTATTTTCTATTTGGAAACTTGACCTATGCGTTATCAGATTTCAATCCTCTCCAAGTATGTTAACGATTCTGCATGTGAAGTCAACTCTCGGAACTCAACTAACTAAACTCAGGCATACTGGGAGTGCCGAAAGCAATAAAATTTAGAATTTTTCCCTTCCAAAAACCCAGAAAATAGAATGTTGAAGAAAGTTAAAGAATATTCAAGCCGCTTGGTTCTAACTACATTCATACAAAAACAAGAACTATTAAACATAGGAATGGGAAAACTCTGAGTTGCAGGAAGCAAGAACTATAAAATATAGGAACAGGAAGCTCAGAGTTGCAGGAGGAAGAACAGACCTGAAATTGTGGGTAGTCGGGAGCACTAAACACAGTAATTAACTTTCCTGACTCTACAACATGATCTATAGTGTACCCTTCCTTCATCCCTGCAAGACCAGGTCGCTTTTCCCTTGCATCAGGACCTTCATGTGATCTAATAATTAACTGTAATAACAATGGTGGGCAACAAATCTAATGTTAGCACTGGAGCTCTTTAATATGAACACGTGAATTATCAGTAAGATAGACAATCAATTTCCAACTCATCAATAAATACAAGCGAGACAAAGGGAAGGGTTATAGAGTTCCAACAACAATACTACATCTTTTGTCAAAAAATTACAAGACATGATGCAGTAGTTTTATTTTATTTTTTTTACAGAAAACTGATATGTATCACAACACAACACATAATATAATGGTACAACAGTGCAATAATACAACAATACATACATATTCAACTATTTTTCTCCTCTTTAAGAAAATTTTAATTCAACTTTTTTTTTCTCTGATTAAGGAAAATTATCATGTTCATTGTTTAGAAAGTACAAAAAAGTAGAAATTGAAGGGGGAAAAAAAGATAAAACTATCCTATGGCTATATGAGAAGCAACGTTCTCATTATGAAATGTCACAATGGAAGTTAAGTAAATTTATCCTTATAATGAGTATTAGAGAATTTTTCCCAACCAATTTGAATATTGACACTGAAAAGGATAATGAGTCAGGAATAAAAATTTATACTTAATATATTAAGTTTTTATCTTTATTTTTTTCTGTAGGGAAGGAATGATGTGAACATACTTGTAGATACGGTTAGTTAGAATTTGAAACTATCAATCAGACAGATCTAGAAGTTAAAATGTTTATTCTTTGTGGATTTTTTGAGAACCTATGCATTAAGCTCATATTTTAATAAATTGAACTTTTTGAAATCTTAAGTCAAATTTTCACATAGTGATATAGTTTAAGTCTTTAAATCCAACTATCTTTAGTGAAATTGGCTATATAACTTTAAGCAATATTCTTTTAACATATATGCACATATACAGAGAGGTGAATAGGCATTGTGTTGACTTAAAGGAGCAACAGTTCATCCAAACTAGATTCTGTAGGGAGTTTGCGAGACTAAAATACACCAAAAGGCAGTAAGAGAAAATTGTAAAATACTTGTCCAGATGGATACCAACAGTATATATCGATAAAAAAAATGGATACCAACAGTATAAATATATTAGTTTTCAAAAGAAAGTTTGTTTATGATGTCACCTTTAAATGGAGCTTCTTCAAGAAATCCTCAGTGCAATCAGGACCCCAAAGTAGACCGATGCCTCTTTCTTTATTTGGGGAGAGACCAGGGCTCATTGATGGATCTGACCACAACACATCACCAGGAATCAAGTTTAAACCCTCCCAAGGAGGATCAAGAACCGATCTCCTAGCTTTTGATAATTCCTCCAAAGAACCAAGAGAAAGCGACTTCATTTCCTGGTTAAAACTTATTCTCCGATTTTTCTTTCCTTTGGTTCTTTTAGGCAATTTAACAACTACACTGCGGAAAAGCCCTCCATGAGCAGTATAAACACGATCAGATATAATAGAGGCCAAAGGAAGTCCTTCAAAGCATCCTAAACATTTGCGATAGACATGCTTGCCTTTGTCGCCATATTTGGTCATTACTTCCTTCTCAAAACCATAAACAGATGTGCAATACTTAGATTCATGATTTCCACGGAGGAGAAATACTCTATCTGGCATAAAAACCTGGTAAGAAACGTCATTAACATAGAATATTACAAATTACCAAACATTATTTTTGAAACATAAAACATAGAGATATTGATTCCAATATAATCTAGATCAAAAAAACCTAAAAGATGGATGGGTCAACGCAACTTGCAAGAAATTAAAAACTTCTTCGGCTACACAATCAAGTACTGAAACTTTAAAAATACAAACGTTATTAGCAATTAAGCACATTTGGCAACTCAGTGTCATCCCTGAAAATTCAGTAATTATGAGGGCATTCGGAAAATCAACTTAATGACTGTGGCTGAAGTTAACCCTGGCAGATAGCTGAGTTGGGCCGGCCTTCGGTTTGGTCCCCAAAAGTTACCAGTTCAAGGGGCCACGGAATGATTTACCTGGCCATTAGCTTCAGGACCCCGTGGGATTAGTCGAGCTGTGCACAAGCTAAGCCAAGACACCCGCGGTTATGAAAAAAAGACTGGCTTAAGTTATTAAAAAAGATTAAGCAAGTTTGATAAAATAACTTAATATTACAAGTTTAAAAAATAAAAAAACCTTTAAGCCCCAATATTAAGTTATTTTATTAAATTTGTTTAATTTATTTAAGTTGATTTGACAAACGCCCTCTTCGTGCCTGCCCTATTCTGGCGCTCAAGTAAGGGGAATGCAGAAAAATATATAGAACAGGGAACAAAGGGAATTGAGAATATTGCACAAAGACATAACAAAAGACCAGCAACACAACATTTTATTGTTAGAGATCAATTTTTTTCATGGTTTCTTCATTTCTTTGGTTGATTAAACATAATTAAGATATAGTCATTTGAAATTAAACTAATAGACTGCATTTCCTTGAAGGTTGATATATCTCAACAGTTTCATCAGCTTTGATTCGAAATGAATGAATATTGAGGATTATTCTAAGAGAGTTCATGTTCTGCATTCAATAATGCCCCATGAAAGAAGAAAATCATCAACCTATAGATATGTAAATGAAAAAAGAAGATAATTTTTTTAGTGGATGAAGAAAAGAGATAAGAGATACCTTCCAAGCGAGCAGGAGAAGAAAGGTCTCAAGGCCCCAGGCGCCTCTATCGACATAATCTCCATTAAAGACGTAGAAGCGGTTATGGGCAGGGAAGCCAGAGTCCCGGAGGAGAAAGATGAGATCGTGAAGCTGGCCATGGACGTCGCCGACGACAACAACGGTGGAATCGAGGGGGGAGGGATCAATCCTAACACAGTTTGCTTCTTTGTGAAGAATCTTGGAAGCGGTGAGGACCAGACAATCGAAGACGGGAACAGGCAAAAGGGAAGGGAAATCGGAGGGAGGTAGATTCCTGGAACACCAATCGAAGACGGCCATGAGATGATCCACCCATTCCAGTGTTAGAATCCCGTCCGTCGGCCATGTCACTGCCTCTGGGATCTCTGGGATCGCCGCATCAGACATCAACCTAACCCAATTGAAATGAAAGAAGAAAAAGGGCAAAACCCTAATCACGGAAGAGACCAAGCGGCAGGGCAGGTGGGTAGATCAGAGAAATGGAGCCCACGACAGTAAGAGGAAAGGGAGGAGGTTGGGCGACAAGAAGATGCAATCGCCCTATGTCTACGGACACATCAAATCCAACCTCACCAACTTGTTTGTTATTCAGCCACCACTAGGCCCTAACCTCTCTCACTCCTTTCCTTTCACCCTATTCCATATTTCTATTCCTCCCTTCCTTCCTTCCTTCCTTCCTCAAGCTCTCTCCTCTTGTAAACTAAAATTGCAGCGCGGGAGGGAACTGGGAAGGATGCCGATGCATACAACATGTTTTCACATTTACACACTCACCTTTTATTCCCAGTTTTGTGGTAAAATGTCCATAATTTTGAAAAATATATATTAATGCTAGGGAAATGGAAAAGCATGTATCATGCAGTTTAAAAAAAAAAAAAAAATTTAAATCGATCAATACTACCATAACTTATGCAAATGATACATACTTTTTTCCTTGATTTTAGTTCACTTTTGAAATTTAAGATGTAAGTTGCCCTTAAGAGAGATATTGTATTTGAATCAAAGTTGAATGGACTTTTCTTCCACTTTGGTTAAAAAATGAAAGTCCTAATTAGAAACTATTGTTTTTGTTTAAATGTGTAGTTTTTCTCTTATGTGACATTTTAAATGACATAAATGATATCAAATTAATCATAAGTTTCAAAAGTCCAATAAAATTAATTATTTTTTTTTTCAAAATAAAAGCTGTTTTGACTGAAAACCCTTTTATTTATATGCATTTCATTTTCAGGTAAGTGAAAACAAATTATTATTTTTGTTTTGTTTTATATTGTTTGGTTTGTTTTCAACTAAAATCGCGGCACCTAATCATTTATTCTCTCATAAGTCATAACCTTTCTATAAATTTATCATTATTATAATTATTATTATTTCCAAAAAAGACTTTTCTGACTCAAATCACGGTACCTAACCACTTGTTTTTTTTTTTTTTTAACTCTAAAGTGAAATCACCAAAACTTTGTTTGAATTTTAAATTGCTGGGGTTTTCCTTCCTAATGGAGAACAGCGAACAGCCACTACTGCTTTAAGCAAAAAGTTAAGCCAAAGCCAAAAGCCAAAAGCCCAAGCCCTGCATCGGGAAAAGAGAAAAAAAATTGAAAGGAAAAGAAAAGTAGAAATTAGAAAACACACCCACATAAATAATCGCAATTGGGTTGTCAAAATCTTGGTAGAAAACAGATGACAGATAGAGATATCCTTCTGCTTTTTCTTGTTTCCAATTATTCTCATCTCTCTCTCTCAGTCTCTCTCGCCGTGTATATAATTAAATATGTGGATGTCCATTTCCGCGTCCACGTTTTCAAATGGGTACCCATGCAACACAAGGATTGATTAAATCAAATTTAAAAAAGAAAACAGAAAGAAAGAAAGAGAATAGTCAGCAATTTCCAAGTTTCTTCCCTTCCAAAAAGTCGTCATTGAGACTTGTATTTATTCTCAAGTTCAACTATATATATAAAAGCGTTGGCTGAAGATAGACGAATCATAGAATATGGTAATTGGGAAATTTGGGTGCTAGGGCAGGCTGAAGGCGGAGGAGCTAAGGGCTTAGAGTCGAAATGGGGAATATGGCTTACAGCTACAAGAGGGTTGGGAGGCGATCATGGCATGGAGGGAGAGGTTTCCGGCTGAACCCCAAGAGATTTTCAGTTCTGATCAGGGTGCGTGTCAGATTATTGATGCCCTTGTTCAGGCTCTGTCACCAAGCTCTGCAGTCCCTCAAGAGAATCATCACCACCAACAGAAGCAGGAGAGGCGGCGGAAGAAGCCGCCGGAGCAGGAGGATGAGTCTGGTGATGGACGGCGGCGGAGACTGCAGGTCGTCGTTTGGGCGGAGCAACTCCTTCTACGCGGAAGCCATTGCTGACTGTTTGGAGTTCATAAAGCGCTCTTCTATCTCTGTAGATGATATTTCTCAGGCTGCCCAACCCCAACATAGATTAGAATTAGATAGATAGAAAGATAGATGGATAGAACAACACCCACACCCACACCCCCCCCATGTATCCCATCCCATATTCTTGTTTTTTGGTTAGTCTTTTTTTTTAGTTTTTAGTTTTTAGTTTTTCTGAGAATTTGCTGGTGAATGTTTGTTTGGTCTAATGATGCCGCCGCTTCTGATCAGATGATGTTTTGAGAACCGTGGAGCAAATTTGTGAATTAAAAAAACAATTTCCTACCTCCAAGTTATTCTCCATCATATTATGGTAAAAATTTTGAAGTAGTTTTCCCAAGAAAGCCCTAAAAGTATCTTTAAGAAAGTTTATATTAAAATAAGGAAGCAGTTTCTTTTTTTGGGTCTCAAAACAAAATTGAGTTGCCTTTGCCCTTTGCCCTTTGCCCTGGGAGTTGTGGGGGATATGATATGAGATCAATCATATCAGAAGAAAATGGTGGAAATATGGACTGACTTTTGGTGGGTCTGAGTTGGTGGGAACGGTGAAAAAAGCTTGTATTGCTACCTAACGCCATACCATTATTTGACTATACCATACGAAAATGATGGGAAAGAAGAAGAGGACCAAAAAAAGGTAGGAAACAAAAACTTGAAAAATGGAAAAGGGGGAGGGAGGAGGGAGGAGGGAGGAGGGAGGGAGGGAGGCATCAATCCTCAACCTCCAATTTCCATTGATGATGATGATGATGATGAAGCCCACTTGACTTGGCCACTTTACATTATTTCATTGATATAAATAGAGCTTCCATTATCTCCGATCATTCTTATGTCCACCACTATTTCAATCCCCTCAAAATATTTGGCCACCTAACCCTAATTCTGCAGCCCAACCAGTTAATTCATTCATATTGGGTTTGTTAGCCCCAAGCCCAAACTTACAATAGGAAAGGAAAGGAAAGGATCAGAAATAGAAGCCCAATACAAACTTTTTTTTTTTTTAAGATAAAATTAATTTTAGTGATTTAAACTAATAATACATAATGAATTATAAATGATGAAAGAACATTTAGGTTAATAGCATAATGAATCGGTCAAAGCCTGTACATTTAATAGGGAAGCCTAATATTTGATATTACTGTTATGATTAAAATCTTCGTAGGCTGGTTTATTGTATATTAACGATCATTGGTTGCTTTTTGTCTAGATTATATCCAGGATATAATTTACCGTTGAATCGTCTTTCTGAATAATGACTGCGTCGTAATGATGATAAATAAATACTTATGGCAAAATGATATTTAAATATGAAATAAGCAGTAGAAAGCGGGATAGAATAAGCTAACATTGAAAAAATAATAATAATAAAAAATGAAGTGAGATTTAGTGTTGAATATAACGTCTCACTCTTTTGAAGAGAGGCTGGCAATAGAAAAGTTAAAAAGAAAAAACCATTCCAATACAACTTAGAATTGTGTGTAAAATTCATAAAACAAATAATTGCTTTACTTATCATCATGAACATATAAAAGTTGATGAGACACGATAAGGGCAAAGTTACGTAGGGCTTAGGGGGAAATGCTCCCTTAAAAAATAGGAAAATAATTATTTGTATTAAGGGTTTAAACCCTTAACCCATAATTTAAAAGTTAACTAACACACTATCATATCTTATAACTATATTTTTTAGGTATGTGACAGACAATATATATGAAATGTTAAATTATTTAGTGATGTGTACAAGTTATTCGATGACAAAGACAAACCCAAACCCAAACCCGAAGGTTATAAGGGTACGATGTGTAAGGCGAAGCAAAGAATGAATGAAACCATTCCAACTTCCAACTTCTAAGGAAAGGAACGAACAAATTACAAAATGTTAATATATTTTTTATGTTTTACCAAAATAAATAAAGAAAATTAAAAATTAAAAGGGAAAATAAAATGGAAGGGGCGGCGGGTCAAGGGGAGGGATGGTGAATGGGTTGTTTTGGCTTTCTGAGGAGAGCTCGCAAATTAATAGGGTTTATTGCCACAACTTCTGCAGCCGCTGCTTCACTTTCTTCCACTCCCAAGTTCTCTGCCGCCATGGACGACCTCAAAACCCTCCACACCCGTCTCTGCATCATCGGCAGTGGTCCCGCTGCCCACACCGCCGCCATCTACGCCTCCCGCGCCCAGCTCCGTCCCATCCTCTTCGAAGGCTGGATGGCCAACGACATCGCTCCCGGCGGCCAGCTCACCACTACCTCCGACGTTGAGAACTTCCCCGGATTTCCTGACGGTATTAACGGTATTGAACTCATGGATCGCTGCCGCGCCCAGTCCATCCGCTTCGGCACCGATATCTTCACTGAGACTGTCACCAAGGTCGATTTCTCTTCCTCCCCGTTCAAAGTCTTCTCCGATTCCAAGGCCGTCTTGGCCGATTCCGTCATTGTAGCCACCGGCGCCGTTGCCAAGCGTTTGGCTTTCCCCGGCTCTGGCGATGGCCCTAATGGCTTCTGGAATCAGGATTTCCCTTATTGCAGTCTGCGATGATTACTTTATTTTAAGGACAGACTGGCCGTGATTGGGGCGAGACTCTCTATGGAAGAGCCTGCTTCCTCACGATAAGAGACGAGGTATATATCATTCCACAGGGAGGGACACGTTCAGGAACGTCCAAGATCACATGCAGGAAGAGCTTTGTCCAGCCCTAGGATTAAACAATCTGCGATTCGGTGGTGGTGAAACCCACGGAGATGAGGAGACTTTGGAGGTTTAAAGTTAAGAACATTATATGGAGAGGTTTCTGATTGGTTCCAAGTTTCTTCTTTGCCATTATTACAGACACCCTGAGTTCTTTGGACAGGGCAGCTGAAACTTGATTCAGAGGGGTATGTGTTTACGGAGCCAGGGACTACTAAAACCAGCGTCCATGGAGTTTTTGCTGCCGGAGACGTCCAAGACAAGAAGTACAGGCAGGCTGTCACTGCTGCTGGTTCTGGTTAGCCACATTTCTCTCCTTCATCTTATCTTCCTTCATTTATTTTGGTATTACACTTTTCTAATATGGTACGAAGTCCATTTAGAGTATAACTAGTATAAGCCTGTTGCCTGTGAATTACATAGTGAAATGTTCTAATGTGAAGTGCAGCTTAGGGTATTGTTTGGGCTATAGTTTTAAAAGGCTCATGTCATGGCATTACCTATGTCTCCAGCTAGGTGCAATGTGCCAAACAAGGCCCTCCCAAAAACATAGTAAAATATTACCTCAGATGTATATCAATTTTACGAAATATGACTAAAATCTAATTGAATCAATAAAAAAATATGAGATTACAAACATTTTAAAGAAATATTCCATAAAATAGAAAAAAAAAAATTTAATATGTAAAAAATATATGTTTATTCGAAAAAGAGCCGCCAAAATGTTGACTCGAGAGAGTGCAAGAATCAACCTGACCCACAGCACACATCACAAGCAAATAAATAACGAAAACAGACCCAAAAAGAAAACACAAAGAAACAGCCTGTTAAACCTGGCAGCCCCCAAAACCCTCCCTGCTACCATAAACTAGAAATAAAATTATATTAATTTTAAATTATATAATTATAAATAAAACTAAAAGTATTTAAAAAGAAAAAATAAAATCTACAAAGCATGCCTTGCAACTGGATGCATATCTTGGCAGATGAGGCACTATAACTTGGGGGTTACTTATTAAAAAAAAAAACTTGGGGGTGAGTGTGCCTAGAGCCTAATTGCCCCTTTTAAAACTATGGTTTGGGCTTAGGTGCATGCACTTTTGGTTTGACCCATTTGACCTGAACATCTTCACACTGCACCTGATTTGTTGCTAAACCACCTGGTGAGGTATATAAGAATATTATTATTTTTATATTTTGGTCATTAATGATGTTGTCTTCAATTTGATCACTTAACAATGGTGCTTAGGCCGACCATCTCACATGGTTTTGTTTGTTGATTATACTTGCTTATGATATGGAATTACTAGTCATGCGACAGTGAAGTGCATAGGTGAATTAAGTGGACAAAGGCTAAAAACTTATAATGTTATTGGTACTTAAGTGTTACTCATGTGGGGCAATAATTTGTGATATGCACAGTTTGGTTGGACTTGGAAGAGAAATGTTGCATGGCACAAGTGCCGTCCTGTAAAGTTTACACACATGCCTCGTCTTCACCACCTCACCCCCACCCCCACCCCCACCCCCACCCCCACCCCAAAGATTTATTGAAATGGAAAAATAGGAAAATTCTGTTAGGATAAGGGCTTCCGGAAGTGGTATATTCCCTCTTTGGAATGCATTCATGATTGGGGGTTTTTGTGGTTCCTTCTGTTGATATGAGGGGTGGCAAGGGAGATGTGGAAAGAAGGGAATTTCACATATTTTTTTTGTAGATATTCCTTTTGTTCCTTCCGTATTTTTGAGAATCTTCCCTCTTTTTCCTTGGCTGAGATCTATGTCATGTAGACAATTGTAATATCTAGAGCACCGATTCCTTTGTTTTAGGGATCTGTCTAGTTTCTTTTTGCCATTTTACTCTTTCTTTCTAGGTAGGCACATGAAAAGGTAGAAACTGATGCATAACTCAATACTGAGTTGCATTTTGCTCATGATTTGGCAAGGCACCTATTAAACAGTTGGAGTAGGCTAGAAGCCCAACCTAGTTGTCAAACACAAAACTCACATTGTCAAGTTCGGTTTGAGGGGGTTCGCTTTTTATGGTTTTCTTAAAAACTTCTTTTAGGCTTCTTTTTATGGCCTTTGTATATACTCTGTGTACTGCTTGGGGGCATTTTTCTGGCGTGCCTTTTTTTGATATACTGCTTTTTACCCATAAAAAAAAGGAACATTGTCAAAGACCGAGTGTGAGTCCAACTAGATAGCAAGTTCATTCAAATATTAAAGCAGCTGAGCCCCAGCCTTGATCTAAGATTCTCATTATTTTTGCAAGCCAACCTGACTTCAGCTTAGGATCATGGGGTGTCCATACATCTGAAGGTCGTGAGCTTAGTTTTGTCTCACTTGTCCTTCTTGTCCGTTGTGATAATAGACAGGTGATTAGACTTGGTCCCATTGAGGTTTTAATTCATTTGAGACAACATAGAATTGTGTCAGGCAAGTCCAACTGTGTATGATTTAGAATTGGACTTGTTGATCAGTTGTACCTCAAGCTTGGAATATGATCTTAGTTTGACTAGTAGATCTCAGCTCATTTGTTCAACTAGTGAATGTGTAATCTTTCAGTTCTTTACATTCCATTGATTATACGGGGACTTGGTAATCATCTTTTGTTGGTCGTGATCAACACAATAGCTATTTTTATCTTAAGCTGCTTGAATCAAACAGATGGGGACATGGAAACCATTTAATTTTATAAATCATGCTATGGAAACCATTTCTCAATGCTTCAATTGTTGATGTTGGCCGTTGTGTCCGTTTGCTCGTTGCAATCATATCTTAATTTTCATGAGACTACCCTTACATATGTTCTCTTCTTTTATCATGATACAGGGTGCATGGCAGCATTAGATGCAGAGCATTACCTGCAAGAGATTGGATCCCAGGAAGGTAAAAGCGATTGACTACCTATAGTATCTGCCCGAGATAAAAAATGCATTTCATCAAAAGCAACTTCTAATTTGTAGAAGAAAGAAAAAGCTCTTACAGTGATCATCAATTGGTGGTCTTAGGGGAATTCTATTTGAAGTATTTCAGCCATTCCTAGACTGTTTCCTTTTTAAAAATTTGTAACTCCATTCACGCAAATCACATGTGACAATATCATCTTCTTTATGTTCATGCTGTTGGTTAAATGGCAAGATAATTGAAGTTTCAGACTATGTTCATTTATGAATTTGGCAAATAATATGGATTTGAGAGCTACACTTTGATGATGCATTTGATGGGTAGGCTGGCTGAATACTTATGGTTTGGGCCCAGCCATGCACTTATTTTTTCTGATTCATACTGAGAAGACATTATCAATCAGGTGGTGCCCATATGTACATTCTTTTGGTCCCATTGTTTATCATCATCCCATTTGTTTGTACTCTTTATTGTTCGACTACTGGGATTTCACCATACATATCCAATGAGCTCAGACTTTGTGTGATGGATACTGGTGAGGTATCTCAGTATTTGACTATTTTCCTAATGCATAAATGAGGATGGTAGATTCAGATTCCTTTTTTCTATTGAAAAAAGGTATGTCTGTGAAAAGGATTTTAGAGTGAAACAACGGCTTGATGCCATGGTTTAGCTATTGGGAGGATAGCCAGTACTCAGGGCACGGTAGTAGAATGAGGAAATGATGTTTATATCAATTGGAATGTTCAAATGATCCCTGCAGTCCCAATTGCCAAAATAATGAAAAGAGGCATCTAAATCAAAATGCAGCGGATATTCCTTGGAGGAGAGCTGAAAGGAGTTGGTCCAATTTATGTCATCGCCGATGATATGAAATGTATTGAGTGGGTTCATGGGCACACGAAAGACGTTTTTAAGTCATTTCATACCTGGATTAATCCACATACGATAAAACACAACTGTATTCTTAAGGTTTGAACTCAAAATCATCGGTTAAACTAGAAGATATCATAATTATCTAACCTATATGTTCGATGATCTTTTAAAAAAGGGGTGCAATACAAGTAGTACTCTTGCCCCTCTCTTGAAGCTCTAGCCCTCCCAATACTTATTGGTTAGGGCGGTGTGTTTTGTTATTTGGGTTTCTCTTTTCAAAAAAACACTTAATGGGGCATAAGCATAGCGGCCTAGTACTAATTAATATGGCATCCAGCCATGAATATATTATATATGCAGGTGGTAGTGGTGGTTGTAGACTCATTTTTCTGGAAGAATGGGACAGATGAACTGAGACAGCAAAGCCTTTGAACAAGATCTAAAATCTCCCTTTTAATCTCTGAGATAGCTTCTTCATAAAATACATACAAGCTAATGACAACACTACAGTAGTACAGTACAGTCCAGATTCTCTGGACTGGAAATCCCTAAATAATGCAAACAAAATGCTGCCAAGTGCTCTCTCCAGTCTCCAACGATTACTCTGTTGTTGCAGGCACTTTTCATTTTTATTTATTTATTTATTATTTTTATACACTTGATTTGCCTCACAGGCTTCAAATCACAGCGCTTACACATAAAAAGTATAGGCAAACACATCTTGTTTTTTACTTCACACTTAACATGCCACCTTCTCTTTGTTTTAGTCTCCACAGCTTCTACAGCTTTGCTGTATAGAAACAAGGAGGTTTCTTTTTCTTTTTCTTTTTTTTTTTAATTTAAATTTTAACTTTAACTCTAACTCCAACTTTAACTTTATGGATGATTCCTTTCCTTTAGGAACCAGTTTTGGAGACACCTGGGGTGGATCGGTTATACTTCATGTGGCTCTGGAGAAGCTGACCTGCAGCAATGGCGGACATAAGAGAGAGTTCCCCAGCAAGAACAGAACCAGCCACAATGGTGGCCAACACCCTTGAGTTCGCTCCGGGAGACTCTTTGCTGGCACCCTTCACCCCTAGCAGGTTGAGGCAAGCCGACTGAGAAGCGAGCTGGGTTCCTCCTCCGACAGTACCCACCTCGATGGAAGGCATGGTGACAGAGATATGAAGGTCCTTTCCGCCATTGACAGCTTCCATCATGGTGATGCAGTTGGAGCTCTCCACGTTCTGTGCAGGATCCTGCCCAGTCGCTATGTAAACCGCGGAGACGATATTGCTGGCGTGGGCGTTGAAGCCCCCGAGGGCGGCCGCCATTGCTGACCCTGTAAGGTTCTTGAGGACGTTGAGCTCCACGAGAGCGGCCACACTGGTTTTCAGCACCTTCTGGACAACTTCTTCACTGATGGTTGCCTCGCATACTACCGACTTGCCGCGGCCTTCGATCCAGTTCACGGCAGCAGCCTTCTTGTCGGAGCAGAAGTTTCCTGTTCCCCATTCAAAACTAACTAAATCAATTAATCACTAGCTCGGATGGTGGTGGGTTAAATCAATTAAACATAGAGAGATTGATTACCGGAGAGGCCAATGACATCCATGTGAGGAAAATCGGATTGGAGGAAATCTAGAACGTTTTGAACTCCTTTGGAGACCATGTTCATACCCATAGCATCACCAGTGCTGCAGCTAAACCTCATGTACAGATTCTTCCCTGCTATCGCGCATGCAATGCCTTTTAGCCTTCCATATCTGCTTGATCTGCCCACCAAAGACTTAACTTCATATATATTTTCTACTTAACAAATCATTAGTCTACTACATGCATGCTTAACTAACTTACTTGGCAGAAAGGGAGGACATCCAGAGAAGAAAGAAAGATGTGGTCACAAGTTCCAAGTACCAATGAGACAATTTAATACATTGTGATTAAGTATTAAAATATCGATAATCATTGATATATCGGTACTTAGATTTTATGGATATATCGATGGATATTTTGACAAAAATATTATTATAAGCGAAAATTAACAAAAATGAAATACTTTGTTAAATAATAAAAATGATATAAATAAGCAAATATATATTTGTTGAAGATGATATTCATTATAATTTATTGAAAAATTACATTCTGTTATTTTAAAACCCTTGATGAAGATAGATGTGAGCTACATTACATTGTTATTTGATGAAGGGATTTCGATATACATTTGAAGACAATATTTAAAATAAGAATCTTGAAATATTAAGATAAGTAGCGAATAAAAAATAATTTAAGAGTCAAATGGAGCTTGGATGTTGATGAATGAGTTTGTAAATAAATTGTATGATTTTAGGGATATTTATAGAATTGTTTGGAGTTAAAATAGTTATTGAATTGTTAAAAAACCATTATGATTTAATTTTAACCGTTGGATTTGATTTTGGTTCAAATATGACCGTTGGAAATCACTTTCAACCATTAGATAAAGCTTAAAATTTAAAATCAGCTTGATTGGATAAAATATGTGTTGGATGCTTTTAAAAAAATAGGTCATCTGGGCCTTTTGATGACAGAGAAGCGGATCTGGTAGTCAATTCTTTGGTCGATAAGTTGAGCACGGTCGATCTTTTGAAAATATCGGCGATATATATCTGATATTTCCGATAATTTACCGATATATCTTCGATATTTATCGATATTTTATCCGAAATTCCAACTCACACAAGCATGAAGTACACTTTCGATATTTCGCCGAAATATGGGCAATTTTTATTTGATTTTTTTGTTAACCGACTTTCGATTGATAAAATCATATCGTTACAAACTGATATTCGATATTTCGGTAATATATTAACCGATAAAACCGATATTTAAAATGCTTAGTTAAAAAGGAACTCATGAAGAAGAGATGACAAGTTCTAAGTACCAGTGGAATAGTTTAATACACTGTAATAAAATATTTGTTAAAAAAATAAAAAGAACAAACCATTAAAGGACAAGTGTCATCTGAAAATAATTCTTTTATTTAAATTAAAATTGTATTATTTGTTGGTATTATTTTCAAAAACTTATTAGGTTGGTACTTAAAATAAAAGTATTATTTTTTTGAGAAAACTCCTAAGAGCACTACTCTCTATCAACGCAACAACATATCAGCCTATTCATGCATCACCAAAATTGACTATGAAGAATAGAAAAGAAAAGAAACCTGTTGAAAAGTAGTGCTAGAGTGTCGAAATTGATGGGGTCCTCGACAAAGAGCTTCAAGTGGGCAGCCATGGCGGCGGTCGGAAACCTGACGACGGGAGCTCTGGTCATGGCGTCCTTCAACACCATGGAAGTTACTCCTCCAGAAGCGAAAATGGCCTTACACCCCCTGTTGGTACTCGCCACCAAACACCCTTCGGTGGTCGCCATCGGAACCCAGTACTGCCTTCCGTCAAGCAGCAGCGGCCCGGCTATCCCCACCGGAATCTGCACATACCCCACCGGCAACTCGCAACATTGGCCTAAAATCGACTCGTAGTCAAACCCATCAAACGGCAGACCCGCCAGACACCTCCCCGTCGTCCTCTCCAACGCCTCCCTTCTGATCGCCGCCGCTCTCCTGCAATCCCCCAGCCTCGACTCCAGCGAGTGGGACGGAACAGATCCCGCCACCACCGATCTGATGATCTCCTCTTCCTCCTCTGACGAAATCACAATCAGAGGCGGAGAATAATCAATGGCAGCAGCCGCCGAGCAAGGCCTGGGCCCACTGTCTTCCTGGAGGAGGTCGTCTTCGGCGTCCCAGGCGTCATCATCACCCGGAGGGCGGGTGACCAAAGATTGGACGAAGTCGACGCCAAAGAAACCCAACAGATAGATTACAGAGGCCACCATGGAAACGATGGCGGCGATTTCAGAGAGGGTGACAACATGCAGAGGAGTTGACGTACGGATCTTCTCCCTCCATCGGTGGAGGAGGAAGTAAGCCACCGAGAAAAACAAGACGAAAAATATCCCATTTGTGAGATAGAGAGAAAGTGGGAGTACATCCGAAGCTTTAAGCTGCTGCTGCTGGACTGGAGCTTCGCCGGCGGTGAGCGTTGATGGTGGTCGTACAGACCCCGTCGGAAGTCGTCGGCGAACATCCATCACCAAAGCTTTAGAGAGAGAGAGAGAGAGAGAGGCTTTGAAGGAGAAGGAGGAACATTGGGAGTCATTTATAAAGGATGAATGTTGAGTGCTACAACTTCGTCGCTTTCATAAACAAATTCTTCCTTACCTCAGCTGTCACTCTCATTTATACCAGACTTTTAGAAGGAAATAATTTATTTAAAAAATATATATATTAATTAGTTTGAAAGTCAAAATAATTAAAAATGTATATCTGGTTAGGCGGAAATGTCATTAATCTGATTATCGTAGACGGTGTGATTAAAAATGAAATTCTCGGTAGCCTTCATTCGTAGTAAACGATAAACGAATTACAATGTTGTTATGTGGGCGGCGTATGGAAGCATGATAATTAATACAATACTAACTTTTTTTACTGATTGTTTGTGCACTTTGCTTCTTCTGTCGCTGTCCTTTAACCAAGTGAGAGCTTCTTCGTCATCGCTTCTTGTTTCCATATAATATATATATATATATATATATATATATATATTCTTTTCTCACAAACCCAGCCTAGTTAGTTGTTGTAACCCTAAACCCTAACTCCACCCTTCGAGACCTCAAGCTTTCTATGGTTGCATCGAATTTTTTTAAGTCTTATGCGGCCAGTAGTGAAAATTTGATAATTCCAGTGTCGCTGTCATGCTCAACAAACGTGCAGCATTATATTTGTTTTTATTTTTGTTTCCAAACTAATTTTAGAATTATTTTTTTCAAATACAGTAGTTTGGTCTAAAACTCCATATATCATAACTAACACGAATCTATATATCCATATATCATAACTAACCCGAATCTAAATATACACCAACAAACAATAATTAATTCACTGTAATTTTATAAGGACCTTGGAAATGCATGGTTTTATTTGGTTTTGATTTTGATTTTGATTACAAGGGGATGACTGATGATTAGGGATTCATATTCCATGAATAATTTAATTAATTAGTTTATTTAAAGGCAGATTCATACTATTCAGTTTATTAAAACGTAAATGTAATTTGGTAAGAAAAGACATACATTTAGCAATTAAGCAAAAGGAAGGTATACAAAGGATATGCTTTATTTAAGCAACGAACACCGTTTTGGATGTTTTATATGTTTTTAAAAGAGTTTTTGACGTGAATAGTCCTTCTGAAATCAAAAAGCCGAATTTTAATGGTGGTTTGAAAAATATGACCAATGAGTGCGTTAGACGGGGTGCGATGGCGTCGTTGTGAGCTTGACGGCGCTTTAGGAAAATTAGCGGGCGTGCGGCCTTAGATTTATTAAAGCAAAAAATTTTCAATGTCAGGCGTTCTAAGCAGCCCGGTTATTGAGTTTAACTAAAAGGCAGCGTTCCCGTATGGTACATTGAATCTTATAATCGACGTCAGATTCTTTTCTCCTTCCCATTTCTTCTCCGCCCTTCCATTGTTTCTCCACTTCCAGCTTTTCTTCTCACCATACCCCCACCTGTCTCCACGGACCCACTCCGCCACCACTGTCTGCCCACCTCGGCGACGAGGTCCATCTGCCGCAATCGTGAGAGATCTCCTTAGGGTTTGTTCTTTGTCCCATTTTCTTGTGATTTAGGGGCGTTAGGGTTTCATTTAGGATTTGATTTAGGATGTGGTTTTGTTTGCGTTTATGGGGTATAGTGATTAGATTCATGGGGGACATCAAACTAGGTCGCCCATTATTTTTCTGTTTGGGATTGGGTTGTTGATTTAGGGTTTCTTTGTTTGTTTTTACGTTTCTCGATTAGACGATAAATTGTTATTAAATTTGGTTATGAATAATACTATATTTTCTGATGTTTTAGTTCGTTTCGATTATTGAATTGTAGTGATGAATTTCGATATTAATATTAATAAATGGAAGCGAGAAAAAATAAAACGGTGTAGCCAGGGCGTTAGTTTGGTTGTTTTATATGTTGTTTAGCTAAGAGAAGTGAGTAGAGGAATAAATATTAACTACTTGGTCTGTGAAGACTTAATTCCTCGTAGTGCACTCATGTACAAAGTATATATCCACTGTATTATTGGAGTTCTGATATCATTTCATTTATGACCTTTAGAAAAAAAAAAAAAAAAGGAAGTTCTTACCAGATGGGAAATCAGCTTTATTTATTTTTATTATTGTTATTATTATTATTTGTCTTTAGAACAACTTTGTGCTTGAAAAAGGCTTTTGCTTAGAACTCCATTTCATTTCTTCGTGTTTGTCAATTTTTTTAAACTTATTTCTTAACTTGCCCAGAGGCAAGATGGAATTTAATTTCTTGTTGCAGTGGGCCTTTCCTACTTTCTGAACATGCAAATTAATTTCCCCACATTCTCCCTTTTACTCTTTTATTTTTATTTTTTAGTCTTGATTCAAGGTCTTAGCATTCACATTTAATTTTATTTTTAAATTTTACATAGCGATAAGCTAGTGTTTTTATATTAAATAATGTCATCATCATATCATATGCTTTCTACTTTGGATTCATAAAATAAAAAGAAGCCCATGACTTCTACTTCATTTTGGTCACACCTTAACCAACTCACTCAAGATCCATTTTTGAACTCCCAAGAGCCACTTATGTTAACCTTGACACAAATTCAGGGTTCCACTTTGTTTGCCTTTTTTCTTTTCCCTCTCTTTCTTTCTTTTTTGTATAAGATATTTATGACCTATTTGATTCATTTTTTGAAAATGTTTTATGAACAGTTTTTGAAAACAAAAAGATTAGTATTTTATGGGTTTTTTCGTGTTTTTCTAAACAGGCAAAAAACTGGAAACTAATTTTGTTCTTTATGTTTTTCTTGTTCTTTTTCTTTGTAAAAAATCTATATATATAGTTTTTAAAAAAATTGTAAACAAATTGTCCCATAGTTTGATAAAACATCTTTGCATATATAATGATAATTGAAACCTCCATGTGTAAAGCCTTGTGTGATTCCATCTTAAGAATAATAATAGGATCATGAGTTCTTCGATCAACGTTTAAGATATGTTGGAAGTGACATATAATATAAATGAAGTCTTCAGCATATTATCATAAAGGAAATTACTTACGAAAGGAGAATTTACATTACAAGACTAAATAAACAAATAAGGAATTAATTACATAAATAGTAAACTTATGGTCAAGAGTGGGTATAGTGGTAATTAAGTTTTTAGCTAAACATAGAAAGGTAATGGGGAAGTAGGAAGACTATATGTTGTTGTTATTGTTGATTATAGAAGAATGGGCCCGATTAGGCCACTTTGACTCAAATTTGGACCCACTGAGGTCATTGTATGATATTGAGCCATGTTGGTTTGTGTTTTAGTATAAATTGTATTTTAGGTGAGGCTCACCGTGAGGGGCTACGCCGATTTTGTTAAATATTAAGGTCTCGGAAGGGACACGATTGGGGCCATTTAATTCCTAAAGAAGGTACTAAAGATAATCATCTCATGTTAATTTGTTTACTTCATTGGAAGCAATTCGATTATGTCTGTTTCCTCATTCATAAATGTTATTACAATGGGCGTATAGTGAGGGTGATAATGATGTGAAATATGATGGAAACAAAGCCGGGTTGTACCTTTGGAAATACAGTTGGCGCACGTTTGAACAATTGGTGTCTCGTATTTTGGCGTACATTGACAAGCGGAAGTTCAGCTTAGTCCTCAGTGTAAGTATCCTCTTAAATGTAAAATCGGTTCCAACCTTTTCTGATATGGAATAGCGGTCTGTACGTAATGTTGAGCATGGATTACTTGGCTTTGTCATTGAGAAGTGAGATTGTTTGTTGAGGTCGTTTAGAATGCAGACGAGCGAATCAATCCCCATTAGGCGTTACGAAATTGATCATTTGGCAAAAATTGACTATGGTTGTGGGCTTTATTAGCGGTCGATTACTAGATCTGGGAGCATATGGAGATGACGATGCTTTAAACATGAAGGTAATGATGAATCTGATGAAGATGTTGATGATGAATGTGATGATGACTTACATGTTGGCCAGATGGACATGTATCAACATTCAATTTACAAATCGGGTTTTGGAGGAGAATGAGCGAGGATATTTGTCTCTGCGCGTGCATTATCTTGTGATGTATCGAATACTCGCGGATGATGATGAGGGACGGATAGGTCGATACATTCGGTATAACCTACCACGATACCTTGTTTTGAACATGTTGAAAACATAGATATTCTTATTTCAAAGTGGTTGGACTCCATGGAGGCAAGAGGCGACCAGGTTATGCGAGTGGTAGATTTGTAGTTGGGCAAGTTTTAATTCATCCCAGAGATTGCAAGAGGTACGCAAGATTTACTCGATTAGAGGACATCGGGGAGTTTGTTGTAGTTGCCTCACTCCAGAAAAATTGCTCGTCTTAAGATGTAAGAGGCCAGAAGAATGTCGATGTCGATGGGCTGCGTGCCATGGTTGTGAAAGATACTAGCTTATTTCGTCGACAAATATAAGGGCGTACATGTGTAAATCAGGTGTTTGAGCGAGACCATCATCAAGCTGGACTCAAAGTTGGTTCTTGCTCACATACATCGCGATAATTAAGGCCTGATCTATGTTATCCCTAACTGCTTATTCAGCGATCGTTATGGAGAAATGGGGATATGAAATTTCATATAAAAAAGCCTTGGATGGGAAGCGCAGGCCTTTAGACATATTTGGTGATTTTTCCCGTTCGTATCACGAGATCTCCCCGTTTGTTATTGGCCGTAGAACAAGCCCGATTACGGATGTCTTGTCATTTGGAAAACCACCTCTCATGATGTACTTGAAACAATGAGACATTCCGGTAGTGTTACGGGCATTCAAGCCATACATTGAAGGGTTCGCAATTGTCGTCCGGTCGCGAGTATTGATGGTACACATTTGTATGGAAGTATAAAGGGACATTTGCCGATTGCTATGGGATGTAATGGAAATAATGGAGTTGTTCCCATTGACATTTCTTGTCTGAGCGAGAATATTGATAGTTAGGATGGTTCTTGGCATGTATCGAGAAATAGAGAGTAACTCAGCCGAATGAGGTTGTGTTATATCGATAGACATCCGGGTGTGTAAGGCGGCTATGAGCGATCCTCATCTTACGTTGGGATACCATATGCTATCGCAGGGATGCGCATGCGTCGTCTGCAATGATTTGTATTTCGCTTCAAAGATAAAAACGTTGAAGAATTTGGTATGCGAAGCGGTGTTGCGGCGACACCACGGAAGATGAATAGGCATATAGCTTTCTGATTGGGAGAATTAATCTGAGAAACCTTCTGATGGTTGATCCTCTTAGTTATGGGCACTTTCACATGATGGAGGTCGAAGATGGGATAATGACTGACCGATATGTCGGTATTTAACATTGTTCTTAAAGGGGCTCATGACTTACCAATCATTGCACATTGGATTTAGTTGACATTTTCCCACCTTACTTGATTGCCGTTGCGAGGAGAACGAGTGCTACTAGATTGGAATGCGATGAAGCGATTCCTCCATATGTTGATGTTTCAGTTCGAGAATCGTGTGGTTAAGGCTGGGTCAATGGAAATTGTTCTTTCTGATCGCTTACGGAAGCCGATTTCACGTAAAGTCGGGAATTAATTACGCGTTCATCACTTGAACTTAAATGACCAATGCACATGTGGTAAGACAACACGATATGGATTTCCATGTAGCCATATCATAGCGGCGTAATCGGCATCGATGTGTGTTGATTTTCGGTCATTTGTTGAGGCTGCTACGCTCTGCAGTCTTGTGCGACACTTGGGGCGAGCTTGTTTTATCCATTATTCAATGAAGATGAGTGGCCTCTTTATGATGAATTGTGATCGCAGCTCTGGGTCGATGAAGCAGTAGTAAGTGGTGGAATCTAAATCGGCAGTTTGCAATGGGATGTTAGGGAGGGAAAACCCAGAGATAAAATATTGGGTTGTCTGGCTTGACATGAGTGCATGTCAATGGTCTTGTAAGAGTAGAAATCAAGTTTAGTAATAGATGTGAAATGAGACGATTAGGCTGTTTGTTTTGTGAATGAGGCACATGTGTTATTTTGTGGTTGTTCTGTATAAGACTTATGTACTAGCGTATATTTCTTGTAAACAAGGCCTCGAATATTTTGTAGTTGTCTTGTATCAGACTTATTCTATTGAATGACACAATCTTAATGTACGTGTTTATTGTAGCTATAATTAATATTGATAACCGTATTTGACAATTACTCTGAATTTGTTATATATTATAGACATGGCGTTCAGGGGGATTCATGATGCGGATCCGTCGGATACATCTGTCTTGCTACTGCAAGACAGACATCGATCACACTTAGTAGATAGGCGGTGCGTGGTGTTAGTGTGATTACTATTAGTAGTTGTAACATGTAATTTATATACATAACCACTTTTAAATTTGGATGTTTCATTGCTTACAACTTCAGGAGATCCTCAGCCCTCGGCGGCCCGAATGAGAAGCTTTCATGTACATGTGGAGGGATGGATATTCGGATCGGCCGTATGATTGGAGTGCAGGTTCACGGTATATGCCGTTTGGGCTATCGCGATCCCGTTGGCCACTTATCACCTCACTCATCGAGAGATGGCGGCCCGAGACACACACGTTCCATGTGCCAGTAGGGGAGATGTCGATTACCTTACAGGACGTTGCCATCCTCCTTGGCCTTACATTATCCATGGCGTGATCAGCATGTGTGTTTTGATGTAGCGGCGTTGTCTTGTGAGTTACTCGTGATCATCCTGCATGTGCTATAAGAGGGCCCTTATCTCCCTTTGCGGTGGTTATGTTTGCGGTTATCCGCCATGCTGATGCGAGATGATGTCACATTAGGCGTTGTGCGGCGTGGTTCATCTTAAGCGTATTGGATCCCTTCTTGTTTGCGGACGAGAAGGGTGTGATAGTTCCGTGTGCTATCTACCGCTATTGCGGTTGGCGGCTTGCTGCGACATATAGTTGGGGTGGTGCGGTGCTAGCACGTACATCTGCGCGAGTTATCTTAGGGCCGGCGGATCGTGGCCAGGTGGTATTGGCGGTTGTATTACACTCATACAATGTATGTAATAATGGGAATGTGTGTTGTTTGTGTATGGATGAATTGGGATGCCAGCCGGCTGTTACTCATAATTGACTATTAAGTTAATTGGGAACTTGTTGATCGGTATTTTGTACATGTTGTATTTTTGGGTGAACCTCCTCATTACAAAGGTCTACGATTTCGGTCATTATGGGTCACGAGGAAAGCGATTTATAATTTTAGCCGATATAAAAACTTCATTATTTTTACCACTTTCTCATTATTTTGTATTCAGCTATGGTCATGGGAGGGCGCGTCGGGCGGCCGATTTTGGGCGACCCCACGCTGATCTAGCACCACCACCCGCTCATGCCTTGCAGTGCAGATCTTCATTCTTGTTGGTGACCTTTACACGAGGGGAGCATCACGATGGATTGACTACGTCTCCATTGGCAGAGAGTGAAGTAGCTCTTCCACTACAAAGTGTGAGTGGAAGTACCTTAGGGTGCGCATAACCATCGGATTGTGCTCCTCTATACCGGATCAGCCCCAGATGCGCAGGACTCGATCAGTAATGTTTATGTAGCTTTATGGTTCTATATTAATTATATTCATATTCTGTAAAATTTATTGGCAGCCAAAGTGTTCAGCGTGTAAGGTCTCATGGCGACCATACGTGGGAGAGTTACTTGACTTGACTCAGTATATCTGCTTAGGCGATCTCGGGAGATCGTGAGACGATGTGGCGCTAATGTGTTCCCCGGTGTTGGGTGGCATAGTCAGGAGAAGTCACTGAGTTTGAGATGGCAGTACCTCCGATACCGACGCAGTTGTGCATTGGATGCCGCGTGGGCGACACCAGCGAATTGGGCGTGTATCATGCACCATACATAGCATTATGGGGCGTGACGAATTTTAGGATCATCAGCTTCACCCCACATCTTTTGGGTTTGATGGACTTTCATGATTCCTACATGCGGTGGTATGTGCATATTACGGCGTTTTATGACCTGCTGTGCGCCAGGGATGACATGAGGTTCCATACTATTGCGTGTATGGATCTTTTGGTAAGTTAGAGTCATATGTTTCTAAAATATTTTACCTAATTTTAATTAATAGATTATGTAATTATAGTACTATTTGGTTGAACCGGATCAGCCGTGGCCAGTGACGCAGCCATTAAGCTCGGTTCTTGCCCTGATTGCTTTATCGTATGTCATATTTACTTGATGGTGTTGGCTCGGTGAAGACCATCGCATCGCGGAATTTTTCGGGAGAAGCCGGCATCGCGTGCGACCGTTGTTGACCTCCGGTGTGGTTCACACCATCCGTGTGCGACACGTTCGAGGTAGAGGGAGGGAGAGGGAGTTGATCGTAGGGTCGGTGCTCGAGATGGTGGGTCGGGGTCATGGTCAGGACGGTGGGCGGTCTAGAAGTACACCCAGGAGCCGACTATGCCTGCCGATACCCTCCCCATGCCACACCACTCTCTGAAGTAGTTTAACCCTACACACACACATCGCCTTATACCGTAAGTGACATCACCCTTCCACTGCCGCACATTGTACACATCACCTTCCATACTCCCACAGAGACTTACACGTGCGTACCTTATCGGTGTCGGCGTGAGCCAGCCTCCATAGCGATGGAGGATATCCCATTGTCGTCACACCATTTTACCATCCCGTACATTGCATCCCACCGGATGATACCATCGTTGACCTTTTACTGAGTGGGGTGGGCTTCCGGTGGCGACCTCGTACTCGGCGTGTGCGTCGGCCCTTTCCCGTCAGTGTTGACTCCCTCACGGCTCCATCGGCTCCTCGCTCCCATCGGATCAGCCGATAGTCTCGGACTCCACAAGGGACCCTATTGGTGTGGTGCATTTTATTTTTAGGTGCCGTCCCCCAAGAGAAATATAAAGCGCCATCTTGTGGGACACATTGATACATATTATTTTTATATATGAGAAAATTTGTATAAAATGTTTAATATATTTAAATGTTTTTAGTATATGCATGATTTAGTACATATGTCTTTTGCATGTCTTCAGAGTATACATATATATTCTCAGATTTTTATCATAGTTCCAAAATAATACATAATATTATTTGCTGCAAGATAATCATTTTATAAAACACATGTAAATACATAAAATAATAAATTATATTTTTATTTTAAAATGGATTATTTTTCAATAAAATACATAATACAAGTTAATTTTATAAACCTTGAGAAAAAGTTTTTAAAGTATTTTTGATGAGTAAAAGCATGGACAAAGAAAGTTTTAAAAACTATTCTGAATGAATATTGAATTAATATGATCAACTTAATCAATCAAGCGAGAAAAATGAGGTTTGATTAGAACTTTAATTTAAATTTGAATTGGAACTAACTTGGGTTGATTATTTTTAATGTAAATTATTTGTGTTGTATTTTCTCGATTAAGTATTAGTTTCGAGGTTACCTTCCATATATTAACATGTTTTATAGTTAAAGTGGTAGTTGAGTCAACTATCTAGGCATTGACTTGACATGTTATTTATGTTATTCAAGAGTAATTAGGCCGGTTCACAAACATAAAAATAGGTAATATGGCGTTGTGAGCAGTAGGCGCGCACAAAATCAATAATCGTCGTTCTGAATGTGGTTGAAATTTGTTTATGGCGTTGTGAGCATGACCATTGTCACCACATTTAAGCAGCATTTACTTTAGTTGCTCTTTTAGAGCCAACATTTGAATTAGGATTTTTATTTATTTTTTAAAGCGTGCTTCGTCTGCTCTTTTAAAAGCTATTCTTAAAAACAAGAAACAAAGAAACCTTTAATTATCCAAACTCCAAAGCCCATGGGGATTTGCCTAAATTCTCAAATTTCCATCAATCCATTCAAACCACGATTAAATGCACGGACTTAGGTTAGAGTTTGGGCGTGAATAATTAAAATAAAAATCAAGATTAAGGTTGGTTTCGAATATCTTTATATGCGTTTATGGATGTATGTAGCGATAATGGTGTCCGATGAGCGACGTTGTGAATTTAGGAAAGCGTAATTTCTGAGTACTGATGGCCAGGCGCATGAGCGATGGAACATTAAAAGCAGGCGAAAGTGACGGCAGCTGTGAAGCCAACAACCCCACCTGTTTCTCCTGCTCCTTCTTCGCCAGATTTACAAAGCCAGCCTTAAATTAAGTTCATGAAAGGATAGCTGGACAAAGACTAGTCACTGACACTCCCGCTGTCGCCGACGGCGTCGAGAGTGGCCACCTCCCGGCTCCACCCCCGCATACCTCAGCGCCGCCTGTTTGCTGGCTCCTTCTGGGCGTTGAAGTAGACCGTAGCCACCGGCAGGCAGGTCTGACTGGTTGGCGAATGCCCAGTGTGCTGAAGCAGGACCCTTGACGACTGCTCCGCAAGCCTAGAGGAGCCTTCTTAACGAGCAACGCACCAGTATGTACAGTCGACCACGTGTGTCGTGAACCAGTATGAAAGGAAATATTACATTGGAAAATATGACCATTGTTTCATACACGTGGTGGGAGGGAGGTTCATGCTAGACACGTGTGATATACAACAACCTAAGGGTTATATTGGGCATTTGAAAATTTTTTTGAAGCAGATGGGTGATGCTTCAGTTCATAATGGTTTCTTTGTAGAAAAATGGGCACATCGTAACGTGATGTAACCCCTTATAAGTTCAGCATGGAGTGGTGTGTAGTGTAGGAAAGAATGAAGAAAATGGCTGCTCCTTGTGGAGAGTCTTCCTGTCAGGTAAAGCACAAAAAAATAAAATAAAATAAAAGCTTCAGCTGTTGGCACACCTTACCGAGACAGCTTATTTTATCTACACTTGGGGTAAAAAATATACTCAAATGGAAAACTTGGACGAGTGTAGGAAAGATGAAAATGCACTACAATAAATTAATGATTTATGCAACGTAAAAAATTTTGTAGGTAATATAAACGATTAATTGATAATTAAATTTACTACGGAATGCAAAGCAGTATATTTAAGTAGGTTGTTGTAGGCGTAAGTAAAATATAAATTGGAAGCGGAATTAATCATTGAATATTGAATTACCTATGGAAATTAGTCAGGTAAATTGTGGAAAAGTGGTAGGTGAAGTTGGAAAATCTATGATAGGACGAAATAATGAAATTAAAATTCAGGTAATTTCTGCAATGAATCAGTCGGTATTTTTGATTACAAAATCGAGAAAAATGTCGTTAAGGTTTTAATTTCGGGCGGGCGGCGAGCTGGGAAAACGTAAGAGGATCAAACTAGCAACTGATGGTAATGTTAAATAAATTGAAAATATTATATATATCGTTCGTGACTTGTTATATTAATTCTGAAAATAAGCGTATATATATATATATATATATATATATATATATATATATATATATATATATATATATATATATATATATATATATATATATATTGGTTAGAATAAAATAATTAATTTTAATTCTTTTTGGATATATTAGGTTTTAAACATTAAAATTATTTTTCATTTTATAAAATTTAAAATATTATTAAATTCTGACTTATTTAATAATATCAGTAAAGAATAAATATTTGAAAAAAGTATCGAAGATAAATTTACCTACGGAACATTTCCAGTGGTAATGTGCTATGGAAATTATTAGATGATAAATGGAAAAGTACCTGAACAACAGTGGTATTTTCATGGTATTACGTACATTAAATGGTATAATCTGGAAAAATAACAATATGCTTTGTTTAAAATTCGATATTCGATCGGTAATTACCAGCAATTTAATCTGCCGGTAATTTTTATTGACAGCGCGAATTTCTTGTAATTGTTTTTACGCACCAAGCCTTATACTGTATGCTTTTATTATTATTAATTGGAATTATAAGGTTGATAATAGTGATTGTGAATAATGCCTTTGGTTTATTTTGATAGCAGTAATTGTGACGTGATTAGATTAAAAATTTTGTAAATTGATTGCCATTGACATGGCACCAGTTCATTCGCGTCGTTATGGCAGCCGGTGAGTGTAATCCGTCAATGCATGGCGTTAATTTTGGCGTATTTTTGAAATGGCGCTTAAGCTTTTGGATTTTTATTTTAAAAATCTTGTGCGTCAGCTATGAAAATGCTACTTATTTTCGCAACGTCTCTCTCCATTCCTTCATCTTTGATCTATAAAATGAAGGAAGTGTTTTGACAGTGTTTTTCTTTTTCATTACCGATCAACTGTATTACAAATGTCAGAGAATTAATTTAAAAAGGAAAGAAGAATACAATTGAAAAGAAAATAAAACTTTATCCCTTTTTTTAGATGAACACCTTAACTTGTAATATTATTCATAGACTTTATCCCTTTATAATCAAAATATTTCTATCTATGGAAAAATCATTTAGCAAGTAATTAGATGAATGTACCTTATATGCCGTACCATCATTTATTTACAACTTGTGGGATTATCCATATGTGTACTCCCCATTTAAATGTGACCTTATGCTCTTATTAAATATACAATTAATAGTTAATTAATTAAAATAAAATGAATGAGGAAGCCTGTGAGCAAGAGGAGTTTTTATTTATTTTTTATAAATTATGCACTTTACATACAAAATAATATATCTCTTCTTTACGGCTCGAATCCCAAATCCCAAATCCCAAATCATTCTCACATGTCTCACCTATTATTTGATGTTGAGATTCTATCATTTAAGCTAGATATGGTGGAATAAGTAGAAAGAGTTTAATTGATAAATATAGAAAAGACGAGACCAAACAAGTAGGGTGTTGATAATCATAGCTCTAGTCTCACTCGTGGGGGAAACTAAGGGGGTGGTTGTGAGAGTTATGGGAATGTATGTATATATGAGTTCTTAAATAATGGAGGACAATGTCATTACCTAATAGATTAGACCGACCCCATTGGAGGGTGCTTCCTTGAGTTTCTTTTCCTGAAACGAGGGAATCATAGAATTTGCCTAAAAAGCCTCAAATCTCTCCTCTCCTCTCCCCACTCCTCAATATAATTTAATGACCATTAATTCTTTTCTCCCCTTCCATCATTTATTTTTGGTAGCTCACATGGCCTTGCTTTCATTAAATTCCCACTCTTCACCCTTCATTCTTCCCTTCTTTATACACAATTTCATTTCGTCAATGGATCTCGTTCCCATTAATTTTCCACAACACCTAATTTCACAAAACCATTTATATCTTGCTATTAAACACCAAATTCATTTTATGTCTGAATTTCCCATCCTACCCACTTAAACCCTACGTTATTGATATTAACTGTTTCAGAAATCCTAACTCAAATGATAACGTGAAAGTAAAGATATGGGTTGGTAGGTAGTATTTTCAAATGAAGACTACGGGTAAAGGAAACCTACAAAAACGGTTAAAGAATGATCTATAATAATTTTTAGATACAAAATTTTTAACATCTTTAAGAAACTTCTAACCACCAAATATTTGAATAAGTAACGTAAATACCCATCATAATGCATTTATATTATTAATCTTTAAACTATCAAAATTTAATTTGAATCTTTCATTAATCGGAGGGATCGATTGAATCCATTTTTCAACTCTACGAGAGACATTATGTAAAACTCGGGAAAAATTCAATTTTTCTCAATAATGGTAAAACGATAAATTCGACAAAACTGTAAATTTTTGCATTTTGATTTAATGTAAACAGGACATCACCGCTGGAATTGCCTCAGAAAATATAGTTTCCTCGTTAAATTTCTTTTGATTTTGAAACAAGAGAATTTCTACGTTGACAGATCAGCATAGCTTTCCATGACACATGACATAATCATAATAATGTCATACAGACTCTAAGGGAGAATACACGACATTTGAATGACGCTATGAAATCAGGTAGCTATTCACATCGGTTCATATGTCACACAAGGAAAATGTTAAAAATTTAAATTAAGAAAATTTGTGATGGTGCACGTGGGCATAAGAAGAAAGAGGTTTCCACTATGACCATATCGGTGATGGTAATCCAAAAGAGAAAACGAAGAGTTAAGAATGAGAGAAAGATGGTAGTATAAATGAGATGGAACAAAAATGCTGGCAGGGGGATGAAAGTGATATGAAGGAAAAGAAAATGAAAAGAGAAAAGAAAAAAAAAAACAGGGCGGAGAGCAAACAAAGGAAAGAGAGAGTAGAGAGAAAGGAGAGAACGAAAACGGATTTTCCCGTATTCCAAATGGCTGAATCCGTATACCGAGTAAAGCCGATCCACGTATCGCGCCACGACGCACTCACATCTCTGAGTTTCAAGTAAACTCCATGTAGGTAGCAAATTTTCTTACTTTGAATATTTGTAGCTTAAAAGTCATGTAATGACATAGGTTGTCTTTGGCACCGTGATAGGCTAAGTGATTTAGTCCCAAGATTTTGAGATTGAATATTGGAAATTTTTTGGACTGTCTATAGTCCCTGACTATGTTGAGGTTTGGTTTCACCCGAACTCGACGCTCTCTTAGGCCATATGCTGCTGATCACAGCGAATTGGCCACTGAATGGAACAAAAAATTGTTCATGGCCGGCTGACCAAGAGTGTCCCGCTTTATATGGGTCCAAGATTCCGGGTCATTTTATGCAGATTATTTTAAAATAAATAATATGTTATCAGGTGTAAAACTACGTTAATATGTGCTTGACGACAACACGGAAATTGTAATGAATAGATTAACATAAAATGTGAAAAATGGAAATTATATGTAGGAAATATAATTATCCGAAATTTATAAATATTGCATGTAGCATGACATAACATGAAATTGCATGATTACATTTCATATGTACGGTGACATCGCGTCGAATGGGCAAGATATTACTATTATTCACCATTCTTTGCACGCGCGCACATTTAAACGACCATCCAAAATCAAGACTGGTCAGATAAAACAATAATAAATATAAATCACGTGTCAAGATGAGGTAAATCCCCCACTTCTCAGGGTGAAATAACCAAATTTATATGCGGTTAGACATGATTATCGCCTGAAAGTCCGTAAAATGCCTGGCTATACGCTGACGATCCCGTGGTGTGACCTTGAAAAGACGTACTTCCATGAACAACACGGGATTTGATAAAAAAATTCAAGTGAATATTAGAGGGTCAGTCTAATAGTTTAAACTACGCGAAACACTAATGACTTGGCTACACTCGCATCAGAAAGCGAGAAATGATCGAACTCGCGCCATGATACGGCGAGTCTCATCTCACGCATTTACACATAATATTCCATATAGGATTGCACTATTTATATGGAATGTGATGTAACGTTTTCATGTTTGCCATTATAATGACATTTTAGGTGCAGGAGTATTCTAAAAAAACTTTCTATCGCATCAAGCCACCCTATCATGCAAAAGGGAACAATTTTGAGTGCACTTAGTGGTACACACTCGAGAAGATAATGGTCCAAGAGCTCAAATGTGAAAAAGGCCGGATTGTGGCCTCTTTATCTTGTTTTGTAATATTCTGGATAGAATATCCAGTTTTGATATATGTAAAAAATAAGTTTTGCAATCAAAACTTGGGTTTTCACTTGTACCATAAAGTGTTAAATATTTCTGGGATTTTTACTGTCTGTACAAATTTTATTGAGGCAATAGGATAGGAGGAATGCATGAAAAATAAAATAAAAAGAAATCATGTTGATATATGCTCATGTGATGGATCCGAATTATTAAAAAAAAAATTCTAAAATTTCGACCCCTGAGAATTGGGGCGCCACAAATTATATCCGTCATTATAAAGATAAGACTCACTCGTAAACACATCAAATCCATTTTTTAACTCTATGAGTGACATTACATACATCGTTATTAGAATAATAATCACTCATAAATGTATCAAATCAAATTTTCAATTCTATCAGAGACTTTACATCCATCATTATTAGGTTAAGAGTCATTCATAAAGGCATGAAGACTTTAGAAAATTACAAGTAAGCTTCTTGAGAAAGGGATTGAGTTTGGATTTCCTAAATAAAACTTGACTTTTATATGAGTTGGTTTGACTTTTCCCAACCTTTCCATGATTATACTTTAGTTTCGAGATAACACCAACGGATACGTAGATAACTTTGTTGGAAGATATGTCACAAGTTGTGTGTGTATATATATATATAAGTAATGAAACCAAACCAAGAATAATTGACCACATTAAACTGTTGTAACTGGAGTCATGAGTAATGAAACCAAACCAAGATTCATTAACCACATTAAACTGTGGTATGACCGTATGGGTGCCAGCCACTGACAGCACCTTCACAAAGTCATAGAACACTTGTGCTATTAAAGCTCTAATTTTTATTTACTATTATTATTATTTGATAAAATTAAAGCTTTGACTTAGACATCTAACCATTGCCATGATCAAGTGTATGCATGCATTGAAGAGGATGATTTGATTTGATTTATTTTATGTTTGTTAACTTAATACAATTAATCAAAAGTGGATTTCATTTTCCTCTAAGCCAAGCCTCCCCAACTACCACCAACCCCATGATATTGAAGTAAATATTTAATGCACATAAGTGGTAGTTTAGCCATCTAGATCAAGGGTTCATACATTGATTTATACATGTAATGTATGATGTATTTTATTTTATTTTTTATTCTCATCCCTCTCAACTCAATCCAACTTAGGCTTACGATCATGATATCGCTATCGGACGGGTCGAGTGGGGACGAGCTTAAGTAACATAGGAGGTTAATTTTGATCCGATAATTTAATATTTATAAATTTTAATAGAGACATCTTATCTATCCTTAGATTCACACTCTTATCTTGACTTAGCCCTTTGATAAAGAAAGATATCATAAACAAATATTGAGAGTTAAAACCTTGCATTGCCATTTGCCAACACCTATTTATTATAGTCAAAGTTGGTTGATTACATGCTATCTAGGTTAATACATGATTTAGATTTGAGGGTCCCGCATGTAACACTAATTTGATATGTGTATGAAAACATGATAAATAAAAGAGGACAGTTATAAAAAACTCGTTCTCATACGAAAACGAGTTTTACATCGTTAAATTGTGATTTTATTTCTTTAGATCTATATTTTCTTAGATAAAATTTTAATTTATATAAATCTCAAGAGATAAAAATCACTATCTAATAATGTAAAATTTGTCATCATATGTTACATTAGATGGTGATTTTATTTCTTGAAATCTATATTTTCTCAGATAAAATTTTAACCTACATAAATCTCAAGAGATAAAATTATTATCTAATTATGTAAAACTTATTCTCATATAATAACAAACTTTTTATAACTGAACCCTAAATCAAATTTCAAATTTTATTATTTTATACCATTGACTTGAATGAAGATTTTATCTTCATAAGGGGATAAATGAAGATTTGAATGGACATCCATCAAGCTAATAAATTTAAACTTTATCTCTGAGGGTTTATTTAACATCACTTCATAGAGTCTCTTCCTTCAGTAACATGATTTGAATAATATGTCTTTTGTCCCGTCAGGGTGTTGTGTTAGGGTTTTCATGATTTGAATAATCTATCTTTTGTCCTATCAGGGTGTTGTGTTGGGGTTTCATATTGTTTAATATGTTTTGTATTAAAGAAAAATACTGCTCATTATAATTTAAAAAAAAAGTCCAAATTAAGGCGTTTTAATCAAAAAATAGTGATTACAATTTTAAGTTTTAAGTTAAAACTGTAATCATAAACTATAATTTTAAGCACTAATTTACGCATTTTTTTATCAAACCTATACTAAATTGATATATTTTTTTTTAAAAACACTGTTATGGGACAAAACTCATTTCCATGCATGGTTTATATTATTTGTATATTTTCAATAAATGTAACGCCTTGAAAATACCATAACAGTTTTATAACATGTTTAGGGTGTAAAATAAATTAAATTATATTTTTCCGGCGTTTAAATGGCTAAAAACGAAAAAAAAAATGATAAAAACCCGAAAATTTTACAAGAGCCAAATAAATTTGGTAAAAAATGTCAAATGAGGACCTAAGGGTTATAAATGAGAAATGTATATGTTAAAATAAAAATGAAATGAAGATAAAATAAAAGTGAAATGAAGAGTTAAAATGAGAAAAATGAGAAAAAAAGAATTAATGTGTAAGCCAAACATGACCTTATGAAGGTTTAGAGTATTAAGACCAAATTGGTCTTAGAGAGAGAGTATTCCATTTAGGCATTTTTAAGGGGGGCAAATTCTGGCGTAGAGAAAAGGGGATGAGTGGGTGATTTGTCTTACGAGATCAAGAGCTTGCCATCAAGAAGAAGTTACGTAAGAGCAAGCAGAAATGTAAGAGATTTAAGAAGAAACCAAACCCTAACCTCTCTTTTCAGGTTCGCTTGGAGAAAACCACCTTTGTAAAGTATTCTCGATAAGCTTTAGATCGCTTGAGTGTTGTTTTTGCATTATTTTGATTAGTTTTAAGGAATTTTTGTGTAAAGGAAATGATGAAGTTTCAAAGGAGTTGCTGTCAAAAAATTTCAAAACCCTTATTTTTGTTTTGGATATAAGTTAAGTTATAATCATCCAAATTGAGTGATTCTAATTGGTAAAGAACCATAAGAGCTAGAGTTACAAATGTATAGAAGGGACCATGAGCAAATTGTAGCTCTAAGGCTCCTGAATATGGGCTTAAAGGTAAGTTTCTGCAAATTTAACGAGCATGCTCGTTTTTCTGGGTGTGGTCAGGTGTTGCCATAAGTTGAGTTTCACTCATCCAAATTGAGTGATTAAAAATTCTAGGTAAACTATATTTCTAGGGGAATACTTTACTTAAAGGAAGTGTATGAAATTTGTAACCCCAAAGTGCCCAGAAATCTATCAAAGTAGAGCTATGTGCAAGAACAATCTGATTCTATTTTACAAATTATAGTCTGGATGTAAAATGCAATAACTTAAGTTTTGGTGATCCAAATTTTATGATTCCAATTGGATAAGAAACCTTATAACCATAGCTTCAAATGAGTAGAAGGAACCATTATCAATTTATGGAATTAAGACCCCTGAAATTGAGAATAACAAAGAGGGTAACTGGTGAGTCAAGATATTCGGGATGATTTGGCATTAAATGCCCTAACTTGAAGCTCACAGGATCCAAATGAGATGATTCCAATTCCTACTAAAAATAAACTCATAGAGCTATAATTTTCTTTAATGAAGCATGAGCAAAATATGGCTCATGTGTCCCCAAAATTTTTTTCAAGTGAAGGTGTATTGGGTAGACATCAACCCTAACCAAAAATCCTGTAACGCATTAACCGATTTTTTTCCTGGTCAGTTTTGGTAGTGACATATTTGTGATGGATTAGGGTTGGTGATAGGAAGCTTGGACTCCCAAGAACGGATTCGAGGATAGGGAATCGAAGAGCGACAACCTTGGCTCGTTTCCTGTACTTCTTCCTTGCTTTGCCAGGTTTCGTCGACAAAATAAATCTAAAAGTTTTATATGAATATGAATGTGTGCCTCTGCTTGAGCCATAAATGATCTGGTTTGTTCTCCACTTCTTCTCTATTTCTAAAATGTTTGAAGGATTAAGGAAATAAGTGGATTTATTGAAATGAATTGTGATAAATCGTGATAATGATTGCTTTTTTAAATTGATTCGACATAACCGATCGTGGAAATGAATTGCACATAAAAATTGTACGAGTATCGAAACCAAAAGATTCGATATAAATGTGTATACACCGTTGTAAATTGCTAAGAATGATTTGAGCGCTCTAATAGAATGTTAACTGCTAAATTCGACTCTAAAGATAGATCGTATACCGCAAGGGTCAAATGAGTAGTAATCAAGCAATAACGTAATGATTGTCACCCGATCCGTAGCTCTGCCGGGACAAAGATTCAGAGTGCCATGCACGATTTTAATAACCAAACCAGCGTGATAGTGAGACAAGATCGTGTTATAAAACTTTATATACCCTGGCTCATGTACCAAATAGATCATGACGCGATTCTGCGTATTTTTGCAAGATCGAAAGTATATATTAAATTCGCGAAGGGCAAAATGAAAAAAATCAGGAAATGAATGATTTGTGTTTGAATGATTTATCGATATGAAAGTGCATATTTGGAATGATCAATAAAACTATAAATGAATGTATATGAAATGAATATATGTATTGTATTGTAACCGATCATCTCAAAAGGGTAAAAGGACATCAAGGTTCTGAAAAGCATGACTTGATTTAAACTGAAATGGAAGAGAGATTATATAGAACCACTAAGCAGGAAAATGCTTAGCGTGTTGTTTTTATCATCGAGTAGGTATCGAAAGTAGAAAGCTGCGACTGTACATCGCTGCATCGTGAGTCACCGTCAAACAGAGCGGAGTATAAGTAAATGCTCCATTTCATGCATATCATTGCATTCATGATATTTTACAATTATTTTACATTGAACTCAAAGATGTAAAACTCTTCATAAGAATATCACATTTTTTTTTAATATATCTTTTTGAAAGTATGGAAATGTATTTTACATATTGTAGACAGCCAGGGTGAACTCCATAAATATTTTGTAATCAGATTAAAAGGCATGGAATGTTAATTTGTATAAATGTTATTCAAGAACAATTATGGGTCCTATTTAAATTGGAATGTATATTTTGTTTTATCAAAAGCTACAAACTAAATTGCTATAAAAGGGCGTGGGTGCGCACAACAAATGCGGAGAAAGAGAGGGAAGCAAATTTCAATCGATGTCTGCATACCCAAGACTAAGGTTTGTTTGGTTATAGATTTTGAAAAAAAAAAATTTCTTATAAGAAAACACATAAAACACTAAATTCAGATAATAATTTTAAAAATTGTTCTTAATAACAATTTTCTAAATCAAGAACCAAAAGGCCTTGAGCCTCTCATCTCTAATCTCATGGACTCATTGAAACACCGCTTTGCTATTCGTTTTAATTTTGAATAACTCATTTGACCCTCAACACAAGTTTTCTATAACAAATTTTATGTTTATATATTTTTTTATAGAGTGTGTTTAAGCCACTTTTTGAAACTAATTTATTTCTTATGTAAGTTTACAATATATTCAAACTAAAATCCATCGGGAGCAACATTGATGTGGGATCTACAGGTTTTACGATGAACAACCTAATGAAGATGGAATTCCTTTCCATCATTTATGTCACGCCTGATCCCTGGGTCCGACCCGATCAAGGATCTCGAACCTAAGTCCGGGGTGCGAGACTATCTATACTATATACTGTATACTAGGACTCTCATCGAATTGCTCTTCTCGTAGTCGCACTGTACTGTATACAAACAATTCGTAATAACAAAAATCATTTACATATACAAAGAAATCACTAACGGAGGGAACCATCACAATCTATACACATATACAAGAGTCCCTTACTTGTACTATCACAATTTAACTATTACAAACCGAGATCATGGCTAAACATGAGCACTCCACTGAGCCCCCATTACCGATGGAATGTCCCGTCCTCCGCCTCCTCTTTCTATCTACACCTGACAACACCCGCCGCTAAGCTTTACACTTAAACATAAGTCGACAACCACCACGAAGCACCGCCAAGCTTATACATATGCATTTTATAAAGCTATACATATTTCTATAACTTTAATTTCTTATCATTTTATATTCCTATCGCATGTCAATCTTTTCTGCATGTTCTACGCTCGCATATCCCTATCTATACTTTTCGTATTCCATATTTCTATACTTTTTAATATATTCCTATACTTATCATGTCTATTTCCTTCATGTTTGTATGTCGTGCATGTATCATATACATTCACATATCTCGTATAATTTCTCATATAACCTATCTTATACCTGTTCAGACTTTATCTACATTCTATACTTCTATACCTGCATTTCTTTGTATGCTTTCATCCGATACTTTTCATGTAATCGTACTTTACATGTCTTTACCCTCGTTTCTAGTCTTTTTCATCTTTCACTTCTACGACTTATTACATTCTATGTACTATTACATATATCATTTCTTATCCTATACCTATATCATGTCTTCTTTCATGTTTAAGTGCTACAATTTTCCATGCTATACTTTTCATTTATCTCTCTTTTCTCTACTTTCAGACTTTTACTTGTTCATATCCTTTTCAGATACTATACTTTGTACTTTCCATATACCGTATTCATGTACTGTTTCATACTATTTTCTATATATCTATATTCATGTAAAATTGCCCATTTCCTATAATTGCTTTCCTGTTATACTTTTCATATGGTTTTCTATTTTATATACTTGCATATTTTGTCATATACTTTCATATGATATTCATATAATGTGTTTTTCATATACTATACTTTTTCATTTACTTTTCATGTACTATGTACTTTTCATATACTGTCATATACATTTGTACGTTCTTATTCTATCTATCATATACTTTGTGCTTTTGTATACTTTCTGTACTTTTCTAATGTTTATATATTGGTTTTCATATCAAGTTATATCAGAATTTTATTCTTGTAACTCCCATTTATCGCATAAAGAAGGCTACTTTCCTACATCATATCATATACTTTTTACATTTCCTATACATATACTTTTCTTTTCTTTGGCTGCTCACGCCCGCGAATACCTTAGGAGCCGATACGGGAAATAATCCAGGCACCAAGGTACTATCACCGTATTTACGCTGATCTCGTCTCATAATACCCGGCGGTATCATCATCAGATTATAAGAAATGACCACGCCATATGCTATCTGTGGTTCAAGGCACTATCACCGCACGACGCTGATTGCCTATCATACACTCTTTCTGGGGCCACCCGATCCAAACTAATTCATGTCATCGACCCGACCCGGGGCCTCTCGATATCCGTTTACGATATGCCGCAGCGAATCCGTATTCTCCCATAAAGTATGCCTATCTATCCTCTACTGTGCCCTGCACAATCACTTTATTACATTTTCGTACATATTTCATAAGCATGAATAACTATTGTTATCATAATCGCTTATGCATATATACTATCATTACTTTACTGTGATTCGTTTCCTTACATCTCGTGTATTTACATTAATGCTCTCATATATTCTATAACATATATATATTCATATCTTTTGCTATCATTTAGTTTATTTATCATATATCATGAATGCATCTATGTACCTTTTGTATTTATATATTCATATATACTTTCTATATTCATATCTTTATATCATCATTTATTCCCGGTTTTGTCTTCATCTATTCATATACTTTCTATATTTCTATCATGTATGCTTTTACTTATTCATATATCCATATCGTATACGCTTATATTCATATACTTTCCTATACATGCTTCTACTGTCAGATGCTTTTATACTGTATTTCATATACTATTCCATATTACTTACTCTGTCATGTCTTTACTATGCCTATTATTCATGTACATGTACTTATTCTTATGCTTTGTCATCTTTTACTTTTCTCTATCGTTCTTAGCATTTACGCATTTCTATCATTTGTTCTTAGCATGTTCTATCTATTCATTTAGGCATATCTATCATATAATCCTATATTCATGTCGTATTCATGTTTCATGAACACATCTATACATATTGCATTTTCTATATTTTCCTTGTTTCATGGCTATTACATATAGCACTTCATATACTTATAAAGTATGATGTCTATGAAATCACACCTCATTCATATTCTATTCTCTATGAATCTATTTTACTTAGGAATTGGAATCATTCCAATTGACTCATCCAAATTCAAATTATGGCATTTTCATGCCAACTAGTCATTTTACCGATTTTACACTCGGGACTGTTTGTATTACTCATTTTTTCGGGGTATTAACTTCATTTTTGACACTATGTCTTTGTACTCATTTAAATCTAAGGTGCTAAGGGTTCTATTCCAACTGGAATCACCCAATTCGGAGCACCGAAACTCAAGATATGACCTAGACACCCGGGACTACTCTATGTTCAACCGACGGTAATTTGACTTGAAATACTGGCTCTAATTTTGAGTGAATTTTTGGGCAACTTAGAGTCAGAATTTGACAATGTCTATTTCTTTATGTTTGGTTCTCCTTGAAGTATATTTTAATTGACCACTTGAATCACTCAAACTCCATAAAGGTAACGAGTAAAGCTTATTGGCCAAAATACAAAACCTGGCCGAACAGAAACAGAATGAAGTGCATTCAAGACATGCTCAATATGTACTCTGTGACATGTCACAAAATGACTGTAACCTAATACATGTACCTATTACGTTCAAAGTGTACCAGTACATGCTGTCACCTAAAAGCGTTCTGATTGCTTGTTTTCTTCCATTTTTCCATCCAATTCAACTCTCTATACTTCATGCACACATCAAAACCATTTCAAATTCAATTCAGAACCTCTTTTCTACTCAATTCCTCTTCAATACTTATCTTATTTCAAAAACATATCACGAAATCCTTCCAAACAATTCTAATATGGGTACAACCCATACATGATCCAAACATAGAGAGTTGTTAGTTTGTTCTAAACCCTAACTCCATTGTTACACAATTTATCCATGAATTTCAACTGCAAAGTGGAAAGATCTAAGTGCACTCCATTCTCAGGCTATTTAGAGTTTTACCAATCCTAATTTCCATACCAAGTTAGGATGAAATCCTAACAAACCCTAGATTTGGGGACAAACTGGTCAACCATCTAATAGCATGGAAATTCATACAAACTTTTAGGAATTCCATAAAAGAAATCCATACCCAAAGTTATATTCCATACTCGCTTGCTCTCGCTTCTCTTCTTCTTCTCTCTTCCTCTTCCTCTTCTTCTCTCTTTCTCCTTCTTCTTCTCCTCTACTCGCTCTACTTCTTGAGACCAAATTTGGTCTTCACTTATCCTATGTATTGAGCAGCTTATACTGGTCTTAAATAAAACCCATTTTTTGTTTTAAGTTTTCATAATTGCATTTTGGTCCCCCCCTTTTCTGTTTTATCTCTATCTCTTTTATCTCTATTCCATCTTTTCTATATTTGCCTTTAATCCCATCTCTTCATCTTATAACACTTAAGTCCTCAAGTGGTAAATTACATATTTACCATGACTTTGTATTAATTAGGGTTTCTAGTTTATTTCATTCTGGCCCCAAACATAATATACCTAAACAAGTCCAGCTAATAGGGTATATTTGAAGTCATTACAATTTAGGCTTTTATTGGGTTGTGTTGATGACATTCTTTCTTAAATACACAAAAGTAACTTAACTTCAAGTAACTCCTATGAGAACCGATTCCCTTTAATTCGATTCATTATGAATTCTTGTAAACAACGTATTAAAATGAGAGGAAGATCTCGATCGATAACTATATGTTCCTAACACTATATAAGTATTGGAAAGGATACAGGTACCTTCCAAAATAATTTGTATCACTTCTCTAATGAATATTGCTCAATTCCTATAAAAAAAAACAAATCCCAGTTTCTTTACAAGCCTATACGTTATATATTTATTTTGGAAAATACATCGTGGGTTGCCACGAGTGGTCCGCAATTCATGGAATAATGCTCATTGTGGTGGGATAAGGAGTCATGGGCTTCCGCGTCAAGGAACTCCATGACGGTCCACATGTTCCACTCGTTTGTGACCGGTTCTTAGGTGCCCAAGGCGACTTATTCAACGAACTCCCAATGCCAAGTTCTTCAATGCCCAAGGTGATCGTAATGGTAGTATGCCCGACCTTTATGAGTCACTTGCCCGATGAGTTTTTGTTGAGCTTGAGCCACTCATGTGACAAACATTTGAGGTACAACTTCCCATTCTACTAGCCCCCTTGGCGTTGTTGCAAGCCATTAGGGTTGGAATGATGCTAAACGCTTTGGTCTTCGTGCACCGCAAAATCCATCATTGCACTATAATCTCCAAGACCCCGTTTCATACAGGTGGTGGTTTCTGATATGGCTTTGAGATGACGTGTTTCTCCATACGACCAGTGCATTTAATGTGGATTTTGAATGTCCCGCCCACAGCACCGGTGCATCTGAGTTTAAATATCTCCCAAGTTCTCCTTTGGGGGATTTTTGCTCTTGTGCTATCAAAGAACTCCTCTACTCTGTTTCAGTTTCTTTTAGGTTGCTCTTCTATGTTGGTGCCCTCTATGTAGTTGATGAACTTTGTTCTGCAATCATTCTTAGGGTAAATGTGAACTTCAATCATTGAATCGAAAATTTTAAAATATTGTGTGTGTCCTTGGTATCTAGAGACAAAGCGTTCGATGAACTTTACATCTAGGTCTCTTTCGAAGAATATTCTTCTTCTTTTTTTTTTTCTTTTTTTTTGGTGGTCTTCTCCTTTAAGGCCGGATGAGTTACTCTGGTGATTTCTCTGAAGCCCCGTGTATCGGTGGTGTAAGGCACTCGAAGGATGGCTAAGGATAAGACAATGTTAAGGCTTAGTGGGACGGGGCCATCCTCTTCTTGCTTAGGACGATCCTTCACGTGTTGGCCCCTCTTGGGAGTCCATAACATGGCTAAGACCTAGTATTCAAAAACCTCGGAATTTAGAATGCATTTTAGAAGAAATTTTCCTTTCCTTCCAACATTCGGGTTTCTTTTTCTCCCTTAGGATCTTGTTTCACAGATAGTACAGAGGAGGATCAAGGTGAAATGAATTTCATTTATTGGCCGGAGATTCATATAAGTAGATGGTTGAGGTTCCCCCTTCCCCGCCGTACACAGTTTTCCACTTTGCAGAGCTACCTTGTCCACACCCGTGAACATTATCGCGTCTGGTAGGGTGTGTGTACTAAATCGAAAATATGAGATGCGTTTAGGTTTGGAGAAGGTCTTTTACGAGTACTCCCTAAAGTGATATAATCTTGAGAGGTATTACCTTATTGTTGAAGCTAAGTTGTTGCAATTAGTAACTAACATAACCACCACTAGTAAGAACAAGCCACAGGGTAATGTGTTGTTGTTTTGCGCTTGGGGGTGTGCAAAGGATCCCATGCTCCGAGAATTTACCATGAATGCGAATCCCGACGCAGGTCTGATGCATGGATGTAAGCCTTATTCTATCCCTGCCTTGGTGGTTTATCTAAAGGGAATGTACTTACCTAAAATTTGTTTGTTTTGGTATGTGTTGGCAGGTAGCTTGAGTCAAGGAATCTCATTGATGATCTAAGTCCGGCTCAGTTTGACTCGCTGGTAAAAATATTAAGTCTCCCGAGCACCGAGAGAGACTTTAGACATCTTCTAACGCCGTCAAACCTTCGGAATGTATTTAACCACCCAAAGAAATTTATACTCCCAAAGGTCCTACGATTGAACTTTAAGGGTTCGGGAGAGGTTCAAGCAAGAGAGTGGGTTCAGAGTTGTCTTCTTATCAGAATTAAGGAAGCATTTGAGGAGACAGCGGGAGGAGATCTTGTAGATGAGTTTCCATTCGTTACTCCTCCCCCTTGAGAATCGTTATCTACTCGACTGAAAATACCAAGGGGGTTGAAGGCGAACACCATGTCGGAGCTGCGACAACGAGCGCCGAGCCAAAGACCCCAACAAGTGGGGGAAAGAGCTTTTATCCCTTAGCAAAGGACGGTTGCTTGAGCCACCACTACGTCTCCCAAGGAGCGTCGACCTCCCGCCCAACCTTAGGGAGGGCCTCTCGAGGAACATCAACCTCCATCCCAACCTCGGGGGAGGGATAAGAATAGTGAAGGCTACAGTGAGTCGCACCCTTCTCGAGGGGTCGCAGTTGGCGCGAAGGGGAAAAGGAAGGCGGTGACATCTTCGGGACCCCCTTTACTTGTGGAGAAGCCAACATCCCCTCCTTCCATGGAGGCACTCATCGTTGTTCGAGAAGCCACTCTTAAAGGACCTGGAAGAGGAGGTGATCTCCTAGTTAGGAGTAGTGTACGGGGAAGAGGTTTTAAAGAGGGTGCAAGAGCTTTTGAATGATGCAACTCCCTTCCAGATGATGGCCTTAGTAAGCATCTTCTTTTATCTTTGTTGATTACTTCTACTTTCTATTCATGATATAGCAATTGTTGTAGATGAGCATGTTTGGCGCTTATATGGAGAAGTACTATGACATGCGGCAACACCAACTAAGCCGTTGGTCTCATATGAGAAAGGGGGCCCGAGAGATGTACAACAAGGTGCAGGCAGACTCTCGAGTTCCTCAACTAGAGAAGGACTTGAAGGAAGCTCGGCTAAAGTAGGCCGACATGGCCAAAGAGCGTGTCGTCTTAGCCACCAAGGCGAAGAAGGTGCTGAAGCTAGAGGCCGATGTGGTTGAACTACAAAAGACCATATCCAAGTTGTGCAACGCTCACCAAGCCGAAATAGAAGGACTGCATAGCTCTCACCAAGCCGAAGTAGAAAGATCGTGCAACCTCCACATAGTGGAGATAGAACGTAAAGATGCTTTTTACGAAGCTAAGAAGGTACGGGTACTATTGGAATTGCAAGTTGCATACAATGCCTGTTTATCAGGATCAGTATGAGTTAGGCTATTAGGTTAGGTATGCGGAAGTTGAGCGGATCGCTCGTGGTGACTTAAAGCCATCCACAAAGGATGCTCCTAAGCCCACATGCAGTACTAAATCTATTAAGCTTAGCAGTATAAGGGAAGCTCGGGGCTAATAGGGACCAACAGGGGAGGAAACTTCCGAAATTGCTGTAATGGCTAATAGGAGCATGTCATCATTATATTACAAGTGTCACGCCCCCGATCCCGGCCCGACCCGGTTAGCGGATCCGAACCGAAGTCCGGGGCGCGATACCATCTATACTATCTATATAGTGGGACTCTCATTGACCTGTTCTTTCTCGGCGTACATTACTATTGGTGCACAAGCAATTCATTAATAACAAAAATCATTTTGGCCCACATCGCCACAAGAACTACCACCGAGTGGTGTCCATCACGATTATACACATATACACAAGAGTCCTTTACTTATACATGTACAATTTCTATTACAAAACATCGGAGATTGCGGGCGTGGCTGAGTGAGCACTATCTACGAGTCGGCTGCTTTGCGTGTGGAATGTCACATCTTCTATCCTTGTCTTACCTTACGTACCTGCACGGATTGAACACCGTGCTAAGCTTTGCAGCAGGTGAGACATAAGCATGGACAACCACCAATGGCGTGTCACAAAACATCACATTATCGTTATATATCTGTATATTTACATGCGTAATTCATCATCCAGCATTCTATTGCATATCAATCTTTTCTATTACATGTTCTATGTCTTTAGCATCTCCTTTATTTATACTTTTTCTATATTCCTATTTGAGTACTTTACATATTCCTATACTTATCCTGTATTCATCTTTCACGCTTGTTAGTTATATGTCTTCTTTCTTAATGTTCCTATTCTTCGTCAAGTTACATAGCAATGCCTCTAGTCTATGTCTTTTTTCATCTTCTGGGTCAAGGATTTATCAGATTTTCACTTTCATAATTTCAGACTATTGTATACTTTTCCTATTATAGGTGTTCATCTTGTACTTTTCATCCTCGTTATCCCGTATCATTCCTATACTTCATACATTTGTACTGCTCTTTATTCTCTATCTATCCTATTAATGGTGCTTTCATGATACTCTTTTTTGTACTTTTCGTAGGTTCAGTATACTTATTTTCATTCAATTTATACCGTACTCACTTGTTCTTGTAATTGTCTCTATATTTCATCGCATAGCAAAGGCTATGCTTCTCATATCATATCGTGATATATACTTTCATATACATTTCCTTTATGTATACTTTTCCTTTTTCTTTTTATTTTCATGTCCGCAACACGAAGCGTGGATTCAGAAATAACCGAGCGTGCATCTGAAGGTACTATCACCGTACGACAAAGGATCTCTCTCCGCACACCCGAAGGTATCATCATTGTACGCAGAGCTGACCTATCATGCTATCTGCACTGGCCGTACCTATCACCGCATTTGCGGTGCTGATGCCATCTATCGCGCGACTTCGCGTCACCCCATCCAAACGATCTATATCATCGACCCAAACTAGGGCCTCTGTCATATCTGGTCATGAATATGTCAGTATAACCGTATTCTTCCTATAGGCATGCCATTCATCCCTCTCTACTGTGTCTCAAGGTATTAATCACTTATTACATTTTTCGCATATATCTCATAAGCATGAATAACTATTGTTATCATAATTGGCTTATGCATATATACTATCATTACTTTACTGCATTAGTTATCATAACCGTAGCTTCTCACATTTTTACTCATATATCTATAATACATATATTCATATCTTTTTTTCTATCATTTTAGTTTTGTCTATCATATATTCCTTTACTGTTCCATCTTATTCTTTTCTGTATGTCTATCTATACTCATATCTTTTACGTATTCCTATCATTTGCTCTAGCATGTCTCTATCTATTCATTTACATATCTATCATATAATCCTATCATACACGCTTATATTCATATCATTTACTCTTATATGCATATGTGCCATCATTCGTACTTTAGACTATCATATCTATGACATGTTCTATCATATCTTACTATATTTTGACTTATACCTACCATGATCTGCAGACATATTCCTATACTCCTTTCTATACTTGTACATTATGCAACCTATGTGGCCTTATTCCTCTATGATTCTACTCTTTATTTAGAAATTGGAAACAATCCAATCGGATCATCCAAACTAAAGTTATGGCATTTTCATGCCAACTAGTCATTTTACCGATTTTTCTACTGACAGTTTGTATTACTCATTTTTACGGGGTCTTTAAATTATATTTTGACCCTATGTCCTTATAATCATTTAAAGCTAAGGTGCTATGGCCTTATTCAACTGGAATCACTAATTCGGAGCACCGAACCTGCTACGTCCTAAAACAACCCGGACTTCTCTATGTTCAACACTGAAACCAGAATTTGGTTTGCACATGGTCCCACTTCGAGTGTATTTTTGGGCCACTTAGGATCATAATTTGGTGATACCTTCTCTTTAAGTTTTGTTCTCCTTGAAGTCTATTTTAATTTTCCACTTGAATCACCCAAATCGGATAAGAAATGAGTAAGTTATGGCCAAAATACTAAAACTGGTCAAAACTGGAAAACCATAACAAGTTGTACTCGAAGCCAAGCTCAAGTCAGACAGATACTCTAAAATGACTGTAATTGCTGCTTGTACCAGGCTGTCTGCTGTACCGGCAGTAAGTCACCTGAAATGCCCTGCACGTGTGTGTTTTCTCACATTTTTCCATACTTTGATCCCCAATCACTTTTATACTTCAAACACACATCAAAACAATTCCAAATTCACCTCGAATCTCTTTTCTACCACTTTCTTCAATTTCATATATTTCTTCAAAATCCATCATGGATTTCTTCTGAAAACCTTTCTAATATGGGTTATAACTCACACAAAAACAAACATGAGGATTGGGTTAGGCTTATTCTAAACCCTAACTCAATTACTTCCATTAACCATGGATTCATCCTCAAAGAGAGGATTTGCTGAGTTTCTAGCCATAAGTAAAGGTTTTACCCACCTTAATTGCACTACTAAGTTAAGATGAAACCCTAGCAAAACCCTAGGTTTGAGCAAAATAATCATCATACAAAACCTAAAGATACATGCTAAATCTCTTATAGAATTCATAATCAAGGTGGGTTCCATAATTCTTTGATCTTGATTTCTTCTCTTTCTCCTCTCTTCTTCTCTTCTTCCTCTTCCTCTTCCTCTCTTCTCTTCTCTCTTCTTCTCTCCCGTTTTTTTTTTCTCTCTTCGAGACCAAATTTGGTCTTAAAACCCATGTTTGTTAAGGCCATGTTTGGTCAAAACAAAACTCATTTTTTGACTTTAACTTTTCATAATTGCATTTAAGCCCCTTTATTCTTATATTTCTATTTTCATCTTTCTATTTGCCTTGACCCTTACAACTTATTAAATTTCTATTTTGGCATCCCATCTTACTCTTATAGCACTTAAGTCCTCAAGTGGTAAATTATATATTTACCCTTGGCTTTATTATTAATTCCGGGTATCTTGTTTTATTTCCGAAAATTCCTATTTAACTTTTTAATATACCCTAAACAAGTCCGAAAACTGCTAGGGTATATTTCGGGGTGTTACAACAAGAGTTCCCAATTTATGTATCTAGGCCATCAACTTCTCCTTCTCCTCAAAATTCGGTTGACATAGTTGGGTCATCAGCTCCTCCTCCTGGAAATGTATCTTAACTAGCCGAGGAGGTTTGTTCCCGACATTGCTTTTTGGATTTTGAATGAAAACATCATTTGTTGAAAAATTCGATTGTTACATCTGTCATATTACAAAGTTCCCTATAGGGACTTGATTAATACCCAAATAGTGTTGTTTCATACTCTTAACACTTTGAGCACTTTTTAGTGAATCAACCAAATCGACCCTTGGCTGCACGCATTTGACCTAGCAATGCTTTTGGATCAATTTTATATCAATTTCAGAGTTTTCATAGGCTATAAATATTAAAGATAGATGCGTTTCGAGCATGAAGAAATCTAATTGAACTCAGTGTCAGAACTGTATGCAAACCGTAAGACAAGCAAAACATAACAATTTTGTGTAATCCTGCGAAATTTCGCAATGCGAAATCTCCTACCCCTTTTTTCTTTTGATTTTTGACCTCCTTTTTTGGTTTCTCCCTATTTTATCCCTGTAATAGTTTACTGCTTTTGTCATTTTGGTAATTTGCATTGTTTTGGGTGGTATATAATGCCCAAGCAACACTTTGTAAAGACAATTTTAGTTTTATTATTGAATTTTTGGGGAAGCTTGTCGAACAAGCTCTCATTTTCTTTTCATTTTCTCACTAGCCAAACATCCTCTAAGGATGACAACTCAGAGGATGTGTGGCTAAATCCCATCCTTCCTTGAAGTAAAGGGCACGGGGCAAAGGAACCTAAGGCAAATTAAGGTTTCTCATGTTTTCAACGTAGGTATTCACTGACATTAATGTGTTTTCCTTAAACTCCAGGTTTATATCCCTTCGAGTCACCTTGAATGGTCAGTACTTGGTAAGCTTTCAGGGCTCATTAGATGCTTATTGCTAAATCCAGTGATGTTCGTTAGTTATCATTTATTAGGTATTGGAAGGTGAATCAAGGAGATATGTTTTTACTGTCTGAGACCATTAATGCTCAGTGAATGCCATTTTCAAAGGATAGCTATTAAGGGTTAAGTTTTATAGCTAAACCAAGATCCGATTCGAGAAGTAACTATATGTTACTATCCCCAATGCAAGGAAAAGACCTAGAGAAACCCTTATTTGCCCTGGGAACCGAAGCCCAGTGACCTAACACTTCAAGGATTTCTATTTTACACTTTTAACTCATTTTACTTTCAGTTTTTACCACAAAAAATCCACTCTTTTTATAACAACCCAAAATCCAAAATGAATTCACCAATTTAAACTTCATTGTTAGTTATTTACACGAAGAAAACTCGTCTCTGTGGACGATCCTAGAACCACTGTACTATAGTAACTATGCTACGTCGGTACGAGATGTTAGGTTATAAATATTGTTTAATTTAAGAACACCTGCTGGGTTTGAACGTGAATCAAAATGGTGCCATTGTCAGGGATGGTGCCTTAGTGCAAATGACAATGTGCTGAACACTTGTGATCTTCATCACAAGTTCTGGTGAATTTATTTTCTCTTTTCTTTCTGTCTAACAGTTTACTGCTAGGTTATTTAATTTCATTTCACTTTTTATATATTTTTTATTCTTTTTAGCTAACATTAACCTTTCTGGTAGAATTGTTATGGTCTCTTTTTGGTGTTGTCCTATGTTTTTCAAGGGAGTTTATGTCTAAAGGGTTTAGAATCGTATGCAGATTAGTAAAAATCACCTACAGAATCGGATTCAATCGAGCTTCCACATAAATACAATGGAACCTCCACCAAGACAAGAAAAGTCACAGGCAAAGGGAAATGAATCCCCATGCATATAGATCCATAAGGGACCATATACACCCTCCTCTGATGAGTACCCTCCCGCATTGTGCCTCAAACCGAACAAATGGTCGTTAGCCCACCAGGCTACCTCCCTTCCCACTTTTCACGGCATAGAGAGGAGAACCCTTACTCACACATGAGGGAGTTTGAGGAGGTCTCGCAACACCTTCAAGGAGGAGACTCCGGGGCACACAAGGGATCTGATGAGGCTGGTGCCTTTTCCTTTCATTGAACATAAAGTTCAAATTGGCTCAACCCCCAAGGCCAAGGAACATACAAAATTGGACAGAGATGCAGGCTGAGTTTTTAAAGAAATTCTTCTTTACTCACAAAACAAATAGTCTGAAGAGGCAGATTTCCACCTTCTCATCTATTGAAAATGAAAAATTCTATGCATGCTGGGAGAGGTATATGAAAGCACTGAATGCTTCAGGATCACCTACGGGTTTGACACATGGCTATCGGGTCGCCTATTTATGATGGAATTTCACTTCCATGAAGAACTCAAGTAGAAACTATGTGTGGAGGAGATTGAGCAAACATCCAAAGGAAGGCTTTGGATTCTTAAAATTATATCTTGGAAAGCTTCAAAAGGTTGGGATGAGCCTAACCCAAGGGAGATGGAAAGAATGAAACCTCAACCTAGTACAAGGGGGTGGCATGTACTCTCTTCCGGAAGAAACGGGCATGAAAGCCAAAGTTTCAACCTTAGCTAGAAGGTTGGAAGGGTTGGAAATGAGAAACCAGCATTAGGTGCGGCATTGGCCAGAGATTCCTATGCCAGTAGCCATGCTTCATTTGTCGAGTCATGACATCTGGGAGAACAATGTCAGTATTCAGCTGATGAGGAGATGTTAGTGGAATAAGCGAATGTTGTTGGTCAATTCAAACCATCATTGAATGCACCATATGGCAACACTTACAACCCTAGCTGGAGAAATCATCCAAATCTCTCTTGGAAGCCAAAACCTCCACAGTATGCACCTCTTGCCCCACCACAATATGCTTCAACTTCTCAGCCATCACAACCACAGTCAACTTCTCTAGTTGAGCAAGCCATTCTAAATTTGAGCAAGGTGGTAGGTAACTTTGTGGAATAGCATAAAGCAGTGAATGTGCAATTAAATCAAAGGGTTGACATTGTGGAAAGAACTGTGAACAAAAGAATAGATGGGCTCCAGAATGAAATTGCTCAGAAAATTGACAACCTGCAATATTCCATTTCTAGGCTGACCAATCAATATCAAGTGCAAGAAAAAGGGAAGTTCCCCTCACAAACCCAACAAAACCCCAAGGGAGTTCATGAAATAAGCTTACTGAAATTGGCTTGCTCTAAAATGGATGAAGTAAGCGATTATCACTTTGAGAAGTGGCGTAAAGACAACATTAATGCACAATATGATGTTAAGGTAGTGAGGGTGACAGGAAGGATAGTGATCAGAGAAGACATGATGAAGAAGAGCATGCCTCCACTACATTTTTCTCAAGCACTAAGAGGCAAAGAAGGTGAACAACCCAATTGAGATTTTGAAGTGTTGGGGCAGAAGTGAAAGGTCAAATCATCTCTTCAGGCATGATCAGTAGGTTAAGGCATAGCCACACTGAAATTAAAGACACAGTAATGCTTATAAAGAAAGGACTGAATGTGAATAAAACATCTTTCTTGACATAACAGGTGAGCTCCATCATCCAATGCAAGACCCCAATGAAATATAAAGATCCAGGATCTCCTACCATTTCAATGAACATTGAGGGAACTTGTGTAGAAATAACATTATTAGATTTAGGGGCCAGTGTCAATTTGTTGCCTTACTCAGTCTATAATGATTGAAATTTGCAGGAGAGTTGAAGCCCACTACCATCACCTTGTCTTTGGCGGACAGATCAGTAAAAATTCCAAAAGGAATAGTCAAAGATTATTTGGTGAAGGTGGATAAGTTCTATTATCCTATGGACTTCATTGTTCTCGATACCGAGCCAATGGTTACAGGAGCCAATTATGTGCCCATCATAATTGGGAGGTCATTCTTGACTACCTCAAATGCCATCATCAACTGCCGGAATGGAGTCATGATGCTTACATTTGGCAACATTTTTCACTTAAGCAGCAAGCATGAACCACCAGAGGAACAAGAACCAGAGGAAGTTTGCCTGATTGGCACAAGTGAGGAAGAACACTGTGCTCAGAAACTGCAAAATGAGCTGATGGAGAGTATAGAGGAGTTTGATGAAGAATTATTTGCCCCAGTTACTCCTCTAGCACCACCAATTCCAATAGCACCACCAGACAAGGCTTGAAAAAATGGGTTGAGTGGAATCGATTCCCAAAGGCTGCGAGTCCTTTTTGTATTTTTTGTATTTTTGGTTTTATTTTATTTTATTTTACATTTGCTTTATTCATTTTTTCTCTTTAGATTTTTTGCAGTTTTAAGTTAATCTTTATTTATAGCTCCTATTTCATTTTCTTACTTTTTATTTTATTTTTCCTGGGTTGTTTTTGCAAGTTTGTGCTTAATTTCCTGAAGCAGGGAGGTCCCGGAGTTCGGCTTTGAAACGAGATGTGAGCTGCAACAAAATATCACGCAGAAATTTTATGAGTCGCGAAATTAACGCCTCTTGGTTGGCTGCAAAATTTCCCTTGAGGATTTTGGCGACCCTAGTTTTTGGCCATAACTTTTCATCGAACTTGATTTGATTGATCTTAGTCTCGTTAGAGCTTAGAGAGTGTGGGAATCTAGATATAGCTAGAAATAACACTTTAGAACTTATGATAAGGACGTAATTTTCAAAATGCTCCAACTTACGTCACTTTGCCTCTATTATCTTCTTCATTCAACTACAGAGTCATAGCAGTCATTTGAGGCGAATGGAGTGAATAAGGTCTCTTTGGAAAGCCTGAAAAGTATTCTATCCATCCATATACATATTGTAGTCATTTTGCTTCAAATACGTTACTTGACCACCGATTAATGATCTGACCACTACTAAAGCGGGGCCATTCCACCTCCTGGATGTGATAGTGCTATTTTTTTTTTTTTTTATCTTTTTGTTTTTCATGCTTGTAGCATGATCATATTTTGTGTTGTTCATATTTTGGGCATTTTATGAACTGTGATCGGTTTATCTTTATAGTTTTAAATGCTAATCAAATACCCATTTTGCAAAAGATACAACACTTTTCATCTCTTTTTGTTTCATGTTTCATGTGGGTCCTCTTCTCCAGCTGCTTCTGTTCACAAGTATCCTTACCTTAAATTTCCATTCCATAACCACATTGAGACAATGTAAATTTGGTTGAGTGAGATCAGGAAAGTGCTATTCTTAGTTGTAAATTCTTTTGGTTCAAATGGTTTTGAATAGTTTTGATACATGTTTAAGTTTTCCCACAATTTTTTTTTTGTAATTCTCGACCTCTGATGGGAGAATTAGAAGCCTTGTCTCAATACTCTTAGTTTAGGTGGTGTTATGCTTATTTGAGTTGATGAACTATTGAAATTCTTAACGCCTTTAACTGGCTGCCTTCCACTTTGGGCGATACCTGTTGTGCACATTAGGTTTCAATTATAAGCTAAAAAATTCTCCTGCCTCCTAAGCCCTGCAAAAATCTGGCTTAGTACTTTTGACAATCATTAATAGGTCGGGACCCCTGAATAAAATACCAATGAGTCTTTCAAAAAAAAGAAAGAACAGAAAAAAAAAAAAAAAAAAAAAAAAAAAAAGAGAGAAAAGAAAAGAAAAGAAAAAAAGTGTGACACTTTGCCTTGAAACAGCGTAGTCAAGGGTATGGTAGTCTTTAAAACCAGTACCTAAACCAAGCGGTTAGAGTCATTCCCGCACGACTTTGTTGCTCTTTACAGTGGATAGGTAGAGTCTATAAAATTGTAGATCTTGGAGTTTGAGCTTATTATTAAAGTCTGGGTGGCACGAAAGTTAGTGGTTAATCTTTATGACTTGATGCTAAATCTTAATTGGTTGAGGTCATCGGTGGACCCAGATTGCATGAATGATTATGAATTCGATTCCCTCGGCATTGCACCCACAACCTGAGAGTTGTGAAATAAAAGCGGGTCCTGATCTATCAAGGTTAGTTAGTCTGCTAGAGTATGAAAGAGCTGGGTTGGGGAAAACCGGTTTAGTTAAACTATTTTGAAAACTAATCAAAGTACTGCCAGGTTTTTGTGGAAGGTTTCAGATTGGTTCTCTTGGAGTTGACATTGTTTTGATACTTGAATTTGCATAGCACACACTCCTCTTGAGATAGTCATTGGGTAGGATTTTGATGACTTTTGCTGCAGGTTGGGTTTTATCACATTAGTGATTTTGAAAACCATTTTTTGTATAGATATATATATATATATTATATATATATATATATATATATATATATATATATATATATATATATATATATATATATATATATATATATATATTTCATCTTACTTTTGATTGCTTTATTCTTCCTTCATTGCTAAGGGACTAGCAATGTGTCAGTTGGGGGGAGTGATTACAACCCAAATAGTATTGTTTCATACTCTTAACACTCCTGGTTTTGAGCACTTTTTACGTAGTAATAAGCCAAATTGACCCAATTGGCACATTAAGGACCTTGCAATGCTTATGATCAATTTTATAGCAGTTTTTGTAGTTTTCACAGGCTATAAATATTGAAGATAGAGATGCAGCTCAAGCATGAAGAAATCAATTGGAACTCAAAGCTATAGAACCAAGAGCAAACCCCGGAAGAGCGAGCGGAAAACATAACAATTTTGCGAGGATCACGAAAATTTGAAACCCACGAAATTTCGCAATGCGAAATCTCACGCCCCTTTTATCGCACGACTTTTGACGCTTCTTTTGGTTTCTCCCCATTTTATCCTATAATAGTTTCTTGCTTTGTCATTTTGGTAATTTGCATTGTTTTGGGTGGTATATAATACTATCAACACTTTGTAAAACCGATTTAGTTTTATTATTGAATTTTGGGAAGCATGGAATAAGCTCCGTTTTCTTGCCTCATTTCTCACTAGCCAAACACCCTCCCGAGGATGACAACTCCAAAGGATGGTGGCTAAAATCTCATTCCGCCCAAAGTAAAGGCTGAGGAGACAAGAAGGAACACAAGGCAAATGAACGTTTCTCATGTTTTCAACGTAGGTATTCACTGACATTTATGTGTTTTCCTTAAACTCTAGGTTTAGATCCCTTCAAGTCACCTTGAATAATCTTTACTTGGTAAGCTTTCAGGGCTCATTAGATGCTTATTGCTAGATCCAGTGATGTTCATTAGTTATCATTTATTAGCTATTAGAAGGTGAGTCAAGGAGATATGTTTTTACTGTCTAAGACCATTAATGCTGAATGAATGCCATTTTCAAATGATAGCTATTGAGGGTTAAGTTTTATAGCTAAACCAAGATCCGATTCGGGAAGTAACTATATATTATTATCCCAATGCGAGAAAGACCTGAAAACCCTATTTGCCTAAGACGAAGCCCGGTGACTGGCACACTTCAAGGATTTCTATTTTACACTTTTAACTCATTTTACTTTTAGTTTTTACCACAAAAATCCACTCTTTTTATAACAACCCAAAATCCAAAATGAATTCACCAATTTAAACTTCAATGTTAGTCATTTACACGAAGAAAACCCATCTCTGTGGACGATCCTAGAACCATTGTACTATAATAGCTATCCTACGCCAGTACGAGGTGTTAGGTTATAAATATTGTTTGATTGAAACACCGTGGTTGGGCGTCAGGATACTGACTTCTGATCTCACGATAAATCAGATATCCTCTTATGCATCTATAATGATTATAATTCTATGAGATATTTCCTAAATCTAAGTGTCGAGAATGCCGCCATAGGCATAAAACAATCATGGAAATGGAAATGGAGAAAAAATCATTTCATGAAAATAAAGAAATAATGTCTGTATGGACTTATGTTGCCCGAGCCAAGGGCCGTCGAGGGCTAGTCGCCATAGGCACAAAATAATCATCTCATGGAGAAATAATCATCTCATGAAAATGGAGAAATAATGTCTGTATGGACTTATGCTGTCCGAGGCCAAGGGTCGATGAGGGCTAGCCGCCATAGGCACAAAATAATCATCACATAGAGAAATAATCATCTCTTGAAAATGGAGAAATAATGCATGTAGGGACTTATGATGCCTGAGGCCTGGGTCGTTGAGGGCTAGCCACCATAGGCATAAAACAATCATCTCATGTAAATGGAGAAATAATCATCTCATGAAAATTGAGAAATAATGCATGTAGGGACTTATGTTGCCCGAGGCCTAGGGCTATCGAGGGCGAGCCTCCACATGCACAAAACAATTATCTCATGGAAATGGAGAAATAATCATCTCATGAAAATGGAGAAATAATGCCTATGGGAACTGCTGAAAATACTTCTTTAGATAAGCTGAGTTCTAGGGGTGAGCCTCCCTCTTTCTGCACTGGGATTGTATTCTGTACGCGCCTTTGGATCCATCATCAACAATTATGAAAGGACACTCCCAATTTGATTTTAGTTTTCCCTCCTCAAAAGTATGTCGAAGAACGAATCCACCCCTTAATGAAGCTTTGGGCCAGTGATTTTTCTCACTTTGGCGAAGAGGTGACGATATGCTTTTGCCGTTCGATGGTTGCTCGATCTCTCTTACTCTTTGAGCTAGTCACAGAAAGAGGAGTGAGAGAGCTCAAAAGTGTCACAAGTGCGTAGAGTTTCAAGCCTAGACTCAATGGGAATCAAAGCTTCGACTCTAAATGTAAGGGCGTATGGGGTTTCCTCGATAGGTTGTTTCAGAGTTGTGCAATATGCCCACAGTGCAATATGGAGCTCAACTACCCATTTTCCTTTTTTCTATGCCAACCATTTTTTCAAATAGCCAAGTAATGTTTTGTTCGTGACTTCATCTTGATCGTTGGATTAGGGATACCGAGGTGTGGAATAAACGTTTTTTATTCCATATTCGGCACATAAATGTTGAAACAGCTTGATAATGAACTATGGGCCATTGTTTAAGACGATAGAATAGGGGACCTTGAACCTACATATAATGTTCCTCTACACGAACTATGTTAGATGGCTTGCCTTAATCTACACATAGGCATCGGCTTCTACCCATTTTGTGAAGCAATTTATGGCCACCAAGATGAATTTCTTTTGACTAGTAGTCTGGGGGTAACAGACTCACAATATCAATACCCCACTTGTAGAAAGGCCATGGACTTGACACGGATTGGAGTGTCGTGGATGGGGCATGGATAATATTGCCGAATTTCTGGAAAGTGTCGCAATTTTTCACAAACAGCCTAGACTCTTGCTTCATTGTAGGTTGGTAGAAACCCAGTGTCATAATCTTGTGACATAGTGATCGTCTACCAATATGGGTGCCACAAATGCCTCCGTGGACTTGTTTAATGATACGTTTTGCCTCATCTAGCGCCACGCACCTCTAGTATGGCCCGAAAAATGATCACATGTATAAAGTATCGTTTATCAAGGCGTACCCGACTACCCAAGCATTCACTTTAACAGCCTCACTTCTGCCTTCGAGCAAGATTTCGTTTCTCAAATAGCTTGAAATAGTAGATATCCAGGAACAATCAGTTTGAATCTTGGCTACGAGGATTGTAGCATTAGAAATTGATGGATGAGCCATAATATTCAATTCCACGTGACAAGGGCACAATGCTTTGTACGCTAAGTTGGCGAGGGAGTCGGCCATTCGATTTTCTGATCCCAAGCTTGAGCCACTATGAATTTCGTGAATCCAGCAAACGGGGACTGAGCTAACTTCATGTATTGTTCCATTCATCCATTTCTGGCCTTGTATTCTCCTTGCAATTGAGATGCTACTAACAACGAGTCACATTGGAGTTCCAAGTTCGTGACCAAAAATTCCTTAGCTAATCGTAGTCCAAGAAACACAACTTCATATTCAACTTCGTTATTGGGGGCAAAGAATGCAAACTTGACAACTTGAACAATGGATAAGCCCTCTAGATATTGTAGAACCTATAGTGGCTCCCCCTTCTATGGCTCTGGACAAACCATCATTCTCAAGGATCCATAACGTTTTACCGATGTCTAAAGGTTGCAAATCCGACATTTCAACTATGAAGTGAACAAAGACTTTACCTTTTATAGCATGTCTCGGGCGATATTCGATATTGAACTCACTTAACTCAATTACCCATTTCAAGAGCCCCCCTGAAGCATCTGGTTTGCGGAGTATGGCTCTGATCGAATAGCTAGTGAGGACGATTATAGTGTGGATTTGGAAGTATGGACGTATCTTCTTTGCTGCCATCCTGAAGGCTACCGCAATACATTCAAAGTTGGTGTATCTAGTTTCTACATCCATTAACATCTTACTCACGAAGTAAATTGGCTTCTGTTTGTCGTCTTTGTCCGACCTTATTAGAGTTGTGCTCACGACTGTAACCAAAGTAGTCAATATAAGTAGAGCTCCTCACCATCAATAGGTTGAGACAAAGATAAGGGGCGAGTCGATATACTCCTTGATGGAGTGAAAGGCATTGTCACATTCTGGTCCCCACCCCTTCGAGGAAGCCCCTTTTAGCGCTATGAAGAATGGTCGAGCCGATCACGAGACTATACGAGATGTGAACACATTCAACCTTAGGTAATATATTCCGTGAGAGTCTGTATCTGCTTCTTTGTTATAGGGGGTTGCATTTGCCCGATGGCTTGGACTTGACCAGGGGCCATTTCAATTCCTCTTTGGTTAACTAGGAACCCAAGGAAATTCCTAAATCCGACCCCAAATGCTCACTTATCTGGATTCAACTGTAAACAGTGCAACCTCATCAATTGAAAGGTTTCTTGCAAGTGAGCTAAATGATCTTCTCGAGATTTTGATTTGAACAGCATGTTATCGATGTACGCTTCCATGGTTTTTCCCATCAGGGGTTCAAAAATGCGGGACATCATGCGCTACTAGGTGGCTCTGGCGTTCTTGAGACCAAAAGGCATTACGTTGTAACAATACATCCCCGTTGGAGTTATGAATGTTGTGTGTGCCCAGGTGGGGGGGGGACATCGGGATCTAATTGAAGTCGAGTACGTCGAGAAAGGATGAAGCTCATGTACTTGGCTTGCTGCATCTACTATTTGATCAATGCGTGGGAGGGGAAAAGTATCTTTCGGGTAAGCATCATTTAGATTAGAGTAATCGACACACATGCGCCACTTACCATTCTTTTTTGGGGACAACCACGACGTTGGCTAACCATTTAGGATACTAAATTTCTCTGATGAAACTAGTTGCAAGGAGTTTGTCAACTTCTTGTTTTATGACTTCCGACACACTGGATGGAAACGACTCAGTTTATGTCGTATCGGCTTACATTCCTTTTGAAGGTTCAGATAATGTTGAGCCATAGTAGGAGAAATGTCAGGCATGTCAGCGTGGGAGCATGCAAAGGTATCAGAGAATTCTTGCATAAGTGATAAGAAGAAGTAAATTTCTTCTCGAAAAAGAGAATTTCTCAAGCTAACCTGCTCGAGCTTGTTTAAGCCAAATAGGGGATGCAGTTGTAGAGGCTCAACAATTTTGGAATCATCATGCTGGACGAAGCAGGCCTCGAGCTGTCATTGCCATTTGGCTGGCATGTCATCTTTCTGTTGTTTAACCTCATAACAAGTTTTGGTTTCTTTCTAGTCTCCTCTTATGTTAACCTGGCCAAGTGGTCTGGAAACTTAGCATTTTGTGGTAAGAGGATGGTAATGCCTGATGAGTGTGAAACTCATCTATGTTTTGAGTCCATTTCACATGCTATGTTTGAATGTTTTACATCCAAATTCATGTAAAACTCATAAAATTTCCTTTAAACTTGGTTTTATAGGATTCTTGATGAAAATGAAGTGATTTGGCAAGAAATAAGTAATATATTTAAAAAATGAGAGTCAACCGGGTGTCTCACAGCGTGTCACTAGGAAGATGAATTTTTTCTGTACTAGTTGGAACATCAAATGGTTCAAATTCACCCATGGTTGCATTCTACCTTCAAAGATATTTCCAAGGACACCTCACACGCCCAAATCCGAGTTAAAACGAAGAAGTTATGGTCCTGACAAGTTGGAAAATAAAACCAGCCGCTGAGCAAAAAGCAATGTCACGACATTGCAGTCCAATGTCGCGACATTGACTTTAGGCTTGACCAGAAAGCCCCAAAAATTGCTATTTTGGACTGTTTTCAAGCCCATTTCACCCTAGGACTATAAATACTCATTTTTTCAATTTTGCTACAGATTTTGATTTTTAGTAGATCTTAGAGTCATTTTAGAGTAGATTTTTTATTGTATTGAAGAGATATAAGTGTTGTACTAAGAGATCCAGATTTCATTACTGTTAAGACGAAGATTGAAGCTCAAATCATGATTTGTTCTCTCACTCCTTATCTCTTGATTTCTTTCCTCATTTTTCTGCTTGTTGTTTAGTTTGAGATTATTGGAATCTAGTAATGGAACATTAAACACCCTTAAGGGTGGGGATTAATTGTTGAACATTCAGATTTACATATTTATGGTTTATTTTGTGGGTTTGAAAACTGAATTTATACAATCGGTGTTGTTCTTGTAAAGTGTTGTCCTGAATATTAGTTTTTTATACCCATAAAGAGTTGTATATGTGCTCTAATTTCCAGGATCCCTTTGAGTGACACAAAGATGGACTACCTAAGAGCAAAGAACAATAACTTAAGGGTATGTTAGGCTGATATTTTGAGAATTAATGCACTCTAAACATCACTTTGATAAATCACTGGATGCTCCCAACCTCGACTGGTTCCCTTCGACGGCGGCAAAAGTGTGTTCACCGAGGCATAAGGAACACAATGATTTATCGAGTTTAATGTTAGAGGTCTCATCTGTTGGTAGAATAATCTTGATCAGTGTTAGAGTTCTAATCGGAGATAGAGCATTCTAATGAATTGCAGATTGAGATACCAATTGTATTGGAGAAGGCTTGTATTACCCTGTCTATGGGGGCAAGTTGTCTTCAGTCCTAAGAAATGGTTGTGAAGTACTTGGTGAGGAAAAACAACAAAATCTTAAAGATGATCAAATCCTAAAAGTAGCTATTTAGACCCATTGACCTGGTTTAGGAATATGGTTATCTAAATAGTGAAATATATAGTGTTATGAAATTATTCGAGGCTATCTTACGTTGCTCTTGGACAAAATCAAACCCATTCAAGCTACAAATGTTACATTGTTAAGGAAATGCAAACTAATTTTTAAATAATTATCCTCATTCCTAGTGCTTCTCTTCATACATTTTAGACTTAAGTAGTTGTTTATTTGGTAGATTTTAAAATTAGTTTTAAATAAGTTTTTATTTAAGTTAAATTGATTTTAATCTGCATCTTGTTTGGTCACCTAAATAGTAAAGAGTCTTTGTAATCGGGGTGCTCAAATTCTAATTATATAGAACCTCCAATCCTTGTGAGTACGATATCCAGACTTCTAGAATCCATTTTATTACTTGTATGACTTGTGCACTTGCGGAAAGGATTTGAGTGTTGGTAATACTTTTCATTTCAGTTTTGTTGGTAATACTTTTCATTTCAGTTTTTTTTGAGTGTATTTACTTTTTAAAATCGGTTTTTGAGTATTTACCACATTCACTTCCTTGACCATATTTTCATATATATATATATATATATATATATATCATTATTAGCAAACAAATTTTTGGTGTCATTATCGAGGATTAGTAGCAGTTCACTTTCTCTCATTGAAGTTGACATTTTGAAGAGCGGGTGATTTGCTAATTTAAGCCCGATTTTTATTTTCATTTTTGGTTGTGATTTGTTTCTTAGCTTTTTTTTTTTTTTTTTACTATTAGTATTTTGAACTTTATTTTCTTTTGTTTTTCTTCTTATTCGTAGGTACTTATGGAGGAATATTCAAGAGTAGATATACTTGCCTCCATAGAAACCGAGCTTGACTTACTTATTCATCATTTGGACCCAAAATTTCACAATGACTCACTCATGGAACAAGGAGTATTCAATGATTGTGGTTTTTGGTATCAAGACGATCTTGTCTATGAGAACCCGAGTTGTATGCCAGTTACCCCTCAACATATGTCTTATCAAGGGAGTTAAAACCACATATTTCAAGAGGAAGAAGAGTTGTCCCCTATTAAGGAGCATATTTTTACCTACATGGAAGAGAACAAGAAGATGATTAGTCTTCATGAGCAAAAATTTCCATATTTAAATGCCTTCCATGTCAACACTAGTGCTAGATTGAAAAAAATAGAAGTTCAAATGGGACACTTAGTCAAAGCATTCAGGAACAATTTTCTGGACTCTCTAGTAATGCTTGACAAATCGATGAATCATGGATACTCCTTTACCCAGGCGATGTGCGATAACTTCTCATCCTGAAATGCGTAGGAGAAAATGAAATGAGCTAGATATTGAGAACAAGGCACTCCTAAACAACTTAGAGGATGAAGAGCTCATAATGGATGAACTGAAAGTTGAAAAAGAAAGTCAAGTGATGGCTATTGAAAAAGTCTTTGTGAAGATTGACACATTTACTTTCCCCATAGATTTTGTGACTTGGGGCATTGAAGGGGATCTAAAAAATTATCATATACTAAGAAGACTACTTCCTTCCTCAAGTCAAGCATGGATTGACATCAACAAGGGGGAGCTCACCTTGCTTATGGGTGAAGATAAAGTAAAGTTCAATCTTAACCAACCATTACCTTTGACATAGCAAGAAAGAACCATGTGTATAAAGATTTGTAGCTTCCTTCCATCAAAAGGGCACATGTTTGAAGAGTCCCCTTTAATCATAGATGTGCTTCCATTTGCATCACATAAAGGGAACTGTTTTGAAGAAATTGTGGTTGAACTACTATCCACAATTAAAGGGGATTATGAGTTTATTTTCCCCATTTAAACTATGGAAGAAATCATCCTTGAGCTGAATGGTTATGAAGAGGAAGTGTTGTCCAAGATGGATGATTGGTCAAATGGAAGCACTAGCACTTTTCCAATGAGTCTAGCTAGACTCTACAAACGGAGCAGCTTCTTGGGAGGCAACCCAAGCTAAGTCATAAGGATTCTATTCATTCTCCTTTTCTTTTTCTATTTTTAGTTACGTTATTTCTTTTTTCTTTTTTTTACTACTGGGATGAAAATTCCATCAATGTTTTAACTTTGTTTGTTAATGTTTTCAGAATAAAATAGGTTTGAAGCTCAATATGTTGTCATAACTAGTTTGTAAGAGCAAAGACAAGGATTTGGAAAGTGTTTAATGTACTTATAGTGCTTGAAGTGTGAAAATGATGGAGTTGAGATGTTGAGCAAATTTGAAGTCTTAGAGATGAAATGAACCAAATTGAACTGAAATATAAAGTTGGAAGGTTCATGATCATGCTTGAGGAGAATTGAAGATAAGAGGTGAGTTTAAGCATGAATGAAAGCATTAAGGGTTGCTATTGGAGGAATTTTGAGAACATGTATAAGCATCAAGGACTTATGGAGGATAGCAAGTGATATGGGCAAGAGACAAAGCAAGGAGAACCTAAGGAGTTAATAAATCATCATACTGGACAGCATTGGTCATTCTGATTTTTTTTGTATTGATTAAGGCTCCAAATGGTTCACCTAAGCCCATGAGCACATTCTACATTGAAAGAGCTTTCCAACGAGTCCTTACACGTCCAATTTCAAGCAAAAATGAAGGAAATATGAGTATAACAAGTTGGAAGAAAAACAGGAGGTGATGAGCGGAATTCTTGTGTGATGACTAACACCCGCAATCATGAAAAGCAGGCTCTTAAACTCCTTAAAACCCATTTTTCTTCTTCCTACTTTACACTCTATCCTGCCATACTCTTTCCCTCAAACCTTTACAACTTATAACCACTTTCAAATTCATCTTCTATCAACTCAAATCCTAAATCACATCCCTCCCCAATCCATCTCCAAGCTTCAAAACCCATCACAAACCCACAAACTTATCATTCTTGAACTCCAACTTTCCATCCATCATTCCAAGCATCAAAGAAGAGTTACAATGGAAAAAAAATTTGTACTTTGTTGTTTGTTTTTGAGTTCTTTGTGAATCATTGTTGATTGTGTAGTGATTTGCATGTATTGAAGGAAGTTTTGAAGAATCAAAACTCACTCATTTGAGGTGAAGGAATTTGGTGCACACCAAGTGTTTGATAAAATACCACAACCATTTTCATGGTTCCAAAGAAGCAAGAGTAATGAAAATTGGTACACAAATGTCAAGGTCTAAAAATCTTCAAGGTTCCTATTCAAAGTGGCCGAGGCTAGAAAGGGGAGTTCACTTTTCCCAACTCTCTCTATTACCCTTTTACTTTATTGCTTCATTTTGCTCATTGCTAGACATTTTGGACAATGTTCATCTCAAAGTTTGGGGGTGTTTATTTTGGTTGGTTTATCATATCACACCCCACATGTTGCATATGATAACTTTAAGGATGAAATTTTTTGGTGGTTTTATGGATGATGACTTTGGTTGATGCAACTTACATCTTAATTATGATTTATTTTGTTAGTTAGAGTTTTTGTCTACACATACACTCAAATAAATTGCACATACAATTTTGACGTGTTTGGGACATATTGAGATCATTGCTTGCTGATTGATTTATTAAGCACTCATGTTGTATGATCCCTTTATCCTACTCATGCACTCAATTTTGATTGAAGAGTGTAAATAAGTAGCTTATATTGTGACAAACCCATAAAATTTTTAAAAGTTTTGAAAACCTAAAAATAAAATAAAAATAAAAATAATAAAAAAATTCTTTGAGTTAATTGAGTTTTGCTTGGGTAGCGGTGATGTCAATGAGGACCCTAATTGAACCTTGAGATATGGACAATATTAGAGATAATACAACTTAAAGTTTAATGGGTTATCTCTCTAATAGGCTATTTAGTCATTGGTTTTTCAAAACTATGCACTTGGTCACTAAGTACCCTTGAAAGGCAATTTTTGCTTGGGTTAGAGAAGGTTTATGAGAATCCATCTATCTTTGATCTCCATGGGATTAGAACTTGTTCTGTATCGGCTCAGCGAAATCACCAAAATGACAACGACAATTGAGAAATGATATAGACCATCCTTGGAAAGTTTGTGCCTTTCAAACTAACCCAATAAAATTAGCATATGCATATTCCTCTAGTACCATAATGTTGAGCCTTAAAAAGCCAAAATTCTGTTCATAAGAACTAAGTTTGAAGCCAACAACCTTCCTATACATCACTATCCCTCAAAAAAAAAAAAAAAACCAAACTTACCCATAACATAAGGACTTGAACATAATTGAGAAATATAGTGAGGAGCAAGTTTAGGGGAGTTATTTTTCCAAATCAAAAGAGGTTGGTGAAAAGGAAGGAATAAAAGAAAAAGAAAACATAAAAATATCAAGAAAAAAAGAAAAAACAAAAGCAAAATAAAGTCAAAGGAGGAATTGAGTTTAGTATTTGTAGCCTTATTCCACACAGAGTAAGTAAATCATAAAGGGTGTTTCAGCACTTGGTACCCTAAGGCAGGCCCCGTCAGAGACTCTTGATCTAAAGCTCATGAGGTTGAGTAGAAGCTAAAAGTTAGACATTGGCTCTAATAACCTTGTCTTGAAGAAAAAGGCTTCTTAGTATTTGTTGAAAGAATGCAGAATTTGTGTAAAGTTGAAAGGTGACATGAGGAATATAGAATGAGATGCACCTAAACAAGTTTTGGGGTGCTTGAGAGTGTCATTGTGCTGATTGTAAGAATAAGGATAGAATATGAGCTGTGAATGGGGGAAAATATAAATGTTTGCGTAAGTTTTATCTTAAATAACTTCTTTCAAACTATCCTTTACAGAGCCTTATATTACACAAGCATAAAGATCTATGATCTTAAAGTTTATGTACCTACATTAGTAAGTGATAGAACAACAAGCATGGAACCTAAATATCTTATCTTAGGAAATCAGACGAACTTGTCTCAATTCTTATAAACTCACCTAGTTTGCAATTGTTTGGATAGGGAAGACCACACACTGTGAGAACCATGATCTAAATTGTCTATTATGAAATTAATTCATTATTAAAATAAATAAATTATCTTGATCATATTCTCATATTTTAATGAGGTAATTCTTGAGGCACAATATCAATACCCGTAGCAAGCTTGATTCTTCAGTTTGGTTAAATAAAAATGGTGAAATAAACTCTTCTCTTCCATTTCTTGAGAATGAGCTTAAACACTCTTTTTAGCAGGAATGGCAAACATTAAGTTTAGGGTGTTTGATGGAGTGTGAAACTTCGTCACATGTTTTGATTCCATTTCACATGCTATTTTGAATGTTTTATATCAAATTCATGTAAAACTCATAACATTTCGGCTAAAGCTTGGTTTTGTAAGTTTTATGAAAGGAGCGATTGTAGAAATAAGCAATATATTTCCAAAGGAGAGTCAGTCGGTGTCTCGCGGTCGTCATTAGAATATGAATTTTTGTATCTGTCTAGAGCATCGAATGGTTCAAATTCACTCATGGATGCATTCTACATTTAAAAAGCTTTCAATGACACCTGTGCCTTGAATCCAGGAGTTAAAGCGAGAAGAATTTATGACTGACAAGTTAGAGAGATAAAACCGATTGCTTGAGATAGAAAGCAATGTCTCGACATTGCAGTCCAATGTCGCAACATTGACATTGGCCTAATCCGAAAGCCCCGAAAATTGTTGTTTTGGACTATTTTGAAGCTCATTTCATCCTAGGACTATAAGTACTCATTTTTTAGGTTTTTAGGGCAACAAAGGAGGTGGGAGAACACCTCTTATGGGGTTTCTCTCTCTAAAACTGTCCATTTTTTCAGTTTTGCTATAGATTTTGATTTTTAGTAGATCTTAGAGTCATTTTAGAGCAGATTTTTACTTGTATTGAAGAGATATCAGTGATGTACTCAGAGATCCAGATTTCATTACTATTAAGACGAAGATTGAAGCTCAAATCACGATTTGTTCTCTCACTCTTTATCTCTTGATTTTTTTTTTCCTCATTTTTCTGCTTGTTGCTTGATTTATGATGATTGGAATCTAGTAATGGAACATTAAACACCCTTTAGGGGTGGGGATTAATTGTTGAACATTTAGATTTGCAGATTTATGGTTTATTTTGTAGGTTTGAAAACTTAATTTATACAATCGGTGTTGTTCTTGTAAAGTGTTGTTCTGAATATCAGTATTTTATACCTAGAAAGAGTTGTATATGTGCTCTGATTTCCAGGATCCCTCTGAGTGACATAGAGATGGACTACTTGAGAGCAAATAGCAGTAACTTAGGGGTATGTTAGGCTGATATTTTTAGAATTAATGCACTCTAAACATCACTTTGATAAATCATTGGATGCTCTAACCTTTGACTTCAAGGTTCCCTTCTAAGTGACAGATAAGTGTGTTCCCGAGGCATAAGGAACACCTAATGATTTATTAGTTTAATGTTTAGAGGTCTCATCTCAATTTAGTAGAATAATCTTGATCCTGTGTTATCAAAGATTCTAATCAAGGAGATAGAGCATTCTAATGAATTTCAAATTGAGGTACCAATTGTATTGGAGAAAAGCATGTGTTTATGGGAAACGAGAGTTGTCTTTAGTCTGAAATGGTTCTAAAGTACTTGTGGTGAGGGAAAAACAATCAAATCTTAAAAGATGATCAAATCCACAAAAGTAGTATTTAGACCCGTTATTGACTGGTTTTATAGTTATCTAAATAATTGAAATAATATGGTATCGAGAGGTATTAGGAAGCTATCTTACATTGCTCTTGGACAAATCCAGCATGCAACTCACAAATGTTGCATTGTCAAGGAAATGCAAACCGATTTTTAAATAATTATCTCTATTCCTAGTGCTTCTTTTCATACATTTTAGACTTAAGTAGTTGTTTGTTTGGTAGATTTTAGGATTAGTTTTAAATAAATTTTTATTTATGTTAAATTGATTTTAATCCGTATCTTATTTAGTCGCCTAAATAGTGAAGAGCCCTTGTAATCGAGGTCTTCAATTGATTAGAAAACCTCGATCCTCGTGGAATTACGATGTCAGGACTTAAATCCGCTGTATTTGTATGACCCATGCACTTGCGGAAATGGTTTAAGTGTTGGTAATATTTTTCATTTCAGTTTTTTTGAGTGTATTTACTTTTTAAAATCAGTTTTTGAGAATTTATCATATTCACTTCCTTGGCCATATTTTCATGTATACATTATTTGGTCATCAACAATGCCTAGATCGGTCGTTCGAAATGCGTTGAAGGATGAGGGTCGTCGATCAGCGTGAAAGAGTAGGGTAGATGGGCGGTCTGCGGCCGATAAAACTATCTCCCCCAATGAGTTGGTTTGTGATTCGTTGAAGCCAGAGTAACACTGCACCTCTGGATTGCGAGATTATACGGTGCGTAGCTGGGCGAGACGAGGCGGGTAGGTAGAGGAAGGTGTTGACCCAGCTACCGGAGTCGATCGATATACGCTTCATCAAGTGTTTCCGACCTCTAATGTTAAAACAAGTGCATTATTATGGGGCATAAATAACCTTATGGGGGATCCAGAGAAGGTTATGACCCCATCGATGGGTCGGATCTTTGCTCGACAAAGGCTGCAGTGCCGGTTATCGGGGATCCCACAGAATGTGTTTGAGCTCGGGTTTTTGATGATGTGGATTGGCGGTAGTGCCGATCAGCTGGTCTATAGTTTGTGGCGTGATGGATGAAGCGTTTGGGCCAGCCTGCTGATGTACTTTCGGAGATGTCCCATTTTGACCATGAAGTTCAACAACCTCCAAAGCCGATAAGAGTCATTGGTTTGATGCGATGTGCTGTGATCTTTATGATATCGAAGTTTGTCTATTCTTTGGATCACCTTTGGCCTTTAAGCCATTCGAACCCTAAGAGGAATGAATAATCAGTGTAATTTAGAAGATGGTAACTTAAGTGGGTTACTCTCATATCTCTAGATTAAAACCCCTATACGTTATATACTGATTTTGGGAAATACATCGTGGGTTGCCATGAGCGGTACGTAATTCATGGCGTAATGCTCATCGTAGTGGGATAAGGTGTCATGGGGCTTCTGGCGTCGAGTCTCGAGGCTTCGGTGTCGAGTCTCGGGCCGTGACGAGGACTGTGACCCGGTCCGCTCGTTGTAATGGAGTTCTCGGGTGCTCGAGGGGCGCGACAAACTCCCAATGCCATGTTCTTTGATTCCTGAGGTTATCATAATGGTAGTATACTTGACCTTCATGAGTCCACTGCCCGATGTGGGTTTTGTTGAGCTTGAGCCAGCGTGACGGGACCGTGAAGTGCGGCTTATCTCATTCTGAGTATGAACTGGCACTGACTGGTAGGTAGCGTTTTAAAGCGCAGAGCCGCCCGAGTGCATGAGTGGAATGATGTCGCGGCGTGGTTGGGATGGGTTGTTGCATATGGTATCCGTCGATCCACCCGATACCGGTGTTGGGGTTTGTTACGTAAGCCCCGTAAAATGTGTTTATTTGTTTGACCTCATAATTATGGGTCGTTTGAAATTATATCAGAGTCAATCCTCGATCTTGGTGTGGGTGTTTGTTCGTTTGATCCTGATCCACAGGACATTGTGTGGTCATTCTGGTAGCGTCGAGTCGATCGTGATCTCGATTAATGGGGGTCTATTTTTGTTTTGACCCTGTAGGGGTTTGTCCGTTCTGCCATGATCACTGTAGACATGATGAGGACGTTGTATCGGGGGGGTATGTCGCGTCGCGTTAGATATGGGAGGAAGTTAGCGGCGGCTAGACAAATGGGCTTTTTTGACATAGTAGATGTATTTAAAGCGAGTGAGGGTCGTGGGTCCCGAATCGGACGATATCTACGTAGTTTGGTCGACATTCTGAATGGTATGGCCAGATGGCGTGTGGGGGTTTGTTTGGCACCATAAGGGGTGTTTTTTTGTTTGGTCTTGTAATCTCATAAGACATAATAAGGATATTGTGTCTGGATAAAGGATGTTTGTCGAATCGTATATCAGATAAAGGAGAAAGTTTCTAACATGTAGTAGACGTAGTTTAAAGTCGTGAGAATGCCGTGGGTATGAAGTGATCGATATCATGAGTTAAGATAAGATTGTTAGAAGTATTATGATACCGTATGGGTATGACGCTTTGCTTCGTGAAATTTGGAAGTAAAGGTTGGGTTTAATTACTAATTAGTATAGAGGAATTTTATTTTATTTTTTCAATAAGAAGTCGTCACGTGCGGCGTGGCGCGTATATGACTAAATCCCCCCACAGGCCACAACCGAGCCCAGGTATAACAGAAACTAGACCACCGGATATCCCAAATGATGAGAGCTGGCGAGTCATTCCGATCTGGTTTACCTTCCGAAAACCCTAATTCAGTCTTCGCCATTGCCGAAATCTGAAACCCTAGTTCACTCTCTTATATTTTGAAGCCCTACTCTAGTATTTTTTTTCCATAAGGAATTTCAAATCTTTGAAGAAACAGGCATGGAAGAATACCCGGAAGAGCTTCGGACTCCGCCAGTATCTCTCGTATCTCTGGTGGGATGTCCAGAGCTTCACGCCTTGATCTCCACTCATCTCCACGCAGAGCAGCCTCCGTAACCACGTTGGCGTTGCCTGACTTCTCCGCGATCTCCATTATGAATCGCTCCAACAAGGAAATCCGCGATCCTGTTGCGGGAATTTTAAAGAGGGATTGGTTGCTCAAACATCGTACCAGGGTTCCTGGCGTTGTCGCTGCTTTGTTCCCTTCCGATCACATTTCTGGTGATCCCGCCCAGTGGCTTCAGCTGTGCACTCATGTTGAGAACCTCAAGTACTGCCTCTTTCCTCTCCCCCACTCCCTTACTTTATTCAATTGCTTCATTCTTAGTAAGACTCGACAGACGCTGCTTCCTTTTCTATTTCAAGAGTTTTCTGGGCTATTCAATTAGGATAAATCAATTTGCATAAACTTTCTTGTCTGGTTGGTTTGTTTCAAAGGACCAGAAACATTTTGATATCCTAAGAATCTGATTATTGAGATCATCGTGAGAGACTTGAACAGACAGTTTTTCATTTTGCTTTACGTTTTGTGGAAATTACCAAAGGGCTATGGGACATTCTTTGAGACTAGTTGCGATTTGGCAACATATTTTTAGCATGTCATGAACCGAATACCAAAATTACATTGGCTTTATAGCTCCTAGCTGAGGATGTCATTGCAAGGTGGTTGATGGTGCAAGATTGAGTGATTGACTTGTCATTTTGATATTGCCTTTGAATATCTCGTGAGGTTCTTTAAAGCACCTGTGGGTGTGGTTATTTGACAAAAGATCAATAATATATAATCAAAAATTAAGTGGTTGTTAAGAATTCTGTTCAAAGAACCAAAAAAAAAAAAAAAAGAAAGAAAGAAAGAAGAGAAAAAAAAAAAAAAGAGGTGGTTGGATCATTTTTTTCACAATCACTTCACTGAATGTCTGGACCTTGGTTTCTATAATATGAACCTGTATGCATTTTTCTCCTGTCTTAGTCTTATAAGTCTTATATGTTCATGTTTGAAGCATTATGTTTCATATTCTAACTTTGATGTTTTATAAAGCTGAAGTATGATTAAGTAGAGTCATTTCATTTGTTAAATGTTTATATGGATGCTCCCTTATAATCTGGTTGTCTGAATGTGGGCAGAGCTGTTGTTCGTGCAAGGAACACCAAATTGGTTCTAGTTATTGTGCAGTCAGCTTCTAATGGTAAGTTATCCTAATTACTTTAGATAACTTTGATATGCATCCGACCCTTGAACTAGCAAAAGCATAGCTAAGGAGGATCAGCAAACTGGTTTTAGGTTTTTGAGTTTTGTTATTCCAGACACTGGCGGAGCCAGAAAAATAGGGCAGTGGGGGCAAGTTTAAAACTTTTTATTTCAGTGGGGGCAATATAATCAAAAAAAATAAATATTTAAATATTTTTTAACTTTAACTACAATAAAATTCTAAAAGTAAGTGGGGGCAAATGCCCCCACTGGGCATATGGTGGATCTGCCCCTGATTCCAGGCCATTATTTTTTAAGTTCAATTCTCATTTTTCTTTCATACTCTCCAAGAGAAAAACCTTGTGCAGAAAATTTTATTTTGAAACTAAAGTCTTTATGCAATGACTGTATGTTTTCTGATTACGTTTGGGAATATTTCATTTATGATGGTGAGTACACATCTATTTCCACGATCAGATAACTGGTGGCTCTTAATTTATTCTTTGGATGTTTCGAAACCATGAACTAACTTTCTGCCAAACTGTGATGAAAAATTAATATACAAGAGTAAAAGAAGTAATTTTTTTAATTAATAACAATGACCTTAAGATCTCAAATATATGCATAGTACTGTTGAGAATAATTTTTTCCTTTTGATGTAGAAATAAGAATGATCTCTCTTTAAGGACACTATGGGAATAAAATAATAGGTTTATATGCTACTTCATTTTGGGCCTATCAAATATGCTACTTCATTTTGTAATATGTTTGTTTGGTGGCTGTGGGGAGGGATTGGGGGGTTTGTCCAATGAGTTGTGTGTGTGCATTTTCTTTTCTTTCTTTCTTTTTCTTGTTTAATAATTTCATCATTCTTTGGGTATTAGTAGGGTAACAAGAAAGAAGCAGTCATATAATGAGTTCATTTGATGCAGATGACATTAGCGAAGATCGTATGATTTCTCTGCGTAAGCGTGCTGAATTAGACTCCAAGTACCTTATTACCTTCATCCAAAATGATGCTTCAGAACTACAACAATCTCTTAACAGGTGCATTAATTTTTCAATGCACCCCTTGCTGGTTTGTTGTTTTCTCTTTGAACATTATTTTCATTGAGTGAAGAAGCTACCCTTTTGCAGGCTGGCAAGTACATTTGCTGAATTAGCAAATACATACTATAGGGATGAAGGACGAAGAATCAAAACACGTGTTGAGAAGAAGAATACCAATTCTATTGAGTTGTATATCCGCTACTGCTTCAAGGCACTGGCCTCAATTCTTATTAGTTTCAACAATGGAGAATGCTTAATTGCTTGCAGTTTAAGTCTTTTTGTATATCATTTTTATCACATGATTTTAGTGTAGCAATGTTTTTCATTTTTGAGTTCATAAAACCCTAAGATGCCCAACGTTTTGCAAGTGAATCCCATTTTCAAGTAGAAGGATGCAATTTAGAATACCTACCATGAAGGAAATTTAAGGATATTTCAGTCATTTATTCCAAATTCTTTGTGTTTCCTCAGGTTGTTCAATTATTTATCTAAACTCTATGAATTGCTAGGTTGCTGTATATGCAGAGTTTCGAAGGGACTGGGTTGAAGCTTTGAGGTTTTATGAAGATGCATATCACACACTGCGAGAGGTTACCTCTTATATAACTCTAAACTTATCAACAATTTTCTGTTATCTTTTCTTTTTGGTCTGTTGGTGCTCTGTGGTAGGGTGCTTCTCCATTTTTGTTGGTTGTTCAGTACTCTATTCTTTTATCTCATTGGCTATTACTATAAAAAAAATAGATTTTAGTGCAGGTTTATAACATAGTCTTAACCATTGATGGTCCCTTTTCTGTTTTCTCACATTTACTTGGTGCTCTTCTTCGCCCTTCTGTCTTGGATGGTATTCTGGATTCCTGCATAAGATATGGATTTAAAGTTCTTTGAGTCTTCTTTCAAAATGTATTGCAAATCTCAGATGCAATGTCCCCTTGCTGATGTTATAAGCATAATAACCTCTTAGAGGTGTATTTTTCTCTAGGTACCTCTTAGAGGTATATTAGAAACCACCTTATAGAAAAAGGGGGGCAACCCAAGAAGCTGGAAGTGTGAAAAGCGTTGGAACATAAAAATTAAGGATTTTGTAATCATCATTATTTGGATGAAAGTTTTTAACATAGTAGGGATATTAAAGAGGTAACTAAAAATACCAACATACAAATTTTTGATAAAATAAAAAGTTCACTAAAAGAAAAAAAAAGAGGACAGCTAAAGATTAAACAAATCAAGTAATTTATCAAAAAAAAAAAGAGCAAATAAAGTAAATTCTCTCTATTGCAGTTTATGATCATATTCCTTTGTTTTTATCCACCCTTGACATTCAATTTTGTGTATAGATGATTGGGACATCAACAGGTTACACCAGCAATTCAGCGATTTAGTTGAGATAAAAACTGTTACCCAGAGCAACTACATTTCAAGATATCAACCTTGTTATTGCATGGTGGAAAGATTATAGAAGCGGTTAAATGGTTTCGCCAGCACAGTGCCTCTTACAGTAAGCTTGTGGGAGTGCCGGAAGCTATATTTCTTCATTGGGAATGGATGAGCAGGCAGTTTTTGGTATTTTCTGAGTTACTGGAGACGAGCTCTGTAACCATTCAGAGCATTTCGTCTTTAGCTTTCGGCATGGCAGACAACCCTTTGACTGAGTGGGAATGCATTCCCGCTTACCATTATCAGGTAGTCTTCTTTAACTTCTATTATCTTAAAGATCTATCCTTCTCTAAGCTGGGGTGAACTTTTCTTGCATATTTTTCAACTCCTGCACAGGCCAATAATATTTCTGAGCATGACTTCATTGTAGACAAAAAGTTATGTATTATTTCTTTAAATTTTGCTAGATTTGTACAGTTCTCTGGAATCATGTGGTTGCATAAATCTCTTGAGGAGATCTGATCAAAAAAATAAATAAATGAATCTCTTTAGGAGAAATGTAAAGTGGAATTGTAAATAAATTTGGGTGTATTCTTCAATTCTTCACATTAGCCACCTGATAGCCTTTTTTATGATATTATAGACCATCTCTAAGTGTATTGTTCCCAGGAGAGTTGGGAAGTCTTGGCTTTAAGTGGAATGTTCGTGCTTGTCAATCAGGATATACTTTTTTCCCTTATATGCACTAATCAATGGTTTTGAAAGTAAAATAGTATGGTCAGTGCTTGACCTTTACTATACCATCAGTCAACTTTTCATATATTACTTATGATCCTTTATCAACATCTTGTCCTGCTTTTCTACTGTCATTTAAGTGCGGGACTTTAATTCTCTCTCTCTCAGTAATTTCCTTGTATCCTGTAAGATTCCTTCACTTGCAAATTAGAACCTTCACAAGGTTCAATTATTTTTTTTGTCACTTGTTGTCTTTGGATTTCCTTTGTACATGAGCAATATTCTTTTTTTTCTCTTTTTTGATAAGTGAGCAATGTTCTTCAATGGTCTGTTCCTCAATTCTCGCTCGGTGGAACAACTTCCAAGACTACTGCAACCACCTTCTTCGGAAGTTGAATGAGCAACTCCACCGAATTTTATGGAGTGCCTTGTTTTAATATATTGCTTTTGATCCTCAGAAAAAAAAAAAAAAAAAAAAAACTCACCAATTTTTTTTATAGTACTTCAAAGTCAAAGGTGTTCCATTCATTAGGTTCCTCATTTAGCTAATCAAATGGTGGATTCACTAGCAAAGCAGAAAGCTGAGGGCCTATTTGGTAACTGTTTTCCAAAATAGTTCTGGAGAATAGTTTTTAGAAAACTGTTCTTAATGTAATTTTGAACAAAAATTCGTTGTTTTTTAATGTTTTTGTCTGGTGTTTTATTTTTAATCATTCTACATGTTTGTATGATTATTTTTTGAAGCAACCTTCAAAAAACCAAATGAGAACTACTAAAAGTTGTTATATGAAGACACCTTTTTCTCAAAACCATTTGTGGTTAAACTTTTATTTTCCTTTTATAGGAGATTTTCTACCTCCCTAGGTATTCTTGATATATTTGTATCTTTTTCACCTAATATGACATTGACCATTCTATTCAGGGAAGGATTTCTCATCCTTCTCTGCATTCAATATCATCATGACATTAATTAAGAAGAAAAAAGAGAAACAACTGTCCCTAGGTGTATACTCCTTTATGTTTCTCTTACTAGTCAAATAAGAATTTGGGCAATGATGGCAGCAAGTGGATTGTTCAGATGATGTGAGCAGGATGGTTTCTTGGTTTTATATGCTCTTTTCCTGACTTCTCTGATAGGTATCATTGTCCACCATAGTTATCCTAATGTGAATTGGATGCTGCTCGATATTTTTATATTTTGTTATTTTCCCTGAAAATTTTTTAAAGTCTTAATTTCTTTTTGCTTTTAATCAGGTAACAGATAGTTTTTTCCCTGGTTACATAATATTTCATCTTGAAACAGCTTGCAGCCCACTACTTGAAGGAAGAGGTCACCTTGGAACTTGCACTGTCGATGACAGAAATTGCTGATGAGATTGATGGCACTGCTGAATCTGTGGTACCTTCTGTTTATGTGGGACAATTCGCTCAATTACTTGAGCAAGGAGATGCATTTGCCGCGCAACCGTAAGTCTTGACCAATTGCTATCCAGATGTTTACCACTTGGAATACGACCAAAATTTTGTGTTTAGCTTATTTTTCCCATTTGCCTTTGCAGTCTTACAGACGAAGAGTATTTCCGTTATGCTCTTGCAGAGGGAAAGAGGTTCCAAGACTCCTTTGAAATTATTGCTCTGCTAAAAAAGTCTTTTGAATCATTCAGTAATCTCAAGATCCAGAGGATGGCATCTTTATGTGGATTCTTGATGGGTAGAGAATATTTTGCTGTAGGCGACTGCGTCAAGGTACAACCGTTGCTAACTAACCTTTACAGACAAGAAGGGTGGGTCATTTTATTGTGGGAGGTCTTGGGTTACCTAAGGGAGTGCTCAAGGAGACATGGTTCAGTGAAAGATTTTATTGAATATTCCCTTGAAATGGCTGCAATGCCAATATCATCTGATGAGAACGTGCAATCCTTCAATTTTAAAAGAATGTGACCCAGCTGGTCCTTAGCCATCCAACAGCGAGAAATCATAAACAAGGAAGTTATTGGGCTTGTTAGGGGAGAATTAGGTTCTACATCAATTGAAGACAGTAATAATCTCACAGTAACTGAAGCTCATCCCCTCCATCTTGAGATTGATCTTGTCAGTCCCCTTAGAGTGGTATTTCTAGCCACAGTTGCTTTTAATGATCAAATAGTGAAGCCTGGTGCATCTACATTGATAATGCTGTCACTTCTATCACACTTACCCCTTACTTTTGAGATTGATCAATTAGAAGTTCAGTTTAATCAATCTCATTGCAACTTCACCATCATAAATGCTCAGAGACCTCCCTCAGCTGCAATTTCCAGAGGTCAACAGGGTTGCCGAGTGGAGACCGCTCCTGTTCTAGCACTTGTTATGAGCACATGGCTACGGTTAAGATATGAAATAAAATCTGGTGAGTCAGATATTCTCTTCTTCGTTACTCGAGGTTTTGAACATATGCTGGTTTTGATACTCACAGCACCTACCTGCTGCCATACTGTCAATGAACGCTTACCTGAGGGATTTTGAAACTAGCTGACAGCATGAGATCATCTGATCTGACTAGGTCCTTAGATATTACTTCTGGTTTTTGGTGCATCTTTGCTTTAGGGTTCGTAACCTCATAGCTGTGATTTTTTTTCCTCCCAATTTTTATTTTTATTTTTTTTAAGAAGAGAAGGTTGAGAAGTTGAAATTAAAACCCTCTTCTTTTTTTTTTCTTTTCCTTTTTATGTTGAATATGGTTGAAGACAGTTGTGATGCAGTGTTGCTTAGCCTATCCCATTCTATCAAGCAGCTAACTAGTGCAATGCACCCATTGCACTTCTCACTTTTAAGGTTTAAGACTATCCTTCCACATTTTCTCTTTTCTTTGTTTTTCATTTTTATTTTTCTTTCTCTATCTGATTGCTTACACGAGTTACATTCAATCACCGATCAAATATTGAATAGATGACAGGTATAATCACTTTCTTTTTTTTATGAGAAACTTCTTTTTATGTTTCATGCATTTGGAAGAAGGTTTTAATGATTTTTAACATGCAATTTAAATATAATGTGATTCCTCCTCTTGTAATTCTTCATATTGTGATGACAATTTTTACACTGCTTTAATCTTCCGAATTTTCAATTTTCTTTCTCTACAAACAAAAAAGTTACAATCAATTTTTAGTTGTCTTTCTATGTTCTTTTCATTTTTTATTTTCCCCTTAATATTTGTTTACTTGTGGGTCTTTTTCTTGTTAATTGCTATAATTAAAATGATATTTGATGGATGGTACATTATGGCATGTTAATAATGTGACTGGGTTGAATCTTACAACCATTTTGTGGAATTGACTGATAGGCCAAATTCCTAGTGCATCACTGAAATGTTCATTCACTGCCTTTTTAATTGTTCCTCTAGATATCAATAGTAGCACTATTGTTTCAGTTTTGTACCAACTTTTATGTGCTCTGAATGTAAGAAAAGTATGATATTTTCAAGAACAGAGTGGGAAGCGAGATGCATATCTGTAGTTGCAGAATAGGACCCCATGTGTCAGTATATGTTTGCAGGCGAAAGTCCTGCCTCAATGGATGATTTACCTCTGTGGAGATTTGAAGACCATGTGGACACGTATCCAACGAAGGATCCTGCTCTATCTTTTTCTGGTCAGAAGGCTATTCAAGTTGAAGAACCAGATCCACAAGTGGATCTTGATTTAGGGGATTTTGGACCTGCATTTGTTGGAGAGAAGTTCGATATACCTGTTACTGTGACCTCCAAGGGACACGCAATTTATGGTGGCGAGTTGAAGATTAATCTAGTAGATGCAAGGGGAGGTGTCCTGGTTAGTCCAAGGGAGATGGAACCCATGTCTCCCGAGGATCATCACGTTGAACTTCTTGGAATTGCTGGACCACAAGGGGAAGAAGAATGTCAAACTGGTCCTGATAATATTAGGAAAATTCAACACTCTTTTGGACTGGTTTCTGTTCCGTTTCTAAACTGTGGAGATTCGTGGACCTGCAAACTAGAAACCAAATGGCACCGACCTAAATCGGTTGTGGTGTATGTATCATTGGGCTATTCTTCTGCAAATAGCAATGAATCTACTTCACAGAAGGTCCATGTTCACAAGAGCTTGCAAATTGAGGGGAAGACTGCTATTGTAGTTAGCCATCGTTTAGTACGCCATTCCGACAAGACTCACTGTTACTGTCAAGTTTGAAGCCGCTCCCTCCTGATGCTGATCGTTTGGCTTCATTGCCTCTATGTGAAAAAAGTGTTCTCGTTGTTAATGCAAGGAACTGCACTGAGGTCCCATTGCAGTTAATATCCATATCCATTGAAGCGGACAACAACGACGGTGCGGGGAGATCATGCACTGTTCTACATGGAGGTGAGGACACAGTAACTCCTACCCTTCTTGTGCCCGGAGAAGAGTTCAAGAAGGTCTTTCATGTTATTCCAGAGGTGAAGTCTTCCAAGCTGGGCCTAGGTATATTTCTGAGATGGAGGAGAGCGATCTCAAAGCGCAATCCTGTAGTAATACAAACAGATGGAGTTATGGACTTCCTGATGTAAATGTGGAGTTATCTCCATTGATTGTGAGGTTGGAGTGTCCTCCTCATGCCATCCTTGGAGTTCCCTTCACATTCATCGTTAAAATTCAGAATGAGACGCGGTTGCTTCAAGAGATCAAGTACACGTTGGGAGATTCGCAAAGTTTTGTGTTATCTGGCTCCCACAATGACACCATTTTCTTCGTTCTTTGAGACTAGGCACAGCCTCAGTTACATGCTTGTGCCCCTGGCCTCAGGCTCACAACAGCTGCCAAGAGTTACGGTGAACTCGGTGAGATATTCAGCTGGGTTCCAACCCACAATTGCTGCATCAACGATCTTTGTCTTTCCCTCAAAGCCACATTTTGATAATGTGGTTGACAGAGGAGGAGACAAAGCAGCAGCAGCCCTGGAGTCCATTGCATTTGCGGCCTAATAAAAATATATATATATATATATCCAATCTGCTATCCTCCTTGGAATTCATCCTCTGCAAAAAGCATATATTATGAGTGTCTTTATCAAGGTTTTGCTTGGGTTGCCTCTTACCCATGATGGCAGTTACTGGTCCAATGAAGCAAGCCCAAATCCCCTGATGCATGTAATTTGTTGGTGCTGGACACTTCCAGGATTCCCGGGAAGCCTGCTGTTGGGGACCCAAGGCTTCTTAGCAGTTGTCGCTGGCTGGCCTGATTTTGGGGATATAATAGAATTGAAACTACTGCTGCTGCTGCTGCTGCTGCCTAGGAGTTGGTGGGGTGATTGGATTTGTATTTAAGGAGATAATTAGTTTTCAAAAGCAGGGTAGAAGTAGAACCTATATTCAAATTCCTGTGCTCTAACTTGTTACAGAATTAATCATCCGATGTGTGTAGTAAATCTCAATAAAATCGTGTCTACCCGTGAAGTGATAAACTAAAGCGTGAATACGAATGGCATGGGGGAGAGGAGCGAAAGCAAATGAACAGGGTTACCGGAACCAGAGGCGGTGCCGGAGGTAGTAGTCACCATATGACCATAATAATGTTTTATTTATTTATTTTCGGAATACACTTTTAGTCTCAAGAGTTTTGTCTCAAATAATACTTTTTTCTTTTAAGCAAAATACGAATTTGAAGAAGAAAAAAAATGCCCACACTAATATGTATCATCAAAACCTAGTTGGTGATCGCCCTTTCAAAATTTTTTAAGTTAAAACCATATTTACTAATTATGGTTTTAAGCATTAGTTTGGTAAAAAAACGTATTAGATTTGTATATGTTTTTTTAAAATTTATTATTTTTGAACAAATTTTAATTTTAAGATAGTAAATTGTTCTCATTAAGACTTAAAATCTGACACCTCTTCCTCTCTGGTCTCTATGCCTCTTTGAGTTAGGCATGATAATAATGTTGAGTGGAGTTCAAGTGGATGCTGATGAGTAGTATCTTGTTGAAGAAAGAGTCTCCTCACAAAAATTAACTCCTAGTCCACATGTCAATTTGATGTAGATGATCACTTACGGCCTGTCTGACTTTTTTCTTAATGCAATTTGCTATCAGAAATTAGGTTGTTTGCTTTTTCATATGATGATCACTTATTTTTTAATTTTTTCAAAAAACTTTCGAATGAGAAAAACTAAAATATTTAGCTTTTACTATTTAGAAAAAGCATATTTCAAAGTTGGAAACGCAACAATTGACACACTACTCGTCCTTAAACAACATTTACTTTTTGAATTTACGTTATTTAATTTAGGATTTTTTTTTTTTATTTACACTTATTTGAACTGTGTTCATGATTTTATTTTGTTATACGTTATTTAATTAATTGAATTTAAAATGATAGAAAAACTTCAATTACCCTATTTTTTGAAACAATATATAAATTAATGTAAAATATAATTTTTTTAATATCAAATGATAAAATAATTTATACATTTACAAAATATTATATTGATAAATAATTTATTTGAACAATTATAATATGTATCGAATTTATTACATAAAATTGATTATTTTTATAATACACATATTTACAATAATTATATTATAAAATTTTTAATTCCTTCATATAACTATTTAAATAACAAAGTATGAGATAATTTTGTTTTATTATTATTTTTTTAATGCATCTAATAGTACCTATTATTCAATAAATTGTAAGGAAAAAATAAGGAGAAAAAATAAAATAAAAAATAAAAATAAATAAAAAAACATAGTTTTTTGAGTCAAAAAATAAAAAACATGGTTGAATTTAATATAATAATACTTACATTTGTTATTGGCCCAAATTTGTCGATATGGGTAAGTATGATGAGTCGATTCCTTTAGTTTCGATTTTTTTGAAGGGTTGGGATATAAAATTTATGATCCGAATAAAATATGGTGTGGTCAAGTAAAATTCAGCCATAGCCCGTGAGTTTAATTCGAGTTTGCCGATTTGCCCGGAATTCTGTCTTTATTTAATTTTAAATGTAGTTTATTAATTTATATTTTTCAAGGATTTATTTACAAAATTTGATATTTTGCTCTCAAATCTTTTATAGCAATTTTTAAATGTATGTTTTAAATATAATTTATATGATAATTAATATTTAAAAATTATTGTATGAAAATTTACAGAATCCATTTCAATTAAATAAATTATAATTTTAATATTGAATATATTTTCATTAATCATATTTTAAATATCTAAAATTTCTTTTTTTTTTGTATTTATCCTTTAAATTGTATTTAATCATATTTCTATTTTAAAATTAAAGATATGATTTAAAAAAATTTAAATTTAAAAATGATAAAAATGAAGTTGTACTACTTTATAAATATAATTTAATTTAATAATTAGAATTATCAGCCTCTATTTCAATAAATTTATTATTAAAACTGATGTTAATAACAAAAATATTGTTTATCCTCAAAAAAATGGTTATTTTTAAAATAAATAACAAAAAATTAAACACTTAATTTTTTATTAATATGATTATATCTTCTATAAATATGGATTTTCAAAACAAATAGGATATTTCATTATTATAAATTTGATTTTATTCCAAATATAAATTAAATTTATGTTATTAATATTGTAAAAAGTTAATAATTTAAATAGACGATTTGTAATTATATAGAAAATAAAAGATGTAATCATATTAGGAAAAAAAAAATAGAAAGTAATGTTTACATTCCTTTCTAATCTATTTTTCAATAAAATAACAAAATATTAAATATGTTCAACAACTAATAAATTTTTTAAAAATTAAATAAAAAATAAAATATTGTATTTGAATATTTAAAAATATTTTATTTTTATTTAAAATAAAACAAAACATATTGTAACATAACTGTTTTTAAATTTTGAAAATAAAGAAATATACATATATCAAATAAATTTAAGATAATTTTTGCCAAGTGAAGATTATCATGTCGTACTTAATTTAATTACACTTGAAAAACAATTTAACATGTATCTTTATTTTTTATTTAATTATTTTGAAGATTTTTAAAATATCTTCATAAATTTTAGATAATTTTTAACTTATCAATATTTTTGTCAAAATATTCATTTTTATAGATATTCCCCACATCCTAAATTGCAAATAGAGAAGGAGAATAAGAAGAATAAAGATATATAACCTACCATCGTCGCTGCTAGTTCGAAAATTCAGATTATATATCCATATTTATATATGTTTAATGTGGTTATGGCTTGTAAATTAGGATTTCCATTAGTTTTTTTTTTTTTTTTTGGTAATTTATGTGCAACAACAATATGACTTCCTCTAGTATTGAAAGTGGATTAAATACTAAACATATTAATTGTGATGTTGAAGATAATCAACAAATGTCACAAAATCCTAATTTTGTGAGCACCACACATGTTAATGAATATATTTGTCCAAGTAAATTAGGAACTTCTCACCTATCACGTCATATTCCTAGATGTCACAAGATACCTAGATTTCATGATGTAGGAAATATGTTAATTGATAGTGAAAGGAAGTTGAAGAAGATAAAATTTGATCCTAAGATGAATTGGAAAATATTGTCTAAATTGATTATTACACATGATTTACTTTTTAGTATTTTCGAGTTGAGGGTGTTAAGAAAATACAAAAAAAAATTAATGAAGATTGTAGAAATATTTCTAGAAGCATGGCTAAACATGATGTGATGAATACGAGAAATTGAAGAAGAAAGTTGGAAACAACAATTACTTGAAATGGATGAAATTATGGCAACCGATTGTTGAATTTCATGGCAATATTAGTTATATTTATTTGCGCATTATGATAAGGATTGGATGTTGAAAAGTAAAATTGTAGCATTTGCTCACATGCAACCTCCACACATTGGGAATGATTTGTCATTGAAGGTATTTTGATTTTTAAAAGATTGGGGAATAGAGAGAAAAATATTTTATATTACTTTGGATAATACATCTTCGAATGATAACATGCAAAACATCTTGAATGAACACTTATGCTTGTCAAATAGCTTGTTACTCAATGGAGAGTTATTTCATATTAAATGTTTTGCACGTATTTTAAACCTTATTATTCAACATAGTTTGAAGGTTGCTAGTGATAAATCGAACAAAATTAGGCAAAATGTGCATTATGTAAGGGCATTATAAAGTAGAATGAAATAATTATCTCAATGTGTTGAACAAGTTGGTGGGATTGATACATCAATTGGCTTTAGATAAGATTGTATTACTAGATGGAACTCTACATATAAAATGTTTGAGATTTCAATCAAGTATCTCCGGGCTTTTTATAGTTTGAGTTTGATTGATAAAAATTACAAGTGGTGTCCATCTAATGATGAATGGGCAAAAGGATGTTTAATATGTGAATTCTTGAAGTCATTTCATACAATAACCAACTTGATTTATGGATATCTTATCTTACTTCTAATTTGTATTTTGGGGAAATTTGGAGGATAGAGATTATCTTGACATTCAATTTAAGAAATGAGGATTTATTGATTCAAAGTATGTGTTATAGAATTAAGGAAAAATTTGATAAATATTAGAGTGAATATAATGTGGTTCTTGCATTTGGTACTATTCTTGATCTAATGAAGAAACTTAATTTCTTGAAGTATATTTATTCAAAACCTAACTCATATGGCTATGAAGAAAAATTAGAAAGAGTAAATAAGACTTTGTATAAACTTTTTGAGGAGTATAACAATAAAGGTGCATCAACTTTTATGGCTTCTTGTTTTTTTAATATAAGTCAACCTTCAAGTATTATTATAAGAAAATGGAAGAAGTTGTCTACATATGATGTAATTTGTTTTATAATAAATCCATGGAATCCTTTTTAAAATTACATATATATATATATATATATATATATATATATATATATATATATATATATATATATATATATATATATATATATATATATATATTTAATGAATCATTCATTTAAATCGTGATAGGATTTGAAGAATATAAATGAGTCGGATTAGCTGACAGTTTGGCAATGGCAGAATGGTGACGAGAATTAGTTGGTGGCGACTACCAGACTATACTTAAAACACGATATCAACACGATATCCAATATTAAAAGCGGATTCTAATGCTAAAGTAGTTTTGGCAAATGAGAGATAAAGCTTACGGTGGGAGAAGAATCTTGAGGAATTACATATATATATATATATATATATATATATATATATATATATATATATATATATATATAAAGACAATGGATTTATTATAAAGCAATTTAACTTACATCATATGTAGGTAACTTCTTTCTTCTTTTTCTATGTTTGCAATTTAGGATGTGGGGATTTTAATTTTGTAAATTGAAATTTATAGTCTTATAATAAAATATATCTAAAAATGAATATTTTGACAAAAATACTGATAAGTTAAAAATTTATCTAAAATTTATGAAGATATTTAAAAAATCTTCAAAAAATAATTAAATAAACAATAATGTACATGTTAATTTGGTTTTCAAGTGTAATTAAATTAAGTATGATTATGATAATCTTCAAATATTTTTTTTATAAAAATTATTTTAAAATTTCTTTGATATATGCTTATTTCTTTATTTTAAAATTAAAAACAGTTATGTTAAAATATGTTTTGATTCCTTTAAAATATTTTAAAATTAAACATAGCAAACATCAAATAAAATATGTTTTATTTATATTCAATTTTTAAAATTTATTAGTTGTTTGAACATATTTAATATTTTTTATTTTTTGAAAATAGATTAGGAAATAATATAAACAATACTTTCTATTTTCTTTTTTCCTAATATAATTACATCTTTTATTTTCTACATAATTACATTTTTCTATTTTTATTATTTTTTACAATATTAATAACATAAATTTAATTTATATTTGGAATAAAATCAATTTTATAATAATGAAATATCCTATTTATTTTGAAAATCCATCTTTATGGAAGATATAATCATATTAGGAAATAAATAATGTATAATTTTTTGTTATTTATTTAAAAAATAACAATATTTTTTTGTTTTTTTAGCATAAACAATATTTTGTTATTAACACTAGTTTCAATAATAAATTTATTGAAAATATATTGATAATTTTTTAATTTAATTTATAAGATAGTACAACTTCATTTTTATCATTTATAAATTTTAATTTTTTTTAAATTATATCTTTAATTTTAAAATAAAAATATGATTAAATAAAATTTAAAGGAAAAATACAAAAAAAGAAGAAGAAATTGTAGATATTTAAAATATGATTAATGAGATAAATAAAAATATATTCAATATTAAAACTGTAATTTATTTAATTGAAATGCATTCCGTAATTTTTCATACAAGATTTTTTAAATATTAAATTATAATATAAATTATATTAAAAATATACATTTAAAAATTAAAAGTTAAATAGTTAAAATAACAAAGTTTAATATATTATAATAATAATTATTGTTAAGACTCCTATGCTATAAAATATTTGATTCCATATTAAGAGCCAAATATCAAATTTTATAAATAAATAATTAAAAAATCTCATTTACAAAGCTAGTTGCTTAAAAATATTAAATAAATATTTCGGGTCAATTGAGTCAATTCGAACTAAACACATATGGGCCACGGGCCAAAACAGGTTGAACACCCAGTTTTATTCGAGCCATAAATTTTACAGTCAAACCTTCTAAAAAATCGAGTCAAAGTGGGTTGATTCATTGGGCTCAGCTCATATTACTAGCTCTAATGATAGGTTTTGGAGTTGGTTATGTTATCTCTTCGGAATTTGACCTTCCCCCCCTCCCTTTAACACACGCCTTGATTCCATCTTCTGGTGCTTAAATTTAAATTTAAATTGCATTTGCATATTATTATTATTATTAAAATTTTAAGTCAAATAAATGTTTATCATACAGAATAACAAAATTAAACATGTCATGACATCAATGAGAACAAACAAACTCGGTGAGGTTTTGATGATGACAATGCAGGTTTATAAAAACGATATTAATATTTAAAAATGTTTATTAAATATTGAATGGATTTGCTGCTTTGATATTAATCTATTTTAAGAAAATTTATTAAACGGATTTAGTACCTTTTATTCACAATAATATGTTCTCCAATATTATTTTAAAATGGTAAGATTTTTTTCTCTTTCTATCATCCCACCCCTTATTAAAAATGGGGTTGAAAATGAGTTTTTATTTATTTTAATATTTATGCACGTTGCATATTAAGTAATATGGTCCCTCAAATGTCCAACTTACTCTTTTACCATTGAGTTTTAGATGGAAATAATTTTAAAAAAAAATTATTAAATTAGTTTAGAAACCAAACTAATTATCAAAACAAAATGACAATGCCATCAAATATGAAATTTTAAATATCTGTCACGATGTATAATTTAACTTAAACTATCAAAAACCGACGCATGGGACAAACGACAATTAAATCCTTTATCAAATGCCATCAAGTTCACGACAACGATAATCGGGAAATTAAATATTAAACTATCAAAACATCTATCACATAACTAGATCGACAATTTACGAATTTTAATTACTGTCATTCATAACAATGATATTACATTTGCTTTGACAATTGGGCTGGCTTCAAAACTAATTTAATAAAAAAAATTTCAAAAAAAATTATTTATGTCTAAAACTCTTACCATTTAAGTCGTGCTTTGCTGTCAATGTGAAAGATATGTGTGTTTTTTGAAGTAAAGAAGTAAATGATCTTTTAAATTAAAATACATTATATTTTTGTAATGAATTATGTATATATTACTCTTTTAAATCAATTAAATCCAAAAATACTTTATAAAAAATAATTTAAAACTTTACAAAAATAGAAAGAATTCCCTAAAAAGTCGTTGTAGTCCAATGGGGGGAGGGGGAAGGAGATCATGATACGTTCGAGAGTGACGACGTACGTTCAGAGAGGGAGAGGGAGAGGGAGAGAAAGCGACGGCGAAGAAGTTCGAACAAGGGGAGCAGAAACGCCTGTAGCATTGTAGTATTCACTCACCGCCCACGGCAAGGTCTCTCCTTCTTTCTCTCTCTCTCTCTACATTCTTTGATTGGTTTCTTGCTTCTTCTCCTTCTAATTCACTGCTAAGTTAACGCTACAGAATAGACTGCTACTTTCTTCAGTCATTCATCCATGTGAAGACAGTGGTGGTTGCGCTTCCAATGCTGACTGTTTCGGTCCGGTAGAAGCTGTCTTTCGGGGCTAACTACTGGACCTTGGCTTCCCTTTTCTGCTCTTTGTGGTTGTTTCACTCTGCACTTACTCTTTAGGGTTTCTAGACTCGATCAGTACGTCGTCCGTTGTTGCTTTTCTGCCTTTTTCCTTTGGCTTTCCTTCTCATCGGCATTAATGATGTTTATGTTTGTTTTTAGGTTTTTGTTTTCAAGTTTGATTTTCTGTGAGTGTCCTGGAAAATGATAAATCCTAATTTCTTTTTTTCTTTTTTTCTTTTTTTTCTTTTTTGAAGAAAGACAAAATTAAATGTATTTATTCATGCATTTAAACTTGTCGAATAACCAACCCCTGATTCCTCCAAGAGAAAATAATTGAACTGTTACTATTATATTTTTTTGATATTTTTTTAGTTTCTTCTAGTATGTAACTTCCCATAATTGCTAAGACTATCTGCTCAAGGATCAAGATCAATAGACCTTTGAAAATTTAAATGATAACGACAAGTCGGTACCTTTCTCACGGCCTTTTTGACTTGAATTTTGATCATACATTTGGGGTTTCTAGCCGTCCTCTTTGCAGGAAGGCATTTTATCACCATCCCTTCCTCCTAACCCTTCATAAGCACATCGATTTGAATTTATTTAGTTGTTTGTGCGGATTCAATGGCAGAGCCAGCCCAGGGACACAAAGTTATAGATTTTTCAGGGGAGACAAATTTAACATAACCGAATTCATTTTAGCTCAGTGGTAAGGCCAGTTTGCTTTGTAAAAATAAAATTCTCTGCACACCCCCAACCCCAATATGATTCCCCACCCATGTGCACATTGATGAGCAGCTAAGAATGTAAGAGTGTTTGCATGGGGGTTCTGAACTGCCAATGTTTCGAATTAGCTTTCAGTTGGTACCTTCTCTTCCTTCCTTGCTTTCTTTATTTCTTTCGTTCCATTCCTTGTTTGTGTTTGGGTAAGGTAGGACCAATATCTACATTCTAAACTTGTCCAGAGGCTTCAGAATTCTGTGGTGTAGTTGTATGCCATATCTTATTGGTTTGTTTGTTTAATTATGTCGCATGTCTATCGGTATTTGATATTCATAACAAAATATGCATAAAAAATAAAAATAAAATCTATGGCTAAGTAATATGGCCAAAAAGAAGGCGAAATCTTTGGTAGCTGGATTTGTTCATAATTTGTATTACCCCCTGTGCCAATAGTAACTCCATAGTTTTAAAAGGCGCAAGGCGCACTTGAGGTGCGCGCTTTTGTGAAGTGAAATGCTACCTTAGATGCAAAACAATTTTATAAAATGTGATTCAAAGTATGATTATATTAGAAAAAATTAAAGATTCCTAAAATTTCAATAAAAAAGATAGTGAAATTATATAAATTTCAATATATAATTAAAAATTTCAAGAATAAAAGTGTTTTTAAAATAAGTTATAGTCAATAAGGCGTATGTCTTGGAAGGCGAGGCCCTATAACTAGGAGGTGGTTGTGCCTTGAGCCTAGGCGTGCCTTAAGCATGCCTTTTGATACATACCAGGAGATAATTGTTATCTTCTTACATGATGAAAAATGATCCTTAAGAGCACGAATAGAAAGTGAGTCAAAATTGATATATATTCCATTCTAAGTTTGGCACTATTGATCTATATTCCATTCTAAGTTGTCACTTTAAAAATTATGATCTTTAGATAAATGTAGGAAAAATCTTATTTTTCCATTTTCTGGTTAACTTTCAATTTCATTTTTTGATACGTGGCATCTCCGCTTTGTTCTTGTTTTTGCTTGGACTTGAATTTAGAATAAGAATTTTTTGGTGGAATCAAGATCTTAGAAACATCTAAAGCCAACTATCCTCCATTTGGAAATAAAATTCATCGTTAAAATGGGCATATGCTTTTACACAATTGAATATATTATGTTACACAACATGTGTATCTATCCGCATATGTCCATTTTTTATTCGCTTTCACATTTGAAGTCTTGTGTACGAACAAATTGCACCAATTTCAATTGATTGGAATTCTCACTTCTGAGATATTTTTACCTCAAGAGTTGGGAAATCCAGAGTCAAAGCTCCAGGAAAATGGGTCGTTAAAGAGGCAAGCGCCAATGCGTTGGATGGATTACTTTGTTTTGGAAAAGGAATGCTTGTGCTTTTTTACATTTGTAGCTTCTATTATGACTTTGCTTGCCTTTTTCTGGTTGGTCACATTAATTTTCTGCTGACATGCGGTTCATGTTGGTAGGTTTGAACATGGATGATTCACCTTTGACCCTAAATGAACCCCTAAGAGAAGGTGCTAGTTCTTACCTTTCTAGTTCATTTTCTCTCCTTTTGATGATAGTAGTTGCATGAGTAGAATGACAAATATATCAACGTATATAGGTTTCATTCAAAGCCATAAGGATGTAAGCACAAGCCTCAGATAGGAGAACATGGAAAAATTGAAATGCAGTAACTGTTACAGAAGCATATGTGTCAACGTTATTGTTGTTGTTTTTCATTTTTTGTTTTGGTAATCATAAACAATAATTGCATTAATGTTGAAAAACAATCATGAGAGAGATGAGGAATCCTTCCTATAGCTATGCAAACCTGATCTAAGCCACTAAAAACTCTGCTATTCAAGGAAATTTGTAAAAAAATATAGCTCACAAATGATAGTATAAGAGGAGCATCTCTTGAAAAAACTAGGCTCCTCTCAGTGGTAGCCCTATCCTAGGGGACTACATACTGCAAGCTAACTGAGCTGAATGATGTTTGAAGGACAACTTTAAATTCATCAGTATCAGAGGCGCACAAAAATGTAAAAAAAAAAAGACAGAGATCCCATAATTATCAATGTTACCTACCAATGCAAGGTATTTGGCATAACAATGCTGCAAGAGTCTTCTTGTTGTGCAGTTCTTTTTAAAACTAAATATATATTTTTGTGTGTAAGAGCTCCTTTTTTTCTATGAACTTTTGTTATCATGCTAATACTTGATTCTTGTAGATGGTTCAACGCACTATATTATGCTGACAAAAGATCAGAAATCCATATGCCGGACACAATGCCTTAATCCACCCTTTGAAACGTATGCATGCTATCCTAGTTACTATACAAATTTTTTTTTTTTTTTGAAAGAAGTTACTATACAAGTTATTATGGTATAGTCTGTGGTGACTTATTTTAGAAATTACTGGTTGTCTTCTTTTCTTCTACTTTTTTAGTTTGTTTGATTTTCATTTCTTTTGTTGGACTATCAGATTCTGGAACATTATTCTGGGTTTTTCCATATGCTAGCATTATCAAAAATGAAAATCCTGCTTTGAATGGCTTTTGAGTTGTACTAATGATTGGTGACATAGGCCATGATGTTCCTTATAAGCCCAAACATCTAATATTTTATAGGTCTCCTCATACATTACCACCAACATGGTCTTAGTGTCAAATTTTTTTATATGTTTGTATTGTAACTCTAAAAGTTTATTTGCTTCTTTCCCATATATTAAGATATTCATTCACCAATGCACCATATTTTTTGCTTCTATTTAAGTTGATTATTTGTTTCTTTATTGCTGATGCACGCTAGTATTAGGATGTTCTACATGTGATGCACAAATATGATTATATATGGCAATCTTCACTCCTTGTCTGAGTTATCATTAAGAAGGTGCTCAGTTGAACTGTACTTGAAAAGTGCAATGAGCCTTTTCTTGGATCTCTCTCTCTATCTTCCCTGTTCCCACACCCCACCTTACATTGTTTAAACCTCCTGAAATGGGTTAATGCTTATTTTTATTCATTTTTCCTAATCATTTCTCTCCTTGCATGGGTAAGAATCTCATAACAGATTAAGCCCATATGTATTGGTTCTCCATATTTCCTGCTTGGTGTTGCATGAATAACTTTTGTTTAAGCTGTGAACCATGATTTAATTTATCAGAAAACTCAGACCATCCTGCACTTGTAATGCGGTTGAGACCTACTATCTTTTTTCTTCTTTTATTTGTTTTACTGATATTATTTTGTACTTCTACAAATATCATCTATATCACTTTCATGAATCATCTATTATATAGAGGTTTTTATTTTGTATATTCTGTTGATTGTGATATGAAAATTTGCCCTTTTGGTCATAAAATGTTTTACAGGCCTCCTTTTTGGAACATATCTACCATAGTCAGAAAAAAGACAATTCATTTTCTTAAGGAATTACCTCATTGTTTTCTACACCCTGCTCCTCAAAATTCTCGTGACCAGAGGGAGTGGAGGATATTCTTGGGCTTTCTTCAGAAGAATATCATGGTGAAGAATTAATATCTTATTTCTTGTATATTTTTTTATATACCTTAAAAACTTTCAAAATTGCCTTAGCTTATACTATTTATTTTTAGGCTATGTTCCTTTTACAAGGAGTTGCATTGTACCAGCAAATGGTATACAATTTTTTGAGATTGAAATGCATGTACGCAATTAATTTTTTTCGAAATTTAATTTACACTTTTAAACAGATCATCATTTTGATTGATTTTTTAAATCTTTATTTAGTTCAAGGATAATACTCTTTAATAGAAGATAAAGGATAATGCACTTTTAAACAATTTTTTTCAAAAGTTTATCGTGCACAAATCTTTCAAAATGAATTGACAAGGTTGCATTTTCATTCATCTTTGTATAATAAAAACCCACCTAAATTTATAAATATTTGTAGTTACTTGAATATTTTCATATTTTGTATTATTTTCCCTCTTTAAATAATATTTTACAAAAACATTACACTTTTTGAAATTTAAGGCGTATTTGGTTCTTGATTTTGAAATCTGTTTTCTATTCTTAAAAATCAAGGAGAACAAGGAAATTATGGAGCACACGTTTGACTCCTGTTTTTTTTTTTTTTTTCAAAAATAGAGGAAACATTAAATTTAGAGAACAATAACAGTTTTCAGATAATACCAAAATGGTGTTATCTGTGTTTTCAAAAACTGTTCTTGAGAGCAATTTTTAGAGAACACCATTTTGGTGTTTTCTGAATTTAGTGTTTTATGTGTTCTCCGTGTTCTCCGTGTTTTTCAGAACAAAAAAAAAAGGGAGCCAAACGTGTGTTTTTTTTCTCACAAAACTGTAACCAAACAGGTTCTTATCTTCTTGCTTAATGGGACTTATGAAGTTCTATTCCTTGGGCAAGTATGGGTAACAGAAGTCCCTGCTATGATTAATGGGAACATGGCACCTTGAGAACTTTCTCAATGCATTGATGGCTCATTCAGTTGATGCTAGGATTGGTGAATCAGGAGGTGGGTAGTTTTGGCTAAGAGGGATACCAGGACTTGTAAAATGCTCTAAGGGAATAGCATATGGTGGTTGGCGGTTAGGCTGCTTATATACACGTGTAATGTGTGCACACACACACACAGTTTTCTAACATTCATTTATTTGTGTTTACTTTTAGAATGGATGTTATCAGTTGGAGTATTGGAAGAAAAGAAGCATAAGGACTATTGACAGTTTTTGCTCAATTACAGAATAGGGTGTTGGGAATTCCAAACAGCTTGGGTGTCCTTATTTTTGTTTATACACTTCCTCAATTTCTAACCTGATATCATGAATTTTAATACTTATTCATTTGTTCTAAATTGTTATCATAAATTTTTCTGTCTTTGATTCAGCTGATCCAAATTGTTCACATAATGTATAAATAAGCAGGTTATTTCTTGTGGTATCCAATAAGCTTCCTATTTTATTTTGGGTGTAAGTTGGGATATTACAATAGACTAGGAGTGTCTTAGCAGTTCCATAGGATGAAATGTATCTTTCTAAATTCTCTCCTTATTCTATAATCTTTAGTCTCTATTTTGAAATTAGATAGCCATGGGTCGGTTATAATTGTTATCATAATTATTTTTTGTTGCATAATGAGTTTTATTTGTTTTGCTTGAACACATTTTCATTTAGAGATATTACGGGTCTTGTAGATCATGATATGTAGCTGGCATCCCATTGGTGTGTGTGTGTGTGAGAGAGAGTACAGCGGTCTTGATGGCCTGTTATCCTTTTATATATATACATATATATACCTCTTTATTTGATCAATGTTCCCTAGCTGCCTTTTTTTAGAAAAGAAAAAGAAAATAAACAAGAGAAAGAGAGAGAGTGAGAGAGAGGATCTTGCTGACCAAGCTCTGGGAATTGGGGTTGGTGTGGTTGCTTGGTTGCTCTATGATTTTAACCATAATATTACTCCAGTTTTTTTTCTGGGTCTCTTCCTTTTTCTTAATTTTTCATTTTCACCCCTTTCTAACATGTCTTTGGTCAAAAACATGTGTTCCTTTTTAGTACAAATCTATATTCTAACCATAATATTACTCTGTTATTCTTATTGTATACCAAGTTATTTTTTTGGTAAAGGGTCTGTCTTTGATATAATTTTATCATGATTTTGTAGGTTGCTGTGGCAAAGTTTCAGTTATCTGAACTTTACATACTTCCCCCCAGTGAAGGCTCAAATTTTAGCCATGCTGTAGTTGCTTATAGGTTGGAGAAAGAACACAAAGCAAATGATGGTAAAACAAATGACATATCAGGTTTGCCCCATTGTTCTTTTCCTTTAAATGGCAGAAAGTTGTGCTCCATGTGCTTGATTTTCTTTGGCTATTCAAAATTTTCTTTTTATTTTGACTATGAGAAACACTGTCTTTGTCCATCCTTACAATCCTTTAGCATACACTTCCAAGGTTTCCTATTTTGTCCTCCTGTTTGTGCTGTCAAAACTTGGGCAATGCTGGGTGTTTAGATGCTTATTTGCTTGAATAGGGTTAGCATGTGCCAATATTTTTTGTCCTTACTAACCATCACTAGATATGTTACATATGAGATGGAGAGTTCTACTTCATAAGGTATTGGTTTATGCTGATTTACAGTTGTGAATTACACCCTGGTTCACACACACACACACACACACACAAGCAGAATTTATGTTCTTGACATTTGCCCTAGGACTGGATGTTTAAATGCTTATTTGCTTGAATAAGCATAGCTTTTGCATTTTCTTCCCTTTTAACCATCAGTAGCTACTAGATATGAAATGGAGGATTCTACTTCTTAAGTTATTGGTTTATCCTGATGTATAGTTGCAGATGAACCCATGATCCGGTCCACACAGTTGCTATCTCCAGAGGCTTCATCACATACAAATCAAATATGTAGATACATGCAATCAAACACAGCATCTAGAAATGCTTGCATCAACAGTAGTCCTGTGTCACCTTTTGGAGAGACTGTTGTAGCAAATCGTTTTACTGCCAAGGAGTTTCCTGAGAGATCAGATGCATATAAGATTGGAAGACTTTCATCAAATAGTGTGGATAGATATCCTCATAATAAGTTTGTCCATGACACTGGAGTTCACAATGCCTCAGAATTTGAAACTCAAATGTATACCAGATCTCAGCTCAATGCTGTTAAGCATGATGGTCATTCCGACGATAATTATGTACGAGCAGATCCAAGTTACCTGAGAACATTGGGTCAGGCTCATTCTGGATGGATTTTTGGTGCCATAGCTGAGCTGATTGATAATTCCAGGGATGCCAAAGCCACTAAGTAGGTTGATGTGCTTTGTGCGTGTGTGTTTTAGTTAATCTATACTTTTCCTAACTTTACTTTACTTGGAATTCTTGAACTTGATTCGAACTAGTATGTTTAAATTGTATTGCTAGTTCATGGCAATTTCTTAAATCAGGTGGCATTTTGTGCGTGTTATGTGTGCCTTGGGATATATATAATTTTTGGCATATTCAACAGATTGGACATTTCTATTGAAATGATGCATTCAAAGAAAGCTGGTGAAGATATCCCGATGCTGTCAGTTAAAGACGATGGGCGAGGAATGACCCATCAAGAGATTGTTAGAATGGTTTCTTTTGGGCACAAACAACCTGATACAGATGATCCAGATCATATTGGAAGATTTGGCATTGGATTTAAGGTGGTATTGTTTGTAATGATATTCTCATGTTTGGTGTGATGTTATACGATAGTTATTTTGTTTGTTGTGCAAATTTATAGAAAAGAAAAAATTAATGTTTGTGTGTGTGAATTTTGAAAATCGGTCTTCATGCCTCAAAATGCATGGTCAAAGTTGGCCTCGTGTGTGTGTGTATGTGTGTGTTTTGAAAATCGATCTTCGTGCCTCAAAATGCTTGGCCTCATTTGGGCTAGATTTTCATTTTTGGCTTTAGCTGAAAGTTGAAGCCATGATTTTAAAGGGATGATCTTGATGTTATGGAAGTTCCATTAACCATTAAACAGCTTTCTTTGTAGCCAAGAAAGGGTTCTGTCAAGAAGTGATATTGTTTTTTACTCAACTTTTTCTTAAGCAAGAAGTTCTTCTAGTAAAATCATCCTAACATACACAAAAGCTCTTATTAAGATCAAAAGGAGAATTGGCTTTCCAAAAAGCTATTCTGAAAAGGGCTTAAATGCCTTACCACGGTAAATCACTGCCACTATTGCAGGTCATAGTGAATAATTGGAATACACAACAAATGATCTGAATTCAAAAATAAACACAAGAAAATGTTCTAAATGGAAAAGTAGATAGAAGTAGATCAAGAAAGAAAAAGGAAATGCTTTCTTTCATTCATACAAATAATACTGTCTGGTTCAAGAACTCTTCGGCTGAATGTTTTTCTTGAGTTTACACTATATAGACCAGAGAATTTCTGGAGGTAAGGTCATCTAAAAATTTCTCCGATTTCCTTCTATTCTGAGCATTCTTACAAATGAAATAAGAAGTGTAAAATAAGTATTTTTTTCTCTTTCTCTAATTCTCGGTTTCAGAAGTATGTATGCTTTTAGCATTAACAGTTATTAGATGTCATGAATATTGCATGATGACCATTGTGCTGATTTTGGACTTTGATTTGTCAGACTGGAGCAATGAGACTTGGCAAGGATGCTTTCGTTCTGACTCAGACTAGTAGTTCCAGATCTATGGCTTTTCTTTCACAATCTTTAAATGAAGGAAAAGATGTATGCTACTGCCACTGAGGAGCTTGATTTTGATATATATTTTTTCTCTCTCCATACCCACACCTCCACACCCTTTTTTGTATTGTTTTTTTTTTTTTTTGTCCCACTGCTCTATGTTTCTTAGCTTTCACTGTCTTATTCTTTTACTTTGTTTCAATGCCACAGAATCTGGAGATCCCAATTGTGAGCTACCACAGGCATGGGCAGTTTATGGAATTGGATGCAAGTGTCCAGTCTGAAGCTTTTGCTAAGTGTAACTTGAAAGCTATTAAGGAATTTTCACCATTTGACAAGTACTTGATTGGTATGAAAGCAGGGTTGTTTTGTGAAAAAGGTACAGGAACACAAATATACATATGGAATTTGGATAAGTGGGGGTCTGATTATTGTCTTGAATGGCATAATGGGATAAGTAGTGGGAGCTCCTTCTACCAAGGTGACATATTCATTCGCTCCAGACGGGTCAGATCTCGTCCTGGCCAGATTAGTCAAAAGGTTGACATCCTATTCACGATGCTTATATTAGACAATAATGCAATATTTCCATTTACCTTTTGTTTCTTCTTTGGTTTTAGGTGCCTTTAGACTTTTCACTTCGATCTTATTTAGAAGTCATCTTCCTAAATCCACGGATGAAGATTTTTATTCAGGGCTCAATGGTAACTGTGTTTTCATTTTCTTATTTAATGTGCTTAGATGATTAAGTTCATTTGGGTTTCTTGAGGTTGGTCTTTATACACACACACACACACACACACACACACACACACACACACATATATATATATAGATATATATATATAAAGATCTATTTGAGAGCTATGTTTTTATTGTTAGTTTAATGTCATAACAGGTTAAAAGTCGCCCATTGGCAAAATCTTTGAATAATACTGTTGTCGAGAATGGTTTTGTCATGGGACAACCTGTTCAACTAACTCTTGGTCGCTGCCAATTAGAATGGGAGCAGGCAAATTGTGGAATATTTTTGTATTGGCATGGCCGCTTAATTGAAGTGAGTTTCAGCATCAAATTTGATTGCACCCTTGTAATTTATTACTGCTATTCAGCATAGGTTTTATATTGTACTACTCTGTTGCACCTAGAAAATTATGAATTTTTTCAATCAGCCTCATCGTGTAATTATATTTTTTTTCCTGTTATTTCAGAGTGATCCACATTTTTGTAGTTTATAATGCTTAATTTAAAATGAGAAATTTTTTTTCCTGAATTTTTGCATTGGAACCAATGGTGATACAGATACAAGTGAAAGTACGAGTTTCTTTTTCCTTTATGTAACTAATCTCTCCTCCTTCAAGATATATGTGTAGTTGAATTGCTTCCTGGCTATGATTGGTAGAACTTGAAATGAACTGGTACCTGGCCATGCTTTTTGTATCCAAGGGCTTAAATAGTTCTATTAACAGAATGAAGCACTTATAAATAGAAAGATGGACCAAAAAAAAAATCTTAATAACATTTTGATGTGTTTTTCTTTTTATTTTTTCCTTTCTTTTTTCTTCTATTTTCTGTGAATTACCACATGGGGATTTTATGAAACAGAAAAGTTATCAATTCCCAAAATTTTAATCTAGACAAGAGGGAACTTAAAGCCCCCTTTTACATGCTGCTAAGTTGCATAAAAGGCATTCAACTAACTACAACTGATGCGGAAAAGTGCTCCCATGAGCCAGCATGCTGTAGATTTAGGGAAAGTTTTCTGTCCACTTGATATAGGTTGTGAAAGTTTTACCATCTTATAACTTATCCCATTTCCATCAATCCCTATTCCTGAGTACTCAATGTCCGTAGTGGACTTCATTGATTGACTGAGTTCTAATTGAGGCAAGAACATTTTTAATCAAAAAAAAGAGTAGAGAAAATTGTTTTTGTCTCCCTGCTTTTTATGGCCTTTTGGCATCATTATTGTGTATTGTTTCATTTTGCACTTTTAATAGATTTGATCTTTTCCTATATACATGAGAATCCCTATTCTATTTTTTTTCCAATTAGTATAAACCCAAAAGAAAATATGAAAAGGAAATTAATGAATTTTCTACGAAAGGACATTGATTTTAAAATCAAGCAATAACATTATACATTTTGTCTGAGTAGTGCATTTTTGCACCTTACCTAGCCAGACTTGATTTCGTTATTCGAGTTGTAACTACAGGACTATAAACTAAAAATGTGACTTTTGGACTTGTAAAGTTCGTATTGCAGGAAGCATGTAAATATACCATATAAGTCATCTGCTTTCTGAGAATTATTACTTTGATTTAAATTCCTTTTTTCTGCTAGTTCTGTACTTAACCATAAAGATTGTCAACTCAGTTAATTATATGTGCTATCTTATTGCACAATTTTAAATCAACTTTTCATTTGTTTGTCCTCTGTAGGGTTACAAGAGAGTTGGTGGCATGATACACAATGCAGATATGGGTCGAGGTGTAATTGGTGTTATAGATGTTACTGATATAATGGTAGACCATCTTCTGGAAACTAGTAATTGCTTCAAGAACTTGTCTGAATTCTGAACTCAAATTTTGATGGTCATAGATTTAGTTAGATCTTGGTAATTTATTGAACAAATGAGGCTGTGTACTTTCGACCTGAGTTCTCAAATCCTCATTAATTGAAAGATATTCAAGAAAGATTTAAGAATTTTTTAATAGACTACTAATGATTAAGTACTTCTTGCCTTTTGCCTCTTTTTAATATATTGCTTTCCATCTTATTAGAAAAAGAAACCTGTTACAATGGCGGAAGAAAATATAGAAAGATGCTGAAGGCATAGGAGGACATATTTATAAATATCTTATATGTGTAATAGCAGAGACAACATGAGTCTTGATGCAGATGAAATCTGAAAAATAAAATTCATTGATTTTGAAAGTATTATTTTTATGTTCCTAGTTCCAAGATCCAACTAGATTGCCAATTAATGCTATTATTCTAAAACTTTCTAGGAGCCCCTAACTGAAATGCTAAAAGGGAAACCATGAGCATTTTAGTGTGGGAATTAGCTTTGGGTATCTGTTGAAATTTGGTAATGGGTGTGGAAATTTCGGGTACAGCACAATTTGTGAAAAAAAATGTATTGTGTCATATGATTATATCTTGAATCATAATTATTTTTAGCAATTATGGAACTAAGTACTTTGCAATCTTAAATGCATATCTATGCTTGTTAAGACTCGTTTCAGTCTAATACTTTAACCATCTCATGAAGTTTATGTCTTAAATAAACCATCTAAATAGTAGTTAGGTAACTAATATTTTATATTTGTCTATAGGGGTCATTTATAATAAAACTAGTGTATCTGTTTACTGCATCTCAGCCTTGGTTCTTTTCTTCCTGGTATAGAATGATGGAAATAGTCAAGTTTGGGTGCATAGCAACAAGCAAGGGTTTCACGACTGTGAACCATATGCTTGGCTTGAGGAGTGGCTGGGATGCAAAGCAGATGAATTCTGGGACACAAATTTTGATTCACTTCAGTTGGTAATTCACTCAATCTACTTATTGCAGTGAAGTTGTTTCTCTCTCACCATGATGTCATGTTTACTTACTACAGATTGTGTTGATATTTTTAGATCGATGCTTTAAATCTGTCGTCTACCACCTCAGTTACTGGTAAAGAACCTTAATAATTATTTAAAATAAAAACAGGACCTTTAATATCTTTGTTTTTCCTGATTAAAACCTACCTTAAGGTGCTCAGTTATATCTCCAATTAGGTGAGCCTGTTCAGGTTCTACAAATCTTAGTCATTTTCTGGTTTTCATGTGATAATATCCCAGGCCAGGTGTGTTAATTCACTAAAACTTTATTTTTTGGTATTATTTTGGTCCTATTTGACAATCTATTTTTCATCGAAATAATCAGCCATGACTTCATTTTGGTAAAAAAAAAAAATCTTTTTGTTGGCAAACTGCATCATAGTAAGGTAAATTGAAGTTCCTCGTGCTGGAGTTTCCTCAATCAGACTTGGAGGCTCAATGAACCAGCTTCCCTTTCCAAGTAACTAGTTTTTGGGACTGTCTTCATGATAGATGTAGTAGTTCTTTAGAACCTCTTTTTAATGGCCCTTAATTCTTTTAAGCCTTAAAAATATGATGTTATAAGTGTTCGGTTGTTTTTGTTTATATAAGTTTTGTTAACAATAACCTAATCCGCAAGTGCACGGATCACAAGTAATATAGTGGCTTTCAAATTAAAAACCTAGTATGTCGAACCCACAGGGAAGAGATGGTTTAAGTTGGGATTAAGTACCCTGGCTACTTAAGAATTTCACTATTTAAGCGAATTAAACTAGTTGTGATTGATTGTTCATTAAAAGCGAAACTAAGTTAAACTAAAAATCTACTCTAAAAGATTAGCAAATGGTTGGATTAAGTTGTAAGAAAAACGTTAAGGAATAACACTAGGGCTAGTTGTTTCCATTGGTACATTTATAGCTTGTGCTCATTAAGTGCTAATTAAGTCAAGATGCTCTTGTGTCTACCTAAGGAACTTTGTATGAGGTTCTCTCTTTCGATTCTCACCTCAATTTCTCACACCTAATCTTTATTCTCCTTTCGATCCATTTAGGTAAAACAATGCGTTACTTGTTTTAAGGTAAATCAGTCCTTAGGAATTTTTACCGGTCACCTCTTGGTCCATGCAATAGAATTCCAGAGTTATGATCCGATCGATCACCTTTTGGTCCATACAATCATCACATAAGGTTAGATGATGCCCCTCCTAATAAAATCCATCTAGTACTAGGCATTCCTAATTTCCTAGACTTCTTTGATTAAGTTAAGTTTTGATTTTATCAATTATGAACATTAGGAAATGGAAATCAAGTCCCAAAGGTATACTTCCAACTATCACTTTGGAAACCCTTTGAGCTCTAGGGCTCAATCTCACTACCTAGCGTGCAACAGTTGGATAAAAACCTGGAAATTCATAGAACCACATCATAAAACCTCAACACAAGGTACATTCACAAAATCATTCAATATATTACAAAATCCAAACACCAATGTCCACAACCAGCCCTAGAGGAGGATTTAGCCACTCATAGCAACCTCAAAACCCAACAATATCACGTCTACAACAAACATAATCCCGAAAGATTAAGAGAAAAAGAAGGGTTTAGGGATACAAAACAAATATGAAGTAGAGGTCCCCCAAAACCGTGCTCCACCACTACAAGAAGTCCTCTAGCAGCTTGATCTTGCAACTTGGCTCCAAACACAAGCTAAAAACTAAGAAAATCTACAAACCCTAGAAAAATGAAAGCTTAGAGAGAAACCCTAGATATGTGCAATGTTCCAAGCTATCTCCAAGATTGTATATCCCCCTACAGATATTACACAACAAGTATTTATGGCATTGGAAAATGACCAAAATGGAGCTAAGAAAGAGGGCATTTTTGTCCCAAACCTGACATCCTTCACCTTGGCGAAGACATGTGTCAAAAATCAAGGTGGTCTCCCTATGCCTCGGCGAATCTGAGGCCCTTACCTGCATGTGATTCCTCCTTCGCCTCAGCAAGCGTTGCCTTCACCTTGGCGAACTCGAGGCCTGCAATTTCTTTAGTTTTAGCTTCACCTCGACGAAGCTATCTCTTCGCCTTGGCAAAGGAATGCCTCTGGTGCAAGTTTTACTCTCTTGCTCTTTTTGCCCTCTTCTTTGCTTGCTTTACTTTCAATCTCTGCAGAACTCACACGGATGAGGGATTAGTGTAATACTTGAGAATAAGGGGGTGAATCTAGCATTTAGGTTACATAAACACACGAGAAACATGCTATAAATGCTAATATGATTCACCCCTATCAAAAAGCATGAATATTAGAAATAGATTCTAATTTTGGGGGCTGAATAATAATATTTTGTTAAAGTTTCACTTAACTCTTTATGCTCTACTATCTTTCTAGAAATTGATTATATGTTACTTTGTACTTTATGCTCTAAATACATATTAGTACATTACTATTATGCCAGTAAAACTGCTTCACTTACCTAGCACATGAATTATAAATTTTCACATGATAACTAAAAAGAATTTCATGTTCTTCATCTATTTCCTGCATCCACAAGCTTGCAGCTTTATAGCAACTTTATGTGCATTCTTTAAATAAACCCTCCATTAGATTTTAGCTAACTTCTTTTAGTTGGATTGAAACACCAGAACTGTCGATCTACCAATTCGAACTAGTCTGATATGTTTCTTCTATGGTAATATGACTTAAACTTCTCCATTAACACATTTTCTTTCTTCCAGAAAAAGGATAATACTCTCTATAAACCAGACCACGAGTGGGTACAATGTGACAAGTGTAGGAAGTGGCGTGTGCTGACCTCTGGTTGTAAGGCTAATGACTTGCCTCAAGAGTGGTATGTATTTTCATTACAAACATCTAGTTTGTTTAAAGTCAGTTGGAATATGAAATTATGTTGGCCTTTACCTCTATATGCGGGGTACTTTGTTTGTCCTACTTGCATATTATCCATTAATTCATTTGATTATTGAGATGACACATTTTGGGTATATATTTTGTTATTTTTATAATTCCCACTCGTGTACTTACTTTGGGGAAAGGTGTGAGATTTTCTCTATCATTCAATTTGTGCTTAACTAATCTCCTTTTGCTTTTAATGTGTTCGTCTGCTCATATTCCACAACTTGAGGTACTTTTTAATGCTTTTCTTCTTTGCCTGTTCCCTAATAATTTTTTTTTTACGATTTCAATATTCTCTAGTCTCTACAACTTTTGAGGTTGAAAAGGCATGTCTTTTCAACTTGCTCTTTTGAGGTTGGGAAGAGCAATTTGGTCACTGAGTTTGTCTTGGTATAGAAGGCCTAGAGGAACCTATCGATTGAATGTATGAACCCACCATTGAAGTAATATATGGGCTGCATTTCCAATCAGATGTCCAGGATGCCTAATGTGATGCTTAGTTTAAGTTGTTGCCTTATATATTTATGAAGTACTTCAAATTGATAATAAAAAATAAAAATGAGAGAGGAGGATCGCTTATTCAATGTCTTATGTATATATATATATATATATATATATATATATATATATATATATATATATATATATATATAGTTGAGGGATAAAATATCATGATCGAGGGAATTTGTTTCATTCTTTCCTTGTTATCAGGTCATGAGATGGCAAGGGTTGTAATATTGCTTTTAGGAACTGTTGAAGCAGTCCATTAGTGGAATGGTCATATACCTTGATTCAGGGAAACTTTCACATTTTCCTTGATATTATGTGATAAGTTGTCAAGTGGCCAACTTTCCTAAAAACTTAATTTGAGACCCTAGTTGACCATAACACTAGTAACATATTTAAATAACCAACTTTCCTGAAAGCTTGAGCTGTTAAGATGTTAGGGTCTGTGCACACATTGTATACCAGGCTAATAGAGATGACAGGGGATATCATCCACTCATAAAAGCCATTGCAAGCAATCTGAATTCTTGCAGTTGAAGTCTGACTATTATAGATTAATGACAATCGTTCTATTGGACAACATGGACATGAAATGCCAATTGTATTCTTCACATCATTGTACTTCATCATTCTACCTTTAACAGGACATTGATGGAACAAAGGATGAATTGCAAACTTACTTTTTTGCAGTTTTATGCATCTGAACATGCACAGCACACAGATCTTATGTTGATGTTTTTATGTGGCCATTTTCCTGTCATGGATACCTTTTCCCTGGTTGTCGTGTTATTTGACTCTCAACGAGCTTCCATACATTGCTCAAACATGTATACATAGATGTGTTTGTGTTGCTTCTTGCAGTGAATGGTCTATTATATTCGTTTGATTAGACTTGCCACTGTTGCAGGTTTTGTTTCATGGAGCCTTTCAATGGACTGTGTGAAACTCCTGAACAAAAGGTTGCACGAGGAGTGATTACAGTGTCTGCAAAACGGTCTGGTTGTGATCCCTCACGGAAGCCTGTTCAGTGGGACAATGAGCAAATTTTATGTTCCACCAGCTCATTAGGAAGTGAGTCATCAAGACTTCTCTTTCTTTCTGTATCCATCAATTTAGAAATATTTTTTTGTTGTAAAAAAATTCAGTCTGTTGTTTTATTCTCTAATGACCAATATAATAAATATGTAAAAAAACATATCAAAGAATCCGTCTTGGCACAATGAAGAAGAAGGTGGTCCACGGTCTCCTGATTCTCTTGGCAAAGATAGCATTGATGTAGGACAACCCTAGGAAGGTTGCCTACTTTGAAAATAGGCGGTCTAGGGTTTTATTTTCTTAGGGTTTAAGGAGAGGAACAAGGGAAAAAATTGAAAATATATATATGTATATAAAACACTGTAGAAAAATAAATAACAGAAAAGTGGGAAAAATGAGGTAGAAAGGAAATGGATAAAAACCTTAGAATCTCGTTAAGGCCTTTTAGGAGTCTCGTCTAGAAGAAAGTTAATGGAGTCTCACCATTTAAGATTGCAAAGAAAACAATCAAGTCTCTACCTCTATTTACATCAATTATCCTTATTTATGGACTTCTTTAAGAAATCCAAAATTTATTAAAATTCTAATAACATATTATGACTCAAATCTTTAATTTGATGCAAACCACTCTAATTCTAGTTAACTACTAAACTTAGTTTGACTCAAACTACAAACTCTAATTGCAACTAATCAAAATTCTATTTTTTTTATGCGTATCTTAGAAATTCATCCTCATCAAGCATGTATTGACTATATGCAAAAACCCTCTTAGGCACTTTGTCTAAGGTCAAGATCTTTCCACAAGTTGCTTCCGAAGGAAAGAAAATCTTTGGTTGTATACAATATCTATCTGCAAACAACTGTCTTCTACAAGTAACTAACACTTTTTTGAAATTCCAATTCCAATTCCAATTCATTCAAGAACCTTTCAGCATCCTCCACATCCCCTCGCTGAAGCATCCTTTGACAACAGGAGTTCTCCCACACCATTTACTTCATCCGCAACCCACTTCCCACCACAAAAGAAACCCTTGAACTCTGTAATTGGCACCATTTCCTTATCGACTTCCACATCCCCACCCAGTCTCCCTCACAACGCTTCACATGTGGCCTTCTTTTACCTCCTCATGCTTTCCCCTTATTGCATCATTCTAGAAGGCAGCCTTTTAATTTGTAAACCACCAACTCCACTAGCAAAAGAAGGGCCTTCTCCAGTTCTCGGATTTCTTAGGAACAAAAACTGCTAGTCACCAAGATATCAAAACATTTAAAATGGGGTGTGAGAATGATGTCCTTCCTAATCAATACAACTTGTGTATACCCACACAAAAAAAGCACCCATAAAGCTATTCAAGATGGCTTCCCTGAAACCGCGGGGTTAATAGTGTGATCCCTTAAGATACTTGTTCATTCAGTAAATGAGCCTGTTTCTTTTTTTCTCTTTTCTCTGAATCAATCTTTTTTTTTTTTTTTGGATAAGTACACAGCCCTTATCCACTTAGCTAGGCCTCATTGGCAGAATCCAATCTTACTTCCAAGAGTTCCTGTTTTAATATCTTTGAATCTCTACCACTTCTCCTGTTAGTTCCAAATCCCTTTCACTATTTTAGAAGAACCTAAATATCTGCTGCTATACTATTTTCTGTTCAAGCAATGATATTTGTTGGAGAAACAGGTTCTCTCACCACTGAGAATATCTCATTTGAAGGCTCTCTCAACCTGGTGTTTTTCATATCTGAATTTCTAAACAAAATTTTATTCATGGAAGTAATTAAGAGTTGTCATTAGAACGAACCAACTTCAAAGATCGTTTATGAGAATACCACCTCACCTCTCAAAAAATGCAGTGAAACAAGCCCCCCTATTTTTAAGAAGAATAGATTATTTTGAATGCAGGACTAAATAAAGGATGGATGTAATATGGAGAAAACACGGTCATGAAAATTATGGTAGCAGGTTTGGGGAGTTGATGCAAATCAATAGTTTGCCTGGCTACTTGGAGATGGGTAACTGGGTTGATTTATCTGTGATTGCAGGTATTAGTGGTTACGAATCAAGTCAGACTGCGGAGAATGTCACGCCTGTCTTAAAAAGGATCAGAAAGGGGCCTGGGCCGGGGCCTTCAAGGGGTGGTTGTAAGAGAGCAAATCTAGCTATGGAAGTAGGTGGACCCTTAGACTAATAATAATCACTCTTTTCACTTGTGCAGTTGAATTTTTTTTTTGGAGTGATATGGGCAGATGGAGGCTATAAACAAATTGTAATCCCTATTTTTTATTTTATTTTTTTTTTCTTTCTTTGACATACCTACCTTAATAATATTCATTGTAAAAACGAGTGTGTATATTCGGTTTACCTTAGCAATTTACACTCAAGAAAAGAGACTGATGACAGAATAATCAACTGAAAGCTAAAGGTAGGTGGCAAGAGATGACTGACTCTCTTATTTTCATGAATGATAAGAAAGCAGATGAGAAGAGAATGCACCAAAGACACCTATCTCCATCAGCATGATAGTAAAATATAAATATAATACAACCACAGCAGCACCCCTGCCTAGATTGTTATATCGTTATTTTATGGTTCTACAGTTACAACATTTAATTTAACGCTTTTAGCTCTGACAAATGAGAATTTGAGATGCAGTCACCATGAACTAAAACCAAAGTTTAATCATTCACAGCAACTACCAGACAAGACATAATAATAAGTAAGAGACATTATATATATAATCAAGGGAATCATGTAGAAAACTTGTATACAACACATTTTTCATCTATTCAGACCAAACCAGATCTTCGAATAAACCGGTTGAAGGAGCAACCCATTGATCAAAATTGGCTCACACCTTTTCATCAGGTAACGCAATCTTCCCGTCAGTGTGAGAAGAGAAGAAAACTCCCATGATATAGTACCAGGCAGACATGTAATGTAGGGAGAAACAAAAGATCATAATGACTCTGGGCTGGTAGAAGGTCTGATTCTTGAGGGCATTTGCATCTTTAATTCATCTCCAAACCTGTAATACAAAGAATTCTTCGGGGTGATTGACATTTTATTCATTGAGTGGTCGAACTCATCAAGATCAACATCGTCATGACTGTCATAGCTTCTAGCCATCATAACATCATCTGGATGACCATACTCGTAATCCTCACCATGTTCCCCATCACTGCTATCTTCTTCTTCATCATCATCATAAGTAGTTCGGACCATAGACCAGTACACAAAATTTGGCCTGATATATCTTTTTCCATAAAAATAAAATAATAATAAAACATCATCAGCAAATCACACTGATATAATAAGAACACGTGTCACAAAGCTTAATCAATTAAAATTGCTAACACATTTAGAACTCCATGTGTGTGCCTATACATACATACATAAACATATGTATATATACAAACATTGAATTTTACAATTCACAATGAAAAGTGGTTCCAGTGTGAATTTCGGTCACTGGAAAGAAAGCTGGGATATATATCCCCAAACTAGGGTCAATAATGCCAATTCCCTTCTAATTTCATTACCATAGATCCATTTTATTCTATCTCCAAATCCTGAAAGAATCAGAGCATTCATTTACCATCTTTGTGGTTTTCAATGAAAGTGAACCTGAATACCTAAATTGTTTTTGTTTCTCACTGCTATGATTTTTCACAGTTAATTATAGCATCCATAAAAAAAAAAATGCAATCAAAGGAAATAATGCGAACCTGTCACATTTTTTCAGCAAACACGGGTCAAACGGGAAGAACATATCAAGCCTATCAATCCCACCAAAAGCCCTGGAAAGTTCGGACTCCAAAGGTCACTAAAAATAAAGGTCTCTGACACAGTAAATAACCGGGCTGCTTTTGCCTGCCGAAGGAATTCCTCGACTATGGATGGAAGGCATACCTGTTATAGAGAAGATGAGGTTCAGGACCCATTGTCAATTAAAAAAATTGCAGGAATCAAGGGGCTTTGGGGCATATGAAACACAAAAATGGAAGTGCACACACATAAAAAGATGCTATTTCAAGAGTTACATAAAGACAAACTGTTTGACACAAAGCTGTTTCACCTTCAATGGACTTAATGGATGCTTCAAGATTGTCTCCAGAGGCAAAAGGAGAAGCTGTGACCTGAGATTAGGAACATTCATCATTGACCTCATCCTGAAGCAGAGCACATACATGATGGCCTGTGGGACAGAAGAATAATCATTAATAGATAAAAAATACAACTAAATACGCCTCAAAGTGATACAAACGCAATTCATCAACAATTATTCATTTGCAAACATGAAGCTGCTGCATAGCAGAGGATTGCAGCATCATCTCCAGTGACACTAATCCTCCAAGTTCCTCTGTATGGGGCTTTCCTTTCCTCTTACTAGAAAATACTTTCACCGGTCAACTCATAATTTCAATAAGCAGAAAACATTATATTTTTTGAAATTTAATACTTTGAACAGAATCTGGAATCTTTTTATTCCCCAAGAGTATTACAAAAGAATATAAATGTGTCAATGACTATCAAACCACCACCATCTCCTTTAGTTTGATAAAATATGAAATAACTCATAAATTCAAGGAGAGGTACTCAATTAAACCTTCTGCTGTTATTATTGACATTGAATTTTAGGAAAGTTGCTTCCTCTCAACAGACATTCTTATTTACAAGGAAAGATATTATAGCTATGCAAGCCTTGATTTGCAAACCATTCATAAGCATCACATACCTGACATCCAGAATAAAATACTCGATGAGCTTTGGGATTTACGTCACCATCATGGATTTTGCAATAATCCAAACACCAAACCACCAGTCTGACCTCATAGACAAAACAAAACGCATGAAATCAGAAACCAGTTTTTAAAGAGTTGATAAATCAGATGACAAAATAAAAAAACGCACAACCACCTTTCCAATATATTAGCAACAAAGGAGGCTGTCAAGAACTTCCCACGGGACAAATAACTTGCAAGATAAGCAACAGCACTCATTCTGCATAAAAATGGAAAACAAATTAATATCAGAAAATTATAGATGAATAAGTTATTACCATAAATGTGTGCTTATCCCATAATTACATAATTTATCAATAAAAACCCAATTTTTAGCTGCTTAAGAATGCTACACAATGGAATGCAGATCGCTGAATAAGAATTTTTCCTGGTCAACGTAGAATCAGCTAAATTAAGTCAAGTTTCTCCACTTCACAATCTAAACAACATTTCATATGCACTGATAAACAAATCTTCAGTCTTTCTGGTGGAAGAGCAGTAAAGTATTAAATGGGGAGGAGGTGTTTTAGAAGTGTGTATATGCATGCGCATGAATATATATATGATAAATTTTGTTCTGATAGATGAGCATATATATGATAAATAAAGAATAGCTACACAACAACCATTCCAACTCCTCCCCACCCCTCTCCTCTTCTCTTCCTCCACTTCCTCTTTATGAACAAGAGGCCAACCAAACAATGACACCATCCTTTACACTGATTTTAGAAAGGGAGATCCCAAATGGGAGGGATTTAATTGTATAGAAAGGGAGAGTTCTAACATAGGGAGTGCTACATTGCATGAACATTCTTAAATCACATCAGCCACCATGTTGAAAGCACACAGGATGTCATTTGGGTATTCTTGAACAGTACCTCACAAGTTTCCTATCACTAACACCAGTGACTACCCATACCACATGGAACTTGTAAATGAATAGCATGGCATTATTAGGCAAACCAAAACTTCCCCGCACTAATAAAATAAATTGTTTTATAAATTTGTTGAAGGCTACCATGCTCTATTAAAATACAGATGCAGTCCCCAAACATAGTTTTAAAAAAGGCAAGGCACACTAAGGCACAAAGGCCTCTTGGAGCCTTGAGGCACAAGACGCACCTAGGACGCGGGCTTTTGTGAGGTGAAATGTGACCTTAGATGCACAACAATTTTATAAAATATGATTCAAAATATGATTATATTAATAAAAAATTAAAAATTCCTAATATTTAAAGAAAATTTCAATGAAAGAAGTAGTGAAATTATATAAATTTCAATATATAATTGGAAATTTCAAGAATAAAAGTGTTTTTAAAAGAAGTTATAATCTATAAGGCGCATCTCTTCAGTAAGGTACATGTCTTGGAAGATGAGGCATGATAACCATGGAGTGGTTGTGCCTTGAGCCTAGGCCCGCCTTAAGCATGCCTCTTAAAACTATGGCACCCAAGCACTAATATTTTTGAAAATGTTGTATCTAACAAGCTCCAATCATAGACCTTTGCTATGATTACTTGAGTCAGCTCACTAGGAACAGGCATGTAACCAGGTTTGCCCACCTTTCAAACGCAAGGAGATCGGCACACAAATAATTAGTCAAAAGTTCTCTGAGTTCTCTTCAACTCCTTGAGATGAGATAAAATGACCATGTATTTTGTAACATAGAATGTCCTGGATGAAGAAATCCTCTATTCAAATAGTTAACAAACTTCTGTGGATAAATTTTGAGAGAAGCAGGAGGCACATATCCAACTAGCAAAGTTCTGGGGCCAACTCTTGGCTTTTCCAAGAGGGGGTACTTCACACATGATGAAGTAAGTATCCATTAGCCTAGGTCCCAATTTGAGGTAATCTTGGTCCTTCTACAACACCAATCCATATAACAAAACAGAAAAGAACTGAACAAACAAGTTCCTATCTCTCATGAGATAGCCAGAAAGCCAGGTAACCAAGAAGCAATCATGTTTTTTTTATACAAATTTACTAGGCCATGAACCCAATCACATCCTCCAAATCAGAATGAGAAGGCCCATCACTAAAATCCACGTGAAGATTACCTGCTAAGGGGTGGAGAAGTACTGCATACAAAAGAATCTGAAAGCATCCTAGCAAATCGCACACCACAATTTTCAGGGTCGAGAGCACAGGCATAGTACATCACAAACTGCAATAAGTCAAGAAAATTCATGAATGATCGCCCAATATGAGCTTTATATGAGCAGGACAAAAGAAACACATAACTGATGTCACAAAACAAACATCCCGCTTAATATCATGAGAATAAGAGAAACCAAAGAAATAGAAAGGAGTTATGGGATCTTATTCATTTTTACGTCTCTTTATGGGCTTCTTGTACTACTCCTTTTAAAGGAGTCTCACTCAATTCTATTCTCCTTAGTTAGCTCTTGACTTGTATTTGAGTGAGGTGACCTCCTTGTGAGTCTTTGTATAAGGTTTCTAGGCTTCATCTTTTGTTTTAAATTGCCCCAATAAAGTGTAAGTATACTTTTACTAGATCAGGCTTGTACTTAGTGAGAAAGATTTCCCATCCTTTCACTTTTCAATATTGATACATGTTGTGTTTCTGATAAAAAAAAAAGAAATAGAAAGGAAATCAGTATTAGGGTAAAGTACCTGAGCAAATTTTGACTTGAATGCATTCAGAACGGTTGTCTGAAATGACAGCATAAGAGTTTCAAATACCTAAAACACCAGGTTTAAGGACAATAAGAGTAGTCAGTACATATGAGGCCAACAAAGAGAAAAACAAAGAAATATAACAGTAAGAAGTACCTCAACCAAACGGCCACCCGCTTCACAAGATTCGAGATGTTCAAAAGTTAGCACCATCAAGCTATCCAATTTCTCAGCAATTAAATTTCCCCCTAAACTCTTTCTACTTGAAGATCCTCTATGAAGCTGGAAAAAATGAAGATCAGTTAGTTCACATATCAAGATGAAATAACAACTACAAGTAGTTTGAAAGATCATAGAGCAGAGTAAGATTGGACTATAATAACCAAATTACTCCTTAAAACCATGTAGTACCATGGGCTTGATTTTCAGCAGAAACCAATGCTTGATGTAACAATACCTCTATAGGCAAAGAGAATATATTAAGAAGAGCCAGAAGTAACATATTCTAAATGCACCTTTTTTTATTGGTAACATAGTCTACATGCACATGAGGTACCCAATCAATATTAGACGGAACCAAAAAGAAAACAAATATGTATTAAATATTAGACAGTAGGACTTGTCAACAGTAGACTTTGAGTTTTCTTTCATTTTAGCAATTATTAATTATGCATGATTTCAAAACATTAATATGTTTAACAAGCCATGAGCTATAATAGTTCAAACTTATTTGAAAACAAACCTCAACACCAATATAGACTCCAAAATCGATAATTCCAACTTTTAACCAAACAATAAGGTCAATAGTTGGAGAAGCTTCAAGGACCCAAAGCCAAAAGCAACACAAACAAACACATATATGGCACATTCTACTATATTCAGTCACAACCTACCAAAATCTCAATGAAAACATCAACTTCATTGGGAGTACCACAATTTTTTCATAGAACTTCTTAGATTATTTTGATTGTAATATAATAATTCATGATAAATTACAACCATGTTTAGCTGGACCTAAGTAGTAAGGGCTGTTGGGTTAAGCAGTTTGAGACTTTCTGAACATAGTACAGGTTACCTAACATTCATGTGCCATGTATTGTGAATTCTAATGATGCATAAGAGGAAAGTTTAAAGCATAAATCACAGATGTAATCATGAGTTTTTATGCCTGTCAGAAAGAAAAGAAAACTTCCTTTGACCTATCATCTACTTCCTCTTTGTTTGGCCTTTTGAACCTTTGTTTATGTCATGTATACTTTTGTGCATCCCTTAATTAGGCGCTTTTAATACCTTCATTGCTTGCCCATTAAAAAATAAAAAATAAAAAATAAGAAGCACTTAACCATGTGAATATTTCATTACTTGTTTACCTTCTGATTATTTTACATGATTTATACAAATATATTAGTAATTCAATTATATAAATGTATTAGGAAATATCATGAGTATTTTGACAAAAAACATCAATAAACCAGAAATTGAGTTTAAAAAAATCATAAAAATGGAGAGAAAAACCCAATCAAGGATAGAAATAAAAAAATACATATATAGAAGTTGTAACAAAAAAAAATTGATACACACACACACACGTACTACAAAGGAACTTTCAACGATTAAGCCCTTAGTACTCTCCATGGGGAACCAAACCTCAAGGTGTCGACTGCCCTATAACAACCATCATCAAATCTGGAGTCATATCCCTCTTACTAGGAGCAAGCTTCCCAGCTTTTAGATATGTTGGATGATATAAATTATGTGAAGATGTAAAAGTATATTATTTAAAGATATCGATGTTTCATATATAGATTTACATTTTTCTCATATTTAACTGTCATATAAAACTTATTCACAATAATTTTATTTTAATTAATTTATAATACATTAGATGTAGAAGATATACATAATTTGAGTTGCAGTTATAAAATAAAAACACACTTGGTCTGGTGGTAGAACAGAGGGAAGAAAACAATCTCACACCGGATGTGGATAAGAAACAGATCCTAGCAATCCTGTATTTACAGGCTTGTTGTCCCAACGCTCACTTGAAATAACCAAAAGTGTTTTGAACTATCCCAACAACTCCATCTTTACTCTCAACTCTTCTGTTAAAAATAAAAAATTGAAGCGAAAAAAGACAACCAAACCAGAACCAGCCAGTCTGGCCTACCATTTGGGCGCTCCAACCACTGGGTCTGCCCAGTTTGATGCCAGTTCAGCATGTAATCCAACTCAACGCCTGAACCAAACAGGATCAGGATCCAGTCTGACTTTTAAAATATTTATTAGCAAAATTTCAACCAATTTTTAATTGCAATAGGACCAGCCATCAATAACCAAATAAAATAAATTGAAACATGATAAAATCCCCACTTCCTTTGATCAAATGGAATATCTCATATCATAATTTTAAAAGGCACAAGGCGCACCAAGGCGGAAGGCGCAAAGGCCTCTTGGAGACTTGAGGCGCAGGCTTTTGTGAAGTGAAATATGACCTTGGATGCACAACAATTTTATAAAATATGATTCAAAGTATGTTTCTATTAATAAAAAGAATTAAAATTTCCTAGTATTTAAATAAAATTTCAATGATAAAATTAGTGAAATTATATAAATTTCAATATATAATTAGAAATTTTGAAAATAAATGTGCTTTCAAAAGAAGCTATAGTCTATAAGGCACACCTTTTCAGTAAGGCACATGTATTGGAGCCTAGGCGTGCCTTTTAAAACTATGTCTCAGATAAATAATCTACTAATCAAATCACTTCCTCTGATCTAATGATTGAATTTGGATTGATTTTGATATCGAATAACATCCAACTAAAAAAAGTAATGTCAGGAAATCACTTCTGGAAGCAATTGGATTGGTTCTCAATGAGTCAGATTTATATTATGTCCAATTAGTTCTGCTTCCATCTATCTCACAACCCCGTATAAACAGATACCAAGACATAAAAATGATACAACAGATATCATTATTAATTGTATCTAGCTCCTGTCGCAATAAGAATAAGTCATCCTTATGACTTCAGACTTGCACTTCATACAAAAGGACAAGTGCTCCATTTTATTAGAAATACCAAGACATAAAATGATACAACAGACTATCTTTTGACACGAGGTTGATTCCATTTCCATAAGCATTAAGTCATCCTACAAAATGACAAGTGCTCCATAAGGGTAAACTAAAGATCCCAAGGACCCAATCATGGAAATAAAAGTTCATAATTTAGAACAAACAAATGGCCTTGTTATACAAACAAATACTCTTTAATACAAAAGAGAATTGGGAATAGAAGTAGCAAAATAGGACCCATAGCATATGAAAAAATGAATACGTATTTGAGTTTTAACAAAGGTATAAAATGTAAAAAAATATTGAGTAATGCATGAACTATACCTCACCAACATCACTTTCACCATCATCTGCAGGCTCCTCCATGTCTTCTAGCTCCATCTCAAATATGCCTTTGCTGAAGTCATCTTGTAAGATTTCCTCCCATGCAATCTCTACCTACAAGAATCGCAAAAACAAAATACAAGCATAAGCAAGTACTTTTCAAACATGATTTGATAGGAAAATGTGAAGTCGCTTACATCCAAGTCTACCAGCCTGTCCATCAGTGCCACAAGCATCATGTTCCCAACAAGTTCTCGAATCAAACCACTCTCCAACCTTAACATGTTCTCCACATACACCACGATCAACTACAAGAAAAAGAAGGCACATCTTCAGATAAATGATTTAAAGTGACAAATAGCATAACTTTTGCAATAGGAAAACATAGTCATGACTAGTAAGAGAACATGAGATTGAACAGTCTGCATCTATCACAAGAACCACATATTCACATATTTTTGACAGAGAAAACAATAATATCATCTTATCTCTGCACTGAGTTTTTACCCCTTAAATGCAAACAGGGAACATAAATAGAGGTGGTACACATGAGCAACAAAGAGAAGGCCTCGAGGCATCAAGATAAGAAAACAAAAACATACAAAAAAACAAAAACATACCAATTCAAGAATGCCATAGGTATATAGAGTCATTTTTCTTTTGACAAGTGAAGAACTTATTTGCAATGAGCAATAGATAGTCCTATGAACCATTGGATACAACTAAGAATGCAATGTGGACCATTGGCTTAGATTATCTATTTAAAAGTTAATTTCAAACTAACAAAGGCACAGTTATGTGATTTCGTCCATGTACAGCTAAACTTATTGATTTTTTTTTATCAGTAAAAAGCAAATATTATAAAGATAGCAAAAGATTCCAAATGTACACTACAGCTAAACTTATTGATGATCACATTCTCAAATTAAATGTCTGAATTTTGAGAACTAGTAGCTTACCCATTATGCAGCTCTAGGGGAATGGTTCATGTACAGTGGTTTTTCTCATTCCCCCAAACTGGGGGCTAGTGGTCTCCAAATCAGTTAAAAAAATAAAAGCCTCGGAGGCAACAAAGATACTATAAATTATTCTAACAATGCAATGAGGCTCATTTGCATCGTAAACACTATGGAAAGGCACTTCTTAGCAAAATTTTGGTTTAGACGCCAACAAAAGATGAATTCTAAAAATAATGCATGGCAATTTTTATTTTTTATTTTTTTGATAAGTAAAACAACAAAATGCATTGAAAACAGGGGGAACCCCAAGTATACAACAGGCTCAAAATAATGCATAGCAAATTGAACTCACAGGTTCCTTCGTGAACACATTAGGCATTCTCTGGATTACAATTGGCACTAGTCTTGAGGGAGATAGAGGCACTAGATCAGCAATATCCTTCAATGTTGAATGCACACGTGAAAGAACTTGGTCTTTTCTTGCAACACCACGGGGCTGCTTCAGTAAATCTATGAAAGACCAAGGGGGCATAAAGTTGCAGACAAGCATATCCAAACAACAATCAAGATAATTCCCACTAGAAGCAGCCTGTAATATAGTAAGGAGAGTAATGGTCACAAAAGATATGACAAAACTGTTTCAAGAAAAATATCAGTAATGACATCAGCTATACTATACCAGAAGCTAAAATTAGTTCAAGCAATGCATCCATCACATCAGGTCCATAGTTCCAGAGGCTCATTCCAAAAATCTGTACAGTACTTCACTTATGAGATATCTAAAATGATCAATACCGACTTTAGGAATAAACGAAAAGTTCATGTCTCATGAACTTACTAAAGAAAGCAAAGATTTGTGGTGAACAATGTCTATACAAGAAACCGCTCCCGATAGTGCCTTTAAACTCGTCTGCCAAACACAAATAAATACAAATTCAAGATTTGATAAAAATGAATATAAATTGGCACTTAATGCAATAATTGCTGCCTTCAACTTTAACATTCAATTAGAAGTAAGAACCTACCACAAACAGGGCCACTTCGTCAGGGGCACGACGCTCTGTATGGTGCAGTAACCCAATCAGCTGGTCATAACTGTCACTGTGACCCTGAGACAATAACATTCAACTTTTCTATAATTTATGAACGTGACTTATATAACCAATATATGATTTATATCAACAAGTAAAAAATGAACTGATTAAGAAACTAGATGAATCTCCTATTATAATTTTATTTTATGCTGTTAGCTAAACAATTCTGTTATGATTAGAATAAACGGATGATAATAAATTCAAAATTCAGTGAATAATTTTATTAAAACCCCCCATCACTCTCACCCCACGGACAAAAAATAAAAAATAAAAATAAAAATAAACAATAGTGATAATAACTTTAACGACAACAATAACACTAGTTTAAAACTCAGCCATCACAAATTCTTTGGTGTGTATGTATGTTTGTACTGGCATTAAGGTTCAACCAAAGCAATAAAATCAAGTCATGCAGCATACAGAGTCCAGAAATGCTCACCAAGGGGACTGATTGAAGGGCGTTTTTGACATGATAGACTAACTCTGAATCGCTGAAATCAACCTCGTCCATTTCATGAAATCCAGATTTATCAGTTGCTAATTCCACTCCCATTGTCGACGAATACAATTACTCCAACCAGACACGGACGCCTGAAAAATATATTTAACGTTTTTAGAACTTAAAAAACGGCTCCACCGATTACTAAAATTACAACACGTTTCTTCAAATAACAAACAAGTTTCATCAAGTAAAATGTATCTCCAGCATCAGGCTTTCGTACAAAGAATATGATATCGGAACAAAGGTTGTTTCATTTAGCATACTAGTAGTATGTTAAACGAGAAAATACCTATATTTTAATCAATCGATTACATTCCCTTTTAGTTGGAAATCATACGAATTATAGAGACACTCCAGGGAAAACAACGTTACGGAGTTAAGGATCTATCTTCGAAAATAGTAACAGTTAAGGAGCTAACGCAGTTTTCTGGAATTTCATACCAGAATTATAATTTCGTAAGGTCATACCCATACAATAGGCCCTCATCAAACTTCCTGAATTCACAGAAGCTTCACCCTCAATCCAAATCAATATCACCAAAAAAAAAAACACCAGAATATGCATATTCGAATCGAGATTATAAAAAAAAGGGACAGATAAATAGATACAGAGAGAGAGGGTACCTTCTCGAAGAGCGGGTGCCGGTGAAGTGAAACCCTGAGTCCGGTCGACTTTGCTCCTCTTCTCCACAGATGTTGGACTTGAGAGAGAGGGAGAGCGGCTAGGGTTTCTTCTTCAAATACACATGGGAGGAGACGTGGGCGGCTAATCTGGTTTTATTGCGAGGAATATTATGATACGCTGGAGCACACCATAATTATCCTGGACGCTACACGAATGTCCTCCATCAAGCATCAGCCCCGTCTTCTCGTATTTTGATTATGATAAAGTTAAAAATCCAGTGTTTCGCGACTACCATACTTATTATAAGTCATTCTAAATAAAATAATTTAAAATATCATCTATGAAAATAAAAGAGCCCCAATAGGCAACAACCGATGAATTTGAACATTTTCCCGTTAACCAGAAGCCAAGAGGTCCCGGATTTGAGTTTCAATTAAGACATTTTACTACATATCATTTATAATAGAAAAATAAGATATAAAAAAGAGAAAGGTCTCGACTTTCAATTAATAAGGTTTACTTTTAGTTGTCACAAAAAAGGAAAAAATTCTCAATTTATCCATTAAAATTAATGCAGGTTATCTATATAAATATTTTCTTCATTAAAAGACACTAGTGGGTGTAATAATCGTTTAATTATTTGATTTAATTGCACCTTAGAATTTTCATGTTATTACTGGCTTATTCTATGGTCCTCATTTTAGTTTTATTTTTAAAAATATGAACAAAATATTGAAACCAAATTCAAGTTTCTTAATTTCAAAAACATTTTTTAAAAAATATAAAATATTTGATAAAGGGTCCAACAAACTTTTAAGTACAATAAATATTTGATAATGTGTTTACTAAAATTATATATATGTTATAAATACTGTATAAATATTGGATTTTGAATGTGTAATAATGGCAGTGATTCTGATATCATTCGTTTATGTAAAGGCTTTTGGCGCTTCCTTTGTGTGTCGTTTATGTAAAGGCTTTTGGTCTTACCATTATAAAAATGCATAAATGGCTGTCGGCGTGAAATAAAAATCATCGCTAATTCTCTGGTCTATAACATGCTTCATATCTATACTCTAATTCTTTTGATTTACAATGTTATCAATGCAGCTAAATACGAGGAAGGTAGAAAACCCGGGAAAATGTATATTTCTCTTAATTTTTATTTTATTTTATTTATTTATTTATTTTTTGATCAATGTAGCTTTAGTATGATGAAAGCCAGCATTCTATTGATAGCTTAAAACCATCTTTAAGATTAATAAACATAGTCGATAATAGACCAATCTTGTGAAGGTATCTGATATTATTCTTCGTAGCGCAGCTAATATTGAAGTCTGAAGAAGCTTGAAGACAAAAAAAAAAAGCTAAGTCGGCTGCATTTGAAACTTGAAGAAGAAGAAATTTGTGCGATGCGAAATCTTTCGGCCTGAAGCTTGAAGATAAAATAAAAAATAAAAAATAAAAAAAAATTTATATATGTCAAGCACAGGAAAACCTTAAGATGAAGAAAAAGTCGCAATCGGTAGGCGAAGAGCAAATAATAATAATAATAATAATAATAATATTTATGATATTTTATTTGAATATATATATATACATAATAATATTATTATTATTATTTTTATAACTTTTAGAAGGATAGTTATATACAATCTAGTTTATCTTAAATAAAATAATAATCAAATTTTAGGAGATTCGAACCTTGGATCTAAAATTTGATCTCGAAATGCTACCACTTGAGCTCAGATACTTTTATTAATAAATTTTAAACATGGTCTCTTATATTAACACTTTATTAATATATTAATTATTTCGAGGAGGAAATGTCAGCGTTCTTAGAAGCTTAATTCTTTGCCCTTGACATTTGAAGGCGAAAATTATTATCTTGGATTACGGATCTTTTGAAATCCCATGGATGCTAAATTTGGGGAATGCTATCAAAAGGAAGTATCGCGTCAGTGAGGATGGCAAGGCCTTAATTACTGTTGACATCATATTGATGCAAGTTTTGAAAGTGAATTATCTTACGGTTAAAGATCCATTGATCATCTTGAATAATTTGAAATAACGATGTGACTTCATCAAAAAGACCGTAATACTTCCAAAAAGCCCGTTATGATTGAACCGTTTAAGATTACGAATTTTAAGTCGATCCCGGTGACTACAACTTCGAATTATTTCAAAATTAGGCTCTCGGTTGCGATTATGTGTGGAGAAAGATCATTTCAGTGAGGGCGTCTTCGAGAAAGCATACTACCTTTCATGCTACAACATGCTCCTATGGCTGATATAGAGGCGTCGTTTTGAGATATTGAGTTAATTCATGCATCGCCTTAGGCGAGCAAAATAAACGGCTGTTGATAAAAAATCATCAATCTCGATCCCTCTTTGGTGGTATCATTTGCTGAAGTCAAATCTTCCGTCAATTTATATTCGTAAACATGGACGGCGTGGATATCGTTATGGGCGGTAGGCGAGTGGTGTGGCGTAGTCGTGGTCGTGGTCGACATAACTCTTGGAATCGAAATTTTAATCAATCTCAAAATAAAGAAAAACAACTCCTAACAACGGTTGGCTCATTCGAGAGACATTAAATGGAAAGACACGGGGCCACATAACAAGCAAGCATAAGAATGAATGCTATAGATGTGGAATGAAGGTCATTAGTCCGTACTTATTAAATGCAGCCCGAACATTTAATTTGTCTTTATCGAGCACTTACCCATTAAAGGAAAGAACAAACGAAATTGAGACAAAATTTTATTGATGGCAATGACATAATGAATTTTAATGACCTCACATCAAGTCTCTCCCACGAAAGAAGATGGCAGCGAGTAATCTGAAATTCTTTGATGATGAGGGTGCAGTGCCTTTAACTAATTTTGATATTTTTGATTTCTTTGAGGATCCAAGTGAAAATCTAGACCATTTGATTGGTGATGGCAATGTTTGCTATGATTGACTATAAGACTATTATATTACTTTTCTTATGTTATTTATCTAATGCAAACTTTGATTTTATATCTACATTTTGTTTTTATTTGAAGATATATGGATTTACTCTTGGCTTGATCAATTATATATATAAATCTGCTTTGGAGATGAATGTCTTGTTGTGTCTGCATGGCCGCACAATCTACGGAATGAAATATTTTTCAAACTTAACATTAATTTCATCTAATGTCGAACTATCTCGAGTCTGTTGACCTAATTAAAGGCTCGGAAGAGCTCTGATAGATCTTCGCACAATGGTACCCGAAGTTCCAAATTAATAATGCCCTTTATTCTAATAAATCTAATATAAATTTACTTAGTTTAGAGGATATTACATAAATGGATATCACATTGAAACTATCATCGTGATGGAAATGAGTATTTACTCATTACTTCTATTATTTTGGACAAAAACAAATCTTGGAACAATGGCTTCTTTATCATGTAGTTTATATCAAGCAATATGAGGCCTATTGAATCCAGTACTATAATAAACCGAAGTTCAATGACTCTAAAGCATTTATATTATGGCATGAAGCGGCTTGGACATGGGATTCTCCATGATGCGACGTATAATTTACAAATTCTAATAGGCATCCATTAACAAGCGACAAATTTTTAACATCTCGTAGAAGTTTTAATTGTCTTCAAGCACATTACCAGCAGTCGATTGTTAGGCCAATGCTACTTTAAAGTTGTGTCGAAACCATCTTTACAAACGTATTCAATGGGATATTTGTGGGCATAATTCACTATGGTGGACCCTTCGCTATTTGTATTAATTGATCTCGTCCACTCGATGGTCTCATGTATGCGCCTTTTCTACCCGAGAATGTCGCGTTTGCTAGATTCTTAGCTCGGAAATAATTCGACTAAGGGCCCAATTTCACGATCACACTATCAAGACAATTCGTCTTGATAATCTTTGGTGGTGCAAATACCGACACCCGTAATTATTGCATAGATTGGAATAGATGTTCAATACCCAATTCTTTCATGTTAAATATTTCATAATGGGTTGGTGAATCATTTTGATAAGCGTGCATGATTAATTTACTAGACCTTTACTTTTGAAAACAAATTGCCTTTATCGGCATGAGGCATGCTATTATTCATCTTGTGAAGTTAATTCGCCTACGACTGACCGTCGGGATTTGCTCAGCCAAATTATTTGTTTTAGGTTCTCGGCAATATTTCACATCGTGTTTTTGGTTGTCTTTGTTTATGTTCCTATTGCTCCCACACATCGACTAAACCTAGGTCCTCAACGCATGGTATCATGGAAGATCTCCGAATGAAGTATCATGTCAGCTATCGGGAGGCGTTGTTAAAGATATTGGTATCTGTGCTCTTTTCATGCGTCGGGTTTTGTCATTTGGGTTTCTTGTGAGGTTTAATGAAGCGTCTTAATAATCTTGTGATGGTCGTTGAGAGTGTTATAAATGTGTATAAATATTAGTTTTTGAATATTGTGTGTGCTTGGCTGATTCTGATATCGTTCATTTTATGTAAAGAAACTTGTTACCATTTGTGTCTTATCGTTTATGTAAAGGAACGGCGCCACCGACATATTTTATAAATAGGCTGTCAGGCGTGAAATATGTCGTGAATTCCTCTGGGTCTTTCTCTTTCAATAACTAAGCTATCTGCAATTCTTTTTGATTCTGTGATATAAAGTTTGTTGAACCATTTATCAAATATTTTATATCTTTGAAATCATGAGATATAGCCTAAGTATCAAGTCTTTTGTTCATAACTTTTCAAATAAATATAATTGGAGACCCAATAACATAGTTTTGACTTATGTGATTCCTATTTGGTATCATAGTATTATTTTATACGTAAATATTTTCCTTTTGTGTACAAGTTTTTTTTTTTTTTTTAAATTTAATTTCTTGAAGTGGTATGATGGGCATTTGGTATATTGGTATTTTTGGTTTTATGCAAAGGGCATATAAAAACAAAGGCATTATGGAAGCCCAACATATAATGTGGGGGTGCTAGCCCACCTAAATCTGTCATTGATCAGCCTAGTCAACCCCCTGATCTGTCAATCCTGGGCCCATTGTTTTATATCCACTTTTTTATACTGTTAAATGATAGAAGTTATCATTTTCTTTTTTTCATCACGAGGTGTCTTCAACAAATTCGTGTATACATAAAAAGACGTATTTAAATCATATCATAATTATATTATCTTTAAGATTCTCAGATTCTTCGGATTATCGGGGTATTAATCCCCAACAGTAAGAGCTCTGAAAGCAATAGTATTGTATTTCTTGGAATCTTGGTAAGACGAATAAATAAGGAGTAAATATATCGCGTTTTTTGTTAGAATATTAGCTACATTACGTTCTTATTTATGAAGAAGGAGGATGGTCTACTTTTTATGGAAAATTGATGATTGGTTTGCGAAATGGAAAGAGGGAGCTTCATTTGCGCGTCATGACCTGTTATTCGTTTTGGATAGCCAAGTTATCTTAATATTCCGCCTCAATAATCATTTAATCATCTAGGCGGTTTATGTCACGTAGTCGGGAGGATCATGTTTTCAAAATTTGTGAGGATCGAATTTGAAATTGGTTAGCCATCTTTTTAGAACTGACAATTTGGTTAGAGATGATGTGTCAGGACTAACTTAAGTGTGGCGTATTTGTGATCGAATAGTCGCGAGTCCAAAATTCGAGACATGATTCTGATTCGTGTTTGTGTGAGAATACTTAAGTTTGGCCTATAAGCAAGGAGTCTTGGGCTGGCACAATGGGCTTTGATATGTCACGGGAACTTTACGAATAAGGGTGTGAAGTAAAATATGATCTGTTAGGTAATCTTTTATCTGAGTCGAGGAGATCTGCCCGATAACGATAGTTTATCATATAATATAATTGTATTTTAATCTTGAGCTAAAAGCTGATAATTAATTTATTAAGTTTGTATATTACCTTAGTATTTTGCTGTTATAAGGATTAGAGCCCCGTAATCCTATCTCATTCATTTATTACTCATAGTCATAATTTATTTTCAAAAATGATTTTAAAATATCATACATTCACGTTAATTGTAACTCATGTGCCCATGACATCGAGGAAAAATATATTTTGAAGTGAATAGAAGGAAGCGGAGTGTGTGGCCTATTTAGTTTTTGTTTTAAAACACTGTTCTCAAAAACAGTTTTTTGAAAGCACAAAAACATAAAAAAAAAAAAAAAATAATAAAATATTTTCTAAAAACTCTTATCTTTCATTTAAATTTAATATTTCTTATGTTTTTTTTTTAAAGAAAACCGAAACATGTTTTTCCCAATTTTCTTATTCTCCTTATTTATTAAAACAAAAAATCGTTTTCAAAAACCAATAAACAAACAACCCTTGGACATTGGTTTGGAAAAGAGGATGGTTGGGAAGTAGTTATCAGGGAAGAGAGCCATAGCACGTGACTGTGAGTGGGAGAGGCAGCACCTCCTCATGCTTCATTTCATGGTTGGACTTACTTCTATTTTTAACCTATGCTTCTTCCCTTTCTCATCAATACTCAAATTTAATATTTTTTTTTTAAATGGAAAGTATATATTTGATTATCAATTTCAAAATAATTATACATACATTATTAATAATTAAATTAATATAATTCAGACTATCTTAAAAAATATATATAAATCAATCAATATATTATCATAACTAATAAATATAATATAATTATTAACGAATGTATTAATATATTCATTAATTATGTTATGATAATATATTTATTGATTTACAATTACTTTTTAAGGGTGATTTGAACCATATAATTCTAAATCTAATTATTATTGATGTTTTTATAATTATTTTCAAATTTATACCCTTATAAACATTTAAAAAAAAAGAAAAAAAAGAGGCCCAATAGCAACGGTTATGTCGTGAGGGGCAGGCGCCAGCTGGATTCAATTGTCCTCGGTTATTTATTTATTTTTCTCAAATGCCGCACCATAACAACTGATCTGATCATTTTTCTATTTTACTTATTTTGAAAATAATTTTGTATTTTAAACAATAACAAATTTTCTTTTAAATTATAAAAAATTCTCAATCCATTTTTTTTAAACGAAAATTAAATTTAAGTGTATTGTTGGACCAACCCGAATGAAAAACAAACCTAATTCACTAATATTGTGTTAAATTGCATTATTTACATCAAAATAATAAAACATGAATTATTTTCGTATGAAGGCTGATTTACTTTTAATGAGTTGACCAAAACTACGTTACATTTTGTTACAATAGTATTGCATTAAATTGATGTTGATTTTTCAATTATTGACCGTATTACATTAACTAATAATTATGTTTATTATATTAAATATAAGTGTATTACATTATTCTTATAAAAGTGATATATTATTTGATTTGATGACTTTTTATCTCATATAAGATAAATATATGAGATAAATAGGTAACTTATTCAATTACTAATAAGTTAATGTTGACGAATTGGGTTTTTTTCATTTATATTAGTCCAATAATACACTTAAATATAATTGTCACTTTTTTGAAATGACATTGTATTTAAATTTTTCTAAATACATAGATATGTTATTTTATTGTATATGCTAGTAATATTCAATTACTAATAATAAAAATTTCCAATGTTTTCTCATATTTTTAATTAGTGTTGTTTTCAGTAGTTGAAACACTTCAAATTATTTTTTAAATTACATGTTTTCAAATTTTTGTTATAGAGAAAAACTACTAATCAGTAATCAGTAATCAGTAATCAGACCTTAATCATTTGCTCAAAAAGGTGTTTCTCTCTCTATACTTGTTTTCATCTAATTTAATGTTTCTGATTTCCAAAGATGTGTTTTTTTTCTATTTTTAATTAAATATCTCTCATTTGTACCTTTCTGACTTGGACAATCTAGTAGTCTACTTTGAGTCCTATTCAAATAGTTATTCCACTTGAGCACCATCATAACGTTGACATTTACAGAAAAAAGAAAAAAGGATTTGAGAATAATTCTAAAAATTATATTAAAAACAAAAGTGACATATAAAATTCATAAAATATTAGTTGGAGGAAATAAAATAATTTTCAAACGTGTAAATTAAATGTACCACTTAAAAAATGAAAAAATGGGTCATCAATTGAAAATTTTACCGATTCACGGTTTAAAGGTTAAATCGATAATAAAACTAGGTTAAATCGAGTTCGAAAAGCTTATTGATCAGATTATTGATTCGATCTGATTTTTAAAACATTTATTATTTTATATATAATATATAATTTTATAAAAAAATTGTTATTCTAAAATTGGACTTTTTTTATTTTTATTTTTATTTCTTGACATCTTCTTAAATAGGAGTTGGATGTTGAAACATATATGAGATTTGTTGCGAAAAAACAAGATGTTGAAATGAAAACAGTTTTTTGTTGTGGAGGTGGAAAACAAACAGGTTTGTAAATGTGGTGAGAAAAAGGGGGGTATTTCCGTCAATCCACAAAAGCGGTTTTGGCCATCTCAGTGATAAACGGATAAACCCCACGAGTCACAATCAATTTCACGCTATTTCTTTCCCATTTTTTCTAATTCATATTTCTCATCACCGTAAAAAAGCAGAAAAAAATAAATTAAAAAAAAAAAACCAGGGAAAAATACCTGGATTTTCCAGCCACTGGATTTCAGCCGAATCCATCAATATATATGTATGCACAGGGAGAAATCAGAAAATCTGTACCCATCCCATCTCACAAATTTGATTTTATGTTCAATCTTTTAAAAAGAAATTAGTTTGAAAAAGCAAAAGAAAATTTGGTTTCGTTTTCATGGGTTTGGATGTATCCTAGCATGAAGTGATTATAAATATGGAGATGGGTTGGGGAGGGTTGTTCTAGAAAGTAGTTTCAGTTTATTGAGTTGTTTTTGTCATCTTCCACCATTTTTTCTGTATTTATTTGTGGAAATTTGTGGGCAAATCTGAACTCAGAAGCGCAGGTTTGGCAGGGGTGGGAATGGAATCGTCAGCGAAGTCGGTGGATGAGATTGTGGGGGAGATCATGAGAGTTCATAGATCTCTGCCCAGAAGGCCTGGGGTTGATGAGGTTGAAGCTGCAAAGACATTGATAAGGAATGTGGAGAAGGAGGAGCAGGCCAGACTTGAAGCCATTGGGAGGCAACCCAGAAATCCAGATGTGCCGGAGGAGCTGTTCATGGTGTTTCAGGAGATGCAGAAGAATTTGGTGTATTTGCAGAGCAAAGAGGAGAAGAGAGAGGCCATGAAGTTGCTTGATCTCGAAGGTTTACACGTTCTATTCGATGATTTGATTCAGAGAGCCTCGAGATGCCTTCCTTCTACCTCCATTTCCAACTACTCCAGCACTTCCTCCACTTCCTCCACTGTGTCCAAGTCTTCCGAGTCTGGTCCTGTTTCAGCTTCTGCTTCTGCTTCTTCTTTCAATTCCAGTCTCTTTAAAGAAACTCCTAAAGCTACGGAATTGTTCACCAGAGATGATAGCTATGTGAAGAAGACGAAGTCTGCATTTTATGTGGACGGAATTGGGGCTGCTTCTGCCAATTTATTGACACCTCAGATCCTGGATTCCTCCCTAAAGCTTCCAAGCACTTCAGGTCAGTTCTGATTCTTCTTTGCATTTTCCCCTTTCGTTCAATTTCATTTTATGAATGAATTTCTTTAGATTCTTTTCAACTCTTGCAGATTTCCTTCCTCTTTTTTTTTTCGGTGTTAGGAGGATTGATTTATAATTGAACGATTGGTTTTTCCTCTTTCCATGCTTGTCTGTAGGTCAAGATAGTGAGAAGTTGAGTCTGATAAAGCTAGCAAGCTTGATTGAAGTGTCGTCGAAGAAAGGAACTCGAGATCTCAATCTCCAGGGCAAGTTGATGGATCAAATTGAATGGCTACCTGACTCAATAGGGAAATTATCTGGTTTAATCTCCCTGGACTTGTCAGAGAATCGAATTGTTGCTCTTCCAGCCACAATTGGAGGCCTTTCATCATTGACAAAATTGGATTTACATTCAAACAGGATTTCCGAACTCCCAGACTGCATCGGAGATCTCCTCAGTCTGGTTGTTCTAGACTTAAGGGGGAACCAGTTGACATCTCTGCCTGTTACATTCTGCAGGCTGGTACGGCTAGAGGAGCTTGATTTGAGCTCAAATCGGCTCTCGTCTCTTCATGAGTCGATCGGATCACTTGTCAAACTGAAAACACTAAGTGTGGAGACTAATGATATCGAAGAAATTCCACATACTATTGGTCAGTGTTCTTCCCTCAAGGAGTTTCGAGCAGATTATAATCGGCTCAAAGCTCTTCCAGAGGCTGTAGGAAGGATACATTCCCTGGAGATTCTGTCTGTTCGTTACAATAACATCAAACAATTACCCACAACAATGTCCTCCCTTTCCAACCTGAGGGAGCTTGATGTGAGTTTCAACGAACTCGAGTCAGTTCCTGAGAGTTTATGTTTTGCTACCACACTTGTCAAGATGAATATAGGAAACAATTTTGCTGATCTGCAATACCTGCCACGATCCATTGGCAACCTTGAAATGCTTGAGGAGTTGGATATTAGCAATAATCAGATACGGGTTCTTCCAGATTCGTTTAAGATGCTAACACGGCTAAGAGTCTTAAGTCTGGATCAAAATCCTCTAGAAGTTCCACCAAGACATGTTGCTGAAATGGGTGCACAGGTAATTATCCTCACCTCTACTCTCTGTGATTGTTTGTTATGTATCTGTTCTTAAGTTTAATCGTCTTTTGATCATCGTAGGCTGTAGTTCAGTACATGGCTGAACTGGTCGCGAAGAGGGAAGTGAAAACACCGCCAGTTAAGCAGAGGAAGACCTGGGCTCAGAGATGCTTCTTTTCAAGGTCTAACAAAAGGAAGCGCGATGGCATCAACTATGTGAAAGCCTGAATTCCAGAGCGTAAACCAGAAATGGAACGTGATCTCTTTGATCGGTAAGCCACTTTTTCTTCATTGATGGATTTGATTAATAAAATTCTGGATATACCATGAATGATGAACAGATTAGGCAGGCTTAATGAAAAGATTGTACCCATAACAACATGTGTAATACTTGATGTAGTTGCGCCAGGATTGTCCGACCCACTCATGTGATATTGCTATTCATCTTACAGGGAAATCCAACTGTCTGCAGGGTAAATCTGAACTGAGGTTTCATTGCTGCCAATCCCTTCATGTGTAAACTAGGGCAGTCAATTTGAACATGTCTCCAATCATTGCATCCATCTCAAATTGTAGATTTTTATGTTCACTTTTTTTCTGTTTTCCTCTTTTACTTCCCCTTGTATGTGTTCCTGATGTTCTTGAACAAAAACAATGGGGGAAAAAGAGTTGTACAATTTCAGCCGGCCAGAGGGGGGGAAAAGAGTTGTTTGTATCCACTACCCCTTGTTATTTAATGAACTATGAGTCTCACCCTTTTCACTGTTTTCAATAGAACTTGTTCTTTCCAGAAAGGAATTGCAAATAACCCTTGTCTTCTTAACTCTCACCAATTTGGTCAACTCTTTTAAGGTTCTCAAATTGTACTTTGTACCCCTATGTTGTTAAAGTAAAGTTCTGATCTTGGCAGCTGACTTGTGTCAGAACAAGTCTGCTGATCTGGTTCTTCTTGTGGAAGCCATAGTCAACCCTCTTAAGCTGACCTTCTGTTTGTTTTGTTGACCTTTTGAGCTTGGGTCCTAAACTCCAGGTTCATTAAGTGATGTTCTCTTCTCACTTCAGAATTCTCTCTGAAAGAAAAGTTGCTACCCTAGATTTGAAACAAGGAGACAAAGGAGGAGCTGAATGCAGAGAGTATCAATAAAAGCAATATGCAGAGGAGACACTACCACCACACTCCACAGTGAATGATAAATGTGTAAGGTGAGAATATCAGAAAAGAAAGCTGCAGTGAAGGACACACACCTCAAAGAATGTCTTACATGACTGGGTAGATTCATGGAGTTTTGGGTCAAAATGGCCTTTTTATTCAAAATAAATAAATATTGATTCTAGGTCATATTTGAAACTTTTGTTTAAAATGACCCATTCATGTCACGTAAGAGATACTTAGATTGTTTTATTTTTTAAATTTAATTCAAAAGTCTTCTAAACGACATAAGGGGTCAATTTAAACAAAAATTTGAAAAGTTGCCTAAAATGAATATTTTGTTTTTATAAAAGGAATCCAAACTCTAGATTCATGTCCAGGGAAAGCTAAGCATGTATAATTCAGCTCAGGAAGGGCACAATGTTTTCTCCTTTTCGTTTATTGATTAGAATGACAGAGTGTTCCAATGTGGTCAACCTAATAGCATTATCTAGAAAAAAAATGCTGGATTTTTGCCTCTGGAGATTGAATTAGTTATCTGACCAGTTATTTATTTTCCTGGTTGTGTATTGCTTAAGCTTGAATCCTTGATAGCTTGATACATATCCAGAACAGCTCAGCAATGGTGGGGGGTCTGAATAGAAGCCACCCAGCTGCTGGGAAGGTGGCCATTAAAGAACACCTTTAGCTACCTGTCAACTCTAACATGTGAAAGACTGGTGTGGCCCCCCCATGGATTCAGGTAGGTGGTTGGCAATTGGGCTATGGAGATCCCTTTCACTCCTCAACTGTTGGGTATGGCGTGGCAGAAAACTTATTAAACCTGGTAAAATTTGACAAGACCCGTGAACTCCATATGTTTTTTTATGTATTTATGTTGAGTATAACGATGTTTCGGTCAAATTCATGTTGACCCATGTAACCCGTTTAAAAACGGGTTATATTCATTCAATATGTATGACACAAAATTGACTTGAATTGGTTACTATGTAAATTAAATTTTAACTCAAAGTAATATTTTTTTAATATGTTATTTGTGTTAAATATTGATGAGTTAATTATAATCCATATAAAATACAAAATGATGGAATTAATAAACAGGTTGACCCATATTATTAATTGGGTCGTGATTGAATTTGTTAGTTTTAACATGAATCTGAATATAACAATCACACTAACATATATACAAATATATAGACATTATCTGATTTAGGGTATTGTTAGAGGTGAGGTGATAAATAAATGGTTGGAAGTTTGATTGGTTTCACGTAGTTGAGGATTGACAGTTGAACTGAAGGCAGAGGCACGGGCTTATTAATTGATGTACATACTGTTTGGAACAGCAAGTCCCCATCTTACCTGATTTTCCAACCAATCCTCCAACAATTATGTGAATTAACTTAAAGAAAAAAACAAACTCCAATGGGGTCATAGGTCATCCCTGCATTATCCAAAAAATAAAAATCTTAAAACAACCCCACATTTATCTTTTAATATATATCTTTTTAATATTTATTTACCTTACATATCATGTTTTGTAATAAAAGTTAATAATTTGAACTTGATCCACTCGAAATTAGAGCTGGACTAGGCTTTCTATTTTATTAGCCCAAAAAAATAGACCGAATTTGACTCAATTCGACTCAATTCGATTAGGGCTTGGTCTGATTAGTCCGTCCTGATTTTTAGTTTTATAAAACAAGGACTTGATTGTTATTTTATTGATCAAAAAAAAATTAGGCAAGTTTGGCTCAACCCGATCGCTTGAATTGCTAGATCTACTTATAAGGATTTTGCCCTGAAACCTTTCATTCTCTGACCCTGTCTGTTGAGCTAGGGCTCAAAGGTGGGAAGAAAATTTTATTTAAAAACTCAAATGTAAAAAAGAAAAAACAATTTTCACTCAATAAAGGCACTTTCTTTATAAATTTATTAATAATGTATTTGCCTTTAAAGTGTTTTCCATGTTTTCTAACCGTGTCTCGTAATGTTCTTTCAAAAAAGTACTTTAAATTCTAAAAAGTAAATAAATTCTTTAAAACTTCATTGAATCAAAATTTTGCTAAAAACAGTTTTTAAATAAAAACAATTTGTATGCTATCATTTAGACAAAGAAAAAAAGGTTAATTTAAAAAACAAATTCCAAATATCACTTCAGAGTTCACACTATGAGATATTATGAACATAAAAGATATTGGTGAAAAGATAGTGGACCCAAAACAACTTTTGGCCACAGGAAAAGTGGAAGGTAAAAGAATGGAGGTGGTTTTCCCATCAATAATAATGGGATTTGATTCCTTTGTTTGGTAACTGTCATGTTAGTACCAATAAAATAATGCATTAATTTTTTTTTTTTTTTTTTGAAAGATGAATTAATTTTCTTTTATTTATTATAGCATCATCAGGAGGGAGTTAAGGAAAACCCCATTACCACATATTATTATTGGTAGTGATTGGATAAATTTGGATTATTAAGTTTCATGAGAAGTAATAAATATGTACTTAAAGGTGTTAATTAAGAATTAGAGGAGATGGGACCCTCTATTTATTTTCTCTAATTTCGTTTTTTTCTAACAATTTTTCTTCAAGCAAGAAGATGTGATTTTTTGTACGTTTCTTAGTTTGAAATCACTTTTATACATATTTTTTATTCATTATATTTCTCAATAAAATTGTTTTTTTTTTATAAAGATTTAAGTTTTATCTTATTTTATGTGTTATCGTTGTTTTATTGCGATCTTTGATTTATCGTCGGTCGTTTTATTATGGTGTTTGGTTTGTTATTAGCTTGTTACGTGATGATGTTTTTCATCGTCATTTTATTTATGTGGGTGTGATTCAAACAAATAAAATATATTCGATCAGTCGAATATATTATATTATAGACATAAATATATTGAATAATTGAAGTCATTAGATATTCTAGTAATTGTATTATCAAATTTACAGACTTTATATCGATTTATACTATTTAATCTATATATTGTTTTATGATTTTTAACAATCTATATTTAGTATCTATCGAATCTATTTTAAATTTGAATTAATGAAATTAATTTTCAGTTAAAAAAAAAAATTAGAGGAGATGGGTCCCTTTAAAATCGTGGGCTAAGCAGTATAGCTAAGTGCTTCAGCCACTTTCAAACACTTTCATCCTCCACTTCTCCCTTTTACCTTGAGATTTTTATATTTTATGAAATAAAAAAATGCTTCGATTATTTCCTCATAATTTGTTTTTATATGAAATAAAAAAAATGAAATTGGTTGAATTTATTTTTAGATAATATTTATAATGGTATGATAATCATGAACCACTAAGACGTTAATATTTAGCGATACTTAAATTTGACAATAAATTACCTATAATATTTAGCTCATGTAATAAAACGTTTAACATTTCAGATATATGCATGAAAAGGAGGTATCAGGTTCGAGTCTAATAAACACAGTTTATTATCTTGTTACTAAATTGTTTAGCTTTAAAAGAAAAAATATTTGACAAGGTTTTTTTGTCCACCTATATATAAAATTTAACTTAAAGGTTAATGGATATTTATAATTAAGATAAAAGATAATGATTCTTTTATACTGTCAAGAATACCCAAAGATTAATACATGATTTTTTTTTTTTTAATCGATTATACTTTTCATTTCTAGTGATTTGTTTTTAAAAAGATTTATTGAAAATAATGTAAAAATAAGTAAATTAAAGCCATGTGCAACCTAAAATCTTGATATGGATGGGATATTAAGCTTATATTTTAAATGTGTCTACAATATTTTGTAGTCTTTTAAAAATAAAATTAAAAAAACTATATTTTGTTGTTAAATTTTAAAGCATGTACAAAAAATAAATAATCCTTTTGTAGACAAACTCACATATTACTCGACTTCTTTGGATGAATGGGGGAGGAAATTAACTCGTCATTTCAAAGGCATGATAGAGAAGTGTAAACATAAGCTTTATCAACTGTGATCATGAAGTGATTTAATGGATGTGGCAGAATACAATAACACCAAGAACCTTTTCAATGATCTTCTTGCTTAAGAGGAAGATATCACTGAAAGCAGAGGGCTAAGTGCCATTGGCTTGGGGGTGGCGACACAAACTAGTGGTTCTTTCATGCAATGGCCTCCACTAGAAACAGAACAAATGGAATAGAGAAACTTCGTAACAGTGAGGGTGTTTGGGTTTCAAATCAGGAAGATCTTTGTTCAGTTGTTGAGAGTGAGGGTGTTTGGGTTTCAAATCAGGAAGATCTTTGTTCAGTTGTTGAGAGCTATTTCTCCTTGCTTTTTGCGGTTGATCCAGAATGGCAGGAGCCTAATTTGTCCTTTATTCGCACTAAAGTTTCCCGGGAGGACAATGCCAAACTAGTTACCCTATTCTCTATCGATGAATTTAAACGTGCCTTATTTTAGATGCACCTTGACAAGTCTCCTGGGTCAGACGGGTTCAATCCAGCCTTCTACCAAAAATTATGGCCACTTGTGGGTGTAGTCTTTCATAATTGCCTTTACTTGGTTGAATGATGCGCGATTTATCTACTCTTAGCGACAAATATTGTTTTGATCCCTAAATGCCTCATCCATCGCCTGTGCAAGACTTGAGACCAATATGTCACGAACTTAGACTTCCCTGCTAAGCTCCCGTGCGGCACTTAGACAACTAGCCCCTCGGATGTTGCTAAGTCAGCCTCCCACTTGCCTTGCTTGCTAGCTTGGCTTCTACCGCGAGCCCAGGCGAAGAAAACTAGAGAGCAGCAGAAAGGAAGAAGGCTCTTTTATTGAAGAAAATTTCTTCTGATCTTTTGAGAGCTCTTGGCTTGGTGGTTTGCAAATGAGGCCACCACCTCCTTTTATAGCCACCTATGGAAGTGTGTAGAACCTTTGAAGGTCCCCCATAAACCTAGATAATTCTAGAATATTCTACTATGTACATATGCGAGAAGTGCAGAAGAACTGGGATGATCCCTTCCTTCCATACCCTTCCACACAAGTGTGGACTTCTCGGGTCTTCTAGAACCCATATCCTTCTAGCAAGGAGGTCTCTCGAGTCTCTAGAATCTTCCCTCCTCCCTATATAAGCCCTCATGGCTCCATATGATCAAGAGGGGCTTTCCATGTGTGAGGGTGTGACATTCTCCCCCACCAAAGCTGCAGACGTCCTCGTCGATCTTTCGGCCCGAAACTGATCGATCTGTTTCTGGAACTGCCACAAAGTATCTGCTAGCTCCCAACTGGCTTCACTCTCTGGTAGTCCCTCACTTCATGAATTCTTTATAGAGTTTGGATTTTCTTCCTCGGGACCCGGTCACGCCATTATGTAGTCCACCTCCTTGTCTGGGGCGTGACCCTTCTTGTAGGTGCCCTCGTAGAAATCCCACCGGCCTCGATCCTCCTTATCTTAAGTGATAGGGCTTTAGATTCTTGACATGGAAAATTTGGATGAACCTTTGCTTGTAAGCGGTAACTTCGACCTTATGGGACACCTTACCAACCGTCGGTATGGGAAAGGGGCCTTCATACTTCCTTACAGTCCTTTGTGCACCTTTAGAAGGACTTGAATTGTTGTGGTATAGGCTTGACAAGCGCTAAGTCTCGACACGGAACTGCATGTCTCCTCTTCTTTATCGACCAGTGCTTCCATCTTCTTAGCGGCCTTCTCTAAGTATAGGCGCTATGTCGGCTTCTTTCGTGCCATCCCTTAACAAATTGTAGTGGGGTGGACTCTTCGGTGTATCCACATTTAGGGTGTGAGGAGTCATCGGTTGTTGCCCAATGACTATCTCGAAAGGACTCCTCTGTTCGCCTCCTCCTACGTAGATTATGGGAAGGCTTGAGCCACATCTAGCAACTTAAGCGATACGTCGATTAGCACTCACAAAGTGCCGCAGAGTATAGCTGTAGGGCGTTCACACAATTTCGATACGCCCATCGGTTTGTGGGTGAAAGCTAGTGAAAGTGAAGTTAGTGCCGTGAGCTTGAAGAGCTCCATCCGAACTTCGAGTGAAGCGCGAGTCCGCGATCGCGATGATGAACTTTGGCGCGATACTTCACCATGTTCTTGAGGAATAGTGCGCCGGTCTCCTCTGTATTGCAATCATAGTCTTGCTATAGTAGCATGCATATAAAAGCCGTCCACCGCCCACTATGATAGACCCATATCCCTCGGACTTGGGTAGGCCAATGATGAAGTTCATGGTGACGCTCTCCCAAGGCCGCTCCGCTATAGGTAGTGGCTCACTGGGCTGATGTTGCTCCACCTTGTCTTGTTGGCACACAAGACAAGTCCTCACGTAAGTCTCCACATCATCCCGTATTTGTGGCCAGTAGTAGACAGACTCTAGAAGTGCCCTCGTGCGTCGTTGCCCTGGATGTCCAGCCCATTTGGAGTCGTGGCACTCCCGATCAGGATTCCGCCGGTTTCCCGGCCCGGGCACGTAGAGTCGTTTAAGGCTGTGGCCAAGAGTAGATGGGTCACTCTACCCCGGGAACCACCTCGTCTTTCCCTCATGAGCCAACGTGATGAGACTCTTAGCCATTGGATCATGTTGCAACCCCTCCTTTATGAGATCCACCATCTCTCCCTAGGGTTGGCTAGTGGTGGATGCTAGCTCTGCCTTACGGATTAAGGCATCGGCCACATGATTAGGTTTGTCTTGACGTATTGGCGTGTAGTCAAAGCTGACGGGATCCTGCCACCTTGCACCTTGGGGCTTAGCTTCTTAGTGCAGGTAGCTAGTAGCAACGTACCATCTTTCACTATGAAGTGTGACCCGAGATAGTGTCTCCGTGTCAATGTGATGGATGATGGTAGGTCATCTCATTCTCTTGGGCGTGTGCAGCCTCTCTGTGTCATTGAGCTTGCGGCTTTCAAAAGTTATGGGGCGTCTCTCCTGCATAAGAACCCCTCCAATAGCAAAGTCAGAGGCATCAGTGTGTACCTCGAATACTTTGTCGTGGTCGGTGATGTATCTAGGCTCCTCAGGTCATAGCCTTCTTCAAGTCTTCAAAGGAAACTGGCGGCATTTCTCATCACGTCCATGCCTTACTCTTCTTGAAGGTGCATCCGATGGAGTTGCTCTAGTGAGTGCCACTTTATGAACTGTGATAGTAGTTCACTAGGCCCGAAGGACCTCGATTGTGGCACCTTAGTAGGGGATCCCGGCTCTGGATGGCTTTGATCTTGCTCTGCATTCATCGCCCAGGCTTGCCATCCTTGATGCGGTGTCCTAGGAAGCCCACTTCTCCAAGAGCGAAGGAGCATTTCTCCTTCTTCACATATAGCTCATTACGTAATAGCCGGAACACTGCCTTAGATGATCGACGTCTTTCTGAGGTGTTCTTATATATAACAATATCATCTAGATATACCACCACAAACTTATCCAAGAAAGGATGGAATATCTTGTTCATCAAAGTGCAGAATGTAGCAAGTGCATTAGTAAGACCAAAGGGCATTACTAGGAACTCATAGGAGCCATACCTCATACCTCGTCACACAAGTAGTCTTCGGCTCATCCCCTTCATCTATCCTCACTTGGTAGTAGCCCGATCGCAAGTCCAGCTTCGTGAAGTACCTTGCTCTACCAAGTTGATCAAATAGGTTGGCAATAAGAGAGATGGGATACTTATTCTTGATCGTCACCTTGTTGAGCGCCTGGTAGTCGATGCACATCCGTAGTGACCCATCGTGCTTCTTTTGGAACAAGACCGGTGCACCATAGGGAGCCTTAGATGGTTGGATGAATCCGACATCCAGCAACTCCTTTAGTTGTCTTCTCAACTCCTCCAATTCTTGGGGTGCCATCCTATAGGGCCCCATGGCAGGGGGTTTTGCTCCCGGTTCCAACTCGATCTTATGATCTTCCTCCCTCCTAGGTGGGAGCTTTTTAGGTAGCTCCGGTGGCATTACATCTTTGAACTCATCTAGAACCTTCTTGACTTCCATGGGCATAGGATCTCCACGTAGAATTGATCGGGTCCTCATGGGAGCCACCATGTAGGTCACCTCATTCTTTTTCCAACCTTTTCTAGTTATAGTGATGGCATGGTCTTAGCTTTGCCCTGGAGCCAGTTGTAGAATATACGTATGATGCCTTACCTTACAGATAGTAGTAGATGAAAGGTAAAGCGACTTTTACGACGAAGAGAGATCCATCGAGCACTATCTTGAAGTCATCCATGGGTGCCTGCGTGAAGTTAACCTTCCCTTCCGCGGCCCGATCTTCACTTGTCACCACGAGCTACTCCTTGTGATGGCTTGGCGGCGGGTCTTGCCTTGAGCCATCTTTTGCCTCAGTGGATATGCGGGCTTGAGGTCTTCTTGCCTCCTCCTCTGAGACAAAGTTGTGTGTGGCACCGGTGTCTATCATGGCCTTGGTGGACATCCCATTCACCTTGGCCTCCACGTACATGAGTCCCTTGCTTTGAGGCTGCTTCCTAGCTTGCTTGACCTTGAGGGCATTCAACAGCTACATTGACCCCATGTGAGGATCATCACCCTCTTGTTCGGTCTCCCTCTCGATCAAAGCGTTGAGGGCCTTCCTTTTTGGACATTCCTGTGCCCAATGTGGTCCGTTGCACATGAAACAGTTAGTCTTTGGCTTGAAATCTCGACGTTTGTCCCCACTCTTGCCCTCTTTGTTGGTAGAGGCCGCACCTGATCCTTCCTTAGTGTTGTGGCTTTTGTAGCCCTTGTCTCCCCCACTTTTGACATGGCCGATAACGCGATGTATAAAATGTGTGCCTAAATGCGCAAGTGCACGCGTAGCCCCAAGTAATATAGTGTACTTATCGTACGGATATCGATCCTCAGGGAAAGGTGTATTAACTACAGAGATTCTGCTTCTTAGATAATATCTGAAGAATGACTTTAAGAGGGAATTCAATTATGTAAAGACTAACTGAACTGTTGATTTAATTAAAGTATTGTTTTAAAGCCTAGGGTTATATCTCCCCCTGTCACGTTCAATGGATTGTTTTTCTAAAAGAGATTGTTATTCAATACATTTATAATGCCTATGATGAGGTGATCTTGCCTCGAGATATCCTCTCTCGGTATATCCACTTTATCTATGAAATAGAATCGAGTATATCTCTATCTCGACTCGGTGATAGAAATGCTTAAATGTTCTACCCCTAGATACCACCTTCGATCAGGAATATCTCTGATGACGAATAAAATTTGAAGGCTACTCTGCAGTCCTGAATACCTCATCTCTCAGTCTCTCGGATCTCCAGTCTTGGTATCACTAATCTTTGGCGAACATTATCATATAATTTAAATACAGGTATAAGTAGATTCGACAATTTATAAACAATTGAATAACATAAAGATCGATACTTAATCCATATCATATGGCGAGGGTTCGACGTAACCCTAGAAAAAGATCTAGAACATAATGAAAGAAAAGAAGAAATCGTTTATCTGAGAAAACATTGTTCTACTATCGAAATATCAAAAATATGAAGCGGGTACAAATCCGGGCACTTCCTCGAAGGCAGTGTCACTCTGCTCTGAAACCCCTGCCTCCCGGATTGGAAATGCGCCTCGATACCTTAATTTCGAGTCATCCATTACTTTAAATGATGAGGTGCAGTTACACCGGCGACGTCGCGGCGTGGGGGCGTCGCGGCGTGGTGGCGATCCGCGGCGTGGTGACGTCGCTGACGTGGTGGCGATAAATGACGTGGCGATCCCTTCCTGCACACTCCTCATTGTTCCAAAGCGCTTCCAAAAGTGCTCTTTACGGCTCAATGAACCTGTAACCACAGGACACAAAATCGGGGATCTAATACAAAACTATAAGGTATTATAAAATAAATGTGAAAATAGCTGAACCTACGCAGTGTAAGATGAGTGTTTTAGGCACTCATCACACCCCCAAACTTAGTTTCTTGCTTGTCCTCAAGCGAAGCCCGGCTCTAGGCGAGTTGGAGCATATTACAGCTAACACTAAGGCGGTGGTGCACATGCTGAAAAATGAGGATCAAATTGGGTGACTCACATACCCCCTTTGTTTTGCTCGATGTTCGGTGAATGCATACGGATATTTGACTTTCGGTAAATTCGATTGAAGAGATAGGTGGCGACGGTGCATCAAATCATGGTGTTCAATAGCCTTTCCCAAAATCCCTATGTGCTTATAATTGAATGACCTCGAGAATATGCCTAGGTTAGTACCCCCGAGCTTAAGCTCGACTCGCTGATAGGAAGAAGCTAACTAGGAAAGGATAGACTGTACCCATTTGTCATGTCCTCATACTTGAAATTTCCTACATTTTAAAAATGAATGGAAGAGACTGGAGTGCGAAGTTTTAGCCAGACAATTCTGCCAAGCGGGGATCATTGGTGACTCCCCACCCGGTTGGTTAAGGGCACCAGGCATTCAATTCCCTTCAAACTTCACCCCGAACACTCAACCAAACTCAACGGCCCTAGGTTGCGTGAATGATCCATCTTCTGTCCCATGTAGCGGGTAGTGAAGTCAATGACTCCCGGCCAGTTGGCTCAGGGCATTAGGCTTTGATAGGCCCCTCGGAATTTATTACTTACGTGATTAGATTGGATGATCAGAAACGATATTCCTATGCATATACCTATTTTGTCATATTTCTTTCTTTTTCTCTTTTTCTATCGTTTTTGTATTTTCTCTTTTTGGTTGGGCTCGATGGCAATCCTCTTTTGATTAGGTGTCCCATCACTCAAATGGTTCGAATCTCCCTAGGTTGATCGAACTTTAGTAGTTGGTTCGGCACTTATACTTACTAAAAAGTCACTAGTGTGTGAGTGTGATAGGGTTTTTGAAGCTGGTTTCTTGACTACCCGGAATTGATTCACCTGGCCCTTTTAACTTCTTCAACTGGTGCAGGAGCATCAAACAAATATATGCATCTGATCAAGTCTATAGTGAGCTCGATCCAAAATTGATCCTCTAAATTCAACATGGCACACATGTATGCGATTACTACATGCAAAAATGTCTAAAAATATAATCAAACATAACACATGACTCATGAACATGAAGATGCGATGTAAAATAAGCCGAAAACAAAACACACTAATATCGCGGAACACACTAAAATACTACACACTACTAAAGCAAAACCTGATAAACAAAACACAAAACATAGTACCCGATCACCCAATCCCTCCCCCACGACAAAATATCCGGTGTCCCCCGTAGAGATAAAAACATAGAGGGTAAGAGAGACTCCTGGATATCCCAACTACTTGATTGGAAGTGGTGGTGGATGGTGAAAAGCGGAAAATTTGGCGAATTTGGGCTGCATAGGCTTCTTCTTCTTTGTAGAGATGATGGCACGATTGGCGGAGCTTTGTCAGCGAGGAGCTAGGGTTTCGGAAGGAAGAGGGCGTGCGGTGAAGGTGTAGATGAACCATTCTTGGGGGCTAAAACGGGGCCACGCGTCGCGGCGTGCGGGTTCACGCGTCGCGACGTCACGGGACCACGTCGCGACGTCGCGGGTTCACGTCTCGGCGGTGCGGGACCACGTCGCTGACGTGGCGGAGTAAGTGACGAATGGCGTCGCGGCGTGAAATCCGTCGTGGCGGTAGAGAATCGCGTCGCGGCGGTAAGAATTCCGCGTCAGCGGCGATGACGAGCTTCAAAAATGGCGTCGCGGCGTGAAGCCCGAAAATGATGTAGCGGCGAAATCCGTCGCGGCGTGGCGAGCCAAAATGGCGTCGCGGCGTGAAGTACGTCGCGGCGTGGAGAGATGAAATTTTGGCGTCAGCGACGTGGGATCTGCGTCGCGTGACGGCAGTGTCGCCAAATTTTGAACACACTACTCGACCCCCGCTTTTTGAGAACCTCTCCAGCGTGTAAACTTCATTAGGGCATTGAACATTGTAAGACTTGCACCAGCAGGGTCCTGCAATTAAACCAACAAGCAGAAACACTGATCATGAACACAACTAGAAACCAAAAATTGCTGAAAATAACCAATAGAACTTGAAACTACAAAATTTAGGAACACTTGGGTTGCCTCCCAAGAAGCGCTATGTTTAATGTCGTTAGCTCGACGACCCTGAATCTCAATGTGCAAGACACTTAGGATAAACCGAGAAATGCTTATGCGCATCCTTATAGTGCTCACACCCAATGCTCAAGGTGGATGAAATACTCTTCTGTACATGCCCTTGCCCTTCTCAGTGTCTTTCTGTGCAATAAGCGGTTTATCCTGAAATTTTCTCTTAAGCCTTGAAAATCTACGTGTGCGAAGTTCCAGGGGATATCTTCATTTGGATGGATTATTAGGATGCTTCATGGGTTGAAATACATGGAAAGTGATTCGTCCTTGGACTCTCAATTTGAGTTCACCCTCTTGCACATTGATTTGAGCTTTTCAGTGGCTAGGAAGGGTGCAGTATGATGGGAGCAATTCGTCTTCTTCCATGTCGAGAATGACAAAATCATTTGGGAGGACAATTTACCAACTTTACTAGGACATTTTGATTACGAGGATGTTGGTGGGACACGTGCGAGTTACCCAGTGATTGGCATTGATTTTGGTTCCCCCAACTTTAGCCTTTTAAACATCGAAAGTGGCATCAAGTTGATGCTGGCTCCCAAGTCACACAGGGCTTTCCCAGATACCCGATTCCCTATAGAAAACGGTATAGAAAAGCTACCCGGATCTTGAAGTTTTGGAGGAAGCTTCTTTTGCAGGATGGCACTGCATTCCTCAGTTAAGGCGATAGTCCCATATTCCTCCAACTTCTTCTTACTCGCCAAGATCTTTCTCATGAATTTCACGTAGGCGTGTTTTCGATTGCCTCAAAAAATGAGTATATTAATATGTAGTTTTCTTGAAGATGTCAGAAACTTTGCAGTAACTTCTCTAACTTGCCTTTCTTCAACCTCGAGGATACGGAATTGTTATAGCCAGGTTCATGTTTTTATGCATTTCGTTGTTCCTTCCTTGACTTTATTATCCTTTAGTTTGCTCGTATCTAAAGGGTACGCTCATCTTTTGTCCCGGTCCTTTGGGATGCTTTGATGTATCCTTTATTTTCTAGTTCTCGTATCCTTTGGTTGTGGCCCAGAGTTCTCGATTCTCTTCCACTCCTTAGGTGATGGCCTTACCCGATATTCTTTCCCCTTCTCCTCTAGGGTTGCCTCACGGGTGCTTGGTAGTGAACCTGTTGCCTTCGATCAATAAATTGGCCATTTGACCATCTTATTACCTCAATTTCTCAAGCTGTCTTTGCTTGATTATTCCAGACAGGTTGCCTGCGCATATTCGCCTTGGTCTCATTCATGAAGGCGGTGTGTGAGGTGAGCATCTGGGCAAGAGCTTGATCTAAGTCCACTTTTTTCTCAGGTGGTGGCTCACTATCTCGATTAGATGGCATATTGTTCTGATTGTTCCTCCATCCATACCCTTGATTGTTCATTTGTTCGGATTAAGTTAGTACCACCCTTGGCCTTGATTTGGTCTGGTAGTTGTTTCCCCATTACGGTCCTTCTTCTTGTGGTTGATTACGGCGAACTGGACACGTCTTTTGGGCTTATCATTTGAAGGATTTCTGTGACATTCCACACTACTATATCTTGTCCTCCACAGGTGCACAACTCCCATGGAGTGAATTACGTATGTATGTCTTGTTCCACTGTCTATTTAGGCTGTTTAGTCAATTTGAGCCATGATTTACCAGTTGTTTCAAAGGATTGCATTGTGCATTACCACCCGCCAGGTATTTTGGTGAATATACTCTCAGGCCAGCGATTGAGTGTTGGTTCGCGACATCTTCCAATATCTCATGCGCTGATGCGTGGTTTTCTTCATCAAGGATCCTCGGTGACATCTATCATTGCCGGGTTGCATTTTCACCGGACCATTGTGAAGGTATGGACTTGCATCCATCACGGATTAGTCGGTGGTGGGGACGCCAGCGTAATTCATGAAACTGTCCCATGCCTGCGCGGGTTCTCCCTCGGGTTGATAGCGTATTGATCTCTTGCACAAGTTGTGCAATTTTTCGAAGAGTGGAAAGAACTTGAGTGAGAAACTTTTGCGCAAATCGTTCCATGTAGTGATGGAATCATTTGGTTGGGCCCAGTTGGCAATGTTTGTCTATCCCAGTGAAAGTGGGAACAACGTAATCTGCGACTTCTTGATAACTCAGTTGTACTTGATGGTATCGCAAACTTCGAGAAGTTAGTCAAATGCATGTTCGGGTTCTCTGGGGTAGTCCATGGAACAATATGTTCTGAAGCATCTGTCTTGTGACTGACTTCAATTCGAAATTGTTTGCTTGAATCGATGTGCGTCGATCATTGTCTACGAACAAGCTGTTGGTGGTAAAGCGAACTCATCTAGCAGCATGTAAGGATCGTGCGGCTGTATAAAGTGGCACGGTAGCAGTTCCTTCCGTGATTCCCATTTCGGCTTCTCTTTGGTTCAGTTTGTTCAACGCGAAATTTTGTTCTTGATGTTTTCCATGACTATTGGGATTCTAATGCAATTACGATTTCTGTTCTCGGCGCAATACGTGCGAAGTCTTTACGGCTCGGGATCCTGAGGTGTTGATTAATTCGGTTTCTTTGTCGCATGTACTCACTTTGACACAATCTTTGCGACTAACACACAGTTTTTCAAACAAATTACCGGCGCAAATAACAAAGAAGCAAAAATTCAAAATACTATCTATGTGCTCACTTCTCTATATCAATTTAAACCTTTCCCCGGCAGCGGCGCCAAAAACTTGACAGGCCGATAACGCGATGTATAAAATGTGTGCCTAAATGCGCAAGTGCACGCGTAGCCCCAAGTAATATAGTGTACTTAACGTACGGATATGATCCTGAAGGTGTATTAGCTACGGAAATTATATGCGATAATATCGAAGAATGACTTTAAGAGAATTCAATTGTAAGACTAAGCTGAACTATTGGTTTTAATTAAAGTATTGTTTAAAGCCTAGGTTATATCTCCCACAATGCATTCAATGAATTGTTTTCTAAAGAGATTGTTATTCAATACATTTTATAATGCGCCTATGGTTGAGGTGATCTTGCCTACGAGATATCCTCTCTCGAGGGAACATATCCGCCTATATCGCGAATAGAATCAGTATATCTCTCTCGATTCGAGTGTTCGAAATGCTTAAATGTTCTACCCCTAGATACCACGCCGAGTCCGGGCATATCTCTGATAGTGAGATCGGTACGAGAGCTACTCTACCCAGATCCTGAATACCCTCATCTCTCGAATCTAAGGATCTCAGTGTAGCTCACTGTCACCCGGTAGCATTATCTCTCAATTTAAATACGGGTATAAAGTAGATTCGACAATTTATAAACAATTGAATAACATAAAGATCAATCCTTAATCCATATCATATGACAGGGTTCGACGTAACCCTAGAAAAATATCTAGAACATAATAAAAGAAAAGATGAAATCGTTTAATACAGAAAACATTGTTCTACTATCCCAAAATATCAAAAATATGAAAAGCGATTTGCAAATCCGTTTGCTTCCTCGAAGGCGGTGTCACTCTGCTCACAGAAACCCGCCTCAGTTAAATGCGCCTCTCGATACCTAATTTGAGCCGCTCCAGTACTTTAAATGATGAGGTGCGGATTTTGGTAGTCGCGGCGTGGGGGCGTCGTGGCGTGGTGTCCTTGACGTGGTGGCGTCATGGCGTGGCGATCCACTTCCACGCACCTTCCTCATTGTTCCAGCTGCTTCAAAATTGCTCTTTCTACGCTCAATGATTTATGACACGAACCCACCGTCAGGATCTAGCCACAAAAACTATAAAATTATTATAAAATAAATGTGAAAATAGCGAACAGCGAGTGTAAGATGAGTGTTTTGACGCCTCATCGGCTACCATGAAGATGTCTTGGGTAGGCAATTTCCCGCCAGAAAATCCATGAGAGACTCATGTTGCCATGGTGGTAGCTGGGAGTCTTGGACATACGTCTCCTCGACTCTTGCTCATTAGCCTTGTAGGTTCTCAGCGAAGTTGAAGAGAGAAGCTCATTCTCATTCATATCAGGAGCCTCAAGCATTAGGGAAGAGAACTCCTTGACATAGTCGCGGATCGATCCCGTATGCCTGAGATGCCTGATCTTTCTACGTGCCATGTATCCCACATCCTCAGGGTAGAATTGGCTTTTGATTTCTCTTTGAAATCCATGCGTGTCTATGGTGCATAGTCCTTTTCTATATCCGCAAACGCCTACTGGCAGCATAGAGTAGCATTATCGGTGAGATAAGTAGCGGTCGTGCCTTAGTAGCCTCGCCGGTTAGTATTGTGCCTCAAAATATCTTCATGTACCCGCAGTAGTTATCAAGCTCCTTAGCATCCCTCTTCCCGGTGAAGGTGTGGCAAGCCCCGGCACCTCCACCCATAGCGCTTCATGGGTGGCCATAACGGCGACAACGTTGCCTCGTAAATGCTTACCTTTTGCCTGGCTGCCGTTAGCGGTAGAGACCTCCCTCTTGACTCTAAGCTGCGAGCATGTCTAGGACCTCGCCGAACTCTTATTGAGACACCAGGGCCGGCGGCCATGCGTACCCTGCGAAGGTGGATACGCACCTTGAGATCCTCCGGTATCTCATGCTCTGCTCCATGAGGTCCACTCCTCTTGGTATCGCCATTGCGATCTCGGCAGCGTCTACTTTGGTAAATCCAAGCTCGTGAGAGGATCGCGAGACTTGTCCTTCTTCCTTCACTTAGCGGGAGGTCGAGGATCCTTCCTCGGACTTGCTCGGCAACTTCTTCCATGAGAGCTACGACATTGTATCCTCAGTAATTCCCACATGTCGCAATAGGAAGCTCGTCTCGTATCACGGACCAGACACTGCTAAGCTCCGTGGCGTAGACAACTCTTCCCTCGGATCGTGCTGAGTCGGCCTCCCACTGCCTTACTTGCTAGGCTTGAGCCCCTGCCGCGAGCAGACGAAGAGAACTTGAGAGAACACTTGAAAGGAAGAAAGCTCTTTTATTGAAGAAAGACTCTTTACAATGCTTTGAGAGCTCTTGGCTTGGTGGTTTGCAAATGAGGCCACCACCTCCTTTTATAGCCACCTATGGAAGTTTGTAGAACCTTTGAAGGTCCCCCATAAACCTAGAGAATTCTAGAATATTCTACTATGTACATATGTACAAGAAGTCTCTAGAAGAACCTAGGATGATCTCCTTCCTTCCATACCCTTCCACACAAGTGTGGACTTCTCCGGAGTCTTCTAGAACCTTCCATATCCTTCTAGCAAGGGAGGTCTCTCCAAGTCTCTAGAATCTTCCCACCTCCCTATATAAGCCCTCATGGCTCCATATGATCAAGAGGGGCTTTCCATGTGTGAGGGTGTGACAAATAGCTCTATGTAATGTTGTGTATAAGATAATGGCGAAGGTCCTAACTAATCGCCTAAAAGATATATTGTATCTCATTATTTCAGATGCTCGGTCAGCCTTTGTTCCAGGGTTATCTATATTTGATAATGTTCTTGCGGCTTTTGAGGTGATTCACTATATGAAACGAAAAACATAAGGTAAGAAAGGCATTATGGCTTTAAAGATCGATATTAGTAAGACTTATGATGCGTATTATTTGGAGTGCTGGAGGCGATGATAGAGGAGAGATGGGTTTGACTCTCACTTCATATCCATAATTTTGTTATGTGTTACTTCAGTGCAATATTTTGCCTCTATTAATGGAGAATTGGTTGGCCCCATTATTCCAGAAAGGGGACTACGGCAAAGGGACCCATTTTCGCCCTACTTATTTATCATTTGTGCCGAGGGCCTTTCTGCGATGCTGCAGTAGGCAGGGGCGTGTGGTGATCTACATGGTTGTCGTATTAGTAGAGGTGCCCCTAGTATCTCCCATTTATTATTTGTTAATGATAGCTTCTTTTTCTTTAATGCCTTTGAACAAGAATGTTGCAAGATGCATTCCATTCTGGGTGAGTATGAAAAGATATCATGTCAGGCAGTTAATGTCCAAAAGCCAGGGATATTCTTTAGTGGCAATGTACCTGAAGACTTGAAATCAAACATCTCGAATATATTGGGTGTGCACGCTCCTTTAAATACAGGAAGATACTTGGTACTACCCTCCCTTATTGGCATAAACAAAAGGGCCATATTTGCCTTCCTACGGGAAAGGATGTGGAAAAGGATCCAAGGGTGGCAATCTAAACTACTCTCATAAGCGAGTAAGGAAATCTTGATAAAGACGGTGGCGCAAGCGGTGCCAAATTTTTGCATGAGCTCATTTTTGCTGCCAGTCTCCCTTTATCAAGAGTTGGAGAGGATGATGAACTCTATTTGGTGGGGTATGAAACCTAACGGGACTAGACGCATTAACTGGATCAAATGGGATACACTATGTTCAAGGAGGGAACAAGGAGGTATTGGTTTTGGAAACTTTCGCTCTTTGAACCTTGCATTTTGGGTAAGCATGGATGAAATTTCATTTATAAACCACATACTCTAGCTAGTCGGTTGATCAAAGCTAAATACTTTCATGAGAGATTTTTGTCGACTCGATTGGGTTCAAACTCGAGCTATATATGGAAGAGTATATGGTCATCACAAGACATCCTTTCACAAGGGTATAGGTGGCGTATTGGAGATGGTAACTCCATTAATATTTGGAAAGATGCTTGATTGAAAAATGATGACGGTCTCAAACTCACTACTCCTATTATAGAGGGGTTAGAGAACTTACAAGTCTGTAAGTTTTTTATCCCCGAGTCACATGAATGTGATATTGACTTACTCGAAGAGCTTTTCTGCCCTAGGGATATGGTAGCCATTGCTAACACACCACCTTCACCACATGTGGGTAGTGACCAATTAATTTGGCATTTTACAAAAGATGGTGTTTATTCAGTAAATCAGGGTACCGAATAGCTGTTAACCCTACCCAGCAGTAGGAACCAGCTTGCATTCCAGGTAACTGGTGCAGTATTTGGAGTTTGATGTTGCCACCACGTATCAGGTTATTTCTTTGGCGAGCTTGTATGAGATCTCTCCTGGAATTGGAAGTGTTGAGGGGTAGAGGTATGTGCCTTAATTATGTGTTCGGTATGTAATTAAGAGTCGGAAACGGTTTTCTATGCCTTAATCTCATGAAGTAAAGTTAGCACATATTTTGTTAATAGTAACTTGGATGTCAATGCTTTTTGAACATGCTCTCTAGCAGATTTCTTCCTCATAAGAGTTTCCCATCTAAGCAAGGAGAAGGCTAGTACTTTTGGGATGACATTATGGACAGTCTGGAAGCAAAGAAATGCCAAATTGTGGTCTGACAATAGTCTCCCATTCTAGGTTGCCATCTAGCAGGGTCTCCTTTTTGTTCAAGATTGGTGTCGAGTTAGGGAGAGTCACCTTGCTAGCAATCATACTCGGTTGCTAGCTCCTTCCCGATGGGTTAGACTTGACCGTGGCTACCTCAAATGCAACATTGATGGAGCAGTTTTTGCTGAATCACTCAAGGTAGGTTTCGGGTACCTTATACGTGATGATCGTGAAGATGTTAATACAAGCTTCGCTAGAACTATCGATTGTTTTCTCCCGCAATAGTGGAAACTTCATGGCCCTCAGTGAAAGCGTTAAATGGATCGTCTGATTCTGGTAAGTCGTGTGGTGTTGGGGCGAGCTGGCATTAGTGGATGCCTTTCACTCCCACATAATTGATAAATCTAAGTTTGGGTGTCTGGTAAAGGATTGTAAGACTCTTTTTTCTTTGAATGCCAACTTATCTCTTCGTTTTATCAAAAGGCAAGCCAACAGAGTAGCTCACATTGTGGCTAGAGCTGCTTGTTATAATGCTAGCCCTTCCTACTGCCTTGAGGCTCCTCCTTTCATCGTGGAAGCCCTTACAATTGATTGTTCTTCTTGTTGATCCTTAATACAAAGGTTTATTAAAAATAAATAAAAATACTATTATTAATATTAAATTTAATGAAAGTATTATTTTTTACTTGGAACAGCGTTATAAAAATGTTGTATTGTTAATAGTAAAACAAAACATAAAAATAAACCAAAAATAATTTTTATTTAGAATCCAACTTATTTAAATATAATACAATAAAATGAAGCTAAATTAAACAAGAGAACTAAAGAAATAGAAAAGAAATAGCTTTTTTTTAATATGCATTGAAAAGATATAGCTAAAAGTTATATTAATATGTCCATTGTATTTTCCTTTCTCCAGAAATATTAAAATAAGTTATAGAGGATAAAAAAAAAATGTAATTCTTAAAGATTAAAAGGGAGAGTAAAATAGTGAGTTTTTTTTTTTTTAACAGCTAACACTTTTGTTACATTATAGTAAAAAATAATGAGAGTTAATAAAGGGGAAAATAGTATATAAATGTTATAAAATCAGAAATTAGAACCTATAAGCACATTCACTTTTTCTTAATTTTCTTCAAGGTTATTTTTGTTTTTCATATTATAATAATGTTAAAAATAATACAAGAGACCTTATATTTGTTATCAGTTGTATTAATCACAAATCATAATTATCCTTATTTATATCTTATTCTCATTTAATTTTATCTAATTATTTCGAGTATCGGAATTTATTTTTAATTTCAATGATAGGTCAATTTACCTTCTTTTAAATTGTAGACCATAACTATAATAAAAGAGTCATCATTATGATAATTATTTAATTTTTCTATAATCATCAATATAAGTATATAACCTAAAGAAAATTCTATCATATTTTAACGATATTTACGTGGTTTAATTAATAAATTGCCTTTTTTCATAATTAAAATAAAATTTTATCTACATTTAACTATTTTTTATTATATGGAAATTTATCATAACTTTTTTAAATATATAAATACATAAATGATTATACAACTGATAGATAATTAAAAAATACATAAAATATTTAAGATTCAAGATCTGCAACATATAACATTCTGATTAATAAGATTTTGTATGATGACTATATTGGATCAAAACTTTGTCATCTGAAACGTTATCGTGAAAACAAACGAAGAAGCTAACCATCAATAATAGTTTTGAATGTCGCAATAAATTAGCGATAAAACACATTGCAACAAGTCGAAACAACAACATGAAAAACACGATAGAAAACCCAAATGGAAGAAACCATATTTTTGAAAAAGAAAACCAAAATATGGGTAAGAACGATGTATATTTTTAGAAAAATCACCCCTCATTTATGAGAAATTTTAGAAAAATCTTTTTAACATATACAAGTTATATTGATTTTATTCATTAAATTTATGCCATATTTTTTGTCAATAATCCAAAAAATTAAAAAAGAAAAAGAAAAAGAAAAAGCAAAATTATTGACTTGTCAAAAGAAAAAACAAAAACAAAAACCAACAACTCCTAAAAAAGCCCTAAACCATTAGAAGAAGGCCTTCAAATTCGGAGGCAACCCAAACAAGGCCTTACTGATATCTGTCGTATATAGTATAGTATATGCGTGGAGGTTACATTTCTTCGTTGACTCTTTCTTCTTTAGTCTTTTCAAAACCCTAACCACACCAAACCCTAATTGGGTATCACGGTTAAGGTTGATTTCTTATCCGATTAAGATTCTGCTGCCCACCTCAAATTCACTATACGTATCACGTTTATTGAAAATTGATTTTGTTTTTCGTGTATTGGCCGTGGCAGATCGCAAGCTTTGTTGTTGAATCTCGTCATGGCAACCAGTGAGTTCTTAATATGCATGGATTGGTTTTTTCGTTAAAGATTTGATATTCGTTCGCTTATTCGTTTAATTCCGGCTTGAATCTTGTGTAGGGCTTCAATTCGAGAACTCGTGCGAAGTTGGGGTGTTCTCCAAGCTCACTAATGCGTATTGTTTGGTTGCGATCGGGGGTTCCGAGAGCTTTTACAGGTTTGTGTTGTTTGTCTTTTAATTCTGATTTAATGGGTCGAGGATAAAAGAAACAGAGATTGTTATTAGCGCAGTTTCGTGAATGTTTTTTTGTTGGGAGTGTATAGTGTGTTTGAGTCAGAGTTGGCTGATGTCATCCCTGTGGTTAAAACCTCGATCAGTGGTACGAGAATAATTGGTCGGCTTTGTGCTGGTGAGGATTTTCAAGCTGTTATTCATCTTTGGATTTGAAACCTTTTGTCTGTATTTTGCTATTTTTCTCTGTTATTCAAGGCCATTTTTTTTCATGGCAGGAAACAAAAACGGGCTTCTCTTGCCACACAACACCACGGACCAAGGTGATTTTTGATTAATTCTTATGGGCTATATGAATACGTCCTAAGATGTGTGGTTCTGAAATAGACATTACTGGATGAATGGAAACTAGAATGTCTTCTTGGGTGTATTATGAGAATTCTTATCTAATACAATTCTTGTTCTTCCCGAATACAACCATATAAAGGTGATTTATTAAGTGTGAGCAATATGGCTGGAGTCTTTTGTCTGCTTGGTCAAGAAATAGTGCCAGTTGTATTTACTTTGATTTGTAGTTGGGTATCAAATTAATTTAAATTTCATGGTTATTCATTTAGCTTGCTCTTCATTAAAAAGCAAAGCACCTATGTTTAATGATGTTCTGTTGATAGTTTGGGTTGAGCATCAAATTATTTTACATTTCATGGTATGCTTATTCATCTAATTTGCATTTCATTCAAAAGAAGATCACTCATATTAACGTTGTTCTGTTGATATTCTTGTGGGATTTTTACATTTCTGTTCCTTGTCCTTTTTCATTCTAGAACTTCAACACCTGAGGAACAGCCTCCCTGATCAAGTTGTTGTTCAGCGTATAGATGAGAGGCTATCTGCTCTAGGAAATTGCATAGCTTGCAACGACCATGTTGCTCTTGCGCACACTGATCTTGACAAGGTATTTAGTTGGAAAGTAATGTTTCTTTTTGCTTACCTGTTTCTGGAAGTATAATTTCAAATGCTGATAAATTGAAACGAAGAACATGGCTTTGACATGGAAGTTGGTATATTTTTTTTATTTTCTTTGTTTCTCATGAGTGTACTTGGGTACTCCTAGAAAAACATTAAGTTTTGATGTTTTAATTGATTGTCATTTGTATGGTTCAATAAGTTCCAAGAGTGATAGCAAGAACAATAAGCCTCAAGGTGAAGCTATATAGGGTCCATCATTTATTTGTGGGTCAGGTATTTTTAAATATGACTGTGGCATTGTGCCTTTCGTCACTGTCTTTAACTTAAGTTCTTTTTCAACTTCACCTAAGTGTACGAGTGGCTTTGATTTGAACACCATTATCCGACTTTCTGGCTACCTTTGTTGTTGTACATCTCACATCATTAACCATTTTAAAAAATCCCTCATATTCTCAATCAGTATTGTTTTTAACCCTCATTTATGTATATAGATCATGTTCCCTATGATGGGAAAAAGTCACCATATCTGTCCTCACTGTCATCACTCAAGTTCTTTTTTGACCTTTCTTCCATTATTTGAGTTCCTTCAATTTGAAATAATTCCATCCCAGTGCATTTGTTAGTGTCTGCTTCATATCCTGTGAGCTATGTATATAATTTTACCCTCACCTTGTTCTGATATGGTGCTGCTTTCAGCTTCCCACAAATGCCTTTACTCATAATACATCTTTTTATGTCTATATTACTTATGAACAGCTACACAATTATTGGTATGGTAAAGTAAATACTTGGCTCCCTCCATTTTCCAATTTTTTTGTTTTACTAAAACTAAATTCTGTAAGTTCTGGCAGCAAACTGTACTGGTCTTACAGTAAGTTTGTTCATCGGTTTGATACTCGTACTCCATCCTCCAATGTGTAATGGACCAATTGTTTGTTTTACTAAAACTAAATTCTGTAAGTTCTGACTGCAAACTATACAGTCTACAGTATTTTTGTTCATCTGTTTGATTCTCATTTTCCTAGCCTTTCTTAGACCACGGACATTATCATTCTAGAGAGATAATTAAATATCATGTTACCTGTGAAGTAAAGAAGAAACTCATAACACTGAGAAGGGTCCACGATAAGTATGTTATAAAACCTATCCTTGATCTTTCGCACCAAATAAAAGGTCAGTATTTCTTAAATAAATCTCCACAGCCTTCATGTTGGAGAGTCTGTCAGATGAATATATGAGATTTTGCATGTTGAAAGCCCATCCAAGAAGACGCTCATGTATTTTGCATTATTTTCTATTAGGAAACTGAGGAGATGATTGCAGATGTTCTTGGAGTAGAAGTATTTAGGCAGACCATTGCTGGTAATATTCTTGTTGGTAGCTACTGTGCCTTCTCCAACAGAGGTGGCTTGGTAAGATGCTCACAACTGCTTACTCTTTTCTGAACCTACTCATTTGCTCTGCTTCTCATATGAAACTCGTGTTTGGATCAGGTCCATCCCCATACATCCATTGAAGACCTTGATGAGCTTTCGACCCTCCTTCAGGTTCCTTTGGTGGCTGGAACTGTGAATCGTGGTAGTGAAGTGATAGCTGCTGGGATGACGGTTAATGACTGGACGGCATTCTGTGGATCAGACACTACCGCAACTGAGCTATCTGTCATTGAGAGTGTCTTCAAATTGAGGGAGGCCCAACCTAGTGCCATTGTGGATGAGATGAGGAAATCGCTGATTGACAGCTATGTCTGAATATGTTATTTATATGAAGTTATTATGTGTTGGTGTAGATGCCACACCAATCATGCCCCATTTTATTTTGCTTGATACTTATTTTACTTCTGTTCCAGTCTGCAGCAAACAACTTTCGGATTGGCACATTATAAGAGTTGTTGGTTGTTTAATATAATGTTTGTTTACTGTTATTAGCTCAAAATCAAGTCCTGTCTATTACCCTTACCTTTAAACAGGCTAGTAGTTGACGATTAGGTGGGTGGATTCTGTCCTGAATGCGCTTCTAACAGTTAATTCTAGGATATGATGTATGCTGGATTGGTCTAAGAAACAAATGAAACCCTACTTCTTTCTGACAATTTGCTTATTGACATGTTTTGATTGTTAAAGAGACTTGGAGACGTTGCCAACCAGAAAGTGGGAACATGACTATTATAATCTTCACCCAATATTGTCAGGTTTGCTTACACTAACATCTCTTGGTTTTGCTTTTTTTGTTAGATCTATCTATAGTCTCAAGAAAAAGCCTTTTTAGTGTTCAGTTAAAGTCTTACTTATATGGATCGCGATATGGGATACTACAATCCACCCCCTTGAGGCCCAACGTCCTTGCTAGCAAAATATTGTTCAATTCAGGTTTGCAATGACGTACACACAATTTCCTTCCAATCCATCCTGGTTTTGTTTATGTATTGGGTCTAAGCCTTCAAAAAAAGACTTGTTAGTATTGAGTTAAAACCTTTTATATATATATATATATATATATATATATATATATATATATATATATATGTGCCTTTAACATTCATCTCTCGGGATGTGGGACACCACAAGAATCACCTAATGTTTGAATCCAGTGTAGATGGGAAAAAAAACTTCAATTCTCTATGTTTTAAATATGATTTTCAAAATTTGGCCGCTTGTAGCCTGTTTAAAATCAATCCCCGACAGGCCTTAATTTCCTTTGGCAGGTTGCTCTCTCTCTCTCTCTCTCTCTCTCTCTCTCTCTCTCTCTCTATTCCAAAAAAGATTGAAAAGGAATGGAGATTGCATCAACTCAGTAAAAGTAATTCATAATGGAGTAACAGTTAAAAGATAGCAATAATACTTCCATCTCGGCCATTATTCTTAATGCCCTTAGGTTTTACGCTGCCTAGAAATGAATCAAACCATCATTCCCACAAAGAGCCATACAAAAAGGGATAAAAAAGCTGTAAATTATCATTCATGGCAACTGGGTGGCCCACAGGAACTTGCTTGAGATTTCAAACAGACTCTGGTTGGTTTAAAACCTGTAAGCAACAAAGAAAACATGATTGTAGAGCAGATAAAAAGCCATCATAACAATAACTCCATTAATACGACCTGCAATTTACCACATTTTCTGTTTGTTTATTGGATTGATGGACTCCCAATTGTGAGAGGGATGCATTTAGCTCTAGTTCACATGAATTTATACTTTTTCATTCACTTCTTTGTCTAATTCTTCGAGAACTTCTCCACTGGTAGGTCTGTGGAAAATGAAACAAGCAATTAGATAACAAAATTCTCATTTTCTATCTACACAATCAGCTCTAAAATGATCTATAAGCCTAATCCACCATAAATGCATTATCATATAATAAAAACCATCTTCACTAAATGAGCTGAAAACTTTGCTTTTCTTTCACAAGATTCAGGAGGTGGATGTCCACAATGTGTATCATAATGTTTCTAAAACACAAGGAACACAAGAAGTGACTGTACATTTCAAGTTTATCATATATGATTAAAATTCAATTGAAGTAACAAAAGTTGAAGATTCCAAACATTTAAATGAATCATCCAACGTAAAACTAATGTAATTATATAAAGTTTTAATACGATTAGAAATTTTAGAAACAAAAGTTTCTAAAAATAAAAAGAAAAAAAATAAGGCGCACCTTTCAAACAACCAAGATTACAAGGATCGACATAAATGGCAGAATCCAATTATGAATGATTAGATTCAAACTTCATGCATGCTTATACTTGAAACATCCCCTCATATATTAACAATAGATGGTGCCAAACTTCTACACCAAAGTCTTAAAATAATTTTTTTTCCACATTTCATTTCTGACATTCCCGTGTCAATTTGTGTCAGTTTTCAGAACTAGCAACTTTGAACAATAACATACGAGTAATTTCACATATTATTTTATTCCCATTATTATTTGCACCATATATATTTCTTTTACTCAGGGATTGGTAAAGCCAAGGTGAAATTCTTTTTGTTTTACTTTTACTTAAGAGTTATAACTTAGGTGATCGGTCTTCAAACAACATGCTCTTTCTAATTTAAAACAAATAAGAATGTCTATATCATAAGGGGTTCATATGACAAAATATCAAAGTTAAAAATCTCCTGATTCAAGGGAAAGAAAAAGCATGTTGCCATTTCAATAGATGACATCTAAGTTTACACCATTTCTGGAACATTATAATCTACTAAGTTAACACAATTTCAGGAAAAATGAATGAGTACAAAGTAGCAGATTCGTACCATGTGATATAAGCCAAAATAAAATATTAATAATAACATTTTTTTTTATAGGCAAAAATATTAGTAGTAACAATAACAAAAATAATACAAAAACACAGCACAATTTCAGAGAGAGATGCACTTACAATCCACTTAACACTTTGATGGTGTCGTAAAATAACCACTGCAAAGTTACAACGGGCCCAACTAGAATTATCCTAATTGGAAGACTTCTTGTAAATAAATTCAGAAGTCCAATTTTCTTGACAGCCTGTGCAAGTGAAATGGAAAATTTAAACCAGAACCAACTTTACATTGGACTCAAGAATGTTAGAGAAAGAAACATGCAAGTAAGAGAAATTACCAGCAAGAGGCTATCGGCCTTTCTGTTATAAAGAGAGGCAACAATGTTGTCAGCGGGATTAGTAATTAAGGAAGCAACAGATCCTGCAGCACAGCCAGCTAAACATGTCACTCCAAGCTGTTGAACTGTTGAGCAATCCTCCTTTCTTCTACGGATCACATTACGGTACAGAAAATCCACAGAATGCTCAAAAGAAGAGAACATAATCATAGAGACTGCATAAAATGAATTTCAAAAGCATTAGCATGCATCTCATACAATGCATGATCAAATTACAGGTTAGACATATTGCTTACATATTCACCAAGATTATTGGATTCGATAGCGGAATTTTAGCTTCCAGTCATACTAAATCCAGAGGGTCTTGCTTGATCTACTCTCCAATAATTATTTAAAACTTACAGAAGTTGACAAACTCAACTTGCAGGGCTTTATTCAGACATTGATAGCTTAAGAATGGAAAACTAGTCGCAGATTGATGATAATATAATGAACGGAGATTTCTGTTCAGACATTAAGCATAACTGGAAAATTAAAGTTGTAGGAAACTGTGAAATTACATGGAAGGTTTCGACCCCAAAGTGGAACAAGACCCCTGTAAAAGCTTCAACATGCAAAAAGAAATACCCTTCAATAAGAGAGAAAAAATAAGAATAAAGAAGACATAAAAATTATGATAGGATCATTTACCCATAGAGGCCTTCTGATGCATACAACTTTGGAAAGCCATCAAGCAAACCCTTTGCGAAATGGGGCTGGGCTTGAACCCGGACTTTAATGGCTTCGAAAGGACAGAGAGCGACATTGGCAAGTACTTCTGCAGATGCACTACTTGCAAAGAAGATGAAGCTTCGGTTGTAATCTACCAGCACATTGGAGTAAAGCTTCTTGAAGTATTCATATAGACCAAACCGAAATCCGCCTTGAACACCATACCCAAAGAACTTGGTGCCCCAACCCCTCCAGAAAGCAGAAGGACCTTGTTCTCTCAATAGGGTGAGAAAACATGAGGAGATGGTGTTATACTTGATGGGGTATACCTAGAAGCGGGGGGGACACATTTCATCAGTTGCTGATTGGATACCTTTTGACATCATCGAAATTCCAGAGAAAAAAATAAAAAACAGCAACATCATCGAGGGTTAATTGCTGACATCGTTGAATACATTTTGATTTGAGACCCCCCAAGCGGTAGCTCAGAAAGCGTAAAGATCTCGGGTTGGATAACCAGAGGTTACAAGTTTGAGTCCCATTGGGGGCATTAGGTATTCGTTCTAGGGCTCCGTGAAATTAGTCGAGCTGCGTGGAAGCAGCCGGTTATCAAAAAAAAAAAAAAAACATTTTGATTTGAGAGATCACAGAATCCATTGCAAGCGAGGAACACTGGCATCGCGATACCCAAAAATCAAAACCTAACAGTTATGGCCAATCAAAACTCACTTCCATAGAGGAGGAAAACCCAACTTCTGATATCGATAGAGGTAATTACAAATGCACAGCATGAAGTCCACCAAGAAACCGAATGAAGTTGGACAAAAAAACCCAGAATTGGAGGTGCAGCAAAATTTCAGGGCAGGGGAATCGGATCAAAATATAACAGAATTCAACCATGGACAGAAAAAGAAAGCCGGGAAAAGAAAAACCGAGAAAGAAACTGATGAAATTATGAAACCAAACAAACATAGTCGCAGAGACAAACCTGCATATTGACTTTTAAGACATCAAGAGGAGTGATAACGACATGGGTGGTTCCAGCACTGAGCATTCCACCAATGGTGCAGACCCAGAAATACCCAGGTCCAGGATTCAATTCCCCACACAGAGTCTTTTTTTCCACCCCCCTCATGATCTCCTCCTCTCCAAAACCCCTCTCTCAGAATTTCAATTTCCAGAGTCACGACCGTCAAGGCTAGCCCCTGCCCTAAGAGAAATGGATTTTAGTGTGTTTGTTTCTTGATTCTTCTCCTCGTTTCAGGTGAATAGTGTCTGGCAAAATGGCAGGGAAACAGGTCAAAACCCCAGAAACCTTAAAACCCTACCAAACCTTAAGAGAGCCTACATATTTTCCTATAATAATATTCTTTCAATAAATTTATTTATTTTTTGTGAAAAGAGAATAATTTTACTCATTCAAACCATTTATCTATTTTATAAAAACAAAATCAAATTACCAAAACTTTAATATTTTAATAGCATGTCATCCAGTTCAATCTATATATTTAATAATTTATAAAAATATAATACATATGGCTGGAGTGCAGTAACTTCAAAATCACTAACACTTAAGAAATCACCGACATATCGTATAAGACGAAAATAAAAATACATCATACAACAACTAGAAGAACACGATATCCAAATTTTTATGAAAGAACTATTTTATTAGAAAAAAAAAGGTATATATATATATATATATATATATATATATATATATATATATATATATATATATATATATATATATATATAGTAATTTCGGGATAAGAATAATAAAAAAATTACCATTATTTGCTTAAGGAATATGGGCTACAAAGAACCAGATGAAAAACAGGGATAAGCGACTAATAAGTTTAATTTATTAACTTCTAGAATTTAAAGACAAAATGCTTTGCTCATACTTTTTTTTCCCTAAGAAAATTAAATTTTATTTTCTTTGCCATCCTTGAGTAATATTTATTCTATCAATGCCAATCATTATAAGGGAAAAATTGGTGAAAGTTTTATGATTGCTAAAAAATTATTCTCTTCTAATTTTTTTTTTTGACTTTCAAGGGCTCTCTCTCTTCTTAAGTTATGAGCAAAACATGTAAAATAAAATGTCTTGAAGAGAGTATAAAATGGATTACTGTATATATATATATAAATAAAATTGAATGTGATCATTTATATAAGAAAATGTGTTTTTTTTAATGCATTCTAGTTTCAAAGTAGTAAATTGTTCTTAGTGAAACTCGAACCTAGAACCCATTTCTATTACCACTTGAGCCAGACATGATGAACGGTATAAAAAATTATGCCTAAATTTCAAAATTTGTTATAAAATATTATTGATACCAAAGAGTGTGATAGAGAATAGCGAAGAACATAAGGTTAAGAAGCATAAAAAATAATCAAATACTAATGTAATAAAAAAAACCAACTCCAATTCAAAGAACATAGCTAATACAAAATTAGTGCATATTATTAACTCTCATGTATTAGTAGTTTTACCCCTTGAGGCCAGGCTCAAGCCATAAAGAAGTAAGACGAGCATACAGAATCGAAACTACATATGCAAAGTGAATAGATGTAAAAAAAAAAACAAGAAGTGTCATGGATTTTTCTTCAAATTCTTAATATATCATATACTTGCAACTCCTAGTTTATTGATGTATAGTTAGTTACGTAGTAAAAAAAGCTTAGTTTTCTTAAAATTCTTTACACCCTCTTGTAGAGTAGAGGGTTTGGGTGATGAGTCGTCATGAGTGATGATGGGGGAGAAATATGGTTGTCCTTCCCATTGTTGGAGGAGGAAGAAGGCTCTAGCTGCAACCGGGAGGAAGCATCTGAGATGTGGAAGATATCAGACAAGAGAGATGAGATGAAACCGTCATCAAAATCAATTTGAGTGTCATGAATGCTGCATCTTTTCCTCCTCGTAGATGAAGAAGAAGATGATGCAGAGCTCAAGCAATGGCGCTTGAAATACTTCTGAGCATGGCTGGCCACCTGGGTTGGGCTCCTTGTTTTCACACAGTGCCTTGACATACTCCTCCAGTCTCCCTTCCCAAATGCTATCAATCCAACAAGAAATAACCTGATGATCATCACATCAACCCCACCAAAAAAAATTATTTGTTGAAATCAATGCCATAATAATAAAATAAAGAAAAACATCAAGATTTTAAATGGAAACCATTAAGGGATAAAAGAGAAAGCTTCAATAATTATAGAGTACAGTCAATCAGAGAATATTCCTAAACTTACAATGGGGGCAAGCCCTGCACCCCTTATGAGATCAGTTGTGGATTATTTGTTATTACCATAGATCCCTATTTTTTATTCTTTTCACAAAAGTGGCAGCCTAGGCCTCCCCTCAATTTTTTTTGAAAAAAAGTTTCAGTAAGGGGCTTCCAACCCTTATCCATATTCTATATAAAGATTTAACTTATTACCATTGTGTTACAGGTCTATTTAGGTGATAAATGCCCCATAAACTAAAGGCTTAATTATTGCCCTCCCCAGAAGCTGTTTTATATGAAAGCCAAAAACCAAATTGTCACAAATCTAACGTTATTCCTAAAAGTACTAAAAAACTAAAACAAAGAGAGACAAATAAAAAAAAATTAAGTATATATATACTTGTGTTCTTGTACAGTCCATGAAACTCCCCTTCGTGGTTTTTGGGCAGTGGAGATGGGAGGAGTAGCAGATCTAGATGATCCTTCTTTCTGATCATTACCCAGTTCTTTCTGATCATCACCTGCAGACTCGATCATTTCAATATCTTGAACCAGTGCTGCAAAATGGCTGACTACCTCTTCATAGCTTTTCCCAGGAATCCTATCAGCCACTTTCTTCAGTAAGTCCGGTGAAGCAAACCCAAGTTCGGCCAAAGCATTCTCAAACATCTTGTTCTCTTCGTAACTCCATCCCGGATGGGTGATTTGAAGAGCCTGCAGATTAGGGCCGAAGGAGGATTCAAGAAAATCTGACCATTCCATACCTAAAAAGAAGAAGAAAAAGAAGAAGAAGATGAAGAAGAAGAAGAAGAAGAAGATGAAGAAGAAGTGTGTATTAATTGAGTATTTGCAGTGTATTGAAGGTCTGAATCTAAGAGAGAAATCCTAAGAAATCTGGGTGAGATATGAGTTTTGGCTTCTATAGCCCAAAAGGATTCTCGTAAGTTAGAAGTGATTGCTCTGGATTTTAAGGGGCGTCATGAATCAAACCCTAAATAATTTCTAAGGAAAGACAGAAGCAGTTCAACATGGATCTTCCGAATTCTCGATTCATTCTATTGGCAATAATCACCGAAAAAGAATACATCACTGTCCACCGACTCAGCAAATTATCTTGCTTACCAATGTTGTTAATTTTTTTTTCTTTTTTTGTGGGGAAATTGGGATATAAATTTGGAAACACAAGATTTAGAATTTTAGTGAAAAGGTTTTTCTTTATCTGTTTATAAAAAAACTAAAAAAATGACATTGGCTTTTATATAAGATGAGCTCTCAAAACACTTCTACTTATATAAATGTTTAAATTATTGAAAGTTATTTCGATTCAATTTGCTTAAAATGAATAAATAATCTCATACCAATAAATATAAACCTTCATGTTTTTCAATACTCTAATTATATCATTTTTTGACAAAATACACCTTTTATATATACCATATATATATATATATATATATATATATATATATATAAATAATTTTTTTAAGTGTATAATAATCAAACATTGATATCTCTAGATCACATTGAAACTTATATATATATATATATATATATATATATATATATATATACTATATATATATATATATATATATATATATATATATATATATATATATAAGTAATTTTGGAAGTTTCAAATTTCCTAGCAGTTAGCTATTAATAAACATCTGGAATGTAATATCATTAGGAGATTAGGGTCCTTTTGTTTTTTACTTAATGCTAAATGAAAATTTTATTTAGCTTAATGTTGTATAAGGCTTGATATTATTATTTTTCTTTAACATCTATTCAATTAGTATTACATCATAGTTTTTATTTTGTTCCTCATAAATTTGTCCCCAATGTGACTCTCAACTCCTCAGCACCTTATAAGGCTTAATATTATTAAATGTTACGTTGTTTGTTTTTTTTTTAATATTGTATTTTTATTAAGTATTAAACTATTTTAAATATATTAAGAAAAATAATTTAACTTGGTATTTGTTAGTCATATAACTTTATTATTATGAAAAAAAAAATTGTATAATATATATAACATCATAACATATTTATAAAAAATTAAAGTAATAAAATTATTATGATAAAAAATATATTATTATCATTCTTACAAACATAATTATTATATTTATTTATTTTTATATAATTAAATATAAATACAAAATTAACAATTTAAAAATATTAAATTATTTTGAAATATTTTGTGTGTATTTTACAATTTTTGAAATATTTTGTGCAAATTTTAAAATATGACTTTTCCCATTAAGTTAAAAGTTTAAAAAATTCAGAAATAAGTTATTAAAAAAAAAAAAAACACCTCCTTAAATGAATTAAGCAGAGTAGTGAAGTGTGAACTTGTTCATCTTCATTATTAGGGTTAGATAGCTCTTTCCTCCTCCCCCCTTCTCTCTTCCAGTAAAGTCTGATCTTCATGTCCCCAAGAATACATACATGGAGATGCCCTTTATTCTGTTTTTCAGTTTTCCCATTAATTGCGGACTCTAAATCACAAGACCCTTCTCTATATATACATGCGGAAGATCAGTAATTTTCTGAAACCCTACTTAGGTAATCAAGAAAATCCATTGCCATGGCCTATTCATGGGCAATATTTCTTCTGTTAACCATATATATATATATTAGTCCCACACAAACACTAGCTTTTTACTCTTCCTTTTTGATCCCCCTTAAAAATGATTGATTGATTTGATGAATGTTATCGTTTCTATTTGTTAGCTGACCAGGGTTAATTACAGAAGAAAAATATGAAAATTTGAAATTATTTCATTAATGAAGCATGTCATCAGATACATTCAGTAGTTAAACAGGAAAATTAAACACAGATATGAGCTATATATATCTAGCTGATTTCCATTGAGATACATGGGAGGATGGATCGATCCTATTTTGTATTTTCATCTCTTCTTCAACTTCTGAGTAATCAGTCATCTCTAAATAATGAAGAAGATGCCCCAGAATTCTGAGCAAGTAGCAAAGTCAGCATGCAAGAGAGGAAGAATGATCCATATTTTGAGAATTGACATCATATATGCCAATGACCAAGAAATGATCATCATCATCACCATCACCATCATCTAGTACTGAAAAAAGCCCTAGTTATAATTTGTGGATTATTAATGGTAGAATCATGACCACCATTAATAGGCCAACCAATCGTAGCAGTAGCAGTAGCAGTAGCAGTAGTAGCAGGCCAGCCAATAGTACTACTACTTGTGGAAGAGGAAGAAACCAGCCCCCTAATTACAGTCCTCTGATCAGTAGTAGTAGTAGTGTTTGGGAAAATATTATTATCAGTACTGATAATCAGGAGGGTGAGGGGAAATCCAATTATGGATGATGGGTCTCTGTCTCTAGGAATTAATGTCATTAATGGCACACCTTCCACAGTAGTATCACCTTCTTCCGCCCAGCGAGAAGCATTATCAGAAGTAGTTTCAGAAGAGTCAATAGGCATACCCAGTACTACCGTAAAAGAACTAGGTCTACCCATCATGGAATTATAATCTTCGCCGGCGGAATTCCCATAAACGGCAGCAGAAGCCGGAGCTCCCATGGAAGTTCCGGCGGCAGGAAGGCCCAGAGTGATATCTCCGTTAATATTCATTGAAGACCCAAGTGAGGAGAGCTCTCCCACTACTGCTGGAGATGAGGCGGCGTGATTCCGAGTTTGGGCGGAACTGCCAAAGGTGGAGGAGAAGTCGCCGTTAATGGCGGACGAGGTGATAATAGGCCAACCAAGGGAAAGCTCGCCGCCATAAATGGAAGGGGAAGGTCTAGTTGCAGGGACGCCAATGGCGAAATCATCATCATCATCATGGAAAGAACCAATGGGCAAGCCAAGCGAGATCAGGTGGTCACCCGCTGTCGGAGAAAAACCAGCAGGGACGCCGATGGTGAAATCGTCGTCGCCGGAAGAGCCGGCCGGCAAGCCAATGGTCTGATATTGATCATGACAATCATCCATGGACGGGAGACGGATTTGGAGAAGGAAATCCTGAATCATAAATCCTAAATCCTAAATCCTAAAACAAGGAGGTCTTAATTGCTTGCAAATGGTGATGGGTGAGGACGCTATGCTCTTTTTATTTTATCATTTGCCTGCCTTCACTTTACACAATTACCAAAATACCCTTTCACTCTACATATTTTGCTCTCACCCCCACCAACCCAAGATGGGCATGTGGGTCACCACTCTCTCATCAAAGGATCAAAATGTACATTCCCAAAATCTTATGCCTATTTGAAAAACGTTTCTTTGTTCCTTAAATTAATGTTTTTGTATTTTTCAAAAAAAAAAAAAAAACTTAAAATCAAATATGTTTTTTTTGTTTTTGAGAAAAAAAAAAACAGTTTTCAAAAATATAAATCAAACAATTCCTTAACAGTATGGTATTCCAATTTTTAATAGAGTTACCTCCAAAAAAGAAAAACATAATGTAAAATATGAATGGGTTATCTGGTAATTCACTCATATTTATATTCACCTTCACCTTATTTGATCTTTTATCTCGAACATAATAAGGATGAAGAAATTATGGATTTGTGAGAGGGTATTTTGGGAACAAAGGGAAATTTGAGGTGAGACAACGGCAATTGGCAAGGGCAAAAGAGGAAAAACATAGATATTAAAAAAAAAAGACACGGATTGTAAAAGAGGAAAATAACTGTCAACTGACGCATGATGTAACGGTCGGTTTTTTTTCTTTTTGAAAGAGTAACGGTCGGTTTTAGTTTTAGACATAAACGTGATTTTCCATATCAGATATATACATATTCACGTTTGGATTTGTTTGGCTCTCCTCACACGCCTTCAGTTATTCCCACGTTAAATTCCACACTCTAAATCACTTTAAGCCTAAGAAGTTATTTAAATGCTGATCGATTTTATTGGGATTTTCTATTATGCTTGAATCTTATCATTGATATTTTATTAGCGGTTATTATGTAGCGATGATTACACCCAAAGGATACGCTGATGCTGAAAGAGTTCGGGTAAAAGTTATGCAAGTGTGAAGCGTTCGTTTGATTTCTTTAGTGGTACGTAATGATAAGATCTCTTACATTGGTTCCATAAAAAAATGTGGAGTGATATTTAAGTTTGAGAGGTTTTCTAATCTATCATGCCGATATTTTGGGTTGGGCTTTCCTATTGGGCTTAGGTGCCTATCAATGAAGAAATATCCAACTTAATAATATAAAGAATTGACTTAAAGTCTACATATTTGATAATTTTATGTTGACTAGAAAACTTATGACTCCAATTCTACAACACATTGACTACTATGATTTGATTTGATGTTTTTACTTGATCGAATATGCTTTACCATCCAAACCACCTACACACAAGAAAGCGTTGCAACAAGATAACAAAAACCACATGTTGCATGATAAAAACACAAAAAACAAATTAAAAATCCAGATGCTTATGGATAAACCACTGTATTGAGAAAGAATATGGTGGAAAGATATGTAGACGAGTGATTTCACATAATAACAAAAATATCACTCCTCCTTATTTAAGGAAAATGGGACTAGAAGGAACAAGATGAGCGACGTAAAAGTAATATATGTATTACTTTTTCATATGAAATGTTTTTTAATGGACTTTTTATCCACTTTATTATTTAAATATTTTATGATAGAGATGTAAATTTTTATATTTACCTATAAATGGGAAATAGGTCTATAATACCCAAAGTTATACCTTAATAGTTTTATAATATGTTTAGAGTATAATAGAAGTCAAATTTGTGTTTTTCGAAAATTTAATAGTTAAATGTAAAAAAATGATATAACCGGAATTATTAAAGAAGTAAAGAGGATAATGATAAATTGTCAAATTAGGGACTTAAGGGACATTAAGTTAAAAGGTTATGTGTTATGGTATAATTTTGATAAGTTGATTTGCAAATTGAATTAAGAGGGGGGACTAAATAACAAAGGGGGAAAAACTTGAGCCAAATTTACCTTAAGACAATAATTTGTCTTTGAGAAGAGAAATTCTCCATTTGTGGCTTTGGGGTATAGGGCATACGGTTTGGGAGAAGAACCAATTCTTAGGTTGCTATTTCTCCATTTTGCTTAGGAGATCTCCTTGGAAGAGGAAAGAAAGAGAAGAAAAGGAAGAAAGGAGAAGTTAGGTTGAAGCTTTCAAGACATCAAGGTTAGGAAAAAAAAAACACATCCTAACTCTCCCCTTGTTTTTGTTTTTGTTGGTTTGAGGTTGGTTTTGATCTTGTTTTGGTTTGGGTTGGAATTGTTCGGTGATAAGGACCAAAATTGTGTAAAGAGACATGTAAGTATTTTAGGGGAGGTGTTGTTCAAATTTTTCTAAAACCTGTATTTTTGTTTTTGCCATAACTTGGCCTACGAATCTCCAAATTGGATGATTATAGTTGGATGTAAGAGCCTAAGAACAAAATTCTAAATTTCTAGAAAGAATTCAAGATAGTAAATCACATCTACAAACCTTGAAAAAGAGTTTTTTTTTTTTTTTTTTGGGGAAAATACGGATTATGTCCCCTCTATGGGAGTAGTTCATGTTATTTGCACCATATCTTGAGTTATAATGATTCACATGAGGTGAATCAAAATTCTACTTAAACTAGACACCTAGGACATTAACTTTAATGAAGAAAGTATACTCAAATTATGTCCCTATTGTTCCCAGAAAAATTTCAAATATAGGACATCATTATATTCCTGGAAACTGTCCAGGAGCAGTTCGGAATGTTTAGGCCATACCTTCTCATTTAAAGGTTCAAATGGCTTGATTTTGAGTCATTGAAAACTTAAGACATAGGGAAACATTGTGTTAGAAGATCACTTTGTCTAAAAACCTTGTTTATTGGGTTGAAATTGTAGTTGGAAATGAACATTTTAGCATGCATGATGGAAATATAGTCATAAGAATTGATTAAGAGTATAACATGAATGTAATTAAGACCAGTATAGAATGCTATGAAACACATATAATTGTATGTCTGCTTAAGACTGGATAGTGAATAAATAAGGACTAGTGGTATTCGACACTCTTGTCTAGTGCTACCCAACATTTATGTTTCGTGCAATAAGCATGTCTGTTCAGTGCTACGGAACTCCTGCATAGTGCTATGACACTCCTGTTTTGTGTTGTAGGCACGTCTGTTCAATGCTTCGACACTTCTGTTCAGTACTATACAGTACATTCGAGTACCTATTGTTCTGCGTCCATTTCATTCATTGTTATTGGTCTTTGCAAGCAAACATTTATATGAAAATTATTTGAATAATGAACAATATGAAAACACAAGTAATCACTCGAATGCTAAGGCATACCTCTGTTCTGTACTGTAGTGTACCTTCTGTTATGTACTCCTACTGGAGAGATGAATAAAATGATGTGTGAAACATTTACACATGCATATACTGTGATTGAAGATTACGTAAGTAGTCGTATATGTTATTTTGTTTTTCATGGCTCGAAGCTTAGCGCAGTGTTTCATGGAGTGTAGGTTTTGAAGAAGTCGACAAGGACATCTTGCGCTCGCCAAGGCCAACACAACATTAGGAGTCCACCTTGTGGCGGGTCTTGATTTTGTTTTGATTTTGTAATACAAATGTAAATGTAATATTTTGTTATAGTAAAATTTGTATGAATACAAGTAGTTATGGACTCAAACATATATGTACAAGACATTTTAAACACCATTATGATGGTAGTTTTACGAGGTTATGATATGAAGTCAAGAATTTTTATAATTCAGGCTTTTTGAAACAAGTTTATTGACGGGCTGAAAGTGAGTGTGTAAAAGTTGGTAAAAATGCAGACCCATGCGCGCAAGTATACGCCTCGAGTTCGCGTAGTGTAGTGGCCAGTCAAGTGTCGTTTCCACGAAGAGAAGCGTGTTGAATACTGGCTTGATGATCTAGACAATATTTGGATCTAGTCATATAGCGAATTATGACTAAATTAACCGATTTAAAGAAAGCTAATAATGGGGTGATTTAAGGTAATGATGAGAAAACTAGGGTTTGCCTTCGCCTACCACCGTGATGTGTTTTAACCTAGATAGCGTGTTTATTTAATATTATATGATTTATGTTAGCGGGTTGATCATTACACCCTGCAGATATTCTCTCGAGATATATTGCCTATCTCGCTAATTAGAGGTGTATTGCATCTACTGCCGACCCCTTGAAGCTCCCGAGATGCATGAATGTGAAACCACAGCTACAGCAGATCACGGATCATCTCAGTTCCACCCGATTGACCAAGTGTTTGCTTGCCCGTAATCCTACGAGGTCATCTTCCTCTCAATGTCGGACTCCTAGCATTAGCATGCCCGCGATTGGCGAATATTAACACGTGATTAAATTTAGGAGTAACTGACCATAAATTCATATCAATATTAAAATAGGCTTCATAATTCAAAGTATTTAATCCCATAATGAATTGGTTAGGGTTGACAAAACCCTAGAAGAAAAAGTTAGTTCATAGTGATTTTCATTACGGTGAAAATTTGACACATCAAGCGAATCGGAAAAGAAATCTGAGAAGAAGCCATCTTGCGATCTCTCGGAATCAGTCTCACCAAATCTCTCTATCTAGTCTCTCCTTGTGTTCGGTTACTTGCTCCAATCCCCTCCTTGCCTCAAAAATTGCTTCCGCACTATTTCTCGAGATTTGGGCCCATCAATGTTTGAAAATAAGAGTTTTAATGCTCACATGCGGAAAGAGGACTTAGCTGCGCATGATATGCTCGGAGCCTTTGGAATCTGCCAATTTGGTTCGGCTGCGGCGTGGGGCCTCAAGGCTGGCTGCGGTGCTGCGCTGTAGTGTGGGTGCCTCATTCTGCTGCGATGCTAGGAAAACTCAGCCCACACTTCTCATTGCTTTCTCTGCTTTGGTTCTTTCTTCTATTATTTAGCTTCCTTTTTGATTCCAATATCGACATGTCCTAAAAAACATTATAGCATGGGGGATTAGTGCAATATTAGTGAATATGAATGTGAATCATGCAATTGAGCTATAAAAACATAGAGAAATTTTACTGAAATGCATGCATGATTCACTCCGATCAACACCCCCAAACTTGTCTTGCTGGTCCCAGTAAAGGCGGGACTACAACCGGGGCCTTGCGAATAAAGCATAACTAACACTTGGCTTGATGTAGATTTCAGGTACGTGATACCGACCAAAGAAGGAGTCAACACGAACCAGTTCAATAGATCCAGGGACTAGGTTGTTCAACTTTCAAGAATCTGCACTGGGTTAGTCTCGGTTAACCAAGCAGGTCAACCCCTTTTTTAGCGCTCAATAACCTTTCCCAAGGAGTCTAGGTGCGGTTGGAGTGTGATCTCAGAAATGTATACTTTCACGACTTAGTGCAAAACTTGAATTTAACTTGCCTATTTGGAATGGCTTAACACAGGAGGGTGAGAACGCACCAATTTATTCACTTCAACTAATCCTAAGGGGATTAACTCTAAGACAAACTTGTAAGAGTACTAGTGCCAAGAAGTTTTAGGTGAGTGTTCCTGTAGCGGGGATCCATTAGTGACTCCTCACGGTTAGTTGGGAGCAGGGCATTCGAGTTTCCCTCGAACTACCCAGACAATCTGGCAAACCTCGAGGCCCTAGGCGTAAATCATCCATCACTCTGTCCCATGTAGCGACGGTGAAGTCAATGGCACCGACCGGTTGGCTCGAGGGCATTAGGTTTTGAAAAAGCCCCCTCGGACTATGCAGGATTCCGATTGGAAGAATCCACTTATTCCAAACCATAAGCTTATTTTTTTTTTTTTTTAATTATATATATATATATATATATATATATATATATATATATATATATATATATATATATATATATATATATATATATATATATTAAGGAAACTCAAAGCGATCCTCTTTTTCTAGGTGTCATCACTTAGGTGTTTAAACTTTCCAAGGTTCGTAGAACTCTTGCATATTAGTCACGGTCAGGCATACCTCGAAGATCATGTGTGTACGTGCGATAGCTTACTTCGGGAAATGATTTATTGAGATCTAAAAGGGGCGGCCAGACATGGTTATTCTCAACTTTATACAATGTAGTCCCGATTGTCAAACAACCTTGGAGTTCCCTATTTCATCAAAACACAGGCTTTCTGTGATTACTATTACTCCCCTTTTTGCAATCATGGTCAAAACTAAGGCTGAGAACAATTAATACCAACGCTGGAACTACCATATCATAATATTGCCAAATGCAAACATGCTGGTACACAGTGGACAAGGCTCGATCTTTAAACATGCTATAAAAAAAAAAAACCCTAAAATTGACGAAAAGTCGACCTAAAACACGCCTAAAACATGCAAAGATAAAAAAAAAAAAAAAAACCACTAAGCTAACCCGTATACCCACACATACACCCCCAAACTTAAAACTGATAGTGTCCTCAATGACAGAAAGAAAATAGAGGCATATAGATACGTCCTAGAGAATCACTGCGGTGGTGGTGGTGGTGGCGGTGTGTGAAAGAAAGGAATGAGCCAATTCTTGATATGGTCTGTTTTGGGCGAATGATGGCCATCGGCCACTGATGGTCCAAGTCGACTTAGGGCAACATAGTGCTCCTGAGACTTATCCCAATATGCATCAAACCGCTTGGTGAACGCATGAATCTGGTCTGCCAGGGACTGAGTTGAATTGGAGGGGACCTCAGGGTCGTCGTCCTCGGGGTCACCAGCACTAGGGGTGGCTGCGGCAGCATCATCGTCGGTCTCCTTATCTGAATTGCCCGGGCTCTCGAAATTTGCCTTGGGCAGTGGTATGGGTAGGCGCTGCTGCACCTGCTCCTCGGAGTCCAACATAGGGACCTCGACCAGTTGGCATAACTAGGTAATGAGTGAGGGGTGGATCAGGGCCCCGGTGCATCTCCCTTGGGTTGACTCAATCAACCCTTGCTCAATGACGGACCCGATGTTAAACTGGAAACCCTTGGTCATGGCATATAGGAGGATCGTCTTGTCCTTCGTAACTGTGCTAAGATGCAAGGTAGGCTTAATTTTTACACATAAAAAAATTATACTAGACCTTAGCCACGGGCGTGAGGGAGTGCATCTGAAAATTGGTGAAATCACCCGTCAATGGTTGGCGTTTCCACACGCCACGGCCTTGAGTGAGCTCCTGCATCAAGCGCTTATAATTTGTGTTAGAAAATAGTGCTCTATACCTCATATGCGTCATCCAGTGGCAGTGCATCCGGTTGATGGCACAGGCACTAAACTCCAACCCGCGCACCCGAGGAAAGAAAGAAGCAGGTGGTGCCTACGATATCGTCAAACCGCGTGGTGAGCGCATGAATTTGGTTTTCCAGGGATTGAGTTGAATTGGAGGGGACCTTAGGGTCGACGTCCTTGGGGTCGCCAGCAGTTAGGGAGTGGCTCTTGTGACATCATCGTCGGTCTCCTTATAGAATCCTCTGAGATCTCGAACTTCACCTTGAAGCGTTGGTATGGGTGAAACGACTGCTTTGCACCTGCTCCTCGGAGTCCAACATCGAGACCTCGGCTAGTCGCATGGCGGGTAATGGTGAGGGGGTGGATCGAGGCAGGTGCATCTCGGCGGGTCGACTTAATCAACCCTCGCTCAATGATGGACCCGATGTCAAACTGGAAACCCTTGGTCATGGCGTATATGAGGATCGTCTTGTCCTTCATAATTATGCTAAGATGCAGGGTAGGCTTAATTTTTACACATAAAAAATTATACCACACCTTAGCCACAGGCGTGAGGGAGTGCATTTGAAAATTGGTGAAATCACCCGTCGATGGTTGGCGTTTCCACGCTATTGAGTGAGCTCCTACATCAGCTCATGGCCGTGTTAGCAAATAGTGCTCTATACTCCGCATTGTCGTCATCTAGCAGGCGGTAAATCCGGTTGATGGCCTGGGCACCAAACTCGACCCACTTGCCTTGGACAAAAACAGTGGTGCCGACCTTGAAAGGCAGATTGGAGTGGAACTCCCGTATGATCGGGGCCACTTCGGGGGACGAGGGCGCACATAAGCGTCGCGGTACCGGTTGGATGGTGAAGTTGAAACGGGTGGAGGTGGGGAAGCGGTATTCAAGGGACAAAGCGATTGAAACGGGGACTCGTGATAGATTCGCTTAACCTCTCCCGGGAAATGAACACATGTGGATCTTACGGAGGGTGGTGTCGCCGCGAGTGGAGGCCCCGGATCGTTGTCTTTTAATTTGGGGTCAACACGGGGCCACGGTGGTCGGTTAGGGCTAGAGATATCTGGTACCTAAAAAAAAAAATGAAAGAGGGAGAGGAAAGGGCGACCAAATCCATGTGGAGGGAAAATAAACAGCTGATCAGATTTATAAAGACAAAAATTTGCTTGCTATGCAGAAATGACGTGTCTCTGTAGTAGAGCTCTATCTTCTTTGCTTGCAGGGTTGGATAAGAGACTCTGCTTAGTGGCGTAGGGCTCTACGTTATTTGGGTGCAGGGAGTTGGATGAGCTTACTTAGCAGCGTAGAGTCCTACGCCGCTGCGTTCTTGAAAGTTAGAAACGAAAATTTTTTTCCTACGTAGCGGCATAGAAATCTATGCTGCGGCGTACCAGAAAGTATGGTCCCAGTTTTTCTTTTCTTTTTAAAACATGAATTTGGCCCTCTCTCCTGCTTTGTAATGAACATCTGACCTTAGTAGCGGTGCTGCTTGCAACCTTCGACAGCCAATACTTGGGTTGCCTCCTAAGAAGCGCTATGTTTAATGTTGTTAGCTCGACATTCTGCCTGGCATTACCTTAGGCGAAAAAATGGCCCGAGCTGTTAGTGACCTTCCCATACCTTACTGTCACACTTTAGGTGTGCTTAGATAGTGTCTGTCTTTATGTATAGAATTCTCCTCCAAAATATAGTTTCAATCTCTGGGCATAGGGGAAATCGCGGGGAACCCGCGTGAACGGACTTGACCATTTAACTTCAACGCGGGGAAGGGAGTGTCGACTAGAATTGAACAATAAGACTTCTTGACTCGGCTCAAACTCCTTCTTACAATATGCTTGTCATGCCCGACTTTAGATGCTTTTCATATAGATTCGAGCATTCTCATAAGCCTCATTGCGGAATTCATCTAATTCACTCAGTTGTAGCATCCGCTTCTCTCCGGCTACCTTACTATCCATGTTCAGAAGCCTAGTTGCCCAGTATGCTCTATGTTCTAATTCCACTGGCAAATGGCATGCTTTCCCATAAACTAGTCGAATGGCTGACCTTACCCGATAGGGTTTAAATCGCATCTGTATACCCCGAAGTGCATCATCAATCTTCTTTGACCAGTCTTTCCTTGAACTATTAGCATTTCTCGAAATTGACTTTATCTCCGATTTAACGCCTCGCTTGTCATTTGCTGCGGGTGGTAGCGAGTGAAGTGCGATACCTTCGCATATTTTGAAAGACCTTATCAACTAGCTTGTTGTAGAAATGAGTACCACCATTTGTGATCAGTAACAAGTGGAGTCTTGAGCAAGCGTGATAAAGATGTGGCTGCAAAGAACTTGACTATGTGGCATCATTAGTGCGTGTGGTGTGCTTCTACCCATTTAGAGGCATTAGTCCGGTGAGGAGAATATACAAGTTACTAAATGAAGAGGGAAATGGACCCATGAAGTCCATCCCCCATAAGTCAAATAACTCAACCTCTAGAATTGTGCGCATAGGTGGTTCATCCCGTTTGGAAATGCTGCCCATTCTTTGGCACTTATCACAGGTAGATACAAACTGATGCGCATCCTTGAACAAGCTAGGCCAGTAGAAACCTGATTGAAGTACCTTTGCTGCTTTGTCCTCTGGCCTCCAAAGTGTCCCCACATGATAAGGTGTGGTAGTGATTTAGAATACTACCCATTCATTTTAAGTACCATCGCTATCACTTGATCCTCACAATGTTTGTATAAAATAGGATTCTTCCAGTAGTAGTGCTAGTAATGCGAAGAGCCTCTTAACACGCTGTGCTTCATCGGAGGGATAACCTTGGCCACTAAGTAATTCACATAGTCGGCAAACCATGGAACGGGCTCTGTGTCTTCAATTACTAAGAGCTACTCATATGGGAAATCATCATTAACCTATACCTCGTCTCTAGGCCCTTCCAATCATGACAGATGGTGTACGACTAGGTTCTCTGTTCCCTTATTATCCTTGATTTCTAGGTCAAATTCTTGCAATAGGAGCACCCATCGTATTAGTCTCGGTTTTGCATCCTTTTTAGTCATTAGGTACTTAATGGCCGAGTGGTCAGTGTGCACTATTACCTTGTTGCCAATCAAGTAGGCCTAAATTTATCAAAGGCGAAAACAATGGCGATAACTCTTTTCGGTGGTGGCATAGTTCGGTAGGCATCATTCAAAGTCGTCTAACATAGTGAACTTGGAATATCCTTTCTCTTTTACGCATTACTTTGCTCCTATCGCATAGTCCTTTGGCGTCGCATTAGTTCAACTAGGAGGTCCCGATGCGGTCTTTATAACTTTATGGGGCCGTACGATCTATCTTCGGGGATTGAAAAAGCTTGCACATTGCTCATCAAGGAAATCAAATGGTGTCCCTTGCACTATGGCGGATTAGGGCTTTGCAATCGAAAAATCTTTTATGAACCAGCCTATAGAACCTGCTGTGTCTAGAAAGCTTCTTATGCCCTTTGCGATGATGGTGGAGGTAGTTTCTCTATTGCCTCGATCTTTGTCGAGCCTCTGTTCCTCTTGCGAATCAGGTTGCCCAAGTACTATGCCTTCCTGTACCATAAAGTGGCACTTCTCCCAATTCAACACAAGATTGGTTTCTTCACATCTAACAAGCATCGACATCAGGTTTTCCAGATAATTGTCAAAGGAGTTCCCCAATACTGAAAAGTCGTCTATGAACACCTCAATTGTCTTTTCAACCATATCTGATAATATGACCATCATACAACGCTGAAATGTTCCTGGTGCATTTCACAGCCCAAAGGGCATTCGCCTAAATGCGAATGTAGCATAAGGGCAAGTGAATGTTGTCTTCTCTTGATCCTGCGGGGCTACGGCGATTACGATTGTGGCGGAATGCCATCGAGAAAGCGGTAATATTCATGCCTTGCCCGGCCCCATGTATCGATCGGAAATGGCGGTGGAAAATGGTATTGTTTTCAGTGGCCTTATTCAATTTCCGATAGTCAATGCAAATTCTCCAACCTGTGACTATTCTGGAAGGTAGCAATATATTATTCTTTGTCTTTATCAACATTTGTTCCTCCTTTTGCCTGACACGTACCCGGTTCACCCATGCACTATCGGAAATAGGATAAATAACCTGACGTCCGATACTTGATTACTTCCTTGTGGACTACTTCTTTCATGGTTGGATTCAGTCTCCTCACATTACTTCCCTTTGAAACATGACCATCTTCTAGTAGGGAATTGATGCATACACATAGGACAAATCCTTTAAATCGGCTAGAGATGACAGCGCATCCTTGTGATCCTTGAGTACTTTCAACAACTGATCTTCTTCTTTGTATCGAGGATCTTTGAAATAATCATGGTAAGGTGAGGCATCCCCAAAATATTGCCCTCAAATGTGGAACATTAATCTTTTTATATGATGCTAATGAGATAGCCTTATGTTGGTGTATTATCTGACCGTGATCTTTCTTCTTGATCATCCATTTCATATACTCTTTGACCTCTTCTCGAGTTCCTGCGATTCCTCTATGCCGGGCGGTCTCGAGTTAAGCGAGACCATTTTGGCTAGACACTATAGCCTCTACGGTCTCTATCATGAAGCATGTATCACTCTCTACTGGGTGTCTCACAGCCTCAAACACATTTAACTTGACCTCGTTATCATGCACTCTCAATTTCAACTCTCCCCACTGCACATCAATCATTGCCTTGCCAGTGGCGAGAAATGGTCTACCCAATATTATGAGTATTTCTTTATCTTCTTCCATGTCTAGAACGATGAAATATGTCGGGAAGATAAACTTGTCTACCTTTACCTGAACATCTTCTATCACCCCCTTAGGATGTTTTAGTGACCTGTCTGCTAACTAGAGTGTGACTATAGTTAGGCGAACTTCACCTAATCCCAGTCGTTAATATGGATAACGACATGAGGTTTATACTAGCTCCCAAGTCATACAAGGCCCTCTCAAAGATGGAGTTCCCAATGGTACAAGGAATAGTAAAACTACTTGGGTCTTTCAACTTTTGTGTCAGTTTCCTCTAAAGGATGGCACTACATTCCTAGGTGAGATTCACTGTCTTGAAATCCGACAGTTTTCTTTTCTTTGACAGTATATCCTTCATGAATTTTACATAATTGAGCATCTGTTTTAACGCATCAGCAAATGGAATGTTTATATGTAGTTTCTTGAACACTTCCATAAACTTTGTGAATTGCTTGTCCAATTCTTATTCTTCTCTGTGCAATAGGGTACTAATCGGGACAAAGGTTCAATCGTGGTTGGTCGATCTTTAGCCTCAGTTTCTTCTTCCACAGACTTTTTCTCCTGGGGCTGTTCCCTTTCTATCTTATCATTCTGACTAGTCTGGATTACTTCCTCATTTTCTACCTCTCCTATCGCTGGTGGTCGCCTCGGCATCGCTTAATTTCTACCACTTCTCAATGTGACAAAATTTTTACATGTTCATTACCTTCCGTCTCTGTTCACCCTTTGAGCTGCAAGGTAATGATCCCGGTGTCGCCTACCAACAATGTGGCCATTCGGGCCTCATTTGCACTTCTAGGCTCTCAAGTCGGGCCTCTTGATTCTCTATAGTCGGTGGATTGGTTTTGTAGCCATCGAGCCTCGATTTTGAATCGGTCTCGTCCCATCTCATAAATGTGCTGCGGAAGTCATCATACGGGCTAAAAAGCTTCTTCCAAATCCACTTTCTTCTCGTGCGGCGACTTTGCCTGCCAAGTGGTGGCATACTATTCCTCGTCAGACTGCCCATAGTTCCGATCGCTTCCGACGGCCTGCCACCTCCAACTCGCCTTGATTCCGATTCCCACTCGTACTGCTCGACACGTGACACTTCCATGCTACCGTCCCCCGCTCGCTGCTGGATTTTACCGATTCACAACCGTGTTCGGGCTTCTATCACATTCGCCCTGGCCGACAATCCATAGTATCAGGTTGTCCTCCACAGCATCACTGCATATCCCGTGGATTATTCAATCGCATTCACTATACTGGTCAGCTTCGTAGCCGCTAGTTAATCGCGCCGGCTACGGCTTGCCAAAGCTATCGGTGAACTTCAGGTCTATTCCCACTAAGGACTTCCTAGGTGCTGATCTAACTCGAGGCCACTAATTAGTATTAGTGGTTATATCTTCCAATATCTCATAAGCTTGATCTGTAGTCTTTTTCATCAGGGCACCTCCTACTGAGACATAAATGATCGTCTCTAAATTCGAATCGCTTAAATCGCTATAAACGTGCACTCAGATCCACCTAGTTAACCTCCTCGATGTGGCATCCTCAATAGCTTATGAAATCTCTTCCAGGCCACGACCAAGTTCTCCCCCTCGAACTGTCTAAATGTGTTAATCTCTTGCACTAATTGTGCGATCTTTGCGGGTGGAAAAAATTTGGTTAGGAATTTCTCCACTAAGTTGTTCCACGAGGTAATGGAATCCGGTGGTTGGCTAGTCAACCAATGCTTAGCTTGGTCGTTAAGTGACAGTGGGAATAGAAGCAATCTGAGAGCTTCTTCTGTTACTCCATTATACTTGATTATGTTGCAGACTTCAATAAAACTTGTCAGATGTGCATTCAGATTCTCACTAGGAAACCTATGAAACTGTATATTGTGGAGCATTTGCAAAGTTACTCCTTTAAGCTCAAAATTGTTCGCTTGAATGGGTGGTTGTCGTATAGCTGACTAAACAATCGTAGTGGCAAGCGCTAACTCTCATGTAGCTACGCGGATGTGTTCAAGCCGCATAAATGATCCGTGGCCCTAATCTCTATAATTTTGCCCCATTCGATTCACCTATGGTTCATTCCTTTCGATCCCCATTCTTCATCCTCTCGATTTCGTGATGATTTTAAATCGGGTTCATTGCGTTTTCTCACGTAGTCGATGTAATGTCCGTTCTGGTTTAGGATTGAATGGAAGTAATTCCCTGCGATCTTGTCTTTGCATGCACATTAATTGTTTTCCTGAAATCATAAGTATGAAGTCGAGACCAAGTCACAACACAGATGAAATAAGGCAAAATACCTAAACAAAGAACACAAAAAAAAAAAAAAAGATTAATAAGTAAAAAGAACTAAATAAAATAAAATTGATCCAGCACAATTCCATGGCACCTGTTGTCAATACTGTCAAACACTAAACTTTTCCCGCAAGAATCCGCGCCAAAAACTCGCACCGGCTGGAAAGTGAGTGTGTAAAAGTTGGTAAAAATGCAAACCAGTGCGCGCAAGTATATGCATCGAGTTCACGTAGTGTAGTGGCTAGTCAAGTGTCATTTCCATGAAAAGAAGCGTGTTGAATACTGGCCTGATGATCTAGACAATATTTAGACCTAGTCTTATAGCTAATTATGACTAAATTAACTGATTTAAAGAAATCCTAATATTAAGAATTCGATTTAAGGTAATGATGAGAAAACTAGGGTTTTGCCTTCGCCTACCACACGTGATGGATTTTAACCTAGATAGCATGTTTATTTAATACTCCATATGATTTATGTTAGTGGGTTGATCGTGCCTACAAGATATTCTCTCTTGAGATATAGCTACCTATCTTACTAGTGGGATGTATTGCATCTCTGCTTCGACCCCTTGACTCCGAGATGCATGAATGTGCAAACCCTAGCGCCACGCTTGGAATGCGGGATATCTATACTCCATGATTGACCAAGTGTTGCTTTACCCATGTCCCTACGAGTCATATTCTCTCGATATCAGACTCCTAGCATTAGCATGCCACAATTGGCCAAATAATAACACGTGATTAAATTCAGGAGTAAAGCAACCATAGAAATTCATATCAAGATTAAATAAACCACAATTAAAGTATTAATCCATACGAGCGTGGCTGACAAAAACCCTAGAGAGAAAAGTTAGTTCATAGTGATTTTCATTACAGATCGAAGATTTTCAAAGATTAAACGAATCAGAAAAGATTAAGAAGTCGCTCTCGCAATATCTCGTATCCGTCCGCCAAATCTCTCTATCCGTCTCTCCTCGTGTTCGCCCCGCCCTCCAATCCTCTCTTGCCTTGAAATTGCTTCCTTATATTCTTGGGATTCTCTGAGCCCATAAATGGCCTTAAAATCACGCTTTGGAACCCGAGGCCACTAATCCTTAAATCCGGGTTCGCGCCAACGTAGGGCCTCCACGCCGCCGCGCAGTTTACACCGCAGAGCGGAGCTGATCCCCGGTTGCGCGGCACCCGAAGCTCCACTGCACTTCTCATTGCTTTCTCTGCTTGGTTATTTCTTATATTATTTAGCTTTCTTTTTGATTCCAATATCGACATGTCCTAAAAAACATTATAGTATGGGGGATTAGCGTAATATTAGTGAATATGAATGTGAATCATGCAATTGAGCTATAAAAACACATAGAAATTTTACTGAAATGCATGCATGATTCACTCCGATCATTTATATCACTTATGAATTTATGTTTGAAATAGTCCTAAATAATACCATAAAGGTTAACATGTCTTAGTTTCAGGTGGCGTCCCTCACATGCCGCAATGTGGGAAGTGGTTGCTACAAAGAATGACTCCTACCTAAACGGGTCGAACTCATTAGACAATGGATCAAAATCGGCTCAGACAATCTCGACCCACTTTGATTAAATCTCCTTAACTCGACCTTGTGTGGGGACTTTAATAAATAACACCGATGCAAGAGGCTTCACGAGTCTCGTTTCGCTCTAAATAAGTGACTCCAAAGATCCTATGTAATCTCTCTAACTCCACATATCGCTGCCTATATTTTCTCCTCTATAGCCGAGCATACTCCTAGCCTCACCGAGAACTGATATGGGTGAATCGTATTAGCATTTATAGCGTGTTTCTCAGATGTATATGTAACTTAAATGCTAGATTCACACCCCTATGCACAAATATTACACTAACCCCTCATCTATGTGAGTTTTATAGAGATTGAAAGTAAAGCAAGCAAAGAAGAGGGCAAAAAGAGTAAGAAAGCAGAACCTGCACCAGAGGCATTGCTTTGCCGAGGCGAAGCTAAAAACTGAAGAAATCAAGGGCTTCGGGTTCGCTAAGGCGAAGAAAAACCTTCTCCAAGGCCAAGTAGACCTTCGCCAAGGCCAAGGGGGAGCATCCTAAAAACCAAGGGACTCGGGTTCCCTTCGCCGAGGCGAAGGAAGACCATCTGGATCATTGACACATGTCTTCGCTAAGGCGAAGGAGGGCGAAGTTGAGACAAAAATACCCTCATTCTTAGCACCATTTTTGGTCATTTTCCATATGCTATAAATATTGATTCTGTATCCTTCTAACAAAATCAAAGGGCAGAGTCGAGGCTCGCACATATCTCATCTTCTGTGGTTTCTCTCCAAGCCTCATTTTCTAGGCTTGTAAATTCCTTTCTTAGATATTTTAGCTTGTTTCTGAGCTAAGTCGTAAGATCTAGCCACAGAGGACTCCTCAGAGCGGTGGAGCCAAGCCTTGGAGGACTTCCATTCCATATTTGTTTTTTATCACTAAACCCTTCTCTCTCTTAATCTTTCAGCTTTATGTTCTGTATAAACATGATTTTGTTAGGTTTGAGGCCACTATCAGTGGCTAGATCCTCCTCTAGGGCTGGTTGTGGACATTGGTGCTTGCCTTTTGTATTATATGGATGTGGTTTTATGAATTCCTAGGTTTTCATTCAATTATTGCATGCTAGGTAGTAAGTTGAGACCTAGAGCTCAAAGGGTTTCCAAAGTGATAGTTGGAAGTATATCCTTGGCACTTGATCTTCATTCCCTAATATCTTATAATTGATAAAATCAATTTAACTTAATCAAAGAAATCTAGGAAATTAGGAATGCCTAGTACTAGATGAATTTTTATTAGGAGGGACAACATCAAACCTTATGTGATAATCGTATGGACCGAAAGGTGATCGATATGAACATAACCTGGGAAATTTCATTGCATGGACCTAGTGGTGACCAATGGAAATTCCCAAGGACTGATTTACCTTAGAACAAGTAACACATTGTTTGACCTAGATGGATCGAAAGGAGAATAGAGATTAGGTGTGGGAAATTGAGGTAAGACTCGAAAGAGAGAACCTCATACAGAGTTTATTGGGTAAGCACAAGATTATTTTCGTTGAATTAGCACTTAATGAATGTAAGCCATAAATGCACTAATGGAAATAACTGGCCCTAGTGTTATTCCTTAACATTTTTCTTACAACTTAATCCAACTATTTGCTAATCTTTTAGAGTAGATTTTTAGTTTAACTTAGTTTCATTTTTAGTTAACAACCACTCTCAACTAGTTTGATTCGCTTAAATAGTAAAATTCTTGAGTAGCCGGGTACTTAATTCCCACTTAAACCATCTCTTCCCTGTGGGTTTGACATACTAGGTTTTTAATTTGAAAGCCATTATATTAATTGTAATATGTGCACTTGCGGATTAGGTTGCTTTAACCAAAATTTTATATAAACAAAAACAATCGAACAAGTTTTTGGTGTCATTGTCGAGGAAGTGACGGTTTAAGTGGAATAGATTAATATTCCAGCAAAAGGTGCATTTGCTACTTTGAGCAAGAAATCTTTTTTTTTTTTTGTGTAGGAATCTTATTCTATTTCCTTCATTTTTCTGTTTAGTTTTATTATTGTTTGTATTTTGTACTCAGTTTGTTCACTTCCTTTTCCAATGCTGTTTTCTTATTTCAGGTACAAACTTTTATGCATAGAAGGCCCAACTTTGAGCTATTTCCATTTGATCTTGAAATAGAGAGAAAGTTGTCCAGACTTAAGAAGATTAAAGCTGATAATACAAAGATGGAAGATCAGAATACTGACAGATTCAGTGAGGGTCAATTGGACCACAATGAGATGCCTAGTGTAGCGTCCATTGCACTACCAATACTTTTAATTTTAAGATATATTCAAATACCAATACAAATACAAATATGTTTTCAATACCGTAGCTTTATGCTACTTGTGCTATGATACCAAAATAAAATGTAACACCTATTTTTTTTCTAATAATTTAACTGTAGCTCCGATACCAAAATAAATGTAAAGTCCAGAGCTACTGATACGAATACAAATACGTCTTTTTTTTTTTTTTTTGTATACTGTAGAATATATAATAATATGCGTCAAAACATTTGCAAAAGAGTCTTACTTCATTTCGGATAAATCCTACATTTGTACAATATGGCATTATATGCCCATTTCAATAAGATCATTTACAAAATATATCAGAGTTTTCAATATCAAAACATTTACAAAATATAAATAAAAAAAATGTGATCTTCTTATGAAGACTTTTACATCTTTGAGTTCAATGCAAAATAATTACAAAATATCATGGATAAAATGATATGCATGAGATGGAGCAATTACTTATACTCCACTATGTTTGACGGTGACTCTGCGCTTGACGATCTTCGATCCTGCCACTTTCTACTCGATACCTTCGCGAAGATAAAAACAACGCGCTAAGCATTTTCATGCTTAGTGGTTTTATACAATTCTCTCTTCATTTCAGTTTAAATCAATTCATGCAATGTTTATAAACAATGCTTTTAGACATTTTCTAATGACTAATGCAAGATAATATATATATATATATATATATATATATATATATAGTATATATTCATTTACATTCAATTACAATTCATCGGGTCATTTCAAGTTATGCAATTTCATATGCACTAAATCATTCAAATCACAAATCATGCATTTTCAATCTCATTATCATTTTGCCTTTTATCGAATTTAACCTATGCTGTGTAGATAAATTCTCTAATCACTTCCAGATAGCCCCGCTGGGTTGCAGCTCTAAGATAAAATGGTTTTATAACACAAAGACGGTCCCGCCGGGTCTGGACATTGGTTATTAAAAATAAATTTCGTGAACACTACCGATACTGTCCCGCTGGGCTACGGATCGGAGTGACATTTCATTACATTTGGTGCAGTACTTCTAATTTGACCCTTATTGGTATACCAATCTATCCTTAACTCGAATTTAATGGTTAACATTTTTTTAAGGGCCTTCAAATCGTTCAATACAATTTACAATAGTGTATATACATTTGGATACAATAATTTATTTTTCAACACTCATGCAAATTTTCATATGCAATTTATTTCGCAATCGGTTGTCTAAAATCAATTTAAAACAAATCAATATGCAATTTATCATAAATCATTTCAATATTTCATAGTATTTCACAATCAATTTTGAAACAATGAAAGAAAAGTGTAGAACAAACTTTCACAAATTTGAAACAAGAGAGATTGGAAGAATAAAACCCAAAGGTTATCGCTCTTCGATTCCTATCCTGGAATTCAGCTCTTGGGTCAAGGCTTCCTTCGTGAACCAACCCCCTAATCCATCACACAAATATGGCACAATCAAAGAACAACTCCAAGAAAGAAAATCTCACAGGCATTATGTGGATTTGTTGGGTTGATGTCTACCCAATACTCCTTCACTTGAAAAATTTTCTAGGGACACATGAGCCATATTTTTCTCATGCTTCCTTCAAGAAAATGATAGCTCTATGAATTTATTTTCAGTAGGAATTGGAATCATCTCATTTGGATCATCCAAACTCAAGTTACAGAATTTTAATTCCAAACTAGTTGATATATACAGCTCACTGGATCACCTACTGTTATTTTTGATTTTTGGGGTCTTAACTCCATAAATTGGTAATGGTTCCTTTACTCAGTTGAAGCTATGGTTATAAGGTTTCTTCTATAATTGGAATCATCCAATTTGGATTACCAAAAATCAAGTTATTGCATTTTACATCTAGACTACTCTAATTTGCAAAACAGAATCTACACATAGCTCCACTTTGATATATTTATGGGAACTTTGGGGTTACAATTTAATTATACTTCCTTCAAGTAAATTATTCTCCTAGAAGTCTATTTTACCCAGAATTTTGAATCACTCAATTTGGATGAGTGAAACTCAACTTATGGCCAAAACACCACAACTACACCCAAAATAGAGCATACTCGTGAGCTACCTGAAACTCACCTTTAAGCCCATATTCGGGAGCCTTAGAGCTACAATTTGCTGCTGGTCCCTTCTATAAATTTGTAGATCTAGATCTTATGGTTATTTATCAATTAGAATCACTTAATTTGGATGATTATAACTTAACATATAGCTAAAACAAGAACAGGGGTTTTGACAAATTTTTGACAGCAACTCCTTTGAAAACACAACATTTTCCTTTTTACAAACATTCCTTAAAACTAATCCAAACCAATACCAACCAACAATACACTTCAAAACTCAACCCAACACAACCCCAAAAATGATCTACAACCAATCAAAACCACCTTTACATAAGGTTAGGGTTTTTTCCCAAATCCAAACACAAGAAAAGAGTTCTAGGGTTTGTGTTCTTACTTTGAATCTCTCAAAACTTCCTCGCCTCTAGCTTCCTCCTTGAACTTTCTTGTAAGATCTTGCACCAAAGAGCAAGTTCCACACCAATCTCTTGATCTTCACTCAAAACCCTAGCTTTTCTCTCTCTCAATCTCCAAATACGTTTATGCACAAATGGCCATTCAATAGATCAAATGTGGTCTTAAGTCATCATAAGGCCATGTTTGGCTCTAAAACCCATTTTTGAGTTAAGTTCTCCCAATTTGCCATATAACCCATATACTTTCTCTATTTGCACTTCAATTCTCACTATTCACACTTAGACATATTTTCTTTATCATAAATGACCTTTAGGTCCTCATTTGATAATTTTTCCCATTTTACCCTTAATACTGGGTAAATTCCAAGGTTCATTCATCAATCATAATCAATCATTTATCATTTAACATTTAACATATGATCATTTAACATCTTAAAACCCCCGCTTGCTCAATTTATATCCTAAACACATATAAAAGAGTTATAAAATACTAGGGTATTTTGGGGTGTTACACCTGTGGCCCGGAACCAACACCGCATGACTTCTGGAGGCCCACGATAGAAATTTGAAGAATGTTATTCATGATTTGACATCAACTCATAGATGCTAATAATTTTGGAAAGAAACCTCTACGATCTCATGGTTCAAGAACATCAATTCGGGGGTAGCCTTTCAAGATCCTAACAAATGTCGAACTTTTATAATTGTGTGGAAAATTATAAAAAGATTAGTGAATTGCGATCAATGCATTTTTGGTTTCTCTTAAAGCTTTTTCCTTTTTCACTAAAGTGGATAGAGTGCGCAAATGGTTAAGCCAATCTAATGCCGGGATCAATAGATACGCTGGGGAGCTCTAGTGGAGTGTATTCTCGACGTAAATTTTTTCCACCTTAGTTAATCCTTAGTTTGTTTCACAATCACACAATTTCAACAAGGAGACCAAGAGACACTTTATGATGCATGGGATAGAGTCAAAGAATTGTTAAGGAAATGTCCACAACATGGATATGAGCTAAGTGCTCAAGTACAAATATTCTATAATGGTCTTAACTATTCGACTAGGGTACTAGTGGACGTAGCATGTGGGGGCTTAATCACCATGAAAACAGCAGGAGAGGCCAACTTAATGTTTGAAGAATTGGCAAAGAACAATTACCAACCTCCTTATGAGAGAGATAATGGAAGAAAACAAGGGGGACTACATGAGGTAGACATAATGTCGTCTTTGGAGGCAAAGTTTGAAGCCTTGATGGAGAGATTAAATCAACAAGCTTCAAAAGAGCTGACTATTGGGGAAATCGCATATATGCAAGTATGTAAGGTGTGCTCTTACGCTAATCTCCACTTCAAATCGAGGATGCAAACTATGCAAATTTCCTAATAAGTTACATATCTCACCCAAACAAAACTCACCATCCCATTATCATCCGTGGTTAAGGAATCATGAGAACTTCTCTTATAACAATCGTCATGTCCCATTGTTCCACCCAATAGAGCGCAAATACCACTGGCCACCTCCTGAAGTTTGAACCAAAGGAGCTTCTTGTGCCCAGAATTATCAAGGCACATAAGGCAAAATGTGGATTCAATGAGCCTTCAGAAGTGTTAAATGATATGAAGAAGTCTATTGACACTATAATCACTCGGCTAGAAAATGGTCAAGCTGTGATGGGAAATGTAATGAAAAGCATGGAAGGTGTTCAAAATACCATGGGAACTCGTGGTTAAAATCGGTAACACAATCAAGCCAATATCGCACACACGATGAAGAATATAAGATAAATCCATCGTCGGGACATCTTTGAAAAATTTAGAAACTCAGATGGGATAATTAGCTCAATATTTGAGAGAGAATCCGCCAAAATCCTTTCTGAGCGACACAGAGAAAAACTCGAAGCAATGTATGGTCGTAGCACTAAGAAGTGGGAAAGAGCTGAATGAGCCTAAGAAGAAAACTGAAAAGCAAGTGGAGCAAAAAAAATTGGAAGTTAATGAAAAGATAGAAGCTGAGGAGAACAAAGTGGGAGTTGAGTTGAACAACAAGGGAAATGAACAAAAGTCTGATGAAGTTGTCTCGGGAAGAATGACTTTTCCTGACAACTCTCCCATGTACATTCCACCCTTACCTTTTCCCCAAAGGTTTTGAAAAACCAAGCTGGATGAACAGTTTGTTCAGTTTCTAAACATGTTTAAGAAACTCGAGATCAACATCCCATTTGTTCATATGGTTATTCAACGCCAACTATGTAAAATCTCATGAAGGAGATAATGACCAACAAGAAAAAGTTAGAGGCATATGTGATAGTAAGTTTGATTGAAAATTTATGACAATCCACCAGCTGGAAGCTCCTGCAGAAACTCAAAGTTTCCTCGTATTTTTATCATCCTCGTGATCAATATCGTGGGAAGCACACATTCAGCAAGGCACTATGTGATCTTAGGGCACGCATAAATTTGATGCCATTTTCAGTGGCTAAAAAGTTGAATTTGGGGGAGATTACACCTACAACTTTATCGCTTCAAATGGCTGATAGATCTTTAACCTTTCCGAAGGGCATTATTGAAGACGTTTTAGTGAAGGTTGATAAATTCATCTTTCCTATGGATGTTGTGGTTTTAGTATGGAGGAAGATAGGGCGACACTGATAATCTTGGGAATATCGTTTCTCACCTCTAAGCAAGCATTCATCGATGTGAAGAATGGGGAATTAACCTTGAGAGTGGGTGAAGACCAAGTGAAGTTCAATCTGTATAAAAGCATGGAATTCCTAAGTGTTGAAAATGCAAGTTGCATGAGGATTGACACCTTGATTCCTTCGCAAGAGGATGTGCTATATGATTTTGGAAAAAGCAGTCTACTTGAGCAATGCTTGACAAAATCGCTTACCACAACTGCCATAGATGATAAAGATCTATCATCTACTCTAGAATTGATCGAAACAATACTTGCTCTTCAAGAAAATGAAGAAGAATCAATTTTTAAAGAAGAGAGAAAGACTCCGGATGGATTAGTGTTGAAAGAATTACCAAAGGGCCTCAAATATGCATTTTTGGGATGCAATGATACAAAGTCGGTAATTATATCTTCAAAGATGGACAAAGATATGGAATAAACCGTCAAAAGTTTGGAAAGGAATTCGCAGGCATTTGTGAAGGCCGGTCCATAAGACATCAGAAGGCGTGGAACTGGCCCTTCTGGCGCTGGCGCTAAAATTTTGATGGAAGAAGATTTGAGCTTATCGAAACATCAAAGGCCGTCAATCCCAAGAATGGCGAAGTCGCGGTAGTTCTAAACGCTTCTGTGCTGGGTCTATATATGTGCTTCCGAAGCAGCCTCGTGAGTCTCGGGCCGCTGTGTGTCAAAAGTGGAGGATGACCGTGGGTTCAATGAGAAAACGAAGCTTCTATCCACTCGCATGCTACAGATGGAGAGTATGCCATTGGTAGAAATCTAAACAAGGCAAATTCATGAAGGGATCATTATCCTCCTTTCTCCCGGATCGATGCTGTGGATCGACTCATGACACTCTCACTATCGCTCAGATGGCTACCCGATACAACTAGATTATGGTGAACCCCGCCACTAAGAGAAGACAACTCACATGCCCATATGGGACATTGCCTTCAAAGAATTGGCCTCGCTTTTTGCAATGCTCCAGCCTACCTTCAGAGATGCATGATGGTTATTTTTCGATTTGATAGTGTACACGCGGAAGTCTTCATGGATGATTTTCAAGATATGGATGATTTTGAATCGAGAAATGCCATTTTATGGTGCAAGAAGGTCGTTCGACACTTACTCCTTCAAGGGGCTGAAATGGATAAAGCAAAGATAACAACAATCCAACCTCTACCCTACTCCACCACAAGGCGGTGGTGTTCAGTAGCTGGGACATGCGTTTCATCGTAAGATTTATCAAAGATTTCTCAAAAATCACAAACCGCTTATGCAAACAAGCGGAAAAGACGGCGGTTCTCGCCTTTGGTCGGGTCGCATGACAACATTTGAGGAGATAAAGAATAAATTGATCGAAGCACCCATTATAGTTGCACCAAATTGGGGTGAACCTGTAACGCCCCTACCCTAGTCTTCGACACGCGAGGGGAGTCACATGGGACAAAGAACTATTAACCTAATAGTAGTGGGCCAATTTCGATCATATATTCATGAAGACATAAACTTGTAAAACTACCACCATAATGATGTTTAGATTGTTGTGTACATATATGCCTGAGTCCAACTACTTGTATTTACACAAGTTGAACCATCTCCAAAATATTACATTTACATTTTCATTACAACAAAACTAATTCGGGGACCTATATCAGAAAGACTTCTATTGCTGTGTTGGCCTTGGCGAACTGATGTTTCCGATAACCTCTTCGCACCTACACTGATTTAAAATACCCGTGCTGTTTATAGCTTAAAGGGGGAAACAGATAATGTAGATACCATCACTTCTGTAGCCTCAATTACAATATACATTTAAAATAATTCACATATTAGAGTATTCATATCTCCCGTAGGAGTACATAATAGAAATCTCTTTATAGAAGGTACCCGTAAGTACACTACAATACAGAACTGAGATGCCCAAGATTAGAGTCGACATTTATTTTCATATTGTTTCATTATTCGTGTGTAGCTCATATAAATGTTCGTCGCATAGACCAAGAATAATGAATGAGTGGACGCAAAGATAATAGGTACCAAAAGGTACTAAAGTATAACACTCAATAGAAGTGTTTAAACATCAACATACGTGTCGACAACACGGGGGCCAGAGTGCCGCTATACTAGATAAGAGTGCCAGTTACGCATCGTGACGCGCCATTCATTCACTATCCTGATCTAAGTGTTTCCACAATTATATGTGTTTCAGAGCCTTTTATACCAATATTTATAACATTCATTTAAGCTTTATAAAAATAGAAAGCAAAATAAGCAGAGAAGAGGCAAGAACAAGTCTGCCAAGAAGATGGGTTCGTCGAGGCAAAGTGGTTCCTCAGCAAACATTCCTTCTCGCCCAGCGGCGTACAATGGCGAAGACGTGGCCCAGGGTCTCGCGTAGGGGAGCAGACCTTTTGCCTATGCGAAGAGCTTTGCCTAGGCGAGCACTCATTCACCTAGGCCAAGAGGAGTCGGACTGGAATAAAAATGAGGCATTTTTGCCCTATTTCACCTAACATTTCCAATCCAAAACAAAACAAACTCAAAGCAAACCATAAAATCCAACTCAAACCAACCAAAAACACATTTATGGAAGAGTTAGGGTTTTTCTAACCCAACATAACAAGGAGGAAGTTAGGATAGTTTCATAACCTTGATTTCTTGACACCTTCAAAGTAGTTTTCCTTTCCTTCTCTTTGCTTAAACAAGTAAAACCAAGAAATGGAGAGAAATCAACCCAAAATTTGGTTTTCTCCCAAAACCAAAGTGCCCAGCCTCTTAAACCCTAAAATGAAGACTTTCTTTCCCTGTGGCTTAATTTGTCGTCTTACATGGACTGCTTAATTCTCTTTTTGCTTTTTAGTCATTCTTCTTTTTCATTCAATTTTCAAATCAACTTATTAATATTCTACTTTAACATATAACCTTTTTATCTTAAGTCCTTTGGGTCCTTAATTGGCTAATTATCATTTTACCCTTTTTTCACACTTAGCACTTAAATTTCCGAAAAATACAAATTTGACTTTTATTATATCCTAAACATATCATAAAACTACTAGGGTATAATTTGGGGTGTTACAGAACCTTTTGAGATAATGTGTGATGCTAGTGACTATGCAATCGGGGTTGTTTTGGGACAAAGGCAGGAGAACATCTTCAAGCCTATATATTATGCGAGTAAAATGCTGAACGAAGCTCAAGAGAATTACACGACTATCGAGAAAGAGATGCTAGCAGTGGTGTATTCGCGGACAAGTTCGTAATTATTATTACCTGCCTCTAAGGTGACTCTACATGGACCATGCGACAATTCGATATCTTATGATGAGAAAGAAGGCCAAACCGAGATTAATTCGCTGGGTTTTATAGCTTCAAGAGTTCGATATGGAAATTAAAGACAAGAGAGGCAGTGAAAATGTGGTAGCAGACCACCTATCTCATTTGGAATCCAATAAGGGGATGGAAGACAACACAAAGATTGAGGAATTGTTCCCGGATGAGCAATTGCTAGCGATGAAAGCTCATTTGCCATGGTATGTAGACTTTGTAAACTATTCGCAAGCGTTAATGTTACCCCCGGGCTTAGTTCTCTCAACTAAGAAAATTCCTTACATGATGTCATTATATCAATGGGATCTAATTCACTACCTTTAAAAGATACCTTACTAAGTGATGAGAAGATGTGTACCTCAAGAGGAACGACTGGAAATCCTATCCAAGTGTTACTCTTCCTCGTATGGAGAGCACTTTGGAAGCCAAAAGACAGCTTAGAAAGTGCTTCAATCCTGATTTTTCGCCGCCGAAATGTTTAAGGATCATCAACACGCTCATAACTCGTGGATAAATGTTAGAGAGCTGGCAATGTAGCACCCCTCGTCCACCTCGACGCGCTAATCCGAACTGGATTCGGGATGCTCGTTTAATTCTTTTTATTTACCTTTTTATTAAATTTTCTTTTTAAAAAATGTCGCGACCCGAATCCTTGGCTTGACCCGAATGGCGGATCCGAACTGGAGCTCGGTTTACTTCGATCGTTTTCATTTATCTTATTAAAACATTTTATTTATGTCATTTCCATTTAGAGTTTTTCAATTACGCAGAAGCATTTTCAAATGGTAGATCCATAAACATTTATTCTTATACAATTCGTGTACAAAATGGTGTATTATGCCTTTACAAAATGATATACAAAACAATAGTTCAGAGTTCAACTCTTGTTCACAAAGTGTCACACATTCAAAAAGAAATGTTATGCATATGACAGGGTATATACTTATACGCCACAACTTTCTGCGACTCGTGCTTTCGATTCGCTTTCTTTCCTCGTTTACTCGAAACTTGCATAGATTAAATGTCTTCATACATCAAGCATTTTCATGCTTAAAGGGTTCTATACAAATTATATTCCAATTTTCAATTTAACACATGCATTTATCATAAAACCATGCCTTTATATCAAATTATACTATGCTTTATTCATTTTCTTACATGCTTTCACTTTACAAATTATTGATCATGTCAAAATATGCAATTCCACATGCAACAAATCATTTAAATCAAATCATTAGATTCAAACATATACTCTTAAGGACGTATTTAGTTTACAAATCTCATTTTCATTGATCAAAGTTTGTTATCTCACTTTGTCTATACACTACATTCATGACTGATTCGCTGGGTGAATCTCGTCCTTTTATCTTTCTAAGAATGTGCTACACATTTCACAATTCTGCCTCCCATCATGCCGATGCCGATCGCGCACCCCGACATGTGGTATTTAAATGCCATGGTGCCATCATGACGATGCCGATTGGTGTATCCCGCAAAGTGACATTTCTTCGTGCTATTACACCATCACGACGGATGTCGACGCGATCTTGCCAAGCTGACATCGAATTTCGTCAGCTTTCATGATCGATTCGGGCTTAGTAACCGCACTTCATGTCGGGTCTCTACATTGATTCAATTCAATATGTTAAGAATTGACCAATTTGTTTACAACTCAATTAATCACTCACATGCAATTAATTATCAGACATTTCAAATATCACATTTCAAATCCATATGCACTTTCTCGTATCACTTCAAGGATATACTATTCCATAATCATTTCAGATGGCTCTGGTATACTACCAAACACTTGAAATAAGAATGTAGGCTCGCTGAACAAACCAAGCCGTCGCCTCGTTTCCTTCCCTTCGATCCTAGCCCTAGGTTAGGTGATCCTCACTCATCCCTAGTCAATAACAATTACGCCACTCTTAAGTGATAAAATAATTATTAAACATTTTAAGTGAATGACAAATTTACTCAAGTAATCCGCTGGGGTTAAGACACTCAAGTCCGCCAAATAATTTAACTCGAGGTGCACAGAGGTTTTTCAAGCTGTTTTATCTCATTTGAACCCCCCCCATTAATAATTTATTAGGTCCTTAAACTATCTAAGTATGAATACAGGACTTCTAACAAAAAATCTCACTCGCTTCCTCGTTGAATCGTGTCTATGCCGCCGACATAGCAAAAGCTACGCCTGCGGGCGTACTGCAGGTGCCTATTTTGGCACTCCTACCGCTCGCGGCTAAAAATCCCACGCCGCAGCCGTAGGTCCATGCTCGACGTGGTTCCTACACCGCGACGTAGGAACCTTGCTTTTCCCGCATTTGCTTTTTCCTGCGATTTTTCTTTAAATCACTCCAAATCCAAATGAACCTAGAAATCACTCCCAAAGACACATTCTAGTATCATCCTTAAATCACCATGAGCAAAACCCATGGACGGATAGGTTTTTCTAACCCAAACATCATTTAAAGAAATCTAGGTTCGGGTTCTTACCTCAAATCCCTTTGCACTTAAAGCCCAGCCTTTTCCTTCCTTCTCGCAAGATCTTGAATGAAACATGGAGAGATTCACAAATCCAACTATTTCCAAAACTCCTAGCCTTTTCTCCTCTCCCTCTCTCTCTCAAATACGGCCAGGCTAAAAATTAGCATTCTAAGACCACTTTCGTCTTATTTCCTATTTTAATCAGAAGGGCCATGTTCTTTGGTTTACACACAAATTTCCATTTCTCATTTTTCTCCTTTCTGGTCTTCATTTCACTTTCATTTATCATTTATTTTACATTAGCATTTAAGCTTATCATTTGACTTTTAGGTCCTCATTTTTTAAAATTCCAAATTTATCCTTTTTACACTTGGGTTTATTTAAGGTTGATTAATTTCTGTTTAGCATATAATATTTAATCATGCTCACATATTCATTTTTCACAATTGCTCAGTTTTCAGGAAAAACCAGTTTGGCTGAATTTATACTCGAATATATAATCAAATTATTATAAAAAATTATGGGGTATTTTTGGAAGATTCTGAGTAACTATTTCAAAAAATGCCCCTAAACAACATTCAAGAATTGAGAATTTGTGATATGGGCGTGGATTTCATGGGGCTAGTTTCCTCCTTCCATTTGGAAGTGTATGTATCCTTCTTTGTGGAGCTATGTGTTGAAGTGGGTGGAGGCAATTGCCATAGAGAAAAATGATGCTAAAACAGTGGGGTGATATGTGTTTTTCATACATTCTTTTATACCATTAATCACCTATCAATCATATGCTTTTGTGGTGTTTTTAATAGCTTTAATGCTTAATTTTATCATCTTATGGCTCTAGAAACATTTTGAAGCAAAGAGAGCATAAAGAGGGCCAAAAAGATGAATTTTTGGGTTATACCACTGAGCCTCCATGGCTTTAATTATGACATGGATGGATTGACACCTTCGAACTTTCGATGAGTTCGAATGCGGGTCGAAGTTCGAATGAAAAAGATTGGATCTCGTGAAGTCAAAGGAGGATTTTCCAAAACACCACATGCAGAACCCCTTAAAGTTTGTGCATTTTCAACTTGATATTGATAGATTCTACTATCTCTTAGCTTTTCCTAGAGACTGAAATAATTACATTTGGAGGTCAAATGAGAGAGTTATGATCATTTGAAGTCAGAAGGTGTTCGTCACGGCGAAGCCATTGTTTGCAGCAGCGAAGGCCTTTGCCTTGGCGAACCAGAGCCATGCAAAGAAGAAAGCTACGGGTTCGCCGTGAGCCTTCTCCTCGCGGTGAAGGATGTTGAGCATTATTGCAAAAAATTAGGCATTTTGGCCCTTTTCCAAAACCCATTCCTAAACTATAACTTTTGGTTCTTTAGACTTGTCACAGGTTGATTACAGGAGAACACCCTCCTTGGGGTTTCTCCTCTCTCTTCTTCTTGCTTCCATTCTAGGGTTTTTATTTTGTTCATTTTTGCTGGATTTAGGGGATATTGAAGGTTGCAGCTCGTAGAGGAGCTTCTTGCAAGCGTGGTGTAGAAGTTTGAGGCGAAATTTCATCTATCATTTGCACAGTATATACAACTCCACTCTCTTTGTTAATCTTTCATTATTATGTTTATCTTAAATATGATTTTGTTAGATTATTTTATTGTAATGAGTAGCTAAACATTCATCTAGGGTTGATTGTGAAGTTGATGCTTGGTTTATATATGTTTTATGATGATTTTGTGAATTCATGCTTGGGTGGATGCTAGTTGGTATAGTTCTTAGAATTATTATGGTTTTAACTAATTAATCTATACTGAGAGTTGGGTCTTCAATCCACAAGGCATCATAGTGATGCATGAATTATGCCACTGGAAATCTGGTCTCGGGTCTTAAAGTATAAATTAGTTAGTGAAATCTTGATTAACTAATCAAGAAGTGCAGAATTAAGAATGCCTAGTACTAGATGGATTTCATTGGAGTATAGCACCATCTCGGCACATCATGTGAGTGTACGTGTGGACTGAAAGGTGATTGCTTATCACTACGATTGTCTTGAATATGTTGACATAGGAACTGTGCTCGTAAACATAATAATTCTGGGAAGTCCACGGGTCATCTCGAAGTGGGGTTAAAGGATCATAGGTATATCACATCCAATGAATGTGCAAAATAAAAAGTATTAAATCATGGGATTTTGTTGACGATTTTGTAGCAGATTGATTTGATTATATATTATCCACAAGAAAAGGCAGTGATAGGATTCTAGGGTTTCCGCCTTATCCTGGCCCAGGTAACAAGCATCTCAGCTTATATTCTCATCTAGGATCATTGAGGAATGGTCTTTGATGGAATATATGATTTAAACTTTTAAAAAGAAGGATAGGAGAATGATGTCAAATGCTCACTTAGAAAATTTACTTAAAACACTTAGCATGCATTTGGGTTCAAGCACAATGTGCACCAATTCTGTTTGTGTCCAAGAATATGCGCGAGCATTGAAGTGTAGTAAGTATTTAATCTCATACCGACTTCCATTAAGCGCAGGGTTGAGAGAGTGTTGTTACACCCTTTTGTTGGTGATGAGTTTCCACGGATTGAATCCTATCTTGGGGTTAGAACTCCATTAAAGCTAAAAATGACCTTAATAAATGTCAGACATAAATGCAAGTGAAAGAGAAATAAGGCCATAGATTGAAAATAGGAATGAAACAAGTTTAGAGATGAAGCTACACATTAAAGACTTAGACTAAGTGTCCTGATGATGCTCTGAGAAACGAGCAAACATCTAGCTATCTGAAAATAGGGGTATGAAACCCAAGAAAAGGAAAATTCTAACTAAAACTAAGAAAACCCCACAACTTAGGAGCTTTGTCTTCAAGCTTTGCTGCCAAAGGGCTTAAATACCCCCTGGCTTGGGGCTACCGAACGGAGACAAGATGGCTGGAAGTGCCCTTGCATAAATATCATAATTTTGGATACACCTAGTTGAATCTCGAGCACCAGGACCGGTACTCACTTTCTAGTACCTGTACTCCACATCCACTAGGCCTTTAACAGCTTTGAGTACCGGTACTCAAATATCTAGTCTTGGTCTTTCGCCTTCCATTTTGCCTTGTTTCACTCGTAGATGCATGGAACATACGTTGTGCATAAAACATCGAGTGACTCCTTGCAACTTTGAAAGTCCTCAATCACATTAGGGAACCATTCCTTAGGTTGAGAGAGAGGAAGAACAAGATTTAAGTAGGCTTTGGCAAATTGCTTCTAAATTTGGCTCACAGCTTAGAAATTGAAATAAGCATAAGTGCTTCCTTGGCTATGGTTGTCCTTTACTAAGCATCAAAGACACTTCAAAAGTTTGCAAGGAACATTGAGACCTTGAGCATAGAAAGCAGAAAAAGAAAGTCAAAAGCACCTATTCTACACAAACTGGGGGCAAACTCTGAGCTAGAAAGGCCAAAAGCAAGGCATAAATGTTTGACATATTGTGTTAGACACATCCAAACTTGCATCTTGTAGTCCTAGCAAGATTTGAACTAAAAGAACTAAAAAGCAATTGAAACAACAAAGCACAAAAGCAGTTAAGCATTGAAAAATTCAAAATAAGCCGAGACATATGAACATAGTATTACGACTTTACAAAATATACTTTGACATTTGAACTCGATAACCATAAACCAATTCCAAGTGTAGTGATAATCCGATGAGGAACTTTCACAAAACAAACAACACTCATACAGAGCAAGAGCCTTAAATGGAATAGAATGATGTCACCAAAAGGGAATAAAACTTCGTGATGAAAGAAGCATTAATACCCCAGTAAGCATACGTAATATTCATAAGACGACAGTGAATTAAAATAAAAAAGGACTTCTAGGCTTTGTAATGACCCACGGGTTACACGAAGGGCTTTGAGTAAAATGGTGTTGGCATGACGCATGGTTGAGGTTCTTTACCCTATTGCGACACCACCTATGCTAACCCAGAACTGGCTACTTTCTTCTTGAGAATCCTCTTCGTCGATCGAGAATGCATCTTCATCCACATAATCGTAAGCTGGCCGAATCACCTTCTAAGTTAGGGGTCCCTTGTGTTAGAAACTCTCGCCGGATATGAACACTCTCTCTCTACCTCCCAAACCTGGAAGCTTGTGGTCAATATGTTTCTGTTTTCCCAGGATGCACTTAAACAACCCTTTTATCTTGCGCTCCATCCTCTTCAAAGGAGATGTACTCTTTGGTTTAGGAGCAGATGATGAAGATGCTCCTAAGTGACTGGGGAGAGGGGCGAGGCGAAGGAGGCTTTGTAACGATCCCCATGTCGGGCGCTGCGTACCACTGGCTATCTGCTCTGTGCCATCTAACCCCATGGAAGCTGACATGGGTGTAACCATATACCACTTAACTTGTAACTATCTTTTTACTTTTACCATATCATTAACTGTTCATTCGTAATAACGTTAAACATTTAACTTGAAATATATTATTAACAGCGGTTCTGAAATATATTGGCTTCCCATAAATGGGAGTGTTCGACATATACAAATTTTCCGGAAATTTGCTTCTGAAAATCAAAACATATACAAAGACGGGTCTTCGGTGGAGCACTAGTGTTGGCCTTGGTTGTTGATGTGGAATGTGGGACTTCTTGTTCCCCATATCCTATACCTCTGAGGATGAAACACGGGTCTTGAAAGCTTATAATGAGTGGAAATGTACACAATGGACCTCTGACAAGTCACACTTTACCTGGCGTATATCACTTTAACATTTACCATATACACATGGTTGTTCATGTTACGAACATATCATTTACATATACTTATACACTATATCATACTTATTAAAATATATCATGTTTCGTTTCATCTTTCCGTTTACACTTTTCTTCAACGTACTTATCCTTGGCCATACATATCATCACATAGCAATCTTGTGCTTCTCATATCATATCCTTGCATATTCTTGTCATTTTCTTATGTTTCATAATGCGCAAGCCTTCCAGAAAGTGGATACGGGAAAGAACTGTATGTACCTAAAGGTACATCATTGTATGAGCAGAGTGACCTACATGCGTATGACCCAACCAGGCATTATAATGATCGAGCAGGGATCTATGTCGCATCGACCTAAACGAGGGCCTCGATATCATAAAGCGTATCTTTGCCTTGGCTATCTTTATAAGGCTTTGCATATCAAACTACCAAGTTCCTAGCCAGACAATACGTTTTCTTTTATTTAATTTACAATATATATCATATCCAGATAACAGCGTATCAGGTAATCATATACGATATATTTTCTTATCGACACATGCATCTTTATTCTTGAATTATTTAGACATTTATGTTTCTGTACTTTATTACACATTTATCTTTTCATAAATAACACTACATTGAACAAATGAGGCGAAATGAGGTTTGCCCAGCGACGGATCCGCCGCTGGCGGAGAGTGCCAATTTATTTTTCATATCATTTTATCTTGCCCATGTTAGGATTCTCCTTAATCAAAACTTAGACGATTGTGGGACTTAATGGAAGAAGCGAAGTAAAGGCTGCTTTGGCGGGACCAAAAATACCAAAAACCACGTCTCGGGTCGCTGGCGAGGCCTCAGCCTAGGCTTTGTAGGGGTGTTGGGTGAGCAAAAATGAGCCGGTTGGCCATTTCAGAAAATCTCCTTCTAAACTACAACCATCTCAACCAAAACATTTATAAACCATAAAACTCATCCTACGCCCATCTGACCAAATATTTTCTAATAGGATTTTTCTTTCACTACTTATACAAAGTGGGATTTCCAAACTAATCTATACAAACCCATACATTCCATACATGATTTCCATACTAATCTATACAAACCCATACATTCCATATATGATTTCCATACCTTTTTCTTTTCCTTCTCTTTTTCTGCTTCCTTCTTTCTTCTTCTTCTTCTCTTATTCTCTTCTTTTCTCTACTCTTCTGTCTCAACCGATTTGCCCATCCTATAAGCCAAATTGAGATATTTTGCTAAGGCCATGTTTGGCCTTATCTTTTTATTTTGCTTTAATTTTTCCATTGTATTTAAATCCTTTAACTCCTCTCTAATTACAAATCAATTTATTCATATTTCCACTTAGCCTATAATCTTCATAAATTATGACCCTTGGGTGTGAATTGTGCCTAATTCTGCTTAGCTACTGTATAAATTTAGTTTTCTTATTTTATTTTTAGCATTATTTTATTCAGAAAAAAATATAGAGCCACTTTTATTAACACCCCAAACATGTTCAGTAATGGAGACATGGTTGGGGTTTTACAGGCTTCATTGAAGCGGCTCTGCTTTTGGCTTCTGTTATACTCGTAATGGGACCCAGACGAGGGGGAACCATCTTGTCTCTACTTGGGCCCTTTATATGGCTGACTTCCACGATTTGGTAACGGTCTTTGGGTAGAATGTAACTCTTTTCACTTGTGGACTTAATGAAGTCTCATGATGCACCCATCCGCAACACCATAGTCGATAAGCCTCCCATTCATCACTTGAGCAAAAGCTGGATTTCTTTCTCCTTGGCTTTTCTTTCCCACTTGAAACCGCAATCATATTATGAACGATCTTATTCATCAATGCATAGTCAAGTTTTAGCTTCCAGGGATGAACTCTGCAAAAAATCCTCCTGAGCAGGATTAGTGCGCGGCATTGGCAACAACCTAGCCTTGAACAGTGATGTACAGAATGGACAAGATTTGATCCACCAATCTTTAGGGGCGAGTGTACCCAAAGATAAAGGCACATTGATTTCGGGTTGGTGATGAGTGCATACCGGCGTGGTCTCAAAGGAGGAACTCCTTATATGGATTCGCTCGAGGTGAAGTAGAATTCTCTGACGATTGAGGGAAGGCGCCTTTTACCTCTTTGCAAATAGCGTAACCTGAGCCTCTATGATTGCACGAATGGGGTGATAAAAAATAAAAGTTTCAATTTTCATGCCCCTTTCATAGTGAAAGCCTCTCTTTGCAATTGATTGGGCCCACTTTGCTCGGATGGCTTTAGCAGATTCATTAAACATTTCCTCAATCTCCTTATCTTCACTTTCTTCCTTATTTTTTGATGACTGATTCTTGCGCTTTCCCTTGCTCTTTTTTACCACTTAAGAAGTGTCAACCTTTCTTTTTTTCATAGCTCGCTCCACAACGAGGAAGAGTGGCAGCCTTCCTTTGTGTTGCGGAGTCCTTGCCATAGATCTCGACAGCAAGAGATAACTTGCGAGGATGCCCTTTACCTTTATGAAAACACTCTCCTGGCTTTATTTTGACAAGCACTAGACTTCCTTTCCCCATATCCCTCAAAAATTTATGCCCCACAACCTTTGTGGCAACCACACAATCCAAACAGACAAATAATACCACAACCCAGCAGCATAAGCGAGTCATTACCAAGAACAGTACAAACAAAAATAAGGCTCGAAAATGTGAGAAAGAAGCTCTTACCCACAAAAGGCTCGAAATATCCAAGTAAGGTGAGAACTCCAATTTCGACCCCTTGATAAGCAACAACCCTTCTCAAACACAACTCTCGTGGTGAAATGATTAGGAAGAGACTTTGAAGGTTAAGAATGATGAGGATGGGGTGATGGTGTGATGAGAGGGTGTTTGGATGGAAAATAATATAGAACTAGGGTTTTGATGGTGAGGGTGTGAGAAAAATATAAGGGTAATATAGTGAGATGAGAGGGTGTTTGGTGTGATAGGAAAGTTGGCTAGGAGTTAGGGTTTGATAAGGAAAAATTATGAAGATAACACAGGGATTTCCGGATGGTGAGAAGAGAGAAAGGAGAGAGTTTTAAAATTTGAAAATGGGGGGTGGGAGGTGGGAATTAGGAGTCTGCGTAAATGGGGAAAAATCACACTTGGTACCGTCTTGGGCTTTGGAGTATCGGTCTTGAACCATACTTGCACCTCATTCAACAGATGCGGAGTGCGAGGCTTTGAAATGCCGTGCCGAACTAGACCTTTAATGGCTTTGAGTGGAGCACTCACATATCGTCTTGATCTTGACCTTGCGAGCATTCAAATTTCTGGCCACTATAAATTTCATACTCGAACTTTGCATAATGCTTCATTTCATCAAACCCGCGTGCACATATCAAATGCATATTCAAACTTACTCGGCACACTTCACTCACTTTGAAACAAGCTTGCCAAAATGACCATGGATCTAAGGTTTTGAACAATTTGGCAACTTTTAGGCTTTCAGCAGATTCGAATGGTGACATAGCATGATTTGGGTTTAAATGACGACAATGGCCTAAAATCATCTTTCAATTATGTTCGGATTTTCCAAAATGAATAAAATGCATGAAAATGTCAAGGCTATGCAAAATGCACAAAATGAAGCCAAAACCAAGCGGATTTGAGGTTGGAAACAATAAATCAATGACTTGTAATAATTACGATACCAAAAGATGTGGGTGAGCGAAATGTGAACAACCGTGATTGAAAATGAGAAGAGACAAGAAATGGATGAAAATGATCCCGAATATGGCCAAATTGGTCTTGTTCAAGCTTTGTTTGTAAGCACCCCCTTTAGAGCTCGAAATATTGTGGTTAGTGCAGGCCCCGGACCGGGCGCTAAAGCAGAATTCATTTATCAAGCGATATTTCATTTAGTATTTAAAAGCGCTTTTTTTAAATAAAAAAATAAAATTGCTGGCTTGGATTTTAATCATTTCATTAGGTCACATACAATTTACATTTACCAACTTGAAAATATATTTACGTAAGAAGGCCTTCCATGCCCATTCAAAATAATATACAAAATTGTTTCAGAGTTTAACTCTTTTGATCATAAGACATTAATTGTTCAAAAATAGGATGGATGCATATGACGGAGTATATACTTTTACTCCGCAGCTTTCTTGATGGCTCTGCGCTCCTTGATCTTGGGTCCCACTGTTAATCACTCGATACCTGTTGAGCATTTTCTTTATCTCTGATTAATTCTTCCTTTCTGCATTTACCAAGGACTATTATCTAATCCCCAGTAAAGGCATCAAAAACTTGTTGACCAAAGTAGAACATGTATGCTCATAATAAAAATGATTTGTCATTGAATTCATTGAAGATTTAGTTTGGTCAAAATGCTGCAAGTGCACAGGTCGTACAAGTAATAAAGTGGATCTATAAGTCAGGATATAATTTACGGTCGAGATAAATTTAAAGTTGGCCTGCAACCCTTTTTCGAGTTCCACACTTCTTTGAACTTCGTTTCATATAAAATTTTAATGTTTTTTAATTAAATTCTATTGTTTAAATTTCTACATCTATGAATTTAAAATCCTAGACCTATTGGACATGAACTGGGTATTGTTTACAGTATGATGCGGGTTCCAGCTGGAAGGGAAGCCAATAATTCTGAGCACAAATCTGATGACATCTTCGTGGTGGAATGCACGAAAAATGTCGAAAGAAGCGAGTGAGTATGGTTTGGTTCTCCGCTAACCATACATTTCGTGATCGAGAGAGTGTTCATTTAAAAACATGTATCCTAACCCGATTACTTAATAATGAGATTTTCTTTAATAAGATTTGAGAGTATTTTTATTTTCCAATACTTCATACCCATTTCTTATATTTGTAGATTTCTTGCTTTGAGCGGGGCCATTTGCGGATCTGAGATGAATGATGTCTCATCCTTGAGTCTTAGAGTTCTCTTTCCTTTATTAGATCTAACATAGGATCAGATAATTCCACCGAGGCAATCTCAGAACAGTTAAATTGATAGATCCCTTAACTAATTCTCGAGCCATTAGTAAATTGATGATTTATCTAGAAGTAATCTTTGAAACTCATTGATTAATGAAATAATAGATCTAAATACCCTAAGTAATGCATCCATGCTCTTGAATTTCCAACTTTTTAATCACTTAGAGGCTCTTGAAATCTCGAAGGCTAGAACAGCGAATCTTAATGGGTATAAGTTGCTATCATTGGGAGCAATTCACTTCATGAACAACCGCAATTGAAATAGATTGAAATTCTCAAACCAAGAGATCTCCTTCAATCTTGAAAGAATATAACTAACATAAGATATTTCCCAGCCGGAAGTTGGGTTTCAGAAGAAAACTAAATTGCGAGTAAACAAACTCAGATCGAGGAAATTTCGATACAATTGTAATAAAGCTGAAAGAAATAGGGTGACTTTTCTTTGGACTTCAATATATTGAAAAAGTTAGCAGGGTGATCTTCAGCAAATAGCTTTCCAACGAGAAACTTATGAACAATTCAACGTTTCAAGTCTAAACAGACAAAGTGAAATCTACAGCTATGTATTCTAATTGTGAAAAATAAAATAAAAAAAAAACAAAAGAAAATATAATACAAAAAAGAACAGCTTCAACTCAGATCTTTCACGATTTTCCACCAGGCGACTTTTCTTAAACTTCACCGAATGTTTCTATTTATAGCTGGTAGAAGTTGGGCCTTAAGTCGACTTTACATTATGGATCATAAAATTAAGTAGATTGCATTCTTGATGTGACTTTGAAAGTGTTGTTCTGATAGAGTTTTAATTCTTTGTTCTGCGGTTCTCACATTGCGGCATATACGACGATACATGTGACAATATTTGTTTCTTTAGCATGTTTACTGCAGCCGCGTGAAGAACACTCTATGTGACGAGATCTTTCTTTGTCTTTTAACACTTTTTGTCGCAAGGTGCGTAAAGTGCTGTCCATTCTATGTCGCGACATTCTCGTGTTTGCGGAGACGATTATGTTGCGACATTGTTTTGTGCGGCTTCCGAGCTTGTGTCGCGAAACCAGTTTCTATGTCAGACAACATTCTGGTTCTAATTACCGCAATGTTTCTTGTATTGCCGGCATTCATTCAAACGAGGAAGAATAAATCGTGGCAATTCTTGTCTCCACTTAACACGATTTCGCACGATACGGCTTCATTTTTATGTTGCGACATAGTACATTGGTGTTGTATATATGTTTTTGTCGCCTTTGGTTTTCATGTCGCGACAAGACTTTTGCCGGCTTATCTTTGTGTCGCGACCCGGTTTGTTGTGTCTGACAAGACTCTTTCCTTGTGTTGAAATCTTTGTGGCGTAGAAGATGGAAAAGTCTATCGGCGACCTTGTTTATGTGTTCAGCTTATTTACGTGTCGCGCGCGACCTTATGTCTACATCTGCGACATCAAAACTCTTTTCACCTTGAAGTATGTCGCGACATTGAACTCTTTGTTTTAACCGAGGTCGATTCACTATAAAGTGACATCTTGTCGCGACTTTTTATTTCTACCGTGGGACGAGGAAAACCTTGTCTTAGTGTCACGACATTCATTACTTTGTTGCGATATAACTGCTTCATACGGTCTAAGCAAAGTTTTCCAAGTTGATTCTGATAATCGGTGTCGCTGACGGAGATTTATGTCGCGACATAGATTGTCTTTCTATTTTCCTTGTGTGCCAAGCATAAGCGATATGTCGCGGTATTCTTCTGTATTGCTCTTTAATTTCTTGTCGGCGACATAAGATACCTTGTTGCGACGAATTTGCTCTTCTGTTTCTGAGTGTCGCGACCGAGGGCTTTATGTCCTGACGAGTTCCTCCTGGTTTTGACATCCATCATAAGAAACCTTGTCATAACATCATCATTCTCTTTGTCTCATCTCACTTGATACATTCTTCTCTCATGTTACGTCGACATACGTTGTTATTTGTCTCGTATATAGCTTTCTTCATATTAGGTCTTTGTGTTCTGACGGGAGAAATAATGTTGCCGTGACGGTTTCCTTAACCATTTGCTTGGGTTGTGTGACACACAAAACTACTGTGTGACATAGGCTATTTCGTACTACTTTCTCTTCACCGTCTTCTTAAAAATTTCTCCTTTTAAATTAAACTTTGCAAAAGCACAAAGTTGATAGACTCAATCGCATAATTTGGCATTAACATCATCAATTATAAAAAATAAAGCTGAAAAATGGTTAAAAATATCACGTTTGCACCTAATCGACCTCAAACCTTGGTTTTTAACTTTGTCCCGGCAGAAAGAGTGTTTTATCCTCGAAGAATAATTAGATTGTTTGCAAGGTTATTTTGTTTTTCTTCTTTCGATCTTGATGTACTACTGATTGTTTTCAGATTAAATTGTAAACTTTGTTTCCAGTTATCTGGATACAATCATTGGTTGAAGACACTAGACCATATCGCGAAAGCAAAAACTAACGACCCGAAATATGACTTCCAGTGTTGATTAGACTAATGTGATCATAGTGGCGATGGTTTCCTTTTCTGCTGGCCCATTAACATTCTGGTTTGACTGGATCATATATCATTTTAAGATCTACTGCCAGCATATATTGAATCTCTACTCACCAATGTAGAGTAAATCTCGACTTGCTGAGTCAATTAAATTCTTTACGAAACACTGGGACTTTATTTTGGATATTGGGTGGTTGATGGAGAGGCTTCAAATAAAGTACCAGTTAATATGCTTTGCATCTGCATCATAAACTAATACCTTTTTAACTGTTAATATCAGAAGAAAATTTTCTGACTTGATATGATCTTGACCATATTATCTTTCATCTTGGTATTTTTATTTGCAGTTATATCAATTCTCACTCTGAATGGATATCATAAGATAAACTTTTTGCTTTTGCTCCTTGCAGAGCATATGACTGAGATGCAATGTTTTCTTGCAGGCTTTCTATATAGAACTTCGGTTAGCATTCAACCTGTTGAAACATTAGATCTTGATGTTGATACCATATGAACTAGATTGTTCGAAGAGAGGCTTATAATTCAGAAACTGTGTCCAAATTCTGTCGATACATTCTTTGTTTTTTCTTCTTTTATTCTTTCATTTCTTTATTGTTAACTTCTTCCTTAATAAACCTAGTCTTTGTTTTTCCTTAATTTAAATAACATTCTGATCTATCTGTTTTTTATTCATTGTGAGTTGCTGTGAGGCTCTGGGCGTCAGGGTTCTTTCATGTAAAGACAGAATCAGAAGGGTTTGGGTTCTAGTCACTGGATTCAGATGACCAAGAGACAGAGACTGACTCCAAGTCTGGACTAGAGGTGTATTTCATTGTGCATAATGGGGTGACTTGAAGGAAGCTCAAGAAACTTCTGAGATCTTGACATATATCTAGCTTCATATTCCTGCGTTATTACTTTAAGTTGTTTGCTTCCCGTGCCAACATGGCTCTTCAGTTCTGGACTTTGAATAAATTGATTGTGAATGTTCCAGGTATACAGGCACTGCAATTTGGTAAAACAAGCTGACCATGCGCATTTGTTTGGGATTTTTAAACACATTTGTTTAAACAAGGTCTCAAAAGTCTTTTATTTGTGTTTCCTGTGGTACATCTTCCTAATCGATTATTCAACCATTACATACAAACTACAACTTCCTTTTCCAATTAGGGATTAGCCTACCACAATGCATCTATCAGTGGTTGTTTGGATTTGAATTTGTTGTTGTTGTGTTCTTTTAATCAAGTAAAGAAGTTTATTTTGATTATGCGTGACTCCACGACTTATCTAACACAACCTGATTGTTCTCAAGTCATTTCACCCGAACATCACTGCGACAAATAAACAAGACAGTTGATTTCTTCTTTATTCAACCAAGCGAGATGACAAACATTGAAGCGAGAAAATTAATTAAAAACACACCAATGACAACACAAATGAACACCAATATTTTTTGTAGCCTATTTATTTTATTCGGAGGAATGGGCTTTGAATACAAAGGGATGAGGAATGATTACAAATTTAATTTGGAGAAAACATAACCGCAGGGGGTTATCTCCTTCTTTTGTGGGATTGTTTCAGGTTTGAGGTTCGGGTTGAGGTAGCTAGAGATGGAGGGAACTTTGGAATGGAGATGCTCCTTTTCTTTTCTTTGGTGGTTCTTCTATACGAAAGGCGTCATTCATTTGTATACTCCATGAGGTAACCAATTGATCTTGCTTTTGAGCGAGTGATTCCTGGTCCTTGAGTTCGAGTGAAGCCTGTGATATTGTGTATTACTAAATTTGAATTCACCTGATCCAAGCTATCATTCCATGATTTATGTCTGTAGTTGTTATCCATCTCTAGTTCCTTATCTCTCTTCTCCATAAGCTTTCCAAATTCCTTGAATTGTTCTTTGAAAAGATATTTAAACCTCGCCTTTACGACATGTTTAGCTCCATTCTTCAGCTCTCTTTTTCTAAAAAGGTCGGCCACATCACACTTTTAAACTGTTCATTAATAGAAGGTGTTTTATCTTTAGTGTCGACCTTCTTATTTAGTGTTGTTTCTCTCCTTTCTATTTCCTCTTTCCATTCCTCATCTCTTTGCTTGCGCATTTGTTCCCATTGTTGTTATCTTTTTCTAAAATCAGCTTTAAGAATTCCTCTCTAATTTTCTGTTACTGCTCCCACATTTTCTCTCTCTCCTCCATTTCCTTTTTCATAGACACCAACATCTACATAATTTCAGCATTTTCTTGATTGCTCTTAGAGCACTCTACTGGTTTAGAAAAAGTCTCCCTTACATTAGGAGGTGAATGAAGGATTGAGCTTCTTCTATTATGCATCTCCTCCTCTGTTGGCAATTGGCTCTCCTTTGGGATTTGTCCCATCCTTAATTCTTCATTTTTCTTTCATCGGGGCCTCTCATATTTCACCTGAAATCATTTCCTTTCTCTTTTTGTTCTTTGGACCTTTAGCACCTTGTCAGGTCGAAAGGAGAAACTCTGGGCGAGTTTCTTCCTTTGCCCGTACCACAGAACTCCCAGCCAAAATACGAGAATTTGGTGGTCATTGCGGATAGGGGATCGATCCTTTTTACATTTTTTTGGAAGCTTTTGATAGATGACTCAATTATCTTCCCAACATTAAATTTGTATGTTTTCAGCAGGGCATACAAGATAATGGCTTCCTCCTCCCTTATTATGCTCAGATGCTTGGTGGGTATGATGACAGAAGCAATGAAATAAAACTACACCTTAGCTTCTTCTATGAGGGAGCCTCTATTAATTGATTCGTGGGGATTCTTCTTTGTTGTGCTCCATTTCCCCTTTCTGCATGTCAAGAAATTTACAATATTCTCATGGTTTTGCTCTTTAAGCAGTTTCTTGTACTTAGATCCATTTTTAGGATCTTTGATCTCGAAACACATTGATCTTTCGCGTATGGGAACCCGCCTCTCGACATACAGATCTTCTTTCACACAGCACCATGTTGGCATAGAATTCCACGGCCCATTACGTGACAAGGGGTTTGTGCGTCTGCGAAATAAACTCAGTCCACTGCTTGATTGTCTTAGCAAGGCGAACAAACTTGCCAAAACCTCTCTCACAATCAGGCGAATTCTCCCTCAGGAAGGTAAGCTTCATACGAGATGGAATCTTTGTCGTCTTCGATTCTTTTATTTTTGCTCGGCTCTGCTCGGTTATGTTCTTTACGCTTGTTTCTTTTCGGAGCTTGGTTTGTTCCTCTCCACACTTACGGATGCATGACTAGGGGTTGTTTCGGTTTGCAGGGTTCAGGATGAACCTCCACTTCACCTGTGCATATTACGCCATCATCTCACGGGTGGGACCCAGTTACACCATTTTGGCACCTAGATTTGAGGTTTAGGTTCTTTGAAGTCTAGGGTTTTGAGAATTCGAAAAGAGGAAGAAAGTGGGATTTGTGTGAGAGTATGAATGATGTGAGGCAATTGGAAAGAGATGGCCCTTCAGTTTTGAAATTTTTTTTAGTCAATGGCTCAATAAATCAATGTTTCTCTTCGTGTGTCGCGATAATTAATGATTAGGTCATAATAATAACTTTTGACTTAAATGTGGAATTGATGTTGTGACTCTTCAATTTAAAAACTTCACTTAGCCTTTATTTTCAAAACATTCATCGCATTTGTGACAAACTTTTAGGGTTATCTCTGGGGATACAATCCTTCGCAACATGAAATCTTCATTTCGAGACTTAATAATATGCATCTGTTCCTGAAGGGTATGTACCCGCTGACGTTGAGGACAAATGTCGCCGACTGTTCTTTCAATCATTCAATTGAGGTGTGTCGCAACATTTGTGCTTTGTGTCACGAACATTAAATTTCTTTCAGGAATTTGAGTCCGTGTTGTATTTAAGACATAAAGGAAGTATGTCGTGACATTCTTTTTTCAACATTGTGCCTAAAAGTTTGTTGCAACATGCAAATCAGGGTCACGACAAGCTTTTCATCTTGTTGTAGTAAGTGATGTTGCGACCGAATTTTCAAGTGTCACGACAAAGATTTGATTCCTCAAATGTCTACAAGTTTAAACCACCTTCCAATTTAGCTAATCCCTCACAATTCAATGATGCAATTCAGGCTTGTGAGAACATTTATAGCAACAGAATTTCATTTAATTCAATGATGAACAACAATCATTTGCATCAAAATATTCAATCAAAGTATTTAAGCACTCAACACTTGAAAGTTGTCTAAATCATTAAGCTCTAAAATCATCAAAATTTCTCAAACTTCAACCATGCATTGTTATCTATAATAAATTTAGAGAGATAGAAATACTCCCCCTTGTAGTTAATTTTTGCATAATTCAGTTTGAGGCAGCGTGCTTTAAAATAATTGCTGATTCCAGTTCATCTTTCTTGTCCATCATTAAAAACATTTTTAGCAAATGATAAAATTTCCTAACAAACTTAATAACACAATCGAAGGTAAAACTTCCAAATCATAAAAGTAATCAATAAGCACTTTAAGTTAACTTCTCAGTAATCAATAAGCACTTTGCTTGGATTGCCTCCCAATGCTCGGTTCATGTCATAGCTAGACATAGAGTACGAGTGTGTCGAGTTTGATAATTTCTTTCTCTCTTTTTGAATGCGGATGCGCAGCCAAATATACCTCAAAGTGTGCAATCTCGACGACATATTATAATTCACCTCAGGATTAGGTCTTCAATGTTACTAATCCAAAGGGTGTACTTGCTACCACTGTGTATGGACCACTCCATCTTGACTTCAATTTTCCTGGGAATAACTTTAGCCTGGAGTTGTATAAGAGAACTTGTTCTCCTACCTTGAATTCTCTCCTTAAGATCTTTTGATCATGCCACTTCTTGGTCTTTTCTTTGTAGATTCTGGCATTGTCATAAGCTTCATTTCTCAGCTCTTCCAGTTCATTCATTTGGAGTAATCTCTTTTCCTTTGCAGCTTGAAAGTCACAATTCAGTTTCTTGATGACATCATTTCAGGGACAAGCTGTTGCTTCCACCCATTTGGATACATAATCCACAGCTAGGAGGATGTACATATTGCCAAATGATGATGGGAAAGGTCCAATAAAGTCTATTCCCCATAAATAAAAAAATCCGCACCACCAGAATTCCTTGCAGGGGCATTTCATTTATTTTGCTTAAGTTTCCCATTCTCTGACAAGCATCACAATGTTTCACCCATTCAAAACAGTCTTTAAATAGAGTGGGCCAATAAAATCCTAATTGGAGAATTTTTTGGGTTGTCTTGTCTCCTGCAAAGTGTCCTCCATATAGTGATACATGACTTTTCTCCATAATACCACCTTGTTCTATTTCTGGAACACATCTCCTTATGATCATATCTGCTCCTCTTCTATACAGTAGTGGGTCATCCCATATATACAATCTACAATCAGTTCTTAATTTCCTCCTCTGCTGGTAGCTGAATTCAAATGGCACGACTCCACAAGCTAAGTAATTCACAATATCTGCATACCAGGGTGTTTGTATTGATAACATAAATAGCTGCTCATTAGGAAAAATTTCTACTATCTCTGTTTCCTTTTCTGTTCCAGCTATTCTCTCCAATCTAGACAAGTGATCTGCTATCACATTGTCACTACCCTTTTTATCCTTGATCTCAAGATCAAACTCTTACAGTAGTAGCACCCACCTGATCAGTCTTGGCTTGGCATCCTTCTTTGCCATTAGATATTTAATTGCAGCATGATCAGTGTGTATCACAACATGGGACCCCAATATATCAGGCTTAAATTTTCCACAAGCAAACACCATTTCCAGCATCTCCTTCTCTGTGGTGGAGTAGTTTTCTTTTGCCTCATTGAATGTTTTGCTTGCATAGTATATGGCCTTGAATATCTTTTCAGTTATTTGTCCCAATCTGACTCCGTTTGCATAATCGTGGCATCACTACGTAATTTAATTCATTGTTCCAGTCTGGTGTCAACATGATGGGAGCTGATACTAATTAGGATTTAATTTCCTCAAATGCAGATCTGCATGATTCATTAAAATCAAAATTTGCATCTTTTTCCAACAATTCTTGCCTGATAGCACGGAGATTTTGAAAAATCTTTAATGAATGTACGTAAAATCGGCATGTCCCATGAGAAGCTTCTTATTCCCTTCACTATTGTAGGTGACATGAAAGTTTCTATAACAACAATCTTTGCTTGGTCTACTTCCAATCCAGCAGCATAAATCTTGTGCCCCAAAACAATACCTTCAGTTACCATGAAATGGCATTTTTCCCAATTTAAAGCTAGATTCTTGTCTTGGCACCTCCGAAGTACTGTTGCTAAGTTTCTCAAACTATCACCAAAATTGGATCCATAAACTGAGAAGTCATCCATGAATATTTCCATAACCTCTTCCACTAAGTCAGAAAATATAGACATCATCCATATTTGAAAGGTGGCAGGAGCATTACATAATCCAAATGGCATCCTTCTAAAGGCAAAGGTGCCATAAGGACATGTAAATGTTGATTTCTCCTGATCCTCTGGGGCTATTGCAATTTGGTTATAGCAGAAAATATCCATGTAGAAAGCAGTAATGGGAGTGCCTTGCTAGCACATCCAACATTTGGTCAATAAAGGTAGAAGAGTAATGGTCCTTTCACATTAGCGGTCATTAAGTTTCCTATAGTTTATCTGAACTCTCCGTCACATCCACGGAGTTCTTGTAGAAATCAATTCATTATTCTCATTTCTGATCACAGTGAATCCCCCCTTCTTTGGAACCACATGTATTAGGCTCACCCAAAGACTATCTGAGATTGCATATATAAAGCCTGCATTTAGCCATTTCAGCACTTCTTTTCTTACTACTTCTTTCATTATTGGATTCAGCCTCCTCTGATGCTCTACAGAAGTTCTAGCATTCTCCTCCAACATGATCTTGTGCTCTACAGAAGTTCTAGCATTCTCCTCCAACATATATAAAGCTATTACTTCTCTATATTTTCTAAGAGTCTCCAACAGTTTTTTCTTTTCCAGCCTAGTTAATCCAGCTGAAATTATAATTGGCTTTCCTTTTTCTGGTTGCAAAAAGGCATACTTCAAATGTTCAGGTAATTCCTTGAGCATCAAACCCTCTGAGCTTTTGTTTTTTTCTACAACTTTTTCTTCATAATTGTTGGACCTTTATGCACTGATTTCTCCAATATTGAATATTGAATCTTTAAACTTAAAATTAGATTTAAGACTTCAACTTCAAGATGCTCAAGATACTGGAAATTCATCTTATTCTCATTCATTGAATTCTAAAAATTACATACAGTGGCTAGTTCGGAACTAATAAGAATTTTTGTTTCTGCAATTTCACAGACAGCACTACTGAGTTCTGGTTGTTTCAAGATGTGATTGAGATTGAAGTGACTTCAACTTCAAGATGCTCAAGATACTGGAAATTCATCTTATTCTCATTCATTGAATTCTAAAAATTACATACAGTGGCTAGTTCGGAACTAATAAGAATTTTTGTTTCTGATTTCCACAGGGACGGCACTGCGAGTTACAGTTTGTTTGAGATGTGATTGAGATTGAAGTGCAGCACTTCATCTCAACTCTACGAGAGTCAGTTCCCTTTTTTCACATCAATGGTGTTGCCCTTGTTACTAAAATGGTCTTCACTAACAATGTGGGGTTAGACATCTTCCTTCCATAATGACCCAAAGTCCACTTTGGAAGACAAATTTCCCCACTCGATCGACCGTCTTTAAGGATGCCCTCGAGGATGAGCTTGATGTCTGTATGCCATCGTAGAGTAATGGGTGTGGGGTGAAGCTCCCCCAAACTTAATCTTTGAGGAGCAACGGATAGAGGCATCAAGTTGATCTTGGCTCGGAAATCACCGCGATGCTTTTCCCATATCGGCATCCACGATCTTTGCCCAGCGGGGTATGGTGAAGGTACATGGATCTGCCTTTTCTTTGGTAAAGTCTTACGTATCAACACTTGCTGCGGGTTAACATTAGGCTCACTATCCTTGTAACACCCGAAGCTATACCACCAGCCGAGTTTTCGGACTTGTTTAGGAACATATTATAAGCTTACAAATAGAAATTTCGGAAGTAAGCGAGAGACCGGAATTAATAATAAAGTCAAGGGTAAATATGTAAATTTACCATGGGGACATAAATGGCATAAATCAATAAGTTGATATGAAATTATGAAAATTGTGAAAAGATGGCATGCCAAAGTATAAATGTGTAAAAGTTAAATTGAAAAAGAAAGAGAATAAAAAGGGCTTAAGTGCGAAATATAAGAAAAATGTTTAAAAATGTCAAAGGCGAACATGGCCTTAGCAAAAAAGGTTAAATAAGAGCAATTGGTCTCTCATTTTGAGGGACAAAGATGATGAGAGGGAGAAAGGGAAGGAAGAAGAAGAGGAAGAGGAAGAAGGAGAGAAAGAGAAGAGCGAGCAAGGCGAGCTCGGTATGGAACTACTAACCTTGAGTATGGAACCTTGGATTTGTGTATGGATCTTTGGTTTTGTATGGTTATTATCTTGTCCAAAACCTAGGGTTTGTTAGGATGAAATCCTAACCAAAGATATATTAGAAATTAAGGTTTATTAAAACTCTAAATGCCTGAATAGTTGTAGAATCCTCTCTCTTAAGTTATGGATTATGGTTAATTGTAAGTAAATGAGTTCATGTTTTGTTGAGGATGGGTCATAACCCATATTAGAAGGGTTTGGAAGAAATTCATGAAGAATTTTGAAGAAGATATCCCTAATTGAAAGATGAATTGAGTAGAAAGAGAGGTCGAGATGAATTTGGAGTGAATGTGACATGTATATGGAATATAGAGTTGATATGGGTATCAAAAATATGGAAAAATGGGTGAAAAACACACATTCTGGGCAATTTTCGTGACATGTACCGGTACACCTTGAACATGTACCGGTACATCTTGTGTTCTGGTCATTTTTGGCCAACATGTACCGGTACATGTTAGACATGTACCGGTACACCCTGTTCTGCTTTCCCAGTTTCGACCAGTTTTCGTATTTTGGCCATAACTTGCTCAATTCTTATCTGATTTAAGTGATTCAAGTGGCTACGTAAAATAGACTTCAAGGAGAACAAAACTTAAAGAATAGGAATTGCCAAATTATGATCCTAAGTGGCCTAAAAATTCACTCAAAGTGGGGCCATGTGCAAGCCAAATTCTGGTTCCAGCTTTGAACATAGAGTAGTGCAGGTTGTTCGGACATAGCAGGTTTGGTGCTTTCGAATTGGGTGATTCCAGTTGGAATAGAACCCTTAGCACCTTATCTTTAAAAGAATACAATGACCTAGGGTCAAACATGAATTTAGGATCCTGGAAAAAAATTAGTAATACGAACTGTTCTAGTGTAATCCGGGTAAACCGACTAGTTTGGCATGAAAATGCCATAACTTTAGTTTGGATGATCCGATTGGATTAATTCCACTTCCTAAGTAAAAGTAGATACATAGAGGAATAAGAATATATGAATGAGGTGTGATTCCACATACATCATACTTCACAAGAATATGAAGTGCCTTATGTAATAGGCATGAAACAAGGAAAATGTAGAAAATGAAAAATGTAAAGATGTGTTCATGAAACATGAAAATGATTATGGAAAATGAAAATGAAAACAAATTGAAACATGATTGTGAACATGCGAGGCAATATGTCATGAACACATAATGTGGTTAAGTGATATATTATTATTATCACATATAACCAGAAAATGATAACAAATGAAACGAGTATACGTAAATGAGCATATGAATGAGTACACATGAATGAGTATAGGAATGAGTATACGATGAGTGAATACATGAATGAGTATACATAAAAGGAGTATCGTAAATGAGTATATGAAATGTGTACATAGATTGAGTATATCTTTGAAAAGATATCTGAAAGTGATAATGGAATTGAAATATGATTATGATAGGTTATAGATGCTAATTGTGAAATATATATATAAGCATATATATATTGATTTGAATGATTGTTATTTGAAATGTTTGTCATACATAAATGATATAGAAGACAAAAAATGCGGTGTGATCGGTTATGAATGCTAATTATAAAATATATATATAGAAATATATATATATATTGATTTGAATGATTGTTGTCGAAATATGCATCACACGTATGCATGTGTGCATGTATTTGAACGATAAAGCGAGTGCGCATAAAAGTAAATTGATTTGAAATGTATCATTGAATGGCCAGGCATAGCGCCAGGCGGGTGCGTCATGAAGGTAACTTACGTATTTGTCTAATCAGAAATCACATTGCTAATGAATGACAAACGAGGCGGGATTCCCGAAAGTGAATGCATCGTGAGATGTCGGCTTCTATAGCCATATGTGAGGCGATAATATGGTGAATGCGAAATCACATTCTTCTTGAATATGACAAACGAGGCGGGATTCCCAGTGAATGCAATGGGTAGATATCGACTTCTATAGCCATATGTGAGGGCGATGTGAGTGAATGCGAAATCACATTGCTCTTGAATGACAAAGCGGGCGGGGATTCACAAGTGGTCCTGTCGTGAATGAGCCTCTATAGCCATATGTGAGACGGTAATAATTGAGTGTGAAATCACATTGCTACTGAATGACAAACAGGGCAGGATTCCCCAAGTGAATATGTCGTGAATGTCGACTTCTATAGCTATATGTGAAATCACAAACCGTTAAGCGAAAAATGACATTAAAAATTGTATTGTTTAAGTATCTTTTACATTACACGGACATAGTAAAAAGGCATCATTTTGTAAATACATTTTGTTGAATGTAAATGTTAAGGGTCTTTTGAAATTATAAAGTGTTTATGGGATTACTGAAAGGAAGTGCTTCGCGTAATTAAAAGTCTAAAATGGAATAACATAAACAAATGTTTTGGAAAGATAATTGAAAATGTCGAATGTAGGGCTCCGGCTTGGATCCATCAGTAGGTCAGAGTCGAGATTCGGTCGTGACACTTTGAAAGAAAATTTAATAAGGCAATAAATGTTTTGATTGAAACCGTCGGAGTAAACGGGCTCGGCTTGGATCCCTTAGCCGAGGTCAAATAGAGGATTAGTGTGACACTTTAATGAAAATTAATAAAGCGAAAACTAAAAGGATTTGCGGGCATCCCGGATCACGAAATGTAATTTCTAAAGGGAGTTGATTAATGGCCGACCATTGATAATGATAAGAGTCTAATATGAATTGGTATTAGTCTGATTGACCCAATATGTATTTAATATGACTTGATATGTTTCGATTTACCATTGTATAAGTATGAGTTTGTTTTGAATATGATCTAATATGACATACATGTAGAAGATATGAATTGAAAACTTGTAAAAGACATGATACATGGAAGTAATACGAATAAGATAATGATATGGAATCTGAAAAGGCAAAATCTACATGTATAAAATGAGATGAGTTAGAAGTCACATAGAATAGACCGATATATGCATAGTAAAAGTAAAAGATAGTGATGGCGGTGTGTTATTGGTCGTTCTTGTCTATATGTTCCCACTAAGCGTAAAGCTTGGCACGGATTCAATCGTGTAGGTACTGAAGAGAATAAAGAGGGCCAGGACATTCCACACGTGGCGGGCCATCTCGAGAGATAGGTGCTCACAGCCTTTGATCGCGATCTCGATGTTTATTTTAGATATGAATTTGTATAGTAATGGACTAGTATGTGTATAAACTTTAATGGATACCACTCCGGTGGTAGTTCATTAGTAAATGTAAATGATTGTTGGTTATGAAAAATATTGTTTGTATAAAAAAAAAAAAAAAACAAGTAAGAAGTCCCAGTATATGGTTTCGCACGAAACAGTTCGGTCCAGCGATCGGGTCGGGCCAAGGGAATCGGGTTGTGACAATCCCTTCCTCAGTAATCTTCCTCTTTTTGCTTAATATTTCTTTCATGAATTTTGCATACTGAGACATCTGATTTAATGCCTCAGAGAAAGGAATGTTGATCTCTATCTTCTTAAACATGTTTAGAATCTGAAGGTACTCCTCCAGCTTTGCTACACGCAATCTTTGAGGAATTTGGGGCGGAAGATTGTAAGCCTTAACTTCTTCCTTCTTTCCTTGTTGATTGGGTTGCATTTATGTTGTTTTCTTTTTCTCAGTAGTTCCTAAACTGTACTGCTCAGGTTCCTTTCCTATTTCAACTTGTTTCTCTTCCTCAGTGTCCTTCTTTTCACTTCTCCTTTCATCTAGCTCTCTGTCACTTCTCAAAATTATTGCCATACAATCCTTAGGCTTTTTCTGCACAGCTTGAGCCAGTTGCCCTATCTGTACCTCCAGATTCTTTAAAGAGGCATTAGTGTTTGTTTGAAACATAACTGTGTTTGCTTGGAAGTTGTTAAGATCAAAAAATTTATTTTCATGCAGATTCAAAATTCTTTTGTTTTTTGACATGAAATGAAGCATCTTATCTTCAAAGGATTGAGTCATTTTTTGACCCTGATACTCTCCTCTACTGTCCCTATGCTGCTGTTGTTCTTGGAACTTGTGTTGAGCATAAGCTTGTTGGTAATTCTGTCTAAGTCTAGGGCCCTGTTGTGCTCCTCCACCATATGAAAAGTTTTCATGGTTCCTTAGTGCTGGTGTATAGTGTGTTGGCGAGTTGGGGTTAGGCTTGAAGTGATAACTTCTTTGCTCATTCATATACCTAGCCTCCTCAACTTGGTAGGGCTCTTCTCCAACTAGTTCCTCAACACTTCTTCTACTTCTTTCTTCTACTACTCCCACTTCATATGTAGTGTGCATTCTTCTTTCAATGTTCCCCAGTTTGTTCATCAATGCATCCAGCTTTGCTTGTATGGCTGTCATTCTATCAAGCCCAATAAGACCATTTCCTTTCATCCTGCTGCTGCTCCCTGAAGCTTTAGATGGAGCCTTGTAGTTGCATTTGGCTAGGTCTCCAATCAGTTCCCTTGCCTCCTCTGCACTTCTTCTTTTAAAAGCTCCATAGCAGGATGCATCAATTATACCCTTGGAGGCATAATTCATGGCATGAAAGAAAATATCCATTTGAGTGGTCAGGTCTATTCCATGCATAGGACATATTTTTAGCAATCTTTTGAATCTCTCCCATGCAATGTAAGACTCTCATCTTCCCCTTACTTGAAGACAATTATTTATTCTCTTCTCTCAGTAGTGAGAGCTGGAGGGAAAATCTACTCATGTATGCCTCCACCAGTTCTTCCCAAGTGTTCATTGATCCCACTAGCAGTGAGTCAAACCATGTTGCTGCTATGTCTCTCAATGAAAATGGGACTAGTTGAAGCTTGATTACATATGGTCTCACCCAATTCAGCTTGACTATAATTGCCATCCTCATGAATCTCCCAGTGCTCGTTGGGATGGAAGGTGGCTTTGTGAAGCGATGCTCTTGCACCGCAGTAATCAAGGCGGCTTTAGCTCAAAATTGTTTGCTTCAATGGAAGGTTGTCTCACAGCTGAGTACTCCTCTTGGATAATAGGCCTCCAAAATTCCTCTATAGTGTTAGGCCTTTGAGGTCTCTCTACTTTTTCTTCTTTTGGAATATTTGCCAATCTTTCTCCAGATTTTCCGTATTTAAGATTGCACTTGCTTGTTGATTCTTCTCAAATTCTACAAAGGTTCTCTTAATTTCGGTGTCTAGAGGCGACGAGATGCTTGGTCTTCTATGCATTTAAATTCTTCCTGAAATTATAAACACACTGAGATCAAATGGAGTCAATGATATCAAAAATTAGATATTTGTTTAGGCTTCAACAAATATCAATGGCTTATTCAGCCACTACTGTTAAAACAATTTTTGTTGTTTTTCTAAAATTTTTGTAAAAACAAAGAAAAATGTCAAAATTAGCATTTCTCTCTTTTGTCAGAATATTGATTTTTAAACTCCTTTGATCCCCGGCAACGACGCAACAAACTTGTTGACCATTGCAAGCCTAAAAGACCTATTTGATTCGGTGAGTGTTACGCCTACGAGTGGAGATTAAGATGATAAGCGAAGCATAGGACTTTAAAGGAAAGGAGTATACTGACTAAGTATTATCCCGAAGATTAAGCGATCGGCCAAAGAAAAGAGTAAGGAACCCGGCCACACACACAAAAATCAGGATTGAATGATTAAATTGTTACATACTATGAATTATTGGTTGGTTCAGTGAACTTAATTAAAAATCTTCCTAATTCTAGATTGGAAACATGTTTAGAAGTAATTCTACAACTGACCTATGTTTCCTGCCCAATTGAACTTTAAACATAAAAATGTCCTTAAAAATAAAAGGCTAAATTGTTTGAGAACAAACAAAATTTCTTCTCTTTGCTTGAGGACAAGCAAAACTTTAAGTTTTGGGGAATTTGATGAAACTAAAACTCATCTATTTTTAATCCATTTTTCTGGCATGTTTTTAACAATTTTAGATCTATTTTTATGCCAAATTATGGAATATTCACCTACTTTGTGTTTTGCAGGTGTTAATTGAAAAATGAGAGAAAACAAGCAGAAAAGAAGCAAAAAGGTGGAAAATGCAGCAGTCTTTGTCGTGACATAATTTTCGTATGTCGCGACACAAAATTCAAGCAGGCCAAAGGAACTATGTCGCAGCCAGCAACTAAATGTCTCAACAAAGCTCAGATAGAACTAAATGGAAAAAGAGAAATTTATGTCGCAACAAAGAGTTTTTCTGTCGCGACATTATTAAAGAAAATTGTGAAGAAAACTGTCACGACAATTCTTGACTCTGTCGTGACAACGATTAAAGCAGAGAGCAAAGAAGCTGTGTCACGATAATATAATTTTTGTCGCAACATAAAAAGCTGAAGGCTAACAGATAAATATCGCAACAAAAGACAATTAGGTCACGACAGAAATTGCTCAGATTACAACACAAGTCAACTGAGACAAGTGTTTTTATGTTGCGACAAATTTTTCAGCATCAAGCAAGCTCAAGGAAGGATTGTTGTCGCAACAAAGAAAATCCTGTCATGACATAACATTCAGAATTCACAACCAAGAGCAACAAAATCTCTGTGGTGACAAAGATTATTTTTGTCGCGACAAACAAAACATGAAGGAGGTGAATTCCCTATTGTGACAAGAAGTTGAAGAGCAACACAAGAAGAATGGTAACAAAGATATTCTTGTTGCGACATAATCAAGAGTTGAAAGCAAAACCTGTGTCACGACATAAATTGAAGAAGAACTGAGAATGGCCAAGCCAATTATGTCGCAACAGATAATTCTATGTCGCGACAAACAACTTAGCAAGAGACAAGAAACAGAGAAGAAAAGTCTGTCGCAACCAAGGAGTTTCCTATCGTGTGAGAGGTACTAGGACTCAAAAGAAATCTGTCGCGCCAAGAGTTGTGGTAAAAGTAAATGTTTGTCGTGACAAGGAAAATTATGTCGCGACAAACTCTAGAAGGACAAGAACATGAGAAGCTGGTTGCAAACAAGTTTGGTGTCACGACACAAGGAATTCCTGTCTCAACAAGACAAGACTGCTGAATAAAATTTATGTCCTTGACATTATCAAAATATATGCAACCTAATCTAAGAGCAAGCCAAAAACAAAATTAAGAAGTGACCAAAAACAGAAGTTCGACGGAGCGGCCAGCGGGTAGAAAGCTGTCGCGACAAACCTTTTTATGTTGCGACAAAGAGACCAATTTGGGCCATAATTTTGGGGATTCACAACACAATTAATGAAGTGAGGCCCAACATTGGAAAGCCTATAAATACGCTACAAGGCAGCGTCGTGGCCGACTCGGGACATCTAGGGGTTGAAGACTCTTGTATATTTTTATTTTTTTATTTTTCCATTTTAGTAGATTTAGTTTTAGTGTAGCTTTATTTTGTTAGTTTTCCTTTAATTTCCTGGATTTGGGTATTGTACTGAAGTGCAGCTTCGAGCTAGTATTTCTTTATAAATTCATCTTTTCCATTACTGTTTGATTTAAATGGATGATGGAAAGTTTAGGAGTTTCATTTATTTCGGTTCGTTCGCGGTTGTTGAATTTTCCTGATCAGTTAGTCACTAATATGAGTGATCCAGTATTGAAAATTTGAGCTCACAGGAAATGGATCATTGATGATAGTCATTTTTCTACATAAGGTGGAAGAAAGCTTTAATTAGAATTCTTGAATTTATTTGATTGGTATTGTTTATAAATTTACTTATTCACCGATCTGTGTCGTATACACAATCACGAGTGCGTATCTCGCTCTGATTTCGGGAGGCCCTACGGTGACACGGAGATGGAGAATCAGAGGAGTGTGAAGTAGTTCATATGGGTATGGTAGACTAATACTATGGAACTAATGAACTTTGAAGGATTACTCAGATAGATCACCAACTTACTCATAATTTGAGGATGGGTGAATGAAATATCTGTTTAATCACTCAGAGGTCTCTCATCTTTCTGCTGAATTGATTCTGATCTCGTGTTAGCAAAGATCTAATTAAGGATATGGAAATTTTCATCAGAAGTGTAGGATGAGGTGTCCATCAAATTGGAGAAAACACATGATATCATGTCTATAGGAGTAAGAATTCTTTAGTCTAAAATCACAGTATGAAGTGCGAAAAGGAAAAATACTTAAATCTTATAAAGAGGGTTACATATTACAAATGGCCAGTTAGAATCATGTCTCATAAATGAATATGAACCTTTAATCGATGAAAAGTATGGTTGAGGAGAAATCCAAACCTTATACTACGGCATCTTTGACAAACTCAGTTTTCCAATTTATGGTTGAGCTATGAATCTAAATGATACAGAAATTGATTATTATTAATTAATCCATGTCCAGATTTGTCTCACTCAGTGAATCCTCAACCCCAATTTTATTAAACTTTACTTTTGTATATTTAAGATTTCAGTATAGGACTACATTTTTAGTCCTCTTATCATCATATTAGTGGAGTTCAAACAGTAATGATCTTGAGTAATTGGAGTAGTTAGTCTTTTGATTTATCATCCTTCCTCGTGGGAACGATATATGGACTTTAAATATCCACTTTTATTACTTGTACGACCTATGCACTTGTAGTGATCAAGACCACTAACTCAATTTTTAATGAATACATTCTACAAAAAAAGAATAAATTCAAATCTTTATGTATATGGAAAAATGGTCATAACAAGTTTTTGGCGCCATTGTCGAGGACTGAAAAGTTCTTGGGTGGCAGCACCAGAAGTTTGGCATACACTGATCACATTATACAGTTTGGTCTTAACAAGTTTTTGGTGATGTTGCTGGGGAATAGATAATAGTCCTTTGGTAATAGTGTCATAAATTTTTATATATCATTTGGTCTTAACACCCTACAATTTAAGACCTGAACTTATCAAGGGTAAAGACTACAGCTAAGAACTCTTTTTCCGTGGTTGTATAATTGGACTAGGCGGAATCTAGAGTCTTGCTAGCATAATAGATCACAAAAGGTTTTTTATCTTCTATTTGCCCTAAGACAGCTCTTACGACATAATCACTAGCATCATACATGATTTCAAAAGGGAGGTCCCAAATAGGAGGTCAAATGATAGGAGGCGAGACTAACATACTTTTCAACTTTTCAAAAGCCTCCTCACATGCTTGTGACCATTCAAAAATGACATCCTTTGCAAGCAAATTGCCCAAGGAATGAGCTATGGCACTGAAATTTTTTATGAACCTCCTATAAAACCCTGCATGACCTAGGAAGGACCGTATGCAACACATTTAGGAATGGTGAGAATTAGAATCAACTCAACTTTGGCCTTGTCTACCTCTATTCCTTCCTTTGACACTACATGTCCTAACACAATCCCTTGTGTCACCATGAAGTGACACTTCTCCCAATTTAAAACTAGATTTTTCTCCTCACATCTTTTCAAAACTCTCCTCAAATTTTCTAGACATCCCTCATATGAATCTCAAAAGACAGAGAAATCATCCATGAATATCTCCATAATCTTCTCTATCATATCATTGAAAAAACCATCATGCCTTATTGGCTCCATTGCATTGTTACATAATCCATAGGGCATCTTCCTAAAGGCAAACGTACCAAAAGGACATGTGAAAGTGGTTTTCTCCTGATCCTCTAATGCTATCTCAATTTGATTGTACCCGGAGTAACCATCAAGAAAGTAATAAAACTTTGCCCAGCAACTCTCTCCAACATTTGGTCCACAAAAGGTAGGGGGAAATTTTCTTTCCTAGTGCCAACATTAAGTTTCCTATAATCTATGCACACTCTCCAACCTGTAATGACCCTAGTAGGTATGAGCTCATTATGTTCATTTGCCACCACAGTGACCCCGGACTTCTTTGGCACTACTTGGGTTGGGCATACCCACTTGCTATCCGCATCAGGTAAATGACACCTACATCTAGGAGGCGCTCTAAACTCCTTTCTTGACAACTTCTTTCATGACCGGACTTAGCCTATGTTGTGGTTGCCTGGATGGTTTAACATCCTCTTCCAAGTGAATCCTATGAGTACAAATCAAAGGGCTAATCCGCTTAATGTTCGCAATGGTCCATCCTATGGCGGTTTGGTGGGCCTTTAAAATTTCTAAAAGTTTTATCTCTTAATCAAGATTTAGAAAGGAAAATATGATCGCAAGGAAAGTCTCTTCACTTCCTTGGAATGAGTATTTGAGATGTGACGATAGAGGCTTTAATTCAAGCTTAGGTAGCTTCTCTGTAGAAGGCAAAACTCTCCTCGAATCGAGGAATTTTCAAATTCGTGTCCACCCATTGGCTCACACCATCAGGCTCAAGTATGGAGTATAGAAACTCCATTTCAGGTGTGGTTACTTCCTCAACACACTTAGGGCTCACTAGACAAGACTTGAGAGGGTCATCACATGAAAAATGATCTACATATTCCTGCATGACATATTCTATCACATTCACCTCGCAAATATCTTCATCATCCCCTACTTCCTTGATAGCACTGAAAATGTTCAAGTTCACAGTCATGTTGCCAAAAGACAAGGTTATCAACCCTCCCCTACAGTGTATAATGGCATTAACAATGGCCAAGAAAGGCCTGCCAAGAATCACTAGAAACTGACTCCCTTGACTCACCACAAGCTAAGTATCAAGTACAACAAAGTTCACACAAAAATAGAACCTATCCACTTGCACCAATACATACTTCACTATACCTCTAAGAATCTTCACACTACGGTCAGCTAGTTGAAGGGTAATGTTAGTAGGCTCTAACTCTCCTAACCCTAGATCAACATACACCGAGTATGGCAACAAATTCACACTCGCTCCCAAGTCTACTAAAGCACATTCCACCTTCGAGTTTCCTACCACTATGGAAATGGTGGGGCTTCCTCGGTCTTTGTATTTAGGGGGCAAATTATTCCTAATTAGAGAGGTGGATTGTTCGATCATAAAGGCATCATTGTGGACACCTAACTTCCTTCACAAGACACACAAGTCTTTCAAAATTCTAAAGATATGAAGGGATTTGTTTTATGACATCCAACAAGGGAATGTTCACTTTAATCTGCTTGAACATCTCATAAATTTTAGCATGATTATTCAATTTTTTTGGAATTGTCAACCTATGGGGATATGGAGCGAGAGGAGCATGTTTAGCTTTATCTTTATTCGACTCTACATCAACAACATTGGCTTTAGGGACATTAGGCTCATCAATCACACCATCATCCCTTTTTTATTAATTCTGCAAATCTTTTGAAATCTCTTTAAGAAGATCCTTGGGATGGATTGTTTTATCAATTGTTTTCCCACTTCGAAGAGTGGTGATAGCCTTACAATTAATTTTCAAAGGTCCCATCATTTTGACTTGAGGTCCCAACTCTATTTTGACTTTGGGGGGTTTTGAATGGGTTGAGAAGGGAATTTCCCTTTTTCTTGTTGAGAACTCTCCATAGAGGTGGTTAGCTTAGTAATTTGAGATTTTGCATCATTTATAACCGGTTTCGAAATCTTGTTATTGATCACTGAGATCGGGACAAATCAGGCTACAATGTCCTCCAAATTTCTTTATGTAGAGGTTGGGTAAGGTTGATGATTTTGATTTCCTTGGGGAAAAGGGTGAAATGGGCTAGATTCGCGTAAAAAACTCTTATGGCCCTTGATTGTGGGTATGGGGAGCTTGATTTGAAAACCCTTGGTTTTGAAAATTTTGACTTGGAAAGTTTTGGTTTGGAAAACCTAGGTTGCTTTGAAAAGGATTTTGAGGTGGGTTGCCTTGACTTGAGGAAGCATGTCCTCCATCACTCTTCCAACTAACGTTAGGGTGTTTACTCCACCCTGGATTATAAGTTTCCGAATATGGAGAGTTGAAGGGCTTCTCGTACTGAGAGCATTAGCTGCCGGGATGGATGGCTCCCTTAACTTAGGGAAGATTAGGGCAATTAGTGGTCAAATGAGTGGTGTCATCACAAATGATGCATAAGTCTTCCATCCTAGGTCCCGTAGGTGCCGAAGGCACTTTGGGTATAGTGGTCACCTCATTCACTTTTTACTTCAACGGGCCTCTAACTCTAGTCACAGAAGCATTTTGGCTTGAAGGTCATCATTCTCTTTCACATGATGTTTTCCTCCTCCAGTGGGCGTACTATGCATTCTAGTGGCATCAAGGGAAGTATTAGTCTCCTAATTCTGGGTATTTTCTGCTATTATATCAAAATATTACACAACCTCTTCAAGGCTTTTCTCATAGAACTGTCCCCCATTCATCATTTGGATATATTGTTTGCTATAAAGAGAGAGTTCTTGATGAAAATAAGCAACACTCGCACATTCAAAACCATGATGATGAATAGCATGGAGGTTCTTGGATCTTTCCCAATGGCAAAAGATTCACTCGCTTTTTTAAAAGTTTTGACAAATTTAATGCAGTGAATTAGTGCGTCCCAGATGGAAGAATTTGTTTAAAAATACACTTCATATGTTCTTCCAATTAGAGATTGAATTAGGAGTAAAAGAATGAAACCATATTTTAGCCTTTTCCTTTAGAGAGAAAGGAAACAAAACCAAACAGACTATGTGGAGAGGTGACTCCATAGAGCGAAAAAGCGCTGCAAACATCCTCAAAGTCTCTCATCTATGAGTAGGGATTCTTAGAATTGAACCCTTGATATTCAGGGAGAAGACGAATCATCTCAGGTTTCACAGGAAAACGGTTAGCCTCTTCAGGTAGGCGAATGCATGAGTCTATTATGGTTCTTTGAGGTCTCAAAATCTCTCTAAAGGTTCTACCAACATTAGGAAAAGGGGCAGGGAAAGCTCGATATTGATTATATTGAGGATTGACATTCTCCCCCCACTCAATGGGTTGCTGGTACACCACCATCTCCTTGTCTCGCTGAGGATCATAAGATCTCAGGTTAAAAAGGTAACCCTTGCTCATTTGGATTAAAAGGAATTTGTTGATTTTCTGTGTGCTCCATTGGAGGAGTAGAAGGTAAATGAAACAAACGTCTTACAATTGAGTTTCGAGGACTTTAATGAGGTGTGATTCTTACTAGTCGATGTTGCTCATCACGAGTCCACATCGACATGCACCAATATCACCCTAACAAGAACGGTATTCACAGATATTATATACACAAAGAATTTTTTGCACAATTTAAGAGAATGAAGAGGACTTACCAGATTTTCAATGTAATTGCAAATAACCACTAGCTCTCTTTGGATCAACTAGAACTCTCGCCACTCCCCGGCAACGGCGACAAAAATGCTTATCACTTTGCGGTGTACTCAATATGTTCCCAAGCCTAGGAACTCAATATCACACATAATAATTTATATGGAAGTCCACAAGTCATCTCCACGTAGAGTGAGGTTCTAAACGTAATCTCAGTATTGATATCCAATGAATGCAACAAAGTAAAGCATGGCGGAAGCTCTTGATTGTTTGATTTGGTAACCGATTGATTTCAGATTATAAATATCCAAAAAGAAGACGAAGTTATAGGATTCTGTGTGTGGTTTCCACTCTCTCTTATCCACAACTAGGAAAATAAAGTAATTTTACCATAGTCTCATAGGATCCGAGAATGGTCTTTGATGGAAAATATGACTTTTAAAGCTTTTTACAAAAAAAAAGGATAGGAGAATGATGTCAAATGCTCACTTAGAAAATTTAACAAACACTTAGCATGCATTTAGGTTCAAGCATAATGTGTATCAAGATTCTCTTGTTCACACATTGTCAATAATATGCCAAACTGAGCATTTAGAGAGAATGTAGTAAGTATTTAATATCATACAACTTCCATTGAAGCACAAGGGGTGAGAGAGTGTTGTTACCTTTGTTGGTGATGAGTTTCCACCATTAGAATCTTATCTTGGAGGTTTAGAACTCCATTAAAGCTAGGAAATGACTAATAAATGCTATAGATTGATGTAAAACCGAATGAAACAAGTTTAGAGATGAAGATATAGATTAAAAGACTTATACTAAGTATTACAAGTGATTAACTACAAGAACAAACAAAGATCTAAGCTATGCAAAATAGAAATTGCAAGAAACCCTAGAAAAAGAGATAAAATCCTAACTAAAACTAAGAAAACCCTAACTTAGGAGCTATGTCTTCAACTCAGTTGCCAAAGAGGCTTAAATATCCCCTACCAAATACCACACAAACGGGAGTTAAAGACGACCGTGTTCTGCACAAATATCATACTCGCATACATACCAGTTGAATCTTGAAAGCACGTAGACTCCAGACTTCATCGCCCAAAGACGGCATATTATACTCGCCCAAGCATCGGTACTCTTACATCCATTAGGCCTTAATAGCTTTGAGGTACCGGTACTAATTATCCAAGACTCGGTGACTCTCACCTTCCATTTCTCGCATAATTACCCTTAGATGCATGGAATCTCTCGTTGGCGATAAAATTTGTTGACCATCCCCGCAACTTTGAAAGTCCTCAATCACACGGGGGAATCATTCCCAGGTTAAGGAGAGAGGAACAAGATTTGAGTAGGCTTGGCTTAATTGTTTTTAAATTTTGGCTTCGCTTGGAAGTGAAAACACGCATAAGTGCTTCCTTCAAAACATGGTTGTCCTCTAAGCATCCAAAGACATTTTAAAAAGGTTCAAGGAACATTAAACAACCTTCAAGAGCATAAAAACATAAAAGAAAGTCAAAAGCACCTATTCTACACAAACTATGCAAAAAATACGAGTTTTCAGAAAGGCTAAAAGGTATAACATTTGTACTTATGTCATGTTAGATGCTGATCAATCCAAGCGTAGTCCGAGTAGTCCTATTACATAGACTAAGAGGTGACTAATAGGATTCCCAAGGAAAGCACTGCCTTATAAAAGTATCATACTCAATGACCTAGATGGACCGAAGGAGAATAGGGAGTTGGTGTGAGAAATTGAAGGGAGACACGAAAGTGTAAACCTCATGTCGAATTCCTCGAACATGCATAAGTGTAAGTTCACTTAATCAATGCTTAATGAATATAAACCATAAATGCATCAATGGAGACAATCAACCCTAGAATCTTTCCTTGAGTTATATTCTCGATATTACTCCATTCCTTGTGAGTGGACATTGATCACACCATGTTTTATTTTGTTTTGTTTTATTTTTAGTTTAGTTTAGGAAGCCCCTTGTTCACCTAACCATCGAAGTCAGCCAAATAGTGAAACTACTCAACAGTCTGGGTACTTAATCCTCAAAGCGCTAAAAACCACACCTTCCCTATGGAGTGATCGAGCATTCAGACTTGTTACTCCACTGTATTATTTATGCGACCTATGCACTTACGGAAAATCACTAACATGGTGCAATTCATTCATAGAAATATCCTCACCCGGTTTGGTACCCCTCGACATATTCATAGTGATGAAGGGAGCCATTTCTACAAGAGAGCCTTTGCCTCTTTGTTGGGGAAGTATAATGTGCGGCATGCAAAGAGTCTCCCATATAACCCACAATCCAATGGGCAAGCATAAATTTTGAATAGGGAAATCAAAGCAATATTGGAAAAAACGTTGAGTTCATCTAGGAAGGACTGGTCGAAGAAGTTGGACAATGCTCTATGGGCATATAAAACCTCCTTCAAAACTCCAATTGGCATGTCCCCCTTTCGCTTAATCATTGGAAAACCGTGCCATTTGCCATTGGAGTTAGAACAATGTGCAATGTGTATATGAACCCACTTCGGCAACCTCAAGAAGCTAGTGAGAAGACTCCTTCAACTGAATGAACTTGAGGAAATGCGCAATGATTCATATGAGAATGCAAAGATCTACAAGGAGAAGACAAAAAGATGGCATGACAAGCACTTGCTAAGGAAAGAGTTTAAGGTGGGTGACAAAGTTTTGATTTTCAACTCCAGATTAAAGCTATTCCTGGGCAAGTTGAGGTTAAGATGGTCCGAGCCTATCACAGTCACATCGATAATCCCATATGGTGCAATAGGGGTGCAAACAGAAAATGGGCCAGAGTTCAAAGTCAATGGCCAAAGGTTGAAACATTATTTGGGTCAACAAATTGCTAAAGAAATAGTGAACTACATTAATATATAATCTTTGTTTCGTCGAGCAACCAGCATTGAGACACAACTTCGTCGAGCTATCGACACTAAATATAGCGCTTCTTGGGGGGCAACCTAAGTTTTGTAAGAACCCCTCTTGTCCTTTTATTTTCTTATTTTATTTCATTTCTTTGTAGTTTAATTTGATTATGTTTTTGGGGATTCTTGGTTTGTTTTGTTTGTTTTATTTCCAAAGCCAACAAAAAGTCGTGTTCAAGCAAGAAAAAGTAAGGTCAAGTTAATCGCTTGAACTCCAGTTTTTAGGAGGGAACCAAAAATTTGTGAAAAACATTATCTTTTTCAAAAGAAGAGGAAGCCATGGACTGAATTTGATGTTCCATGAATTTAATGTAATTTTTAGGGACAAAAGTCAAGTGTCAATCAGTGGGCAGTGAAATTTCGAGTGGCACCCTCTCATATTCATCGAGGTGAAGAATGCTTCGCTAAGGCGAACCCCTTATTAGTTTTGGCAAGCCCTCGGGTTCACCAAGGCGAAGGATACCATCGCCAAGGTAAGCATAAATCCTAGTTTGGAATCTCCTGCTCAAGCCGAGGCGAAGAGGCTCAAGCCGAGGCAAACCCCTCCCAAATCAGGCTTTTGGTAAAATTACTTCGCCATGAACCCGGAAACTTTTCGTACACTTCCGAGCCCATCGCCAAGGCAAAGGCAACTTCATCAAGGCGAAGAGGCCAGATGTTATGGCACTTTAAAGCCAAACGAACATCATTTTGTTCAATTTCATTTTTTTCTTGGCATTCCCTCTCCAAGAACTCGGTCCTTCAAGTCAGTTTTTCCATCTCTCTTCCTCCATGGCTTCAAAAAAAACCGTCCCAGAGAAAAGGAAAAGGACAGGCTCGAGCTCCCACGCACCTTCGCCTCCTCCTAACAATCCCGAAAAGCTTATCACATGGGAGGCGAAGATGCTACACCATGAGTCCCTTTACAATAGAACGTTCACCGCAGAGTGTGGTAGCCCAGACTCAAAAGTTTATTTCAACATCATGATTCGAGATAAGGGTTGGACTACATTTTGTGTGCATCCCTAACCTGGGATAGCCTCGATTGCTAGGTAGTTCCACTCCAACCTATAGTTTCGGGCTGGCTCTACAATATACATCTAAAGCAAGTGGGTGGATTTCATTGTTGCGATGATTAATCGGGTATATAACCTGGTGGATGATGATAGTGATGCATACATGGCACTATTTCAGGACACAAATTAACATATGATCATGAGGTCCCTCACAAGGGGTAGGGGTGTATGGAAACACCATCCCTCCACTTCCGAGGTTACTACATTTAAGATGAAAGCCCTAAAGCTAGTCCTGAAGGTGTGGTACAACTTCATCTGCGCTACTCTGAAGCCAAGCCTTCGCCTCTCCATTGTCACATGAGACAAAACGATCATACTCTATGCAATCGTTCAGAGCATCAAATTCCATGTCGACAACGTTATTGAGGGGGGTATAATAGAGTCCACTTAGGGGCAATGTACCATGGCCCTCATACACCCTTCCCTGATTACCCGGCTATCTCGACTCGCTGAGGTCCTCATGCATGAATCAGAGGAGAAGTCCACTTATTGCACTCTAGTGCCACCTTTGAAGACTTTAAGCATGGAGATGCATTTACATGGGAGTTAAGAAGACGTCGTGAGAAGAGTGCGTAAGAAGAGCTCCTGAGACCACACTTGTGGTCGATGAAGCCGATTCGTAGCCCATGTGGGTATCCCGAATCAAAAATTATACCTATTGCCTTCCCACGCCGTAGCAATGCTAACGGCAAGATAAAGGGTTTGTGGATCGTACACATAGATGGGTTTTCTTCATAGAAATGGCTAATATTGAGGTTTTACACTAGTGATTTCTCTTTGGATGTTGGGATTTGATAAAAACAGTAGGTGTAATGATTGAAAACTGAAAATAAAATAAGTTAAAATGTAAAAGAGAATTCCTTGAAGTGTTAGGTCACTAAGGTTAGGTTCTTAAGGCAAATGAGGGTTTCTTGGGGTCATTTCCTCGCGTTGGGGAGGATGACCTATAGTTATCTCCCAAACCGAATCTTCATTTAGCTATAAAAACTACCCCTCATTAAATATCTTTGAAAATGGCATTCACTGGCCATTAATGCTCTCAAATGCTGAAACACAAAGTCTCTCGACTCACCTTCCAATGACTAATAGATGGTAACTAATGAATCTCAATGGATCTCACAATAAGCATCCACTGAACCCTAAAATATTATCAAATGATCATTCAAGGTAATACCCAAAGGATCTAAACCTAGAGTGGGAAAATGGAGAATGACAATGACAAGAAATAACTACGTGAAAAGATGGAACCCCCGCTCCGCTCTCTCGGGATCCCCACCTGACTCTCTCCTTCAAGGAGCAGGCTTCAGCCACTCATCCTCCTCGAGCTATCATCCTCATGTGGTGCTCAAGCAGTGATAAATAAGAGAAAGTGAGGGGAAATGAGAAAGAGCGAGAACTGCAATAAGCTTCCCTCAAAAAACTTCAATAAAATGAAAGACTTCTTTTACAATGTCTTGTCTGGGGCTTTTATAGCTAAACCCCATTACAAATTACAGGGGGACAACTTGGGAAGAAACCACATCGTCTCAAAAAAGTGATGAAAAAGTAAAGTCAAAAGTGCTAGAATAAGTGCAGTGAAACTGCCAGTGAAGGGCATTTTTCGGCAGCCTCATTTAAAATTGCAAATTCCTTGCGAATTAAGCAAGTGGCTACTCAGACTGCTATGCTTTCCGATTACCTTTTTCTCGCTTCCGATTCCACCTGGATTTCTTCATGCTTGAGCTTAATCCCTATCTACATGGTATAAATATTCGTAAAACAACAAAACTTGCCATAATCTTGATTAGTAGCATCATGTCCTTAACATGCCAACTCGGGTTAATTGTGCCGCATTATTACTGTCAAACAAAGCGTTTTCAAAACCTATACAATAAGGGTGTAAAATAGCACTATTCGTAGTAATCATTGATGAAGAATTACGAGGCCATCGCGAAATGCAAGATGTGCTCAAGAGACTTGCAAATGCAGATATGTCGCCGACGACAAAGAATGCAATGATCATGAGGAGTGCAACACGTCCTATATTGTCAACATGATGCAGTTTTACCACGGACTTGCATCCTAATCAGTAGTACCACCGTAGTCCCCGTCTTCGTTCCAGCTTCCTGCATGGCCTCCAGTTTCACTGGAGTAGCCGAAGGATCTGAATGATTACCCAATTTCTAATGATGACGAGCACCCATACTGAGGGAAGTTTCTATCCCCTACATTTTATTTTTTGCACTGAGGACAATGTTGGTTTTTAGTTTGAGGGTGTATTCCTAGTAATTTTTAGTATTTTTAGTTTATATGCTTTTATCGGTGCACTCGGATACGCACAGAACATTTCACTTATTTTGGTAATTTTCCTTTACTTTTATACTATTTTTGGATATTGTGGATATTTTTGTTATGCTATTTTGGTATGATTGATCGGTTTTATACATTTTTTTATCAATCTTTAGTCATAGTAGCTGTAAAACCAAGGAAAAATTCAATTTTTCTGAAAAATGGTAAAACAATAATTTCGGTTGAAAACTGAAAAATTTTTAGATCTCGGATGACAAAACGGACTTCACCGTTGAATTCGTCTCGTGAAATCTAGTTACCCCGTCAAATTTCATCGAATTCCGAGACAATCGGAATTTCACATTTTTCAAGGCATCGAGTGTCGGGTGACACATGGCATGATCTATGGTGCACTTGTGTGAATGGTTCACATTGAGCCAAGTGTCAAGTGGAGGAATAAAACAAGAAAATAAGAAAAGAAAACAAATGAGAAAAGAAATTAAGAAAAGTCAAAAAGGGAAAAGGGCCATTTTTTGGCACAAAAAAAAACGACAGTAAGGAGAGTGAGAGTGAGGAGAAGAGAGAGAGAGAGAAAGGAGAAAAGTAGAAAGAGAAACTTCTCTCTAAGATCTATGGAAATCAGGCCGTGGGTTTTCGTCGGAGCAAGAGGTAAAGTCGGTCCACGCAACGAGGGCTACGCGTGGGTACCAAAATCTAGGGGTTCATCAAACTCCAAGAGGTAGGAAATTTTCCTACTTTGGTTATTTCTAGCTTAAAGGTCATTTAATGGCTTGGGGTTTTCTTAGAGGCTGCGAGAGGCCATAAATTTTAGTCCCAAATTTTTTAGGACTCAGTAGGAATTTTTTTGGACTGCTGACAATTCCTAGCTAAATTTTCGAACTGCTGATACCCAGTTAAATTTTCAGGACTGCTGACACTCCAAATGTGATTTTCAGATCGCTGGCAAATTCCTACTCATGTTGAGATTTGGTTTTAATCCCGAGACTGATGTCTTCGGGTTTTGTTGAGTTTTTCGGTATCACTGTAGTTTGTTGATAAATGGAACCAAAAATGATTCATGACCGTGAAGGGACCAAGAGGTTCCTTGTTTATGTGGATCCGAGATTCGGGGCTATTTCTTTGCGGTGTTATTGTTGAAAATAAATAACATGTCATAGTATAAAAATCATGTTAATATGTGCTTGCGTTGATGTATTATCATGAAATGGTGATTAATGGAAATTATAGTAGGAAATATAATTATCTGATTTTATAAATATTTGATAGTGATGACATAGCATGAAATTTGGCATGATTGTACTTCATATGCATGGTCACATTGTATCGAGCCTGGCATGGTGTTGGTTATTATTCACCATTCTTGGTGAATGTGTGAGCTCAATGCTTCTCGCCTAATTCGCATGCTGAATTTATTCCCGTTTAGGAACTAAGGTCGCCTACTATACTACCGTGGGAAGTCCACAGTCATCTCCAATGAGTGGTTTCCCCTAGGTGATCCCAAAGAGTATTCTCCAAAGAATGCGATTAAGTAAAATCAGTTGTGATTGATTGATTGAGTAATAGATTGTTAACTATTTTAAAGGTAAAGGTGAATGATAGGTTCTTAGGTTTCCACTCACTACCGATCAAGTAATTTCAATTCTTATTCACAATTCTATCCCTGAGCTATTGATTTAATGGTCTTCGATGGAAGCATTTTACATTAAAGCTCTTTAAACGAAAAACGATCAAGCAATAAATAAACATTCTGTTCAAACAATTTGCTTGGACTCTTAGTTTGCATTTGCAAATCAAGGTCAACGTAGCCTCAGGGTCTCTCGTTCACACGTTGTCAAGAAGATGCCAAACTAAGGTTTTATAAGATTTTCTACAAGTGCTTAGCATTGTACAATCCCGTTGAAGCACAAAAGAGGAATTGAGGGTTATTACCTTAATGGAGGTGAGTTTCCACCGTTAGAACCCCATCATGGGAGTTTAGAACATCATTGAAACTAGAAATCGATAAATATTTGATAAGAAACTATTCATAAAGGAGACTTGACAAATAAAACTTTAATTGCAAGATTGGGAAATCAAAAGCACAAAATACCGTAAGACAATACCGAGTTATATGAACTAACTGAAAGATTACACGTATTGAAATCCGTGAATTGAAGAAGGTAGATCTATTTTTATGAAACTGAAAAATATAGAACACCACACTGAATTCACGTCCCATTCAAATCGTCTCCTCTTCATTTCATGAACACCTGAGTGATTCAAAGTGTGGTGACAAGATACATATGGACCCTTGCACTACAGTTTGAATTTTGCTCAAATCCGAAGAAAATTACATGTTGGTACCTAGACAGATATGTGGTACCCACTCAAAAGGCTACCGGTGATTTTCTGGCTGGGGTACGGCATTCCACAGCTTGCTGTACCGGTACCACTACCCTCGCAAATGTTTCTCCACACACCATAGCACTTCCCAGACTTCTCAATAGCTGTCGCTAACAACCTCAATGATCTACCCTACTATCCGGACACTAACCCTATAAAAGGCACTTAACTCGAAAAACTCAGCATAAGCACAAAACACAAAAACCACTCAAAGACTCATTCCTTATACAAAATGGAGAGCATAATGTATTAAAAATAACACATAAATGTTGCTGCCCTTATGTATTCAACACACTCTCTAACTTACATTCCTGGTTAGTCCCTAGCAAGATTTTAACCGGTAACACCTACTAAATTGGCGAGTTTCAACAAATTCGCCAGCACAAAATGCAGCGCGTGTGCTTCCCATCGGCAAAAAATTAAGCATAGTGCTTTAATCTAACAAAGTATGCAAATCATTCGAATTCAAATGAAACCATGGTTCAAAGCACGGACATAATGAAACAAACTTGTCACAAACCGAGATATTCAAGTATATGGACCATGGAATTGGGAAAATACGGAAGCTGCAAATGAGATTGCCAATAATAAATAAACTATATTATCAAGGCAAACAATTTAACATCACCAAGCAAATCTTCAGTATGCGCTAAAAGCCAAAGAGGAACAACCAGCATAATCTTGGGAAAATCCAAAAGGTTCCTTTAGGCTTTCTAAATCCTTTGAACATGGCTACAACAAATAGGGGCTTATATGAATAAAATAGGTGTTGGCATGACGTGCTGCGTCTCACCAATTGCCAACACCACCCTATTCTAATCCTCCATGCTACTACTTACATCCTCTCCATCATCCGTCAAGAGAATGCGTCCCTCATCACACTGCCAAGCTCATCATCTCCTTCCAAGTCGAGGATCATCTCCCGATCAAAGCAGGGTTCTCCCCGCAGATGTGACTCGAGCCTAAAAGCCTATGGTCCACGAGCCATTTTCCAATATGCACTTTGGAATCCAACTCGATTCGCTCCATCCTATTCAAAGGAGATGTGCTCATCGACCCCGAGCTTCAGACAAAAAGGCCCCCGTAGTCAGCCAACGGAGGATGAAGACTCAGTTCAGGACAGCCGGCTTTGCTTTCATGTTTTGTCGGAGATGGGTCCCGCCAGGCTAGTAATTGCCTTTCTAACTAATCCCCTTATCCCCCCAGCCTTCTACCAAATTGTGCAACTAGAGGCTGTGCAAAGGAATGGATATGCCTGCTTTCGCTGGGGGAATCTGCAAAGTCCCCTCATAACACACCATACTACTAAGGCATAGGATAATCTAAATGATCTTTCCAAACTATCACCCCATACAAAACCGGATTTCTTCCTCGCTGGGCAATTTCTCTTTTTCCCTTTGGTCCGATCATATTGTGAATGATTTGTTCATTAATGCATATTCGTGCTTGGTTTCCCGAACGAACCCCGCATAAACCTCCCATGGCAACCGGAGTGGTGCACATGGCATCAGCAAAACATAAATCCGCATCGAATCCCGCACGGCCCTAAGAGGGTAAGGTCGATCATGTGGCGTGGCGGATAATGCAACGCTGTGAGCTATCGCCGTATTTATCTAATCGCTTTTCCCATACAAAGAGTCTATAGAAGGGTATCTTACATGTTATCTTCTCCTCAAATTGAATAAAATTTTGACCATGGCCCAGAATACCCTTGTACCTCCGCGCAAACAAATTGCAAATTTGCTCCCGTCATCAACAGCCCTATTAGACGTGGCAAACAAGAATGTGTCAAACCCTTCACACCCCGCCACAATGAAAAACCCCGCTGTACTCTCCACCGGTCCCATTTCTCCCGCTCTGATTCTGAAGACTCCGCAAACATGGCTTCAATATCTTCATCTTCACTCTCTGATGCCTCCGCTCTCGATGAGGAATCTTTTCTAAGCCCCTTCCTTTTCTCTTTACGGTCCGCCAAAAAGACGGCTCCGTTTTTCATACCATTCATAGAAGAGCTAGAGCCTCGCCCTTCATCAGCGATCTCGCTGACATAGATATGGCAAGAATAGAAATATATAGCAAACATGGCCCAACACACGTAACTTATATCCCAACAGCCCATCTCTACCAAGATTCCAAGGTTTTTATCTCATTTAGTTCGGGCCAAGATCTTCCGCCCGGCTATCGCCAGATGCCCTAATCCACTGTGAACACAAAACCACCAAACCAAGCCACCTGGCAATCCAAGGACACAATGAAATATCACAACAACAACAAAAAATATGCTCCCAAAGAAATGAGGGAAGCGCTGCCATCGCCGCGATTAACCGAGGGAGATCCATCCGCACAAGAGAGACGTAAACACCAAGTGGGATGCTTTGATCTTGGTTCCTTTTATGAGGGAAAGTAGGGAGCCAGGTTTTACCCTATATGGAGATGTGGGGTGAGTAGGCATGAAAAGAGGGAAAATTTGGGGATAAAACCCACTCTGGCCCAAACACGCCGGTACGGCATCTATAAGTGTGGTAATGCAATTAAACGGGCCACGCCTTACAGTGGTATCTGAGATTAGTAAGAGTGGTGCACCGCATTCACTCGTTTCTTTTTTTTAATTTGAGAACAGCAGTGCCAATAAATAGAACTTTTCTAACTACCATCTATCTCGAATTCCACTGAATGTGCATTTCTTTCCCTGCTCATACTTCGCCCAACCGAATTTGTGTTCACGGAACTAAAAATGGTACTTCACTCTCTTGACACCTTCACGCTTACCTTGGGGTCCACTGTACTTCTCGCGATCACGATTCCTAAGGTTCGAACTGAATTGGCAACTCAAGGCTCAAGATGGGTGTAAAGGGTAACTCAATATGATTTCGAAAAGTAACACAGAAATGATGGCCTAAAATCATCTTCCACTATGTAATGGGTGTTTCAAAGAATATGATGCAAGCAAGTAGTTAACAAGGAAATACTAAACTAAAGCACATGCTAAAACAACAGTGTGCAAAACATGAGCTTGAGGCAGAAAATCAATGGCTTGTGTAGTTACTAGGAATTGTAACTGCGATAAGTCCAAAGTATGAACACAAAAATTTTGCGCATGCTTCGCGGCATGATACATCGAGACGCGAGTGCATACATGTGAGGTCCGCGCGGCCGCATAAATCACAAGCAAGTCAAGTACTATACCCAAAAGAGCGTAAATCGAAAATTTCGGCCATGCTGCTAACATGTAATACGGCCCCACCCCCACTACAGAAGTAAGCAGTGTCCTCCATGCACACATGACACCCCCAAAAGAAGAAGCAAGGAAATAGAATGAGGGTTTTTTTTTTTGTTTTTTTATTTTTATTTTTATTTTCTTTTGTATTGTTATTTTTTTATTTTTTTTTATTTTTTTTTGTTATTTGAAAATAAACATGCTTCAAAGAGTTAGTTGAAAATTAAAGAAATGTAAGAAGTTTGGAAAAACAAAAACTAAGTATACAAATGCAGTATAGAAATTACTTAAGGGAACATCCCTTGGGTAGAGTTGATCTACTGTAGTCCTCACTACGCCCCGCGACACAAAGTTTCCAGGTGAAATGGCTTTCAAGCTGCTGGCCATTGACTTTAAAGTGATTTCCCATTTTTCGGATTTCACTTGACCAAGAATTGCTATGGGTAAAACGACCTTGACAACCATGGACCAATTCACTGGGTGGAGTTTTCCTGGAAACATGTGCAGCATACAACAATACCTTTTTGGTGAGGTTCAAGGTCTTAGAACTTAAAGGGTCATGTCATGGAACAACCCAGGCCTCTCTTTGTAAATTCGAGACTCTCATGGATTCAAATCTCAAGTTCAAATAAGCTCGTTCATCTGCGTGACGCTATTTACCTACCTAGCCCAGTCAAATTAAGAGTTTTAACCTTGATATACCCCGTGTTCCATTTCTCTTGTGGATGGCGGGCCTTGCCATAAACAAACTATGAGGGACATTCCAAGAATAGTCTTAAAAGAAATACGGTAGGCCCCGAAAGAGCATCGATAAGTGAGACGACCAATCCTTGGAGTTGGGGCAAGCCGTTTTTCCAAATATGTTTATCTCCCTATGGCTAATTCGGCATGACCATTGGTTTGTAAGGTGATCTTTGTGGAAACTTTGTGGAGTGAGCTCCATGCCTTTCAACAAATTCTCAAGATCGATTACAAAATGGAGCCCTGTCCACCTAATGGAGGTACTGAGGCATTCAAGTGAGAAAAAATGTGTTCTTTTATAAAATTTCAAAACAACCTTGTGGTCATTAGTTCACTTGTTGGAATGGCCTCCACCAGCGACACATAGTCAAGCTGCTAACAAAATGTAAGGAGACACAAGAAGGAAAAGGCCCATGAAGTCTAAACTAACAATGAAAGTTCTAATGATTAAAATAAGAGTAAGAAGGCATCATGTTCACATTCTTGCCAACCTCACAGTGTTGTTGGCACCACAACGCAGATTTAAGTAAAATTCAAAGCAATCTTTAAAAAGCGTGGGCCAGTAAAAACCAGCTTGCAGGATTTTGTCATGATTTTCCTTATGATGCCTCCACAAGCTTCCAGACTAAAAGGTATGACACCCAGTTGTGTGATTAGTTTGCCATCTCATCAGTCAGTGGGACAGTATTTAAACGATATGGTCATCAAATAATATTTCTTAATGTCGCGAGAATTTCTTAACACGTTGAGAGGTCCATTGGGGTGGAATTTGACTGATGCGGATAATATGCTATGTCCATACCATGGAGCGTTGAACAGAGCAAAAATTTATCATAGGAAAGCTATCGCCTATGGGCAAGCGTGAGAAGTAGATTAGGAACTAACGAGACAGTGGTCGGCTACCACATTCTCAACTCCTTGCATCTTAATAGTCGGGTTAAATTCTTGTACAGTAGGATCCACCTATTAAAGCGAGGCTTAGTATCACAGCCGATAACCAAATACTTGATATGCGTGTCAGTGAAAATGGTTATGGGAGACCTACAATGTGTTTGAACTTTTCTAGGGCAAAAGCATGTTGAAAACTCTTTTAAAATGATTTAGTGTAGTTGGCTTGGTGGAATCTGAGTCTTCTTGGCATGATGAATCCTGAAAAGCCTTTTATCTTCGTTGTCCTAAACAGCCCACATGGCATAATCACTAGCGTCACACATGATCTCGAAGAGGTCCCAATTAGGAGATTGCATGATGGAGGAGACACTAACACATAGTTTGAGTTTATCAAGCGGCCTCGTAAACTGTGACCATGCGAAAAGAAAGGGCGTCCTTGGCAAACAAATTACCATAAGGGATGGTATAGCACTAAAATCTTTTATGAACCTCACATAGAATCTAGCATGTCACAAAATGATCTTATATCTCTAACACTTAGGAGTAGGTAGTTTGCGGTCTTCGACTTTAGCCTTATCCGCTCGATTCGTACGATCTTTTATGTGACTGGGACGATCCGCGTGTCACCATGGTAACACTTTTCCAGAATTAACGAGTTCTTCTCTTGACATCTCCAGCCCTTACGTAGATTCTCCGAGACATCCCTCATATGAGATCTCAAAGGCGAGAAGTCATCATGAAAATTTCAAAATGGTTCTATCATATCACCGAGAAAATCCCATGTGCATCGTTAGGTTCCTGGTACCACATAATCAAGGGCATTTTCTAAAGGCATATGTGCGAAAGGACGGAGTGAATGTGGTTTTCTCTTGATCTTCTAAAGCTAGCTCTCCGATTTGGTTGCTTACCAGGTACCCATCTGACGTAAAATTCATGCCTGCGACCCTCTCTAACATTTGATCGTGAGGTAAGGGAAGTGATCTTTCCTAGTACCCACATTGGAGTTTCTATAATCTGCGCACGCCCTCCCGACCCCTGCTTTACGTGACACGAGTGGAATTAGCTCATTATTTTTCATTTGCTACCACGGTGACTCAGTTTCTTAGGGACTACGGTTTGGGTTCTGCCGGCGGCCCCATGCAATGGGGTAAATAACACCTAATCCCGTGCTTTAGAACCTCTTTCTTGACCACTTCTTTTGATTTGGGGTTCGATCGTCATTTGTGGTTGTCTAGAGGGTTTAACATCCTCTTCCAAGTTAATCCTATGTGTGTAGATCAAGGGGTTAATTCCCTTAATATCTGCAATTGTCCATTCTATGGCGATTTTGCCAGTTCTCCAATATCTCAAAAGCTTATTTTCTTGATCGACTCTAAAGGGAAAGATATGATTCTGGAAAGTTTCTTACCCCCTAAAAATGCATATTTGAGATGTGATGGCAAAGGTTTCAACTCAAGTTTAGGTGGGCTCTCCCAGAAGGTCTTTCCACGTCCTCCATTTGGTGGCAATGGTTCAAATTTAGGTGCCCCACCCATTAGAAACTGGCCTCACTTTGTGTTCAATTATGAAGTGTAGAAATTATGACTCGGATGGTCACCTCCTCTGACCCGACTTGGGCTTACTAGACAAGACATGAGAGGATCTCGTATGAAACATTATACATATTTACGCTATGGAGTCAATCGTGTTTTGCCTCACAAATGTCCTCACTCATCCCTTATTTCCCTTGATAACATTAAAGATATTCCAGGTGCGATCATGTTGCAAATGATAGTGTCATTAATCCTCCCTATGAGTGTATAATAGCGTTGCGATGGCAGGTAATTCTGCTTGAATCCTTTGAGGCGGGTCCTTGGTCTGACGGTTGGTGTCAAGCACAACAAGTCCCCACGGGGGAAAGTAGAACTTGTCACTTGCCAATGTCATTCACTGTCCCTCACAGGAATCTTCACACTCTGATCGGCTAATTGGAGGTGATATTGGTTTAAATTCTAACTCTCCTAACCCTATTTCGGCATATCTTAGGAGTAAAATGCAATTCAACACTGCCCCAAATCCACTAGAGCATGTCAACTTTGAATTCCTACTGCTTATGGAAATAGTAGGGCTTCTGAATCTTTGTATTTTTGGGGGCAAATTGTTTGAATCAATGAGAGTGAATTGTTTCAGTCATAAATGCCTCCTTGTTGACACTAGTTTCCTCTTCTGATTACTAAATCTTTATAAACATCTGACGGTACTCTGCAATGAGTATCTAATGAGGAATGTTCAACTTCACCTATTTGAACAACTCATAGATTTCAAAATGATTGTTCACTTTCTTTGGAGCTCTCAATCTATGAGGGTATGGAGCAGGAGGGACATGGGAAGCCTTGTCTTTTTCTTACTCACCATCAAGAATATCTGCCCTAGGAACATGAGGCTTATCCGACACCTCATCATCCCCTACTGGTTCATTTTGAAACTCTTGCATCATTTCCTTGGCCTGAATGGTTTTGTCAATTACCTTACACCTTCGAAGTGGTAGTGACTTTGTGATGAAGGATTACCATCACTTGGACTGAGACTCCAACACTATTTTGACCTTGGGGGGTTTTGGATGGTTTGAGAGAGGGAGTTCCTTTTCTTGTTGAAAAATTTCCCATAGAAGAGGATTAGCTGCTTAGTGATTTGGGATCTCACATCATTCAAGGCAGTTGAGAGTCGGTGTTAATTGGATTTGATAGTCTACAGACGACTAATGTCACAATATCCTCCAAACTTCTCTTATGTGGAGGTTGATACGGCTGTGGGTTTGGATTCCCTTGATTTGAATGATTAGAGCACTTGGTTGAGTTCACAATCGCCAGGGACCTTGATTGGAATGGAGGGCTTGGTTTAGAAACCTTGGTTTGGATAGTTAGGGCCTTGGTTGTTTGGCAAGTTGTGGGCCTCACCATTTCTCAAGCTAAAATTGGTGCTTACCCCATCCTAGGTTATACGTTTGGTATGCTGGATGGTGAAGGGCTTCCTTTGTGGTGGAGAGCATTGGCCTGCCTCTATTTGGATTGCTCCCTTAACTTGAGAAGGTTAGAGGCGTTAATAGTTAGTGGGTGGGGTCGTCGCAAATGATGTGGCTCCTCCACTCGAGATCCCATAGGCATTGAGGGTACTTGAGGCACACTAGTTACCTCATTCACCTTTTTCAATTCTATAGCCTCCAACTTCCTCGTTAAATTAGCTATTTTTGCTTGCAGGTCATCATTCTCTCTTAAGTGATGGATTCCTCCTGTAGGTGTACTATGCACTTTAGTAATTATCTAAGGAAGTATTAGTCTCCCATGTTCAAGCATTTTACGCTGTAATTTATCAAAGAATTGAATTGCCTCCTCGCGCACTTTTCTCATAACACTCTCACCTTTTACATCAATTGGATGTCTTGTTGTTGTCAAGGATAGTCCTTGGTGAAAATATGCATGGGTGCCCAACATCCAACCATGATGAGGATAGCATGGAGAGATCCTTGTATCTTTCCATACCATGACAAAGAGTTCACCGGTTTTTTCGAGAAGTTTTAGTTGCTCGCATAAGCATTGATACGTGCGGGAGAGGGAAAAACTTGTTAGGAACTAATTTCGCATATCCTCGGTAAAATTTAGTGAGTGTGAAGTGAATCATATTTGGCCTTTTCCTTTAGAGAGAATGGGAATAGCACCATGCAAATTATATGGAGGGCGATCGGTGAGGGCCATACTTGCCAAACATCCTCGAAGTCTCTCATGAATGAGTAGGGGTTCTGGTCGACCCCTTGATACACACGGGAAGCGAATCATCTCGGAGCTTCATGAGGGGTGGTTAGCCTCTTTGGGTAGGCGAATACATGGAATTTGTTGTGGTTCTTTGGGGTTCTTGAATCTCTCGGAGAGTTCTTTCCACGATAGGTAAAGGGGGCGAGGAGGAACCCGATGTGGTTTATTTGAAATTAACATTTCCCTCTCTTACTGCCAAGGGTTTAAATTGGTACCCTCATCTCCTTGTTGTGGAGGTTCATGGAGTCTTTGTGGGTCAACAGGTAACCCTTGGGAATTTGGATTGAGAAGAGTCTGCTGACTCCCAGGATGGTCCATTTGAGGTGTAGGGTTCTCTTGAAACAATTGTCTTACTGTGGACTCTTCAGAATTTTGTGGAGGTATAATTCTTACAAGTCGACGTTGCTCGTTGCGAGCCCAAATCGACATGCACCAATCTTACCCCTACTAGACAGATATCCACTTAGATTCTTCACGACAACGAATTAAAAAGAAAAGGTAGAGAACGTACCGGATTTGCAATGCAATTGAAAATTACCTCTAACTCTCTTTAGATCCACTAGATTGCTCGCCACTCCCCGGCAACGACGCCAAAAATGCTACGTCTAATTCATATGCTGAATTTATTCCCAAGAGTAGGAACTAAGGTCATCAAGCATTATACCTCGCTGAGTCACGGGTCATCCTCTCCGCGGTGGTTTCTAAGGTGATCCTTAGGAGTATTCTCGAAGAATGCGGTTAAAAGTTAAATGCGAGGGTTGTGATTGATTGATTGAGTAATAGATTAAGTTAACTATTTTAAAGCAAAAAGGTGAATGATAGGGTTCTTAGGTTTCCACTCACTACCGATCAAGTAATTCCCACCTCTTATTCACAATCTCATCTAGGAGCCATTGATGAATGGTCTTCGATGGAAGATTTTACATTAAAAGCTCTTTTAAAACGAAAAACGATCAAGCGATAACAAACACTTGTTCAAACAATTTGCTTGGACTCTTAGCTTGCATTTGCAATCAAGCTTCTAGCGTGTCTGGGGTCTCTCGTTCTACGTTGTCAAGAAGATGTCAAACTAAGGTTTAATAAGATTTTCTTTACAAGTGTAGCATTGTACAATCCAGTTGGAAACCTGAAAGAGGAGTGGGGGTTATTGCCTTAATGAGTGAGTTTCCAGGTTAGAACCCCATCATGGGGTGAACATCATTGAAACTAGAAATCGAATAAATATTTGATAAGAAACTATTCATAAAGGAGACTTGAGAAAATAAAACTTTAATTGCTAGATTATCAAAAGCACAAAATACAGTATAAGACAATCACAAGGTTATATGAACTAAGCTTGAAAGATTACACGTAGTGAAAACGAGAATCCAGAAAAAAACCAAGTACTCTCCTCTACTCCCTAGCAAAAATATGAGAAAACACTCTCACTCCCTAAAACCAAACCCTAGAATCCAAAACTGCTCCTCTCCACCCTTCCTTTCGTTTAAATGCCTTTCTCCTTAGTGATCTCGAAGTAATGGACAAAAGACATGTACCCTTGCACAGAGTTGAGTCTGCTCAAATCCCTAAAATTACATGTGGTACGGTACCAGTGAGTGTGATACCCGATACCAAAAGATCTTAGTGATTTTACGCTTTGGAGTGCCGGCACCGATTTACTTGAATGCAGAGTACCCCTTTGCTATCTACAAATGTTTCTCCACACCTTCCGTGACTCGGCAAGCGGTTGCCATCAACCCATGATCTGATAAGCTCTGGACACGAACCCCTATAAAAGTGTACACTTGAACTCGAAAAACCTGCACAAGTACAAAAACACGAAAACAATCAAAGGCACCTATTCTTATAAAAAATGAGAGCAAAATATGAGCAGAAGGTATTAAAATAACACATAAATGTTGCCCTTTTTATGTATTCAACACTCGGAAATGGGACAATGTCAAAAATCAAGACTCACGGTTGTGTAAAACAATAATAATACAAAATCACGTGTGTTTGGGTGAAGCGAGATGAGGCAGATCTCCCCCAGGGTGAAAAACCCAAATTTTATTCTCGGTTAGACATATCGATGCAGCGTGTAAGTTGTGAAATTAATAGGAAGGCGTGCGAAGCCTACGATGAGACCGAAGAATTCATGCACGGAAACCTGAGGATTTGGTAAACTTAAAAAAACATTGGAGGGTTGTCCAATGGGTTGAGTCATTGGGTGAAACACCAATGACTGGTTTTCACACTTGGCATTGCAGGTGTGAGGGAGTCGATTCGGGACTCGGGTTGTGGGCATGAGGAGTCTCATCTCATGCATGACACGTAATATTCCATATAGGATTTGCATTATTTATATGGAATGTGATTGAACGTTTTCATGGTTGTCATTGCATGTGCATTTAGGTGGAGAGTAACCCTTGTAGGAAGAATTTTTCACGGCATTGCTCACTAGATTGCGGACCCGTTCGGTACGAGAGGGTGTCTGAGGATGGCGCTCCAGACGAGGCCGTGATTATGAAGAATGCAGTGTGTGTGGCCTTGATATTACCTTTAATTAATATTTTTGTAAAAATATTTTGTATAAAGAATTGTAACTTCGTTCTTTTGGGACTATTATCCTAAATAGTCGGTGTATGAGTATAGTAAGAGGGTCGTGATCGGACTCTTACGGATTTGTAATCATGCGTTTTTATTTCATGTTTTAGATTTAATGTGAATGAATGGAGTTCGAAGCAAGGGATGTGTATATATTGGGGATATGGATGAGATGGACCCTATGGGGTCGATACTATCTGTTGAGACCACTGGATGGGGTTATGATTATTCTATTATACGAGGTTGTATGTTTGGTGAACTCCTCGAACAAGGAGACTACACCTTGCAGATTACGTAAAATGTGGATCCACAGTAAATGGGACACCAGTGGTGTGGGTCACCGAAATCCACGGGGAATTCCGCGGGTTGATGGGTTGTCAACGAGACCCCCGGACTTGGGATGTCACAGTTTGGTATCAGATCTTAGGTAAACGATTACCTAGGAGCTCGGGTGGGGGAATCCACCAGTGTTTTTGGATATTGTCTTGTCATAGCTGAGTATCGAGAGTTAGGTATACAAATACCTAGGATTAGTGGGCATGGGTGTAGAACACGGCATTGTGCATTAAATTGCTTTTGTGTTCTTATATATTCCACGGGAGATGTGTTAATGATTTGTGAATATATGCATGATAGAATGTGTATAGAAATTAAAGAACATCTGGGGTTAGCAAAAGTAACCTTAGGGTTCGGAAAGCGAATAAGCATGATTGTGGAATGATTATTTATTAGTGTTTGGCATTATACCACTAATGTGATAAATGAAGAGATAATCTCAGGTGCTATCTTAGCATGGCGAATGGCAGAGTCGAGAACACGGATATAGAGTGATCCCGGCGGGGCGTGTGACCACCGCGGCTTTGACGACGGGCCTTTGTAGAGGCTACAGGCGTTGCAGTTGCCATCATTGTGCGGGCGGCGTTGTGTTGTCTGCTTTGCCCACGGATGTTAGGTAAGTATGTGCACATTTATGCATTAGTTATGCATGCAAAGGTGTAATAGTTATACTTCAGAAAATTATTGTCTAATCCGTAATAGCGCATCTAAAACTTGTTGAGACCAAACATGTTGCACATTTATGCATTAGTTATGCGTGCAAGATTATGGCGTTATCGCAAAGGACTATTGTCTAATCCCGTGGCGGTCGCCATAAAACTTGTTGAGACCGACATATATGAAATTTATGACACTATTGCAAGGGCTATTAACTAATCCCGACAACGGTAGCCATAAAACTTAATTGAGGCAAAACATGTGCACATTTATACGTAGTTATGCATGCAAGATTATAGCGTTATCACGAAGGACTATTGTCTAATCCGACATGGTATCATAAAACTTATTGAGACGGCTTATGTTGCACATTGTACATTAATTATATAAGAATTATAGCGTTATCACCAAAGGACGTATCTAATCCCGACAGCAGTGCCATAAAACTTGTTGAGACCAAACATATTTACAAATTTATGACACTATTACCAAAGGACTATTAACTAATCCCCAGCAACGGCGCCATAAAACTTGTTGATATTATACTATATAAACCACCAATCTCTTAGAGTAAATCATTTTTTCAAAGTTGGTTTTGATGATATTATGATGCAATTCGACAAGTAATAAAATGGTTAAGTCGAATATCGATCCCACAGTCTCAAGAATTTTACCCAAATCAACTTCTACGACTACTCAATTTCCATACTATTTGAACCACAAAATGATAGTAGGATCCGAGCATTAAGGTCTTGGAAATTAAACGAACAAGAGGAAATTAAGTGAACTATCAACATCTTTTGGAAAATGAGTAAAGAATAAAGAATTTCTAATAAAAAAGAGCTGAATGCGAATAGTTATCCTCGGAGGACACATCAATAGAAGCATTTGATATTAGTGTCGATTCCTGTAGTTACTCTTGATAAAATTTCTTGATTAACTCCGAGTTTGAAAATCATCGAGGCGTTTAGTAGTGCTGTTGGATCCTCCTACACTCACATTCATTATCTGTTATGTTGATTCTCTGAATCGGGATTAGATAACTACTTTTTTAAAAGGGACTTACCCTTAATCTGGGTATTTTTCTTTTGCAATACTTCACTTACCCATTTTATGAATTTATGAAATATAGCTCCTAAGTTGCTCCCGGTCAAGCAGGATACCACAACTTCAGATTACTCCTCCTCGAGAATTAGATTAGATCAACGCTACCTTGATTCAGATCTAGGCTAACAAGGTTAGCCTCTCTAGCAAGATTGAGTGAACTCTTTGCTTGTTTAAATAGGCCACTCATTTCTTCGTTCTTGAGATTTCAAGTGAAAAGAGGATTTATAAGTGAACACAGCTCAAGATCCTGACAGGTTAGTATGCCTTCAAAGAAATGTATTACTCTAGGAATGTCTTCCTGTAATCACTCGAGGAGGACCTCATGAATCGAGCAATGGCCTTAGAATCTTATGGGTATAAGAAAGTACGATGTTAGGATCCCGAAATAATAAACCCAGCTTAGGAAGTAAATTCATTAACAAGTGTTCTTTCATTCTTTGATGGCAATCTCTGGGAAAGATAAATTACGATATCATGTTCATAATGGAAGTTTGATTCTCAATTACCCAGATACACGTCGACATTCCACCGATCCCATAAGAATATTATGATTGAAGCCGAAATGTCAATTCGAAATTTATCTGAACTCGAACATTTAGGGTAGTAATTTGAAAATAAAATAGATACGCATTGACTTGGCTCAGATAACATCGATTAGAGAAAATCTGGCGAATAAAATCGAAACACCTGTCACATCAAAACGGCTAAATAATTAAGAAAATAAAAAGAAAAGAAAAGAAAAAAATAAAGAAAGAAAATGAGCTCCAGCTATCGGACCTCCTAAATGCATGGCGCTGTTTGCTTTCATGGGTTGGACTAACTCGTATTTATCGGGTTCCTCAATTGGGCCACTAATCAATGTAACTCTTGTGGATTTTGATGTCGGGGTGATCCTTTGTTCAAGTCGCGACTTAGTTCCTTGTCGTGACATCATCGATGTATGACATCAATCTCACGTCGCGACTTGACTTACTCTATACGCCCTTGCGATTTGGTCATTCTTGATGTCGCGACATCACCCGTCGCTGTCAGCGACATCTTCACCAGCGTCTTGGCGAGGTTTCAATTGTTCTCTCACGATGTATGACGTCGATCTTACTCGCGACCTCAGCTCAAGTCATGCGGTCTTCAGCGGTTGCTCATGTTGTCGCGACATCAATATCTTGGCCAGCGACATCTCTTTGGAACTCTGCGTCATTGATGCGGTGGTGCGATGCCGCGACTTGATCTCGTAATAGCGACGCCGACGATTCTGAGCTTCGTGGTTAGCGATGCTTCGCGACCTCGATCCATATGGCAAGCCCGGCAAGTCATTTGCGGGTTTTCAACGTGGCGGATGTCAGCGACTTGGTATTGTCGTGACCTCCTTCATGAAACTTCACACGCCAGTGGCGGTCGTTAGCCAGCGACCGATCTCGTAGCCAGCGACGCCGACTATAACTGCGATCTTCTCTTGATGGTTTCTTGATGTCATTGACTTCAGCCTCTTGTCGTGACATCGCCGATGTCGCGACATCAATCTCCGCGTCGCGACATCAACTTAGGATTCGTGGCTTCATGATCGAACCTCTACACATAGCTTAAAATTGTTATTTGTGACTCTTATCTAAATGACATCGGCTTGTTGTCATGACCTCGAATCTTTGTCGCGAAACGTCGTTATCTTAGCTCCTGATTACCTTGTTCTTGATCGAGTACTAGCATCGCGACTGCATCAATTCAGCCAAATTCTCAGTGCGACCTGAGAGTTATTGTACAAACTATTTGCATCATTAGATCAGCCAATTCTTTTCATTCTGCTCTTGCCATTCGTGCACCTTTCCTCCACTTATTGCTTTGTATTTTCTACTTTTCTTTTCTCTCTTCTGCTAATAAAAATTTGGTGAGTTTCTTCATATTTAATTATATTAATTATTCATTTCTAGAGGGTAAATGGGCAGAAAAAATGGACATTATGATAGATGACTTTTAAGCTCATCAACGGACTAGTGCAACGGTGGGCGAGGGGGCAGAGTAACCTCGGGGGTTTTGGGCACATCAATCTCAGAGCCTTACATTGGATGAGATGACTCAATGGTGAACAATCTTGGCCATTGAAGAGAGAAGTAGAAGATACCGCAGACATCAAGATTTGGTGCTAGTGGCGAGCAGAATGATCAACCACCTGGATCAGAAGAAGGCGGAGGGCTTCCTACTCCCAGGGATTTCGGGGACAGTGCGACTATCAGGCCAGATCGGACTAGGAGCTTCCAATCGATGGGGCCAAAATTGACATGTTTCCATTACCATCAGTGGGCGAGTATGCCGGACAGTTTGTTCATCTCACCCACTAAATGCATGAGCCCGAAAGGGACCGTGTGGCCCGGGGAGTCGCGCATAACGCCTTCTATCTGGATGGGCGGAGATGCCAAGGTATGGGTGGGAGTGAGGAAGCGATCCACGGTAGAGACTTGGGACATGGCGTGTTTATGCCATCACACCTGGTGAGCAGTTGACCGGTCATTTATCGGGGTATGTTTCTATTATCTCGCCTATGCGCAAGGGTATTATTTGATTCTTGTGCACTTGCCATTTCTTTTATCATTGCATCATGTGTGAAGGTGGGCTTAGATGTTGAGACAACAAAGCCTGTGTGTGAGGTTCTCCCACTGAGGACTAGGGTAGCGATGGATCACGATGTGTCGGGGTTGCGGGCTAGGAAATCTGCAGGATTCTCTCATAAATGGAACCCGAGGGTCATGGACATGTGAGTTGACGTCATGCCGGATGGTGGTTGATGGCTCGGTAAAATCATTGATTCTTTGACACCAGAAGACTACCGCTACCACGGGAAGATCTGATGTTTATGTTTTGAGAGCCGAGCATGATGTTGCCGGGCGTGTCACGGTTCTAATTGTGAACAATTCGATGGTTTAGCTCTTGACCCCACCACTGGAGGAACCAGGTGAGACGGGACTTGGATCTCCCTCGAGTAGTCTACAAGTATGAGGGATTTCTTTCGGATGAGCTTCTCCAGATCCTCGCGAGATGTAGACTTTGTGTGGGTTCACGCTGCCTGGCGTTGCCATCTCTATTGAGCTCCGCATGGGATGGCACCAGTGGAGTTGCAGGAACTCAAGGTCCAAATACATGGATCTTGGACAGGAGATTCATTTGTGACACTTCATCGTAGAGCTCGGTTCTGTTTACGAAAAGGACAAGACCGCCGATTGTGCGACCATTCTGACGTTTGAAACAGAGTGTCGCGAATGATATCCGTGCTATCGGATTGATGACGTTTGTCCGACTAAGAGGGACGCGAGTCTACTCCAGAGATGGACGCCCTTAGCGGCTATACGTCGGTTGAGGATGGGAGCGATTATCCTAAGACTAGCGTTCAAGACGCGGTAGCCGACTGCTTTGAGTTCACGGTGATGCCTTTGGATTAACAGATCGCACCGCGGCATTCATGGATCTCATGCATTGGTGTTAACCCTATTTGGATCGATTTATTTGTGGTCTTTGTTGTGACATCTTGATCTACTCGATCTAGGAAGCATGAGAGGATCATTTGCGGATTATTCTGGCACTTTCAGGGGACCATCAATTGTATGCCAAGTTAGGTAAGTGTGGTTTTGTGGGGTGGGGTCATGAGTTACATGTTGTGAACTGCGTCTTCAGTAGACCACGAGGAAGGTAGAGTTGTTATGAGTTAGGAGAGGCGAGTCGGAGTCTTGAAGATAAACGGTTTCTTGGGATTGGTAGGTGTCTGAGAGTTTGTGAAGATTCTTGACTGAGGCATCTATGATAGGTCGGCCGGAGAATTGATTTTGATTAAGGATGACATGTGAAGAGAGCATTCCAAGAATTGAAAAATGACTTGCTCCGTCTATTGATAGTCCTTGAACGGAAGCGGGAGGTACCATGGAGATGTCTTCCAGCAATTGCCTCTGGGGCCCAATTTAGGATGTGTCTTGATGCAATGAGGAGGGTTGTGAGCTTATGGTTCCAGGATAGCTCAAGAATCATGAGAAGCGGAAATTACCACACATATGATCGGAGTTGTGTGTGTCTTTTGTAAGATTTGAAACACTGTAACATGAGACAACATAGATGGATGGAGTATCTAGAGGACAATGACTTCACTTTGCGTGCCATCCTGATGAGAGGCAAATGTAGTCTTCGATGCACTCGATGGGAAGTCGAGGAGTCTTGGCTAGTGTAGCTAGGGGGTAAGGATGCTGGCTTGTGGGCAGTTGTTCTGATCGTTGTTGACTCGAAAGGTATAGGATGTTGGCTGCCATCCTCTTGGCGAGGAGTGATTGGAGTCTAGGGGCGGAACCGCGTAGATATCGTCCATCCCGGGGATCGAGTCTTGCTCGGTGCGGTGTGAAGGTTGGGTCATCCTGAGATATTAGTCTTTTGGTATAGGGGGTGAGGTTACTGTGGTCCCAGTGAAGTGGTGAGAGAGGAGATCCTCCAGGTTCACTCTCGTCTTGTTGTGCATCTAGGTGGCACGAAGATGTACCGAGATCTTCATCTCCAGTATTATTGGAGCAAGATAAAGCGACACGTTGGAGATTTTGTTCGACAGTGTCTCACGTGTCAGTAGGTAAAGGCTAAGCATCAGAAGCCAACAGGGCTACTACAGCCATTAGAGGTAGCTAAGTGGAAGTGGGAGCATGTCACGATAGATTTTGTGACCCACTTTCCACAGACACAGCGGAGGCATAATGTTGTATAGGTTATAGTGCACTTGAAACACTAGTGACTTCACTCCAGCGGTGGATGGCGCTTCCTGTGGAGGTCTGCCGATTATATATTAGTATAGTTGGCCAAAACCATGGAACATGGTCTCTATGTGTGAGCGGGATCCCAGGTTTACGGCACTTTTGGAAGAGTTTCCAAAAGTCACAGTAGGAGTTCTGATTGGCGGTGTGTGTTCATGCTCAGATGATGGTCGGTCGAAGAGGACCATACGATTTTGAAGGGCGTGTTGCTTGTATGTCTGGATCTCAGGAGTATTTGGGATAGACATTTATCATAGTGGAATTAGTCTGCAACAGCAATTATCAAAAGCGTGTTCATGTATTTCTGAAGGCCTGTGGAGTCATGTCAATCAGCGTCTGATGAACAAAGATGGGAGGCGTTTATCAGCGGTGGAATAAGTTAGAGACACCTGCAGAGAAGGTGGATTTGATTCGAGCGCCTTCTTACGGCTGAGTAGACAAAAGAACTTCACCTTGACGGATGATCTCACCTCTAGAGTTCGAAGAATTTAGGTGATCCTCTTCTTGGGGTGATACAAGAAGTGGTCATATTTAGCAAGCAAGGGAAGCTAGCACAGCGAATCATGTTGGGCCATGAGTGCTCGAGAGGTGGTGAGTTTCATATCGGTTGGTGCTACCAGGTTTATCGGTGTCATGGGGTGTTGCCACGTCTCCATTACTCCCGGAGTATCACTCGAATCAGCTGTGTAATGGATTAGGAAGGGTTCTTGTTGATCTTGATGGGACCTCCAGGAGGGGACCAGTGCGTATCTTGAATGGCAGGATGGGTTTTGATGCAAGACCGTTCGGTTAATCAAATTGTTGGCTAGCAACAGGGAGTGGAGGAGGCAACATGGGAGCGTGGACACAGTGGGGCCACTGTCCTTTCCTATTTGAGGACGAAGGTGCGTGGTCTAATATTTAGCATTAGAACATTACTACATATGCATGTGTTTGTATGTGTTAGTATGTGTGAATTTCGGGGACGAAATTCTATTAAGGGGGAAAGAATGTAAAACCCATGAAAAATTCAATTTTTTTTAAAAATGGTAAAACGGTAATTTCGGTTGAAAACCGAAAATTTTCTAGATCTCAGTTAATAAGCGGACTTCAGTTGAATTCTTCTCATGAAATCTAGTTGGTTGAATTTGGATTACGAGACAAACATAATTTCACGTTTTTCAAGGCATCGGGTGTCGGGTGATACATGGCATGACCTGTGGTGCACTTGTTTGAATGGCTCACATTGAGCCAAGTGTCAAGTAAAGGAATAAAACAAGAAAATAAGAAAATATAAAAATAAAAATAAAAATAAAAAAAGAAATTAAGAAAAGTCAAAAAGGGGAAAGGGCCATTTTTTGGCACAAAAAAAAAGGGAATTGAGGAGAGTGAGCGGGAGGAGAAAAGAGAGAGAGAGGAGAAAGAATGAGAGAAACTATATAAAATCACAGAAATCAGGTAGTGAGTTTTGATTAGTCTTTCCGAAAAAAGTATTATTTGAACCTACTATTTATTATAGGTTTGAGTACTTTTTGTGTACTAATCAGGCATAATTAACCCAGTGCTTCATTAAGGTCGACTGTACTAAATCGCATTTTGTGGCAAATTTTGCAGTTTTTACAAGCTATTTATGTCAAAGGTATTTGAGTCGATTGGCACAAAGAATTGAGTCAAACTCGGCGATGCAGTTAGAGACCGAAGAGAAGAGCGAAGAAATGAGAATTGGAGGTGAGAAATTTAGCGGTTGCGGAGTACTAAGCGAGGTTCTTATTTGTTCATCTGTGAATTTCCTTCTATTTGTAACTGTTGTCTTCTTGTGACTTTGTTCATGTCTCTGCCATATTCACATCTCACCTTTTTTGTGTTTGACTCATTTTGTTCCCTTTTTGGTTTCTTCTAATTTGTCCCTTATAATAGCTTTTAGTTTGGTTTTGGTAATTTGTAAAGGGGTTTGGCACATAAAATCCCCAAGAAACAAGCCTTTGTTAAAGAGATATCTCACTAAGTAAGCCAGAATCTTGGCGAATTTTTCCTCTTCCTTTCCTTTCTCCATTTTCTTTCCTTTTCTTTTTACTTTCTGGTGCCAACACCCTTGAGGATGACAACTCAAGGGATGGTTGACTGAAACCTTCCTCCTTGAAGGGAAGAATTTGTTGAGTCTTGAGGATCTGAGAGGCGGTGAGGGTTCCATGAGTTTTCTGCAGGGTGCTCACTAAGGTTTTGTGTTCCTTTAATTTGTAGGTTTAAATCCCTTAGTGCATTCACCTCAATTTATTATTACTGATAATCTGACTCATCGATGCTTAATGTTATCCATTGATTTTTGTTAGTTATCATTTACGCATCCCTTGTGCATGAGTCGTGAGAGTCATGCCACCTGCCAAGACCATCGATGCTTGGGTGAGTACCATTTTTCAAAGGATAATTAAGGGTTAGGGTTTTATAGCTAAATGAAGATCCTGGGTCGGGAGATTTCACTATGTCATCCTCCCAACTGCATTGAGGGAGCATCCCCGAAACCCTCGCCCTAGAATCCAACCCCTGACCTAACACTTCAAGGGAGTTCCCATTTTTACATTTTAACTTATTTTATTTTCAATTTTAAACCTCAAAACCTCACTGCTTTTTACTCAAACCCGAAAATCCAAACCAAATTCACCATTTTCGCCTTCAATCGTAAATCATTCAGGTAAGAAACCCATCCCTCGAAGTTCGACCCTAGAACCGTTATACTACAATAGCCTTGCTACGGCGGTAGGAGGAATTTAGGTTATAAATTTTGTTGATTCCGAAACACCTACTGTAGCACGAATCAAATGGTGTCGTTGCCGGGGATGGTGCCTAAGTGTAAATGATGACCTGATGAACACTTGTGATCCTCATCATAAGTCCTGGTGAATTTTCTCAGATATATTTCATCATTGGTCTTCTTAGTTTCAATTCACAATTTTTTTTTTTAAGTAACCTCAACTCACAGTAGATCGTCTGTCGTCAAGGTTACCTGCTGGCCGGGAAGTAGAATCCATGTTCCAGCTGCAAGGAATTATGAGGGCAGGTTGATCAAAGTCAATTTTCCACATGAACCTGGACTGAATTTGAATATCGACCAAACCAGTATGGAGAGCAAAGATAGTGAGTAATTAATGAGAGAAACCCTAGTGCATACATGTCAACAGAGGGATTACAAACCTTCCAGGCGTAATCAAAGAACCGTGGAGAGAAATCCAAACCATACAGTCCAATGAGGGACTATAGAAACCACGGATGAGTGCACCCTTCTGCAGTGTTCCCCCAACTAATGCACCTCCTGCTTCTCCATATCAGGCTTCAACTCCTCAAATTTCAACCACCACAACCAATCTCTCCAATCGAGCAAGGTCACCGAACCTTACCGTTTCTGGTGGGTGACATTGTGGAAGACATAAGACATTCAATGCCCAATTAAATCAAAGAATTCATACTGTGGAGAACTCTCTGAACCAAAAATTAGATGGGTTGCAAAGTGGAATTGATCAACAATTTGACAACCTTCTCGTATGGGAATTGGATCATAAATTCGACAACCTCGCAAATCAATTTCAAGGCTCGCCTAAAGAAGACGATCATCAAGAGGAAGGAATCCAGAGAGAGAGTGCCTCGATTGACACTATTTTCAGGGGTGAGTTGCACTTTCAATCGCAGCAGCCTTCAGGAGGAATTGATGCAGGAACAAGTAGAGGCTCTTGAGGAACTGCCAGTAAGGGAAGCAGGGGGAGGCAGAGGAAAGGAAGCAATGGAAGAGCCCCAAAATCTTATCCTTCACTCCATCCCCATAAATTTTGATCCAAGTGCCACTGCCCAACCCAAAAACAACCCACCGGCTGTATATCCCGCTCTTCACCAAAGACATTCAACACCGAAACACCGCCGGAAAGTGTCACATCACCACACGCCGCTCGTGCACGTGAAATTAGTAGCCATTGTTCGAGCCTTTGCCACTACATCAAAGACACTTGCAGCTGCTCACACTGCATGGCATAAAGGGATGGTTCAAAAGGGCCTTATATTTATCACCCGAATTTAAGATTTCTACAAGCTCCACGAGTTCCAACAGCCTCCAAAGGGTTAAGAAACTGCCTAGTATACGCCCCTACTTTTTGTTTTGATTTTTTTTTTGTTTTATCTTATTTTATTTTATTTTATTTTGATTTCTTTAATTTTTTTCTGATTTTCTAATTTTTAGTTACTGTTTTAAATTTTTAATTTTCAATTCGCATTTTTTAAATATCCCTGTTTATTTTTGCACTGGGGTTAAATTTCGCAAAGAGGAGGTCCGTAAGCTCACCTTAAAATTCTAAGAACTCAATTTTCGCAGTGTCGCAATTTCACAACCCCGCGAATTTTCGCAGACAGACTGCTCCTCGCAAAATTTCACAACGAAATTTCATAGTCTGCTCTGTAGCCCATTTGTGTGTATGTGTGTGTGTGTGTGTATATATATATATATATATATATATATATATATATATATATATATATATATATATATATATAAATTTAGTGTGGTTTCAGACGACATAAATTTTCAGCCTTACTTAATTTTCGCAGGTTGCAAAATTTCACAACCTCTCCACTTTTCAAAGCCCAATTTTGTTTTAACCATAACTTTTTCATCCGAACTCCGTTTTAGGTATTTTTGGTACCGTTGGAAATCTTAGAGATTTAATCCCAAATATGCCTGCAGTTAACACTTCAAATTATTATAAAGGTGTAATTTTAAAATGTTCATTCTGTCACTTTTTCCTCTCTTTTCTTCCTAACTTGTTTATTTGAAGCCCAAACTGAGCGCACTCGAAATATACCCTGCCAGCTTAATTTGTTTAGGGTATATTAAAAGCTAAATAAAATTTTTCGAGAAATAAAACGAGAGACCCGAAATGAATATTAGAGACAAGGGTAAATAAGTCATTTACCACTTGAGGACATAAAAGGCATAAAAGCATAAGATTATATGTAATTATGGAATTTGAGGAAAGAGTTGGGCTAAATTAGAATATGGCATAAGTGGATTTGCAAAAATAAGGAAAGTGGAGGATAAAAAGGCAAATTAGAGAAACTTAAAAGCAAAAATGGGTTTTGACTTGGCCAAACATGGCCTTAACTTAAAAATGGGATTTAAGACCAAATTGGTCTCATTTTAGGGGAGCAAAAAAAAACGTGAATGAATAGAGGAGAAGGGGAGAAGAAGAAGAAGAGGAAGAGGAAGAGAAGAAGATGAGAAGATGAGGAGTTCAAGAAAGATTCAAAGGTATGGAACTTTAGATTTTTGTATGGACCTATGAATCCTTGTATGAATTTCCAGCCACAATTTAGGTGTGCTTGCCCCAAACTAGGAAGGAGTTTTTAAGTAAAGATTCATCTGACATGGGTTTCTTGTATTATGGCCCAGTTCACACCTAGGTTTTATAGAATTTATCTAACCCGAAAAGTATTGAGAGTAAGGTGGGTAAAACCCTAAATGTATAAGAAAAACATGGAATCCTCCCTTTGAGGTTGGATTCATGGTTTAATTGCAAAGTAAAGGAGTTTGGGTTAGAACAAACCTAACAATTTTATTTGGTATGTGTATGGGTTATGACCCATATTAAGTGTTTTGAGGAAAAATCGAAGGTTTGAAAAGTATGTATTGAATGATAATTTGAGTAGAAAGAAGTTATAAGATGAATTTGGAATTAGTCTTAACGATGTTTATGGAGTATTGGGTTGATTTGGGTATGTTTATATGGAAAAAATAGGAAGAAAAACACATTACAGACGTTTTAGGTGACATCTTAGGTACACCTTGAACACATGCGGTACCCCTCCATACTTAGAACTGTCTGGAGTCGCCCATGCGGGCAGTGCGGTACACACCACCTTCTGTTTTGACCGATTTTTATTATTTAGCCATAGCACTCATTACTATGCTATTATTGAGTGATTGAGAGAACCAGGCATCAAATAGGTACCTCAAATTACGATTACATGTGGCCCAAAATTCACTCAAAGTGAGACGTATTCGAAACAAACTTAGTTGTTTTAACATAAAGTAGTCGAGTTGTTTAGACATAACTTGAGTTTCTGTTCGATTTGGGTGATTCCCCGGCCTAGAAGAACCCTTAGCACCTTAGCTTTAAAGGAGTATAAAGAAAAAGTGTCAAATATGGAGTCAAGACACTGGAATATGAGTATTATAAACTGTCCCAAGTGTAATATCGGTAAATTGACTAGTTTGGCATGAAAATGTCATAACTTTAGTTTGGATGATCCGATTGGGATGATTCCAATTTCTAAGTAAAGTAAATCATAGTAAAGAATGGAAGAATGGCATGAATGAGGTATGGATTTCTCATGGCATCATACTTTACAAGTATATGAAGTGCCATGTGTAATAGGCATGAAACAAGGAAAATATAGAAAATGCAACATGTATAAATAATATGGAACATGAATGTGATATGGAAAAAGAAAACAACTGAAACATGAATAATTTAATATGAAGGGCAATACGCTATGAACACAGCGAAAGGTGGTTATATATGATTATTATCACATATAACCGTAAAATGATAACAAATGATAGGAAATATATGAATGAGTATACGTGAATGAATATATGAATGAATATACATGAATGAGTATACGTGAATGAGTATATGAATGAGTATACATAAATGAGTATATGAATGAGTATACGTGAATGAGTATATGAATGAGTATACGTGAATGAGTATATAAAATAAGTACATAGATTGAGTATATCTTTGAAAAGATAATACGAAAGTGAAATTGGAATTGAAATGTGATTATGATCAGTTATGAATGCTATTTGTGAAATATATAAGTATATATATATATTGATTTGAATTATTGTTATTCGAAATGTTTGTCACACATATGCATGTGTGCATGTATTTGAACTATAAGCGAAATTACTGCATAAAAGTAAATTGATTTGAAATGTATCATTGAATGACCGACATGACGGGATTCACCAACTGAATTCGTCATGAAGGTAATCAGAATATTGAATGGAGAAATCACATTTATTGAATGACCAACGACGGATTCACCAAATCAATTGGCCATGAAGGTAACCGTAATTAGCAATGTGAAATCACATTGCTATCGAATGACAACAGACAGATTCCCGCGAATTGCCGTGAATGCTCGCATTTCTATAGCCATATGTGAGATGGTAATAATTGAATGCTAAATCACATTGTTAACAATGACAAACGTGCGTGATTCCCAAGTGAACTGGGCCGTGAATGCCTAATTTCTAGTACTGAGCATGAGACGGTAATAATTGAATGCGAAATCACATCGCTATCGCATCGACAAACAAGACAGATTCCCTATGAATCCGTCGAATGCTCGACTTCTATAGCTATATGAAATCACAAACCTAAAAGTGAAAAATGACATTAAAAAATTAGAATTGTTTAAGTATCTTTACATTACAATGACATAGTAAAAGGCATTATTTTTGTAAATGCATTTTGTTAAATGCTAATGTTATGGGTCTTTGAATTTGCAAGTGTTTATGGGATTGCCCAAATGAAGCGCCGCCGGGAATTAAAAGTCTAAATGGAATAACACAAACAAATGTTTCGGGATGATAATTGAAAATGTCGAGTAAACCGCCCAGCTGATCCGCCAACCGTCAAGTTTCCGGGATTCGGTCGCGGCACTTCTTTGAAAATAAAAATTAAGAAACGTAAAACAAAGAAAGCTGATTGAAAATGTCGTAGTAAACTGAGCTCCACTTTGATCCAGCAACCTGAAGCTATAGGGGATTCGCCAAAGAGCACTTTGAAAGCTGGTACTTAATTCAAAACGAGAATCTAAAAAGAATTAAACGATCCCACCATGAAATGTAATTGCTAAAGGGATTTGATTAATGGCTTCGGCCGTGATAATAATATGAGTCTAATATGTATTGGTATTAGTCTTATTTGACCCTGCATGTATTTAATATGACTTGATATGTTCCGATTTGCCATTGTAGAAGTATAAGTTTACTTTGAATATGATATGATATGTCGTACATATAGAAGAGATGAGTTACAACCTGTAAAAGACATGACACAAGGAAGTAATATGAACAAGATAATGATATGGAATCTGAAAATGGATAAAATCTACATGTATAATATGATATGAGTTAGAAGTCACATAAGAATAGGCTTCGTTATATGCATAAGGACAAGAAAATGTAAAAAGATCGTGACTACGAGTATTGTTATCGGGTCGTTATCGTTTATATGTTCCACTAAGCAGAAAGCTAGCACGTGTTCAATCCATGTAGGTAATCAAGAGGAGATAAAGAGATGTGATATTCCACACCAAACGGTGAGGCCATCTCAGATAGCGCCACCAAGACTGCCCGCGATCTCGATGTTTGTAATAAGATATGTACATGTATAGTATTTGTATAAGTAAATGGGACTAGTATATGTGTATAGATTTTTATGTGGTACCCAATTCATGGTGTTCTTTGTGTATAAATGATTTTGTTATTACGTAAATTGTTTGTATACCCACAAGTACAAGTTCATACTTCAAAAAACGTAAAGTGTCCCAAAGATATTTGCTTCAAGACTCGAACTGCTCGATCCGCACCCGTCGGATCGAATCTGGCGTGATGTGAGTGAATAAGGTCTCAATGGAAAGCTTGCGAGGTCTCCTATCCAAAAACTAGTACATCTCATCAGTGAGGTAGGCACTCTTCCTAACTTTCAACTGAGCCCCATCATAACAATGTGACACTTGGTCGGGGAGAGTTAGCGGCTGAAGTGGCATTATTTATGTTTTTGTTACTATTTGAGCAAGCCCATTTTTCTATGTTCAGTGGCTTGCTAGTTTTCCTTCTTTGTGAAGCTGCTATACTATACAACCATTTTCTAATTAAAAATTGCACCTAATTTTTTGTGTTTTCGGGTTTAGCTTGCATTGAAAAATTGAAACATTGTCCACCTTTATCGATGTTAGTTTGGTTCCAGCCTCGCGAGGGATGATTTTTGAACTTTAGCAAAGCTTCAACCCTTTTTTTTTTCTCACTCCTTAAAACCACACACTCGTGCACATCTGGCTTAAAGTAAGCTTGAAAACTACCACTTCATGTGACTTTGCAAACCTGCCCTAAGCCTCGTTAACTACCTTTAATAGGTTAAGGACCCCCATGAAAAGAAGGCCAATGTGTCTTCCAAAACAAAAAACAAAAAACAAAAACAAAAAGAAAAAGAAAAAGAAAAGAAAAAGAAAAAGAAGAAAATTGCAACGCTTTGCCTTGAAACCGGAGCACGGTCCGAGGGGTATATGGCGAAGTTTCTGAAAGCCTGGCGCCTGCCAACTGTCGGGAGTCACCGACTTAGTGCTCGCTACGTGGTGGATGGTGAGGTTTAGAAGGAAGCAGGCTGGAGTTTCGAAATCATTCAAGTCCGGTGAAACTCCAAGAGTTGGGCTGTCAAATATCCTTATGAATTTGATGCCCTAAGCCTTTTAATCGTCAGGAGTCATCGCAGATCCCCTTTACATGGACTTTCAATGGAGGTCAGATTCTTCAAATATTGTAGACCCTTGCAACACAAAAAGAGTTGTGGAATAAGAGTGGGTCCTGATCTATTTAGGTTGGTTAGTGTCCTAAGTGTAGGCGTGAGTTTTGGTCAGGGAGAGTGCGCCGCGCTTTATCGTTGAGAACTCGATCAAACAAACACTTAGGGTTTTCGTGGAAAGTCTCTGGTTGATCTACCAAGAGGGAGGCTCTTTGATACTCAATTTTGTATGGTATTCATTCTCTCGAGATAGTTATCAAGGGTTTCAAGTGATTCTCATTGAGGGTTGTGTGCATTACTCATTCACAACCTTTTGAAATATATAATTTTTGCGGAACATAATTTTGATTTTGTTTTCAGAGGCTTCTTCTCTTTTTTCTTTTTTCTTTCCGCCAGTGGTGGACTAGATAATGAAACAGGATTAGTACTCAAAAAGTGCTATTTCAACCCCGTTTATTGGTGTGTTTCAAAGTAATTTTTTGTGTACTAATCAAAGATAATTAACCCAATTGGCACATGGTATCTACCTATGCTACTGATCTCATTTTGTAGCCAATTTTACAGTTTTTACAAGCTATTTAAGCCTAAAATTTTGAGTCGATCCAAGCACGAAGAATTCGAGTCAAATTCAGCATTGCAGATCAGAGACTAGAAGAAAAGAAGAGCAGAAAATTTCAAGAAATTGGAGCTACAGGAAATTTGGCAAGCTGCGAAATTTTCGTAGGTTGCACTGTTCATCCTACGAAATTTCCTTCTTGCTGCCACTGTTCATGTCTCCTGCACTATTCACCATCCTACTTTTTGACTTTTTGACTCATTTTGTTCCCTTTTTGGTTTTCTTCCAAATTTGTCCCTTGTAATAGCTTTTAGTTTTGGTTTTTTGATAATTTGTAAAGGGGTTTGGCTATAAAAGCCCCAAACAAGCACTGTTAAAGAGATATCTCCTTCATTAATAGAATCCTGGGCGGGAGTTTTTCCCACTGCTTTCCTTTTCTCCCATTTTCTTTCCTTTTATTTTACTTCATTACAAAGTTACACCCCCTCGAGGATGACAACTCATGGGATGGTTATTAGAAACCCTTCCTCCTTGGAAGGGGAAGGTCAGCGGGTGTGGATCTCGAAGGCAGCTAAGGGTTCCGTAAGATTTTCACGGTGTACTACGCGCCAGGTTTCCTTTAATCAGAGGTTTCAAATCCTTGGGATTCACCTTGAATGGTTATTACTTGATAATATTGGGCTCATGGATGCTTAATGTTAGATCCATTGATTTCGTTAGTTATCATTTATGATCCCTTGTAAGGTGAGCTGTGGAAAGTTGTTTTTCATCAAAATGAGACCACTGATGCCTGAGTACCATTTTTTAAAAGGATAATTATTAAGGGTTAGGGTTTATAGCTAAATGAAGATCCTGGCTCGGGAGATGACAGTCATCCTCCAACAAGGAGAGGTGGACCCCTGGAAAAACCCCGCTCCCTAGAATCCAACCCCGCTGACCTAACACTCACAGGAGTTCCCATTTTACATTTTAACTTATCATTTTCAATTTAAACTCCCAAACTCTATACTGCTTTTACCAAACCTGAAAATCCAAACCATAAATTCAAACATTTAGCCTCACCAAATCTGTCGAAAGCGTAAGAAACTCATCCCCAGCCTGTCTTGAAACTGAAGAGGTCAAGAAGAGTTTTGCTACTAAAATAAGGTAATTAGGCGGTACTCCTGTTTTATTCAAAGACCTAATGTGGGAGTCGAATCATCAAGCCACTGACAAGAAGCAAAAGCTGTTCAGAAACAGGGCTAATGGGGTACTAAAAATCTAGGTGTTTCACAAACACCAAGAGGTAGAACTTTTACACTTAGCTCTTTTCCACCTTAAAGGTCATCAGCCGGGCTGGGTCTTTAGATATTCATATCAGAAATTTCCCAAATTCCCCAAATTCTTTGTAATCGGGAATGGGAGAACTTTTAGAATCCTTTGGGACCCGCTTTTTGGTAGTCTCGAGCTAATTTTAGACTATTTTCAATGATCCATTGAACTTTCTTACATCGTTTAAAGTTCAATTTCTAATGCATTTGATCAGTTCTGTAAATCTTTAACAGGCTGAGATTTAGTTCTAATCCCGAGACTGATGTCTTCTGTGTTTTATGAGTTTTTCGACACTGGTCAGAGCGATAAATAGAACCAAAATGGTTCATGGCTGAAGGGACCGAGAGGTGCCCCGCTTATGTGGGTGCTAGATTTTGTAAAGCGGCTTGTGTTATACTTGAAAAATAAATAAATATGTCATTGGTAGGTAAAAATCATGTTAATATGTGCTTGCGTTATGTATTAACATGGAAATGGTGATGAATGAAAATTATATGTATAAAATATAATTATCTAAAATTTATAAATGTTGCATGTAGCATGACATAGCATGAAATGGCATGATTGCATTTCATATGCATGGTCACATCGCGTTGAGTCGGGAGTGTGTGAATGGTGTTGGTTATTCACCATTCTTATTGAATGTATTGTGAGCTCGGAAATGGGACAACGTCAAAAATCGAGACTCACGGTTGTGTAAAAAAATAATAATACAAAATCACGTGTGTTTGGGTGAAACAAGATGAGGCAAATCCCCCCATTGTGAAAGACCCAAATTTTATTCTCGCGAAACATTATATGCGCTAAAGGGAGCAAGTTCGTAAAGTGTCGAGGCATGAAGTCACATAGTATTCCTTGAACGCCACACCACCTAAGTAATACCTGGATTTAGTAAACTTGAATAAACATCGGAGGGTTGTCCATCGGTTGAGTCATCATGAAACACCAATGACTCGGTTTTCACTTTGCACAGGTGTGTGAGGGAGCCGGCTTGACTCGGTCATGGGCATGAGGAATCTCATCTCTGTTGCATGACATGTGTAATATTCCATAGGATTGCATTATTTATATGGAATGTGATTGGACATTTCATGGCTGCTGTATTAGATAAAGGCATTTTGTGAGCAGCCCCCAGGTGAGAATTTTTCTACTAGCATTACTCACTCCCGCTAGGGACCCCTTTAGGCATGTGGGGTGTATTAGGAGACTCACAAGCCCGACGAGGCCGTGATTATGAAGAATGTCGATGTGTTGCCTTGATATTACCTTTGGGTAATATTTTTGTAAAAATATTTTGTATAAAAGAATCAGAACTAAATTCTTTCGGGACTATCACCTGTAAGAACGCATGTAATTATATGCAAGAGGTCGTGATCACTTTTACTACTAATTGTCGCTTTATTTCATATTTGGCATTTAAATACGAACATCCGCTCCTAGCGGATGTATATATCGGTGGGATATAGACAAATGGACCATGTGGGGTCAATACTTTATTTAAACCCCGGATGGTTTTATCATCTCATATGTTATCAAAAGATCCATAACAGTACACAGGTCACCATTTTTAAAATATGATCCCATGGCTCGGGACACAATAAAGGTGGTATCGGGTCACCCGAAATCCACAGGAATTCGCGGTTGATCGCCACACCTTTGACCCTACTGGGGTGTCACAATAGATCTTATGTGCATTTTTTTTTTTTTTTAGTAAATCACTCTAATGCTATAACACATAGAAATTTTGAAACAATTTTTTTGTAAATATCCAAAATGGTTTATTTTGTTGTTTGTGGGTTCGTTGTTGAAATATCTGAAATGCCTATGATGATATCAAATTGTTTTATTCTTTACATATGAACAATGTAAGAGACAGTTGAGCTAAAAGTCAAATAGGATGACCATATAGCTGCACAATTAGCTATAGATTTGCACCAAATCAAGCACTTTTGTAATGTTCAAAATACCCCCGGAATTTTTATAATAAAATTTTGTTGGTATATTCCGTATAATTGGGCCAACTTTGGTATTTTTCCTGAATTGTTAGATGAATATTGATTAAATGATGGTTTGAATCCAAAAATAAACCCAAGTAAAAGAGGAAAATATGAAATCAGAAATGGGGACCTAAGGTCAATTGTAAATAAGTTTATATGTCTAAGTGAAAATAGACTTAAAATGAGGAATAATAGAGGAAACGGAGGGACCTAAATATAAAAAGAAATAAAAGAAAAAGAAAATCAAGGAGTGGGCATGTGGTGCATGTGTAGAAAGTGGAGGAAGTTTCCTTTTTAAAATACAATTTAGAGGATCCATAAGAAAAGGAAAACAGAGAAAATGGAGGTATTTTAGAAGCAGGTTTCTCACTTTCTCAGATTTGGTCCATCTGCCATAGGTCCCAAAGGGTTATGGAAAGTCCTTTCTCGTGACAAGAGCTGCAAGTAGAGATCAGATAAATCGAGCTTCTGACAATCTCAAGAGTAGGGTGTCTTCCATTTTTTGGTCAGTTTTTTACCTTTGGGAGTTTCATTGTGATAGTGCGATTAGCCGGACCTTAGAGGCAGAATTTTGGGTGAAATAAAAGAGAATCGGAGTAGTGAGTCATACGGTGGTTGTAGCCACATCAATGAACTTGATGTTAGGCTTTGAATCTCTCAATTTGGACCTCTGTAGACTAAGTTATAGTCCTTTTACTGAGGTCAGCCCAGCTAAATCTGGTCGGGTCAGTTCTGCCAATTCGGGTCAACTAGCCGGACCTTAGAACGGGTTTTTGGGTAAGAAATAAAGAGAATCGGGTATTGAGTCCTTCTGGTAAGTTGTAGCCACATCAATGAACTTGATGTTAGGCTTTTGAATCTCTCATTTGGACCTCTGTAGTAAGTTATATCGCTTTTACGGTAAAGCACATAATGCAGCGAGGTCGGCACACTCATGCAACGAGAAGGTCAGCGAGACTCATCTGTAGAAGGTCCTTGAGCTTATCTGTAGAGCTCGTCCTATAGAGCTTCTGACTCATTCGTATGAGGTCAACTCGTCGAGTTCGGTCGGCTCGTGCAGGATGACTATGTATGACCTCCAAGCTTGGTCATAACTCCTCGATCAGCTGCGATTTGGGTGTTCTTGGTTTCTATGGAAGCCCATTGAGTCAAAATCCATCCACATGCCTGAGGAAGATAGAGTGTCAGACCAAGGTGTCAGATTGGGCGGCTCGTCATGTGAGGTCAACTCGTCGGTCCGGTCGACTCGTCTAGGATGACTATGTATGACCTCGACTTGAGAAGGTCATAAACTCCTCCGTCCAGAACTCCGATTTGGGTGTTCTTGGACTCTATGGAAAGCCCCATTGAGTCGAATCCCATCATATGCCTGAGGAGATGAAGGTGTCAGACCGGAGTGCTCAGACAGAGCTCGTCATGTAGAGGTCAACTCGTGTCGATTCGGTCGGCTAATTGCAGGTTGACTACGCATGACCTCCCGACCCGGAAGGTCATATCTCCTTACAGTTTGAACTCAGATTTGGTGCTCTTGGACTCTATACCAGGCCATTGATCAAGAATACATTCATATGCCTGAGGAGGATATTGGAGTGTCGGGCCGAGGTGTTGGTAGGCTCGTCACTTCAGTTACGCTCGTCGATTCAGGTCGGCTCGTGCGGGTTGACTCTTGCTGTTCTCAACGGAAGGTCATATCTCCTTCGTTTGAACTCCGATTTGAGTGTTCTTGGACTCTATGGAAAGACCATTGAGTCAAGAATACATTAATATGCCTAAGGAGGATATTAGATGTCAAACCAAGGTGTTAGACTGAGCTCGTCACTTCAGTTCAGCTCGTCAGTTCAGGTCAGCTCGTCTGGGTTGACTATGCATGACCTCCAACTTCGGAAGGTCATATCTCCTTCGTTTGAACTCCGATTTGGGTGTTCTTGGACTCTATGGAAAGCCCATTGGAGTCAGAATGCATTCATATTCTGAGGGTATATTGGATGTTAGACCGGTGTTATATTGAGCTCTACATCCAGGTCAGGCCAGCTCGTCAGTTCAAGTTAGCTCGTCCCAGGTTGACTCGCCGCGACCTCGACTTGGAAGGTCATATCTCCTTCATCAGAACTCAGGTCGGGTATTGGCAGACTCACATGGAAAGCCCATTGAGTGAGAATGCATTCATATTCCTGAGGAGGATGAAGATGTTTGACCAAGGTGTAGATCGAGCTCGTCTAGGTCGAGGTCAGCTCGTCGGTTCGATTGTGCGTGTAGGCCTCGACGGTCATAACTCATGCCGTCCTGACCAGCGATCATTTCTTGGTATATACGAGATGTTAGTCAAATCATCTATATATAGTTGTAAATTTAAGATCATGTAATCTAATCAATCCTAACCAAAACTACTGAGTGCCTTGCGAATAATATTGTTCTTTTAATGGTTTTGGAATAGGAGTTGACGAGGAGAAAAGCCGAGGCGAGATTGAGATTCGAGGATTGGAATCAGTGCAAAGATTTTGGGGTTTGTTCTCACAGAGCTCACATTCCTCGTTTCAAGTTTTTGCATGTTTGTTCTAAAAGCATATTGCATTGAATTAATTGATTTGAGAAAAGTGATTGTGAAATGTTTGCTTATAAAAATTACATGATTATTGAAAATAAACTATTTATACAAGCGTACATATTGTACTATATTTTGCTATAAAGGATTTGAACCGTTTATTTCGCATTAAGGATAGATTGGTATACCAATAGGGTCAAATAAGCGATCTTGCGAACTGTTGTGTTGATGTGTCCTTTCCCGTCAGCGGCCATTGGGGCCGTATCGGTAGTGTTCACCTATTTGATTGTTACCAACCCAGTCGGCAGCCAATGGGGCAAATGCTTGTGTTATAAAACCATGAAATCTCAAACTGCGGCCCAGCGGAGCCGTGCGGTGAGCTCTGATATCCTTAATATATCGAAGACATAGGTTAAGTAGTTAGGGCATAAGCAGATTGATTGGCATATGATTTGATTAGCGCCGCTAGAGGTGATTTTGAGTGAATTGAATGTCGGAAGCGGGTGAATTTGTGAGCATATTTGAATTGATTTGAGATTGTGAAATAATGATTATGAAAGTGTATTTATGGGATGATCGATGGCTATAATTTGTGTATATATATAATAAAGTATATGTATTGTATTTATATTGATCATCGAAAAGATTGAGAAAGTTACGAATTATTAAATTGCATGAATTGATTTAAGATTTAGGCAGGAATGGATTTGTATAGAACCACTAAGCATGAAAATGTTTAGCGTATTGTTTTACCCGATGCGCAGTGCAGAAGTGATAGATAGTGATCGACGAACCCAGCGAATCGAGGGCGTCAGTCATAAAGAAGAAATTTCGGGTAATGCTCCGAACATGTACATTCATTTCATGTTTTCTTTTGGATATTGATATTATGTAAAACAATTTGAACTCCGGAACATCTATTTTTTGTAAATCATTTTGAAAAGGCTTGAATGCCTTCATTGTAAATGTATTTTGTTAAATATAAATGTTTATGGGCACTTGAAATTTTAATCCTTCATGAGATATGATTTTGAGTGATTTTAGTGGCATCCGGGACTCGGTTGGATCAGCCCAAAAGCGAATCGGAATTCGGGTGAGGCAGCCCTGAGTCTCATATACCCTTGTTGTCGATTGTAGCGGTTTGAGAAAAGTGAAATCCTTGATTTCTAAGATTCACGAGACTTTAGAACGCTCGAAGTACCGTTTGATGAAATCTGGGTAGCATCTTTGGGAAATTATTTAGGCCATCCTTGGAATTGGATTGAGCCTTTTAGCCTACTGAGTTATGTATTAACCCGGTCCCCCGATTTAGTCATACGACCATGTTACATCTTGAAAACGAGCGAACACCCGTATCCGGATTATTTACATGTCGATCAATAACCCATATTTTACCCTTAACATGTCGTTGACAAAGCACAAATCAAGATAAGGACATGTATTTTGGTGGGAAGTTGGGATGAAGCGGTTTTGATAAGTACAAAATGTCAAGGAAGGGGTGTTGAAAAGAGCAAAGAAGAAAAGAACTCATGGGGGAGCAAATTTAACCTTGTACCCTTCCTACCTTGAGCTAATAAGTCCGTAGGGGTGTTTTAACACCTAATACCGCAAGGATAAGTGGTCCAGGAATTATTGACCTAAAACTCACTACATTGGGTTGGTAGAAAGCTTAAAGAGGTTAAATGTTGCACTGCTCTATACCTTGATGTTCAGAAAAAGCAAAAGTCTTGGTAATCTTGAAGAAAGATAGAAATAAACAAGTTTGGGGGTGAAATAGTATGAAAAGCACACTGATACTAATCGAGGTTGAGTGAATGACTCAATTAAAGACACGATCAAATTTTGGAGGAGAAGCATAAGAATAGAAGAAGGAGGTGCTGGAGTGTGTTGGGTAAAATCTGAACCTAAATGACCTATTTAACTACCCTCTCACCCTAACCACACATTACAAGCTTAAAAATACCTATTTGATCCCGAGAGCATGCAATGCCTACAATAGTGGAGAATAGGATACGAAGCAAGCTTATGAAGTCTCGATCACTCTATATCTATGGACACTCTTTATGAGTGAGAGATCTTTCACCTCATGCATTCCCCTAATTTCATTTAGACCGCATTTCGATTAGTAAGGGTAAGACTGCACAAACTCACGCTAGTGCCTTGACCTAGGTGCAACTAGCTTATGGCCAACCTGTTTGCTTTGAAGAACACTGTCTTCAAACATTATTCATGTGTTGGAATGCGTAATTCCTTAGGCAAAATATTGCAAAGTACATATCTCTACAAACTCAGGTTTTCTTTCCAAGAGATTTGGAAAATGCTTTTTGTCTTTAGCGAGGACAAGTCTGACGTTAAGTTTGAGGGTGTTTATAGGGTGTCTGTAGCATTATAGCGATAGCCTCATGTGTTTATTTAACTTAAATGCTAGATTCACATCCCTATGTGCAAATATTACACTAACCCCTCAAATGTGTGAGTTTTGCAGAGATTGAAAGTAAAGCAAGCAAAGAAGGGGGCAAAAATAGCAAGAAAGCATAACCTACACCAGATGAACTACTTCACCAAGGCGAAGGAACAACTTCGCCTCGAAACTGAAGAAATCAAGGGCCTCGGGTTTGCCAAGGTAAAGAAGAACCTTTGCCGAGGCCAAGGGGGAGCATCTTAAAGACCAAGGGCCTCCTGTTTGCCAAGGCGAAGGAAGACCATTTGGATCATTGACACATGTCTTCGCCAAGGCGAAGGAGGTTGAAGTTGAGACAAAAATGCCCTCATTCTCAACCCCATTTTTGGTCATTTTCCATATGATATAAATATTGACTTGTAACACTTCTAACAAAATTGGGGGGAGAGAGCTTGGAGACTTGCACATATCCTATCTTCTAGGTTTCTCTCTGAGCTCTCATTTTTTAGGGTTTGTAAATTTTTTTAGATATTTTAGCTTGTTTTTGGAGCTAAGTTGAAAGATCCGTTGCTAGAGGACACCTTGTAGTGGTGGAGCCGGGTTTTGGAGGACTTTCATTCCATATTTGTTTTGTATCACTAAACCTTTCTCTCTCTCTTAATCTTTCAGCTTTATGTTTTATATAAACATGATTTTGCTGGGTTTTGAGGCTACTATGAGTGGCTAGATCCTCCTTTAGGGATGGTTGTGGACATTGGTGCTTAGCTTATGTATTATATTGAATGATTTTATGAATATAATCTTGTGTTAAGATTTTATGGATGTGGTTTTATGAATTCCCAGGTTTTCATTCATTGCATACTTCAAAGTAGTGAGATGAAACACGGAGCTCAAAAGGGTTCCAAAGTAACAGTTGATATACCCTTGGCACTTGATCTTCATTCCCTAATATCTTATAATTGATAAAATCAATTTAACTTAATCAAATAAGTCTAGGAAATTAGGAATGCCTAGTACTAGATGAATTTTTATTAGGAGGGACATCATCTAATGTTATGTGATGATCGTAAAGACCAAAAGGTGATTGATCTAAACATAACCGGGGAAATTTCATTGCATGAACCAAGAGGCAACCAATGGAAATTCCCAAGGACTGATTTACCTTAGAACTTGTAGCACATTATTTGACCTAGATAGACTAAAAAGAGAATAGGGATTAGGTGTGAGAAATTGAGGTGAGATTCGAAAGAGAGAACCTCATACAGAGTTCCCTGGGTAAGCACAAGAGTATTTTCACTTAATTAGCACTTAATGAATGTAAGTCATAAATGCACTAATGAAAATAACTAGCACTAGAGTTATTCCTTAACATTTTTCTTACAACGTAATCTAACTATTTGCTAACCTTTTAAAGTAGATTTTTAGTTTAACTTAGTTTCATTTTTAGTTAACAATCACTCTCAACTAGTTTAATTCACTTAAATAGTAAAATTCTCGAGTAGCTGGGTTACTTAATCCCCACTTAAACCATCTCTTCTCTGTGGGTTCGACATACTATGTTTTTAATTTGAAAGGCATTAGATTACTTATGATCCATGCACTAGTGGATTAGGTTGCTTTCACCAAACTTTTATATAAACAAAAACAACTGAACAAGAACCCGCAAATCCTAGTCTTTAATTAATTGACACCAGTGGTAAACCCAGGAAATAAAGTTCAGATGGGCATGAAAACCTTCATGGGGAGCATTGTAGCTCAAAGGTTAAGGAACTTACCTCCAAATAGGAAGTCATTAGTTCAAACCCATTAAAACGTTTTTTTCTCAAATTTTGAAAGGGGGCATTTGCCCCCCTAAGGCCAAGTAGGTCCGCCACTATTGACACATTGATATAATTATAATTAATAATAAATACAAAATATAAAATTGTAAGAAAGTTAATTAATTAGTTAGATGCATATTTCATTTTTTTATTTTTTTTTCAAAACTAAAAGACTTGATCTTATATCATTTAAGGAAAATATCTTAACATAGATTCCCAATAAAATGAAAAAGGTTGTTCTTGAGACCTATCTTAAGTGGTATGGGAGGTGAGTCTCGGAATCCTATAAGAATAGAGTATTAGAAGTTACAACAATGTAATCAAAGTAAATAGAAGTCAAAAAAATAAAATAAAATGAAAAAAAATTTAAAAATTAATTTTCATAGATGTTAAAAAAAAGGGAGAAAAAAAAAATCAAACTAATGCAAATGACATATTTACCATAAAGATTGATTTTCTACATTAACCTAAAATTTTGAAGTTTAGGAAATAACATAGTAGAACTTTTTCTTGTGAAAACTTTTATTACTTAAAAAAGATATTTATATACAATATATATAGAGCTAGCAATTTGAGCCCGGTTCATTCGAAATTAGGGTTGGGTTAGATTGCTATTTTATTAGTTTGAAAGAAATAATCAGATAAAATAATTTGGTTCGACCCGATTTGCCCTTGTCTTGTTGTGGGCCCAAATTGATAACCTTGTAAGAGGCTAACCTATTTGCAATTAGGATCGGACTTAGTTACCATTCTATGTCAATATATTTATAATTATGTCATAAAAAATTCATTTTGAAGCATAGTTATTTTGAATTATGATTTTATCATATTAAATAACTAAAATTAAAAATAAATTTTGAATATGTATAATCATTACAAATAAATTAAAACAAATTTTTATTTAAAATATTTATCTGTATATAAAATAAACAAGGATAAAATTTCAAAGATAAACTTAACAATAAAATTATTGAATAAAAATATTATCTCAAAATTCTAAAATAATTAGGTAACATAAATAGTTTATAAAAAAAGTTTGTTTGAGAATTTAAATTATATATATATATATATATAATTTTAAAGCATAATTTGTATGTCTATTACTTTAATTTTTTAAATACTTGGTTATTTTCTATACTTAGATAATCGTTTTTGACATAAATAAGAAAAAAAAAAAAAAGTTAAAAAAAATAATCTAAAAACATCTTTATTTTTTATTAGTAAAAGTAGAAAATATAAAATAAATTTTCTATTATCAAACAAGATTTTTATATTTTTATTGTTAATAATAAAAACATTATTCAAAATAATTACCAAAACAAGTAATACTAATTATAAAAAAATTGTGAAAATTTATTAAATTAATTTTTTTCATATATCTTTTTCCATATAACCAATTTCTTAAAAGATTAGGTAAATAAGGAAAGAATGATATAAGTGAAAAATGTAATATTTTTTAGAAACATTTAAGAAAAAGTTACGATTTGCAATTTTTTTTCAATGAGGAGTTTTTTACCCCGAATAAGCTATCAAGAGTTGATGATGTATTTTTACCAAGCACCTTATAAGTGCTTATTGGGATGAATCAGCTATCAGTTCTTGATAGTTCCCCTAATCCACTCAACCAAATAGAGCTTGATTTGGAATTAGGAGGTTACAAATATTTAGTGAGAACACTTTTAAAACATTCATGGGTCCAATAAAACCCTAAGATGTGGTATTAATTTAAAATAATAATTAAAAATAACCTTTGAAACCATCGAATGTGTAGGTGAAATGGTTTAAATATCTCCTAGTTTAACCAGTGATATATCAGTTCGACAATAGGAATCTGATTATCTTTATGTAATATAATTTTCTTGTCCTTGTGGTCACTCATGACTCATTATGAGAGTTAGTTTGTGTTGTATGAGCAAAAGCGTCTTTCGTCTTGTAGAGTGGCGATTAGACACTCTGATGAGTGCAGGTTGGGTGATATCAAGCCAAGTCGGGCCCAGTACGTCACTTTTTTTTTTTGAAGCCCAGATATGTGCTCAATCCATTTGCTTTGGTCAAGTGGATCGGGTTAGTCTAATGGGTTGAGCTTATTTTACTACCTCTAATCTTTCGTATGTGTACGGACCCACTCAGACAGCTCATACAAAAAAACCCTTGAAAGTATAAGATAAAATAGGAAAAAATAGTTACCAATGTCACAATGTCTTGATCATAGGTGTAAAACCCCAAGCATATGCACATAATATAGTAGAAAAATAAAACCACACCAGATCTGCCACAGTTCATTTCACCTTTGTCTTTTTCTCCCTTAACACCCCTCTTCATGACCAATAAAACAAAAAAAGGAAACCCCCAGGATTTGATTCTATTTCATTATATACATATATAATCACTTGTTTGTATTAACAAAGCATTTATAATACCATAAAATATGTTGGTTAGATGGTTAAGGTTTTTCTTATCTTAAATAATGGTTTTGAGTTCAAATCTTGAGAATGTAGTTGTGTTATATGGTAGAGATTTATTGTTTTTGTATTTCATCCCATTTCTATGACCCTTTTTGTATTTCCTCCCGGTTTCTACGAAGAGTAGTTTTGATGTGATATGGTTTAAAGACATTTCATGTGTGAATAGACTCGTTTATAATACTTGATCGAAAAAAAAAACATTTATAATTTGTTATTTAAAAATAAAAATGATGTAAGTTTGTGAAAATCACAGGGAGGTGTGTGCGTGAGAGAGGTAGTTTGTTGAGAAATTTGATGGGTATTTGGGGGATTAAATTGGGTTTTTATTAAACCGAAGATTAATGCTAAGCTGTAGGATCTGTTTCTCAGATCTCTGGTCATTTCTTAATTTGCTTTTTGTCATTTTTTTTCCCTAATAAACAAAAAGACATTTTCAATACTAATAAAGAAAACTCTGAAACATGACATCCAACGTAGACAATGGTTTCATGCACTTTCACTCTGAAGAGGTATTCCTTTATCCTCCTCTTCCTGCCAATGGTTAAGAATGCGAGAGATGGTGATGATGGGTGTTTCTTGATTTTTGTTTTGTAGGTTGGGAGGCCTTGAAAGATTTCTCTTTTGATTTGAATCTTATCTGGGTCCATTCATTGCGTCAAGATGAACGGAGCTGTGCTGGTAGCGATCATTGCGGCGATAGGGAACTTGCTTCAGGGGTGGGATAATGCCACTATCGCAGGTGTGTTCGTCCCCAAGGAATGTTTGTGTTTGATAATATGTCGGATCCTTGTTTGATTGCTGAGAAAATGTGGACATGGGTTTGGAATTTCGTTGTCTTTTCTGTTTTGCTTTCCTGGGTTTGGGTTTTCTTTCCCACCATACAAACAGCAGCAACCCCTTTTCACTTTTTTCATTTTTCTAGTGGATCTTTTCGTTTTTTTAGCCTTTCTCAGAAAAGGGGAAAGGGATTTCCAAGAGCCCATTACAAGAGGGTCTGATCTTTTTTCAGGGGCTGTTCTTTACATCAAAAGGGAATTTCATTTGGAATCAGAACCAACCATTGAAGGTCTGATTGTGGCCATGTCCCTGATTGGAGCCACAGTTATCACAACATTTTCCGGACCTGTAGCAGATTGGCTTGGGAGGCGTCCCATGATGATAATCTCATCTGTTCTTTACTTTCTCAGTGGCCTTGTAATGCTGTGGTCTCCCAATGTTTATGTTCTTCTTTTGGCAAGGCTATTGGATGGATTTGGAATTGGTCTTGCAGTCACTCTTATTCCTGTCTATATATCTGAGACAGCCCCATCTGAAATAAGGGGACTACTAAATACTTTCCCACAGTTCACCGGCTGTGTTGGAATGTTCTTGTCATACTGTATGGTGTTTTCCATGTCATTGAAGGATTCACCCAAGTGGAGGTTGATGCTGGGTGTTCTTTCTATCCCTTCTCTCGTCTATTTCGCGTTTACTGTGTTTTATTTGCCTGAATCTCCTCGGTGGCTTGTGAGTAAAGGCCGGATGGATGAGGCTAAACAGGTTCTGCAGAAATTGCGTGGCAGGGAAGATGTTGCAGGTTTGTAATTCATCAATAATTTGGTTAACTTTTATCAGTGACTATTCAGTATTCTGTTCAGTCATGACTCCATGGATGCCATTTGAATGTTTAGTAATGCTAAACGACCAACTCTCCTAAAAGCTCAAGCTTTAAGGATTTGGGTTTAATACGAATATCATACCTTTAACAAGTACCAATTGCAATTGTTGAATGCATAAGTGGTTTGGATCTTCCATTTCAGATCAGCAATTTTGTTGATAATTTTGAGTCTTTTCCTTTGATCTACAGGTGAGATGGCTTTGCTGGTTGAAGGTCTTGCAGTTGGGGGTGACACATCTATTGAAGAATACATAATTGGCCCAGCGGATGACGAGCTTGCTGAAAACCAAGAACAAAGCAGCGCAGAGAAGGATCAAATCAAGTTATACGGGCCTGAACAAGGTCTCTCATGGGTTGCCAGACCTGTCACTGGTGGTGGACAAAGTACTCTAGGACTAGTGAGCCGCCATGGAAGCATGGCAAACCAGAGTGTGCCACTAATGGATCCTCTCGTCACCCTCTTTGGCAGTGTCCATGAGAAGTTCCCCGAGACAGGAAGTATGCGAAGCATGCTTTTCCCAACCATGGGCAGCATGTTTAGTGTAGCAGAACACCAAGGTAAAAGTGAGCAATGGGATGAGGAGAGCCTTCAGAGGGATGGTGAGGACTATGCATCAGATGGTGATGGTGGTGGCGACTCTGATGACAATTTGCACAGCCCATTACTCTCCCGCCAAGCTACCAACACGGAAAAGGATATAGTCCCTCCAGCAGCTAACAGTAGTACCTTAAATATGAGACGGGGCAGCAGCCTAATGCACGGGCCTGCTGGTGAAGCAACAGGGATCGGTGGAGGTTGGCAACTGGCATGGAAATGGTCTGAGAAGAGAGGTAAAGATGGGAAGAAGGAAAGGGAACTTCAAAGAATCTATCTACGCCCAGAGGATGCCCCTGCATCTAGGCGAGGATCTGTTGCTTCACTTCCTATTGCTGATGTCCCTGAAGATTCTGGATTTGTCCAGGCTTCTGCTCTAGTGAGCCAGTCTGTGCTTTATTCCAAAGGTAGTAAGGATAAGCATCCAATTGGGCCAGCAATGGTTCAACCAGCAGAGTCTGTCGTGGTTGGACCAAGTTGGCGTGACCTTTTTGAGCCAGGAGTTAAACGTGCATTGATTGTTGGGGTCGGAATTCAGATACTCCAGCAGGTAAGCTTATGTTTGGCTTAAACACTCCCATGTTAAATTATGCTTTATAACAAAATTCAGTGAATTCTGAAACTGTTCTTTTCTCTGATTTATTTCTGTAATCCTAGTTCTCTAGTTTGGCAGAAGATTAATGGTTTCTGGATTTGTTTTCTCAGGGGTTTGCTTAAAGTTTTATGATGGTTAATAACCCAAAACAACTTAATGATCCTCCCTGACACATTATTTCTCTATACTCATGTCTTTTCATAGGAGTTTAGAACTCAGCAAGCTTTTTCTGCTCTAAACTTGCAAGCAGCTGCTATAATGTACTTGGTTTTTAAGGCTCACTGAACTAAATGATTTGACACCCTTTTTCCCTTACATGCTTCTTATGGATAATCTTCTTGACGATGCAGTTTTCTGGCATAAATGGGGTTCTGTACTACACTCCTCAGATTCTTGAGCAAGCAGGTGTTGGAGTTCTTATGGCGAATATGGGCATTGGCTCAGACTCTGCATCCCTGCTCATAAGTGCTCTCACAACGTTGTTGATGCTTCCTTCTATAGGGATTGCCATGAGGCTAATGGATGTAAGTGGTAGAAGGTAATTTTCTTCTCCAAATAAGATGCCTTGATTGTCACATCCTATATCATATCAGATAAGGGAGGTACTACGGCCATATAGATTATAGGCTCATAATCCCAATAGATGCGTTTGAAAACGAAATGAACCATGCTCTACGTGGTTGAGGCTGCGTCATTCCGCAAAATGGTGTTGTGTGCATTTCGTTTAAGCGCAATCATGGGGCCATGATGAGATTTTGGTAATACGCATGAACTATGTTTGTCGCGTCGCGTCGGATAAGAAAAGTTCACGATCTTGTATAAGTTTGAGTTCGCAAACTGTAGATAGGCGTATTTTAAAAGCGTGATAGCGCTGGTACAAGGCGGGCGGTGGATTATAAAATGGTATGGGAATTCCCAGACCACGATGTGGGAGTTTGTTTCGTTTGGTATGTCGTGGGATGCGAGGGCATTGTGTCTACGTAGGTTGTTTCTGCAATTGATTTTTATATGGTTGGACCGGATCATTACATTGATTCTGCCTAATGCCTTTCTTTCTGTCACTCAAGTTAGTATGAAGCTTCCCTGCCTCTCAATGTTCTTCCAATTCCTACTCAGGTTGCTGCTGCTGGGGACACTACCGATCCTGTTGCTGTCACTCATCACTCTAGTCCTCGGCAACACCATTCCCATGGGTTCTATGTTTCATGCAATCATCTCAACAGTTAGCGTTGTCGTCTATTTCTGCTGCTTTGTCATGGGATTTGGGCCAATTCCCAACATCCTCTGCTCAGAGATCTTCCCCACCAGGGTTCGAGGACTCTGCATCGCTGTATGCGCTCTCACATTTTGGATCGGAGACATCATCGTCACCTACTCACTCCCGGTGATGCTGACCACCGTCGGCCTTGCCGGAGTTTTCGGTATCTACGCCATGGTCTGCGTCCTCGCCTGGATCTTCGTCTTCCTGAAGGTCCCTGAAACGAAAGGCATGCCTCTTGAAGTCATCTCTGAGTTCTTCGCTGTGGGAGCAAAGCAGGCTAATGATGATGCCAAGAACAACTGATTTTATCATGGGAATCCGAGGTTGGTTTTGGTCGGGTTTTTAATCGTCCTGGAGATTCTGGGTTGTGTTTTAAGATTTGAAGGGTGTTTTGGAGTTCAAATTTTACCTAAAAGAGGAAGAAGAAGCTCTTCAAAGAGACTGCTAGGCTTAAACAGCTTTTGTTTTGATTCGTGTCGGTGTTTTTTTTTTCCTTTTTTTCTTTTGTCATCTCTGACTCTCAGGCATTTCACAGCATTCTTTGATGTTAAATAGCATTCATTTAAGTAATTTATCCATGGTTAGAGTTCCATCAACAAAAAAGCCGTTTTAATCGTATCATGCTCTCAGTGTCTTGTCTGAGTCGGGAGAGGGACCTTGAGAAAGTAAAGCACTCTTCTTTGCGTTCGTAAAAGCTTGGTCGACGTTTGGTTAAGTTAAGAGAGGCATTATCGGCCTACGTATCTTCGATGATTGATGAATGTATATTTTCTTGACTCTTTTATAAATACACATCTGAGAATAAGAACAAGAACAAATAATAAAAATTAAAATTTATTTATTTTAAAAAAAGTTTGTGCCATTGAGAGGTGAGGGGCAGATTTCACTAATAATATATAATGATTATCTCAGAACTTTTTTCTTTAAACTTGTCTATCAATTTCTACTATATTCCTAATCTCATTCGATTATTTCATCAGAGTTCGGTTGATATGAGAGTGAGCTCGAGGTTTGATTGATTAAAAAGCGAATCTCGAGCTTTGGTGAGTTTTTAACTCGGATATTGAATTGTTGAAAAATAGATGAGATTCTTGAATTTGGCTGAGTTAATTTCGATTAATGAAATAATGCTTCAGTGGAACACTCATGGCTAGTCGAATATTATGATATTGAACATTCAATAAGCCTACTTCGGTCGAAATTTGAGGCGATTAATTGGTCGAATTAGTGATACATGTCGAGCGATTAAACTGAATCATTTACACCTCTAAATACATCCTCGAGGTTATCTAAATTCAAAGTTAGATCCGGGAATTTCTTATATCAACTCAATCAAATTGGATTTTTTTAATTGTCATCAAAACTATATCTTATTTAATTTTACGACTAAAAATAATACTTCTTTGTACCTCAACTTAATTACAAAATTTCAAAAAAATTGAAAAATAAGAAAATAAGGTTTTTTTTTAATTTATTCATTTTACATTATAATATTATAATTATTTGTACTATAAAAACTCGAAGCTGACCTATTTTCTATACTGAAAAACTAATATTTTAAATTACAAAAAAAACTTTAAAAGTATCATCGAAATATATCTTATAACGTATCAACGTTACTTTTATCGTATGTAAACCAATGATATCATCCAAATTTCATTTAAAAATTATAAATAAAAAATAAAATCAAACAGAATTGGAAAAAAAAAAATTTCAAAAGAAGATTAAAGAAAGAGGTCTGTTTGGGTTTGGGGCACCAAAGGAGGTAGATATTCGAGCGTGGGATAGCATTTTCCTGCAAACAAACAGAAATTGGGACGGGAGGTGTGAAGGCAGTTGGTTTCAGCAACAACTAACCCTAACAACAAAAAATGGATTCGAAATCTGTAGAGAAGACGCCCGGAATCTTGATTGTTGGATCCTCCTCCGTCGGTAAACGTACTCTCCTCTCCCGTAAGTTTCTCTCTTCTTCTTCTTCTTCTTCTTCTTCTTCTCAATTAATTAAGATCTTTGATTTCAATTTCAGTAATAAGTTAGGGTGTAGTTTCTGTTTGTGTTATCCATGCCCTAATTCATCCAAATGGTTATTTATTATGGATCAATTTCTGGAAATTGTAACCATGAATTGTGATTTATTTAGATGGTGGGATGAGGTGGGAAGATTTACACTCATTATATGTTAGAAATTTAAGATGTTTTTTTGTGATAGGGTTGCTCTCTGTGGATTTTGAAGATGGCGCTGATTCCTCTTCCGAAATACTTGTTCATGGGTATGTAAATTCTTGGTAGCTTCTCCAACTGTTCTTGAAAATAGCTTTGAAAACGGGTTTTTGAGAATTTATTTTAAAAGCATTTTGTATTTTTTTTAGAACAATTGAAGTACTTTTAGTTGTTTTTTGTGAAGTTTTCTGCTCAATTAGGAAACTTAGGAATTTTTACATTGCATATAATCATAGGTACATTTATGGAGAGAATAAGCTGAGAAAACTCTTTTTCATATTTGAGTTCTCAAATATAACTTAGTTCCTAAAAGCAATCGAGATTTATTCCCAAAAACAGCTTTTTAGGAATTTTTTTCAAAAATGACAAATTGGAAGGGTATAACCCATGATTCCAACAGTTTTTAACTGGTTTCGTTTTAACAGGTGGACTATCGATACAAAGTACTACACAGCTGATGTTTCAGTATGGATGGCTCATCTTCATGAAGGGTTTTCAATAGGGAACTTGCCAATGCTTGACCAGTTGGCTGCTTTGGTCATGGTTTTCGACATGAGTGAGGTTAGCCCTATCCTCTTGTTTTTTGAATTCTTTGTGAAAGCTTCGATTAGTTTTTTGAGAACTGACAGCTTGTAAATTTTTGTGTGGCTAATATGCTGTACTCTTGTGTTGCCCTGGCTGCAGCTATCATCTTTTGGTGCACTTCAAGATTGGGTTTCTTGCACTGATATTCAGAATTTTGACATATTATTATGTGTTGGGAACAAAGTGGATCTTGTTCCGGGGCATTCAGCTCATGTGGAGTACAGAAGACGACTGCAGCGGCTTCAGGACTCATCTGGGGGACCTTATTCAGAGTTCTCTGAGTATGGAATATCTGAAACTGAAGGAAGTAGTTTGTTAGGGGATGAAGAATTACCATGGGAGATAAGCAGGTCTTGTTTGGAATGGTGCAGTGAACGTAACATTGAATACATTGAAGCTTGTGCATCCAATGCCGATTTTGACAAATGTAAGGCCCGTATTTAAATTGAAGTTGACAAATAGTCGGTTCTCACTTATCATGCATTTATCTTGCAATCGAACTAGAGATACAAAGCAGAGGAATATGGTGTCCATTGCTGGCTTGGAAGTGAAACTTTCAAAATCACAATCATATGATGAGTCACAGTGGGGAATGGAGATTCAACATTTTACAATTCATATGCAGACTTTTGCTTTACATCATTTGCAGATTTTTGTTCGTTCCAAATTTCTCACTAGTTATATTGGAAGGAATTTTCTGCACTCTAGCTTCCTTAAACGACATTATCTCAAGAAATTTAAGTCTTCGAAAGAGTTCCCTTTTTCTGGTTATCCGTTTATATAAACTTGCTGTTCATGGCAGGTTTGTCAGTTGGTGGTGATTCACAAGGAGTTGATCGAATCCTTGGTGCTCTTTCTGCTCATATGTGGCCTGGAATGACCCTGAAATCGGGTGATAGGATAATGACACCATCACTACCTGAAAACCAAGGTTTTAGATTCTATATTCTCTGCCTGCCATTTTTTCCTTTCCTTATACTCTTTAGCTTACATTCAGCATGCTAATTGATTTCATCTGGTCTGTTCAGAGTTGTCCGAAGAAGAATCTGATTATGAAATTGAGTATGAAATCCTCTCTGCTGGTTCAGCTGAGCCATGGGATGACACAGACAATGCATGGGTGTCTGCAAGTGGTCCTACTGCATCCACAAGTACAAGCAGATCAGTCACTCAGAACGTCGAAATTGAAGAACATGATCAAGAGAATAAAACCATAGGTGACTTGACAGAGCTGCAAGTCTCAGCAGTCTCAGCATCTGCGGTTCCATCACAAGAAGGGAGTAACGAAGATACGACTTCCAAAGCGAATGAAACTGACGAATCTGAGGTAGATGAGGGTAAACACCTTAAATATAAAGATCTTGAACAGTTGATGTCTGAGATTGGGAACGTGCGTGACAGCTTGCGGTTGATGCCTGATTTTCAAAGGAGGGAAATGGCTGCAAATCTGGCCATGAAAATGGCTGCCATGTTTGGGGATGGCAGCGATGAAGAGGGGTTTGATGGATGAAACCAGATATTGTTGTGAAGATCAAGTTACTGCTCCAATTGGTAATTGCTCCCCAGCCATTCATTACATTATCCAGAGAGAGGTGATGAACAATTTCAGATGCCTAAGTGAAAACATAAATGGTGATTGGAAATTTTGTGTCGCTTTTGTCTTTTGCTTCTCTGTTTTAGTGTAGAAAGTTGTTTTGAAGCCAAAATAGGTGGAAATTTAGGCATATACATCTTAAATAAATTTTGTTCTGGAGAATGGAAATTAGCCAGCTGTCCCTTACATTTGCATTGCTGGAACACATGAAATCCCCAAACCAACCTTATTGTCCTCTTATGTTATTGTATTGTGATTAAAATTCCAAGTATCCAACACGTGCTGGAGATTCAGGTAAAAAAAAATCTGATGGGTATGATGCTGATAGTGGCAATACCTTACCTGAATTATGGGTTTTCCTTTTTAACTTTTTCTCTAAGTTCACGTGAACTTAGTAAGATAGTTGGCAGGATTAGGGAGTACCTAAGCAACAAGCCATGTAGGTTGGAGATGATTTGAGTTTGACCTAGATATGGAGGAGATATTATTTTCCTTTAATTAGGATTGTTTAACGATGAATGAAAAATATCCCTGTTCTCCTTTTCACTAGGGCAGGGATATCCTAGGATTTGATATCATCAATATAAAGCCGATTATTATCTTTCTTAACTTAAATAATACTAGCTCGAAATGCATGCAGAATATAATTACGTTTCATGATAAAGCTTTTACCATCCTCGCTGGCTCTTCCCGAATCGTATAAACATTACCTCGATGAACATGTGTGGTATGGGCCGATGCTTTTTCTAACTTAACCAATTGGCTCTAGCCTCGAAATTAAAAATGCAACTATATTTTACTACAGAACTTTTATTATCTCTCGCTGGCCTCTCGATTCACATGTATTTAGCATAAGATAATTTAAAGACTTTTTTCGTGTGTGTATAAACATGCTCAGACACTTCAAAAAAATCATAGGATTTGATGATGGGTATCACCTCAGCTTCCATAAAAAGGTTGAAGGTAACATGGCAGCCTCTCAGCACATAACCAATTCCATTTGCTTTCCACTCTTGGGATAAATCGAGTAGATAGATAAAGACAGGGTATCTACTTTTCTTTCCCCTTCCATCTTTTGTCTTATGCCCCTTAACTTGGAAAGGCAAGGGTGCCAGTTTGATATAAAGTTTTCACAAAAACAACTCTCAGAAACAACAGTTCTAATTTTTTTTTTTTTTTTTTTTGACTTATTATCTTGATAACATGAATTTAAATGGTTTCCCGGAAACAGCTTAGCAGTCTTTTTCGGCTCATTTCATTTTTTTGTTTCCTTCTGGGATAAGAAAACAAAACTTTTCCATATAAATTTGAGAAGAAAACAAAGAAAATAAAGAGCAAGTGGCTGATCATATCAAAAGCATATGTGAGCTTGAATTATTAATCCCACCTGCAAAATAAATCACTCCATTGAGCTTCATCTCTATGAACACAACAGTACAACCCCACACCCACCATTCTAATTAGTAATTATTCAACTCAGCTAATGGAGCTCAAGAACTTTGTAGAGATTGGGATTAGAATGGGACAAGTCTAATCTCATATACGTCGCATAAAAGAAGTGGCCCAATATGAAAAGAGTACAAATAAAAATCCAACGTCGGAGGCTTTGAGCCGATGTGTCAAGCTAAGCCCCTAACGCACCTACATTGGGTATACGAGGAAGAACGTTAGTACGATTTCGATCACCCATATCACCTTGGACATGTCCTTACTCGTGTTCGAGGACCAAAACCCGACTGAAACAGAAGTTGTAAAGCCCCGATCTTACATTGACTACCATTACGTGGATTATCACGAACTCCACTCCGATGAAGGCAATTATAAGAGCCCACTATGAGCTCGAGCCCCACAAACAAACTATACTACCATGATGACTTCCGGACCGGGATCCGATAACGGGGGACACGTGGTGGACATCAACAGGATTAATCGATCGTAAACTTAAAAGATAAGTGTAATAATCTTTGCGAGAGAAATACAAATTCTATGGAAATCATTTCATTTCCAGGGATGATGAGATTCAAAGTTGGTTCTCTCGGTACAACAAAACCCCAAAAAAGATGAAGATACAGAAACACCAAAAAAAAAAAAAATGATAAAGAGAAAATGTGGGGGAGTTACTTCTGTACAAGATGGGGTGGGGTTATGGTAGAACCCCATTATCAGCAGTACCAGAGTCTTCCCTCGCCTTCAATTCGGCGCCGGCCGTGCCGGAAATTGTGCTGCACTTGCTGCACCTGGCGACGACCAGTATCTGTCGGCAGGACGGGCAGGAGGAGTGGGAGCTCAGCCATGTGTCGACGCAGGTCGGGTGGAAGCCATGGCCGCACTGCGGCAGAACTCGGATCTGGTCGCCGTCCACGAACTCCGCCAGGCATATGGCGCACTCCGCGTAGTTAGAGCTCACAGTGCCGTCGTGGATCACCTTCGGAAGAGACTGAACGATCTTCTTCTTCAAGCCCTTGTTCGCCGCCGCTGGCGTCGCCGACGACCGCCCCCCTCCCCCGGAGCTCCGGCGAAGCCAAGCGCAGCGAGCTACGGCGATTAGACCGACGACGCATATGAGACCGCATAAAAGCGCGGCAATGATGACGACGAAGTCGGACTCGACCTCCACGGCCTCCGGCGGTTCGGCGGCGGAAGAGTTCCAGCTGCTGAGGAATCTTGAAGAACGACGACTCATCAGTAGGAGTAGAAAATACTAAAGAGAGAGAGAGATGGAGGATAAGTGGGAGAGCTTCGTTTCCTTTCCCTCAAGTTCCTGAATGTGGGGTTGTCATTTATAACTATAATTAAATTCGAATATCTAACTTCTAAATAAAATCGGATATTTTTCCACACGTTCGGTTCAAATAGATTGGGATATAACATATATCACCCTAGATCCAAAAGACTCTTTTAATTTAATCAATGATTTGTTTCCAATTTTTGGTGAATATAATCGTTGCTATAATGACAGTAGCTTTTATTTATCCTTACGATCTCTCAGCCGCCTCATTTACTGATTACCAGGCCAGATAAATTAAAACACCTTCAAGCAGATCCACCTGAAATAGTCACCTACACCCACATGACGCAGATTTCCTATCTTAAACTGTAATCTGGCCTCGACTTCTAAATTCCTCCGACCAGACAAGGTCTACGATGTGAACTTTATCTGGCCTTACGCTCTTTTGTGCTATATGCTGATTGGGCCTTGACAGATGCATTTATAACAGATTTACGCTAAGATAATCGTTTACGACATTTCACGAAGAGGGCCTCTCCTAACTTAACCGCATAGGGCTCCAAGCCGAAATTCATTTAACGCATCAAGGTTTTAAGAAGTAGAAATTATATCGCTCAAGGGCCCCTCTTACTGCATTTAATTAACTCGTATTACAGATGATGAGCGTGACTTACATATATGCACTAGCTCGATTACGATACCTCATGGTATGATAAAAATAAACAATCACTATAGAAAGTTGAAGTCAATTCAGATCATTCAATAGTTGACAAATATGTCAAATGGGTCAATTTTATAGTTGGAATGGGACAAGTCTAATCACACGTGTCGAACAAATAAGGCCCAACTCAAAAAGTACAAACAAAGGCCAGGACAAGGGGGCCAAAGCCCAAGGTGTCAAGCTCAACCCCTAGCACCCCTATTTAGAGCAACTGTGCAAAAGCACTAGTTCCACCATATCCCCCACATCACCTCGAGCCCGAGGACCTAAGACAGACCAACCCGATGATTGACCAAAGCAAGAAAAGCTACGAGGACCCGATCTCTATTGATTATGCAAACTTAGTCAAGACATGAACGTTAATTGACATGAGGACTACCACGAACTTCACTTCCATGAAGCCCACTACGCATCCCGTTCCCAAGACTTCCATTACCTTGGTAGATTAGGAACCAGTTATGAAATATCATGTGACAGACTCTAATAGTATAAATTGATCTGATTGTAACCTTAAAGACGTGATTTTTCCCGCAACAAGAGAGAAACAAAAATTCTTTGGAAAGCCTAGCTTTTCCAATAACCACTGAATCTGAGTTGGGGAGAGAAGTTTTTGGTGACCAAGAGTCAGGTTAGAAACTTAGAACTGAAACTAGGGCATATGATTATCAACAAGCATCACAATGTACAAAATACAATACAATAGTTAGCTTAAGAAAAAAAAATTACAAATGGGCTCACAATCACAGTAAGCAAATGTAAACAAAACTGAGCTACAATGGCATGTAAACAAAAGAACAACAGTGAAGCTGCCACTGGAATTCTGCAACTGCTGGCCATGGCTATTTCAATGGCGCAGGCTTGACGAACGAGAACTCGATTTCGCCGCTGTCGTCTTGTTCAGGGTGGGGCGAAACAACATGTTCAGTCTCTGTATCACTGTGATCAACTCTGACTATCAAGTTGGTAGTGGATGAGGTAGGAGATCCAGGTTCACCTTCATAATCAGACACATCATTTTCCTCATAGGCGAACGAGGATTGGGTCGAATGACCGGTGGTCTTGAACCGGTGGAGAGTGTTTCCGGTCCCAGGCGTCTGTACTGTCGACGCCATTGAAACTGTCCGGCTTCCACCCAGGATGTGATGAAGAGGAGATCTTCCTCCCTTCTGCCTCTTCTTCACATTCATGTGCCATTTCTTAAGGGCCTTCGATGTATGTTCATCAAACACTGATTTCTTCATGTTCGATCCCATCTGCGAGTTCCCACCATGGCAATTGTTACAGAACTTGCAGGAATGGTTAGGAGAAACAAACAGTTTTCGAAGAGCATAATGGAGAGAGTTAGTTCTTAAGGATTGTAAGAAATGAAAAGCTTTTCAATCTTTCCCATGATATACTGATAATACTGGTACAAATGTATGTAATTTAGGGCCTATTCTTTTCGTGTTTTTGAAAACTTTTATTTGTTCTTTAAATTCAGGGTCTGATTGGTTTCAGTTTTTGAAAACTGTTTTCTGTTCTCTAAAATAAGGAGAACAAGGAAATCAAAGTTTTTGAAAACTGTTTTCTGTTCTAAAAACAATGAGAACATGTTAGGTTCCCAGTTTCCTACAGTTCAAAAAAACACAGAAAACACAAAAAAACAATAAATCAAAAGAACAAAGAACGGATTTCAGAGAACAGCTAAATGGGTGTTCTCTGTGTTTTCAAAAACTGTTCTCAAAAACAGTTTTCAAAAATAAGAACCAGACAGACCCTAATTGTCTATGAGTTGTACCTAGTCCACTAAGAATGTCAACTCACAAATTAGAGGCATGACAATACCTGAGTTATAAGGGCATACAGTGGAAGTGTAATGTAGCTGCAAAGAAATAGGACCCCAACGCTGCAAACCCAGAAAAGATTCACCTCATTAGTTCCTGGAGTGATCAGTGTTGGGTGATTGGGTATATCGACATGTAAAATCTTCAACAAGGCTAATCAATCTTTTAGACAGTACGAAACCGAAAGTGATTCCCACATGTAAAGCAGACTCTGGATTTGAAAGGCAGATTTGCTTGTGTTCTCACCATGTTAAAAGGATAAATTCATAAATACCCATGTTTGAAAAGGCTACATATTGGAACAAAGACTTACCCTAAAGCAATCTTTATGATCACAAGCTCGAAATTATTGTGGAAGCAAGATTTCAATCCGAAAGAATACTGCACAGGGAAATTTTTTTACGTTTTCAGGTGTTGGACATAATGAAAATATTAGGTCAACAAAAAAAACAAAAAGTTAATGGTAAAAATAGTGAGTTTTGAGTCAAAATAGCCTTAATTTTGAAAAAAAATATGGATTTCAGCCAACTCTTGAAACTTATGATTAATTTGGCCTCCTCTATGCCATATAGGATGTCACATAGGAGAAAGGCAGCATTTGAACCAAAGCCGCAGTTTGGTTTTGGTTCAAACATGAAAGGTGCAGTTAGTAAATGCGGCTTTGGTTAAAAAATGAAGCCGCGGTTAGAAACTGCAGTTTGGGTTTAATAATGAAAGCCATAGTTAGTAACTACGGCTTTGGTTCAAATGCAATCTCTTTCCTATGTGGCATCCTACATGGCACAGAAGAGGCCAAATTAATCATAGGTTTCAAGAGTGGGCTAAAATCAATATTTTTTTCAAAATTAAGGCTATTTTGACACAAAACTCAAAAATAGTAGGAGCAATTCATTACCCATATCCACAAGAAATATGTTAACTGGAATGCATTCTGCATGCACCAAAAAGTCAATTAGAAAACCATTGGCAGAAGAAAAAAAATCAGAAAGTAAAGAAATTGATTAAGTACCAATTCAATACAAAGAACAGGCAACACAAGACAAGTGTCTTTTTCTACTTCCATTAATGATCTAAACATGCCACAAACAATTTTGCTAGTTTTTACAAAAAATTACCAACCAGTTCAGTTTAGTATAGGTCATGTTAAGGGAGATGCTGTTCAGTACCTGAAACAAAACAAAATGGATAAGATGAAGAACTAACTGAGGTCGACCAAACCAAAAATATTTGTCCGAGCCTTGCACAAGCGGAATCCCTTGGACTACTGCATGTCTTTCTGTGATTTCAAGAGCCATCCTTGTTAGAATAGCTTGAAGCTTTGTTCCCACAGCTAAGACTATCTGCAACCAGTTAAAACTGTCAAGATTCAGTTTTTTATGTTAACCGGAAAACACACTCTAGAGAAGACTTCTTACCAGTATTGGAATTATGGATGCCCAAAATAGCGCCTGCCATCCTGAAAGGGGCAAAGTATTTTTGCTTAATAGAGAAATTGGTTTCGATTTAGAAGCACAAAATTATTAACTGGGAAATGTTTTTTTTTCTTTTTGGGGGGGAGGGGGGAAGAGGAAGACTGTCTTACCACTAACATTTAGGAGCAGGAAAATCACAAATGATGCCCATAACACAGGACTGCCGGCATCACACAGACATAAAGGACAGAAGGGCATTTCAGAAAATCACAAATAATGATCTAAAAAGCACACATAAAAAAAAAGCCAAAAAATAAAAAAGAGAGAACAGAAGAAATAAAAGAAAATTACCTGATCCCTACAACAACCTTGAAGTCATCTTCTAATGACCTTTTTATATATTTTTGGAAGTTAAATTTACTTCCTGGAGCTAAATGGACCTGTAGTTATAGCATTGTCACAAAATGAGAACACACCCGGCATGAAAAATTGAAATGTACAACTGGAAACTCACAGTAATGAACCCATTGCGCAATGTCAAGTAGTCAGCCCTATTGACAGACCTGAAAAACTGTCGAAAGAAGCATCCCTGAAAGAGACGGATAGTTTCATTATCAATAGGACTGCATCACAGATAAATATGAGATACTAAACACATCCAAAATATCATTGCTTTGATTTCTATCCTCATTTTAGCTATGCAAAAATGTGTGAGCAGCCTGTTTGCATCTTCCAGTTCTTGAAACGAGGTTTCATATACTTTCCTCTTAATCACTCAATTTGCATCATCTTACATAAAGAACAAGACAAAAGGAAAAAAAAAAAAGCAAGTCCATGAAATATTTCTTACAATATAAAAGAAGAATGGAATCCTGGTCCAGAAACTCGTGTGTGCTCTCACGAAAGATGTCTCATGGGTAAGCCTGAATCTTAAAGCATCTGCAAGCAAGGATAAAACCAATTATCTTCCAACATGACAGGTAAATCCAGTAATTTTGGGGGAGTGGTTAAGAAATCTTTCTAGATGCAATATCAAAACAGAGGAATCTCATATGCTAAGCTGGAAAACAAAGAATCAGTGTTTTAGATAAATTATACCATTGGAAAACTCAAAGTCATCGGTTGACGTCTCCGCTTCCCACTTCTTCCAGCCACGAATCTGCATAAGATGGCTTTCAGAAAACAAGTAACAGGTAAAGAAAAGAATTCAGGGTTGACAAAATTTTAAAGCAAACTTTGGTTTTGCCCCATTCAGGCCATTCAATACTAGCTTCTAGCCTATTTTCTTTTTCCTGTTTCAGCCTTATTAGATGTTTGAGACCATGGTCTACTCCACTTCTGGGGTTTTGCTGCTTTCCCGTCAGGATGTAATATACGAGTTCCAGACAACTATGGCTGTTTTTTTTCCTGGTTTTGCCACTATCAATAGTCAGATGAAATCAGCCAATATTTCTGAAAAACAGAAGAACCCCCAGATCGCAAAACAAATTGAAACATTTGGTTTTCTTAGTTCCAATTCCTATAGAATCCTACTGTATATTTCAATCAAAACATAATAACAATTATAGTTAAGACCAACCATTCTAATGTTCCACTGGATATCTACCAAAAATAAGATCAGGAAAACCAAGGGAAAATGAAATGCAGGGTTCGAATTACAATTTTGACCATGATAAAAGAATGATCGTGATAAATTTATAGGTGTCCAATGATGCTGGTTTTAGATAAGGGAAAAGGCATCAGAAGGTGAAATAATGTGTATCTGCGTATGGATCATATACAATCAAGTAAAACAACAAAAGCACATAACAAAATTTTCATGTTCCAAAATACCTTCAGTCTCCCAAGCAACATTGTGATGGCGCTGTATAAGACATGTAAGACCGCTAAAAAGAATATGAGTATGTGTAACTGATGTAATCCATTGACAGATATAATCTGCTGATATCCCTGTTGAAAAGAATCAGATTAGTTTATAAAATGAGGAAGAGAAGATTCCATTTTCATAGCAGATACAGGGGTTCAAATCAATTAACTGAGATTTTATTAGAAATTTGTGAAGGACAAGAAATGGTGAGAAAGATTAAATTTCCTGAAACTCAAATAACAAGATAATCAAAGTTACCAAAAGGTGGAAGTAGAGGAGCTTGTGTTAGAGAATGTCGAATAAATTATAGTGAAATTTGAATTGCTGATTATCTAGAAGTCTTAGAAATTGTATTTTGTCAAGAGACACTTGTTTACTCCCTATGAACATGTGTTGCACTGGCACCCCTTTCCTCGTCATGTATAATCTTTGCTATCACTCCACATTCATCTATATTCTCACTAAAAATTTGCATTCCATGTCCATATATATATCCACAACAATATTATTGCATTTAATCCAACACCATCATCAAACAGCCAAAATAAAAAGCAGTCTGAAACACAATAAAATGTTAAATTTGTTGATTGAAGACATGTCCATCAGCTTGATCAATTACAATATCCAAGAATTACTAAGCAAAAGTCCACTCACCTCCTTGCAACTAGAAGTGGATGCAGCAGCTAAAAGCCTATGGTTATACCACAAAAGTCTCCGGTGACCTTCCTCCTCACTACTTTTGTCTTTCTCGCCTTTGTAGGGACATGGTAGCATTGTCTCTGCAGCCTTTTCAGGAATACAGATTTTGACAATAAAATTCTGCCCAAAAGTCAGGAGTAGTGAAATGAAACCGAGGATCATCAACTCTGCAATACATGGGCCAAAAATTTTGGAAGAAGGGTCACTAATTGTGTATTTTAAACAAATACCATGCACATAAATCAAAGTTAGAAGCATTTAATCATAATCCTCACCTGTTTCTAACCTACAAAAAGGCAAAATAATAATAATAATAGTTCTAACCTGCTTTAACCTTTTCCAAAGCTTCAAACAGAGCTCTCTTGTGCCTTTCTGTAAACCACTGTCAATAAGCCAAATAAACTACGTTAATCAGAAGAACTTAGAAAGCAATATCATAGAAACAACAAACCCAAACCTTAACCCTATTTTTGGTTCTAAAAAGATACTAGGATAAGGAGAAAAATGTTAAAGAAAATGATTTTCTCACCTTCAGTTTACCATGGAAAATATGAAGAAAAAAAATCAAATACAATAAAAATTAATAAGAAACTAATGCATTTTCATATTGTTTAAACTCTATATAGAAGAAAAATTGAAGTGTAATGAGTATGAAGAAACAATTAAAAATAATTCATTAAATTTAAATCCATATTTGTTTTCTTTATAATTTAAATAATTTCCTTTCATCGCATTTCCCTAAAATTTTCCAAGAGCTAAACATAAGGTATGGAAATTGAGAAACCCTGAAAAGAACACACAGATTTGAAATCAACTGATCCTGAATGAAACGAAGAACAACACAGAGTAGAAAACATATACAAACACAATATAGATATCCAATTATATCATACTGATAAAAAATTTCCCCATGAAAAAATGAAGGAGCCACCAGCCAAAGGACAGCCAAGAAAAGGCAACAATTGGTTCTACAATTGAAAAGAAAAAAATGAAATTTATGCATATGGAAAGAGAATAAATCAACTTGAAAGAAAATTCCCATAAATTAAGATTTATCATCAATGTCCCTTCCACTCTGCATCCTAGCCCAGCATCTCTTAGTGGTGAACTCAAGAAGTTAAACCAACATCAAGAACAAAATACCACCCATCACAGGAAAAAAAAACCCTTGGTCAATAAGGTCAAATGGTCCATATGGCTGCCAAGAAACCAAAGAAAAAAAATAAAATCTTGCGAGGCCAAAAGGTTGCATAAGGATGAATACAGAGAGGGGTTTCATCCTTGGTATCCAAACTAATTAAACTAAAAAAAAAAAAATCAATAATAATAGATGATCTGAATTAAGAACAGAGCATAAACCCAACAAAAATAAAATAAAATAAAAGGAACCCAATTCAGTTGAAGGGTTTTCCTGCTGACAATCATGAAGATAATACCTTCCCAAACTTGTGAAGAACCTTCTCCAATACAATAGAAATGATAATCATAACCGCACAAACAGCCGCTACTGCCCATGTCGGCGTCTGATCAAGCTCCCTAGAAGAACTACTACTGCTATCTCCTGCCATTACCAATTTACCACCGCCGCCGCCACCCCCTTCAACCCTTAACCCCTTCACCCACACACAATGAGAAGCAACAAAAACTGCTGACGCCCTCTCTGTCTTCTTCAACCTCAAATCAAACTCCTTGCTATCTCTGGCGATGTCCCTTTCCTAATATAGAGTCCCCACAAGTAAAAACCTGCCGATTCCCACATTCGCTTCCCATCACTTTCCTCGTCCTGCACCAACGCTGAAAGCTTCCAACCTCTCCAATGCTTCGAACTTTACGCACTATTCAAAAACCCATCGCCCTCACCATTTTCCATCTTTCCTACCATTCTCTCTCCACTGTAAAAGTCAAACTTCAATTTTATTTTCGAAAACGTTCGAATGAATTGAATTATTACATCAGATTAATTTTAAAATATATATATATATATCACCAACACTAGGACACAGTTTCTCCTTTTTCCAGTAATATTTAAATAAAAGAAATTCTGAACATTTTATATATATATATATATATATATATATATATATATATATATATATATATTTTTTTTTTTTTTTTTTTTGCATTAGTTGCGCCTTTGATTTTAGGTCGTATTGAGAAAGATATTTGTGAAGAGGAGTCAAAATTCCTTATGAAAATTACGAAATCTTTTTATCATTCACATCTTGATTTATGTCATAGTCAAAGGATCAGATATTTTGTTATTATTTTGTTTTTTTTTTGCGACTAAACAAACCTGAGATCCTTTCTTTTTTTTACCTTTTTAAAATATTGAGTATTTTATCAAAGTTAGACATGATTCATAAATATTTTATTGTCTATGTCATTCAAAATGTCATAATATTATAATATGTCATTGTAAAAAAATTGGGTTTATAGTAAATAATATCTAAAGAAAATTAGTATTAAAATCTTGAATGTCGACCATTTTTGTATTTTAATCATGAACAAAATATTTGTTTTTTAAGTATAATAATTTTTATGAATCTTGTTTTTATACCTCTAACTTTGATTTTTCAGTATAATTCTAACATTGACGATATGGATTTATCATTATCAATCACTTAAAGTCATAAAAACATTAAAGGTGCCCAAGAATCATATCCAGCAAGAATTTTTATAAGGCGTTTTCAACATCAAAACCTTTCTTGAAAAGAAAAATTAGATATTTGACTAAATTTATAAAAATAGAAGTAAAGTATCCCAAATAAATATTTTTATAAAGCACTTCTTAATGCTTGTAACCATTTTTTATAAAATTAAAATACATACATATTTAATTTACCCTTTCACGGTATAGTAAAATGTAGTAAGATGGTATAGTCTCACATGAGCCCTAATATTGAATGAGTAGTGCAATGACTTTTTTTGTTTATTTAAATTTGTTTATAATCTTGTCTCAAATTTATGTTTGTTTTTACAGAAATGGTACTTTGTTGTCTCTTTCTTTTTATCCAATATTGGCTAAGGTATTAAAATTCAAATTAAGATATGAAATTAAATATAGATGTTCCACTTGCTCCGACCACCCAACAAATTAATATAGATGAAGCAAACAAATATATGAAGCTTCGCTCCAGCACATGTCATTTTATATATATATATCTGTATAGGATTTTTACCGTATATACATTTAAATCCGTTTATCGTTTTAATTAGGTCTTGCATTTATTGATATAATGTAATGATGCAGTCCATTAATCTAGATATTATTCGTTTTAGGCATAAAATCTTACAATGAACTTTCAAAATGTGGCCTCTTAGGTTAAGAGAATTACATATTTATATAATCAATAAGAAAGTTCTCTCTCTTGTGATGAGATGTAATAACCGTCATCTGGGACATGATATTTTAAATTGTGTCCCATGGAATCTCATGATAAACAATGGCTCTGCATATGAGGACAATGGTGGACACCAGCGTCGAGTCAGATGATCGATTTCGATATCGTTTTTAACATTCACGTTAAATCATTAGATATTGTCATTTTTTTGATTAAGAAATTTCTCGTAGTTTTTAAAGCCAGCATTACGTGGGTTATGAGAAGCTGTATATTTATATAGTCGCAAAGAAGTTTTAATATTCGATATGTGATCGCGAATGAGCGCACACTCACAAATGCAAGCGTAACGTTACCGTTTACGTATCACCATGGGTGCGATGTCAGCCAGATAAAGCGACTTCCTGTTCAAATGGAGCGGGGCATCGCATCGGGGTCGTGGATGTTTGATCTGAATTTATAGCGATCCGTCCGGCCAATATGAATATTGTCCCGAACTTTGAGCGCAGGGATCCTTACGAACTTTTAAAGCTCATCCCCAGTAAGTTTAGAGGATCCCATATTTATATAGTATTAAGAAGTTTCTCACACATCAAATGTGAGATGTGACATATAATGATATTTAATGTATCTGTATTTTGTTTACAAGGATTCGATCTTAGTTTTTCCATATGCTTATTTCACTTATTTTATCACTTGAGTTGGGTCTCAAGTACTATGGATACTTAACATACCCATATGGTTACTATGCTTGATATTAATGAGTATTATTTTGATTCAAAACTATCACATTTGAATCTTTCAAATGAGAATAAATAAATGTGTAAATTGTTTTTTTTTTTTCAATTTTTTCAACTCAACCCACATTCTTTATATCCTCTATCACTTTCGGTTGGTTTAGAAGTGTGGTTATTGTGTCCAAAAAACAATATTTTGAGTTTAAAAAAAAAAAAAACAATTTTTTTTGGGAAATGACCCTATATATTTTATGGCTTTCAAATGTGTGTCCCAATAGGCTTTTATAGGAACATAGATAATACATATAAATATAAATTATTTATATAATTGATATGATGATCTTTTACCTAACCTCTAATTAAATTTGACATAAATAAGAAGGAAAGTCAATCAAATATGAAAATGGTGAGATTGTGGTTAATATATCTTTTATTTTCGTTAAGTTTATTTTCTTATTTTTGATATTGTATACTAATGGATTCGTTAAGACTTAAGACAAATTACACACATACACCAGATTCAATTCCGATTCATGGTGATTGGTTTTATGTTGGGAGGGAAATGTTATTTAAATCATATTTTATACATAATTATTCTACCTACTCCCCTAAAAAAAAAAAAAAATTGTCTTTAAGCATATTGTGAATTCATATTAAATTAGAAATTAATCCAATTGTACCATACACTCACAAGAAACAGACAAATGAATCTCCCCGAAAGAACCCACTCAAGAAAAAAGTTGATTTATTTTGTGTTGTTTTTTGGTCGAGAAGAATGATTGAATGGGCTGCGCTCGCTCGTGACTAGACCATATGTTAAAATTCTATACATTTCGCGGTCGAAATTGTAGGCAAAATATTTAGGTATCTCATAATTTAAGAGTTTGAGATCCGGGAATTAATATAAATGTGTTATGTGATAGAGTTTTATCATCCTTATAATCCCTTTTTAACTTATATAAAAATTAGTTTAAATATAATATGATTTAAAGACATATTTCATATGCATTTGAACCCGCTTAGGATATCTAACACAAAAAAAAAAACTTTCTATCCATTTCTTTAGGGTTGGAAGCCACCGCATGCTGCCATCTTCATTTCAAACCTGGTTGGCTTCCTTGGTGGGCACCATCGTCCATGTGGGTCAATTGCTTTCTATAATAATTTCAATTATTATTAATAATTAGTAAAAAACAAACAAAAAATAAAAAAGTTATCATCATTATCATTCTCTTTACCAAAAGGCGCCAATTTGGAATGCCACCCAACTCGATAGTTATAATATGGTGGTGGATCCACATGGTTTACTTACTCCCTTTCGTAGGTTTATAAATATATATATAATCTTTGAGGTTTAATTCAAATGATAAAAAAGTGAAATGACTAGCTTGATTAGTGATTTTGAGTTCGAGTTTTAGAAATATAACTATATTTTATGATAGAATTTTATTTTTTTTGTGTCATTTTCAATTTATATGAGAATTAATTTGAGTGTGATATGATTTAAAAACGTTTTTCTATTTAGATGTTCTGACATCTCATGATCTGATAATAAAAAACAAATTAAAAAAAAAAAACATATGATTGACATTGTTGAATGAGCCTCTCTCGGCCTATGAAGGAAAAGGTCAATTCAGTGATTCAAGAAAAGATGAACTCTTATTGCTAGAGTGAAAAAGGGGGGCGTTGGAATGAATAAAAGTGAAGTAAAAGGGTTGAGAAGCCATCAGTGAATGATTCATCCTTTGAATTCTTTATTCCTCAGCCTCATTTATTTACTGTTTTTTTTTTTTAATTTTGAGAGAGGAGGAGAGGGGGAAAGTTGTTGGCAAGTTGCAGGCTGCTGAATGATGCCATGGGTTAGTTGGTTTTATGGACTATACTACAATTCATTAAAGACCCCACCCAGCTCATTTCTGAATATTGAATTCTTTCTACCATTTTGTTTTAGTCTTACTTTTAGATTTTTTTTTTCCTTTGAGTGATCCATGTAGACGGTATCTTTAAGTCAAAACAAAGCTAGACTAATCCTTATATGGATGAGGAGGGACCATATTATAATGGTAAAGTTACATTATATATATGGTGTATTTTTAGAACACGTGGGGTTTGAAATAATGGCGCGCGAGGCCGAGGCCTTGACCTGGCTTGTCCGGGATTAAGCGGTCGTCTTAGTATTAGGCGTAATGGTATTTCTGATACAGAAGGCGGCGAGGCGACTTGCGCTGGGGCAGCTCGTCTCGTAGATGAGGAAAGTATGATATTTGCAATTATTCTTGTCAGTTCACTCGTATTCATCGGTTCTGATAAGGAAAGAAAATCCTGCCCCGATGGGAGGAATATCGTATCGTCCTCTGACAGAAAATATCTTATTATGTGTCGTCGTAATTAGGAAAGTTATCGTGATCATCCATTATAAATACCCGGTCACCACAAGCCAGGTGAAGATGTAGCAACGTATGTAAAATTCCCATTCACTGCGGTTATTATTCTGGCGGATAAATTGGCTGCGTCGGAGGAGCAGCAGACGGCCTGCGGGCCTTTTTGGATTGCTTGTTTTGCAAATGAGCCTGGGCGACGTAGAATGTGGGCCAAGTCCAACAATTCCGTAGCGCTCAGCTAGTTAGGTTGAAAAAGCATCATCGACAAACTTCGGTCGACATTAGAATTAGAAGATCTGTGGCCAAATGCTGCTTTGTCACGATGGGACATAAGCTTGAGATTCCATTGGTGATTAGGTTGCATGATTTAGAGCATCTCTCCAACCACAAATCTCAATTTACAACTCCAAACTAGCATCTTCTCCATATTTAGAGATGATGGGTCACACTTTTTGGAGTTTTAACCCCAAATCATTATTCGTTCTTCAAATATTTATTTTATCAAATTATAATATTTTTAGGAATATGATATTTGAAATATTTTTATTTTTATTTAAACATATATATGAAATTATATCAAATAAATAAAAATTTATTAAAAACTAAAGTAATTTTAAACTAATAAATATTATATTATGGAAGAAGTAAGTATTCGTTCAGAAGAAATAAAGCAGTGTTAAAAAACTCATAATAATTACGTAATAAATAAATAAAATACGATATAAATAATCTCTGATAGTATATCAGCATCATATTAATTTAATTCAATATTCATTAAAATTATTAAGTAGTTATTATGATCGACGATCGCTTGCTTGGGATTTACAAGTCATTTTTTCAATAATCTCCATTTTTTCACCTTGAAATACTCATACTCAAATGGATTAAATATGGAATTAAGATTTTTTTTTCTTGTCTTTCACGTTCCAACACATATTTGTTCTTTGTTTTGTTTTGTAGCATCGTGACTAGTGATGTTTCTCTGAAATCTCTGTGAGAGAGAGAGAGAGATGTGCATGTGTTATTAATGCTTATTCGTATTTTAACTACCGTTTTTGAATATCTCAATGATTTCGTTATTTCCCTCGTACATTTTAATGAAAATATATTATTATAAAACACAACAATTTGACGAAATTATTGAATTAGCTAATTAAAATCTTAATACCTTATACTTATAATATAAATAAAAATGTATTATATAATTATCAAAAAATAATTTTAATAAAAAATTTAAATTATTCAAATTTATGAAAATCATTTTACTATATTGTATATGAAAAATAATTCAAATTTATTAAAATAATAAATAATAAAAATAAAAATATCTTAAAAAATAAAATATGTTATAAAAATATTATTAAATTAACTATTTTATTATTATAAAATAAAATAATGAAAGAATAGGGGAATAATAGTTATTATTCACATGTCCAAATATCGAGATGGAAATGGAGATGGTTATAGTGTATTTTTTGGATCAAAATCTTTTAATCTAGAGATGAAGTAAAAAATAGATAATGATTGGAGATGCTTTTAGGTAGGCCAGCCGTGTTGAATTAATTTTCATAAATCAATATAAAAGACTTTGTTCTATCACTTCTTCCATGTGATCTCGCTTTTAGTTTTTTTTTTCTTTTTGAAATCCAAGATGAGTATTTCATTAATGAGCATCACCAACCAATACATAACAAGATGAAGGGAGGGGAGGGGTCTCGAGTTCGAGTCTCAGTGATAATAATTTATTATATTATAACTAAAGTGTTTAATTATAAAAAAAAAAAAAAAAAACATATTCGAATCTTATCAATAAGACTTTACTCAAGTAGTTAAGAGCTCGTGTTGGTATATGAAGGGGAGGGGAGGTCAAAGTTTAAGTCCCAAGCTAAAATGGTTAAAAGCTTAAACGATCGAACAAATTTGTGTAGAATAAAATACTATAATATAATACAAAGTGAATAAAAAATAAAAAATAAAAGAAATTGTTCCATTATTTTTTTCTTCGTCCAAAAATTTGAACTTGAGATGGGTTTATTTTACTTTTTTGCCTTCCTTAATTTTGAATTTGAGAGACAGACCTTACTTTTTGCTTCTTCCTTTAGACAAACTTTAGCTTCTTGTTGTTGATAGAGAATTAATCTGTAAGAAATGTTTGACAAAATTAAGAATGAGTCTTTGAGACATTGATCTTTACATTGTTAAAACAAGTAAAATCCTCCATCCAACTACTACCAAACTTTTGTCATGGAGAGGGTGGGGGAAAAGCCCTCCTTCCAATCACCCTCTAAAATACTCGCCTCCGAGATGGTTAGGGTATTTTCAAACTTAATCAAAGGTTAGAGTTTAAAAAGCGCATGAATGCTAATTGTGTTATATAGTAGAACTTTATGTGAAACATGGTGAGGGTACCATTTCGTATGAGAATTGATGCGGGTGTGGTATGAGCAAAGGCGATTTTTCGTATATATCTGGGGTCGCATTTCAGAAACATTTAAATGGTCGGACTTTGTTAAGGAATATTTACCAAAAATAATGGTGACTTGTGTTGGAGTGCCAACCCGACTAGCCCGTTCGAGTTGCAGCTACTGAGCACATAGGCTCGCTAGTCATATCAACCCAATAGTCCATCCAGAGAGTATATTCAGGCCCAGCCCAAATCTAGTTCGGGCCTGGCATATGGGTCTGAAATCAGCCCAGCCCAAGGCCAATTATTAGTGGCATTAGGAAAATAAAGGTGTGGATGAAAGTTAATTCGATATTATTGAACAGCCTGAAAATTCCCCGCAAAAACCAATAAGGATGAGTGCTTTCTCTAATCCGTTGGTTTCAATCAGAAATCCTCGAATCCAGTTTCTATCTGGTAATTCCCCCATCTCCTTGTTTCTGTTAACTTTTCTTTTCTGTTTTCTGCAATTCCCCGATGTTTGTTCCTTTCTCTATTTGTGGATCATAGTGGAGCGTCTTGTAATAGGACTTCTGGTTCAGTCTATGCTATCCTTCTGCAGTTATTTGTTTCGAGATTGTGGGAACTTAGGGTCTGGTTGATGGGTTTGAGGCTAGAAAATGATTTCATTACTTTCTTGCATTCCGAGAATCGAATGGAGTTTGACCTAGACTCAGTGTCTGCATTTTGGGCTTGGCGTCGATAATTTTATTTTTTTACTTTTTTTTTGAAGAGTTTTCCCAATTGTTCTGATAGAAAATTGTAGGGTACCACCAGTGATTATGGGTTCTTAATCAGAGTTTATTGCAGGCATTAGGGGGCTAAAAAGGTTATGCTGATTTCATTTTTGGAGGAAAACTTGGCCACTGACATGGTTGTTCTACACCTGACTCAAAACGAAATTGAGTTTTTTATCATGTAAAAATTAAGAAACTAAGCTTATTTAATATAGATGATTCTATTTAAACGATCAGTTGGGTGCAAATCAATTTTGGAATTACTTCCAACTGATTGTTTAAAGTTGTTGAAGACCCATTTGGTTTGAAGTTCAAAACATATTTCAAAATTCAAGTTCAAAGTATGATAGATGTATATAAAAATTAATTCAACTAAAACCCAATAACGGTGAATGAATTATTTTGATAAGAGCCCACATTAATGTGCTTGTAGTAATGAATATATAAAAAATAAAATAAATTAAACTCATCAAATATCAAGCAGTAACAAATAAATGAAAAAAAACCCATCAATCATTGAATGATTATAAATTATAAGAAATATGAATGTTAGAGAATCAGTTTGGTTTGGTTTTTATCAGTTAGGGGACAAGGAAATTGAAATTCAACCTGCTTAAGTTGGTTTGTGTAATTCTCAAGCTGAACAAAGCTTTATATTATTGAAAACCATATGGATATGGTTGGGTTGGATCCGTTACATAGGATTTTTGGTTTTAATTTAGATTCATATCGTACATACTGATGGATGTGGTGCCAAATTTTTTACTTGTCCAAAAAGTAGATATTGAATTTTGACAAGGGAGGCAGTTCCATGATTCTCATAACATGTTGCTTATTGAGGACATGACTTATCCTCACTTATGTGTGTGTTGTGTGTGCCTATCACATAGACGAGGTTCATATAATTGCAAGCCTCTTGATTGTTGTGAAGCATAAAGTTTATGCATAAACTCAGTTATCAATGTAAACATTGAGGGGCAGCTCAGTTGGTCTGGCCTTGAGTTTGCTCCCCAATGGTCATCTGTTCGAGTCCCCTCAAGGCAACTAGAGGTTTACTAGGCCGTTAACTTAAGGGCTCCATGGGATTAGTCAAGGTGTGCACAAACTGGCCCGGACACCTATGGTTATAAAAAAATGATTAATGTATTAAGGTATTATTGTCATTGAACTCAAGTCATATACCACAGAGGTTCAGAAGGATCCTGGTGAAATGGACCACTGAAATACCTGAAATTAGTTTGTGATTTCATTGTTAAACAAACTCCACCTGATTCTAATCTATCAAAAAAAAAACTTCACCTGATTGTATCAAATGCAATCCACAACCCAACTCCTAGGCACCATGTGGTTGCCAACGGTGACTAGAAGTAATGAGGAATCCTAATAGATCATAACCATCACACTTGCAAATGTTTATTTATTTGCTGTCATTGTGATTCTGTTTCTTTGCCTCTGAATGTTAACCTCATTTGCTCCATTTTGATGCTAGGTTCTTCTTTCAAGTTGGTGGACCAAAGCAACCTGTCTCTTGTTTCCGCCTCAGCCGGAAATACCAAACATCTAGCAAATAAAAGTTTACTTACAATTCGAGCAGCGTATGTGTATATTTCCTTATCATTTATTTGATTTCCATTATATTTCTTTTATTTCCTTTCTTTTTCTCCATTGAAGAACCACGTGCTTGTAATCACACAAGTCTTCAGTTGGCTTAAAAACTTTTATCAATAATTAACTGATGAGAACCCAACTATCTCCTACCCATTTTTACACTCAGTATGATGATTGATTTTCATCCATTTAAAGCGTTTGCTGTCATTTTTTCTGGATTAACCTCTTTTCCTGCCATATGGATATTATTTTTCTTAATTCTGATAACCTGTTTTGTGTCAGTACAGTGGGGATGGTGGAAGACCAAGTAGTGCAAGTCTCTTTGTTGGTGGCTTTATATTGGGGGGAATAGTTGTTGGAACATTAGGTTGCGTGTATGCACCACAGGTATGGCTAGAGTGTCTACTCAAGTTGGGCTTTTTTACTTGTTTTATGTTGTTTGTGGATTGTTAGTTTTTACGGTAAATGGCTGGTTCTTGATTTCATTGAAGGATGTCAGGTTCATTTACCTTTTAAAATGCCTTACAAAGAAATTAACAGGCCTGAGGAATATTCCTTTTAACTTGCTACAAATATGAGATAAATTATCTGCATCTCTCCCACACACACATGGAAAGTATCTTCTCCTGATCAACTATCCAATAATATGAATCATGTGAATATTTTTTTTTTTGATGGATGACATTTTTTTTTTTGATATGCAAACATAAGCAGTTTATAAAAACAAAAAATGGGAGCGAGTGACTAAGAGTATACGGGAGTATGCAGGGAAGACATCAAGCTATCTGAAAGAAAGGAATGAGGAGAAAACCTACCACCCCACAAACACTTATTACTAGAGATATGCGAAGAATTCTTATAAAAGAAAGGTCCTCATTAGCAATTAACCCAACCCAAGAGGACAGAGAACTAATGAAAGACAACTTCAACCTATCAACAGAAAAGGGGGTATCATCAAAGACAACCCTATTTCTTTCCATCCAAATAGCCCAAAGAAGGCTTGTAGAAGCAACCATCCACAGATTCCTTGCTTTCTTTCTAATAGGGAATAGGGTCGACCCGTAGGAAATACACGACTAGGCAGGGGAACTGATCCCAGTCAAACCCCGGGGATAGAGATAAAAGCGGCTTACCCACAACTCGAATCGAAGGGCGTGAATCAAAAATTGCTCCCGGCTTCTCTTGGCTTTTCACACCCGAGAGGGCGCAATTGGCATGTTGGAAGCCCCTCTTTTTAAGCTGCTTTGTGGTTAACACTTTTCCCCACTAGGTTTCCCATGCAAAGAAGCCAATTTTTGGGGGGACACAACTGTTCCACAATAGCTTTGTGGTCACAGAAATGAGAGTTCCTCCCTCCAGGTGTGTAAAATTTGCTTTAACTGTAAATCTTCCTTTACCATCTATCTTCCATCTTAAACTGTCATTTTCCAGCAGATTGACTTTTTTGTTGTTGATTGTCCCTATGAAGCATTGGACCGTATCCAATTCCCAATTGTTAAAAGGCCTTACAAAATTTGGATTCCAAGCTCCTTCCGCAGGCTAAGTCTGAACCCGGTACATAGCGGCTCTGTCGAATCCAACTGAGGTAGAGAGAAGGAAAGTCACTCTTAGAGGTTCTCCCCACGAACATCCTCCCGAAATCTAATTCTTCTACCGTCACCCTGGGTAAAGAGCAAACACAGCTAAGCGGTCCAACTCTTTGCTTATGTCTCTCGAACCCTACTCCGCCCCTCGGGTTTTGTAAACCACCCGCAACTTCTATATCATATTTCGACTGATAATATTCTTCACAGGGAATCTTCCTCCTGACCAAATCTCGAAAGCCATTTTTACAGGGAGGCCACATTCATCGATGGAAAGGCTCACGAATACCCTGACCCTCCATTCTCTTTACTTGAGACAAACGATTATTCAAATTGATTTAGGTGGATTTTCCTCTCCAAATTACCACCGCTGAGGAGTCCTTTGGATTTTCTCGATCTTGCCGCCTTCCACACCCTTAGGCATGTGAAACAGAGACATGATATAGATAGGCAGGTTTGAGAGGGTGCTTTGTAAAAGGGTAAGTCTACCTCCTTTTGAGACATATTGCCTCTTCCAGAGGGCTAGCTTTACGTAATTTTTCTTCAACCACATCCCAAACTTTAGTAGCATTATGGTGCATCCTTAAAGGGAGGCCCAGATAGGTAGTAGGCAAAGTCCCCGTCCTACACCCCACCTCAAGAGCCGGATCATCTAAGTTTACAACATTTCTCACTGGCATAATAGAGCTCTTTTCTAGATTTATTTTCAGCCCAGAGAAAGCTTCAAACCACAATAAAATCCAACTGAGGTATGCCAAATGCTCTTTCGAGTCTCTACAAAAAACCAGAGTGTCATCCGCAAACAATAAATGGGTGATCTGCTCCATTCCACCATTCCTTCCAATAACCTTAAAGCCAAGCAAATAACCCCCAGAAGCAGCAGTATCAATCAACAGAGAAAAGGCTTCCATTCCAAGAACGAACAAATAAGGGGAGAGGGGGTCTCCCTGCCTCAAACCCTTGGAACTTCTAAAGAAACCCACTGGACTTCCATTGAATAGGATTGAGAAGGAAGTTGGGGAAATGCACCATCTAATCCAGCTGACCCATTTACAACCAAATCCCATCTTCTGTAGAACCGAGATGATAAAATTCCAACTTATCTAATCATAGGCTTTTTCGATATCCAACTTGCAAAGGATGCCTCTTTCCTTTTTTCTCATCAAGGAGTCTATCACTTCATTCGCTATTAAAGAGGCGTCCAAAATCTGCCTACCTTCCACAAAAGTATACTGAGCTTTGTTAATAAGCTTGCCCATAACCCTTTTTAGCCTATTAGCAAGGACTTTGCCAATTTGTACAGTCGCCTACCAAACTAATAGGCTTCGAGGTTCAGTCCTCACCCACTCCTTTCTTCTAAGACCATAACGATGAGTCGTTTAGGTTCCTTACGAATTTTCCAGCTTCATGAAACCCTTAAACAATCTCATTATATCTCCTAGCGAAACTCAATGTAAATACGCCACACAACTCAGAAAACCATCCTGATCTGGTTCTTATCCCCATTAAGCTTGCAGAGAGCAAAATACACTTCTTCTTCTGAGAAGGGCAATTCCAATCTTGTAGCATCCTATTGATCGATTTTGGAGAAGTTCAGACCTTTAGGGTTAGCCCTCCACTTGCCTTGGTCTGAGAGAAGAGACTTGAAAGCATCTACAATACCCTGTTTTAACTCTTCTTCCTCAGTGATTAAGATTCCATTTATTCTCAGCTTCACAATACAACTACCTCTTTTATGAGAGTTTGTCATTCTATGGAAAAAGCCAGTGTTTCTGTCCCCTTCCCTAAGCCATAACCCTCTTGATTTTTGTCTCTAGGAAGTTTCTTCCAACAAAGCCTAGCTTTTGAAGCCCTCCATTGCTTCCACCTTAGCCTCCTTCTCATTTAGAGATATAGTCCTCTGGGCTTCAACCTCGTCCCAGTTAGCCAACTTTTTCAAGACTATTTTTTTTCCTCTCTTCTACCCTCCCAAAGATCTCTTTGTTCCAAGATTTAAGCTTAACCTTGAGAGCTTTCAATCTTTCCATCAGCACATAGCTGTCGGACCCCCTAAACTCAAGACTGTTCCACCGGTCTCAGATCAAGCTCTTGAACCCCTCTGCTATAAGCCACATGTTTTCAAACCTGAATGGGAGTTTCAATGACAAACTGGTGGACCATGACAACTTTCTTGAACAAGAAGAAACAAATTGTGATCTAGCTCTGTCTTGGGCGAACTCAATGATATGGTCAACATACAACTCAATCAAAAGATTGTGTATAATTCCAATACAAATTAGTTGCCTAGACAAAACATTCCAACTTGAATATTCAAATTTGAGGATCTATCTGTAATCCGTTGAACTTCAAGCCCCAACAGTTTAGTGAAGTTCCACAAGTTGGTTCGCGTAGGCTTTAAGCCTTGGCCCTTATTCAATTTCATAGATTGGTTGGGATGTATATAAGGAGACAGTTTTTAGGTCTTTTTGGTTATGTAAGGCAGTGTTCTTTTGTGCTTTCCTTGTCTTTCCCATTTGCTTGGTATACATAGGGTGTACTTTCAGGTGTAATCTTTTCGGCTTTCTCAACTCATTGCACTTATAAAAAAAATTATATTCCTACATTTCTCAATGTATCCCAATATATCCGTAAAATCATGTTACTGATATATCTTTCAAAACCAATATTTTTAACCTTATTGACATGTATCATTTGTTGAAACATCTCCCTTCCAAACACATGTTCCTATGGCTCCATGAATGCTGATTTTTTCACTCCCTTCATGAACCATGTCAATGATCTCTCTCCCTACTTCAATATCCGAGTTCAATATGTTGTCGTACACTCTTATTCATGTGACAGATAGCCTGATGCAAACGATGATCAGTCCTCAGTCATGGATTCTTCCTGTGACTTGTCCACGAAAAACATCCACGCATGTAGCCAGTTTAACACAAACTTTTATCCACTTGGGCACATCCCATAATCGCCTCATCTCCTAGCAATGTTTACCAACTCAAACATCTCTATGCCACTTCTCTTCACCCCATACTGTAGACTTTGCAGCAAATGAAATCCAAATGGAACTCACTACATAGCAAGGTCACCAAAGGCTTCCATCAATGGCAAGATGGTGACTTTCATGCAACTTCCAGCCCTCTTCCATTCAAGTTGTTCTCACCTTTGTTGTCGAACATAAATGGCCTACATGATAACTTGATGTTGACAATGCTTCCTATAGGGAACTTTAACCAAGGATGTATCATGCCTGAACCACCAGGATTTGTTCACCCACGTTTTGCTTTGTGTCTATGAGCTTCCGGAATCCATATATGCTATTCGCCAAGCCCCATGTGCTTAGTTCCATGTCTGATAACTGTTCATTTACTCATGTGACTAGATTACTGTCTATGAAGTTGCATTTTAGTTAGACAACAGAACCCAGTTTGTATAACATGTTATTATATTACATCCTTGCAACCCAATTTCCATCCAAGATCTTGGCAGGCTGAGTTATTTCCTCAGAGTGCAGCTGGTACTCACATGTGGCTTATTCCTGTCACAACATCAGCGCATCCAGGATTTACTTGACCGGCTAAAAAGAACTGGAGCGCAAAAAAAAATCATCTATGCCACTTTCCACCTGCCTTCCTTTAGTGCTACACTACTTTTCTCCTACTTATCCACCCATTTCTTGCAATGTCATTGGTGTGCTACAATATCCTTCTCTGATTTGTCCACACATTTCCAATGTCATTCACATACTCTCCTAGTTCATGCATCAGTTTGTAGAACTCATTGGACACAACTGCAAAGCATGAGTTGTGATACACTTATAATCTTCAAAACTAACATTAATCACATCTTTAGGGAAATTTGATTGCCAACCACGTGATTCTAAAATACTAATTCCTTTCTTTGCTAAACAATCTGCAGTTTTATTCGCTTCTCTATAGATATGTCAACAAATATAAATATTAAGATCCTTGACCAACTTCCAAATATCCTTCATTAATAACATAATAGAGACAGGGATATTAATCTTCCTATTGTAGCTATCTACAACTATTTTAGAGTCGCTTTCAATTTCTAAGTTTAGAAAACCATTGTTCTTGACAGCTAATATACCATCTCTTAAAGTCATACATTCAGCAACAATAATTGTGGAATTGCCTATGTCTACAAGCAGCCATTTTAATAATACCATTAGAGTCTCTAATAACCCATCCTATAGCACTTGTATTATGCATCCTTGAACCATCAAAGTTTAATTTGAATCTCTAATAACAGCAAAACCATATTGGATTCAATTTTACTCTCTGCCTCTAACAGTTTACTTTGATAACGTGGCTATCTCAGTGCAAATCCAGTGTTTAAACACAGATAAAGGCATTGCCATGGATTTCCATTTTGTTAATGATGAATCGTTAGAAGGTTAACCAACCTAGCCCGTAACCAACTGGGCTAGTCCTCATTGGCACCTTATGCTCATCAATTACAAAACAAGAGACTTCACGGTGTTTGGTTTACCGTTTACGAGGGAAGTATGCAGTCCAGGTCAATTACAAAACCATGCATACCTCTTCTCCATTACACCTCACTTTATTTTATCAACTAGATATTTTTTCACCTTGTGCCAACCCTTCTCTCTCTCTCTCTCTCTCTCTCTTCTATGCACCGGTGGGGTTTTATGTAATCGCAAGTGGCATGTATTCTCTCCCACATCGAAGATTATCTGATTAACATAGAAAATTTCTTGCAGATCAGCAAGGCACTGGCTGGAGCAGACAGAAAAGACTTGATGAGGAAGCTGCCTAAATTTATATATGATGAAGAGAAAGCTTTGGAGGTGAGCATGTTCCTTGTTAGTTAAATTTGTCTTCTTCAAATTTTGTATACTTGTTTGTGTCTTACATGCTCAACAATTCAATTCAACCGACCGAAACTGTATCTCTGATTCCACTGTTTGTCTTCAGCCATTTTTTCTATCATGTCCCAACCTGTCACCTAAAATTTCACTCTCCTCTTGGTTCTCCCTCATTATTTCTGTGCCTTTCAGACTCTCTCCTATCACTTCTTGTGCGTGCACATGATCCGACACTACACAAATAATAAGTGATTCAGAAATAACAAATTCAAACATGACCCAATTAGTAATTGAGGTGACACGATACTACACATGTAACCCGTTTATTGATTTAGTTATTTAAAGTAATATAAATTATAATTAATTCATCAATATTTAACTCAAGTAATATATATAATGGGTTAATCTAGGTTAAATATTAATTGATACAGTAATTAAACTGGTTAAATTTGTGTTATATGAACCTGTTTATTAAAAGGGTTATACAGATCAACACGTATTTGACCCAAACACTATTATATTCAACCTAAACCTGTAAAAATCGTGTTTTGTTTACGGGTCGTGTCAAATTTTGCCAACCCTACTGCACGTCGTTGCTGCCTGTTGTAGAAGTTTTCTCATGCTAGTGGTTACTTGTATGTCATGTTAAAGCTCGTGGTTACCTTGTCTGATCATTTCTTTTTTAGACTGCTTACTCATATTCGATTCTGCCATTGTTGCCCCTCATCAACTTCTCATTACTGTTATATCTTAGTTTTATCAACACTTATGTACATAGTTCAAACTGATATTACATGTTTTGTACGATTTGATGGCAACAGAAAACCCGAAAAATCTTGACTCAGAAGATTGAACAGCTGAATTCTGCCATAGACGATGTTTCTGCTCAGCTACGTGCAGATGGTGATCCCCCAAATGGATCCGCTGGGAACCCAGATGAAATCAAAGCTTCCGTATGACTAAATCTTGGTTGAAAATTGGACTGTAAATTATCCCTTGAATCATGTGATTAGCAACCCAGAAGAAGTTAAGGTTGTTGTTCTTGTTCCTTATGTTCAACTTCATCATTGAACATCATAAACAATCATAGATATGCAATTAAAGTGTTTTTTCTTTCTGGGTTTAACTTGCTTCAAACATGTTATAGTCTGCTGTCATTTTAATTTTTTAGGGAAAAGCATGTATAAGCCACCGATTTGAAAATAATTGTATATATATCACCAAGGATTGAATTTACATGATTTAAGCTACTTTCTAATTAATGTATTATCTTAGTTAGTGAATGTATTAGCATATTCATTAGTTATAATAATATATTGACTGATCATAATTATTTTTTTGAAGTGAATCATGTAAATCCAATTCTCGGATAATGTGTAATTATTTTCAAATTTATAGCCTAATAAATACTTTTCTCAATTTTTTTTTCTTATGCAGATGAGTAATGTGCACAAGGCATGAAGCTTACTCCTAGACAGACATCTTAGTAGATCTCCTCAAGTGATTCCTGTCGGTGTAATCGACTCGAATCGATGCTGAATCGAACTCGAGCTCGATCGAACTTTTCTTTTGGATGTTCGAAGCTTGACTAGAAAAATAGTCGAGCTACTCAAACATGATTCAATAAAGCTCGAATCAATTAAAAAATTAATAAATAATTATACTTGAGTTCGATTCAACTTGAGTTCGACTCAATTAATAAAATAATAAAGCTCGATTAAATCACGAAGAATCCTTTAGTCTGCATATGATATTCGATCCCGACTCGACAAGCTACTCCTGCACTAAACTCCCCGACCGATTCAATTTCAAATCATCAAGATTTTACTAGCTGTGTTTCGACCAACACTGAGAAAAATCTGAATAATTCATATTTTAAATAAATGCTCAAATCCATTTTTATTGTCATATCATCAAAATCATAAAAAATTAAAAACCGTAACAATCAATTCATTTAATTTTAACTATTTAACTATTTAACTTAATTTAATAAGCCTACCAAGCTTAATCAAACTTACCAATTCAATCTAAATCGACTAGATTTACAAGCTCGAGCTCTGAATACTACAAATAGCTTCTCATTTACACCCCTAGGCACTATCACCTCACTTTTCTAAAACATGTGCACTTTTTAGACCTCAATTTTCTTTCTAAAACACTTTTATTCTTGAAATTTATATATATATATTTAAATTATGTATTCATAAATGAACTTTTGGTATGTCCAAACGCTACAAACCCTGCATATCGAATAACAGAAGATGACCCCATAGTCATAATTAGTGGGGAAGGGATCATCAATTACTTAACCCTACATATTATGATATTTTATTTCTCAAATCCAAAAATAATCTTTTAAGAAAAAAATTTATAAAATAATTAATGTCTTAAAATAATGTTCAAACTAGTCATTTATTATCATATCATCAAAATCATAAAAAATTGAAAACCGTAATCATCAATTACGACTTCAAGTTTGAGGTTAAAACTGTGATTTGGTATTATGATTTTGATGACGTGACAATAAAAGACTAGGTTTAAACATTATTTTAAAACATATGCTAATTTGAGATTTTCTATCTTTTGAAAATTTGAGACAAAACTCCGGAATTAGTGGGAAAGGCGATCATCAATGACTTGACCCTACATATTATGACATTTTCTTTATGAATTCTGAGAGCTTCTCAAACATAAAAAGATGATTTGATTAAAAGACGGAATTTTAATCTCTTATTAATTTTTGGTATGATTTTGATATAAATAACAATTTTATTTTCTTGCAAAAGTAACCCTTTTTTTTTTTCTTTCTTTTTTGACAACTAAGGGTAGTAATAAATTGTCGGGCTTGAATTGGGATGTCTTTCCTTAGAAGTAACCCCTTCTTTTAAAATATAATGTAAATCCATGAAATAAAAAAAAATTATTTTTGTCCCAAAAAAATTATTTTTTATGAAAATATATAGGATAAGTTAGATGACAAATCTTAGATTAGACGTATTTTATCCAAATACTTCAACCTATATAAAAGGTGAAGAGATCAGAAAATGAAGGGGTGACAAATAACAATTCGACAACATGTTGTTCTGGTCCCAAATCATGAAATTTGCATATGTGAAAAGATGTGTCACAGTTGGATAAGACAATTTTAAAAAAAAAAAAAAAAAACCCACAACATAGGAAATTGTGGGTCCCAGTGGTCTAATTAGCTGGTTTCATAAAAGACTAATGAGTCCCCCATGTGGTTTGGCCCCAATGGGGTCGGAATTGGGATTGGGTACCCTTCTCTGTAAAAATACATAATTAAATTGTTCAAAAATTTAGTAGATGATAATGCAGACGGTTTACAATAAAATTGATTTAGGTTTTGGGATCTGGGTTGTTGATATATAAGATATCGAACGAATATGATTTAATTTATTATCATTCAAATTAAGATTCAACACTGCATCATTCACGCCGACGATACAGATAATTCATCATAATTTGAAAATAGCGATAAAAAACATTTAAAAACAAAACAGCCGAAAAACCTCGACAACGCCAATGAATCACTTTATTTAAATAAACTGATATATAAAGAAAACAACGAATCGATGATTTCGCAAGCAAGAACGATAAAAATCATCTCTAACAAAATGTTAAACTAAGAAAGACAAAAAGCAGGAAGAATTCGTGGAAGGTTTAATCATTACGATGAGAATACTATCCCAACAAATCGAGCACAAAGTATAAAAAATAAACGAAAACTCAATTTATTATGGAAAAAACTATTTTATTGAAAAAGATATCCCTATTTTAAAAAGAAAAACAATTGAATGGATGATTTCATACGGATAACGGTCCAACGTCATCTCTAACTAACGAGAACATTAAAAAGGAGAACATAACGAAGGAGAAGTCTCACTTATGTTCAAATACATTTTTTTTGTTTTTAATATTTGATAAGAATGGCCCACCCACTTTCAAAGTAACTTCATGGGAATATACCCATGTCGGTTCGAGATTGAAGTAATTAAAAAAGGGTTTATGAACTTAAAAATAAAAATAAAATAATGGTTATGTTATTGTTTAGATAGATAAGGAAAAAGGAGAGATAGATAGATAAATAGATAGATAGATCCAAGAACACTGTTTGTGACTTTTTGATGAATATAAAAAGGCAAATTGGTTGACTAAGTTAATCGATTAACATGTAGACACATGATAAATAAATAAATAAATAATAAACAAACAGGTTAAACTGATTAATATCTTACTATGTATTATTGATGTACGGAAAATTCCCATGAATATATATATATATAAATATACATCATAATCAATCTTTGAATGCCCTTTAAATTATATGATCTGATTGAGGGTTTTTTTTATGTCCCTTCCAATAGACGCCTTCTGTAATCAATTAATGGCATCCAGACGTTTCTCTATTCACGTCTTGATTCATGCTCCGACGAAGAAAATTATATTATAATTAAATATTTGGTTAAAATATATCAAATACTTTTAAATTTGTAAATCTATCCTCTTCCACGTATTTTCTTAAAAAATAATTCATTTTGGAAAATACGATTTTACATTATCGTTTAAAATAATATGTTATTTTTACAATAAAATAACAATGATATTTAAGTCAAAATCAAGCCAAAAAATTGAAAAGGGGTTAGATTTCAAATTTTGTGTTTTTGAAAGGTTATTTAATCAAAATCACCCTTTCAAAATGGGTTACTCTGGTTCTTTCACATAAATATTTGATTTATTTTGTTTTTGTTTTTTTTTTATGTTTTTATCGTTGTTTTATTGCGATATGTTGTTTTATATTGACTTTTGTCAATTTATGAGACATCAATTCAAATCAAAGTCGTCACTATGCTATAAAACTGGAATCTTATGAATTCTAATCATCATATAATTTTTAAATATATAAGCTTTGTGTCGAATTATTTTGTTATTGTTATTAAACTATATGCTACACCATCATTTAATATTTTTGACAAATTTATTTATGTGTCTCAATCAATACATTTCTAATTTGAATCAATAAAATTTCAATTTAAAAAAAAAAGAAAGTTACTCTCATGTTTTTTCTTAAAAAATAACCTATTTTGGACATATATGTCATTCTCTATTTTATATATTTACATTATCTCTTAAAAGAAGGAATTATTTTTATAAGAAAATAACAAAGAAATTTTTATCAAAATAAAGTCAAAAATAGAAAAGGGGTTAGATTTCAGATTTCGGGTTTTCAAAAGGTCATTTAATCAAATCACCTAATTATAAATTATAATTCCATCCATAAACTCACCATCACGTGATTCACGTGCTTTTCTAGTGTATTCCTAAATAATATTGCATGCCTTACGATGGGTTTGTTCCTTAATGATTAACGGTTCAAGTTTTCTTAGGTTAGCTTAATTGTTCTAATTCTGAGTTTGCTCCTTAACGATTAGCGGTTTAAGTTCTCTCTCAATGGTTAGTAGTTTAAGTTCCCTTACGAATATTAAAAAAGTTATCCGAACATTAACTTGAAGAAGCCCAATATTAGGCTAAATCTATTTTTATTATTTGATTAAAATTGGAAGGTAAATTTGTATTGGTAGAACTTATTAATCATTAAACACATTATTTGAAGATGTTAAAAATTGTCATATATACATATAGATAAACCCTGGGCTTTTTCGCTTTTTTCACTGCTATCATAATTACTGCCATGGCCGAGCTTCAGAATGACCATACGACTCGCACTCTCGCTGCCGATGTTTGCTACTTTTTATCTGTTGCATCGACATTTGGGCACAGAAAGCTGACTGACAGCCATCATATTTCAACTATATTTATCTGCAGATATTATAAACCTTAGAAAGTTCCTTTTAATACTAAATATACAGGTAATGAGCGATTTCTTTTTTATATTAACTTGAATACTAAATCATTCTCTATAAGTTATAACATTTATTATTACTTGATTATGTGAAATTGCTAACCTCAATAAATATATTTATCTCTTTAAAAAAAAAATAAAAAAAAAATGGCCAATCACGTGAGGGAGTGAATCTTGATAATCAAGGGCAGTGTTGGCAATAATTTTGTCTCGGACAGAGAGCACTATTTGGGTCATAAATGTAGCCACTTTTTGGATGTGGGACAGACCAATATTTTGTTGGGTACCATATAAACTATAAACTATAAACTATAAAGACGGACTTCCTCAATTATTCACCTCCTTTGGTCCCACCTAATTTCTTCCTTTTTCCTTTATATTCACTATTTTTTTTCTTTTTTTTGCCTTTTCAGCTTTTTATTTTTAATATATTTTAAATTTTAAGATAATAAAGTATTTCTATTACGACTCGAATCTGATACCAACAATGATGGAGACAAATAAGGCGACCACTGATTTATAAGTTTTAAAGTGATTTTATCTATATTTCATTTTCTTGGGAGCTATATTTTGTTTTTGGATATTTTGAAAAAAAGAAAATATGAAGGAAAAGTATAAGGAAAAATAATAATAAAAAATAAAAATTAAATTAAATTAAATTCTTTAAAATTTTTATTTATTACCTCAAATCAATTATATTTATTTGAATTTATCAATCTAAAGATTAAATAATTTTAAAATACTTAAATTTCTAAATAATTATTACATTTGATTTTTCAATTTTTTTAATCACACAACTAAACATAAGAAAATTATTTTTTTTTGTTATTTTTAGAAACTTAAAATATAAACTAAATTTTTTATTAGATAACTAAACTTGAAAATTTTATTTTTCTTAGTATTTTTCAAAAACCAATCACAATCCTAGTATTTTTGTAATTGAAACAGTAAATTCAAGAAAAAGATAATTCAACTCAAAATTCAAAACTCACTTTCTTTTTTGAATGACAGGATACAGACGACAAGAAAAAGATAAATTTGTCATGTCAATGAGTCGTACACGTATAAAAAACATTTTTAAATTATATTACATTTAGACTAATCTTCATATGATTAAGAAAAAACTTTGAATTATATGAATAACACGCTCCTAAGTATTAGTAGAAATTTTAATTATCTTATTTACATATTTGATGATAATTTAAAAAGTTATTTCAAAGTTAAAAGGGTAAAAAAAAAAAAAGACCTAACCTACCAATAAAAAAAATAATCTAAAAATGGAAATGATAAAGTGGCTCCCATGGACAGCGTAAGCCTCTCTAATCTTTATCACTATGGCTGCTCCATTAATTAAATGTATACATATGATCCAGAAAACAGGCGGCCTGATATATATATATTTTAAATACTCTCTATTTATTTAATAATTTTTTGTTAAAGTGTCATGATCTTTGCCCATTTAATACAAAAATTAATAAATTATTGTCCTTTTATATTGAAATTTATTTTTTTAAATGAAGATTTAATAATAAAATTATGCTTATCGGGGCCTATAAATCATTAAGAGAAAAGATTTATTAATGACCAAATATAGGCATATGTGAGATGGTCAGAGCAGACTCTTCTTATATTTAATATAAATTTGATTTTTAACAGGCACTTTAATAATTTTAATTAAATCATACAAGACTTTGAATATCTACAAGCCCAACCTAATACTTACGAAACGACGCTGGTTGTTGACGTCAATTATAATTAATAAAAGTTTAGAATATAAAATAAAATTTAGCGAAAAGCTTACTATATTTAAAAAGAATTTGCTGCTAGACTTAAATGTAAAAATCATGAAAGTTCGTGATTTTAATATTAATTTATAAAAAAAAAAGCATTCCTATTGAAACCCCTAGAAAGAAAATCACAATAATTAGAGAAAAGTGGGCCTTCAATGGCCAATGGGGCATACATGCATAAATAATTTCGTCAGGATGTAAGGGAGGTGCCATTTGAATTGGTTGGTTCCTCTCCATTGAATCATACTCATCTCTCTCTTCCTCTCTCTCTCCCTCTTCCTTCCTCTCTTCCCTATTAATAGAGGCCACAGCCACAGCCACAGCCACCACAAGGGAAAACAAGAAAAAGAAGCTCCTTCCTCTGCTATATATAAAATACCCAACATAAAACACCATTCCCACCGCTCTCTCATGGCTGCGTCTCCTCCTCCACCTCCTTTTCATTCAACAGTCTCCTCCTCCTCCTCTCTCTCTTTCACCCCCAAACAGTCCCAACCCATCAACCATTTCAGGTACTTCTCTCTACCCATCAACTTTTTTTCTCTTATTTTCTCAACAATTTTTTTTTTACTCATTTTCCATCAGATGTTATGTATAATGTATGTATGAAGATTTTATGTTCTTTTTCCCACCTTGGAGCTTTGATGTTATACATATGATCAACGAATATATATATATATATACCAGTTTTTCTTTTCAGTTTTGGTTTGGGTATCTTTCGATATTTGATTGCATCAACATCTTAAGAAATGGATACAGATTGTGCTTTCCGATGGGAAAATTTTGAGCCATGTTTGTGGGTCTCATGGATTCATTTTCCTTTTCTTTCTTTCTTTCTCTCTCTTCCTCTCTCATTGTTTTTCCTCTTTTTCCATCACTCAAAGTCCGACTTCTCCTTAAATTTTCTGGCGAAATATATGGAAATAGAAAAAGATATAATAGGTATAATTGAAGTATTTAAAGTGTTGTCAAAATTTTTATTTAATAAGATACAAATAATTTATTAAATTTAAACTTATGTTACTTATCATTCATATTTTTCTTCTCGTCCTTTTCCTCCTCCCTAATTTTCTGATTATATATATATATATATGAAAAAAAAAACCCTTGAAGAACAATATTATATATTTTCAAAAAAAAAACAATATTATATCATTCATTCTTTTTTTATTTAAAAAAATTTCTCTTATTCTATGATAAAAATTAAAACCATAATTTTATTAAATTTAGAGGAAACAGTGATCGAGACTTATTTAAGTAAACTCTTAGACTTCATGCCACTGATCTGTCTAACAAGACCAGATTCATCTTGTAATTCACTGCAATGATTTTTTTATTTATTTATTATTTCCAAATTATTAGAAATTTAAAAATCACACATCACCAGAAGGTGCCAAAAATTATTTGGTTTTATTAATTAATTTGATTAGAAAAAAACCTAAACATATTTTTTTGATGTTTTGAGGGTAATCATCTCCAAGACAAAAATTGTCGTACCCATGATAAGATCAACAAGTTTTTACTCATTTACATCATTCACACCAAGAATTTTCTTGTCTTACTTCCATTTTTGTTATTGTTGTTGTTTTTTAATCTTATATGATAAATGTTTTCCACATAACTAAGATGCTTTAACTGTAAATTACTAAATTTTTGAGTTTTGACCTAAAATAATATATTAAAAAAAATATCAATCCAATAAATTTTTTAAAATAATGTTCAAACTAATGTTTAAAACCTTAGTTAATGATCATGGTTTTAACTTCAAACTTAAAATCATAATCAACAACTATAATTTCGATGACTTGGATATTTTTTCGAACCTACACTAAATTGGCATTTAAAAAAAAAAAAACAATTATGGACAAAACTCAAGTGGAACACATGGCTTCAAATTCAGTAATAATAACTAGCCATCTTTTTGGAGTGGTGGGCCCCAAAATTGTTCTATCCTTGTACTTGTCTTAACATTATTGCTGTCAAGAAAATCAAAATTAATGAATGTAATGTATTGTGTGTTGTATATTATTTCAAATTTCATCATCCTTCCAAACAGTAAAATGGCACAACAATGGATGCCTGGTTGAGTGAAGACAAAATTAGGCCACTGGAGTGTTTCTTGGTGAAAACGATGGGAAAGTTTTGGTGGGAAGCTGTGGACCTTGATTGCTTTTTGTTTGGATATGGGGGTTCTTTCCTCTCACACTCAAAGACCCTTTTGAAAGGGGATGTAAATTCTTTTGGGTTTCCTACTGCATAACCTTTTTTTGTTTTCTTCCCATGTTTCTGTTTGGTAACCCAGAATTCTCTTTCTCAGGAGTTTCATTCTCTTGTTCTAGCCTACTAGGAATTGCACAAAAGAGTGTACAGTAGCTGCAGAAGAAGTTGAATTCAGCAGACAATCAAGAGGGAGGAGGAAAACAAAAAAAATCAACAGGATAGTGAATAATTTTTAAGATGGGTTTTTGGACACTTTTTGAGGTGGCTTCCATGCCAATTCTGCAAGTTCTCATAATTGGTTCATTGGGGGCTTTCTTGGCAACTGGGTATTGCAACATTCTCCCAGCTGATGCTAGAAAATCTGTAAACAAGGTCAGAGACATATCTCATATCTTTATGTTCTTGAATTCATATTCTCATTCATCAAAGCTTCCGTGATTCATAACATTATGAGTTTTTGGGGCAATGCAGATCGTGTTCGTCGCGTTTACTCCCTCACTCATGTTTGCGAGTCTCGCCCAAACTGTCACACTCCAGGACATGATCTCATGGTAGGCTGAGTTTGCATTTGTGATGCTGTTTTCCTTCTCTGTGCTTTCCATTAGATCTACTCTTTATGGAAGATAAAGATAATTCCATGGAAGATATATAGGAAAACAGAGCAACAACAATGGGAAAAAAAAAGCAGGGGATCACTTTAAATTCTTCAAGCCTTAATCCTGGGAAAAGCATTTTCAAGAGAGACAGTGACAATAATATGTGATGGATCATGGACTTAAATTTTTTTTTCTCCCCCAAAGTCCAAGGATTTTCACTCTGTTTTTTGGAGGGTGCTCTTGGGATCCCTGCAAGTAAATTCTAGCAAGAAAATTGCCTAATCCTCATTAATGAATGGGTAACCCTCAGCTAGTTTCAAGAAGCAAGGTGTTTTGTTGTTAAAAGGCTTGATTTTCGTATTAAACCCAAATCCTACAAGCTTGAGCTTTTAGGAGAGTTGGTCGGTATAAGAGCCTAGTTTGGCAAGAAGTCGGGTTTGCCTCAGATTTAATTTACGTCCATTCGCTGATTCGGGTGTTTCACGGCACCCCTATTCGTTTTTCGACTCTCCACGATGTATTGCTGGACTACATACGGGTGAGCGTTAGTGTACGACATTCATATTAAACTCGAATCCAAGCTCGAGTTTAAAAGAAATGGGCTGCTTAACATAAGACGTAACCCTGCTTGCAGAGGAGTGTCTGGGGATTCAAACCACCTTTAAATTTATTCCCATTAGTTGATTTTGTACTCATGAAGGACTCTATCGTATGATTAATTCACGCAACTCCTTACACGTGAGGAAGTGTGTTAAAAAGCATAATATTCACATTAAACCCGAATCCTACCAGCTTAAGCATTTAGGAGAGTCGGGTCGTTTAACATTTGTCTGATGAGCACTTTGTTAAAGGCTCTATTGAACTTTTGAGTATGTCTGCTACTCCTCATTGCTTCCATCTCTTTAGGTGGTTTATGCCTGTCAACATTGGCCTAACCTTCTTAATTGGGGGAATACTCGGATGGATTGTTGTAAAAATCTTCAAACCTAAACAGCATTTGGAGGGTCTGGTCATAGCTGCATGTTCATCAGGTAAATCATCCGAGCTGCTATCTCTTTTCCTGTTTCCCTGCATTTTGTCTGTATAGTTTAAAATACTCACAATTTGATAATTGTTCAAATAGGAAACTTGGGAAACCTTCTCTTGATCGTCGTCCCCGCAATCTGTGAAGAAGACGGCAGCCCATTTGGTGATCGTGCTGTCTGTGGAGCTACCGGAATTTCATATGCATCTCTGTCCATGGCGGTAATACAATTCTTCTTCATGCTTCACACTCTCGTTTCTATCACAGACCAGTCAGCAAAATCTACTTGGATACTTATGTTAGTTTCTTAACCGATCTGGGACATTGTAGGACTTTGGAGGCACAACCCAACAACTTATAAGTCTTGAATTCAATGCCTATATCACTCAATTCTGTTCATAAATGCTCATGTACTTTTGAAAGATGTGTTTGAGTTTCTAACATCTTGAAGCTAATTTTCCTTCTTTTTTTTTTCTTTTTTGCAGCTTGGTGGTTTATTCATCTGGACTCACACTTACCAGCTGATACGAGGTTCAGCCACAAAGTACTATGGTACTCGGAACGCCAAGGATGTGATAAAGGTGCCAAATAAAGACTTAGATGATAATAAGGAGACTCATCTTCTCAAGGGAGAAGATGAAGAGCATGACACTTCAAATTCTTCTCCATCACAATCCTCTGTGGAGGATGTAGAAAAGCAAGCGGTGAGTCCACTTTGTTTTGAGCTCCTAACACGTTATGATAGGTATCCAATCCCGATAGGAGAGCCCAACCCAAAAGACTAGTCTGATAGGTGGGAAAACCTCTCAGGCTTATGTACCACTCTACACTTTCGTGTGGGATTGAATCATTGCCCATCCCTAGAGAAGACGTCCAGATCACACTCTGGATAACTTTCACTCTGAACAACCCTCTCTTTTGGGGCATCAAGTAGCCAGCCCTCTTCCAAGTAGCCCTTTCCCGTTACGCACTGGCTCCCAATGAAAGCACCAATGATAGGTACCCAAGCCCAATAAAAGAACCCAACACAAAAGACCGGCCTAATAGGTAGGAGAATATTTTATTCTTAAGTACCACTCCACACTTTCATGTGGAACTGATGCGGGATCATATCACATTATGACTCAGCAAACACTACATCCTACAACCATAAAATTACTGATCAAGATTTCCAATCTTCCTCATTGCAGATAGTATCCCAGGAATCAGGCAGCAGCCTGGAGAACAGCAAGGTATCATGCTGGGCTAAAGTAGCAGGGTATACCCACCAGATAGTGAAAGAGCTTTTATCACCTCCAACCTTGGCAGCAGTATGTTTCCTTATTTTACTGCCGGAGTTTTAAAGCTTCTAGGCTCTGTTTGAAACCCGGAAAATACTAAGAAAAGGTGGAAAGAAAGAAAATTTGAATGAAAATAAAAAATAGGTTTAAACTTAATAAATTAATTTATATCTTTTATTGAAATCGTTTTACTCGTTTCTCTTTGATTATATTTGATTTTGTTTTAAATTTTCCACCTTTGAACCAAACATGAGAAAATTGTTTTCCTTAGAATTTTTTTTCTTTCTCTAGTACTTTTCGGGTTCCAAACAGAAAGCCCTAAAGTTTCTCTGATACGAAGTAACTAATTAACTTTGCTTCTCAATCCATAACCAGGCTTTGGGATTCGTTTTCGGGGCAGTCTCATGGCTGAAAAACCTTATAATCGGCGATGGAGCTCCTCTGAGAGTCATCCAAGACTCCATAAAACTGCTTGGGTACTTTACTCATTCATCCATTCCAACTTTTCTTTGCTTTATTTATCCTTTATCGATATCTAATTCTAAGCCATAGCCATGTTCTGTAATTGGCTCTGCTGAGATAGAACAGAAACTACGGGCCGTTTGGTTTCTGTTTTTGAAAGAACAGGGAGAACCCGTTTGGTTTCCGGTTTTTTACTGTTTGGAAAAACAAGAAAACAATAAATCTAGAGAACAAGAAATACAAAACTGCTAATGGGAAAACTACTGTGTAGGAATGGAACAATCCCCTGTATCACCCTCATACTAGGAGGCAACCTCACTCGAGGTAAGAGAAGACTCCCCATCACCAAATTCAAATACTTCTTTTTTTATTAAAATGGGAGAAAAGAAAACAAACAATCACATTCTAACGAACTGTAAGATTGTATGTTTGAATCTCAACAGGATTACGCTCATCAGGGATAAAACCATCGATAATCATAGCAGTGATTTGTGTGAGGTATTTCATACTTCCCCTAATCGGAATCGCGGTCGTCAGAGCGGCTAGCAACCTTGGCTTCATCTTGTCAGACCCTTTGTACCACTTTGTGCTGATGATTCAGTTTGCGCTTCCACCCGCCATGAATATCGGTAAGGAACTATAATCCCTGATTTCCCTCTACAGGTTTTTCAGAGATCTACAAGATAGATAGTGAGATGGTAAATGAGAATAGAGAGAGTTTGATATCAAAGTAACTCTTTTCTTCCAAAAGAAAAAAAAAAAAAAAGAATTATTTTGGGTTTTAAACTCATGATGATACGATGATGATTAAGAATTAAGAAGGATGATGATGATTGGGTGTAGGTACAATGACTGAACTGTTCAATGTGGGGCAAGAGGAGTGCTCCGTCATCTTCCTATGGACATACCTGTTTGCAGCCTTCGCTCTCACAATTTGGTCTACAATCTTCATGTGGATATTATCTTGAACACCTACCTCTCTTCTCACATACATACAACAGTACAGGGATGAGCTTTGTATCGGCCGGCAGCTCCGGAACAAACTCTAACTCCAAATGGGGAAAAAGAGATCAAATACAGTGAAACATCCATTCTTCCAAGTATCATATACTACACCTCTGTGTGAGCCGCTGCATGGATTTTGTTGGCTGCCATTTGAGGAGGTGCATTTGCAGGTCGTGGTTTTTTTTTTTTTTTTTTGTTTCCTGGATTTTTGTGTTCACGTTTCCTTTGTTAGAGGCGTGTATGTATATTTAGTTGATTTTTTTTTCTACATTTTTTGGGTAGAAATTTGTGTTAGTTACCATTTGAAATCCTTTTGCTATAATAATGAAAGCGTTTTGGGTTGATCTTCCTTTTTTTTGTGTCCAAATATTTTTTTGGGATTGCATAGAGGATGAAGTCTCACTGAAATTGAAGGAAATTATCAATAGATTCACTATCAGGCTTTACATTAGTTTGAGCTCTGGATAGGTATGGTTAAATTTGAATAAGCAAAACTAAGGTACCAAAATTAAGGTGGTGTTTGTTTTTTTACTTAATGGTAAACATAACTTTTTTTTTAATTTAATGCTAAATTCTACTTAATAGTATTAAGTATTAAGTTATTTGTTTTTTAATATTGGATAGTAAGTGCTACTAGCTCTTCTCCTTGTTGAGTAAGGTTGGTAAAATTAAAATAAATAATATTTAACCCTTTTATTTAGATTTTTTTTTGTAAAATTTCAGCCAACAAGTTATTAAAAATTAAATAAATAAACTGAATGTTTGTGCTTTGCTTTACAAAAAAGTCAAAAACCTAAAGGGCTATTTGTTTTTTAACTTTTTACTAAAAGCTAAATAGCTTTCAACATTAAGCGTTTGTTTTTTAAAATTTTCACGACTTATTACCTAATAAATTTTGCAAAAAATAAATGTGAAAAAAATTAATATTTTATTTTTCATTCGTAGTGTCACATTCCATCAAAAATGTTAAAAACTTTATCATCATTTCATCACGGCGGCGCTTAGCAACACTCACTACTGCGATTTATTAACGGCGTCGATCGACGACACCATCCCAACCTCGACTCGTTTATTTTTTTCAATAAAACTAAACGGGATAGGGATGATAAAATTCTCAAACCCGCCCCATTTACATTTGATTTTTGTTCTTATTTTTTATTTTTTTATATTTGTTTTTTTATTATATTAAAATTAGTATATTTCATAAAAAATAAAAATATTATGAATTTTTATAAATTATTTATTAAAAGACTTAATTATTATTATTTATATTAAAGTATAAAATAAAATAATAAAACATATTTTTAAAATATAATCGAGAACGAGCTACGTTAAGTATCAACACAATTGAATCCAATTTCCTGTGCTTTGGAGTAAAATAAACCTGAATCCACAAAAAACTCAATTACAGTTAAACAAAACCCATCCCATTAAAGATAGGGTAGGAACCCAAAATAACTCACCCCATTGTCATCTTTATTCACTATACAATGTTAAAAAATAAACAACTTAATACTTAATACTATTAAGTACTCCATTAAGTAAAAAAAAAACAAACCTGAGACTGGTTCTATTACATGAGATAACGATGGGAAGAAATGTAACTTGGCTCCAATTCGAGGAAATAAGAACATTTTCCAAGTCTAAGGTTTTTTCATATGCACATTTTGTGGTTCATCAATCCCTTTGTACAAAGATTAGTGCTGGTCAAATTTTGGTTCAGTTGGTTTAAATTAAATTGGAGTACATTAAAACCGATTTTTTTTGTTTGACGGTTAAACTCATTACAATGTAGTAAATTGGGACTCAAACCCGAGACCCCTTCCCTTCCTAAGTCTTGCGTTTTTTGATACGTTGAACACTCTACCATGTGAGCTAAGCAGCATGATGGGCACATTAGAAATGATTTATTAACCCCATGAAGAGCATGTTTTTACATTAGATAGCTAAATTTGGTCAAGGTTCATCCATTTAAAGAATAGGCCAAAAAGTACAGTTGGAGAGCATGTTTTTACATTAAATAACTAAATAAAAACTGTGTACAATCATATATAATTTTAGAACATCATATCACATGCTCATGTGATAATTTAAATCATTGACATAAAAATAAAAAATACCCCTAATAATTTAATCTGAAATATCGTATTATCACATGAAAAGACATGCAATCACATTCAAAACATATGGTAGGTTAGCTTATATATATACACATGTACATATAACAAGTGAATGTTATCGTGTCCATCTCGCTTCTTAACTCATAGCTTGATATAGCCCTCAACTTTTCGAAAATATGTAATGATAAGTCTCAGCTTTTCAAAATATGCGACATTAAAAGAAAGAGTCTCGGGCCAGGAGATAGAGATTCAGTGGGAATTTACTACATTGCAATTTAAAATGCTCAACCTGTCAAAAATGAAATATTGAAGGTTTTAGTTTTAAAGGTTTATAAATTACAAGCCCTATTCAAACCGGCTTTTTTCTGAAAACAACCCAACAAAATTTAATTTCGATTTAATTAGGAGAGAGACTACTCTCATGAATAGTGATTTAATTCGATTTTTCTGAGTTCAATGATTGATCATCTTTCTTGCCTATCCTTCATAAAAGGGCTTACCCCCCTTGAGAGGTAGTAAACTGTTAAAGCACATCCACGTCTAATTGCTTCGGAAGTGAACGTCTTTGCAGCCAAAAAAAACAGGCATGTAGACTTCCAAAACAAAGGGAAATTTTAAAACAAAATAACCAACAAAATTTATTACCACCATGGTAAAAAAGATTAAGATATCAAATAGAAAAATTACAATATTTTAGGCCCTTCATGACATGCTAATTGTACAGAATACGCCGTTTTATAATGCATTCTATTCATCAATCATCTCTCTCTATATATAGAAATCTCAATCTGTAACATAATTGAAAACAGGTTTTACTTACATATCATCTGCAGATAAGGGCGAGTTCGAGCTTGGGCCGGTTTGGCTGGGGCTCGATGACCTCCATGTGAATCGTTACTGTCTGCAGAACGCTGTAGGAAACGCTACCGTCCATCTTCTTCACCTTCTGCTGCTGCTCATCGACCACCCACTCGCCACCTCCCTTTTCACCTCTTGGTGTAAGGTATACTGGCCCTTCTATTCCATACCTGTAAGAAATGAAGATATCAGCTCAATGACCATCCTTTTCAAAATATCAAGAAAATAACCACAAGTACTGCAATTTTTTATTTCAAAATCGGCAGCAAAATTTTCATAAGCTTAAAGACTCCATTTGGAACTTGGAAAATACAAGGGAAAGGAAAAAAAATGTTAAGAAAAAATTATTTTCTCATGTTAGGTTTCACATGGAAAAAATAAAAGAAAATAAAATATAATCAAAATTTTACATATTTTAAAATTTCTTAGTCTTAATATAATAAAGAAAAACAAATAAATTCACTTTTCCTCTCTATTTTCTTTCCTTAGTATTTTCCGGGTTCCAAACGGAACCTAAATGTCTGAGATTCTGTTATGAAGTCAGTTTCTGTTAGGATTTTGTTAGTTGCATGGAAAAGCAATGTCAATGTGGAAGCCATTTGCATTGAGTCAAATAGCAAATACTAAGGTTTCATTTGGAACCTAGAAAGTACTAAGGAAAGAAAATATAGAGGAAAATATAGAGGAAAAGTGGAAGGAAAGAAATTATGGCGGAAAATAAAAAATAGCTTTAAACTTGATAAATTAATTCATATGTTCATTCAAACTCATTTTATTTGTTTCTCTCTATTATTTATATAAGGACTAAGAAATTTACAAATATGTAAAAATTAAAGGAATTTTGATTAGATTTGATTTTCTTTTATATTTTCTACGATGAAATCAAACATGAGAAAATCATTTTCTTCGGTAATTTTTTTTATTTCCTTAATACTTTCTAGGTTCCAAACGGAGCCTAAATAAAAATAAACAGAAAAGGGATGAAACACATACTTGGGCACGAATACAATAAAGCCATTGGATCTTATCTTCACTATTCTGGCCTCTGTGTCCGTTGGCCTACACAGAAAAGACAGATTATACGAGTTAGATGGCTTGTGCATGTGAGAGAGCGAGAAGGGTTTCTTGAAATGTGCATCGATACATACCGTTTCCTGAAATAAATTAGAGTATGCAGCTCTACTGAGGCCCGGCCTGCCATCTGGGCATTTCTATGCCGATAATTCAAATCTGAAGGATCACATGATGACCAAGATTCTTAGTATTCAATACAATGTATGATAATTAGAGTAGATAATTACAAAGGAGGAATTCTGTTGTCCAAATAATAATGGAAAATAAAATGCACCAACTGAATAAAACTTAACAACGAAAAAACTGAACGAACATCTCTGAAGTGAAATGAGGTAAGCGAACCACTAACAAGCCTCACCAAGCTCAGGTGGCATCTTAAGTGATCCTGTGTTCATTTAACCAAACTTAAGAGCGTGTTTTGGATTTTTATTTTTATTTTTATTTTTTTGAAATGCTTTTCTTGAAACATTTTCAGGATTATCAACCCATCATTAGCTTATCTAGGAAAAACTACAAGTGATTCTCCAACTTCTTAGGAACACGTTCTACATTAGAAATATTCGCTATATTAGAAATGTTCTCTATAAGCACTGTCAACAGGGCTCTTAGTAACCTAAGTTTGACACCCCATTTCTGCTAACAAAGTTCCAATTCAAAAGTTTCAATTTTCTGAGGAATGGTATATTAGCCTCTGGTTAACCATAATGGATGGTTAATTCTCAAGACATTCTTATGTGCTAAAAAAAGTAGTATTCATAACAGAAAGGCACTGCTCCAGAATGATCAGTAGCAGAGTCGGAGTTCAGGCTCAGACAGTAAATATTAAATCATTTCCATTTGAGTCACATGAGGGTTTACAAATTGAGTTATAATATATTTAACTATAGGGCGCTGCACAGAAAAGTGTACAACAAATCTCAGGCTTTGCACAACTAAAACTTTTTGGTTCGTTACACTAGTTTGATGTTTTAGATGATGCGCAATATTTCTTTTAACAGGTTGAATGACAAGTACAACAAGCTAGTTAAGTCAAGTCAAATCGTCAACCATCTAGTTAACAGAAAGAAACACATGGTCACAAGAGAATTAGAATCCCTACAAACTTCTGGTCTAGTTCTATTTGATTGAATCATTCCTATATAATTTAAAACTATTTAATCTATGTACAATAAAAGAAGATAACTAATATGAGTTTGAAATAAGCATATCAAATAATTTAAATTGAATTTAAATCCTCTTCTTTTTTTTGTTCACTTTTTCTTTCCTTCTACTTTGCCTCCTCATTTTTTTTCTCTCGAATTTTCCGAGAACCAAACATAGCCTAATGGTTGAACTTTCAAAAAAATCAAAATGTATATCATCAATTCAATATTCAATCTAAATAATTAATCTGCAGGATGCGATCCAATATTCAATCACAATACAGGTGCAAAACTATTACTAGATAACTAAAAGCAAGAGAAAATTTCAGAGAGATTATAGCATCAAAACGATTTTTACTGGTATTACTTACAAGCGCAAAATAGATGGGGTGAGATTTCAGTTTTATAAGAAGAAAAAAGTAATGGCTAGTGTTAATGACCTCAAATATCAAAGAATAAAACGACTCATTCTTATCACAGAGAGAATTCATGCCGGAAGAGTACTCGCTCATTCATATGACACAGAATTATGTGCCTTTATGTTACATAGTTCAGAAGCTTAAAAGGGAAAAGACTATCTTACTGTCTGCAATACTGGTGAGTTGGCCTTTGTCTTGGAATATTGTTGGAAGTTTGTACAACCCTAAAGAAGCAGCAAGCAGCCTATGCACAATGACATCTGCCAAAAAAAGAACAAAGATAATTTCAACTCAAATGAATATTATATCCCATTCATCAAGCAAATACCAAGCCAAAGCTCTTACATACCTGCATATCTCCTTATAGGAGAAGTGAAATGAGTATATAGAGGTGCTGCAAGCCCATAATGATGGAATTCTGGGGGACTGAGATCCCCACTACAGAAGTAAACTGCCTGAATTTAAGAATCAGGAGAAAATAATAAACTATTAGGATTTTCTAACACAAATTTCAGAAGTCTCATACATCCTAAAAATTAAAAAAATAGGTTTACATGATCATTCAAATTGATATTACCTGTGTCATGCATCTAGTCGCTAGTATTCGAATAAGCTTATTGAAGTATGGATCATCACCCTGGCAGACAATTTATTTTTTGTGAGAATCAGATGTGTGTGTAGATAGATAGGGGGAGAGGGGGCATTGATCTATTTGCTAGCATCTAGATAAAGCTTATTAAAGCATGAATCATCACCCAGGCAGACGATTTCTATTTTGAGGGAACTCAAATGTGTGAGCATGCATGGACACATGCGCAAATCTTTTTGCCAAAAGATTCCCTCACCACAAAGATCCTAAAAGACAAATTAGCAAATGATATAATGGATAAAACTAACCACAGCATGATCAAGTGAATCAGCCAGAGCTTTTGATGATGAAACATCCAAACTGAGACCCACAGCTGCAGCCGTACGCAGCAAAGGTTCAAGCATTTCTCTGGTTGGACTAGGATGGCGCCTGCACGCAGAATTCCACATAGAAGATTATTTAGAGAAGTTCAAGAATCAAAATAATACTACTTGCACCCCAAAGTTCAACAAAAGAAATGCCTCTTTTGTCTGTTCCTCACACCTTGCTTAGGTGAAATAAGGTGGGCATGGAGATGCGGAGGTCAAGGTACAATGTGAATGTACCAGAAATTAAAACAGAAAAAAAAAACACACCACAACAACAACAACAAAAACTGAAAAGAAAAAAACAACAAAGCAAAACATTCCCATTAGAAACTGTCTGCCTCACAGATTACTAAATAGTTATTAACATTTAGCATTTAGATCCAAAGTCCATTGTTTACCAAAAATTAACAAAACATCCATACAGTTCGATTTAAGTGAGAGATAGGGATACAAGAAGAAGTGGAACTATTAGAAACAAAGAAAAATGAGTGGTTGAAGCAAAGAGATGGCAGATAAACTAGAGAAAAAGAAGAATGACAGTAACAGGACATTTCAATACACTGTTGCTTCTCAGCAATCTAGCTGACGAAGTGTCATCATCATTGTTTGATATACAATGCATGACAATGCCATTGTTGCATCTAATATATTCCCCTCTTAAACTACCAGCACCTCCAACCAATAAAAAGGGCATGACAGCAAATAAAAAGCAGTCCGGGGTCTTTCACCAAGTTTCTACTGTTGAATTATTAGTTTGCATTTTGCCTTCTGCCTATGATGAAATACATGCATAAATAATAATTTCCAAATTTTCTTGTACATTACTGAAAAATACTCTTTTAACTGTACTAGTTTTATGGCATTTCTTCATACAGTGTAAGAAAGGGTTGGAAAAGGAGGGAGGGAGGAAACCATCAAACTCAGAGGGCCTGCCAGAAAAAGAACTTAATGTAACTGCAAATGCCAGACATACACCAATACCTTAATAATGAACAAAACGGAAAATGTTTCAGGATTTTTTCTGCAACCGAGACATTAGCAGCAAGCATAAACTCCTCAACCATTTGGTTTGCTTCACGAATTTGGTACATTCCTGCAGAAACAGCTCACAAATTAAACTTTTTTTTTTTATCAATAGCAAATTAAACATTATTAAATAAAACCCATCTGGAAAGGGGAGCAATACAACTCCTTCACATGAAAATGGAACTGTGGAAGTATAACATATAGACTGCACAACAAGGAATAAATCATTTTCTTTAAATTTGCTGGACCAACAGTGTACAAAACCCCATCTGAAATGGCTTAAACAATCCAAAAAAACTAGTTCCTTAAAAAGATTTCAATTATATAATGGAGTTTATCATGCATAAAGCATGGATTAGAAAGAGAAACACTAAAAAAGTATCCCAAAGCACAGAAGGAGTTTACAAAGAGCACCAACAAAAAGAAAGAGGGGCAAACAAATTTTGACATGACAGTAAACTTAATTAAATTTCTAAATGTCCAAAGAAAAGAAAAAAATTAAAATATATTTCACTTTGGAAAAAGAAGAAACAAGCAAGCAAATACATACCAATATCAAGAGGGTCATGAGTTTCAGTATCAATTTGAAATTTGACTTCTGCAGAAGCTAGAGTTAGGGCTCCTCTCTCAATGCGCCTTAGCCTCATTACCTACAAGATTATAGTTGTAACTAAATAAGGATTCATACAATTAAAAAGCAAGAATCCACACTATTCTCAGATTTCCTAAACTAAATAAAGCCTCTAAAGCACAAGCCCCGGGATGCATACCTTTGCCAAAGCATTCATATTTCGCAAATCTATAGTTAATGGATCCATCAAGCGACTGCAAACATGCAAGCAAATAGAGCTTCTCAACTTAGGAAGTGGAATAGATAGGAAGCATAAATTTTCCATATAGTAATATCTGTCCCATAAAGTGAGTTCAAGTCTGAGATCAAACTCCCATATAGTTGACAAGCAGGAGTCACCCCTAATTGGTGCTAGATTGATTATCTTTGCCCCTCATCTCCAGCACATACTACTTGCATATTCTTCAGCATACCAGAAGATAGTTAATTGATCTGGCATCATTCATTGATATCATAACAAAAGTATCAGACCCAACATTTTCTTCTTTTATTTATTTCATTTTCCTTCTTTGTACATGACCAGTTTGAGATGATTGCTTAAAACATCAGAAGGCATTAATCAAACAAGCATGGGATGTATTGCTTGGATTAACAACACAAATTATTGGGTTTCAGTACGCATTAATTAGAAATTATGATTCTGCCATTGCAGCCAATTATTCACCATTTCTTATCAAATAAAAAAAATCACTGCAAAAGCTAATAGTAACAATATTGGGGTCGTTATATAACAAGACATCAATTAAATGGTGGTCAATCAGATATTTGATTAGATTTCAAATATCATCACTTAAAACATATCTTTAAGCCCCTCAATAGTTCATGTATGTTATTGTCTGCCGTCCCCTCTACTGAATAACTGCAAGAAGCACTGGCTCTACAAGTGCTTTTATTTTTCCTTTATTATCAATACATGACCAAGATCACTATCAACAATAACCAATACATGAAGTATAATAGAAGATACACCATGAACATGTAAAAGTGAAACAATTTCTCATCTACAGTTCTGGCATAAAATGTAACTTGAATGGTCTTACAGAAACCATAGGTAAAGATAAACCATCAATGCAAAGAAGAACCATACAAATGACAACATAAAGAATAAAGTTTTACCATTAAAAAATTCAACTACAACCAGATACTATAAGGGATTAGGAAGCACCTATCATCCATCCTAGCTTGAGCTTCAATATAAGACAATGCTGCACAAGATTTAATGATACTTTTTGTCCATTTTGTAGAAATAATCTCGGCTTGAGGTGTCATCTCCTGGAATTTAAATAAAACACAGAGGCGAAAATCCATCAATACATGCTCCAAATAATGTGACATGCACCCATGTAAGAGACATAGCTAAGACTGATGCATATATCACTATATATATCTAATAGATAGAGACAGAAAAAGTGACAGATAGAGAGAAGAATAGAGGGACAGATAGACATACAGACAGAAACAGAGGGGGTGTCCATAAAAAAAAAAGAAAAAAAAACAATCACTCAACGAGTGTACAGTGAAAGCAACAGCAAGAGAGTGTGTCAAGAAAATAAGCATTTTCACAGATTATCCATCATTGCTTAGCAAATCTCAAATACACAGAACTTAGAGGGAAGATTATATTTTTCTTTTTAACAGCACAGCATGTAATAAGAAGCATCAAACAGAAGGAGAACCATAACTTCCAATTGTCAGATCAGTTATCTAAGGAGCAAGGGATAGAATACCCAAATAACAGAGAAAGCCAGCCTTTCCACATCAGACCGAAGAGAACATATATCTACAAGATAAAGCATATGACCAATGAGTTCTAGAACCAACGAGAAATTAGCATCAAATCAAGCAGTTCTTTGCATCAAACAACATATAAAAATTCTGTAAAAAGAATTACCTTCTGTTAAAGGTTTAGGAAGCATGTCAATTCTGCGCTCAACAAGGTAGACAGATGTGCCCCTTTGCGAAGCCTCGTCATCAAGGGGAGTACCAGGGTGAACAAAGTTTGTTACATCAGCAATGTCTGATTTAATATCATTAAGGGTTAACATGTAAACTCCATACTGGAGCTTGTAAGAAGTAGTTTGGAATGACATGAAAGGAACAAGGCATAAGCCCTTTTTCTAGCTACAACGCTAGCAAATATTAACTTATTAAAGAAGAAAAGAGGTGATAAACCATCAAAAAGACAAACTTTGTAGTAGACTAAGAAAATTAAAACGAATTATGCAAAGAGTTACTGAAACATAGCTTGTCTCTAGATGTACCCATAGGAAGCAAAGAAGCAGTAACTGAGGTTAAATTTATTGCATGTAGTGGCCACTATTTAAAAGAGGTATAAAGGGAGAAAGACATGTTTAAACTTTCCAGGAAAATGGAAAAAGTAGAAACTCAACTTACACAAATAGTTCAATCATATTGACAAAGAAAGTTCAAAACCAAAAGATAACTTCAAAAACAGATCTCTTGGAGCATAATCTTGACCCTTGAACAGCTGGAATGGTTCTTTTGCTGGTAAAAAAAGAAAGAATGTGCAGACAGCTGCCCCCTTGTACTTAATGTAGACCTTACGAATCCAATCAAGCAATTAAATCTTTGTTATTTGTGTACTTATGTGAATTGGGCCAGGGTGTACATAGAGAATCACACTTTGTCTATGATCAATTTTATAGAATGGCTCTTTGACAAGTAGGATGGCTTGTTTTTCCCCCCTTACAGTTTAGTCTTTTTGGCACAATCTATGTTTACTTCATCTGTACTGTTTTTGCCCTTTTTTGCTTTTTTATCTATCCAAAAAATAAAACCTTATAAAATCGGTTTCGTCTACAATATTATCCATTCCATTCTTTCTTAAGGTTAAGTTATTCTTATTATAAAATAGCATCCCCTTGCCAAGAGCTGAATAGTTATTAAAGCATTCTGAAACTCAAGTTTACCTTTGACAATCCTTATCTTTACTCTTTGGGCACAGCTAGTTCATGAACTTCCATTCAAAACTATTGAGTCAACTTTTCAATTATAGTAAAATTTTCAACAAATTGCCCAATTAGCAGGTTGAAGGATACGAACTCCCACTTCAAAATTTCCAGTTGGAAGAGTGGTACAATGCAGTGCATCATCTATATCTTTGCATCCTGCATAAAGGAGAAGCATAATCATTTGCATGTATTTTAACATAATGCAACTGTAGAACTTCTTTTAGGTGGGAAAAAAGGCATACACATTATGAATTAAGGAGATGAAAAATAAAAAACACTTACCCGGAGGATCGACGCTAAAAACAAGCACATGCCGCAAATCCAGCCTACATGGATTTGCGAGGTCTGCAGAAGACACTGACCATGGTAATGGTGGCAAGCATGCCAAAACTTGAGATGAAAATGGTCTCGAGTCTATATCATTTTCTATCAACACCACCTGCCACATCCAAATGGTGAATATGTATCATATTCATCTAAACTTATTCCTCAATCATTAATGATCTTGCAAAATTTCTACATACCTCACTTTCAGTATCTCTATCACCTATTTCTCCTATGGTACGGACATAATGACCAGAAGGATAACGTGATAGACGATCCCATGAGTCAACTGCCACAATAATTCTCTTGTCCAGAAGGTTCCCAAGCTGTCGGGTTTGAATTCGGATCTTCGGAATTCTGCGATCTTTGGAGACGAATAAAGCATGGGCAATACCACCATTTCCTGCAGGCATAGGCATTGGCTCCAAAGATCCACAATAACTGCAGTTAACCAGAGAAACTTACATCAAGCAACTGAAGTCATAGACAAAAGAGTCCATCATCACCAGTAGCTCCAGCCACAAACAGTTTTATATATATAGCTATAAAACAGGAAATGAGAATACAAGCAAACAGCTTACAAAACTTGCATTCTGATGCACAAAATACACATGCATCATTATTGATCCTACATGGATATAAAGAAAAGTAAGCATCATTATGTTGAATTACTCATTCACTGGAATTGTGATAATTTATGCAATTAAGCATCATGTTGTGAACTACTCATTCAATGGTGATTTGTGATAATTCATGCAACTGTCTTATGAATTTTAGATAAGAATGCACAAATAAAATGAAATCACCATTCATACATATCATTGTGCTATTTTCAACTCTAAACAGATTAAACAATGTTGCAAATTTCACACTTCATTAAAAATTTAAAACACGGTTGAAGTTAAAAGGGATTATCAGTTATAATCCGTATGTAAGGCAACACAGTAAATAGCACAACTTTTATTGAAAGTAACTCTAGGTCAATTTTACTGGCCTTGAACTCAAGAAACTCCAAATTTGGTTCCACAAGCAATCATGGATACAAGGGTCATCAGTGATGAAAAAAACCTAATAAACATAAGAGCTTTGCGAAGTAGTGTCTGTCACAGAAACAAAGAAGAGATAATATACCACCATGTAGCACAAGAGTGCATCAGTGTATGCTTTCCTGGAAGGACAAGTGGATGGGGCCATTGCATAGCTCCAAGGTGCCAAGAAGGTTTGAACCATGCCCAGAATAAAAATTATAAGGACTTTAACCATATCATTTAATTCTCAACTTGATTCCTATGTAGTTTGAGTAAATCTTGAGGTCATGGTCTATGGATGGGGACAAAGCCCCTAGTCCAGATGGCTTTTCCATGTCTTTCTGGCAATTCAGTTGGGACTTTTTGAAGAACGACGTTATGGGCTTCTTCAGAGAATTTTATGAGCACAAGAAGTTTGTTAGGAATCTGAACACCACTTTCCTAGTGCTTAATGCTCATACCAAAAAAGGGCGATGCAGAGGATTTGAAAGACTTAAAGCCCATCAGTCTAGTAGGCGGCCTATACAAGCTTTTGGCTAAGGTCTTGGCTAACAGACTGAAGAGGATTATCGTGAAGGTTATCTCCCCTACCCAAAATGCTTTTGTGGAGGGAAGACAAATTTTGGATCTGGCTCTCATAAGCTAATGAGAGTTGACTCCTAGACAAGAAGAAAGGAGAATTAGTTTGTTATGCAAGTTGGATATTACAAAAGCTTATGATCACATCAACTGGGACTTTATCTAATGGTATTTAGAAAAAGATGGCTTTAGGAGGCATGAGATAGCTCACGAGTGGAATTAAAATGTGTATTTCGACACCTACTTTCTCAGTTTTGGTAAACAGTAAATAGTTCCCTTGCTGGCTTTTTCCATAGTACAAGAGGCTTGAGGCAAGGGGGATCCACTCTCTCCTTATCTGTTCGTGATTGGCATAGAAGTGTTTAGTCGACTTATTGACAGGGCTATGGAGGGGAATTTTTTGATTGGCTGTAATGTTGGTGGAATGGGTGAAGAGGGGCTGGTTTTAACACATTTGTTGTATGCCGATGATACTCTAATCTTTTGTGAGGCAGATCGGATTCAGCTTGTCTATCTACGATGGTTGTTGATGTGGTTTGAAGTTATCTCGGGGTTGAGGATTAATCTTTCTAAAAGCGAGATCATCCCTGTTGGGAGAGTCGATGATGCTGAGGCATTAATTGCCGAGTTAGGTTGTAAGGTGAGGTCGCTCCCGGCCTCTTACCTGGGTCTCCCATTGGGAGCTCCTCATAACTCCATTGCAGTCTGGGACCCTATAAAGGAAAAATTTCGGAAAAGGTTGGCTCTCTGGAAACGACAGTTTATCTCCAAGGGATGAAGGACCACCTGGTGAGCCTCTCTGCTTATGCCAATTTATTTTGTAACTCTGTTCACGCCATTCTACCAGGATTGTAAAGACAAAGGTTTGGAGCATTATCCGGACTTCATGGGGAGGGTGCTCTTGAGAAAAGCCTCATACAGTCAATTTGGCACCCGTGTCTAGCGAAAAAGAAGGGAGGCTTAGGAGTAAGGGGTCTGTCCAACCTGAATAAAGCGCTGCTAAGTAAGTGGAATTGGCGCTTCGCTCACGAAAGAGACTCCTTGTGGAGATCTGTCATTGGTACAAAGTTTGGAGAATATGTAGGGGGCTAGTGTACACGCGATTTCAAGGGACCCTACGGTACTAGCTTGTGGAAAGAGATAAGAAAGGACTGGGAGATTCTACTCCCTAGAGTAGGGTTTAATGTTGGGAATGGTAAAGGGTGCAATTTTGGAAAGATGCCCGGTGTGGGGAAGTAGCCTTGTGCACTTTGTTCCCTTCCCTGTTTGCTTTGGCTTTGCACAAAGAGACCCTTGCCAGTGATGTTTGAGACGATTCGAGGGACGTGGGGGTGGTCCCTCACTTGGTAGTGTTTAATGGATTAGGGTGGGGAGGTGGAGTTGGAGAGGTATCTCCTCATTCTTCACAACAAAAAGGTGTTGCACACTTTGGAGGACAAGCTCTTTTTGAGAGAGCCTAAGGGTGGGCTCTTTTCAGTGAAGTTTGCCTACCAGTACTTGTCTGATCTTGAAGCGCACCCTTTTCCATCCAATCTCATTTGGAACTCTTGGGTGCCTACTAAGGTGGGTTTCTTTGCGTGGGAGGCCTCGTGGGGCAGGATCCTCACTCTGGATCAGATTAAAAGAAGGAGCATAACCCTAGCCAACAGATGCTTGCTTTGCGAAGAGGAGGAGGAAACGGTTGAGCACCTACTCTTGAACTGTACAAAGACCAAAGTGCTATGGAACCTTTCTTGCAATTGTTGGGGTGCAGTGGGTTTTCCTCCTCTCAGTGAGAGGAACTCTTTTATCTTGGCATGGTTCCTTTGTGGGTAAAAAAAGGCTAAAGGCGTTGATGGCAGCCCCTCTCTACCTGTTTTGGTCCATTTGGCATGAGAGAAACAGGATTGCTTTTGATGATGAGCGCTGCTTGGTTCAAAGATTGAAGACCTCTTTTGTATTCAGTTTGTGGTCTTGGTCCAATATGTTCATGTTACAAAAAAATCTGATTCTTTGATGGATTTTTTTGGTTTGGATGGGATGTATATGAGGGTTAGTGGGTATAGTTGTGGGTAGGTGGGTATTTCTTTACCTCTTTTCTTTCCTTCTCTTTGTTCTTCCCATTGGCTGTTGTTAGTATACTCCCTGTATACCTTTTCACAGCTGGTGGGCTCTTTTGTTCTAGTTTCAATATATCCTGTCTTTCACCCATCAAAAAAATAAAATTAAAAAAATTAAAAAAATGGTCTATGGAAATAATTTAGCACATCAAAAGGCAAAATTCGAACTCTTATAATGTCACATTTATGCAAACAACTCAATTAAGCAAATACCAGTGTTCTCGCAAAATTTATCTTTCCATTGTTCAAGTAAACTTACGGGTGCCAATTCCGCTTTATAATACCAACAACACACCCACATGGACGACATGAAACAGATTTTGTGTCTCCAACTGAACCCTGAGCTAGATCAGTATTTCTAGGAGCATCGTCAGCACTGCTTGGAACAAGATGGGCGTCTTCTTCCTCCTCGTCCTCTGCAAAAAAGTAGAAGCTTATCAAAAGAACTAGATAGAAAGAGAGCCCAGCAAAGAATAACTTCTCCGAGTGTAATTACACTAACATATAGGGAAGTCATAATCCTGACAGTTCCAATGCATTGTTGGTCAAAAACAAAATTCAGAAGAATACATACTTCTCAATGCAAAGGGCCAAAATGAAACTACAAGAGCTCCTCACTCAGTCCCCCCCCCCAAAAACCCCAACTTTTCAGTAAGCATGATACACCCTTTACAACCAAAAGGGACCCATATCTTGAAAAGAAAAAAGATAGAAGAAAAACCTATTTAAAAAAAAGGATAGAAGAAAAGCTTTGGTCATCTTGCAAGAGTACAATGTAACCAGCTTATCCTCCCCCTAAAAGCTTTCTGCAGACCTTGTAATGATGTGTAGGCCACCACAGGACTTAACTAATACAACCCACTGATATACATAAATATATATATAAATAAGTGTTAATAAATTAAACTCGGAACCTCCCACATTAACTCCCCCCCCCCCCGAACTGTGCTCTGTAAGTGGCACAAGAGCATGTCTCCTAGAGCATTAAAAGGCTAATATACCTTCATCTGCTATAGATAGAGACTTCTCTTCTTGCCATTGATCTTGAGGCAAAAGTTCCACTGCTACTACATCACCATCAAAAGCCCTATTCATGTTTCCACGACCATAGATAATTATTTCATCACCAATGCTCTCACTTCCAACATATGCTTCAAAAGGATTGTAACGATTAACCCGTAGTTTTCCTTGATGGTAGATTCCACGATGCAAACCAGAAGTAATCTCAGACATGGGCTTATGCTGAACACAAACAATAAAGCAAGAAAATTTTGTAAAGCCACAACAATGTTTCATGTGAACAGATAATCAACATAACCTAATCTCAGACATGGGCAATTCTGTGTAAGAAAAAAATAAGGTGAAACGAATACAACCAACTAGACCTAAAAATTATAGTGACAGGCTCAACACTGGTTGTGAACACTAGTTATTGGCAATACCTCACTATAGATAACTTTCCTCTTTGAAGGTCTCAGATCTTCAACTTCCTCCATGCGTAGATCTTCAGAGGCAGGTTGCACAAGCAGGTCAAGCAAACCTGGTTGTCCCAGTGATTTCACATATGACTCAACTGAAACAGAGAAAGGATTTACGAGTAAGCTTAGCACATAAAGTAGTTCCAATAATTTGACATGGTGATAATACTAGTAGCAGCAATTGTGCGAGTCAAGAATCGAATCGAATCTCACTAATACTGTGATGACTGAATTATGCAGAAGATAAAATAATAGCTGAGGTGTACCTGTCTCCGCAGCAATGCCCTCTTCAGTAGCCTTCCTTTTATTTTCTTTGTCATTGGTTATAAGCAAAATCCGGGCTGCAGCACCAAGATGACTCTGATACCATTGAGTTGCCACTCTAATTGCTAAAATTCATTCCCAGATATATCAGGAGTTGGATTCAAATATCTATTGAGAACACTGACATAATGTATTATTCATTGTCATCTCTCAAGGAGCAAACCTCTATCATTTCGATCATTTGGACTTTCTCCAGCCATCTGCTTGACATATGTATCTCTACAGAGAAGGAACAAGGCCCAAATAATGATAATGACGACAGAAGAAAAAATCACAATATGCAGTGACGGCAACATAAAACCACAATAATAGCATACGGGTGAAAGTAAAGAAGCAAGTCAAAAATTTAGAAATCTATCTTGACACTACCAAAAACTCCATACATTTATTTTCTTCTCCAGCTCGCTTTTTAATTTCACCTGTATTGGCATGATTATAAATGGCGAAGGAATGAATAAATAGCCCGTACATGCCAAATTGGTAGAGCAATCCAACATGTACTTGGAACAGATAATATATAATCAATTGGCGTAACTGTTTATAAAATTAAAAACATCCTACTTGTGATATTCGTTTGAGAAGACAAAGAATTTCCTCAGGGAGTTGCTGCAAAGGGCTCTAAGTCTGTTGTATACAGAAATATTCTTGTTCTTAACTTCTTCCAGCACCACAGACAGCACCACCACGTCATCAATCGCCGAATTTTCAAGCAAATCAATCTGGAAACCCCCACAACATAACTCAATAACCTCAATCACAAAAACAAAACTCAAACCCAAAAAAAAAAAAAATTAACAATGACTTTACCTGATTGAGAACGACATTAGTGTCGACGATGAGAATAGCGGAGGCAGACGGACTGAGCCTAGCAGCTGAAGAATCGCACACTTTGCAAATCGACGCGCCACAGTAGATATCATCTCGAAGATAATGCTCCCTAACGACCTGCCAACGAAACCCTAATAGAAGTAAGCCCACAAAACAGAGAATCGTTCAGGATTGAGGTTAGGGTTCGAGAAACAAAAAAGTGCACAGACCTTTAATACTTTTCCCTGCTTGGTTTTCCTCACAAACGATTTGCTTTGCAGCATCTTTCTTCTCCGGTTGTCTCTCCCGACTTCACTGCCTCTGTGTTCTTTCCTTGTACTCCTACTGCGCGGAATTCATTCCTTTCTCTTTTTTTTTTCCTGGAGACGACTCAACGAATAGGTTTTTTTTTAATAATTATTAGCTCCTTTACATAATTTTTTTTTTAAGATAAAAATAATTTTATTTATTTAAACTAGCAAAACATTGAAATATAGAATAAAAATCATAAATGATAAAATATAATCCAGATTAATAATATAATGAATATGTTTAAAGGCAATACATTTGATAATTGAGTCTAAAATCTCTAATGGGTTTAACCGAGCTGTTCAAACTAGAGAAATGAACCCTACAGTACGTAACTCAAGCCGGGCCAACAGGCTCGTTGATTTGTCAACGAGACAAGCTTTACATTTTGTTAAGTCTTGTGGTCTAGTTCACGAGTCTTGTATTAGCCAAGCCTGACGGACCCAATAATTAAAATATATTTTTTATTTTAATTTATATATAACTTAAAATAGAATGCATCAATTATATAATAAACTTTTAACAAAATATATATTATAAACCAAGTCACATTATGTATTTAAAAAAAAAAATGACGTAGGAATAGGGCGCATACCTATTTGGGTGGAACTGCAAGTGGGCTTATGAGCGGGCCTAAAATCTTATGGTTGGGTTGGTCTGTCAGGTCGGATAAGGCCTGAAATGAAGCATGTGCCCCGATCCTTCTAAAAAGGGCTTGGGTCGGGCTTGACTCACTTTGAGCAATTCAAGGCTGAGCGAATTGAGCCTTGGATATCGAGAGACTTTTAAAGACCCTTACTTAGAGCTACATATTTTGATAGTCTTATTATGATTATAATACATATGTTTACAGTTGTGGCATGTTGATGATAAATAAACGATTTTTATCAGTGCTCGAAGATATTTTAGTCGTATGAATTCTTAGCACTTTAAAATAAGCATGCTTTAACTATAAAAAAACAAAACGATGTATTAAAACGACATAATCAAGCGATCTCGTAAAAATAAACATTATGCTCGTAAAAAAACAAATAAACTATAAGCTTGCAACGATTTTTTTTATTACGATACATTATTTTGAATACTTCTAATAAATTACAAATAATTATATGAAAAACGAATGATCTATAAGCTAAAAACGATTTCCTTTCATAGACATCCAAAACAAATAGTAACAATAATGTATTTTTTTTAACATCTACTCACTCACCTGATACATCCGTACACTCATACCACTTTTAATTTGTTATTTTCATTGGTCACACCTCAATAAAATTATCTGCATTTAGCAAAAAAAACAAAGAAGCAATTTGTTATTATTTTTAAAATAAACTTACAGTAAAATATATTGAGTTATAATGCGTTTTCATATCCATCCATTCTTTAAAAAAATACAAAATAAAATTTAAAATTCAAATATTCAAATTCATGTTTAATAATGGAAACATAATTTGGTTTTTAATATAGTCAGATTTGTATGGAGATTAAATTTATTTATTGAAATAAAATATATGCTAATAATAATAATAAAAAACTTAACATATTGACAGGTAGTTAGGTTAAACAACATTAAATAACAAATATCTAAAAACACACCATATAAGAAACTTAAAAAGAGGAGTATTAAAGCTAACAGACTCATATGTGTCTCACGACTGTTTAGCTTCTAATGCGGAATTCAAATATCTGGTATGTCCTTATAGTACAGAATTACCTTATTCCGAACTAGTTTATGTTAAAAAATAACCTATATAGATAATAAGTTAAGTGTGGTGAAGAGAGTTCTTTTTCTTTTAATTAATTATTTATGTGACAGTTAATTAGGTCAGTTAATGTGATGATCGATTGTGCATTAAACTAGCCTTATGATCATATTGTTATAAGAATATAGTTTGATATTATTGTTATGGATACAAGTCTTCTATAAAAAGTAGACTACTGCTCAAAAATAAATAAATAAATAATAACGTAATTCTCTTATCTTCACCAAATATTTTACAACCTCAAGAGAAATTCTCTTGAAGAAATTTCGAAGTCTTTATCTGCGATTTCTTGGAGTTCGAAGTTGTATCTGGGGTGAATTACTGAAATCCTATGACATTATAGTGGGGCAATAATCACCTTAAGGACGGTGTAGGGATATTTTATGCACCTTGATAAAGAATCGAGATTCCTCTTGATTTAGTCTTCAAATTTTAAACCTTCATCAATTTTATTCCAACAATCTTAAGGTGATTGTTGCGAGTATGGAATCAAGAGTGAGTTCATTTCAAATTATGGATCAAGCGTGGTGGCTTGGATCGTTTTGATGGAACAAATTCAATCGATGGAAGGACAAAACTATGTTCCTTAACTACTTTGCGCGAGGGAAGGTTGATGTCTTGTATCCAAAGTGGATCTCCACACGAAGACAAAGGATGATGATTACAGACAACTCAAAGGGTGGCCAGAAACGTATTGATGATGAAGTCTTTGTGCGGGGTCACATTCTCAACTTTGATATCGAGATCGATTATATGATCTTTTCACTATCTTGTTCGGTCCGCAAAGAAATTTGGAATCCTTGGAGGTCAAATACAATCTTTGGAAAAGGAGGGCGGATAAGTTTTGCTTATGAATTTCTTTGAATTTAAAATGGTTGATAATCTGTTAGATTGTGGATCAAGTGCATATGAATTATACGTATGAGTATCAAAAGCTGAAGGGTTTAAAATTGAGATTTGAATCACTCAGTAGAGTACATAATTCTGAAATTACCCCAGTTAAGGATGATTACAAAAGAAAATGCTCCATACTCTTGAACATTTAACTTTGGAAAAGTTTGAAAGCCATCTCGAGGTGAAGAGGATACTCGAAAATTGCAGAAAAAGAATGCTCAAATTTTCTCCAAAGTAAATTATGTGGATGACAAGAAGCCAAACTCAGGAGGAAAGAAACATTCTGGAGAAAATAATTCTGGAGGAAAGAAAAGAAATTTCCAGGAATTCTCAGGCTCTAATGCAATGAAAACTAAGACTACTAAGTCTTGTTATCATTGCGGCAAAAAGGGCCACTTCAAACGTGATTGTCGATACAGGAAGAAACCAAAGGCAGAAAATACCAATGCTGCAAATATGGTTCAAGATGAAAATGCAATCGTTGCAATGATTTCTGAATTGCACATTGGCATCAGTCCACGAGAATTAGACATGGGCTCAACAACAAGACAACTGATTGGTGGTATGATTACGAGATTGCTACCATACGTAATACGCAACAACAAGGATCAATTAAAGACCTTGGAAAAAGTAGATGAAGGATGCACTGGTGCGTGGGAAATAATAATCACTGACAAAGGTTCTTGGCAAAGGCAAGGTTGAAATATCTTTTACTTCTGGAAAGAAGTTGGTGTTAGTCAATGTTCTGTTTGTTCCTGAAATTAGGAAGAATCTTGTATCTGCAAATCTGTTGTGTAAGAAGGGAATTAAAATTTTGTTTTAGAGTACGATAAAATTGTATTCTCTAAGAATGGTGCCTTCTTCCAGGCAAAGAGGGTACTCTTTTGATGGAATGTTTGAACTTCGGTATTATTAATAATGAATAATTTTGCTTATATTGTTGGTTCTCCTTCTTCTCATTTATGGCATGGTAGATTAGCACATATTAATTTTGGATATATTAAATATATGTCAAAACATGGTTTGATTTCTTGCAATAGTATAATCAATGAAAAATGTGAAATATGTATACAAGCAAAATTGACTAAGAAGCCTTTTCCTTCGATTGGAGATCTTACGCCAAAAATTAGAACTTATCCACTCGATATATGTGAATTAAAAATGGAATTTTAACTAGAGGAGGAAATAGGTATTTTATTACTTTCATTGATGATCATTCTAGATATACTTATGTGTATTTAATAAAAACTAAGGATCAAGCATTTGACATGTTTATGTGCTTCTCATCTGAAGTTGAGAATCAAATAGAAAGAAGATTAAAATCTTAAGAGTGATAGGGGTGGAGAGTATTTCTCTACTGATTTTCTTCCTTTTATGAGGCTAATGGAGATTATACACGAAGTGAGTGCACCATATACCCCCTACAGCAGAATGAAACTATTTGAAAGGAAAAATAGAACACTGGTTGATATGGTAAATGCAATGATTTTAAATGCTAAATTACCTAATAATTTATGGGGAGAAGCATTGTTAACAGCATGTCATGTGCATAATAGGATACCTTCTAAGAAATTTAAAGTCTCTCCATATGAATTATGGAAAGGGAGAAAACCAAATCTGCGTTATCTTAGAGTTTGGGGATGTCTAGCCTTTTATAGAGTCACGGATCCTAAAAGAATTAAGTTAGGACCAAGAGCTCTAAAAAGTGTGTTTGTGGGATATGCTCAACATTCCAAGGCATATAGATTATTGGACTTAGAGTCAAATGTGATAGTGGAATCAAGGGATGTTGAATTTGTGAGAGCTAAATTTACCAGCTGATTTAATAGTACCACCTGAAACACATGAACAAAGGCGATCCAGTAGTAAAAGAAATCTCCTGATACTCCTAGCGAACCTAGGAGAAGTAAATGGACTAGAAAAGAAAAGTACTTGGATTAGGATTTTATTGATTCACAGTCAATTGTCTTCCTAGCTGAAGGCGATAGGAAATCTGTACTTAATAAGATACCAATTTTATTAAGTATAGAAGAAGATCCTAAAACCTATAAAGAAGGCTTTATGGCATCCAAGAGATGTGGCATTAAAAGGAGAGCGATCAATGACGAAATGGACTCAATATTATCCAATAATACTTGGATGTTAGTAAATTTGCCTCCTAGTTCAAAGCCTATAGGTTGTAAATGGGTATTTCGTAGAAAATACAACACTGATGGATCAATACAAACTTTTAAGGCTAGATTAGTGGCAAAAGGATTTAGACAAAAAGAAGGTATTGACTATTTTGACACATATGCACCAGTGGCTAGGATATCATCTATTAGAGTAATATTTGCTCTAGCTTCTATTCATAATCTAATTGTGCATCAAATGGATGTTAAGCGGCCTTCTTGAATGGTGGCTTGGATGAAGAAGTGTATATGGAACTTAGAAGGAATTTGTGTTGCACAGGCGAAAAGAAGGTGTACAAGTTAGTTAAGTCATTATACGGTTTGAAACAAGCACCAAAACAATGGCATGAAAAAATTCGATTACATTATAATATCTCACGGTTTAAGCATAATAATGCGAGATAAGTGTATTTATTCTAAATTTACAAGCGAATATGGTGTCATTATATGTTTATATATGTTGATGATATGCTTATATTCGAACAAATATTGATGAATTGTGAATAAACAAGTACTTATCCTCACAATTTAAAGATGAAAGATCTTGGAGAGTAGACCTTACTATCTTGGGAATCAAAACAAAAAGAAAAGTAGTAGGGTTATGCTTTCTGTCAATCCCGTATATTTGAGAAAATCATAAGAAAGTAAGCATTTGGGAATTAAAGAAGTAAAAGCACCCCATATGAAAATTCACACAAGTTAATGGAAAATTCTGGAAGAGCAATTGCTCAAATTGAGTATGCTAGTGTAATTGGCAGCTTAATGTATGCCATGCATTGCACTAGGCCAGACATTTCCTTTGCAGTTTGTAAGCTCTCAAGGTACACTAGTAATCCTGGTGTTGATCATTGGAAAGCAATTTTTAGAGTCCTTGGATATCTCGAAGAACTTTGAGTTTAGGACCAACTTATAGAGGTTATCCATCGGTATTGGAGGGATATACTGCGATGCTAGTTGGATAACAAGTGCTAGAGACAATAAGTCTACGTCTGGTTGGGTATTTACCCTAGGTAGGAAATTTATTTGTGGGCTTCTAAGAAGCAGGACGTGTATAACTCATTCCATTTATGGAATGAGGTTTGCTGCACCTGCGGCGGGAAAAGAAGCGAGAATGGTGAAACTTACTACTAGAAATAAAGATTGTGGCCCTGACCGTGCCGACCATTTCTTTGCCGCTGCGATAATGGAAGCTACTATGTCTAGGGCTTTCGACAAGATATATATTAAATCTAGACATATAAGCAGGACATGAATATGTCAAACAATTAATCCTTTAGGAATTATAACAATATTATATGTAAGAACAAGTAACAACTTGCGAGATCCATTTACAAAGGGCTTACTAAAGAGTTCGAGTAAAGGAAAACATCAATTGGAATGGGCTTCAAGACCCTTATCTAGAGTCACCGGTGATGGAAACCCGACTTCTCCCTATTATTATTACTGTTAGAGTTGATGGAGTACAAACAGGATTCTTGATAAATTAGTTTGTGGAAGTACTAGGATATTTTACTTGTTTCTCCATTCCAAGTCATCTAGTACTAGTACTAATAAATTTTGGAGGATGAGTTATAAACTCTTAATGAGGTTTAAGCTATGGAATATGACCAATTTATTCAGAGCTCAATGGGATCCTTACCTATATAAACATAAGGAGTGGTGCCGCTTCTAGCAAAAGTTAAAGGGTTGACTTTTGGAAATGTTTATGAAAATCTAGGATGTAGCACATGGCCATATAAGTGCTAAAAGAATTTAGAGAATTTCTAAAAGAAGTTGGATTAGGTCACGTGTGTGATATTTCCGATTTCAATACAAAGGGATGATGGTTCAATCATTAGAGACACCATTTATTCCATTGTGAGACTTTTAGAGATGTCTACACTAAGGAGATTCAAGTCGTGAGACATCTTCCTTTATGCGATGCTACTATAAGAACTTAACTTTATTATCTAAGTGGGGATTGTTAAAAATAGCCTATATAGGAATGTAAGTTAAGTGTGGTGAAGAGTTCTTTTCTTTTAATTAATTATTTATGTGACAGTTAATTAGGTCAGTTAATGTGATAGTCAGTTATTGCATTAAACTAATTCTTTAACAGTCATGTTGTTATGAAAGGATACATGGTTTCAGTCATGTTGTTATGAAAGGATACAAGTCTTCTATAAAAAGTAGACTACTGCTCAAAAAAAAAATAATAATAACGTAATTCTCTTCTCTTCACCAAATATTTTACAACCTCAAGAGAAATTCTCTTGAAGAAATTTCAGAAGTGCTGTCTGCAATTTCTTGGGTTCAAGTTGTATCCTAGAGGTGAATTGCCAAAATCCCTACAGCATTATAGTGGGCGTGTCACAGAATGGAACATAAAGGATATTTTACGCACATGATAAAGAATCAGTCCTCTTGATTTCGTCTTCAAATTTTCAGCAACTACATCAATTTTATTCAACAGTTTATGGTTCTACTAAGGACTTTACCTCTATTTCTTTAAATTTTTATCAGCCTCGAACTTTGAAGACGCTATTTTCTTGTAGAATATTTGAGACAAAGCCAACAAAATGAATTATCAGCATGGTGCTTAGTATCACGAACTCACTCTCTAGACCCCAACATTCTATGGGAAGGATCTCTTTATGGGCACAAGAAAACCCCTCAAGCCCATATATAAGGAGGGGGAATGTTCTAGAGCCTTGTCGAGACTTATTTGACCAGAGCTATGTGGAAGGTTCTAGAAAACCCTGGAGAAGTGTCCACACATGTGTAGAAGAGTGTGGAAGAATGTGGAAGGATGTGGAAGACCATGGAATGTAGGAGAATAGTCTAGAGTATTCCATGGTAGTCTTGTAAATACATGTACATGGTAGAATATTCTAGAATTCTCTAGGTTAGTAGAGAACCTTCATAGGTTCTACACACTTCCATTAATGTGTATATAAGGAGGTGGTGGCCTCATTTGCAAACCATCAACTTGAGAACCAAGTTGAGAGCTTCTTTTAGCATTGTAAAGGTTTATTTCTTCAATAGAGAGTTTCTTCATTCCAAGTGTTCTCTTGAGTCCTATTTGCTTCCAAGGCGTGGGTAGAAGCCGAGCATAGAAAGCAAGGCAAGCGGAAGGCTGACTTGGCAATATCCAAGGGGCAAGTTGTCTATTTACGCCACGGGGCTTAAGCGGAAGGCTAAGTTCGTGTGGTTAATTATGAGATTACCGGTTGCGACGTGTGGGAGTAACTTGGAGGATATGATGGCGGGCTCTCATGTGGAGGAAGGTGGCGAGCAAGTCCGGGGTAAGGACTCTGGTCCTTCTACACGGGGTAGGAAGGACAAGTCTCGTGATGCCATTTCTAGCCTTGAGGGACGATTCGTCAGGCTAGAGTTGGGTGTGGCAGACACCAAGGAGGGGATGGACCTTTTGGAGAAAAGCATGGAGAAGGTCATGGAGGATCACGAGTGCGGATCAGGACCTTGAAGGGGATGCAAAGTTCACGGTTCATGTGGTGTACCACGAGGAGTTCATGACTTTTCAAGACAAGGTCTGGTACTTTCGCTAGCTTGGAGTCAAGGGTGGAGGAGGTCACGACCCGAGCATGAAGAGGGCGAGGCGAGTTGGCGGCGTTTATAAGGCGGCGTGCCGGCGTGGACGGTTATGGCATTTCACTCACGAGGCACCAAGGGTGGAGGTGCCAAAGCCACGTTCAGTGGGAATCGGGATGCCAAGGAGTTAGACAACTTCTTGTGGCACATGGAGATACTTTGGCGAGATAACACTGCTTGGAGTAGAGGGCGACGAGGTACGCCTTGCTACGCTCTACCTCACTTAGATAATGCAACTATGGTTTATGCTTGCCTTAAAAATCTTATAGAATTTTATAATTAAAATTATTATATATTAGAATTTATAAAATTGAGCCAACTTGGGTATTTTTAGAAATTATTAAATGAATATTATAAATGATTCTATGGCTATGAACGAAATGCAAATATAATATACTAAATGAATTGATTACCCCTTTAGGAAATTTGCAAAGTAGAAAAATGAAATTTGGAAATGTGAAAAATGAGGACCTAAGGAGTCCAATTAGTTAAACAAGTTTATATGTCTAAGTGTAAATATGGGAGTTTAAGTGCAAATAGGAATAAGTGTAGGCTATATTGCCACATTAGGAGAACTTAACCAAAAATGCATTTATAGCCAAACAAGGCCTTGAGGAAATAGAGATATTTAAAAACCAAATAGTAGAAAAATGAAATGGGGCCCAAGTGTGGAAGGCCAAACATGGCCTAACACACTTAAATAAAGTGATGATATAAGCCCAGATGGTCTTAGAGCTCATTTGAGCAAATCCGTTTTGGGAGAAAGAAGAGAGGAGAAAAAGGGAGAAAAGGCTAGGGTTTTGCGAGAGATCAAGTTTGGGTTAGGTTTTGCTTCCCATCTCTCTTGCTCCTAGAGATCAAACAACGAGAGAAGATTTGAAGAGGTTGAAATTAGAAATAAACCCAAACCCCTTTGTTCTTGTGTTTGAGTTAGGGAAAACCCCAAATATGGATAAAAAGAGTTTTGTTTTAGTTGTAAATAGATTTTGGGATTGTGTTAGCAGGGTTGTTTTGTATTGTTGGATGGGATTGGTTTGGATTGGTTTTGTATAGTGTTTGTAAAAAGGGAAAATGTTGAGTTTTTAAATGAAATGCTGTCAAAATTTTGTAAAAAACTCATGTTCTTGTTTTGGCTATAGATTAAGTTACAATCATCCAAATGAAGTGATTCTAATTGGTAAAGAACCATAAGATATAGGGCTACAAATGTATGGAAGGGACCAGGAGCAAATTGTAGCTCTAAGGCTCCCAAATACGGGCTTAAAGGTGAGCTCGGGTAGCTCCTCTTGGTTATCAACTCTATTTTGGATATTGTTATAGTCATTTTGGCCATAAGTTGAGTTTCACTCATCCAAATTAGTGATTCAAAATTCTGGAGTAAAGTAGACTTCTGGGGAAATAATTTACTTGAAATAAGTGTAAACAGAATTGTTACCCCAAGTGCCCATAAATTTTTTAGTAGAGCTATGTAAGAGCAGTCGGTGCGCACCGCAGTGGAGTAATTACGGATGTAAATGCAATAGCAGGTTGAGTCAAATTGGATGATTCAAGTTGGAAAGAAACCTTAGAACCATAGATTAAAATGAGTAGAAGGAACCATTATCAATTATGGGTTAAAACCCCTGAAATTAGAACCTTGATGAATGCTTGGGTGAGCTAGGCATGCGACGGAGTTTGGCATTAAAATGTTGTAACTTTAGTTTGGGTGATTCAAATGAGATTATTCCAATTCCTAATAAAAATAGACTCATAGAGCTAAAATTTTCTTGAAGGAATCATGAGCAAATTATGGCTCATGTGTCCCTATAAAAATTTTCAAGTGAAGGGGTATCGGATAGACATAAACCCTGACCAAAAACTCCTATAATAACCTACTAATATGTGATTGTCATTGTATTTGAATAAGTGACGGAGGAAAGCCCGCATTGAATCGAGTTTCGGATATCAGATGAAACGACGATTTTGGTTTTGTTATCTTCTCCTATTCTCGTTTCAATATTTGAACTATTTGTTTTAAATGCATAAGAAAATCATATTAAATTGTTTTAATTGATTTGAGAAAAGTGATTGTGAAATGTTTAGATATGACGATTGCATGATTATTGAAAATGAACTATTTATACAAATGTACGTATTGTACTATATTTTGCTATAAAGGATTTGAACGCCCTTAATAGAATGTTAACCGTTTATTTCACATTAAAGATAGTTGTTTCTGACAAAAATTAAAACTCAGTAATCTTGCAAATGATTGTATTGATGTATCCTCCGATCGACCTTGGTAAGGACCCGTATCGGTAGTGTTCACTAATTGATTTTTTATATCGGCCTACAGCCCAGCGGGACCGTGCTTGTGATTATGATATCTTGTATACCGAAAACATAGGTTAAATTCGTTAAGGCATAACTGAATTGAATTGTAGAAGTGAATTGAATTTGTGAGCATAATTGAATTGATTTGAGATTGTGAAATATTGGAATTGAAAATCATATTTGCCAATTGAAATGAAAAGAGCATTGTGAAATGCATGATTTATTGAATATGAAAGTGTATATTTGAGATGATCAATGAACTATAAATGATTGTATATAAAACAAGTATATGTATTATATTGACATTGATCATCCAAAAAGATTTGAAAGTTTTGGGTGTTAAATTACATGATTTGAATTAAAGGCGAAGAATGGATTTGTATAGAACCAGCTAAGCATGAAAATGCTTAGCGTATTGTTTACAAATGCAGTGCAGTGATAGAAAATAATGATGACGGACCAGATTGAGGAGCGTCGAGTCATAAAGAAGAGGTATGCTGCTCCGACTTGTGCATTCATGTCATGTTTAACTTTAACTTTGGTATTTTGCAAAAACATTGAACTACGAATATCTATTTTGTAAATCATTTGAAAGGCATAGATGCCTTCATTGTAAATGCATTTTATTAAATGTAAATGTTTATGGGCTTGCCCTAAATGAAATCGCTTCCGTAAATATTTGAGAATGAAATGTATTTGATAAACGGATTTGGTTAATGGCTTCGGTCGGGCGTCCCCAGGGTTTCAGTTCGGATCCACCAATTGGGTCGAGCCGAGCTTGGGGGTTGCTACAATGGTGACGTAGAAGGTTCCTAGAGATAGAGAAAGGGACATGCACCATAGACACATGGTCAGATTTCAAAAGAGAAATCAAGAAGCAGTTCTACTCGGAGGATGTGGAATACTTGGCACGGAAGAAAATCAAGTATCTCAAGCACACAGGGTTGATACGCGACTATGTCAAGGAATTCTCCTCCCTAATGCTTGAGGCTCTAGGTGTAACACCCTGAAATATACCCTAACAGTTTTCGGACATGTTTAGGGTATAATAAAAGTAAAAGTATATTTATCCGGAATAAATTAAAGATAAATAATAAACAAGACACTAGAGATATCTGCAATCAAAGGGAATTAGAATAAATACTATTCCATATTAAAGGATATATATATAAATAATTCCCATATATCAATCAGTGTATATATAAGATAATTAAAATCAAAGAGAGTTGGAGGACCAAAGAGTAATAAAATAAAGATATTAGAATAAAACAAGGAAGAAAATTGTGGAATAGACAAGTGGCTTAAAGGAAAGAGGGAGGAAGCTTCCTCATTTGATTGGATGGTCAAGAATGCTCCAAAGGACAGAAAAAGTGAAATAAAAGGGGATAAGGATAAGACCAAAATAAATATCTCATTTTGGTCTTTGAGAAAGAGAGAGCAAAAACGGATAAGAGATAAGAGAATAGAAAGGAAGAAGAAGAAGAAGAGAAAAGAAAAGAAGAAAGAAGGATATCACAAGTAAGGAACTATGAAATTTGAGTATGGAACTATGAATATTTGTATGGAAATATGGGTGTATGGAATTTGAGTATGGTTTTGTAGGGAACTTGTTAAGTTCCGTATGGAAAAGTATCGATGTTTGTACAATAGTATGGGTTTGTCTAGTTTTGGGTATATAAAGTATAAATACATGGTTTGAAACCCTCTATCTTGTGTATGGTTTGGGTTTGGAAACTCCCAATCTCATTTCTTGTTAGGGTTAGGTTGAAGGCTCTAAGGATCTATGTGTGTTTGGGAAGGAGTGATTCTGAGTTAGGCAAGAAAAATTTCCCTATTTATGATCATACTCAGTAGCCGAACCTTAGAAAGGGTTTTTGGGTCAGAAATAAAAGGATTTTGGCAGTAAGTCCTTATGGTAAATTGTAGCCACATTAATGAACTTGATGTTAGGCTTTTAAGATTTCTCGGTCGAACCCTGTAGACGAGTTATGGTGTTTTCTTTACGAAACGGTCCCAATGGCGAGAGGTCGATGTAGACGCACTCATCTGTGAGGTCAGCATATACCATCCTGTAAAGGTCGTGGTCGATGGACCTCATCCTGTGAGGCTGTGGGGTCAACCAGACCTCGATACGTGAGGTCGACGGTCAAGCGGACCACACCCCTCAATCTGTAGAAGATCGTGAAAATTGACTGGGCCTCATATCACATGGCGGCCCGATTCGAGAGGTCGGCTCGTGCGGGTTGACTACATATGACCTCCAACTTCGGAAGGTCATAACTCCTTCGTCCGAACTCCGTTTCAGGTGTTCTTGGACTCTATGGAAAGGCCATTGAGTCAAGAATCCATTCATATGCCTAAGGAGAATATTGGGTGTCAGATCGAGGTGTTAGACTGACTCAGTGGAGTCATTTCATTGACAGTCGGGTCATTTCATTTGGGTTAATACGTATGACCTCCAACTTTGGAGAGTCACTTAAGCACAACTGAACTCGTTTGGGTGTTCTTGAATCTATACATAAATCCATTGAGTCAAGAATCCATTCATATAACTGTGGAGCATAGAAGATGTCAGACCGAGGTTTTAGACCAAGATCGGTCAAATCAGGTCACCTCGGCCAGTTCAGGATTTAACTACATATGACCTCCAACTTCGGAAGGTCATAACTCCTTCGTCCGAACTCCGTTTTGGGTGTTATTGGACTCTATGGAAAGGCCATTGAGTCAAGAATACATTCATATGCCTGAGGAGAATATTGGGTGTCAGACCGAGGTGTTAGACAAAGCTAATCCAGGTCAGCTCGGCTGAGTTAACTACGTATGACCTTCAACTTCGGAAGGTCATAACTTCTTCGTCCGAACTCCGTTTCGGGTGTTCTTGGACTCTATGGAAAGACCATTGAGTCAAGAATCCATTCATATGACTGTGGAGCATAGCATATGTCAGACCGATGTGTTAGACCAAGCTCAGCCAGGTCAGCTCAGCTTGGCCAGTTCAGGTCAGCTCGGCTGGGTTAACTACGTATGACCTCCAACTTCGGAAGGTCATAACTTCTTCGTCCAAACTCCGTTTCGGGTGTTCTTGGACTCTATGGAAAGCCCATTGAGTCAAGAATCCATTCATATGACTTTGGAGCATATAGAATGTCAGACCAAGGTGTTAGACCAAGCTCGGTCAGGTCAGGTCAGCTCGGCCAGTTCAGGATTTAACTACGTATGACCTCCAACTTCGGAAGGTCATAACTTCTTCGTCCGAACTCCATTTTGGGTGTTCTTGAACTCTATGGAAAGCCCATTGAGTCAAGAATACATTCATATGCCTGAGGAGAATATTGAGTGTCAGACCGAGGTGTTAGACAAAGCTCATCCGGAGTCGTCTCGGTGAGTTAACTCGTATGACCTCAAACTTCGGAAGGTCATAACTTCTTCGTCCGAACTCCGTTTCGGGTGTTCTTGGACTCTATGGAAAGCCCATTGAGTCAAGAATCCATTCATATGACTGTGTAGCATAGCATATGTCAGACCGAGGTGTTAGACCAAGCACAGCCAGGTCGGCTCGAAGCAGCGGTTCGGTCGGCTCAGGCTGGGTTAACTTAAATATGACCTCGACCCGGAATTAAAGTAACCTTCGTCCGAACTCCGTTTCGGGTGTTCTTTGACTCTATGGAAAGCCCATTGAGTCAAGAATCCATTCATATGACTGTGGAGCATAGAAAATGACAGACTGAGGTGTTAGACCAAGCGGTCAGGGTCATGTCGAACGGCGATTCGAGTTGCTCACGTATGACCTCGACTTAAGAAGGTGCGCTGCCGATCGAACTCCGTTTCGGGTGAACTTGGACTCTATGGAAAGCCCATTTGGAGTCAAGAGACCATTATATGCCTGAGGGAGGGATGTGGGTGTCAGACCAGGTGTTAGACAAAGCTCCAGCCCGGGTCGGCTCGACGGTTTAGTCGACTCGGCAGGTTAGCTACGTATGACCTCCAGCCGGAAGGTCTGCTTCTTAAGTCCGAACTACATTTTGGTGTTCTTCAACTCTATGGAAGCTCATTGGAGTCTAGAGATATAACTATATGCTATTAAATGGTCGGTATCATAGGAAAATATGATTGTTGTACCAAGTGTACTAATCGCATGGGTAAAGTCAATTGAATACGCTGATAAGAAAAAGATAGATATATGAACAAGAAATAGCAACATAAGTAGATTTGATATGTAAAGGAATATAGAAGAAAGAATAAAATAGTAAGCCCAGAGAACATGTATAATTGTGGCTTTCTAAGACGGATATTGAATGTGGGAGCATATATGATGGAGTGCTTGACTCCTGCTAGTGTTTCGACACTTCTACTAAATGAGGCGAAGACATCTATGTTCCGTACCGTATTGTACCTTCGGGTGCTATATTGCTCTTAGGTCTAGTTCAATTTCTTTATCTCGATTCAAGCAACGAATGTTTATACGTGTGTATCTAATAATAAATGATAAAGGTAAATAGTTTAGACATGAAGAGTACTGGGGTATTAAGAGAAGTCATGTTACTGCACTCTATGGGAGATAGAACAGTGATAAAGCACAAGTAAAGCGATACAAGTATAAATGTATAGGTATATGTCATAAGATATGATAGACTACTAAAGTACGTAGAAAATATAAGTTAACGAATGCAGATATTTAAAGAATGATACGTAACACACAATTATTAGGCATAGATGAATATAAGAATGAGTAAATGCATGCATGTTAAAAATATAGGAATATATGTATGAAGAAATATGAGAACCGTATTACTGACTGAATGAAACGAATACAAATTAAAGTAAATGATAGTATATATTGCATATGCCTGTGTAAATTATATGTATGAAACATATATAAGCATGGGTATATGACAAGTATAGAATATGACATAAGTATATGATTAGTTATATGTAAATGTGTAAAGTGATCTACGAGATATGAAAAATGCAAAGTTAAGAATAAATGATTGTATATATCTCACATATGATTACCGAATGACAATATTGATTCGGGAATATGGATATGTCTTTGAGCATAAATATGGGTTGTGCCTTAGAACTGGTGAAGGATAGATGGGGCATGCCTATAGGAAGATACAGTTCTTTGCGGCATCTGAATCTGGTCTCGAGGCCCCCGTTTGGATCGCGGTGGCCACAGAAAGAATGTGACGCCTTCGGTATAGATGGTCATTAAACTCTCGCCTGTGCGGGCGCACCGGTGCCATAGACCCTTTGTTTCGCACGATGAATCTGGCGCCTTCGGACCCTTATAGACCCATTTCACACGTTAGTCTGAGCCTTGACATTATAGTTTCATTTATCATTGGGTTTGTACAAACATGAACATAAACAATGATTTGAATCATGACATGTGAAAGATATGATGATGTAAGGAAGCATAGCCTTGCTGTCGATGATAGTATGACAAGTATATACCGTCTGAAGCAAAGTGTCAATGACACGAAAAGTATATGAACAAGTACGATACGTGAAAGAGAAAGTAATATATGACAAGTCTCGCAGGAAGCGATTATCTATAAGAAAGTAGTACCTTGAAACGACACATGAATACAGTATATGACAGTACATGATAACAGTACATGATCACAGTATATGATAACAATACATGATAATAGTACATAAAAATATAACATAACAAATGGTATAGTATATAACCATGAAAGTAATATATGTATACGAATATGACATGCACAAAATAGGATATGTAATATGAACCATTAGTAATATAATAGATCAAATGACAAGTACTTATAATAAGAAATATATGATAGACATACCTAAATGAATAGATGGAACATGCTATGAACACATGATAGAAATGCAAAAATGCTAAGAACGATAGAGATAAGTAAAATATGACAAAGCACAGGAATATAGTAAAAGTATAGATAAGAGATATGTCAAAGACAAAGAACATGTGACAAGCAATAGGAATGTAAAGATGATAAGTAATAAAAAGTTATATGAATATGTATAGATATATGAAATGCATATGTATAAGCTTGTATGATCTCCGGTGGTGGTTGTCCATGCTTATATTCCCCATGGCGTAAACGCCGCGGGTGTTCAATCGGGTGTAGATGCGAAGCGAGAAACGGATAGAGGAATGAGACATCGCATCGTGAGGAGCGGTATTTCGGAGATAGGTGCTCATACCCGCGCGGCTTTATGATCTCGATGTTTGTATTATACATGTATAAGTATAAGTGTTTGTATAAGTATATGGGACTTAGTATATGTGTATAGATTTGGAGGGACACCACTCCGGTGGTAGTTCTTTTGTAAATGTAAATGATTTTTGTTATTACAGAAATTGTGTATGTATAACCACGAATTACAAGTTCATCTACGAAGAGCGGTCGATGAGTCCGGTATATAGTCTCGCGCCCCGGACTCGATTCGGATCGGCCATTCGGGTCGGATCGGGATCGGGGCGTGACACCAGGTATGAATGAGAAAACTCTTCTCTTTGAATTCATGGACAACCTACAAGGATGGGCCGAGTAGGAACTAAGGAGAAGAGGAGTGCGAGGAACACTTAAGCTATGATAGCGATCAGCCAGAATCCTTGATGAATTCTGAGGAGACGAATCTTGATGGCGGGCTCGAGAGGTTAGCACTTGTACGAGATGGGGAGAAGGAGTGCGATGCGGTAGGTATGGTGGGGCGAGGTGCCCGACACTAGGAAGATAAAAGAGGCAGCGCAATGGCAGGATCATGCTAAAGATGAAGTGCTTCTATGCGATGGTCGCGTTGGTGAGGAATGTCCTAGAGGAAGCGCTGGAGTCTGCTATCGAAAAATTAGAAGGCGACCGGAGGATACACGCTTGGGTTCGATCGGATGATGGCGCCCTCAGTCATGCCCAGGCTGATCGCGCAAGGAGGCAGGGCAAGGGAGCGGTGGGGTATGCCACGCGGGACAAAATTCTTAAGGGTAAGGAGAAGTCAGTGGGTAAGAAGGCACGACACTCCAGGCCTCGACCAAATGGGTACTAGCATAAGGCTAAAAGCTCGCGGGAGAAGGAGGTGGAGACTATCCTAGCTGAACGGGTCACTAAGAAACAAGGAGTCTCTCTAATGTGAGAGTACTTGGTTTGGTGAAAGGGTCTACCAAAGCGGAAGGCTATATGGGAGCACGAGGATGCGCTGGGCAGGTTCTTAGAATAGAACCGACGATTCGAGACTACGATATCGACGGGGTAGTTAATGGCATGGGTGGGGGGGAGAGTGTCACGAACCCACTCTCTAGACCCCAACATCCTATGGGAAGGATCCCTCAATGGGCACAAGAGAGAGTCCCTCAAGCCCATATATAAGGAGAGGGAATGTTCTAGAGCCTTGTGGAGACTTCTTTGACCAGAGTTATGTGGAAGGTTTTAGAAGACCCTGGAGAAGTCTACACAATTGCAGAAGATGTTGGAAGTGTCCACACATGTGTAGAAGAGTGTGGAAGAATGTGGAAGACCATGGAATGTGGGAGAATAGTCTAGAGTCTTTCATGGTAGTCTTGTAAATACATGTACATGATAGAACATTCTAGAATTCTCTAGATTAGTAGAGAACCTTCATAGGTTCTACACACTTCCATTCATGTGTATATAAGGAGGTGGTGGCCTCATTTGCAAACCACCAACTTGAGAACCAAGTTTAGAGTTTTTCTTAGCATTGTAAAGGTTTCTTTCTTCAATAGAGAGTTTCTTCCTTCAAAGTGTTCTCTTAAGTCCTATTCGCTTCCAAGGCGTGGGTAGAAGTCGAGCATAGCAAGCAAGGCAAGCGGAAGGCTGACTTAGCAACATCTAAGGGGCGAGTTGTCTAAGTGCCGCACGGGAGCTTAGCGGGAAGACTAAGTCCATGACATTGGTCACCATGCGATATACTCATCTCTACCTTGAGATCAATGTATGAAGAAAAGTTTATTAAAAAAAAAACCATATAGTTCTATTTGAAACCCGAAAAATATTAGGAAAAGGAAAAAAATACTAAAAAAAATGATTTTCTTGTATTTAGTTTACCATGAATAATACAAAAGAAAACCAAATATACTCAAATTATTTAGTATTTTACATTTTTTTTATCTTCTCAAACTCTTTAGTCATGATTAGAGGAAAACCCTTTGTAATATTTCTCAATCTTTTAGGCCACGGAAATTATTAGGGAAAGAAAAATAATAATAAGAAAAATGATTTTTTTAGGTATCCTAACAAATGTATAAAATAAAATAAAATATTTATATATTTTTAAAGGGCCTACGGTTTTGGAAAAGTCATATAAATAAAATTGAAATAAAATGGAAATTATTTTGTCTTTATTGAATTTTGTTTTGTTGGCGGTTCTCAGGTGCAATTTTCACTTATTTTTTGTCAGATCATGAGGTATCGTAAGTGGATTCTTGTAAACACGGAAGACACATTTAAATTATAACACACTCAAACTAATCCTCATTCGAGTCAGGATGGACCATAAGAACAGTAAAGTTCAACCACATACCATAATTATATTCACATGGCTCAAACTTGAGACATTTAGTTAAGATATGAGACACCCTAACCATCTCACCTATATCTTCACATTTTTAACATTAGGTATTTGTACTTTAAAATATTCAAATTAAGTCCCTGCAGGTGATAACGTCTTATTTTTAATTTTTTTTGGACAAAACTTAATTTGAAGTTTTTTTATTTTTATGAAAAGACACAAATAAGGAAAATTACATAATCAATCCAATGATACTCAACAATAATCTTCAAACACATGTTTTCGAACATCTCTAGAAAAATATAATTATCAAATATTTGAATTAATATTATCAATACTTTTCTTAACAAAAGAGCATTCTATTACAACAATTTATGATTACTTCATAATCTCAATAAAACATCACATATCAAAGCTACACACAAACACCGTATCTCAAAGCTACGCATTCCATCATAAATGTCAAAACATTGATGTTGTCTCTTGGATTCTTAGAGTCACCGGATCATCAGGGCATTAACCTAGCAACAATGGCATGCAAAACAAACAAGGCATCGGCAGTGATATGCCGGGCGCCTCTCCGATGCTTAAGTCAGACAATGAAACTGAGAGAGTAAATACATCCGTTTTTTAGTAAGGTATCCCCACCCTCTCACCTCCTATTGCGATTCCTTCCTTATTTATGAAGGAAGATAACAATTAACTTTTTATGGAAAGTGGGTGATTGGTTTGCGAAATAGAAAAAGGGGAGGGGGGGCGCTTCATTTGTGCGTCAGGGCCTGTTCTTTCTTTTGGATAGCCAAGTTATCTGAATCTTTCGTCCTTTGATCATCCTAATGACGGTTACGTATGTGATTCATGGGAGGATGTATTTTCGAGCTACGAGAGATCAAGCCCAGGGAAATTGCTCCCGGCTAGCCATTTTCTTGAGACGGCGATGGCTAGGAAGGGATGTCCGGGCAATGAAATCCATGGGCCCAGCCACATTTGTGATCGGAATGTCTGGCGGGTTCGGTAGTGATTCGGATCGTGTTCGTGTGGCAATCTTGTCCCAGCATGTAGGCAAGGGTACTTGGGCGTGAAGCTTGGGCCTGGCCTGTGGGCTTTGATCTATGGGCCATACGAATGAGGTGTTGGGCCCCGAAAGTTATGGTACCTGATGCCCGTTTTATTTAGGGAGATCGGTCTTGCCATTTGGAAAAATCTGGTATGTGACTTGTTTATCGTTAGGTGCGAGGGGCCGGGTGTGCTTGTGTGTTCGGCAGCGTTCTTTGGGGGGTTTTCTATTTTTGGTAACAAATTTAATGCGGCTTTTTGGGGTTTCCCACAGGTTCGAAACCCCTATAAAAGGCTGTAGGGTAATGGATTCTTTTGTGCTACTGGCTGATTTTGAGTGTTTTGGTGGGTATGTATGGGTTGAGCGTTGTCGAGAGGCGGCTCAAATCTGGAGTGCTTTTCACAGGTGCTCTGGGCTGAATGTGATGATGTTGTGGTCGACCGGAGGATACAAGGAATGCGCTAGAGTGCGCTAATTTGGTTTTGGAGGGATATTTTCAAGCCTTATATGCCCCCTTATATGCCCCTTCGCTTTGGCATCGTTGAAAGGCGTTGTAATCATATCGCCAAAAAAAAAGGGCTATTTGTGGCTAGGGCTTTTTCTTTTTTCATATCTTCTTCAAGATCTCCTTTTTCTTTTTCTTCCATTTTTTCTTCTTTCTTAAGCTCTGTTTTCCAGTCTCTTTTGGCACTACAACTGGTTAGTGTAATTGTTGAAGTATGATCAGCAGTTTGTAAGCGTTCTTTGTAATGTAATTATGAGCAGCCTTTTTGGTGTAATTAATGAAATTGTGTTTCTTGGAATTTTTGCGTTTTTGCTCACCTTATTTTTCTCATGCTCGGCTAACCGGTTAGCAACGTGGACTAACTCCTTGGGACAAGGGTTGTGGCATTTGATGAATTCTAGAATGGATCGACCCTTATGATTCCTGACTGGACTTAGCTTGGTTGTTGACCCCAGGCAGATCCATTAGGGAGCCTGAGGGCCTTTAGCATGGCGCGCGGGCACAGCCCTTTTCGTTCTTGTGCCACTAATGAAGCGTTGCTAGGATTCAAATCTTTTGGAGGGGCATGAGTCAGCGGCACATTTAATGCACCTACGGGCCCAATTTAGACACGATATCTTGTTTTCCTTTTTAAGCTCAGGAAGCCTGGCGATACTCGATTGTAGCATTGCGTGTTTCTGGTGTCTTTCGGGCATTTGTTTTCCCATATTTTATAAGTAAGCCTTGTTTTTGTTTTGGGTACGTTAGATTCTAGTTGTCGGCATGTTTCCGGTGACAGGATTGTAAGAGGGTGTTTTGAGACCTTGGCTTGTAACTAGGGGGTTTCCACAGTGCGGTAGTTAGTATGTTCTCGCCCTTTTACTAGTTTGGTATTATGACATGGAACTGATTCCCCTTTCTCCTCCCCTTTTGTTGTTGTCTAATTGTTGTATGGCGAGAGGTCAAGAAAAGACTTCCACTAGTCGTTTGGAGTCCAGATGGCCTAATGGGATACTCCTTATCTTGACCTCGTCTCTCGCTTTTCGTCGTGGAGGAGTTGAGGTCTTACTGTCAAATTCCTAATAATATCAATTTTGAGTTGTTGGACGGTCCGACCTTATCCACTATTGACGAGGAAGACAGTGTAGTGTATTTCACTGAGGCGACTCATAGCGGGGCTTCGCTTCCACAATTTCGTCTCTGGTAAAAGTAGTTCTGCACTTCTCTGAAGCGTATCCTACTCTTATCCATCAAGATGTCATTTGGATCTGGCCGAGATGCGGCGTGTTGAACCTCCTTCCCACCAACTAGACGACATTTACGGTGGTGAGTGCGCTTTATTTATACCTTGAAGTGGGCGGCGGGTCGGCTATCCATGAAGCCCGTAGCCCCATTGCAATTTATTCACGGGACTCACAGGCTCACAAGCCCAGGCGAAGGCGTGATCTTGGTCAGAGGACCTTGGTATGAGACCCCGGGCTCCCCTGACCTCTTGTTTGTTTTGAACCAATCAATGTCATTCCCAAGTGAGTTCAAGTTGTGGGATCTGTATGTTGATGCATTTTTACGCGTTTATCCTTTACGTTCGCGTATTTTATTATTATTATTTTTTTTGTGTAGAGAAAATCCGGAGGGGTAAGCGTAACACCAGAAATATCTGCTGGTCGTTTTCGGCGTGTTTAGGTATTTTATGGCTTTAATTTGAATGTTTCGTAGGTTCATCACGAAACATGGAAATAAAGACAGGAAAGTTACAAAACTTAAGGGCAATTTGTAATTGGTCGAAGGAACAAAGTCCTAATGTAGAAGAAAAGGCCCAGAGGCGAAAGATAATAAAGGAATTGAAATATAAATGGCGAGTAGGAAGGCGAAGCAAATAAGCAAAGTTAACCCGAAAATGGGTTTTGAAGACTAGAACGAGCTAGAAAATGCGGATTATAAAGACCAAATTGGTCTCATTTGTGAGGGGAGCAAATGCGTGAAGGGAGAGGAAGAGAAGGAGAAAGAGAGAGAAAGGAAAGAAAGAGAGAAAGAAGATGGAGGAGATCAAAAGCTGTGACGAGGTATGGAACTTTGGATTTTTGTATGGAAAGCGGGTGTTATGTATGGATTCTATGAGATTATGTATGAATTTCCATGCTTTGATGGTTATAATCTTGCCCAATCTAAGGTTTTGCTGGGGTTCATCTTAACCCCAAAATTTATGTCAGTAAGATTAGGTGTTAACCATGCCTGAATGGGTATGGAATCGCTTCGCTGTGGATAGTTAAATGGTTTAATTATGAGTAGTTGAGTTAGGGTTTGGAACAAACCCTAACTAATCATCATAATCGGTTTGTGTATGGGTCTTAACCCATATTAGAAGGGTTTGGAAGGATTCTTGATATGTTCTTGGAAGAAAGATATGTAATTGAGAGATGAATTGGATAGAAAATAGATTCAAAGGTGAATTTGAAATGGTTTTGATATGTGTTTGAAGTGTAGAGTTGATTTGATATCAAAACATGGAAAAATGGGTGAAAAACACACATTCTGGGCACTTTTCGGAGACTTGTACCGGTACAATTTGAACTTGTACTTGTACAATTTCGGTTCTGGTCATTTTGGCGACTTATGCCGTCTGATTAGACGTATGTAGAGTACAACCTATTCTGGTTTTCTTGTTCTGACCAGTTTTCGTATTTTGGCCATAACTTACTCATTTCTTATCCGAGTTGAGTGATTCAAGTGTCTACGTAAAATAGACTTCAAGGAGAACAAAACTTAAAGAATAGGAATCGCCAAATTCGGATCCTAAGTGGCCTAAAAATTCACTCAAAGTGGGGTCATGTGCAAGCCAATTCCTGCATCCGTTTGAACATAGAGTAGTTCGAATTGTTTCGGATGTATCTTGAGTTCCGGTGCTCCGAATTGGGTGATTCCAGTTGGAATAGAACCCTTATCACCTTAGCTTTAAAGGAGTACAAGGATCCAGTGCCAAATATCGATACAAGGCACTGGAAAATAAATATTTCAATCTGTCCCTCGATAAAATCGATGCCAGGCTAGTTGGCATGTAGAAATGCCATAGCGAGTTTGGGCGATCGAATGGATTGATTCAATTCTTGGGTATTAAGATTCATAGAAAAATAATAATACTTGAATAAGATTGTGATTACATGCTGCATCCATACCTTACCGATTATATTGAATACGATCTGTCATGAACCTGTACGTAATGTGGTAGAATGCCTATTATAAGATAGTAGTTCACCCGAACCCAGCATAATTGTAAAAACTACACAGACTTGAGTTATTAAATGAAACATCACTCATGTCTTGATTAGTACCTCGGTACTCCTGTTAGTGCTCCGGCACTCGATTGAAATACTTGATACTCCACGGTAGTGCTCGGCACTCTGATTAGTACTTCGATTACTCTTGTTAGTGCTCAGGCACTCGATTGTGCCGGTACTTACGGTAGTGCTCAGAGCCTCGATTAGTACGCGGTACTCTGTTTGAGTGCTCGGCACTCCCCGATTAATGCCGGTACTCCACGGTAGTGCTGGCACTCGATTAATGCCCGGTACTCTTGATAAGTGCTCACGGCCTCCTGTACGATTAGTGCTCACGACACTCCTGTCACGATTAGTCTTCTGTGCCGTCTTGTATAGTATCTTAGGGTACTTCTTGTGCTGTGTCTTACTCATTCCGTATTACTAGTCTAGGAAGTCAAACAGTTATATGATAAGACTCTGAATTAAGAATAAGAGTAAAGATCTGAAAGTACCTCTGTATCTGTTATGTAGTACCTACGGGTACTCCTGTATCTGAATAAGTCCTGTAGTACCTACGAGGTACTCACATCTGATAAGTTTTTTGTAGTACCTACGGGTACTCGTCTACGATTAAGTCACCCATATTTTCTACGGGTACTCTTTGTATACGAATAAGTCTGTAGTACTTACAGTACTCCACATGTCTGATCACGAATGCGAATAAGTTACGTCACGTATCGATACGTTACGTAGTACATACGGGTACTCTGTATTTGATTAAGTTACTGTCTATGCTCGTGTGTTACGTAGGACTACGGGTACTCCACGTATTTGATGAAGTTACGCCAGTACTCTGGTGCTCTGTATCTACGAATAAGTCTGTCGTACCTACGGGTACTCCTGCTTTGTCACGAATAAGTTTTGTAGTACTACGGGTACTCTTATTATCACCGAATAAGTTACATGGTACCTGGGTACTCTTGTATGCAGGCTCAGTTATGTCACGTATCGATTAAGGTGTAGTACCTACGGGTATACATTATCCCCGATCAGGATTACATCGATACTGGGTACTCCTGTCTCTTATTTAGTTCTGTAGGACCTACGGGTACTCCCGTATCGATAAAGTAAGAATAAGTCCAGTAGTACCTACGGGTACTCTTGTATCAGTAAATAAGTACAAGGGTTACGTAGGTACCTACAGTACTCCGTGTCAGTAAGATAAGTATAAGAATCCCGAGTGGTACTACAGGTACCTCCGTATAAGGAATGCAATTGCGTGGCACCTACGGGTACTCCGTGTCGATAAAGTAAGAATAAGTCCGATGGTACCCTACGGGTACTCTTGTGTCGATAAATAAGTACAAGGATTACGTAGTACCTCTGAGTACTCAGAGTATTCGTAAGATAGAAGTATAGAATCCGTGGTACCCTACGGTACCTTTCCATATAGAGATAATTACGTAGTACCTCTGAGGTGCTTTGTACCGATAAAATGTTGGTGAGTACCTCTGGTACTTACGTATCAGAAACTCTGATAATAGATTACGTAATACCGTTATAAGATCGTAAGATAAGAATAAGTCACGAATGCACATAAAGTACATTATAAGGATAAGTTCTATAAGAATAAGTTGCGTAACTCTACAGGAGTCCGTATGAACATAAGCTTGTGATAAGCATAAGTACTTATACTTAAGTCCACGATATGAATGCATGAAATTTACGATGTATACATTATGGTTATACATAGTATAATAGTGTATATACGTATGTTTACGTATAAGAAATGTTTCCGCTGGCGTAAAAACATACGGGTCTAATCGGGTGTGGAGTGCGAGGAGAAGACATCCAGTGACATCGCATACGGTGGGCTGACACACTTATGGGGTTCAGCACATGTAGGTTAAGTGCTCACGAATTATAATTGTAAAGTCTGGAGTTTGTCTTTCATAAATGAGACTACGATATATGTGTATAGATTTTGATGGACACCCACTCCGGTGGTAGTTCTTTTGATTACGGTATAAGGCGTGGGCCATACCCCGCGAGGTGCCCGATTGGCTTTTAAAAATAAAAAATCGGTAAAGAGTCAGGTACATGGTCGTCGAGAACTCGGTTCGGATCATGATCGGGTGGACCGGGATTCGAGGCGTGACATAAACTGGGTGGAGAAAGCTAACTTTAAGAAAATTAAGAGGTTGCTAGAGATTTCTTAGCGGGAACGGAATCATGAAATTCTCTTAACTGTGAAGAATCTTCGTGAGTTGAGTCGCAGTCCATCTCCTTACATCATTCCGATTATTGCGCCCTCTTCGCAATAATGGAGGCGTTAAGTTGTTCAGCGATCTCTAAATTCAGCCGGGTAGCTCGTCTCGATAAAAATTTTGAGGCAAGGCGGTTGGTCGAAGCGGTGATTAGTACCCGGTTCGGGCAACCTTCTTGCACAGCTAGGAGGATTAGGCCTTGTCCCCGGCATCAGAAGGGCCGGTGATAGGGGTAGTTGTCTCGAGCGTCTCCCTTTTGCGAAAAAGGGTTCTCGTTATGCCCTCCAAGCATCTAAGAAGGGAAGGCGGGTGCTTGAATATCTAAAAACGCCTGGAGCGAGGGTGGAAGATTTTGTCCCTTAGGTTTCAAAAATATCTAGCCGGCCCCTTACTAGGAAAGAGGAAGAAGAAGAGGAAGAGATGATTGATATTGTTCACAACGTCAGCGCACGAAAGCGCAAACGAGGTGCCACTTTTAAGCGGGCGACTGGTGCTACCCTCGAGGTGGCCGGTGAGTCGAGTTAACCACCATTCGATGAGAGTTCAGATGTGCAGGCGATAGTCGTTTCAAATTCTCCTGAGATGGGCTTTCATGGCCAGTCGGCTTCGGAGACTGCCCTCTTGGTGGATTTAGGAGAGGTCTCCCCAACTCATGCGGAGGTCCAGGAGGACATTCCCTCGGAGTAGATTGTTGGCCGGTCAAATAAGGCTAAAATCTACCGGTGTCTTGATGAGCCCTTCTCGGCAGGCCCGGTGTTGAATTCTTATATTTCTCCCTGGGACGAGCTCCTACATGGAGGAAGTATCGGTTCTTGAGGTACAGAAGGTGCCACGGGAGATTATCGTCGGTGGAGGCTGTAGCCGGGGCGAGATCAGGCCGCCCTTAATGCACCATTGTATCCGGCCAACGGATCATATTTGTGTGGGTCGGGAGGGTGAAAGGTATGTCGTCTTGGTCCTTGCCTGGCACTTGTAGAGACGGACTCGAAGCGGGTGGTTGAAGGCGAATGCCCAATAAATGCTTAAGTAACCGTCCGATCTCTTTGAGTTGTTATGTTTACAACTGCTATGCTCTGTTATAGTATTATTTCCGAGTTATTGTCTTATTCTAATGCGTTCTTTGCGGGGCCATTACGGCTATCGAGTATGACTTACCGGCATCGAAATTCAGGTCTCGGCTAAGGGAAGCGCGAAGAACGCGGCTTTACACTGTCGATTAGTTTGACCATAGAGCGGCGAAGTGCTTCTTTGGCGAAGCGGTCGAGATCTGCTTGTAGGAGAAGGAGGCTAGAAGGCGTTGAAGGTGGCTCAGCGAGAGGCAAGAGAGATCTTTGCTTCGCCACGAAGCCTCGATGGCACACGCATGGATGCGTCCGTGAAGTGCCGGGCGAAAGTGGAGTTTAGGTTGGCTGGGATTTACAAAATGCCACACAGCGATTTCGGGGAGCTGGGCGGAAGACCGGAGTTAGCAGTCGGCGGTCGGCGGCCCCCTCTCTGCTTCCTAGAGCTCGGGACTAGTAAGAGATGAAATTGTCACTCTCGGCACAGACCCTTAAAGAGAAAAAGGCCCTGAAGGAGGCTTATGATGAGGGTTTTGACGTGATTTTTAACTATGATTATGGCTGCTGTGATCTTGCACATAATATTTGTGGAAGTTTACAGTAGTTCCCGGGCGGGATGCGGATACGTCTGCGTTATCTGCAGGATTCTTTATCAACCCTCGATGCCTCGGGTGCTATCCTGCCGATTTGCGACAGCCGATGTTAGCTCGGGTGAAGGCGATGATGCGTTAAAGATGAAGGTTCGTGCCGGAGTCCTTGAGGTGATATTGGTAAGACGGTGACATCTCACACGCCAGGGTTGGGGTACGGGTAATGAGCCTGATTCTTTCGCTAGGGTAACCGGGGAGAGTGAGGAACCTGATGTCTCTAGCGGGAGCTAGGGGTTGTATTTTGCCATTACTCGTTGAGCCTTGTTCCAATACCCATGTTCTGTATCCCCGATTTTTGTTATTTTGTAATCAAGCTCCATAATAAAGCATGTGTTGTTTGTGAGTCTAATGTTGTTGCTTTCTCTTTGTCGAATCACGTAATTCAGTTCATTTAGCCAGGTAGACAAAGATGTACCTTGAGTAGGACATAGATCAGGTCCGGATGAACACTCCGGTAGACAAGGTTCATTTGCCCCCCTTATAGTGCCTCGCTACGGGCTTTATATTAGACAGGTTGGGCGATCGGCTATCTTGGGCGAGTGGGACATCGACCTTACAGGGCTTTGCCGATGAACCGGTGAGCATCAACCATACTAGGCCGGTAGGACATCAACCTTACCCGGGCTTTGTAATGAAAAATTGAGACGGGAACATGGTTAGAGATTGAATCATTCTTTATTGAAAGTACCTTTTAAGGTGCATAACATTCAACATTCTAGGTATAGGTGTCGAATCCGACATCTAATGCATACGATGCGGATTGTGGGCTCGCGTTCTGATATCACGATCCTCCCGGTTTCGTGAAACTTTATGACTGGTCGGTACGTGTTCTCGAAAACTTTTCTCGGGACCGAGGTCCTTGGTACGGAACATTCGGGTTTCTGCGTCCCATTTGTATAGGTTTGCTAGCTGCGATTGGTGCGATCTTATTAGCATGGCCGTGCCGGCGCGGTCGTCACGCCATATCTATGTCTTCTAATCCACAAATTTAGTATTGATTTCGGAATATCGGAGTTGAAAGCGTGGGCATCTTAGGTATGTTGGGACTATAGCTTCCATCCCATAAGTGAGCACGAAGGGGAATATACTGGTTGGTTCGGGGGTTGTCGTTATGTAGGCCCAAAGTACTCCGAGGAGTTTGTCCACCCACTTGCCTTTAGCTGAGTCTAATCGTTTCTTTAAGGCGGTCAATAGGGTTTTATTAGAAGCTTCTGCTTAGCTGTTGCTCTGCGGATATCGCAGGGTGGAGTATAGATTCTTTATTTTCAACTCTTGGCAAAAGTTTATGTATGCCCGACTATCAAATTGAGGTTCGTTATTTGATTACAATTGATCGGGGTATCTTAGAGGCAAATGAAAACGATATTCTTCCCGAATGGTAGGTGACATCCTTATATTTAATTGATGTGAAAGCCTCGACCTCTATCCACTTGCTGAAATAATCAGTGGCTACCAACAATAATTTTTTTTTAATTAGGGCGGTAAGGAGCGGCCCGACTATGTCAGTTCCCCATTGAGCGAATGGCCAAGGGCTCATGATGGAAATTAGAATGTGGTGTTGGTGATCTTAAGGTAGAGAGGGCTTTTCCGTGGCAAGATCCGCACTTTTGCGTGTCGGCATCATATCTCATGGTTGGCACGATAATGCGCAGTGTGGGCTACGTGTGCCGTGTTCTCTGCTGGATGATTACCACATATCCCTTAATGTAAGTCGGCTAATACATATTATCCTTGTTCGGTAGTTAAGCACTTTAGGTACGACCTTCTAGGGATCGTTTAAACAAGCGTCCGTGCAAAGAGAATGCAGTGCATTTGGATTTGAATCTTGTGAGCTTTGTCCCTTTTCGTTTGGGGAGTTCTCGGGTGTTAATATGTTGTACTATAGGAGTCCACATCCCAGAAGGAGACCTTGTCCACCTGACTTACCTGGGTAATGATAATTGAAGAATTAGGCTGATAATAGACGGGCAGGAACATTGTTTCTGTCATCGGAAAGGAAGCGGCTATGACGGCCAAGGAGTCCGCTTTTTCATTGCAGTCCCTTGGGATGTGTTCAAGCTTCTAAGCTGCCCAATCGTTGCTTAACCAAGGATACATGCTTTGCCATTCGGGGGTCTCACGACTCATATTCTGCGTTTGCCCCTTTACCACCGGTTGAATCACTTTGGAATGGCTTATCGATTGACACTTTGTGGTTGCCGGTTCAATTTCGGCTAGGATGGCCTCATGCTACGATTCGTTGTAGGAGCCTTTGAAGCCCCAGACGGTTAATGCGCTCCAATATTTTCTGACCAGGAGATTTAAGTTGCAAACGATGCCAACTCGGTTTCAGAGACTGCCACATACATTAAGGGTCGCTTGATTCAAGGCATCCGAGGCTGTGGGATTGGGGATCTACGCTACAAAAATCTACGAGAACATCATTTTTAGCGATCTTGGCTTATATTAACATTGAATTCACTGATTCGATTGCTTGTCGAGCCCCGTCGCCCAAACAGTGAAGCTTGTGAATGGTGCTCACGAAGATAAGGTAAGTTAACCTGTGATGGGGTGTGCTTGGAAGTATGTGAAGCTTCTTAGTTGCTACCGGTGTCTGCTTTGCTCGAGGTGGTTGTATCGGGTTTTTGCGTCGGCTAAGGACTTGTTGATGAAAAGCTCTGGCCTGCGCTCCTAATCTCATCTTCAGCAGACAGAATGGCCTTATTGAGACATCACAGGGAGTGCGAGTATCACGAAGAGCATTTCGGCTTTAAGACTAGCAGGACTAGAGGTTTTGAAGATCTTGTTGGTCGCTGTGAGGGGCTATATCACATTCCTGTTCCATCAGGCTGGTTGGCCTTAGGGTGTGAAGAAACGGCTTTAGGCGGTCTATCATCGAGATGAATCGCCACTAGGGTGGCGACCCGACTTGATCGGTGTTAATACCCATATTATAGAGGCGGGAGGCCAGGGACTCCAATTGGCTTCTATCCCCTGGGGAATCCTTATGAAACCCTAAGAAGATCGGCGTCGCGACTCAGGCGCAATTTGAGGGATTCAGCTTTATGTCGTACACCTTTAGGAGTTCAAAAGCCTTTTGCAAGTGTTCAACATGGTCTGGGCGTTCCTTGAACTTTACCAACATATCATCAATGGTTTTTCCTAGTAGCGGCTTGAACATCTTAGTCACTAACCTTTGATATGTTGCCTCGGCATTCTTTAAGCCAAACGGCATCACATTGTAATAGAATAGCCCATGCGGTGATGGTCTCTTTGTTTTTCGCGCCGGGCGGATGCATGGGTATTTGATGATATCCAGATGAGCATCCGAGGAGCGACAACATCCCATGCGGCCCGGCCGTGGCCGACGATGCGGTGCATCGGTAGGGAATGTAGCACCCGTTCGATCGACCGTTTGGTGGGTGAACCAGTTCGGGTTGCTTTCTGGAAATCCCGCGATCACGCGCAAAATCATAAAAAGCTGCGCTATGGGCGTTACACTTATTGGCATAAAATCCTTTTCAAATATGCGGAAACGTTTTTAAAGGGGTAAGCCCATTACATTTCATTCATACAAAAGTACAATTACTATAAAAGACATATCTAGCATTTTCAAAATGATTTTCAAAATAGATATTCAGAGTTCAAAATGTTTTGCAAAATATCAAAGTTCAAAAAGAAACATGACATGAACGCACAAGTCAGAGCATACTCCACAATTCATTCTTTATGACTCGACGCTCCTCGATCTTGGGTCCGCTTTTGATCACTATCTATCACTCGGTACCTACGCATTGGTAAAACAATACGCTAAGCATTTTCATGCTTAGTGGTTCTATACAAATCATTATTCAGTTTCAGTTTAATTCAAATCATGCAATTTAACAATTAAAAACTTTCAAAACTTTTTGAATGATCAATGTCAATACAATACATATACTTGTTTTATATACAATCATTTATAGTTCATTGATCATCCCAAATATACACTTTCATATTCAATAAATCATGCATTAATCAAATCATGCATTTCACGTGTTTTTATCGCCAGATTTAGCAAAAACAACGCTTTTTCCAATTCAATATCTCACAATCTCAAATCAATTTAATCATGCTCCCGCAATTCAATTCATTTCTACGAATTCAATTAAGTTGTATGCATGAATTTAACCTATGTTCGGTATCACAGTATCATCGAATCACGAGCACGGTCTCATTTGGGGCTGTATTTGATTATTAAAAATCAATTAGTGAACACTACTAATACGGTCTGCTCATTTGTATTTAGTTATTAAAAATCAATTAGTAGAACACTACCGTCTGGTCCCCTTTGGGTTCTTGATCGGGTGACACATTAATCTGATAAGTTCGCTGATCTTGCTATTTTGACCTCTATTGGTATATCAATCTATCATGTCTTGAAATAAGCGGTTAACATTCTATTAAGAGGCGTTCAAATCCTTTATAGCAAAATGTAATGCAATCGTACATTTGTATAAACCGAGTTCATATTCAATACTCAGCATGCAATTTTCATTTGCAAACATTTGCAATCAATTTTCTTGAATCAATTAAACAAATTGATATGCTTTTCTTATGTATTTAGAGCGAATAGTTGAAATGCGAAAGAGAATAGGAGAAGATAGAACAAACATTTCAAATCTTGAAACGAGAATAAGAAAAGGTAGAACAAACCAAAATCGTCTCTTTGATTCCGATCTTCGGAATCTCAACTTCAATGCGAGCTTTCTTCCTCGTTAGCCCCTATTCAAATACAATGACAATCACATATTAATAGGTTATTATAGGAATTTTTTATCAGGGTTTATATCTACCTGATACCCCTTCACTTGAAAAAAATTTTGGGGACACATGAGCCATAATTTGCTTATGCTTCCTTCAATAAAATTTTAGCTCTATGAGTATATTTTTATTAGGAATTGGAATCATCTCATTTGGATCCACCCCAAACTCAAATTCTGGCATTTAATGGCAAAAATTTGGTCCAATATGCTAGCTCACCCGGTTACCTATTGTTATTCCCAATTTCAGGGGTCATAACTCCATAATTTGGTAATAATTTTTTCTCTTCGTTGGTATGGTTACAGGGTTATTCTCCATTTGGAATCGGTAATTTGGATACTTAAAACTCAAGTTATTGCATTTTTATCCATACCCTCTAATTGCAAAAGCGGGGAATCGGGGCCCAATTTCTTACATAGCCCACTTTGACAGATTTCTGGGCACTTTGGGGTAACAATTTGCATATGCTTCCTTCAAGTAAATTATTTCCCTAGAAGTATATTTTACCCATAATTTTGAATCACTCAATTTGGATGAGTGAAACTCAACTTATGGCCAAAACTCTATAACAATACCCAAAACAGAGCATAACCAGTGAGCTACCCGAGCTAACCTTTAGCAGTGTTGGGGCCTTAGAACTACAATTTTATGGTACCTTCTATACATTGTAGTCCACATCTATTATGGTTTCTGGGTGGAATGAATACGTTTGGATGATTATAACTTAATCTATAGCCAAAACAAGAACAGGGGTTTTGATAAAATTTTGATAGCATTTCCTTTGAAAACCCAACATTTTCCCTTTTTACAAACACTACACAAAAACCAATCAAACGATCGATGACGATAAAGAAACAGCCTTAGTGAGTAATAGTAAAAACGGCTTTTACACAAGCTGGGTTTCTCCAAAATCAAAATCACAAAAAGATGAAGTTAGGATTTGATTTTCTTACCTTAGCCTCTTCAAATCTTAGCTGTAGTTGCTTGATCTCTTAGGAAGCGAAATGAAACAAACCCAACGAACCTTGATCTCACTTTGCCTTAGCTCTTCTCGGCACATCCTCTCTTTCTCAACGGGATTGCTCAAATGAAACACTAGACCACCTTTTGGTCTTTAAATCCACTCATTTAAGAAATTAGTAAAGGCCGTGTTGGCCTTCCACATAGTCTCACTTCTCATTTTTCTCTTTTTTGGAAATATCTAATTTCTCAGGCCTTGTTTGGCTACCAAAAATGCATTTTTAGAGTTCAGTTCTCACGAATGGCAATATAGCCCACACTTATTTCTATTGCATAATCCCTATGTTACCGCGGAGCATATAAACTTATTTATAAATTTGACGTAGGTCTCATTTTACAAATTTCAGGTGCCACTTTACTCTGGGTAAATTTCAGATCGATATTTATCATTTTAACATATAATATTTGCATTTGGCTCTTAACCATATGTCATTTATTAAATATTCATTAAATTATAAAAATACCCAGATTGGCTGATTTTAGCACTTACACCATATATATATATATATATATATATATATATATATATATACCTATATATATATATACTACTACTATATATATATATATATATATATATATATATATATATATATATATAATAATTATAAAAAAATTATAGGGTATTTTTAGGGCGTTACAGGGAAGCCGTCTTTCGGGCATGCCTCATTGAGATATGTGTAGTCCACGCCCACTCTCCATTTACCGCCTTTTTTTGGGAGTACCACCACATTGGCCAACCACTCCAGGTACTTTATCTCCTTGATGAATCCTGCTTTTAAAAGATTATCCACTTACACTTTGAATATGCTTTGATAATGATTACGGGTGGAATGCCTTGCACTTTACCATCGCAGGCGGCTGAAGGGATGACATTCGGTTGAGAGGCGTATACGGGGTTAATGCAGGTCATGTCACATTGAGTCCGAGCGAATACATCCAGCACCTGGAGCGGAGCATTTGTATTTGTTCCTTTCCCCACCGGATGGGGAGGAGCCCAGCATATGTGGTTTTTCTCCTGGGGTGTCTGGAGATATTGATTCAGGTGACAGTGCTCCACCATCCTGCGCCCTTGCTCGGGCGGCCAGTCATTACTATTAGGAGTGCAGGTCTTGAGGGTGGATTGTAGGAGTTTTCAGATTTGTTCCATGCTCTTGTCTTGTGGGTTGATGCTTCTTAGGCACACTGGTTAGCAGGTACCTTAGGAGGGTCGGTGCGACATTGGTCAGGTAGTTGATCATTTGATGGTAGGTCGAGGGCAAGACTTTCTTTTCATGCAGTTGGGCTCAGCCAACAATGGCATTGTACGGGCCCAAGTCCTCGACGAGAGAAAATAAGACCTGCTGAACTACCAGCCTTGCCTTGACGGGGAGAGCAATGTCGCCCATAGTTACTATGGTTACCCAGTTAAACTCGGAAAGGATTATGCTAGCCGAACTCAGTCTGTCAAAAGAGATGTTCATATGCTTGAAGGCGGGCAGTTGTAGCAGTGGTCGTTTGCCCGAGAGTCGGCTAATTGCTGTGCATATCGGAAATCGGGTTAATACATAGAAGTGAGTACGAGTGCATCGTGGTGCGATGGCCGACACACAGACGGGTTAACCCGGGGAAAGGATATAGAATTAGATCCAATTATTTTGGATTACTCTGTGCTATCACGGGATGTGGATGGTATTCACAGGGCTCGAGGGTGGCATTTTAGCACAACCTCATCTTTTAGGCGCTTAGGCGATATTGGTCATCATTGTTTAGCCCGGTATGTAATTTATAATTATGGCCCAGTTCACGGTGTTTGAAGGGCTTCACGGGTTGGCCAGTTATTCTTTGGCCGCGGGAGTGGTCCGGCTCACGCGAGCAGATCTCGAACATATCTCAGAAATTGGCGGCCTTTGATTAACCTTTCCACGAAAATTTAAAGAAGCCTTCGACTTGTCGGTTGGTCTCATACCCGTAGTCCACCATGGTAATCATCTCGAGGCCCAGTTCTTATTTGTGCGAATCGTGAATTGGTGTGGAGCCGTTTAAAAGTCGGGGTGATCCCGGATGAGAGGAAGGAGTCTGTCGTAAGAGATGTTCAAAGGGGTAAACTATGGGGGTTCCCTCTTTTTCTCTAACTGGTCCTGGGAGCGTTTATGGTTCTTACTCTGACTTCCCTTTTGTTCAGACTATCCCTTAGTGGTCGGCTTGCTGCTTTGAGCTATGATCATCACGGTTTGAGAAGCTGCCAGGATATTGTCCTCCAGCGTTGAATATTTATCCGCCCATCTATACAATTCCTCCATTGTTGCAGATGGATCCGGGGAGGAGCAGCAGTGGGCCAATTGAGTGGTCGGCCAAGCTCGCCCGAGGATACGGAGGACCGCGTTCATCTTTGTCTGATCAATCTGTTGGGCGACGTCAAATCTTCTAGTGAAATCGCGGATGGATTCGTCCTCCGGCTTGAAGATGGTTTGCGAGATAATTGATATTTCCGCATGTTGGATTGAGCGCAGTGCTGGGAAACCGTCACGACCTGACTTCATTGAAACGAGTTGATAGATCTCCTTGGGAGTTTGTGGAACCAAGCTAGGGCGGGCCCCTTCAAGCTAGTTGGGAACACTTTGCATAGTAAGCGGTCGTTTCCCGCATTAAGTATCATTGCTTGATTGAAATGCAGCATGTGATCATACGGATCAGAGGAGCCATCATACATGGCAAAAGACGGTATGACAAAGCCACGGGGCGGTTCATAGCTCAAGATGTGTTGGCCCAGCAGGGAGGATAGCATGTCTTCAAGCCCTCATACAGTGGTCAATGTAAGCATATGCGGGGCGGGTGCAGCCCTGAAGGTAGGATACATGAACAAAAGTGGTGGTGCTACACCCCTATGCCACGTGGGCACTTTTTCTGGGGCCTGCTCCGACTGTCGTCACTCTCTACTGATTTCTCTTCGTACTTGGTGATGCATGCCACTGACGGAACGACTAGAACGGCGTGCGGGCTTCTTTCTTGATTCAACCTCCACGTTGTTCTTTGGGGGTGAAAGACCAGGTAGTGGAGGTACGGAGGATAACTCATCGTCCATTTGTTGCATCAGCTGTTGCTGATAGGATGGGCTCCTTATACATTTTATTTTCACAGGAGTGCGGGATGGGCACCACGTGCACATTTTCACGCGATCCCTCCTTACAAAGCGAGCATGACGATCATTCTCTTCTTTGCGGGACGGTCGGCATGGTTTTCCGCAATTCAACCATCTGTTGGCTGTTCTTCTTGCTTCATTGCCATATCCGACACCAGTAACTAGTATTGAGCCGGTTGTTGGGTTCTTGGCTCCTAGCGATAGAGGATCAGACGAGCGAATGAGTGAGTGGAACTAGGAAGCTTCGGGTGTGGGGATCGGCGATGCGACGTGTGAGCCCAGCACATCGCGGAGTAGGACTTTTTGCTTGGTCGTGGGTTCGATTCCCATAAACGACGCTAATTGTTGTCTCTTAGTTCTCGAGGTTGCGGATCGTTTGGGGCGTGGCACTGGCGACGAGGACTTGAGAAAAAGAGCAAGGCAGACCGATTGGTGTACCAATCGCCATCTCAGATGCTTAAGTCGGATAGAAATTTGGAATAAATCGTCGGGTTTTGTTAGGGTATCCTCACATTTGATTCATTCCTTATTTACGAAGGAGGAGGATGATCCACTTTTTATGGAAAATCGGTGATTGGTTTGCAAAATGGAAGGGGGGGCGCTTCATTTGTGCGCCACGCCCTGTTCTTCCTTTTGGATAGCCAAGTTATCCGAATCTTCCGCCTCAAAAATCGTTTGACCATCTTAAGGGCGGTTACGTACGTGATTCGTGGGATGATATGTTTTCGATTGCGAGGATCCCGGTGAGTATTGGTTGGCCACCTTCTTAGAGCAGTCGGCGGGAGGATGTGTTCGGACAGCCAATCCACGGGCCGCCATTTGTGATCGGATGAATCCACGAGTTAGAAGTTGGGTCGTGGATTCGGATCCATGACCGTGTGAGGATACTTGGGGCTGACACATAGACGAGAGTACTTGGGCTTGAAGCTTGGAGCTGGCTGTGGGCTGGCATAATATGGGGCTTAGATAAGTCTTTGCAGTACGTATGGTACCCATAATTGCTAAAACATCACCTTAGTAATTCTATTGCAATCTCTAATAACACAACATGTTAATTCGAACATCTTAAAGTACAATAACTTAATGTAAAAAAAGCGAAACTTAAATATAATCACTACATATTTTCCAACATTTATGGAAAAATATAATTACCAAATATTTGAATTAGTATTATCAATACTTTTCTTAAGCGGTGAAATTTGTTCCAGTGAAACGTCATGATTACCTTAAATTCCTTTAGTCTTCATAACACTATCTCAAACGCACGTTTGGCAAGTACTTATCGAGTATTACTAAAAACATACACTCCGCCACTTTAATAATTCCATTGCTACAGAGTGTTTATAAACATATGCTTCCACCACTTGTAACCAATTCCATTATTTCGCAGAAATTATTACCTAAACATCTACTTGTCGCCACCTTAATAATTTCATTACTTATCGAAGCATTGCCTAAACATTTACTTCGGTAAATAATTCCATTATTTACCGAAGTATTACCTAAACATCTACTTGTCGCCACCTTAATAATTTCATTACTTATCGAAGCATTGCCTAAACATTTACTTCCCATCACCTTAATAATTTCATTACTTACCGAAGTATTGCCAAACATCTACTTCCCATCACCTTAATAATTTAATTACTGACCGAAGTATTGCCTAAACATCTACTTCCCGCCACCTTAATAATTCTATTACTTACCGAAAGTATTGCCTAAACATCTACTTCCCGCCACCTTAATAATTTCATTACTTATAGAAGTATTGCCTAAACATTTACTTCCCCCCACCTTAATAATTTCATTACTTATTGAAGTATTGCCTAAACATCTACTTTTCACCACCTTAATAATTCCATTACTTATCGAAGTAATGCCTAAACATTTACTTCCCGTCACCTTAATAATTCCATTACTTACCAAAGTATTGCCTAAACATCTACTTCCCCATCTTAATGATTCCATTACTCATAGAGTATTAACCTAAACATCTACTTCAAATCACGTAATGATTCTGTACTTAGTAGTATTACTAAACATTCACTTCCCATTACTTTAATAATTTTATTACTTATTGAAGTATTGCCTAATAATAATCTATTCACATCTTAATAATTCAAGTACTCACGAGTATTGCCTAAACATCTATTCACAGCTACCTTAATAATTATATTATTGACGAAGTATTGCCTAAACATTTACTTCTGGAGTCACCTTAATAGTTAATTCTTGTAGTGTTACTACAAACATTCACTTCGAATCATGCTATAGTTTTTTACTTCTTAAGTGATACTTTAGAAACATCTACTTCCCCATCTTAATAATTCCATTACTCACCGAAGTATTGCCTAAACATCTACTTCCCGTCACCTTAATAATTCTATTACTTATCGAAGTATTGCCTAAACATTCACTTCCCATTACTTTAATAATTTTATTACTTATTGAAGTATTGCCTAAACATCTACTTCCCCCATCTTAATAATTCCATTACTCACCGAAGTATTGCCTAAACATCTACTTCCCGCTACCTTAATAATTATATTATTGACGAAGTATTGCCTAAACATTTACTTCTCGTCACCTTAATAATTCTATTACTTACTGAAGTATTGCCTAAACATTCACTTCCCGTCACCTTTATAATTTTTTTACTTACTGAAGTATTACCTAAACATCTACTTCCCCCATCTTAATAATTCCATTACTCACCGAAGTATTAACTAAACATATACTTCCCGCTACCTTAATAATTCTATTATTGACTGAAGTATTGCCTAAACATCTACTTCTCGCCACCTTAATGATTCTATTACTTACTGAAGTATTACCTAAACATTAACTTCCCGCCACCTTAATAATTTCATTACTTACCGAAATATTGCCTAAACATCTACTTCCTACTATCTTAATAATTCTATTACTTATTGAAGTATTGCCTCAACATTCACTTTCCCCCACCTTAATAATTCCACTACTTATCAAAATATTGCCTAAACATCTATTTCTTGCCACCTTAGTAATTTTATTACTTACCAAAATATTGCCTACGCATTTACTTCCCACCACCTTAATAATTCCATTACTTACTAAAGTATTGCTTAAACATATGCTTTCCATTACCTTAATAATTTCATTACTTTCAAAGTATCATCTAAACATCTACTTTTCGCCACCTTAATAATTCCATTGCAATCTATAATAACATATCTTAAAGTACAGTAACTTGATGTAAACAGAAAGAAGTGAAAGTAGAGTCTTCAATTATTGTTTTTGAATATATGTTTTTAAGAGATGGTATGTCAGCTGTTAAGATAAAAGGTTTTTTGAATTTAGAGATTGAAGGTGACTTAAAAATAGTGATAGATTATTATAATAAGAAGAGTAATATTTATATAGTTCTATTTTGTTATTAACGGAAGGATATTTAAAATTTGTGGCAAGATTTAAATATTTATGTTTATTGTCATGTTTTCGGATAAGGTAACATAACTCCTGATTGTGTTGCAAAAAATTGGTTAAGTAGTTTAGATTATGATATTGGATGGTTATAAATATTTGCTTTTATGATTATTATAGTTTTTTTAAGTTTTTTTTTGAATTATCTTATTTTCTATCACAAAAAAAAAAAAAAAAAAAAAAAAAAAAAAAATATATATATATATATATATATATATATATATATATATATATATATATATATATATATATTATTCCAATTTCCTACCACTTTCCTTAGAACTATACGTTATCTAAACGGGGAAGTCGAAAGGATCCAAAGATTGCAGGAGCAGTGAAAGCTTCGAATCTTCAATTCCAGATGCGAAAGCCCTATTCTAACTTCCCAGTTCAATCCTTCCAGCTACAGAAGATTCCCAGCCGCTTCCCATCCGAAACGTTTCGTTCCGAAAGTTCGGCTTCCCAGCTAGGCACCGATGATCCGCCATTTCCATATCGTTCTATGCATTTTACTCGTTTCGGTTTCCTTCTGCAAATCTTCGATTTCCGAATCGCTGGAGGATCTGGAGCTCAGGGATGATGATTTCGTTTACTCAAGTCGACCAGCTAGACGATCGCTGCTGTCGATCCCAAAGTGAGTTCCGTTTTTTTCCATTGTTTTTTCTCTTTTTTTGGTTGTCTTCCGAATTTCGTGAGATAAGGGATTGTGTAGAGCAAAACCAGAAATGATTTATGCTGTATTCAATCATGGAAAGCTTTTGAGCTGAAGTACCATGAAAAGGGTTAGGCAAGTAAACAGTGATAATCCTTTAAAAAGGGAAAAATGCTGACAAAAATTGTAAAATTAGCATATTTTATTGAAAATAAAAGACGTAAAAATGCTCTTAAAGATTTAGTTATAATGCTAGGCATGTGACAAATTGACCTTGGGACTTATCTTTATATTTTTAAGGACGTTTTTGTCGAAAATGAGACATTTTCAAGTTACTTTTGAAAGGGCTTGTTTTGTAAATAGCTTTTGAATTTATCAATTTCTCAAGAAATTACCAAAAGAGAAAGCATGTTTTTAACTCTAAGGGCATGTTTAGTTTCTGTTTTTCTGTTTTATATTCTAAAAAAACAAAGAGAAGATGTTTGGTTATTTTTTTCTGAAATATACAAGAACATAAAAAATATAAATTCAAAAAACACCAACAATTTTCAAAAAACATAAAAAATTACACTGTTCTGAAAAACAGGAACCAAAAGGTCCCTAAAGGTTCTCTTTTGGACCATGATTATTTACGGAGAATGAGGAATTTTAAAATATTAAAGTTATAGAATTTTTATTGTGTTTCATTTTGTTTGTATTTTTTCATTTTTTGTCTAGTTTGTTTTGTTTTTTGTTTTTTTTTTTGGCATTCGATTAAACTTGATATTCAATAATTAATAAGTTAAAGATGACATGGAGTTAAGCTATTTTCAACTCATCAATGTTAAATTTTAAGTTATTCCGTTAATTTAGTTGGATAAATATATTTATTGTGTTAATAATTAATAACTTAAATTAAGTTATTATCAAGTTTAATTAACCGAACACCCCTAACTTTCTCTATTTTGAGTGTTTTCCCCCTAACTCGATAGTAACTCTCTTTTTAAGTTATTCCGCTTAATTTAGTTAGATAAATATATTTATTATATTTAATAATTAATAATTTAAATCAAGTTATTATCAAGTTTAATTAACCGAACACCCCCTAACTTTCTCTGTTTTTCCCCTAACTTAATAACAAATCTCTGTTTTTAAGTTATTCCGTTAATTTAGTTGGATAAATATATTTATTACATTTACTAATTAATAATTTAACCGTCGAACATGTCGGTGAGATGGTGGTATTTTTTTAGGTCAAGTCAGCGAGATGTTATAAGGAAGTCGTGCGCGCGAACACCTTCAAGTCATACCACACTCGGACTAATCTCATTTTTGGAGTCGGGATCGACACAAAGGCGATAAACTCTATATAATAGCGGTTGTATTCAGGGGTTCGATTTCGAGACCTTTGGTTAAGTTAGGAGAGACCCCAACCATCTCACCTACATGTTCGATGGTAGATGGTGGTATTTAACCACTGAACATGTAGGTGAGATGGTAAATCTCTCCCTAGGTTAACCGGTAATCTTGAAGTGTGGCCAGGAAATACGGGTATTGCACGTGAGGCCAGCAACTCAGCCCTTGTGGGTGCCTCAGGTTCGAATGAGGATGTGTACTCCAGTATCAAGCTAAGAAGCACCTTCCATGTTTTCCCTGCGAGCTGGCTGGGGACATATCATGATTTGATAAAAAAAAAAAAGTTGTTCAGTGCTTAGAACACACACCTTTCTCAGGATTTTTTCCTGTCTTCTATTTCTCCACCATGATAAAGTCGACACCGCATTGGTGGTTGCCTTAGATGGTCCCTCCCGGTTCGAATGAAGATTAATCTGGGTGTGGTATAGCCTAAAGGAGTCTTCCTTGTGTTCACGGGCCCGTTCTGGACACCTCATGATCTAACAAAAAAAAAAATTTTAAATTAAGTTGTTTAATTAACCGAACACCCCCTAACTTTCTCTGTTTTTTTGTTCTCCTCTATTTTCTATTTCTCACAAAAACAGTAAAATTGATACGGCATTGGTGGCTGGCTTAGATGGTACAATCTATCTAGTGGAGAGTAATTCCATGAAAGTGCTATGGTCATTTGTATCAGGACCTTCAATCTACTCTTCATATCAAGCTCCTCTTGACCAAGATAATGCAACTGATTGGGGTTCCCGGTATTTTGTGGACTGTGGAGATGATTGGAAGTTGTACATGAACAGTCGACACTTGATAAAATGGTAGCCAAGCTTGAGCGTCCACCTCTCTTCTCTTGTGTTACTATTTATAATTTGTGGGTGATGCAAGCTTTCTTATTACGGTCACCAAAGTACACATGGTATATATATTATTGAACCTTTAGGTGAGATGATTGGGAATTATCTCTAATTTAACTTCGATGGTTTTTAGAGTCTTATCGAAACTAATACAATTTTTTAAAAATTAGCCAAAATAGTTTTGAAAAATGGCCAATGCCGTGATAATAAATAAAATGAAATTTTTAAGTTAATATCAGTGATCGTGATTATGGCATTAGCAAAAAAAAACTAATGTCGTGATCAATAGTATGACATTGTGTTGATGTATGCCAAAAATGACTAGAATATAATGTTAAATGACTAGAATTTTGTAGCCGCCCGAATTATGACATGACCTAAAATATTTTGGGAGCTCGACCTTAAAGGGGATTTTTTTTGTGAGAATAGTGATTGTTAGACTCTACGGGTTTGGTAAGCGGCGCCTCCCAGTGGTATGGACTTAACAGATTGAGCTTGATTTGATTTGATTTGAGTCCATAGATACTCTCATCCATAATAATGAGTGTTTGGGTTCATCTTGTATGCATAGCCGCAATCAAATAAAACTTTCTGTCTATGGACGTCGGTTATATTGGCCGAACCACATAAATCTGTGTGTTCTTGTTATTTTTCTTGTTTATTTTCTTTTTATTTGCTGTTTATTTTGCAACAAACACCATAAGAGTTACCAAAGTACACATGGTGTATATAGTAACTACTAAAAGGGCTGAGTAATAGTAGAGAAAAATAAAAATACTTCCTCACTTTGTCGGTCTTGTAGATTGTAAATTAACAGGGCGTTGTTGTGTTTTTACATAAACAGGTGAGTGCAAGATAACAAGTTGCAGAAAAACAAGAATTTCAACCTTCATATAGAGAGTTTCACATTTTTGAAAGATTGTCTATTACTTTCTTTCCTTATTTTCTAGAAAAGACATAAATACGTTGCCCTCTAAACTTTTTTTTATACTTTTTTCTAACAAAAGAATTATACCACCCTAAAAGGGTCTCTAACTATGAGCCAAGGCTGGTAATCATAATATTCTCTGTATATTCTTTTTATTTATCTTTACTCAGGTACATAATCCTCCTTTCTTTTACACTTTATTTTCCTTCCTTTTACCCTTTATTTTGTTTATTTTTTATCTCATTCTTGTATATATATATAGGTGTCTCTATACTATTTAATACTCACTCAATCAATCAATAAGAAAAGCATCATTTTCTTATATTTCTTAACATGGTATTAGAGCCATGGTCAGGTTCCCGGAGTGAACCCTCTTCCTCCCACGGATCTCTCTCGCCGATCCCATTCCTCGACCTGACCTTCCTTAGTCGAATCTTCCGCGGACCCTCTTCCTAAACTGGGATCTTCCTAAGATCCTTCTCACTTCTGATCATCCTAATCGATCTTCTCGCATGATCTCTCCGACTGATTCCTCCTACGGATCTCCTCTGGGCATCTTCCTCGCTCTGATCTTCCCACGGATCTTCTTCAGCCGATCTTTCTCACTGGGATCTTCTCCGATGGATCTTCTTCGGCTTTCTCCGTCGGATCTTTTCCAACGGCCCTCAATCCGATCACATCAAATCCATCGTGGAACAAATCTGTGTGTCGTGATTGTCGCCGCAAGATCGGACATGACATATATCTTATAATGTTTCTCACAGATACACGACTTTATACGCCCAATTGAGGAGCGCTGAGAATCACGAATATTTGTATATTCTTTTATTTATCTTCTGCCTTTTGTGTACATAAATCCTCCTTCCTTGTGTACATAAATCCTCCTTCCTTTTACACTTTATTTTCCTTTCTTTTACTCTTTATTTTGTTTCCTTTTTATTCTATTCTTTTGTATATATATAGGTGTCTCTATACTATGTAATACTCACTCATTCAATCAATAAGAAAAACATCATTTTCTTATATTTCTTAACATAGTGGATCACCCAAAACATAAAAAGCAAGAGCTCCCACAACATTTTCGCTTTTCCAAACTTTAAGATGATATGATTGGAAAGGAATAAAAACCTTCCAAACAATTTATTATTTCTTTCCTTACAAGTATAGCTGAAAAATTCAACATTCGATCCCTTTTCCATACAAGCTTACACTTTATATATTAATCTTGGGAGATGCATCATGGACCACTATTAATGATCCGCAATTCATGACATAATGTACATTGTAGTGGAGTAATGAGTCGCGGGCATAACGCCAAGGACTCTACGACTGGCCTACCGATATGTTGAATGAAATGGATGACATTCACCTAATAATTCTTTGTCTTAATTTCTATGGATTTATAAGTGGGATGATCGACATTCAATGGAGAAATTACTGGTATCTTGAGTTCCAATACACTCAATGAATGAAATTAGCCATCTTCACGAATAATCAATTTAATTTGCTGGTCTCTGGTGTCTAAAAGGTCAGATTCCAAAAGTCGTTTCTCCTTATGTAAATGCTGTGGTATTTCATCAAGTTAAAGTGCCTAAAAGGTCATCGAAGGTTTCGAGTTTTCTTTCCTTCAGCCCTCATTTAAGATAATAAGTAAACACATCAATGTACCACCTGAGGATAAGTAATGTGTTTGCAAATACGATCATTCGACACCCGCTTTATCCCGGGAGACATGCCTCGGGAATCTCAAAGCACTAGCAGGCGGCGCACCTGTCTTTAAGGAAATCGTGAATTTCAGCTGCCACTCCTGGCTGTTTCTCCAACTCATATATTCTCCTCCTTCTTATTGATTTAATTTGGTCTTCAAGTTTTTCTCAATAACCATTATTTCAAGAAGATTATGTTTATATATGTTGTTTCGAAATGTCCAAACAATTGGTTTACGTGAGTTCCTGCATCTTTCTGCTGAAACAAGTGAGATTTATTTTTCTGAACACCATTCCACGGTTCCACTCAAGATGACCGCTCTTTGATGCTCGAGATGACTCTGTCCACCTACCCGATCAGCTTCATCACCTTGCACGTCCATGCGATCAAACGGTGTTACGCCCACCCTGCGAATATGATCACAATTTGCACCACGCCCAATCGCACCGCATCTACCAATCCTCGTTACTACATTCAGCCAGATCCTCGGTCTCCGTCGATCCAGTTGTCCGCGTGATAGTCATGTGAGGTACGACTTATCCCATTCCACTTCAGCCCCCAGCGCCGCTACAGCCAGGTCAGTGGTCGGAATGATGCTAAACTCTTTTAATCTTCGCATGCCGGGAAAGAGCCATCATCACCGACGCCTACCATCTGCTTCATCATGGCGTCTATATAACTTGCTACGACGTGCTTCTCCATAGACTATACTAATGATTTTAACGTCCCTTTACCCAAAACGCTCTTTGTCCTCGAAGTTAAAATATCTCCTAGGTCTCCTCCTTCTTTGTGGATTTTTGGTATCGCTTTATCGAAGAGTTTTTCGCCCGCTTTCTACTTCTTCCTCGGGTTGCTTCTTCCGCTGTGCCTTCTATGCGGGCCGGTGACTCGTCGCAATCACATTCCTGCAGATGAACTTTAATCATTAAACCGAAATTTGGCTGAGCAAAGTGACCGTGTGCTCCTCGCGGGCCCAGTGGACAAGCCCTCTTCGGCGACCTTCAGACCAGTCAAGTAAGAATAATTTATTTTTACTTTTTACCCCCTCGTGCCGATGAGTGACTCCAGTGGATTTCTTTCCAGCTCAGATCGGGTGAAGAAGGCATTCAAAGAATGGGCCAAATGAGATCATCCCAGAGCCACGTGGATGAGGATTCCGCCCTCATCCTCTTCTCGAGGATGTCTTCTCAAGGTATGTCGACACGGTTATAATGATGAATTCAAATCAAGCTGCGGGAATCCCAGGCTGATGCATTTTGGAAGAAATTTTTTTTCCTCCCAATATGGCTTTGGTCTTTTCTTTCCTCGCACCGAAGCATGATACAGAGGATGATCGAAGGGGAAATGAACCCGGCGGACAATGGAGGTTCCTCGTACATTAGTGAAGGCTTAAAGCCCTTCTCCGTTAGTACACTAATTTTTCCACTTTACCCGCCTCCATCTGATTCATACCCATGTGAACATCATATGTGTTTTGTTAGGGGTATGCGTACTGAACCGTAAGTATGATGTGCGCTTGGGCTTGGAGGAGGTCCTTTATGAATATTCCATAAAGCAACATAAGCTTGGGAGGTATTTACCCTCACACATGTCGCTGCAATTGGTGACAAACTTGCCTAACACAAGCACGCTTCCCGTGGCAATGTCCTCGCTTCGTGCTTAGGTATGCGGTGAACTAGCATGCCCGAGTTTCGAGTGAATGCGTCACTGATTCAGTCCTAAAAGTGTGAATCTACAGCCTTACTTATCCCCGCCTTGATGGTTCAAGTATGTGGGAAATACTTACCTTAAATCTTTTGCTCAGGTGCGTGTTTATGGGTAGTCAGTCGAGCCGGAAACTCTTAGATGACCTAAGTCCAAATTTCACTTTGACTCGGGCCGGTAACAAACTTTATTCGGGCCTCGAGTGCTGAAAGGACTTTGGGGATATAATTTAACGCTGCTGAACCTTCTCGGGAGGTTTTTTACTAATCCAAGAGTTTATCCTTCTCGTGGTCCTTTAGATTAAACTCGAGGGTCTCTGAGATGTTCGCCAAAGAGCTGTTCAAAATCGTCTCTCTCATCCGCATTAAGGAAGCGGCCTGAGGAGACGGGCCGGGAGGTGACTGCGGATGCTTTCTCGCTTCACTGCCTCCTCCATCAGGACTACTACCACCCACATCAAAAAGCACTGAGGAGGGAGAGGCGGAGACTTTGGTCGAGCTACGTTAACGCGCGGTGCACAAATCAATACACACAGCCTGGGAGATCTTTAATCCTCTACTTAAGGGAGGAGCTTGGGACACCAATGCTCCCCCTGAGGATCGTCATCCTCCCTCCCATCCTCATGAGGGATTAGGATATCGGAGGGTCGTGAGACAAGGTCGCCCCAAGGAGATGTAGTCACTTCGAAGGGTAAGGGAAAGGTTGTGATTGTGGCATCTTTTGGGAATACTTCATTTAGAGAGAAGCCAACGTCCCCCCTTTCCCTCGAAGTGCTTATGTCCGACGTCTCGCTGTTTGAGGAGCTGCTCCTCAAAGACCTGGACGAGGAAGTGCTCTCCTCGTTAGGTGCGATGTTTGCTAGGGAGGCAATAAAGGGGGTGCAAGACCTTCTGAAGGATGCTACTCCCTTCAAGATGGCGGCTTTGTAAACACCTTCCTTATTCTTTGTTTGCTTAGTATTTATGTATGTATCTTTTATTTTCTACCTGTTATACTTTGTAACTCTTGCAGATAAGCATGTTCAGTGACTACATGGCAAAGCACAACGACATACGGCGGCACCAACTAAACCGCTTGTCTCAAGGGAGGGAGCTCGAGAGCTGTACAATAAGGTGCAAACAGACTCTCTGGTTCCACAACTGGAGAAAGACTTGAAGGAAGCTCGGCTAAAGTGGGCTGATCTGGCTAAAGAGCGTGCCGTTTGGACCGTCGACGTGAGGAAGGTGCAGAAGCTAGAGGCCGATGTGGCTGAACTACAGAAAACCATCACTGAGTTGTGCAACATTCACCAAGCCAAAATTGAAAGATTACGCAACATTCATCAGGCAGAGATAGAACGCAAAGATGCTTTCTGTGAATCGGAGAAGGTGCGGGTTCACGGGTTCTAACAAAACTATAAGCCTCCTATAATGCCAAACCGCCCGTTTATATGTGAACAGCATTTGGTGGGCGGGCTATTGGGTCAAGTTATGATGAAGCTCGGAGCTGATCGCCCGCGGGGGACCTTGAACCTCTTCGAGGACGCCGCCCAACCCACACATAGCGCTGATACGTCGAGCCAAACAAAGGTGGGGGAGTCTGGGCCTAAGGAAGCTTCAGGAGCGGGTCGGCCCAAACCTCGCTACGGCAGGCCAAGACAGAGCCCACATTATTATCGTGTCCGAATTCACATGTACCAGCTAGCAAAGTGCCTCCTAAAAACCCTAAGCATGGAAGCCGCCATCAACGCCCTAAACTTCGTTGATGTAGCTAGGCCATTAGTGCCCCCCTCTTGAAAACTTATTTGAACTAGCCGTGGAGGTTTGTTCCCTGTGAATTTTCGACATTTTGAAATGAAAGTTCAATTTTCATTTGAAAATAGCTCTGTTCATTATCAAGCTTGATCGTTCTCATGCAACCTGAGTATGTTGCTCGAGGCCTAGGGCCATTGAAGGCTAGCTGCCAAAGGCATAGGAGAGCTTGTAGGGACTTATGCTGCCCGAGGCCTTGGGCCATCGAAGGTTAACCGCCAAAGGCATAGGAAGGCCTGTAGGGACTTATGCTACCCAAGGCCTAGGGTTGTCGAAGGGTAGCCTCCACAGGCATAGGAGCGCTTCATGGAGATGGAGAAATAATGCAACTTTGATTCATTCACCAAAACAAGGAAACAATCATCTCATGATAATGGAGAATTATTGAAAATACTTCTTCAAATAGGCCGAATTCTAGGGGCGAGATTCCATCTTTCCGTAGGGGATTGTATTTTGTACTCACCTTTTGATCCATCGTCAACCACTATGAATGGACCCTCCCAATTGGGCTTCAATTTTCCCTCCTAGAAAGTTCGTCGGAGGACGAGGTCAGCCTTCCTGAAAGTTCTGTGTTTGATGACTTTCCTCATGATAGCTTGTCAAAGGATATTCGCCATTTTGATCTTAACCTCGACCCCTTTTCTCAGAGCTCATCTAGAGTGCGAAAGTTTGAGGTGTCGTTAGTAATGCGATTCTCTAGTCTAGATTCAACTGGGATCAATGCTTCACTCCAAATGCTACGTATGAGTTTCAATCGGAAATGCTTTCTTGATTTATGCGATATGCCTAGATTGCAATAAGGAGCTCATCTACTCATTTTCCTTTAGCCGATGTCAGCCTCTTCTTCAAATAGCCAAGTAATGTTTTGTTCGTAACCTCGGCTTGGTCATTGGGTTGGGGATGGCGAGGGGTGGAGTAGACATTTTTAATTCCATATTTGGTACAGAATTGTTGGAATGGCTTGCTGATGAACTGTGGGCCGTTGTCAGAAACGATAGAATGAGGGACCCCAAACTGACATATAATGTTCCTCTCAGAATCAAGGCCATGTGGTTTGCCTGAATTGCAGACAGCCTCGACTTCGCCCATTTTATAACTGTGGCCACCAAGATGAATTTCCTTTGAGCAGTGGCTTGAAGTAATAGACCCACAATGTCAATGCCCTATTTGTAGAAAGGCCATGGACTTGACACGGAGTGGAGTGGAGCATCGTGGCTAGGGCGTGAATAATATTGCCAAACTTTTGGCAGGTATCACAATTTATGACGGACAACTTGTATTCTTGTTTCATCGTAGGCCAATAGAAACACTGTGTCATAATCCTGTGGCATAGTGACCGCCCGCCAATATGGGTATTGTAGATGCCTCTGTGAACTTGTTCAATGATATGCTTAGTCTCATTAGGCGGCACACATCTCTGGTATGGTCCAAAAAATGATCGCTTGTATAAAATATCGTCATCAAGGCAGATTTGGCTACTGTGCTTTTTATCTTTACAACATTTTAAATCTTTGGGAAGGTCCTATGTTTCAGCTGAGTCAGTAACCGTGATATCCAAGAGCTATTATCTTGGATTTCGACAGTCAGGATTGGATTGGAGCATTGGAAATTGAAGGATGGGTCATGATGTTCAACTCCACTTGGCATGGGTACAACGCGTTGGACGCTAAGTTTGCTAGGGCGTTGACCATGCAGTTTTTTGATCTTGAGACTTAAGCTACCACGAATTTCGTGAATCCAGTAATTAGGGACTGTGCCGGCTTTATATATTGTTCCATTCAACCATTTTTAGCCTTGTATTCTCCTAGTAGCTGAGATGCTACTAGCTATGAATCACATCGGAGTTCTAAGTTCACAATCGGGAGTAGTTCCTAGCTAGTCGTATCTTATAGCAATTCTGGCCAGATCACCTTCATTATTAGAGGCAACAAATGCGAACTTGATAGCATGAGTGATGGATAAACCCTCTAGAGATTGTAAAATCATATCGGCTCCTCCTCTTATTGCTTTAGATGAGTCATCGGTTTTAAGGATCCATAACGTTTTGTTGACGCCCCGAGGTCATACATCCGACATCTCGACCATGAAACTGCCCAGACCCGACCTTTATAGCTGATCTCAAAGAGTATGAGGCTGGAACCTACCTGTGGACCTATTCTCAAGAGTAATCCCAAAGCTTCGATTTGTGTGATTGGCGGCCAAGGGACGGATAGCCTGTGAGGACGATTATAGTGTGAGCTTAGAAGTAAGGGCGTAGTTTCTTTGCCGCCATACTGAGGGCTAGCGCGATTCGCTCAAAGTCGGTGTACCTGGTTTCAACATCTGTTAACATCTTACTCACGAAGCAAACTGACCTTTGTTTGCTGTCTTCATCCGACCTTGCTAGAGCTACACTTACTGTTGTAGCCGAGGTTACCAGGTACAGATAGAGTTCCTCGCCCTCAATAGGCTGAGATAAAGTCAAGGGGGAGGCGAGATACTGTTTGATAGCATCGAGCGCCTTGCCACATTCGGGCCCCCACCCCTCTGACAAAACACCTTTCAATGCTGTGAAGAATGGTCGTAGACGATTTGAATATCGGGAGATAAACATGTTAAATGCTGCCAGCTTACCCGTGAGAACTTGGATTTGCTTTTTCGTAACAGGGGGTTGCATTTGCATGATGGCCTTGGCTTGGTCTGGGGCCATTTCGATTCCTCTTCTACTAACAAGAACCAAGGAAATTCTCGGACTCAATTCCAAATGCGCATTTATCTAGATTCAGCTACAGGTGATGCAATCTCATCAGGTGAAATTCTTGTCATAAATGAGTCAGATGATCCTCACCAAAGTTCGACTTGACTAGCATGTCATCGATATATACTTTCATGGTTTTCCCAGCAAAGGTTCAAAAATGCGGGACATCATGCGCTGGTACATGGCTCTAGCATTCTTAAGATCAAAAGGCATGACGTTGTAACAATACATCCCCGTTGGTGTTATGAATGTAGTGTTTGTCGAGTCGGGGGGAAACATCGGGATCTGATTGTAGCCTGAGTATGCATCTAGAAAGGATAAAAGCTCATGTCCTGCTATTGTATCTACTATCTGATTGATGCGTGGGAGGGGAAACGTGTATTTCGGGCAAGCATCATTTAAGTAGGAATAGTCGACACGCCCTCTTTTTGGCTCGTATGCGGCGCCTAGGAACCCGCTAGGCCAGCCTTCTCAATGCCTCACAATTCTCTCGAACACAAGGCTTATGGGGCACTTCCTCCCAACTCGTATTTTATTAGGGGCTACTAAAATACAAGACAATCTTGCAGCACCCCACATCTCTAGGATGCTCATGTTTTTCTCGTGGATCCAACCCAATAATATGAATTCAACCAAGTGGGCACGCAGACTTTATAGGGATGCTCAAGGGCAATCCTAAGACAATAACGACTAAGAGTCCCACTTAACTCTAGTCTTCAATCGAAGGCCAATGCAATCCTTCCCGCCCAGAGTCCCGACCGAATGAAAGTCCTATACACAGCCCCACGCAAATCCCATACAAGAGAGCCCTCCCGCCTGTGAAATTGTCCCGCCTAGGATTCCTTCCGTAGTAGAGTCTGGCTTCTGACGTTGTGGCAACTATTTGTTTGGTTGCGGCGATCGTGTCATCCTCGAGCATGGCATATTGGTTCTCCCTTTGGAACAACTTGTCAATAGCCTGCGGGGAGGATGCAACAAAGCGACCCAAGAACCGGGTGCTGGGACTTGGTAATGACTTGCTTTACCGCTCAGATAGTATCAAGGCTTACGACTTCGAGCTGGAGGATCGCGGCCCCAAAACGCTTCATAAAATCTCTAATGAACTCGGATTGCCCCATCCAGGCGTGGAAGAGACTGGTGACGCTTTGTTTCCTCTTGACTGAGCACATGTATTTGGTTACGAATTTTTCAGATAGACATCGGAAGGAGGTTACCGTGTTTGGGATAGGCGATGAAACCACAACAAGACTGGGCCGGCTAGGCTGGATGAGAAGACTTTACACGGGAGAGCGTTGTTTCCAATTTGCAGCGTCATGATCTGGCGGAAATGCATAAGATGGTCAAAGGGATCTTTGAGACCATCATACATTTGGAATTTTGGTAAGACGAAGTGCAATGGAGCCTCTTCGTGCAAGATTGCGGGAACAAATGGGGACAATGACATGTCGTCTTGTGCACGCAGTGCCGGGTCTAGGCTTCTCTGTGGGGAGGGAGATCTATTCGATCGAGGCTTGTTGACAGGGGGTTGGTCACGGCGGGGTGGTGGAGAGAAATTGTTTGAGGATTTCGATCGGGTAGGGCTACGAGGCACTGCTGGGTTGCTAGGGCAAGGAGTGATGGCCGTGTTACGCAAGACAACATTTTCTTCGCGCAAGGCTGCATTGGTCGCTAAGAAAGAGGCTAACTGTTGCTGGTGGGATTCTGGCGGTCTTTTTAGCATTTGTTCAACAGCCGAGTGATCTTTGTTCCAATGTAGGCTCGGAACTCGAGACATCACGCGGATTACCTCGAAAAGAGGTTTTGTAGTGAATCTTTTCAACAATATAGAGAAGCATGGGATTAGAAGTTCCCGCAGACGGCGCCAATGGAAAAGATTAAAAACCTTCCAAACAATTTATTATTTCTTCCCTTACAAGTATTGCTGAAAAATTCAACATTCGATCCCTTTGCCATACAAGCTTACACATTGTCGTGGACCATTATGAGTGATCCGCAATCTATGGCATAATGTACATCGTAGTGGAGTAATGAGTCGTGGGTAACAACGTGAAGGGACTCCACAATTGTTCACGCGTCCCACTTAGTATGGCCGCTTCTTTGATGCCCTAGATGACTTGGTCCACCGGTCTTGATCACTATCACCCAGATGTCCGATGTGATTAAAATGGTAGCATGCCCAACCTCTGTGAGTTACACGCCTGACCGCAATTTATATCGGCCAATCCGGTTACTATCTGGGTTGTATTCGGGTCTTCGTTCGATTCAGGTCGTCCATGATAGTCATGTGAGGTACGGCTTATCCCATTCCAATGATCAATTGATTCCTCATGAGTAAAACACAAGGAGCATTTATTGGCTAAAGACCAACTCCTCTTTTATAGTTTCTTTTTGGTGAATGGAAACCAGGGACGAGAAATCTTACAAACTCTATTAAACAAAGAACCACAATAGATTTGCAGTCAGTGATCATCTATAATGACGGATTTTTCCATAAAAGGCCAACTTGTACAACAATCTTCTGACATTTGTAAAGACTGTTATATTCATGTTGCGATAAATTGTCTTAAGACTAAAAATATTGATTTTTTTTTTATTTTTCCAGGAACTTCGAATGACTGCTGAAGAATTCATCAACAGCACACCACATGTATCCGAGGATGGAGAAATCATACTTGGGTCCAAGCAAACTACTGTGTTTCTGCTCAATGCTAAGACTGGAAACCTAATACATGCTCATAAGTTATTGGAGTCTCCACCCACATCACCAAGCAACAAACAACACGAACGTGTTGTGCATGATAAAGATGTTGATCAATGGGCGGATTCTGGTTCTACAGACTTGAATATAGTTGAACCCCGTCTTTATATTACGAGAACAGACTATTCATTGCAATCTTCTGCTCAAGGCTCAGACAAAGTTTTATGGAATATGAGAATTGCTGAAATTGGTGCTGCTTTTCTTTGTCAAGGTACTGATCAGAATCTGTTTAGCCAGCCACCTTTAAAATTGGAATGTGAACATGGCCCTGAATCTAACTGTGATTTTGAAATGCCGTTGCCATGTCAATCAAAGGCCGTTGTTTACCGATATCGTGGACATACTAAGTTGGAACCTTTTCCTAGGCTGGGGGAGGCTAATCAGGAATATAGATTGCTTTTGCAACCCAATATCAGTGAAACTTTAGATTTAGCTCCAAACAGTATGCTTCCTTCAGAAACCATTGATGATATATCTTTGAACTCTCAGGATAACAATGACAGTGAAGCAATTCTCCCTTTGTCTCCACCAGAAACAAAAGACTCGGGGATCTCTGACCAGAATGTGCAAATGCCTTACAATGATGGATTAAGGATGTTTTCTAAAGGGTCAATCTTGTTTTATTTCTGTCTGATGGGCACCATTATTCTCTTGGTCTTTGTCATCTACTGCGTGGATGGAGAACAAGGTGAGATGAACAAGCAACCAAATGATTCAGACTCAACATCTGTGCCTTCCAGAAAAAAGAAAACTCGGAAATCAGAAAATATTAAAATTCCATTCTTGAATCTTAATAGACTTGTTGATGGTGAAGCAAGTGGCTTTACTGTTGGTAAATTATTTGTATCAGATAAGATAATTGCTAAGGGAAGTAATGGCACTGTCATCCTTGAGGGTATCCATGAAGGCCGTTCAGTTGCTGTGAAACGCCTTGTTCGAGCTCACCATGATGTGGCTTTTAAAGAAATTCAGAATCTTATCGCATCTGATCGGCATCCAAATATTGTTCGATGGCATGGAGTTGAGTATGATAAAGATTTTGTGTATCTATCACTCGAACGTTGTACATGCAGCTTAAACGATTTGCTTTACATTTACTCAAATTCCTCAACAAACCCAGTGTTCACCATGGGCGGCCAAGCATCACCAGCTATGATTGAGTATGGAGTTCATTTGGATTCAGTGAGAAGTATTGTGCAGGATATCAGATTGTGGAAATCAAATGGCTACCCTTCATCTGTATTATTAAGCTTAATGAGGTTTGTTGTTCAGACTCATGTTATTGGAATCAAACTTTATATTTAGGGATTATCTAGTACCATCTCATGGTGATTGATACGATCCCACATCGGCTCCACTTAAGGTTGTGGAGTGATACTTAAGCTTGATGGATTTTTCCACTTATCAGGTGGGTCTTTTGGGTTTTACTCTCTTATTGGGCTTGGGGTACCTATCATTGGTGCTTTCATTGAGAGTCAGTATGTAGCGAGAAAGGGCTACCTAGAAGAGGGTTCTAGGGGTGGCTAATGATACGATTCCATATGGGTTCCACATGAAAGTATGGAGTGACACTTAAGCTTGAAAGGTTCTTATCAGGCCGGTTTTTTAGGTTGGGCTCTCTTATTAGGCTTGGGTACCTATCACCAACTCTTCAACTAACTTCTCTGATAGCTAACTGTAGCAGTGGTTATCCCCATTGCAAAGACTCTTGTACTCTTCTATTGCTAGGTCTTAAGTTTTCATTTATGCATTCGGTTACGTTTTATTTCATTTTATTTTTTAGCATCCATGGTTAATGTTTTTATTTCAACTTATTTTTTGGGGAATTTTTCATAGAGCAAATTTTGATCAAGTTTTACAACTTCATGCTTTTTCATCATTCTATTACTTTGTTGTCATTTGGGATGTTGGCTACATGTTTTCTAGTAAATGCATTATGTGGTATGTATTATTTTTCCAACTAATGCTATGTGTTGATTTATGACCCGAATTTGGTTTTGAGCTTATGTCTGACCCGAAGGTCAGTGGTGCGACTTTTGTGAAAAGAAAAAGTTGAGAAAAAAATAGGGATTTGTTGTGGTAGCACGGAGGCTGAGCTGATGTAGGGACCTTTATGCTCGGGTACTTTTGTAATATCAACATTTTAGGGTTTATTCTCTATTCCGTTGTACTTTGTAATTATTCTCAGTTTCATAGTGACCTTTTTTCCTCTACCTGTGGTTTTTTCCTACAAGGGTTTCCACGTAAATTTGTATTTTTATTTGTTTTCGTATTTCATTATTGTGCCATTGATGTCTATGAGATGTTTAGATACACTTTCCTCCCCACAGAGTTCACATGAGGATAAGTAAAGAATATATAATCTTTTTCATTTATCCATTATTAGAGATTTAATTTATTTTCATGTGGTTTTTTAATTGGATTTGGTTCTGAATTTTCTCAATTATCGATGATGTTTTCTGTGATGCAGGGACGTGGTTTCTGGACTGATACATTTACATGAGTTGGGAATAATTCATCGAGACTTGAAGCCTCAAAATGTGTTGATAATTAAGGAAAAATCTTTATGTGCTAAGCTTTCTGATATGGGCATTAGCAAGCGCCTTGTTGGGGATATGTCTTCCTTGGGTTATCATGCTACTGGTAAGTAGTCTTGGTTAGTTATTTCTGTTAAATTTAACTGTTAAGTTAAACGATCGACTCTCCTAAAAGTTCAAGTTTGTAGGATTTGGGTTTCATACGAATATCATGTCTTTAACACCCTCCCTCATTGCGGCCCCATACCTGCACGTGAAGAGTCAAACAAACAGAACAAAGTCCTTCATGGACGTTCAAATCAACAAATGAGGAATAAATTGCAAAGAGGTGGTTTGAACCCAAAACGTCCTGCCAAACAAATCTCCTAAAAGCTCAAGCTTGTAGGATTTGTGGCAGATACCAAAGCCTAATAAGAGTGCTTAACCCAAAATACCAGCCTGATAGGTGAGAGAACTTCTCAAACTTAAGTCCCGCTCTACAATTTCTTATAGAACCGATGTGGGATCATATCATTGCCTACTCGGAACCCCTATAGAAGTTAGACGTCCTCGGACGGCTCCCACTCTGGATATCTTTCCCGCTACACCGACTCTCAATAAAAACACCAATGATAGGTAGAGCTCAATCCAAAAGACTGACTTGATAGGTGGGAGAACCTCTTAAGCTTAAGTGTCACTTCACAATTTCTTGTGGAATCGTTTCAATTTGAGTTTAATATGAATACCATGCCTTTAACAGGATTTAAGGAAAGTATTTCATTGACCCTCTTCATGATTTAGCAATTCATACATTTATCATTTTTTGAGTTCAGAGATTTATTTTGCAGGTTATGGGAGTTCAGGTTGGCAAGCACCTGAGCAGCTAAACAATGGACGCCAAACAAGGGCAGTAGATTTGTTTAGTTTAGGTTGCACCCTATTTTTCTGCATCACTGGTGGAAAACATCCATATGGCGAACCTGTCGAACGTGATTTCAATATTCTTAAAAACAATCTGGACCTCTTCTTGGTGGAGTCTATTCCAGAAGCTTTGGATCTTCTTCCTCGTTTGTTAGATCCCAAGCCTGAATTGAGGTGAGAAAACATAATTAGTCCTTGTAAGGGGTTGTTGTTTGCTTTGATTTTATTGACAACTTAGTAGCTTTCAATTCAAATCCTTATAAACGATTTAGGCTCGGTTTGGAACCCGACAAATACTAAGGAAAGAAAACAGTGAGGAAAAGTGGAAGGAAAGTTTTTTATGGAGGAAAAGATAAAATAGGTTTTAACTTAATAAATTAATTTTCTATATGTTTTATTCAAACTCGTTTTATTTGTCTCTCTTTATTATATATAATAAATAGGTTTCTCTGTGTATCCATTCTGAATATATTTTGTTCTTGAAATTCTTCCAATCTGTTGGCAGGCCAAAGGCATCGGAGGTGTTGTGCCATCCTCTGTTTTGGGACTCTAAGATGAGGTTATCGTTCATTCGTGAAGCAAGCGACCGGTTCGAACCGGAAAATCGGTCGAGTTATTCCCAGCTCTTGAGAGCATTAGAAGGTACTGCATCAATGGCGTTGGGAGGGAAATGGAATGAAAAAATGGAACCTGCATTGCTTGCTGATATGAAACGTTACAGGCTGTATAAGTTTGATAGTGTTCGAGATTTGTTGCGACTCATACGAAACAAGTTGAATCATTACAGAGATCTTCCCAGAGGAATTCAGGTTTGTTTCTCAACCAACCGCTAATAATTCTTATGCCGAAACGGGTACTTACTTACTGAGTGTGGATCCTGTGTCTTGAACGTTCGAGGTAAGAACCGGATTACCGGAATCTATATTTTGGAATCACAATACGAACAGCCTTCTAATGGTTTGAATATCTTGAAGAATGTGAATGAGAGGGCATTTATAGGAATATGAGATACTCTTTCATGAAGGCACATCCCTTAGATGTTGTCTCATGGGTTTCGGTCGGGTGAAGCCTATTTTTGGCAACTCATGCCCATAACCCAACAAATCCATAGAAAACTCTCCCATCACCTAAATTTTGTTTTATCGTCTATGAAATTATACGATTATTAATATATTATATCTTCTCTGTCCTCTAAATCCTTAGAGGCGAACATTGCTTACGAAAGTTTTTACTTTTCCATGTAACCTATCACATCCCATATCGAATAAGTGAAAAACTTTTTAACACTATATGAGTATAGGCTCCTCTCAACCCAGTAGACACAATTTAAAACCGTGAGGGTCCCTTGGGTCCAAAGTGGACAATATCTATATGGTTGGGTTAAGTCATTATAAATGGTATAAGAACCGATTCTTGACCCCAACGTGGGGTCCGTTTGAACCCGTATGGGGTATTTGTCTATTTGGCCTTGTAATCCCATGGGGGGGTGTTTGTCACGACCTACATCGAATAGGGGAGAAAACTTTCCGACACTATATAAGTATAAGTTCCTCTCAACCTAGTAAACGCATTTTAAAGTCGTGAGAGTCCCTTGGGTCTAAAGTGGATAATATAATAATATCTATATGGTTGAGCCTGGTCATTACAAATAGTATCAAAGTTGATCCCCGCCCCCTATGTGAGGTCTGTTTTGTTTGGCCCCGTAGAGGGTATTTGTCCGTTTGACCCCGTAATCCATATAAATATAAGCTCCTTTCAACTTAGTAGACGCATTTTAAAGCTGTGAGGGTCATTTGGGTCCAAAGTGGAGAATATCCACATGGTCGGGTTGAGTCGTTATAAATGGTATAAAAGCTTATTCCCGACCCCGATGTGGGGTCTGTTTGACCCCGTATGGGGTATTTGTCTATTTGGCCTTGCAATCCCATGGGGGAGAGGGGTGTTTGTCACGACCCACATCGGATATGGGAGAAAACTTTCTGACACTATATAAGTATGAGCTCCTCTCAACCTAATAAACACATTTTAAAGTCGTGAGGGCCCCTTAGACCCAAAGTGGATAATATCTACATGGTTGAGTCCGGTTGTTACAAATGGTATAAGAGCCCATCCTTGATCCCGATGTGGGGTCCGTTCCGTTTGGCCCCATAGAGGGTATTTTTCCGTTTGACCCCGCAATCCATATAAATATAAGTTTCTCTCAACCTAGTAGACGCATTTTAAAGTCGTGAGAGCCCAAGCCCTTGAGCAAAAAACGGACAACATCTACATAATTGAGCCGGATCGGTACACAACCATTTAAACTTTTCTTTTGAACCCTTTTGGCATATCATATACTTATCCTGAGAATAACAATTACAATAGCATGCCTTGGTTCCTTGAAGGTTAAAATTCAAGTTCTTATGCTTTACTTCTGCAGCTGATATTCAACATGGTTCTGGGGTTGCTGTTACAGGAAATCATAGGATCAGTTCCTGAAGAATTCGATACCTATTTTTCGACCCGATTCCCGAGACTGTTGATCGAGGTGTACAAAATTGTAAGAACACACTGCAAGGAAGAGGAATGTTTTCAGAAGTATTTCAAAGCAACGTAGTTATAACATCCAACCATCTTCCCAAATTGATGTTGTACTAGAAACCGACAGACCCTTTGGTTGCTATGCTGAAAAAGGACACCTCTTTAAGTAACTGCTGATGAAATAGCTGTATTGGAAAAGGAGATGTAATAGGCCTCCATTTTAGGTAGTGTATATTAGTGTAAATATTGTTGTATTCTAGTAATTGATATGAAATAATCACCAAATGTATTCACTCTATGCCCTTCAACTTGGTGTTTGCTGTATCATTTGAGAATATATAAATTTCCATTCATCTAGTCATCAATTCAAATTTTGTTTGTATTTTTGTCAAGATACTATGATATAATCTAGCCCGTTTAGCTTCATAATAGAATTTTCAACTCTATCCAAAATTCGTAATATAAAAATTTTCAACGTATTCTAATTTTTAATCATTTTTAAAACACAAGCCAGACACTAATTGATTAAAATAAAGCACAAGAAAACTGGCTATAAAACCATTTTCTCAAAACAAGCTTATAAAACGCTTGAATAAACTTGCTTTCACGACCAAAACAAAGCGAAAAACAAATATAAAATGCTCTGATTCATATATAAAATCGCCAAAATAAATGTAATTCATTTTCTCGTTTTCAAATTTTGTTGCTTCAATTCTCGTAATCCAAACGTTGCCTCGTTTCGAAAAGTCACTGCAGAAATGCAGTAAAAATTTTCTACCTACTAAACAAGTGCCTCAGAGATTTTGGTGTGATTTTTGACATCAAATACGTAGACACAGGCAGATCATTTTTTCTATTAACTTGGACACTGCACCATCTTTTAAAGTTTTTAGCACTTTTAATTCTGTGTTGCTATCAATTGTATTGCTAACCCGAATCAATAAATTTATCTATTTTAAAAAAAAAAAATTGCGTCCGATGGATGTAGACACGCTGCCAAACCACATAAATATGTGTGTACTTTTCTTGTTTTCTTTCTCTAATCTTTTAATCACCATAGTTGCTCGAATCACAACAAACCCTAAAACTTCCACAAAATTTGTATGCTGAGAAGAACCAACCAGCTATTCATTTTATGACTATAAAAGCTGAATTCTACCAAGTACAATAGACAATACTTACATGTTAAAGGAACAGAGTCTTGTCCCAAACTAATAAAAATAAAAATTACTAAAATAGTCTGAAAAGCAAATTAATGCCCAAAGTCGTTCATCACTTCAATGTCATAGCCAATGATTGCGACATTACTTATATATATGCTGATTTTGGTTTTCAACCTATATTAGTAATTTCTTTTTTAAATGACCGATTTATGTCCAAAACTCAAAGGTATGAAACACAAACTAGCTAGAAGATCATATCATCAAACTTCATAACTTGTAATAGTAGTACTCTTACTTGAGGATAGTTCTATATGCCTTCTCTTGGCAATGCTCATAGATTCATCATCTTCAAAACCTCCTCCCCTACTCGATGCCATTTCCATTTGCCTTCTTTTCGACCGGGCTTTTACGTCCTCTACCTTCTCATCAGCAAACGAAAGGAACGTCTGGAGGCGTCCAGATCGCGACGAGTTTCCCATGGATGCATCAGACTCGTCTATATAGTGTCGACTGAATTGCCTCAGCATAAGGATAAAATATATGAGAAGAGCAAAAATGCAAGCTAACCCGCTTATGACATAGAGGCCCCAGAAGCTCTTGAGCTGGAGTCTGTCAACTTCAAGCTTTGCATCTTGTGATCTGCAAGCGCTTCCTCTCAGCCATTTGTTGTGGATCCTCTGCAGGTCCCCGTTCTCGGACAGTTTTAGAATGGCGGTGGACATGTCGACTGCTAACGGAGAGTCCCGTGGAAAGGCCTGGAAAAGAGATGAAGAAGAATAGCATACTGTCATAAAACATCAACCAAGAGAAAATTTCTAGAGAGAACTAAGTTATGGGCCCCTTATTTCAATTTATTTGAAAATTTGTAAACAAGAGACTTAAAACCAAGCTCATATCTTTTCATTTCAAAAAATATTTGATAAAGAATGAAAACTAAATCGATAAAAAGTGCATCATGTGCAAATACTACATTAATGAACCTTGGGTACGACCTAAAAAACTGGGTACTCGGTACTACCCAAGGTTCACTAGCAACTTGGAAAGAGATGAAGAATAACAATATACTGTCATAAAATATCAACCAAGGGAAATTTCTATTGGAATGCTTGGAATATCAGCTCAGAATAATGATATGGTGAGATTCATAAACAACTTGGGAGCAAAAAGGTATGTTTGGTTCCTATTTTTGAAAATTGTTTTCTGTTCTCAAAAACAAGGAAACAAGGAGAACAAGTTTAGTTCACAGTTTTTTTTTTTTTTTTTCAAAAACATAAAGAATACTAAATTCAGAGAACGAGAACAGTTTTTAAAGAACACCAAAATGATGTTCTCTGTGTTTTCAGAAACTGTTCTCGATAACAACTTTCAAAAATAGGAACCAAACTAGCCCTAAGTCGTTCCTTGTTGGTATCTTTCTTGATACAGTAGTGATAACTGATCCATGTGAATGTGGGACAGATTTTTTTTTTTTTTTTTTAGTGAATGGAAACTAGGGACGAGAAATCTTACAAACTCTATTAAACGAAGAATCACAATAATCTTCAAAACCAATTTTTATAACATCTCTAGGAAAGTTTGACCACCAAACATTAGAATTAATACTACCAATGCCTTTCTTTCTTCGCTAAGTAATCCGCTGCTCTATTTGCTTTCCTATAAATATGGCTACATTTATAAATGTTTAAACTCTAATAGAGTTTCCAATCGTCCTCCATTAATAAAATAAATGAACTAGGAAAATTACTTTCTTTTTTTTTGTTATAGCAGTCTATGATAACTTTGGAGCCTCCTTCGTTCTCTAAGCCTAAAAAACCATTGTTTTTTGCAGCTAAAACATCATCTCTTAAAGCTATACACTCCGCTATAATTATTGAAGCATCGGTTAAATGCCTCCTTGCAGCCATTTCGATAGTTCCATTAGAATCTCTAAAAACCCATCTTAAAACACCTCTATTTTGTACTCTTGAACCGTCAAAATTTAGCATGTATCTTCCATTAACAGGTGGAATCCAACGAATACATTTTTCAACCATACGAGTCATCATGCAAATAAGATTCACTCAAACTTCCATGAAGATTAAGCTTGAACAAGTCTATTCATGGGATTATAATCACCATCAAAGAATGTAGTAGCAGACAGAAAAGATACTTACAAATCCCCAGCCACTCTTGGTAAACTCTTGACCAACAATGGTGAATTCGCATCGAGTTGACAGGAAGACTTCCATATATCCGCGCTCATCAACCACCGCAGCAACGCCACCCTTTTTGGGTCCAGCAGTCAAGGCTCTAACATAATCTTCTTCTGAGTTAAGAGGAATAAGTCTGGACTTATGAATGTTGAGTTCCTCGCTCAGGTAATTTACAGCGAACGAACCCATTTGGTATCCAATCGGATCCTTGCTCGCTTGTAAACTTTCGATTCCTTTAATAGGCGAACTAAGCTGTTCCACTGTGAGGATCGAGGTAAGGCTTGCAGTGTAGCTCGAGTTGATGATTAGAACGACAAATAGCCATATGATTAGCACTAATCGGCCAAGGGTGCTGACAGTATTTTCTCCTACATTATAAAAAACATCGATAAGTACAATGCATTCTGCTGTTGCATCCATCTCATGTAGAGAAGACTATGAAAATGGTGAGAACTTACTATGGGCAAAGAAAAGAGTTGAAAAGCTGAACCTGTAGAGTGAAAGCAAAAGCATATAAACATTAGCACTTCATATATAGAGATTTTTCTACAGGCAAGTAGAAATTATATGTTAGTAGTTGAGGGATATAGAAAGAACAAAAGTGGTTTGAGAAGGAAAGCTAATTAAATTCTTACAAAGACACCGTTTTGAGAGAGAAAAGGGAAAAGAAATGAGAAGGAAGCTAATGATAGGTACCGAAGCTCAATTGAAGAGTCCAACCAAAAAGACTGGCTTGATAGGTGGAAGAACCTCTCAAGCTTATATACCACTGCACAATTTTATGTGGAACCAATGTGGGATCGTGTCATTGCCCACCCCTAGAGAAGCCGAACGTCTATGGACAACTCACACTCTGGATAGCATTCGCTTCGGGCCCACCTTTGGGGTACTGGGTAGCCCTTTCTTGTTACGCACCGGCTCTCAATGAAAGCACCAAAGATAGGTACCCAAGCCTAATAGAAGAGCCTAACCCAAAATACCAGTTTGATAAGTGGGAGAACCCATCAAGCTTAAGCACCACTCCACGACCTTATGTAGAGCCGATGTGGAATCGTATCATTACACACCCCTAGAAAATCCGGATGTTCGTGGACGGCTCACATTCTGGATAGCATTCACTCCGGACCAACCTTTGGGGCATCGGGTAACCCTCTTTCAAGTAGCCATTTCCTGCTACAGGCCGGCTTTCAATGAAAGCACCAATGACAGGTACCCAAGCCCAATAGGAGAGTCTAACCCAAAAAACCGGCCTGATAGGTGAGACAACATCTTAAGCTTAATTACCACTCCACGATCTTTTGTGGAACCGATGTGGGATTGTATCAAAAAGCTAATTAAATTGACACAAAGACATCATTTTCGAGAGAAAAGGAAAATAAAATGAGAAGGAAGCTAATCTAGCTGCAAAAATCTTGATGTAAGAATCTAGAGTAGATTTAAGTTCATAAACATCGTTCTTTTCAAAAAAAAAAGTTCATAAACATCATTCTATTTGCCACTATAAGACAATCATAGCTTCCACGGCTACTTGCATCCCCATCGAAAATGAAGAGTAGGGAAGAGTGTTTTGATTTTTTCTGATTATAAGAACTTTGATTCATCTACCTTTCATTAAGAAACAGTAAGTGTTTACGATAATCAAACATTATAAAGATTCTAGAAAACTTGCAATATTTCTCAAGCACTCACCATAGAATAGTGACAATTTGTCTCCTTGGAGGACCCCGAAATTCATCGTTAAGCCTATGCTCCAAAATCCAGACAACAGCTCCCACAATAAGGAAAAAAACACCTGTAACAATCCACATGTTTTTACTAAATGGCCTTAGAAATGCCCAAGCATTCGAATTCGAAGCCTTGATTGGAGCAACTACAACAAGGCCAGACTCGATATATGGCTGCGTAAAATCTACCATCCTCGTTCGATTAGTCACAATTGCAATGTCCCCTATTGCAGCATCATACACCTATAAAAAAAAAAGGAAGAAAACCAGAGGAATCAGCCAGAAAAAACACAATATCTTGGGAGTCAAAAGAAATGCTCTATGATTTCATACTCACACCAGTAGTGACCAATTGCACAAGCCCTGTGCAGCTTGGATTATTTATGCCATCCCCGAACGGTACTAACTTATATGGAAGAGCATATGGCAACAAACTCAAAGCAGCAGTAAATACATCAATGCAGTACCCTTTGAACATGTCAGTGCCTTTCACTCGTGAGATAAATTCATGGTAGCTAACTCGATCAGGCACCCCAATTATCAGCTGCCTTCCATTGTTAGGAAATACCCAGCCACGGGGAGTCTTCACTTCTTGCCCTGGCCAGATTACATCATAAAGCCGACGATTTGAGCTGGTCCCATTTGGTAATGTTGTGTTTTGAGGAGGCACAACTGATAATCCAGAATGATTAGACCAGTAACCAATCGTCCTAATGCCTGTGCCGATTACATTGATGACTTCATATGCAGGATTAATAAGTGAACGATCAGAATTGAACTTTATTTGGCCCGTTACACCAGTCATATTAACCTGCAAAATGCTTTGAAGCAACAGGTTTCCCCCATCAAAGATGCTCATAGCATCCAGATGTAAACTCCCTCCCTTTATCTTGGCTAATCTCGAATCGTTTGAGAAGGAAATAGTTCCTCCCTGGTTGAAAAATGCATTAATCGCACGAGCAAGCACCCAAACAGTGTCATATGCATATAAACCATATGCGCTTAACCCAACATGGCCGTTTGAGGTCCCAATACTAGTCAAGTTGCCCCACCTGGAGACGAAGTTTCTTTTTAATCCCGAAGCAGGCGTGTACATACGCAAAGTGAGAAGTCCTTGGATATTGTTCATTGCCTTTGAAGGGAGAGGAGAATTGGTATCGATGACAGTAGAGAGCCAATTGGTAGCAATCCACACATATCCGCTTCCAGTCATCCCAAGATATGCTGCTACATCAAGCACCTCTAAGCCCCAGTCAGGATGAGTATGAACAACGAGAATCCGAGACTCTGTCAAAGCGATCTTTACCAGTAGATCAGTGATATCGTTACGGCTTGATTGAGGATACAAAGGTGCTTTGTAAGAGATCTTACAGCGTTTTTCGGCAAGTTCATCCCCTAATGCAGCAATCCCATTTCTCCCATAATCATCATCAACATAAATTGCTATAACTTCTCGCCATCCGTAGTAGTCAATGAGATCTGCTATTGCTGCCATCTGGTATAGATCACTATGCGATGTCATAACAAAGAACGGGTACTGTAACGAAAACAGGGTGGGGTCTGTTGCTGCATACGATAGCAGAGGAACTTGAAGCTCATTTGCAATGTGAGAAATTACATGAGCAGTGACTGAGGATTGGGGGCCAATTATTGCCACAGTATCACTCTCCATGAACTGTAAAGCTGTTGTCACAAATGGAGAACAATCATGGATTATAATCTAACTGGAATTCTAAGGAAATTATCCAAAGTAGGATAACTGTCAAAGGAATCATCAAGCTGGTCAAAGGAATCTTCAATCAGCATTTAATGATCATTCAATCAACAAGCTGATCAAGGAATCATCTAGTCAAAGAAATCCCCAATCAACATTTAATTGGGATTCGATTATCAAGCTGGCCATTCAAAGCCAACAACCTGGTTATTTAATCTACAACTTATAATTTTTATTCCTTTCTTAATTACGATGCTGCTACTTATAGGTTAATTTTCTGATTAATTTGTGTATGGTAGTTTAGTTATCTTTAAGGCAAAAATCAGTAAGTAACATACTGATATAACAGGACAATTTTCCCGGTCAAAATTCTCTAAGTTTGTCAATAACAAGTTCCTAAAAAGGAACAAATAAGAGGTATTACAAAAGGATGCATCATATACCTTCCATTATCGCTCCAAACCCGCTAAAATTTGTGTCCTGAGTAGTAAGCTTGAGCTTGGTTCCACCAAGAACAGTTGGATCAGAATTCACATCTTGGACTGCAGCTTCTAATGCAAACTTTGCAACTTTCCCAATAGTAGAATTGAAGCTGAAAATAGCCCCAATATTCACAACACTTGGTCTTGAAGAAACATTCGTACCAACCCCATTGGAAATTATTATCCCATTCAACAAAACCATGAAATACAGAAACCAACCCATCTTCATCTTCATCTTCATCTTCAACCCTCTAATCACAAACCCAAAATTACCCACTTTCAGCAGAGAACAATAAACACTTACTCAAGAAATGAAAAACAATATGAGAACACAGAATCAAACCAGTCACTAACTAATGACCCAGAAATTCTAGGCAGTCAATACCCAAAAAAGAAAATGCTGTTGAGAAAACAAAATCACATTCCCCCTTCCATACAGATCTAAAATATTCTGGAAGAAAACCAAAATCACCCCGAAATCACAGCACAAGAAGGCGTGTTCAGCTCAGCAGACAAACACCCATGTCAAGAAAACACAAATGAAACATGATTCATGAAGCAATGAGAAATATTAACCGTGTGTGAAAAAGGAGTTCACTGTTGGAAAGCGTACTACTCAAAAAGAAAAGAAAATGCAAAAAGGACAAGAAAAATGGTAAAAAGGAAAACCTTGTGACTACAAAAGGGGCTAGAGTGAGTCGATAAAGTTGCAGAGCACTGGTCTGAGCCGCCAAGTCATCAGCATCATCATCAACAGCATCCCGTTGCGGAGAGCAGAAAGAATCCACAACGTTGTACTCGTACCTTAGAATGTCGACGACCAAAATTTAAGGAGAACTGAGAAATGGGTTTTAGTGGCAACCGGCTCGTCCGCGACACTGTGATCCATTCGTGGTAACGACGCTTCCATTCCTGAAATCATTATCAGTCTCTCCCTATTTACTTCTCCCACTGGTGACATGAAAATGAAACCCAATTAATAATAATAACTATAATAATAAAGGTTTTGTACGTATTTATCTAAAGCTTCAGTTTTAGAACAAAATAATCTTCATGGGGGGAAAATAAAGAATTTAGTTTTTTAAGTCAAACTAATGTCTAAATTAGTGTGTTTAACAAATATCATTGTTCTTGATAACATTTTCTATATGTTTTCAATAACCATTATTTTGGACAACGATATTTAAGTATTTTATTTTTATTCATATTTTATTATTCGAATTATTTATAAGTCTAATTATAATTGTTATAGACAACAACATTTAACAGCTTTAATTCAAATTATTGATGTCATGAATAACTATATTTAACAATTTAATAATTTCAATTATAGTTCTCAATAACAATAATATCATGTACTTTATAAACGTGGTGTCCTTCAGTCTTTCCACTTTTCACTGGGTTCTACAAAGACAACCGCTTTTACGTGAATTCAATGAAAAGTAGGGGTGTTTTAGTAATTTCATGAATTGTCCGTCATGTCCAACTCTAGTAATAGAGTTAGGGCCTAGGGGAGAGCGACCGTTCATTGTATTCTAATTAAAGTGTTTAGCCAGAAAAAAAATATGTTTTTAAATATATTTTAACATAATTTTATATTTTTATGTAAAAAATAATAAATTTATATTTTTGTATAGCGCATTTTTTATTTTTTTGGGAAACCGGTATCAAACAATGTCAGAAGATCATTTGTTTTGAAATTAGTTTTTTATTTTATTTAAAATGTCTTTTATTTTCTTTTTTATAATACACTCTTAGTTCAAGATAATTAACCATTCCCGTCCAATTAAAATGTCTTTGAATCCATATTCAGAAAATGATATGCCTCTCGTTTAAAAATATGAATTTTAACATTTTAGATAATGAGTTTTTCCAAAAATTTATTAGTTCTTATCTAATCCGGACGATTTTTTTATCATTTTTAACCTGTTCATCGATTTATTTCTCGTATTTGGGTTTTATTTTCTATAAAGTTGTTTATTCTATACCGATTTTGATTTATCTTTGTTTTTTCGTGTTTTTATTATTGACTCGTTGTGACGTATTTTATCATTGATTTGTTGCGATAGGTAGTTGTGTTGTTGATGGTTAGTTTATTTGTGGGTTTTCCCGATGACAGTTTAGATGGCAAAGTTCGATCAAATTGAGTCATCATATTGAATCATGTTTGTCGATTCTGGATCACGGAATCTTAGGTATTCCACAAGTATTTTTTATTATCGAATATGTGAGGAACTGTCATTATCGTTTTATTAACTTACGGATGGCGTATCGTCATAAAGTTTTTTAATCTTGATTATATATTTATATCGATTGTATTATTAAATGCAGATGATAAATTCTCTATTTACGGAAAAAAAATCAGTATTCGTATACAAAAATTATAATATTAAAAAATAAAATTGTTAACCATATAAGCGACGCCGAGACTTTTTTATTCTGCGATGAGATATGACTTCATAGTTAAAGGTTGTACTAAGCAGCGTAAAACCCAGAGTTCGAATCTCCATAATAACATATTATAGAAAGTTTGTAATTGTAAAATGAATAAATGTTAAAAAATAAAAAAAAAACATTTTCCATCTATTTTCTATTTTCTTTATTTTTCTTTATTTTATTATTTATTTCCCTTCTACTTCCTCATCCATTATGTGCTTTATTACTTATCTCTTTTAAACACTTCCCAAAGATTTTCCATTCCTGTTCTCTTCAAATTTATTCAACTTTGAAATCCTTAAGAAATGCAATTAGATAAACAATATAATTATTTTTTAAATATGATATAAACCAGAAAAAAAAAAAAGAGAGCTTTAGAAATCTATAACTACATTTTATTTTACAGGTTATAAAAGTATGAAGTTGGTTTTGCAATTTAAATATATTTTTCTACTTTTTTAAATGGTTGCTCCTGGAAATTACTGTGATATATATATATATATATATATATATATATATATATATATATATATATATATATATATATATATATATTTTGTTTATTTTCCCATGTGCTATAAAAAAAAATATATTTATTCATATTTGACTATTTGACAATCCATTATTTGAATCCTCTAGAACAATAATTGGAGGCGGTTTTGGTCAGAACTTTTGATCAATCAAACCATTAGTTTCACTTTATGAACAAACTTTTATCTCTTTTGGAGTTTTATAATAATTCATTGTCAAAACTTTCCATCAATCAAACCATTAGTTTCACTCTATGAAGAAACTTTCATATCATCTTCTGGAGTTTTATAATAATTCATTGTCCAATTCTTTTGTCCATTTACTAAAATCATTTTCAATCATAACATGCCACAAGTGGAGTTAGTGTATGTTGTCTGGTATATAAACATATATAATATTCAATTGGAACGAATCATTTTGGGAAAAAAACAAAAATAAAACTACGAGATATCATACTAATATGGATGAGGACGAGTTCACGAGATTTTTTAATAAATGATATCAGAGTCGGGTTCACATTTAATTATATGGATGAATGTCGAATAAAACGATGTCGTAAGCGATGACCCCTTGGCAAGTAACCCGAATATGGTGAAAGACAAGAAAATACCAATTTGAATGGAGATTTGATGAAACTTTATTCGAGAAAATGATTGTTGGGTGTACACGTCCAAAGTCCTATAATATCTCACATCGGTTATGAGTATATTATAAATATGGATAACATCTAATTGGTATAAAGACATTTTAGAGGATAAACCTAAAAATAAATCTGTGAGAGCTTAGACACAAAACAGAGAATATCATACTAACGTGAATAGGGGAAGAATTCATGAGATTTTCCAATCGTGTGTGATATAAATTAGGATTTTATTACGGTATTAAAAAAATGTTTTTTTGTCAGATAATAAGGTATCCTGAACATATTCATACATACATGAAAAACGTCTTTAAGTCATATGATATCCAGACTAATCACCATACAAACCAAAAAAAACCATAAAAATAATAAAGTTTTATCTCATAACACGAATACATTTTCAATACTATAATTTGAAATCACGATTATATTTTTGTCGGCTAGTTTTCGGAATTTACTATGTATTTTTGGTCATTCTTTGTGATCGCCCAAAGATGATTGCATAGACATAAAAACGATAATAATTTAATGAAGGCCAGTGTGTCGGTGATACGCCAAAAATAATCTATTTTGTTGACTTTTCACATTGATATATTTTCTTAAAATATATATATTTTTTCTTCTTGTTCCTCATGATTCATTCATCCTATGACAAGAACTTAACATGATTGAATGTCAATGATTAATAAGGTTTGAGATTCGATCTCATACAACCTTGTTAAAAAATTAATAATTTAGCATGATACCAAAATATGATTTGATAAAAAATTATAAGGTTTTTGTTAAAATATAAGGTTTTTTTAGATACATTTTTAGATTTCCTAAGTAAATTGTAATGTATGAATTTCGATTCTTAAGTCAAAATTTGGTGTCTTATATCTTACTCAAGTGGTGAAAGAGTGAGAGGCTAAACTAGGGATTTTATGTTTTTTGTTTTAAAAAATAATTTTATTTATTCAAAATAATAATATATTGCTAGAAATATGAAAGTAAAACCACTAAAAATCATAAAAAATAAAAGCAGCATTAAAGGTTAATAAGCATGTAGATCGGTTAAATGTACGTGATTAATAATTGAGCTTTATCGCGATATTATTATTGTGGCTTATAATATATATAGCTGAAATTCTGGCGTAGTGATAATCATTTATTTGATTTATCGTCGTTAGTCGAATATCTCTTTCTTTCGTTTGAATTATCATATATAAATAAGCATCATCTGTGATGATGACAATAAGCGTCGTGTCGAATGACGATAGCAATATGTCGCATGAACGATCTTTCATCATCAAAAATGAAAGTATATGAAATATACTTATTATTAAAAAGAAAACAATGAAAAAGGTGTACATGGTAATTTTAAGCCAAAAATGTAAAAAAAAAATCACAAACTCCAAACTAACAGACAAAAAAAAGTTAAAAGAAAATTAAATTAGAGGTTTCAAGTTCAAATATTTATAAGAATCAAATATTATAACATCCTATACAAAGCGGATAAATATAGACAAAAAAAATAAAAATTTGGTGGATGGAAGATGTTAAAATTTCCAAGAATCTAAAAGATTGCTTGGAAGTGATTTTGAAAGGATTGAAAGTGATTAGTCACAAAAATTGAATGGAAATTTTGGGTATGTTTAGTTTTTATTTTTGAAAACTGTTTTTTGTTTTTAAAAATAAAGAAAATAATGAGAAAATATTTGGTTATAATTTTTTAATTGTGAAAAACACAAAGAAAACATAAATAACATAGAAAATACTAAATTTAAAAAACAAGAATAAATTTTAAAAAACACAAAAATAATATTCTTAATATTTTCAAAATATATTCTCAGAATATCTTTATTATTATCAATTTTCATAAAGCTAACAGGCCCTTTATTATTTATATAAAATACAAAAAATGGATAATTATTATTTTTATATTATATATAAAAGAATTGAAAGGGGAGAGAGAGAGAGAGAAAAGCTGGTCAACAGAATATCTCCCACCCACGTGTCACAACCCCATCTCCCTCCCCCACCGGTACATGGGCGTCCGCAAAACCTGCCTTCTCCGTCTCCACTCCCCCCGCCCTGTAACCAGGGTTTAAAGTTCAATTCACCTCCTCTTTTTCTTTCTCATTTTCACCTCTTTCTCTCCACTCCACCTTTCTCCCCCGCAATGTTTCTGAAAACACAAACAAACCCATCCTTTTGTTTATGAATTCTCCAGATTTCTGGGTCAGATAGTTAGTTTAATCTTTCTTTTTTATGGGTTCGAAGTAGAATGGATGGTGTTTGAGACAGCCGCTATTATTCTGAGTGCTTTTTTTTTCTGATGGATTGAGAGTTTATGGGTCGGGAAGGAGAAGAATGGGTCCGGGAACTGAAGTTTCGCCTCAAACCATCTTAGCAGAGCGAGGAGGATGCTGTAAGGGAAATGTGGGTGCGGCCATGGAGGACGTCAATAACGAGACGTTGGATCATCCCAACCAGTCCAGCATTGGAAAACCTCCCAGAAACCTCTCTGTTATGCGGCATTGTATCAGCTCCGCTAGATTGATCGGCGCAGCTGATTGGGTGAGTAATGTAATGTGTTTTCCATCTCCATTTCCGATTTCATCCCCAAAGTTCCAATAATTGATTCCCTTTTGATCTTCTATGCATGATAAACAATTATTTATTTAATCAATTAGTTGTAAAAGCTTAATTTATCTGTTTTCGGGAAAAAAAAAAAAAAAAGGCAGTTTCTGGGCTGCTTGATTACTGGGTCTAAGAGCTTGCATTCTCTAGGTAGGTGGAAATGAATTATATCCCAAGAAATTTGTATTTCTCTCAAGTTTCTAGAAAAATTACATGGAAATCCTGAACTTTCATGACTTTTTCATTTCAATCTTGAACAAAAAGTTTGATTTTTAAGTACCCTTTCCAATGCGGCACAATGAATACAATTAAAATGAGCAATTAAAATGAGTTGGGGGATATAAATACAAAATTCATGAAAGTTGCTATATTAAAAAAGAAAATTTTTTGTTCAGAATTTAAATGAAAAAGTCACAAAAGTTCAGGATTTTAACACAAATTTTCCCTTATTAATTTAATTATCTAGTTGTTAAAGCTTAATTTATTTATTTTCGGAAAAAAAAAGGCAGTTTCTGGGCTGCTTGATTACAGGGTCTTAGAGCTTGCATTCTCTGGTAGGCAATATCAGTTATTTTCTCTCTGAAAAAACCGAATCAATGGTATACTTGTTCTGGGAAAAGAGTTTCCACCACGACACCTTATTTTCCACAAATCTGATATTGTTGTCTCCAACTTTGTTAAAGGTGAGAGAATGACACTATTCTCTTTCTACTTCAATCTTGTTTGATTGTTTTAGAAGATGTAATTTCATCTCCTATAAAATTTTAGCTCCACTAAACTAGAAAATTTTGAGCCAACACTTACATTTGTTGGTGAAAAAGCATTTTTTGTTTTGTTCTGTTTTTGTCTGATTGTTTTGTTTTGTTCTTGGTTTTTTTGCTTACCTTTGAGGTATATATATTTGCTTCTTGGTACAAAGCTTGCTCATTTGATAGTCATTTCATGTGATAATTTATCTTGATATTAAACCTCAGCTGACTATCCCTCTATGTATCTTGTTTAGGAGTCTGATATAGGCATTATTGGCTTAAAATCACCATCAAATGAGAAATCTGGGTATTTACCGGTGCTTCGTTCAGGAAGCTCGTCTGATATAGGCCCAAAACAAAATATGGAGGATGAGTACATCTGCATCGATAATTTTCACAAACATTTTGGTGCAGCTCCAAACATCCCTTCTCCTGGAGCGTTCTACGGGGTACCTAACTTACTCTTTGTTTATTTTACTGCTATTAGTTTGGCGGAACGTGTTGAGTTCTTACATAAAATAGCTTTATGGTAATTATTTTCATTCTAGAAGTTCTATAGTCTATGCATTCTGGTCAAGCAGGAACATTGATCATTTCCATAAATTTCGAATAATCCATAAGTAGGTGCTTTCCAATATGTTCTGAGCTTAGGAGTTATTCATTTTGGGAAATCTAAGAAGTAAGTGCACAATCAAAGAGCTTCTTCTTTCTTTTCTGTGGTCATTGGAGTCACCGAGTTCTTGTACTGGGTTTTGCTGCTTATTTACAGGTGTTTGATGGACATGGTGGCGTTGATGCAGCATCATTTACGAGAAATAACATCCTTAAGTACATTGTTGGGGACGCCAATTTCCCAGTTGGCGTAAAAAAGGCTGTTAAGAGTGCCTTTTCAAAAGCTGATCATGCATTTGCTGATTCTAGCTCTCTTGACAGATCCTCTGGTACCACTGCTTTGATTGCCCTTATTCTAGGGAGGTGAGGAACCAAAACGACATGTTCGCTTTTACGTTTGCATGCAAAATTGTTCCCGATATTTGTTGGGCTCTTTAATGTTGAGACGATACACCATAATTTAGCATTTTCCCTAGTCTTTTTACTTCATTGCATATGATGATGCTAGAGTAATCGTTATCTACGAAATGTAAAACTTTAAATATGAAAGAAACAAAGATGATGTTTATCCTCTAATGCTAGTTAGTTTTATTGATTGGTTGGGATCTTGTTGAGGTTGTTTTTTTCCCTTTTTCTTTTCCTCTTTTGGTAGGAATTGTATCGGTATCTTTTATTGACTATCCATCTTGAATGTTAACTTCTTCCTTGATATCCTAGATGTATCCCTGACATGACAATGCAGGATCTTTTGATGGCTGCACGAGAATCGTGTTTTGTCTTCCAGAAATGGAAGAAAAATTAATGATGCAAAACAAGAGCTGTTTTAGAAACATTTCCTGAGAATGGGATAACTTCAAAGAAAATGTCGAAAACGAGTTTTTGTGTCTTGAAAAGTGTGAGTTGTTTAACAAATGAAGCTGATTCTGTGATTCAGAGATGGACATGTTCTTTGTTCTCTATTCTGATGATGGGAACATTTTTCATAATCCATTTTTATTCTACTTTCAAATAGCCATAGGGGGGTGTTTGTCACATCCCACATCGGATAGGGGAGAAACTTCCTGAGTTATATAAGTATGAGCTCTTCTCAATTTAGGAGACGCGTTTTAAAGTCGTGAGACCCTCTTAGGCCCAAAGTGGACAATATTTACATGGTCAGGTTGTTACAAATGGTATTAGAGCCGATCCTCGACTTCGATGTAGGGGTTTGTTCCGTTTGGACCCGTAAGGGGTGTTTGTTCATTTGACACCGCAATCCCATAGGACATTGTGTTTGCATAGGGGGATGTTTGTCACATCCCACATCGGATAGGGGATAAACTTCTTAACACTATATAAGTATGGGTTCGTCTCAACTTAATAGACATGCTTTAAAGTCGTGAGGGCCCCTTAGGCCTAAAGCGGACAATATTTACATGGTTGGACTGGGTCGTTACAAATGGTATCAGAGCCAATCCCTACTCTCGATGTAGGAGTCTGTTCCATTTTGCCCCGCAATCTCATGAGACACAACAAGGACGTTGTGTCTACATGAGGGAGGGTGTTTGTCACATCCCACATCAAATAGAGAAGAAACTTCCTGACACTATATAAGTATGAACTCCTCTCAATTTAATAGACACGTTTTAAAGCCATGAGGGCCTCGTGGGCCCGAAACGAACCATATCTACTTGGTTAGGCTAGGTCCTTACACATCCTTGGTCTTTTTTCTGATTGAGTGTTTGTTTTTGGAGACTTGTTATGCTCTACACCTTTGGTTTGGTCTATCTCTGCTAAATCCAACCATTCTCCTGAGATAACTGATTCAGATAAATTTTCTTTTCATTCCTCTTCTTCTTTTCATCCTGATTATAGAACTTTAACATCATTTGTTTGGCTATGGATTCTATTCCAGCACCATGCTCGTCGCCAATGCTGGCGATTCACGAGCTGTACTAGGAAAGAGGGGACGAGCAGTCGAGCTCTCGAAAGACCACAAGCCCAACTGCACATCAGAGAGACTAAGAATCGAGAAGCTGGGCGGAGTCATCTACGACGGCTACCTCAACGGCCAACTATCAGTAGCTCGTGCTCTCGGAGACTGGCACATGAAGGGTCCAAAAGGTTCCAGCTGCCCTCTAAGCTCTGAACCAGAACTGCAGGAAATAATCCTCACGGACGAAGACGAGTTCCTGATACTAGGCTGCGATGGCCTGTGGGACGTGATGAGCAGCCAATGTGCAGTAACAATGACGAGGAAGGAGCTCATGTCTCACAATGACCCGGAGAAATGCTCGAAAGAGCTCGTCAGGGAGGCGCTGAAGCGAAACTCCTGCGACAACCTGACTGTCGTTGTGGTATGTTTCTCGCCTGAGCCGCCTCCGCGCATAGAAATCCCGAAATCACAGAGGAGGAGGAGCATATCAGCAGAAGGGCTGGACCTTCTCAAGGGTGTTTTGAACACTAACATATAAACAAGCTTTGGTAGGGAATTTATAGATCGGAAGTTGCAGTTTAAGCCTGTTAGTAGGGGAGTTTTGTGAGAGTTGATGACCCCTGCAACAGCTTCTTCACATTGCTGATTTTTTTTTTCTTTTTGGGTCCTGTAAATCTGATATTCTTTTGGTATCATCTTGAAAGATGTTGAATTATATTTCTTGTATGTAGTGTTAGGATGTGTAAAAATGCAGACATCAATCTTAATTAGCTGGTATCAATAATAAGGTTTAGATCTTCAGCAACTGCCATTTTTTAGTGGAATTGCATCTCATGTTTCCACATCATTACACCATCTTGGTTGGCATGAAATATGTGTAAATATTTCTTCATGTTTAAATTCTTCCCAAGTTATCTGATTACTTTTTACATGCTTTACAATTTTTATATTTCATCATGTTTTGTTTAAACTAGTGCTTTTCAATCTAGAGTTTTTAGAGGGTTTTAGAGTGTTAAAACCTTTGGAGGATGGCACATCACACGGTATTCAGGTTCATAGAAAAAAGATACGGTTCAAAATCTATATATTTGATAATAAAAAAATGTTTAAAATAACTAAGATTTCATATTTATAGCGTACTGATGAACATGATTTGATATAATAACTCTATCGGATCGAAATTTTGCATCTAATATGTTAAGCCAATCGTTAACAACATAATTGTTCATCGTAACAAGTCGATGATAAAACATATTGCGGTAGGTTGGTGACAACGACACGAAAAAAACAAAGGAAAACGAAAGAAAACCTGACTCGGTGTGAAAGAAACCACTTTATTAAAAAAGAAAACCCAGATCCGAAAAAAAATAGTGGAAGGGGTGATTTTAGGTCAAGAATGTTCAAAAAATGTACCCATCATTTATAGCAAATAAGGGGTTGAAAGAGATAATAGAGAGGGACATCGAGCAGCTTATTGTGGAGCAAAAGCTAAATATAAATCTTTGAATTGAAAAAAACCGGCTCAATGGTGGAGCAATGCGAAACAAAAGTTTTGTTGATGAACAGTGATTAGCTAAATTTGGGCAAATATAGTTGATCGCGTTGAAGTAAACTATCTGATTGAATAAGGAAATTTAGATTTTGAGCTGTATTATAGTAGTTGGGTTTCAAATTCAAGAGAATGGAATCTTGAGTGCGAATAACAAAAAAAAATCTGAAAATCCCAAAGAACAACCAAACAGTGCAACACCCGTGATTTTAAGATTCAAATCACAAACAACAATATATATACACCAAATCATAAACTAGAAAATGCAAAAGAGATGTTGGATTTGAAATTTTTTGAAGAAAAGCTGTTTCTTAAAAAAGAGAGGATTGGTCGTAAATTAAGGCGCGTCTGAGGTTGGATGCGGGTTTTACCCTCTGTTTCCTTGTGCGAGTGCAGACGCCGAGTACCAGACGAGGAAATCGTGTAGGACCACCGGCGTCGACCGCAGGTTTGCTCTTCTTCTTCCTCCCCCGGCGCCGGCACTTCTTCCTCCCTTCCTCTTCTTCTTCTTTCTCTCTTCTTCTTCCTCCTTTTGATTTTTGCTTTTCTGCCCGAACACGAGCAACTAGGGAATTTTAATTTCGGTTAAGCTTACCAAAGAAAGCGTCGTTTCGGTATTTGTAAGCAACGACATCGCTTTTTATAAGCGCGCGTATTGTTAAAGCGGCGTCGTTCGGGCTACCATAGTCAAAACGTCGTTTGAATAAGTGACTACGGTTCAAAATGGCGCCGTTTGAACTAGCGGCAGCTTGACGTTGTTTGATATATGTAGATTTTTTAAAAAAAAAGAATAGATAAAACGACGTCGTTTTGGCCCCCAGAAACTGTATTTACTCATTCTACCCTCTAACCCCAATTTTTACCAGGTTTCTAACCTATAAATATATTTAGTAACTTCTAAAATTTTCAACTACTAAAATTATCAATTAAATATTTATTTTTATTTTTATTTGTAATTAAATATTTATTTGTATTTTTAAATAAAATTTATAGTGTATGGAGTGAGATATAAATGAATGAAGAGTGTATGATGTAATTATTAAAAAGAGAAAGGAGTAAAGTGGAATAAATTTAGGATAGATAAAGCACAGATCTTTCATTCTTGGATATCTTTAGTAAAAGCTTCTTAAATCTAAAAGTGACTTTTGAAAGGCGAAAAATTAGCTTTAAATGCTCTAATTTTTGCTAACTACTGAAAATGCTCTTATAAGGGACTGAAAGGGATAATAGAGGGAGAGGCGATATGGTTTCAAGAGAAAAGAGGCAAGATGAATAATTATATACAAGTATTTGAAAAGTCTATTTTCAGATATTTAATATTTTATTAGTTACTGACATTATTTTAACAAAAAAAATAAAAAATATTATTTTTATAAAATTAGAAATACTTAAAATAATATTTATGCTCAAGTTATTTTATTTTTTATTTTTTGAATTCTGTTTGAGTTTTTTTTCTATTAGAGCTTTGTTCTACAGTACAATAAAGTCTAATTCGAGGTTATTTTTTAAAAAACCATTAAGAATGTTATTTTTTTTAATATACTATAATTTCAAGGTAGTAAATTGTTTAATCAGAATTTCGAACACCAGGACCACTCTTATCTTCTTGTGTTTTAACGCTTTATGAATGTTCTACCACTTGAGTTTAAAATCATCCTTTATTTTAAGAATGTTCGATTTACAAAATTCGTTTTAATTATATATTATATATTTTATGTCACAACTGCTACTTAAAATATGGTATGTCACACCTTCGAATATTTAGGTAAGATGGTTTAAACATTTTCTAACTTAACCAATGGTCTCGAGTTCGAATATTAAGAATACAACCGTGTTCTGTCATATGTGGTATAACTTCACCATTATTGTACCACTCGACTCGTATAATAGATTTTTTTAATCTGGGGATGCCAGATGATGAAAAGACGCTACAGACAAGAGATTTCATTCGTTGAGTAGCACTTTACATTTGATAAAAATCTGGTCATTCACTCTCCCATAAAACGCAGCGTTTTGCCCTATGACTAATTGATCTTCTAGTGTCGGGTATTTCTATTAAGAAGTGTGTAATTTGAACCACTCGAAATGCCAAAGGAAAATACACTGCCTCAGTAACGCCACCAAGCATGTCCAGGGAGATCGCTCAGCGGGCGGTGGCGGCGACGATCCGCCTGAGAGTTCCGGCAGGCGGAGCTCGGCCGGCTCCACCGGTAGGACCGGCTCTGGGTCAGTACCGGTTGAATCTAATGGCGTTCTGCAAGGACTTCAACGCTCGAACGCAGAAGTACAAACCCGACACGCCCATAGCCGTCACCATCACCGCCTACAAGGACAACACCTTTGAGTTCACCGTGAAGTCTCCGTCGGTCACCTGGTTCCTCAAGAAAGCCGCCGGAATCGAGCTAGGCAGCGGCCGCCCCGGCCACCTGGTTACCTCCACCGTGACTGTAAAGCACATATACGAGATTGCGAAGGTAAAGCAATCCGATCCTTATTGCCAGTTCTTGCCATTGGAATCCATTTGCAAATCCATTATTGGAACCGCAAATTCCATGGGGATTAAAGTCGTCAAGGATTTGGAATGATTTTCAAATTCTAGGGTTTTACCGGATCCGCCTCCTGTTTTGAAGAGGCAAAAATAATTTTGACATGCATTTTTTTTAATCTACTAGACTTTTAGACGTTTGTACCATTTGTTGTGTTTTAAATTGGATTCTGCTGAAGAGTTCAATCATGATTTGCACGTAACTATTTTTTTTTAGTTTAAAGATATTTCAAGAAATAGAAAGCCTCTACTCCAAAAAAAAATATTGAAGGGAAAAATCAAAATATGCTTGTATCAAAAGAAGATGGGAATGAATCAACGGGCAAATAATTTGCGATTTTTTTTTTCTTTTCCTGTTTTGTTTATTTGTTTGTTTTTTCGTCTATGCCTATAAAGTGCTGAACTCTTGATGAATTTCTCGTAGTATTACGGTGCATATTATCATTTACTAGCTATTCAAATGATAATATTTTCAAGTGAATGATTGATCGTAGCAAGGGTCATTTGATTTGGGACTTTTTAATCTTCTTCTTTTGGTTCATCTGGGTTTTCCTGAGAAAATGCTTCCATCTGCGGTGGCTGGTGGTTCTTATCTGTTTTGTCAAGTGTTAGGCAGGTTCAGGGAAGGTGTTCAAATTTCACATTGATTGTTCATAGATAAGCTATTCATGTTGGTTACTCATGTAGTTTGAAGCAATCCCAAGGTTGAGAATTAAACTGGAGGAAACTGAGTTAATTTTGATAGGAAGTGTGGAGAATTTAGATGATTTACTTGTTGATCTTGGGTGGAGAGTGGGTAGTCTATCTTCCTCTTATTTGAGACTTCCTTTAGGTAAGCCATTTAAGTGTACAGTAACTTGGGATGGAGTAGAAGAGTGGTTCACAAGAGGTAACTTGGGATGGAGTAGAAGAGCGGTTCACAAGAGGTTGTTTATGTGGAACTGACAATATATTCCTTCTTAAGGTAACTTTTTTTGATCCTTCTTAAGGTAACTTTGATCCAAAGTGTTTTATATAGTTTGCCCATTTATTAAATTTCTTTGTTTCTTATGCTAAGGTATATTATGGAATCAGACATGGGTGAGTCTTTTCTAATAAGTAGTACTTAGATTCTGATAGGTACGCAAGCCCAATAGGAGAGCCCAACCCAAAAGACCGGTATGGTGGGAGAACCTCTCAAGCTTAAGCATCACTTCACATTTCCACTTGGAGTCGATGTGAGATCGTATCATTGCCTACCCCTAGATAAGCCGGATGTTCGTGGAAGGGTCACACTCTAGATAGCTTTTCACTTCGGATCCTCTCTTGGGACATCTGGTATCCCTTTTCCGCTATGCATCGGCTTTCAATAAAAGCACCAATGATAGGTATCTAAGCCCAATAGGAGAGCCCAACCCAAAAGACTGACTTGATAGATGAGAGAATCTCTCAAACTTAAGTACCACTCCACAATTTCATATGGAGCTGATGTGGGGTCATATCAGATTCCTTGGAGATCAGTCCATAATTAGTTTTTTTCACTTGAGAAGCAATGTGGGATAAGGTTCTAGCTTTGGATCAAGCTCAAAGATGAGGTTAGTCTTTAACAAATGAATGGTTCTTGTGCCTTGGATATGAAGAATCTATGCATCATTTGCTGCTCCACTGTGAAAACAATTTATAGGAGCTGATTTTTGGTTTTTTTTTTTTTTGTTGTGTCTTGGATCCTCTCTTTGTTAGTTAGAGATACTTTGCTGGATTGGCATGATTCTTTGGTAGGTAAAAAGAGCAGTAAGGTCTGGTAAGTTGTTCGTAGATTTGCCCACTGGATTTAGTAGGTTTTTTTGAACTGTTGGGGTTCTTTTTGTTCTCTTTTGGTTGGGTTTTTTCTTGTGTACCTTGGGCCATTTTCCTGGAAGCTCTTTTCTTTAATTTAAGTCTTCATTTATCATCAAAAAAAAAGTTAGTAACACATCTTTAATGAAGGGAAGGACCCCCAAAAAATCCTTGAACAAACAGACAATCATATATGCCACAAGCTCAATGCCCATTTACACTGATTAAGAATGTGTATTCTATCAGCTACTCATTTTGCTGCAGGAGCAACTTAACTGTAAACATCAGCTAATCAATTATTATAATTATTCTCAAAACCATTTCCAAAGCAGAAAGGCCCAACCGAGAAGTTACTTTTGAATCCTGAATCTCGTTTGTAGGTAGAGGAGTGGATATAACCCCATCAAATACTGGTAATCATATGATCTAGTAGAGAAGAGCCTTCTTGTGTCAAATTAGGGCATGCCCTTGCTTTGGAAATTGTGGAAAGTATGCTTATGAGAAAGGGGAAAAAGAATCCAGGATGCCTATAATTTTGATCAATTTGAAAAGTATTATATTGAAGAGAATACCTTAGGAGATTGAAACACTCTTATCTCTACCTCTCTTTTGTTTTGGGCAGGGATTATTCCAAATGTGGATGTTTCTATTGTTACATCTCTAATGAGTGTGTATAGGTCAATTTCTTGGAGCTAGGTTGGTTGTGGGGTGGTTTGTTATTTGCTAAGCCCTCTTTTTTTGTATAGGCCTGCAACCTTTCCTTTTTTCCTCCCTGTAGACTTCGGATTTGCCTTTTTGGCTTGTATTAATAAAGCTTGCTTTTTGCCTATCAAAAAAAAAAAAAAAAAAAGGAAAAAAAAAAAAGAGAATACCTTAGGAGTGAAGTCTCTATACAGTGACCTTGCCTTCTTGGTGCAAACTATTAATGGCAAAATTGTGGGAAGTATGCTTATGAAAAAGGAGAAAAACAAAAGAGGATCCCCATAATTTTGATTAATTTGAAAAGTATCATATCCAAGAGATACCTTAGGAGTGAATCCCATATTCAGTGACCTTGCCTTCTTTGAGCAAACTATTGTTGGCCCGTGGGAAGAAGAGAGGTGGGGATCATGATGGTGGGTTGTGGGGGTTGGACTTGGGTGGGGAGTGCATTTTCCATAACAATCTAGGTTTCTAGGTATCAGTGGATAAAATAGATTAAGGATCAGCACCATATTAAGAAATATCATTGAAAAGCCATTCTACTGGTAACTAGTTCCATGTGGATTGGATGGATAATAAGATCATAAATGTGCATTGCATTGTTCTCATTGGTGCTTCAATATATTCTTGTTTGCCTATTGACAGGCTTTTGTTTCAATGCCCTCATAAATGAATTCTTCTATAATTTTTCCCATTCAAGTTGAGCTTTGAATCTGTGAGTCCACCTCCTCAAGTTGAACTTTTGGTAGAGGAAAGGAACAACATTTTATTTGATGATGTGCAGTTTTCTTTGTTTAGGCTGAAGTCTTTTTTTCTTAGGACTCTAAGTTCTTGGGCTAGTGTTATTTCTAATTTGGACTATACTCCCTAACTGGGATCACTCTTTGCATTCTTTTTAATGCTGGTGTCACAAAGTTTTTGTTCTGTCTTTTTGTACAGGCTGTGGGTCTCCCTACAGTATAGGGGTCTAATCTTAGCAACAAACTTAGGCTAAAATTCATGTTTGAGTTGGGAGGTTGGATTTCGGCCGGAGCTATGTAAGGTTTAAAAGGCTGGCATCGATTGTAGCTCCATTCATATATGGTGGACATTGTAATAGTCTTCGATCACGGCTTGATGAAGTCGACCCAGTCGGGCCAACTAACCTGATTGTAGTTCCCGGACTACATTACCTCCCTAGGATCTTGAGGACGGGCTTAGAAGGTCGCTAGGTAGAGCGGTTCGTGTGATGTCGTATTAGCGCTTGCAATTGTACATCACCCTCCACGGACACGCCATAGGCGACCAACTCCGCTTTAGCTCTCGAGTGTGTCATGGGAGTCTTTCGATCACCCTCCCACACTCGAGAATCGTACGGACGGTCACCTAATTCTCTCCAACTCCCGTCAGCTTGGCCTGACACATGGCCCCTAATATGATCTATAAAAGAGGCACCTCATGCCACAAGGAGGGGATCGAAAAACTCTCACGGAAGGAAAAAGTGAACTTGTTCCTTTCAGACATGACAAAGTTCGGGGTGCCTTTTTGTTCTTTGTTTGGAGGTAAAATGGAACCTTTTGATTTGATTAGGGGGGCTTAAAAAGAAGAAAAACGACTGAAATCTGGCCAAAAGGAGGCGATTTCTTTGGATGATACTTTTGGGATGGTTTTGAACTTTGTCGCTTTGTCCATTATTTATTCTAGGGGACATTTGATTGTCCTATGGAGGTGGATTGTTGCATTGTGTATCCATTTTTGCATGTATTGAAGTTATGAAAACGTACAAAAGCAATGGTGAGTAAGAGCTATCAATTTTGGCACTGGTTCTCTTTCTGCTAGTGCTAGATCCTGCATTGACCTGTATTCAATTCGCAAGCCAACTAGACACCCATCCTGGGATGTTTCTGAAGTTGTGCAATCAGAGTCGAGGATGAATTTTCGGTCTTTCTTAAATCATCTTCTCTCTTGGGTTTGATTCAGTATTTGTCAATGGGTTTGATTTGTAATGATACTTTCTAAGTCTCACATCGTCAAGTTACAGCTTGACCTTGTGTTTTATAAATTATAACCATTTGGGCTCATTTTCCTAGATAACTAGCTCTTAAGAGTGAGTTCTACCCAAGTGTCGTTGTAATAATAGTATTAGAGCAGTCTGTTCCTTGGGGATGACCTTTGTCCCAAAATTATGGGAGGGTTGTTACCCGGAAAAAAAGTGGGGTTTGTAAAGTCACCAGCCGTTGTGGACGTCGGTTTTGAAAGATGGTGGATTGTAATAACCCTTTATGAGTTCCAAATTACCAAGTTACAACTTGGTCTTGTGGTTTATAACCATTTGGGCTCCTTTCCCTTGATAGCTCGCTTTTAAGGGAAATTTCTACCCAATTGGTTATAACCATGGTAATAGAGTAGTTCGTTCCTTAGGGATGGTCAGCCCTTGTCCCGGAATTGAGGAAGGGCTATTACCCATAAAAAAGGTGGGATCTTCAAAGTCATCAGTTATCGTGGACTTTGGTTTTGAAAGAGAATGGGATTGTAATAACCCTTTCTATATCTCACATCGCCAAGTTAGCGCTTGTTCTTGTGGTTTATAACCATTTGAGCTCCCTTCCTTTGATAGCTAGCTTTTAAGGGTAAGTTCTTACTAAGTGGTTGTAAAAGATTCGGTCTTAAGACCGAAGTTGTTAACGTTTATGTCAAATGTGTTGGGAATTTTGCCCATGTGCTTTCTCTCCCAAAAATCTCCTCATCTCCATTCTTCTCTTAGCATATGAGAAAATCTCATTGGCGGCATTTTAAGCATTTACGCTGGCTCTGGTGGTTAGGTGTCTGAATGATCGACTTATTATGGTAAATTTCATCATTTATTTCCGCCAAAATTCAACGGCAAATCGACCAACCTTGTGATCCATCTCGACTCAAATGGGGATTAGTCTGAGTATGATATGACTTTAAAATGTCTTTCGTGCGTGTACAAACCCGTTTAGAACACCTTTTGACCTGACAAAAAAAAAATTGTCGATTAGGAAAACATTCGAATATATTCTTATTTTCTATAACTCTCCACCCTTGGGTTGAATTTATGGTATGATGAAGAGATCATTAGCTATTTATGTTATATTATTTAAACTTTCAAAGAATAAGGGAAAATTAATATTAAAATCCTAAACTTTAGTCGCTTTTGCTTTTAAATCATTGTTTTTTAAATATGACAATTTTCATTAATTTTATTTTTATATCTTCGTCAAGACTCTTGAACATTTATCCTATTGGCTTTTCGATTAAAATGAAAGTTGGAAATATAAAAATAAAATTTATGAAAATTGATATATTTAAAAAATAAATTTTTTGTTTATGATTTAAATATAAAAGTCATGAAAGTTCATAATTTTAATACTAACTTTTACTAATGATAATATATTAATCAATAACTTTTCTGATTTAATTATTATTGGATCCGATCATCAAACATATAGGTGAGGTGTTCGAGTGCGAGCCCTAATTATGTTATGGGGTAAAACTTTATCGTCATTATGGTCTTTTTTTTGTTCATATGACTTAAATTAAATACATCTTTCGTGTCTTCACGAACTAACAAAAAAAGGGTAAAAAAATTTGACGGACTTCTCATCAAAGCATCCCAACTAATTGATTTTGGACGATACATATGGAGGAATTTTCGCAATACATGGAAACTATTTTTTCCCCTAAATTCTTATGACGAGTCACAAGTTTCTAGTGCGCCTGCCAGCATTTCCAAAAACATATATCGGAAATTAATTTATTTTTTGCTATCAAGTTGTTAATCCTTTTCCAAAAAAGAATTTTATTTGAAAACTTTATCGTCAAAATTAATATTTTAACTCATTATTGATAAAGAGAGACGTGTTCATATGGTCTAATGCTTAAGCTCTTCTACTAAGAAACCCCTTATCATTAAAAATTCTATCTAAAAAATCCTTAAAAAAACTAATTTCCTCTTAAATCAAACTTGCAAAAATGTCTTTTCAATTCGTACTTTCTAAACAAAATTGGGAAAAGTAGGTTATGGTTTATTAATTTCAAAATAATATGATTTTAAGAATTAAGTTTTTTATAACTCGGTGCTAATTTTTAAAAAAATATTATATGTTGATTGTTTTTTCTTTGATAAAGATATCATTTTGTACATCTCCATACATGTATTAGGATCATACATTGATTTCATTAATATCATTTTTAAAACTCATTAATATCGTTTATCAGGTTTATTGAAGTCATACCTCAAATTCACTAAGGTCGTATCTCAAACCTTAAATTCATTAAAATTATACCTCATATTCACTAAGGTTATTCCCAATTCAATGAGATAAATAATAGAGCATTCTTAATCACCATGATTAAACGAAATTTGGGTAAAACCCAACATAAGATTTGTCATAGCTTTCCTTTCTACACATGCTAATTGGATCGATGATGACTTCACATTTCGTTGTCAAACGAAATCTATGAATGATAGTTTCGCATTTTATTGTCAAATGAAATCAGGGAATGATAATTTCACATTTTCTAATTTCCATTCTCGAGCTTTCATGACACCTTGGAACACTATGTTTTTCCTTCTCATTAAATCCGTATTTCAAATGCAATTGTGACTTAGGGTTTAAAGAGAAGAACAAAGACGGGTGTAGAGAAGAGGATGAAGAGGGCTTAGGGCTATGATATATTTTATATTCTTTTATTTTGTTTTTTGTTTTTATCCATAGCTTAATTGGCATGTAAGGTGGATGCATAAAAGGGTATTTTTTTTCAAAGAAAAAATAGTTAGCACATAAGTATGATCTTAGTGAAGTTGAGATATGACCTTAGTGGGTTTAAGGTACGACTTTAGTGAACCTAAGGTACAATATTAGTGAGCTTTAAAAACGATATTAGTAAAGTCAATATACGATCTTAGCAAATTTCATATATGAGTTTAATAAACCTTTGGTACAATCTTAATTAGGCTGAGGTATAAGATCAATGTGAGGTGGATATATAAAAGGGTATTATTTTAATATACTATTATATAATATTTCTTGAAATTGACATATTGTTATTGGGTTATAAAAAACTTAATTTTTAAAATCATATTATTTTGAAATTGACAGTAAATAACCTATTTTTCCCAAAAAAAAAAATAAATAAATAAATTCATCTAGTACAAATAAAAAATTCCAGGTGAAATCCAAAAACATCTCATCAATATAGTTTTTTAATCTAAAATTCCCCTACGCATTATTTTCCTTTTAAATCATTGTCTTTTCAATTTATACCCTTTTTCCCATTATCATTATTGTATGTTGGCTTTTCAAAATTCCCACGTTATTATTATTATTATTATTACAAATATATTTTTGCAGTTTTGTCTTTAAACCGAATATGTGTGAGAGTAAGATTAAAATATTTATTCGAGTCTTAAAAATACAGCTATAAATTTACCGGAATTTATGTGATACGGCTTAAAATCAAAAGAGCTCATTATCAAATGAAAGAAAGTGACTTCTTAATTTAACAATTACCAGGTTACAATGAACCTTGGCCACCGTAGGGAGAGAGGTTAAAATTGATTGAACTTAGATCTTACAATAAATTCAATAAGTATTCAAATATTCATTGTGACTTTCTTTCCTTTTTTTTTTGACCCATTATCATTATTCAATATTCATACAACTTGTCAAAAAACATCAACATCATATATATATATATATATATATATATATATATATATATATCCTATCCTTGAGGTGGGTGTTCTAGTGCTATCCTCCTGTGTGTATCTTCTTCTTCTTCCTTATGAATTTCGGAGTTTGAGAAGGAAAGCAGTGACTCAGAAGATGGGGTTTGAGAACGAAGCAAGCTCCTCCTCCTATGGGCTCGATTCTCTCCCCAGAGAAGACACGCCACTGCTCAAATCCAGACCCCTCTCCTCCCAAACCAAGACGTTCGCCAACGTCTTCATCGCCATCGTCGGCGCCGGCGTCCTCGGCCTTCCCTACGCCTTCAAGCGGACGGGATGGGTATTGGGATCTCTCATGCTCTGCTCCGTCTCCATCCTCACCTACCACTGTATGATGCTCCTCGTCTACACCCGCCGGAAACTCGACTCCGTCACCGGATTCTCAAAGATTGGCTCCTTCGGCGACCTCGGCTTCGCCGTCTGTGGCTCCGCCGGCCGCGCCGCCGTCGACATGATCGTCCTCTCCCAGGCCGGCTTCTGCGTCAGCTACCTCATCTTCATCTCCAACACTCTGGCCTACGTCTTCAACAACTCCTCCTCGAATCCGATTCTAGGTTTAACCCCCAAATCGCTCTACCTCTGGGGCTGCTTTCCGTTCCAACTCGGATTGAATTCGATTCCCACTCTGACTCACTTAGCCCCCTTGAGCATCTTCGCCGACGTCGTCGATCTCGGAGCGATGGGCGTGGTTATGGCGAAAGACGTTATGATTTTTCTCGAGCAACGCCCCAACCTGCGCGCATTTGGGGGCTTCTCCGTCTTCTTCTACGGCATGGGCGTCGCCGTCTACGCCTTCGAAGGGATCGGCATGGTTCTGCCATTGGAATCAGAGGCGAAAGACAAAGACAAATTCGGGAAAGTTCTAGGGCTTTCCATGGCCTTCATCTCCCTAATGTACGGAGGTTTCGGCGCTCTAGGATACTTCGCGTTCGGAGAAGAAACCAAAGACATAATCACCACCAATCTAGGGCAAAGTCTGGTGAGCTCCCTCGTTCAGATCGGTCTCTGTATAAACCTCTTCTTCACTTTCCCTCTCATGATGAACCCCGTCTACGAGGTGGTGGAGCGGCGGTTCTGCGACGGCTCGTACTGCATCTGGCTGAGATGGGCGGTGGTGCTGGCCGTCAGCCTGGTGGCGCTGATGGTCCCGAATTTCGCCGACTTCTTGTCTCTGGTGGGGAGTAGTGTGTGCTGCGTTCTGGGTTTTGCGTTGCCGGCTTTGTTTCATCTCATAGTCTTCAAGAACACTCTGAGCAGGAAAGGGATAGCCATGGATGTGGGGATTATGGTTCTTGGACTGGTTTTTGCAGTCTCCGGAACTTATTCTTCTCTCATGGAAATCTTCTCACCCACTGCTTGATCACAATCCATCTTTGTTTATACCATAATCAGTGCTTGAAATGTAATTTTTTGTAATTGAATTATGAGATTTGGGTTGTTTTTCAATCCATAGATCTTCTTCCCCTAAATGTTTTTTTGTTGATTTAGTTTTGATTTGGTTGACTACTCTGTCGGTGGATAAGATATCATTTGCTGATATTTTGGGTGAAAAGAAAAACAAAAAAGGATGGTCTAGCCATCTAGGCTCTAGAGCCGCCCTCGTGCCCAAATTATGGAGAAGAAATGAAGTTTGGGTCAAAATTATTTTTTTTTTCTTAAACAAATATTGAATTTGGGATTTTATTATATCTAACCAAATATCAAAATATCATGATTCATATCATAGATTAAAATCAAAAGGGTTAGTAATTATTAAATTAAATATGTTATATTTAATATATTATTTAGATATTATATTAAAAGATATATTATTTATTATTTTTTTATTATTATAAATATTATGTGATAATGAAGAGATTAATATTATATATTATAATTTAAATTTTTAAATGATATTATTTTCTTATTTTATTTTAATTAATATTTGATTTAAAAAATTATAAGTTATAATGTAAAAATAAAATATTATAAATGTTATAGTGTTAAAAGTTATGAACAAAATAAATAATAGAAATATAAAAAAGATTTATGCTTATATATAATAGTCACCGATGTTAGGCAGTGGTTAGAGGGATGTCGACACATCGTTTTGGATGAGTTCGAGCTTATCAAGTTTTTGAGGTTTTGGGTCGAAAGGAAAATGTCGGGGAAAAATCGTAAAAGCGAATTTCGATTGGAATGTTTTATCGATGCATAGATATTTCGACGAGAATATCGGAGATTTTTGTTCGCGGATCTAGCATAACCACGGCGTCGTTTAGGAGAGGTGTTATTTTTTATTTTTTATTTTTAATCTAAGTTGAAAGTCGTAGTTGGTAACTACGGTATTAATACAAAAATGAAATTATAATTCTCAATTATGATTTTAATATAAAAATAAAATCGTAAAAAAGGTTTAAAACGATATGTTTTTTTTTAAATCAAGGCTATTTTAACCCAAAACTTGAAAGAAATGGGCTTAAGGGAGAGGGAAATTGATAAAATTCTTTCACAAAGATAAATAAAATTTATTTTCAAGTGTTTTTTTTTGGTATTTATAAAGAAATTATTTTTGAAAGATACATCCATTGAATTATTTTATAGGTTGCTGAATTTGGGGAAAAATAGGTTTCTTCACCTTCAATATTTCTACATTAAGTGATAAAAAAAAAAGAATAGGGGTTCTGTATATTCTTTCCAATAATAATTATGATTTGATTTAAAAGTAAAAAAAATACTAAAATAGTCAAACAAATCCTCAAATTGATATTACGGCAGTAAATGAAATAGTTATGAATCTTATGATAGGATTGGTAGTAGATGTAGAGGGAGACTTTTTTTTAACATCTTTGACATTAAACCAAGCTATAATTATTATTATTATTTTTGAAGAGAAACATAATTACATTAATTTCAATTAGTAATCTGATGAATATAAGATCAGAAACTATTGTCCAAAGTTAATATAATGAAGCGATTTAAAGCTGTCTATACTGTTTGATAGTTGATTGATATGTTGATATTATTATTATTATGGTAAAATATGAAACTGATTGTTAGTATCGCGATGATCATTAATTTGATTTATTATTTTTGATCGTATATCACTCTTCGTTCAGATCATGAAGTCATCTTGTCGTCTGTGCTTGGCTTGATAATCAGCGTAATACTATGAATGTGTGGCTTGATCGTATCACGTAGTAAGGCGATAGTTAAATGAAAAATCATTATAAAAAGCACCATCTGTGTAGAATAACCACTTTATTAAAAAAAAATGTAAAATAGTAATTTTAAGCTAAGAATAATAATAAAAAAAAAAAACTCATTCTTATTTAAAAAAAAGAGGTTAGCACAGAAAAAAGTTTGAGAAAAAGGAGGCTAGGGTTTTTAAGATTGATATGTTAAAACTATTTTGTACTATTATATTATTTTTTGAGAGCATTTCCTGACCCCTTTATTTTGCTTTCTTCATCTAATATGTACAAATATTACGTAAACAAACCTACTTTTTCCTTAAATTTGCTTGGTTTGAGATAGTAAAATTTTCATTTGAGACAAGATGATATTTTTTTTGTAAAAGTAAAAAATAATAATAATGTATCATTTTTTTCCTTTCTGAAATGAGTTTTCTTTTAAATTATATGCTCTAAATACTTGATTTTGATTTTGATTTTACATTTTCTTGTCTTTTTTTTAAAGAGAAAATAAAAAAAATATAAGAAATAAAATAGAAGGTGACGTGGAAGGGGATAATAGTATAAAACAAAAGAGCCTATATGGGGGGGTTTCACGGTCATTTTGACAGGGCCCCAGCCCCGTACGGAGCCGTGTTACAAGGAACCACTATTAAACAGACATATTTGTTCATGAATCATAAGGAGCCGTGTCTACCTTTATTAAAAAAAATAAAATCTCACTTGTTTCTATTTAAATTTAATTTTTACACCTTTTTTTTACGGGCTAAATACTTTAATTATATTGTTACAAAAAATAATTACTTTAATTATAATATAATAAATTATCATCACTCGAATTAGAGACCCATCCATTTTCTATGTTTTGACTTTTTAAAATGTTAAACGTATTGGACCCAAAAACTATATAACATGACATGAGTAAAATACCATAAGAGCTAGACATGATGGACAAAAATGATAAAAAATGATACCGAACCAAAAAACTATACGGTAGAATATAAACAAATTCACTTTGAAGCACCTCAAAGATTAGTATATAAACAAATTCACCACGTTGAATATAAGTTATATCACCTCAAATATAAGAATTTGGGTTTAGCTCACCAATTAAAGAAATCCAAGTTTAAAATTTGATTAATGATCAATAGATACAAGAAGCTAAAGTATGTTGCTTCTCGTAGAAGTCAAATTTTAAATATTTATTGAGAATTATTCATTTGGAATTACAATCATATGCTTTCCAGAAGTTTCGAATCATGGTATTTCTCCTTCTTTATGTGTCTGACGTAGGGATTATTGGCAATCAAAATTTAAATTTATTTCCAAAAATCTTGTATATTGATAAAACATATAGCAGTATAGACGAAAAATCGGTTTTTCTGAAAATATCGTGAAAAATCGGTTATCGGTTGGCACTTAGAAGAGATAATATGGCCGTTAATCGGTTGAAGAAAAAATCAGTGGAAAATCGGTAAAATTGTCGAAATATCGGAAATTTATGATATTTCGATGAAATTTGAGCTTTGTCCCCAGCAGCGGCATTATGTCTTTGGAATTTTTGAAAAAAATATCGGTAAATATCGGAGATATATAAGTAAATATAGGAGATATATAGGTAAATATCGATAAATATCGATTATTTTGAAACCATCCAATCCCAATGGTTATAATTAAAAAATCATGATGATTTTGACGTCGATAATTATTTTGACTCGAAAAATTATATAAATCTGCGAAATGTCTGATTCTTTATAAAATTTCATTAAATCTGGCTAATTCACATTAAATACCAACGTAGAAGTTTCGTTAAGCTACCGAATTATTTTTTGTTTGTAGTTTATCTCGATATTTTGAAGATCTTGTTATGAATATTGTCTTGTCAGATGTGATAATTTAAATGAAATAAAATAATGGAGTAGCGTTGGTCTTTATTTTAGTTTTAAATGGTATTATAATATTATAATTTTTCGATAAATTACCTGTGGAATATTATTCCGATAAGAGTATATTTATTTATTTATGTATTTTTATAGTTAAATAAGTATTTATGAATTTAAGTATTTTTTTATTAATTTTGACTTTCTGATATTTTTATCAGAAATACTCTATCCAGTATTTCTCGATATATTTTATAAAATGCAAATCACAGATATGTCAGTAATTATAGATATTTTTGTTTCGTGTTTTATAAGATCAATATTCTCCATTACTTCTTGGCTAAGATGAAAACAAATGTTATAGATGAAATGTACGAAAAAAAGGAAAAAAAAAAGACTTTTTTGGCCTTTTGGTTCCAAAATGGCGATTTATGTGGGTGTCGCTCAGGTAGTCAGTCTCATTTCCAAAAAGGGGAACGAAAAAACGAAAAATCTGGTTGGGCCTAGAGCAACGAACTCAGCCCAAACCTAAATGGGCCAGAAGCCCAGGCCCATTTAAATCATTTTAGGGAAGGAGCGAGACTATAAAGTTTTATCCCAAAATAATATATTTTTAAATAAAATACCAATCTAACGCGTCTTTTGAAAAAATCACCAGCCAATATACGTCGATAAAACCGTATTTTTAATTAACTTGTCGGCACTATGATATATTAAAAGCTATGCCGATCGAAATTTCCGAGACACTCATATAAATTCCTCATTAGTAAATCTTTTTAAGCATTGGGCGTGTCGATTGAGTTAGACATATGGACTCGTTAAAATCGTGATTTATAATTATGATTTTAAATTTAAAAGTTAAAATCATAGTGAGAAATTATAAATTGTAGTGAAAAATTATGATTTTAGGCCATAGTATGAGCATCATTTAAAAAAAAACGTATGAGATTGATTTTTTATTTATTTTTAAATGGTATGATTTTGGGAGAAAACTGGAAGAGATTATGTATGTGTTATGTTTAATGTTTAATGTTTAGTGTGTATGGCAGTTGGGTTGGGGGTTCCCCACTTTGATTACGCCACTCCACCAAACTTAAGCCCTTCCCCGAGGGGCATAGTACAGAGAGGGGCAAAATGGGAAACATTGGTGTCTTCTTTAAAAAGGAGGCATAGAAAGAAGAAAAAGGAGAGAAAAGTGGAGGAGGGGCTTCAGACTTGTATTGAACACCGCACATCATAGCAACAGTCTCTCCTTCTCCTAAGGAAAAAAGTTCTTCCCATCCCAATTCTCCGCATCAAATACGAGGAAAGATCGAAGGGTTTTTCGTTATTCAATTCGGGGAATCATCATCCGGAAATCCGTCAGCTCGGGGTTCGAATCGGAGATCACACGGAGGTAGAAGAGATGTCTTGTTCGTCGTCGGCGTCGGAGGATGAGGACGAGGGCACCGATTTTTACCGGAAAGGTGGATACCACGCCGTCCGAATCGGCGATCCGTTCTGCGCTGGTCGCTACATCGCGCAGAGGAAGCTCGGTTGGGGCGAGTTCTCCACGGTCTGGCTCGCTTACGACACGCGATCCTCTGTACGTTCATTCTGATTTAGCTCTCTTCTTCTTTTTGTTTTCTTTCACGTTTTTGATCACGCGATCCTCTGTTGGTTCGGATTTAATTGTTTATTGTGTGAAATTTATTTTGGAGCATGAAATCTATGAGAGTTATTGTTTTTCTGTTCATTTCTGGAATTTTTGACGCGGTCATTCTGATATATTTATATACTTAGATTTTTCTTGCGTAGAATTTATACTGGAATTCGGAAGTTATGACCGTTGTGATTTTTGTGTTCAGTCCTGCATTCTGTTGCGCGATCCTTTGTAGTTTGTGCGTTTTCTTTTTCTCTCTTTATTTCTGATTTATCTTAATCTTATTTTCCTGTACGTTGTTAATCCAGAAATTAGGACAATCATCAGCAAAAGATCTTCGAATAAGTGTCTTCTTTATCATACTTTAATTGGATTTTCAATTCTTTAAACAATCAATACTTCAGCCATGTTTACCTAATTTAGATTTCCGATGGGAACATTGGATATAAATAGTACGAAGTTTGGACAAAAAAATGTTCCATGAAAGTAGCAAGTTGGCAGCTCATAAATCCTGTAAAATTTTAAATGAAAAGATTCAGGCTTAAATTAAACTCTGAAACCACAGTAGTTTTTTGACATATAGATCATGACGATATCCAAACCTCCCTGACTGTCATCCTTCATTTCTTCCTTGATTTTCGTTCATTAGCCACTACCATCAATTTTTAAAAGTTCTGATTGTGCATGGAGTTAATGGAGTTAACTGTGTACATAAAATTATATTCCCTTGTTAAAAGTAAAAATTGTCTTCCTTTTAGATAGTGGGTAGTTTAGCATGACTTTAAATTTGATCCAAAAAAATCTTTAGCTTGAGTCTGTCAATAATCCCTCCCCTTTTTGTTTATTATAATTGACTATTTGTCTCCTCAAATGCAGGATAGGACCACAAATAGGGAGGGTAACTAGTAATTTGATGACATAGAGAATGCGTTTTATTTTCCTATTAAGAGAGCGTATGGTTCTTCTTAAATTTTACCAAAGCACTATTTAGATACATTTTCCATTCAATAGAATATGATGAGATCACACAATAAATCTCATCCCTTAAATAATATTCATCATGCTCTGGGATGAGCTTCACTTATCATCTGAAGCTTAAAATTCATGATTGTGAATGCCATCATTGGAAAACAAGCTATTGCCACAAACAATGGGATGGAAACCATTTTGGTTTTTGTGACATGCAGTTTTTGAAATTGTCATCATCATTTGGGATGTAACATCGTTCTTCAATGGCTGCACTTGTGACCAATTTTTTGCTGTCAAATGCTGTTTGAATCTCATATAGCCGTTCCATTCCATAGAACTACTATATGCATTCTAAAAATTGGAGCCCTTGCAATCATTTTTTTAATTGGATTCACAGTTCACAATTATTTATGACATATTGTATTTTTGGCAAAATATTCTGTTCCACAAGAAGGATTAGGCAATCTTATAGCAGATAGACATTGGGTGTTATGATTATTAGTTGGACATTAGAACACACAAATATTAGCAAGAGCAACTGTGGACCTGTCAGATAATATCCTTAATTGAGATGTTGGTGGGTCAGTCTGAGTAAGTCATTTTATCTTAGAGCTACCCATTGTCCGTCCCATGGTATTAAAATAAAGAAAGAAATGAAAAGTTTTGCACATAATGCAAAATTTATTTTCTAGGGCTATAATTTTTCTAAGAACTATTTGGAGATGACAACTTCAAGAATAAATGGACTTTCATGCTTCGAACTTCTAGTATACGATAGGATTTTGTTGGTCCTCATTGATTTGCATGTCTCATTAAAAGGCCATCATGCAAGGGTCATTTCTTTTTATACAATCATCTCTCCTATCCCTGCATTGGCTTCCCAATTGATCTTAAATTTATTTTCTTCAGTACCTAATGCTTACCCTTTTTACCAACAGAAATATGTTGCTCTAAAGATCCAGAAAAGTGCAGCACAATTTGCCCAAGCTGCTCTTCATGAGATTGAAGTTCTTTCAACTATTGCTAATGGTGACCCCTCAAATTCCAAGTGTGTTGTGCAACTTATTGACCATTTTAAGCACACAGGGCCAAATGGACAGCACATCTGCATGGTACTTGAATTTCTTGGCGATAGCATACTTCGGCTGATCAAATATAACCGTTATAAAGGGATTGAATTGAATAGAGTTCGGGAAATATGCAAATGCATATTGACAGGTCTGGATTACTTGCATAGAGAACTTGGTATAATCCACACAGACCTAAAACCTGAAAATATTCTTCTCTTTTCCACCATTGATCCTGCCAAAGATCCGGTCAGGTGTGGTCTCACCCCTATTCTTGAAAGGCCTGAAGGGAACCCCACTGGTGGAATGGGCATAAATATTATTGAGAAAAAGCTGAAAGCAAGGGCAAGGAGAGCGGTGGCTAAAATATCAGGAAAAAGAGCTTCAATGGGTGAAGGGACTCCAAAGGCTGAGAGATCCCTGAATGGGATTGATTTGAGATGCAAGGTTGTGGATTTTGGAAATGCATGTTGGGCAGACAAACAATTCACAGAAGAAATTCAAACGAGACAGTATCGAGCACCTGAAGTTGTGCTCCGGGCTGGGTACTCCGCCTCTGTTGATATGTGGTCATTCGCTTGCACCGCCTTTGAGCTTGCTACTGGTGACATGCTGTTTGCTCCCAAAAATGGTCAAGGCTATAGCGAGGATGAGGTAGGATGGTTAACATATGCTTCATTTTGATTTAATCCATGCATGCCTAGGATGATGTTATTGCTGTGCTATTAGAACTGGTAACGTATTCAAAACATTGTAGGAGCACTTACCAACTGCGAAGATATCAATATCAATTCATAATGATTTGTGTACAGAATATTGTATTTTTTCTTCTTCTGGGATAGCACATAAAGGAAAATATTATCATGCATACTGAAAAAGACATTGCTATATCTCTGATAAAAAAAAGGCAATGCTATATCTATGCAGTTGTGTTAGAAGTAGAACCCATTTGGCAATAACTTCAGAGAGTATTTCTCACTTTTCTAGTACTTGAAAGTTTTTATCAAAAGAATTATGGAAGACAAATTGTTTTCTAGAATCATTGCCTAATAGTTTCTTAGATTGATATCCAAGTTAATGCAAATTGTTTGTGCCTTGTCGCCCATGTCATATTGGCATTTTTCCAGTAATCCAAGAACAGGATATCTATTTGTGGTATATTTGTTTAGTTATGCTCCTCTTAAGCACTTCCCAGCTGGAAATAGTTGACACTGGTTTGTTCCAGAGGTTCTGTTGAATTTATTAAAATAGCGTTCTTGATTTAGTGGATTAATTCTGAAGTTTGGATTTTCTGTTAACTGCCTAGGGAATGAACTAACAAGACTATATGATTCCCATTCTCTTATTGTTTACTATGGTTGATTCTTAAATGTGACTGATAAAATTATTATCAGTTGTTTTTATGAAAAGTGTTTGCGACTTCAAAACATATTTCATGGAACTATTTGCATGGATCAAAACATTAAAAGACTTCATTGTTGATTGGTTTGGTTTCAGGATCACCTTGCTCTGATGATGGAACACCTTGGAAAAATACCTAGGAAGGTGAGCGCATTGTTTCCTCTACAATTGCTTCCTGAAATTCTCATTTTTAGCACTTTGACAAGATTGATGTCCCAAAACAAACTTTTTTTGAATAAAATTTACCAAAATGATACATGTTTAAAAAATAAGCCCAAACTAGTACCTTCTTGCATGTCATCAAAACTGTAGTTGGTGACTATAGTTTCAGGCTTAAAGTTAAAACTGTAGTTGGTGACTACGGTTTTGGTGACATGGCAAAAAGGAGGCACTAATCTGGGCATTCTTTTGAAACATGAATGAATTTTGTTGCTTAAAAATATTATTTTAGGACAACCCTGAGGGATAAGCTCAATTGGTTTAAGGCCTTGGGGTTTAAAATTAGGTCCCTAGTCCGAATCCCCTCAAGGCCACCGGAGGTTTTATCCGACTGTTAACTCCAAGGCCTCGTGAGATTAGTTGAGATGCGCTTAAGTTGGCCTAGACATCCATAATTATCAAAAAAAAAAAGAAAAAGAAAAAAGAATTAGGACAAAGCTCCTTTGACAATCATATGCAATGCCCATTTATCTATCAACGCTTAATAAGCAGGTAGCTATTGGGGGAGCTAGATCAAAAGACCTCTTCGACAGGCACGGTGATCTGAAAAGAATTCGGCGGCTGAAAAACTGGCCTCTTGACCGACTGCTGGTCGATAGATACAAATTTTCCCAATCTGAAGCTCGTGAGTTTGCAGACTTTTTGGTTCCTCTTCTCGATTTTATTCCAGAGAAGCGGCCGACTGCTCAGCAGTGCCTGCAACATCCATGGATCAATATCTCCAATTCAGCTCCCAATGAGACTAAGGACAAATCTAACGTGGAGAAATTAGATATTGGGATGGGGAAGCTTCAGGTTGAGGTGGGTAAGTGAAGAGAGGGGAATGAATGAATGAATGGATGAATGAAGGCTCTCCTCAGGTACTCTCACCCTCTCCTCCCTCTCTCCCCAACCTGCGTGAGTATTGTTTGTGATTTATTTTGGGTTTGTCAAGGTTTTTTTTTTTAATAAGAATCATTTTTTTTTATTAACTAAGATGTAAATTAGCGAATAATTATTGTGAGGAAAATGACTTGAGCGAGGACAAACTTGACTACCATGTCTAACGGACTTATTTATTGTCACCACAACAGGGAATATTATTAATTCATGTTTTTTTTTTTTTTAACATCGTATTAATTCTTTTTTTTGTATGAAAGGTAATAACAGATACTACACTTGATCTTAGCCAACAGCTAAATTGATGTTGATATTCAAAGTTTGTTGCAATTAGGAAGGAACTGCCGTTTCCTTCCGGGGAAGCTTTTCTTAGCAACAAATAAATTAATAAACAAATACTTATAGAAAAACTAAATTTGTAGAGAATTTTTGACCATCTGAGCAAGTGTCCCATTTTTAGGACAGCAGTCAACCTTGTATATACGGACAAAAAAAAAAAGTGAATGAAAAGGGGCATTGCCCAACTCTTCATACTCTTCCACTCAGCTAGTGGTCTGGCCTTTAGAGTCTTTACAGCTGCAACTCTTCTTTTAGCTAAGCCTGCATTATTACGAAAATATTATGGGTCATTCTTTACACGTTGCAATGTCATATAATATCTAATGAGAAATATTCTATTTTACGATGAGATAAATTTATTTATTGATTCAGGTTTAGTAGTAATACAATAGATGGAAATACATAATAAAAAATGATAAAAACTTGTCTATTTTTGAACCGTCAAAACATACTGTTCGGATGACCCTTAGATTGAATTTTTCTATTTGAACCGTCATTGTGTTCTGTCTTTAATTTTTAATTTTTATATTTGTCTTATTATCTTGCTTACAGTTGGTTTTTTTTTTTTATTATATAAAAATAATTTAGCTTCATATGAAAGTACGTAGCTGTCGCAGCGCTAAGAAAGTTGGGACAAAAAAGTATGGGCATTGTGGGCGTCAAGTTATATTCCAATAAGTGATAATCAGTGGATCTGTCAATCATACTTTATACTTTCATCCCCCATTAAATGCATTATATTCCAACGAGTAAATGCTGCGTCAATGACTTCATCTTTATCCATTTATTATTAATTGAAAACTTTCATATTCATCTTCACAAACCCATATCCATTCCTTTTTGTTGGAGTATCGTTTTTCGCTTTGTCGCCATGTACCAATCAATCATCAAACCATAAATTATAAAATGTTCAATCATATTATTTCATCATGCTATTATGGATTCATGAATTTAGTAACCGGGGGGGGCTATATCTCACCTTATATGACTGAATGCTGAGGATGATGATCAAAGATAAAATTAAAAAAAAAAAAAAAGAAGTAGAAGAGAATATATATCTTGAGATGAGAACTTACAATCATGAGGAAAACAAGAAGATATGGGTTTTCATCAAGAGGATGTTCGCTTTGAGTCACTATGACTATTCTTCGATAAGCAGGAAAATAATGATTCATTGCGGGAGCGTATGACCGAATTTCACCTAACTTAATTTAAATAATTTGGATTACAACATAAAAAAGTGAGACTTTAATAATTGTTTTATCCAGTAATTTAATGATTTAAGATTTTTTTTAATAATTACATTTATTTTACTAAATAACTTAAATATATTTGGTAATATATATATAACCTTGATAGGTAGCTAAGTTGATCCCCAATTTAATGATCGTGATTTGAGTTATAACTATAATGCATTAAAGTTTACAGGGGATGAAAATATCCGAATATATCAGTGATATCTGGAGTATATCCGATATCGATGATGTTGACGATATCGAGCGTGACCAGGTATATCAGTCGATATATCGGTTTTAGACGATATAACAATCTCAGTCACGTAAGCGTCTAGTTTATTACCGGAAAAATATTTGAGATATATCGGGATATATCAGATATATTTAAATGAGTCGGATTTGAAATTAAAACATCTACTTGATTATGGATTAGTCGTATGATTTAATTTTAGATATATCGATATTCGTAGCAAAATATCAGTGATACTCTCTCGATATATCAAGTAAAAATCAGAAATCACAAATATATAAAACCAAAGCAAATATTTTAAATGTTCAGTTTAACCATTATTACAATTGGTATGGGATAAATTAGGATTAATATATATATATATATATATATATATATATATATATATATATATATATATATATATATATATATATATATATATATATAATCTTGAAGGGTAGCTCAATTTGTCTAATTTGATGATCATTAATTCGAGTCCCTTCATGATCTTTAAAGATTTACCCATTCATTGACTATAGGACCTCGTGAGATTAATATATATATTATAAATATAATTTATATCATAGCATTTGGGAGTTAAGGTGGTTGACACCACCTTCATACCTTAGCATTTATGCTAGAGAGCAAAGATAATAAATTAAAACAAAACACAGGAAAGAGAGAAGAACTGAGAAGAGGGCCGCCTGAGGCAACTTGCGTTCATTAAAGGTAAGTACATACATGTTTGACTCAAAGTTGGCCTCCTGCTGCTGCCTATGAACTGACCACATTCTCAGCCCTATAATTTCATTTCTCACTTTTAAATGGGCCCCTCATCGAAAATTAGTATTACAATCCAACTTTCATGACTTTTATAATTTAATCATGAATAAAAAATTTGTTTTTTAAATATAATAATTTTTATGAATTTTGATTTTATATCTCTAACAAGACTCCAAATCTCTATCTTGTTTAATATTAACAAGACGAAATAACATCATTTTTATATTAGAACTACAATTAAAATAAAAATTAGGGATATAAAAATAAAATTCATGAAAATTACTATATTTAAAAAATAATTTTTTTGTTTAAGATTTAAATGTAAAAGCAATAAAAGTTAAGATTTTAATACTAATTTTTCCTAATTTAAATGGATCCTACCAACATTCCATCTAGCAATGAGAACTAGTGCTCCTGCTCCTTCTCGCAGTACAGGTAGTGGGTAGTACTTTTTGGATGTGTCTTTTGCTTTTCCTAAGCTTTAATGATAGACATCTCAGACTATAGTTTTGGTATTTTGACATATCCTGAAGAAAATTTCTTGAGTAAAACCCTTTTGGACCTTTTCTGCTTTGCTGTAGTTTCTTAATATCTAATCCGGGACAACCACAAGATTGTTATCATTCATCCATGGAGCTTAAGGCTTCATTTGGAACCCGAAAAGTATTAGGAAAAAAAAAAAAAAAATTTCACTATAGAAAATATAAAATAAAATCAAAAAAGTAAAATATAACCAAGATTCCTAAAAAATTTACATATTTTTAAATTTCTTAGTTATTATATAATAGAAAAAAAATAAATAAAATAAGTCTGAATAAACTTATAAAATTAATTTATTAAGTTTAAATCTATTTTTATTTTTCTCAAAATTTTATTTTCTTCCCTTTTAACTTATTTTCTCTCTATTTGCTTTTCGCCAATAATTTTTCGGGTTCAGCTCAAGCATACTGATCAAATATCTGGGGAAAAGATAAGGGGATTGCAATGTTAGGGCATGAGAACAATGTGGTTAGCAGGCTGTTGCTCCCAACTCCATCTCCTCTCTTTCCTTATATTGCCTTTATTTTACCTAGAGAAAAGGAAAGGGTAAACTCGAACAACTCAACTATATCTATCCATCCATCTATATGCATATATGTACATGACCATATCATGGAATTGGTATGTGGGGTATGTCATATTAGTTTTTTAAAAATTGTGTGAAAAAATCATATAAACAAGAATAATTGATGGGTCAATTAGACCTAGTTCAAATGGTTAAGGTGTCAAGGCGGGCATAGGGAGGGGAGGGGTTTCAGGTTCGAGTCCCATTTGAGACAAATTTATGAAAAACAAAATACTATGGTCTAATGCAAAATGAATAGATATCATTAAAAAAAAAAAAAAAAGAATTGATGTCAACACAGAAACAGATATTTAAGAGGAAATAATGCAAAGGAAGTGATCTAAAAGAAGGGACTAGAGAGTGGGGGTAACTGAAATTCATTTTTGCTGTTTAGGCAATGCTGGAGTATTGAGAGAATAGTATGATTTAGAGGACATTACCAAGTGCGTCAATTTTTTTTTTTTTTTGATAACCTTGGATACCCAAGCCAACTTGCACGCACCTCAACTAATCCCAAGGGCCTTGAAGTTAACAATTGGGTAAAGCCTCCAATAGTCCTAAAGAGACTCGAACCAGTGATCATTGAGTAACCCCACCCCAATGCCTTGTACCAACTGAGCTACCCCTAAGGGTTAAGTGTGTGCCAATTATGAATCTACAGCATCAGCAAGCCTATCTGGTATTACCCACCTGGGGAAGGAACAACCCTTAGATAGGGATGATGGCACCTGCTACATAGTACATTCTGAAGCAAGGAGAACATGTCCTTATGGTTGTAGAAACTTAATACCCAAAGGCATCCAATGATATAACCTCACTTTCGGTTTGCACATATTCAAACTAAACACAGTATTTGTAATTGAGGATGATTACTACTAAACTAGGTATTTCAAGACACGATTCACATAGGTGCAATCAGTTAAGGAATCTTAATGCTTCTCTTTCCTATTTCTTTGATGACTATCTCTCCATATTTGTCCACACTCTAGTTGTCTAACTAAGAGAATGCATTTCGCAACAACCACACACTTGAAAGCTGGAAATACAAGGAAATATATTAAACTGATACAACAGCATGACAATTGAAAAGATGGCACAGTACATTCAAGAAAAATAGCTAATAATGTTCAGGACCTTATTGAAAAGATGGCACAGTACATTCAAGAAAAACAACTAATAATGTTCAGGACCTTTATGCATAACTAAATATAAACATATGAAGGACATCAGAATAGTGATGGAGTCAATAATGCCGATATTAGAGATTTTGATTAATTGGAAAATTGTTATATTACTTTTGGCGCCTTGTGGTTTTATGGTTTTATATTTGCCAGCAGCATTAGTTCATAGTTGGCTTTTATATCAACATGCTGACAGTTCTGATGGATGGCTATCAACATCACAAAGATACCACAAGTCAGCAAATTCATTGCCACAAATATCTCAAGCTTCCGTGTGGAGATTTAATAACAAAGGGAGCTGTAATAAAATTAAATCAAATAATAAAGCCGATTTATCAAGCTAACATTCCATTTCTGGGAGACATCATCTGTGAACTTGGTAAGATGAAATTAGAAAACCTTAAGCTTCTATGTGAAAGAAAATCATACCATTTTGGGATCACTCTCATGCATGACCTTAAGTGTTTGATCGAGTCTCATAAAGAATGACAGATAGCAGAGGATTGATTTTTAAGAAATTTTCATTTCTTGCCTTTCTCTCATTCTTCCTGAGATATAAACAAGGAGCACCAAGGTTGAAGAACATGGATTTGCTAAAGAAACAACACCTATAAAGTATTCTGTTGATATGTCAATCTTTTTTTTTATTATCTGAAAAAAGAAAGCAGAACAGGCACACAATATATCAACAAAGTACTTTCCCATTTAGTGCACTCTCTTCCTTCAATCCTCCTATGTTAACTCCAAGATTTGCTGTCAAAAAAGCAACAGGCAATGCATGAGATGTAACGTGTAGATGCAAGCAATTAAAACAGTAAATATACATCATAGTCAGTTCAACTTCATTACATTGCCATGACAAGTAAAAAGGAAAATTTAACAGAGCCGATTCCATAGGAAGAGCATTATGGATCCTACCTCAGCTATCAACTATCATGGTAGCCGCCCGTCATAATCGGATTTCAACTTTACGACTGCACAACTTTATTTTGTTTCACACATGCTGGTGCTTTGAAATCTTGGCATTTCCACATTGATGTAGCTTCAACTGGCATCACGCTGCCTGCAGAAGGCCCCACAGAAAACAAAGGGACTTTGCCTGCAGTAGGTTCGACTGTTGGTTTGAATATGTTCTCTTCAGTTGTTGAGGCATTTCTAGATTTCAGCTCTTCCTTGGGGTTTGCTCGATCCCTAATAGTACAAATGCTTAGGGGCAACTTTTTTAGCTTAATTCTTCCCCTCTTTCGGCCAGTGGTACTTGAATGATCCAGTGCTTCCAAGTTTTTGTCCTTTGAGTAACCTGCTTCCCTGTTATCTGTTTCTAATTGGTCAGCCTTTTGAGTTCTTAATACTCTTTCATCTACTTTAACAGTATATACCTCCCGAACCGAGTTTTGAGAATCCACATCACCAGCTATACTACTCCCATTGCATGAAGAAGGTGAGTTACCTTCTAATACTATACCCCCATTTGGAGCTCTAGTTTTTTCAACAGCGGGAAAGATTTTAGGCTTCTTGTGTTTATGATTCTTCCAGTCAGAACCTGAAGAGTTCTTTGAAATTCTAGGGGAACTGTTCATAGCACGATGTAACTTGCGGGCTAATTCCTCATCTGTCCTGTAGTTCTCAACTGGTTGGTGCTTTTTGTACAAGAGCTGAACCTGGACATGCTTCTTTGATTTATTCTTCTTCAGATATCGTTCCCTGGAGGACGTCTCTTCAGACACAGAAGTGACCAATTCTAAAGCACTCTTGGCCACAGCCATTGCTTTTGCTGCTTTTGCAGCTTTCTCTTCAGCAGCAGCCCGTGCCGCCTCGGCCACCTTAGCTGCAGCATTGACAGCTGATCTTGATGCTTCCACAATCTCCTCAGGTGTTAAACTAGGGTTTTTCAAATGAGAGCCAATCAGCCTGTGCAGCCGAGCATCAAATTCATTTGAATTCATAGCAACTGGGGACGGATGCAAAGTGGCATCGCCGTCAGAACTCTGTTTCTTCAATCCAGCAAGGAGACGCTTTCGAGGAGGCAAAAGGACATCCGCATCCAAGTGGTTTATGTCACAAATATTAGTCTCCATCAGTCCTGTTCCAACAAATTGCTTTTCACCCCAGAAAATTATTCCTCTAATGGATAAAATGAGCCTTCTGACTACATTTACGCTATAACAACGAGAAGAAGCAAACCTTCAGTACAGCATTTAAGAAAAAACCTAACACAAAATTTGATTCAATAGAAATATTTTGAAAACCCACCCATGTTCTGATCCTAAACATCTAAATCCAACATTAATTCATCCAGTTTTCAAATCAGAATTGGAATTAACCGCAATAAACGAAAGAACAAAGGAAAATCAGATTTGAAACCAAATAATATTTCCTCCCGCAATTTTCCGGGGAAAACACCGCCACAAACTCAAACAAAAACACGTACGATCATTCAGCCGAGTTGAGCACGGTAAATTCAAAACCTAACTTCGATTCAGTAAATCGTCTTTCTATATCATTACCTCACTTTTTCTCCGCAAGCAAACATAACATTACCAAAACCCAATCCAAAACAAAAAACAATTCAAACCAACAACATGCAGAGAATCCAACCCCAGTTCTTTTAGAACCCGCCCAATTCCCCAACCAATCAACACACTCGCATCCAAAACACACAATTCAATCAAAATTAACATTAATCCACACCGCCACGAACTCGATTCAAGAAAAAATCACAAAATCAAATCGAGCACTCACACGCTATTACAACGCTATCAAATTCCAAAGATCGAACCCGTAAGGGTTCCACACGTTATGGAGTTGCCACGCAACCTGATCCTTGTCGCTCACATAGATGAAAAATCCAACGGCGACTCCGAATTAGGGTTTTCAGAGAGATGAAGCAGAGAAATGAGACAGATGAATACAGTGGAGAGATACAAAAATAAAAATAAAAAATAAAAAAAATAAATTATTTAATTTATTTATATATGTCAGAGAATTTCGATTGGTTCTGGTTCTAGAAGCCCGCAAAGCAAATTTCATAAACCATAAGATGAATATTAGCGTTGTTTTACGAAGGAGACCTTTGTTTATGGAAAAAACTACGAAAATGCCATTCAGAGAGAGCCTGTTTGTGAACGTTATTTTCATAATATATGGAATTTTTACAGAGTATTAATTGCTTTTAAATTTTATTTTCTGATAATTATATTAGGGATACAATTTTTAAGCTTTAATTAGAAATATAAAAAATACATTAAAAAACTTCCTATTATGCATATTAGTTTATAATATCCTGGTGAAAATAAATTAAACAAATGGTCATTATGAAAGCAAATTTATACATAATAAAATAAATTCTAAGAATATTATTTGTTATAATATTTAACCCTAACCGTCCATCCTCTCTCTCATTTTATCTCGTTCTTATTTTTCTAAAACAATAAGAATGATTTTTTTTTTTTTTTTATCATTATTGGCCTGAAATAACTCATATGTATATTTTTTCTTTTTTATTTCATTTTATTTTATTTTCTTGCTTAATAAAATCTTTTTTTTTTGTTTTTTTTGTCATTTTTATTCGCATTTAGTTAGTCGCTTATTGCGCCGCTTCTTTATTTCAATATTCGCTGCTACAACGTAAGCCGTCAGACGCCGACATCTGTCATGTAAGGGCGATTCAAATAAATAATGTATTTAATCCATCGAAAAATATCAAATTACGATTTATCATTTGCTATCAAGAATTGAAGCTGTAGATATTATAGCTTTTATATTATCAAATTCCTTGTTGTCAGATATGCATTATTATATTAACTTATTATTATTTCATCTTATACGATTTTTAACTATTCAGATTCGGATATATAAATTTAAAATCAATAATAAGTAATTTTTCTTAAAGTTAAGAATATTATTTGTTTTTAAATTAAAATTTAAAAATTCTATATAAAATAGTTGAAAACAATTCACATTTTGTTTCTTAGAAAAAAATATAAATTTTAAAATAAACTTTTTTTTTAACTGTTTGGGTATTTTTTATTCCCAAATGAACCCTATAAGATTTGACCAACTACGCAAATCAGCATCTCCCTTGTCATATGGAAAAAGGAGCTTCCACTTCTGCCTTAAAAAATTATTTTTTGGTGGGTGTGATGCTCTTTGTCCGACTCCTTTTACTAAAATAAAAAATAAAAAATAAATAAATAAATAAAGTCACCATTGTTGGTGAATGATGGTTAATGGATATGGTGGTGGTAAAATTATTTTACCACTCAGTCAAATCCTCTTCAAAAGCCCATAAATTTAATATTATATATTATAGTTGGGTTTGTGTAATTTGTTTATACACATGTTACACGAGTTTGGGTTCAAAATCAACCTTTTTATTAAAAAAAAAATATTTATTTTAGGTAACTTTTTAAATTTTTGTTCAAAATAACTCTCTTATATCATGTAAAATACAAATTATAGTTTTAGTTTAAAAATGAAACTATAGCTAAGACTACGATTTTAAGCAAAATAAAAACCGTAGCTTTTAACCACAATTTCTAACTTGTATTAAAAAATTTCTGAAATTATATCTTTCGTTCATGATACAAGAGGGTTATATTTAGCGATAGTTTTAAAAATGACTTAAAATAATAAATTTTTTGAATAAAAAGACTATTTTGACCTCAAACTCAATTGTTTTATATACATGTCTTAGGATTTAAGGGCTAATTTGGTTATTGTTATTTAAAACAGTTTTTTAAAACATAAAATGATTACTTTTGACTTTTCTTTAAAAAGAAAGATTTATGTGTTTTCACAGTTTTCAAAAAATGAAATCAAACATGTCTAAATTTTGAAAGCAAATTTTAATAAAACTATTTGTTAGATGGGTACTTAATGTAATAGGTGTCATTAAGAATATGATTTCCAAGTTTCCATAAATTCATTAGAAACAAGAGGAGAGTTTTAATTGTTGTAATAAAAGGTAAGATGAGGGGGTATTTCAGTAATTTGCAGCTCATATACGTGGGAAAATGACTGCTTCCACCTGGAGATCACGTGGTCACATCCGTGCAACTCCCGCCAATTAAAACCACGGCCACGATAAGATCGATATTTTAAAACACTAAAAGAAAAATCATTATCTCTATATAAATGGTCTTCCCATGAAACCCCGCCTTTTTTCTTCACATTTTGAATCTCGCTTTGGCGGTGGTGGTCTGCTCCGTTCGGAAACCCTAAATCATGAACGGCATCGTCGCCGGCATCGGGTAATAGGTCGGTGTTATCTGACTATCGCAGCGTATATCTATTTCTTAGATTGAAAATGAGATTCCGTTTTTTGAGTTTTTTTTTTTTTTTTTGGTAATCGATATAGAAATGGAAATGTGTAATGTTGAGTTTCTGTTTATCGGTTGAAGTGGATTGGTATTGATGAAAGAGATGATTAACTTTGTGAAGTGATTCTTTTGGCTATCTGGACCGAAATAGAAAGCTGTAATGTCGAGCTCGGTTCGATCCATGGAGAAAGATGGAGATCAATGAAAAAGTGCTTTAAATTTTGAAGGTTTCTTTTGGAAACACAATGGAATTGGAAAACGTTGAGGTTAAACGTTTTATGGCTTGCAAAAAGATTAAGATTGGGGAAGGAAATTAATTTTAAGCCGTTTTCGACGGCTGGAATTCTGGAAACAAACTGAAACTAAAGAGGAAATTAATTTTAGGCTGTTTCTTTTTCCTTCTTTTCTTTTCTAGCATTATATTTTTCAGAGCTAACTCAGGTTACTCAGCTTATATTACACTGTCTTTTGTTCTGTTTTTTGCCGTGACAGAATGGCTCAATTTTGGTTGAGTTTTTTGTTTTTTCAAGGAACCAGAAAATTTTATTATGAATTTCTTTCATTATATTTCCCATCAACCAGAAGGCTTTCATTTTTGAATTATTCCAGGTAGTTTTCTTTCATTGCAGATGACATGAAATTAAAATTTTAATTTACCTTGTTAAAAACGGCTCTTATGAAGCATCGTTTCGTTTGATTAAGGAGCCATTGCCATAAGCTTGTTGCAGATTGATATGTCTTTCTGGGTGTACAAACTGTAACTGATTTCGCTAGTGGTATTGCCAGCTGAAGACCACAGCTATAGATTCCGTTCAAAAGGAGCCTGAGATAGAGGGTGAATGAGCAGCATGCTTGGCAGATGACTCACGAGGTTATACAGTTTCATCCGATACCACCGTTACCTTATACCCATTTCTATCTCGACTTTTGAGTACTCACATGCTCGTTACCTTATAGCCATGTCTATCTCGACTTTTGAGTACTCACATGCTCACGTATATGTTGAGACAGACGAGAGTGTCTCACACAACCACTATTTGGGATGACATCTATAGAGCATTTATGGTCAATTTGTTGACTAAGTTCAGGATGTTAGATGTTACATGTTCCGGAGTTTAATTCATGAGTAACGCAATCAGATTTTATAATGTAGCCTTTATCTTTACGATTCCTCCGACTCATATTTATTACCGACGATGACGATTTAAACGCCATTATCATATGCGTATACGTCCGTTCAAAACACAAATCGCGATCGCACCGATATCTTCACTCAAACCCCCTTCCTGTAAACTTTTCAAACTTTTGGGCCTAAATTCAAAATGGTTTCTCTTAAACCACCATGAGTTTGAGGGGATGTTAGATTATTATATATGGCTAGTTAGATTATTATATATGTATGACAATTGTATATTTTCCATATTTAGGTTTGTATAACTTAGCTTATAAAAGACCTCATCTTGTACGTGTAATATTTAGTTTTTAATATACAAAGAATCGAGTCTTTCTTCAGTTCTCATGCTATTCATCTGTTAATATGTCATCTGTAAACCTACTATGACTAATGAGCTAAGAAAACTGAATTAAAAGATATTCATTGCAAGGAGTTTTGATGCTGCTAAATAAAGCAAGGTATCACATAGATAGCACAAACTTATTACCTTAGTGATTGAGTCGCACCAGCATCAGACGGTTCTTTATCAGCTTTTTCGAATGCTGATCACGTCAAACAGGAATTCTAAATGTCACACAGTTGTGAATAGCTTCAGGTAATAGCTTATTGCTCTTGATTACTATTCAATCTATAGGAAAAACTAAATTAATTTCAACCTATAATGGAAATAAAAGCAGCCAATTGTCTTTACCATCTGATTTTTTTTTGCGTAAGACCATGATGCATGAGAGGAAATAGACTGAAGTGTGAGTGTACCTTGAAACAGATGATGACGAATGAAGTGACAATCAATCTCAATATATTTATGACGCTCACAAGCACATCATTACGATCACTAACAAGACTTCGATTATCACAAGAAGTTTAGTTGCGCTGGAACTAACACCAAGATCCCAGAAAATCCAAAGTAACCAAATAAGTTCAATCAGAAAATGTTAGTGCTCTATATTCCCGCTTCGCACCGAATGAGCAACGATCGCTTATTTTCGCTTCTCCAGCGGGATAAGAGAATCACCCGTAAGAAAAACAATATCTTCAGAGTAGACGACGATAAGCCTGATCACCTCGCCCAATCTCGCATTTGAATATGTTCGAAGAGTTAATGAAGAATGGAAGAAAATGAAGACAATCAAATATATAGCTTTCAGATATCGGTTAACCCGAGAACAACAAAGATAATAGAGATCTAGGCAACCATAAACTGACATTACATGAACCTGCATAGGAAATATCAAAAAGAAAATAAATGGAGATAGATCGACTCCCAACAAGTCAAGGTCTTTCCATGTAGCAGCGATCGATAAACATTCGCCATCATGTACGAATTAAGGCGACGCTTATACCAATAGTATGTCGATCTATCTCGCTTAATGCGATACCGACGAGAAATCAGATCGAAGTATACTGGGCCTAAGCAAAATAATAACCATCTCGTAAGAAACTTCTGCATTCAAGAAAGTAATTAAGAGGGTCGAGATCTTTCATTTCAAATTGACGACCAAGAAAGTGCTTTAGATTTTGAATACCCTGCATATCATCACCTGTAATAATCATATCATTGACATAGAAGAGGAGAATAGTAATACCATGATCATACCGTCTTAGAAAAAGAGCTGTATCAAAAGAACTACCTGAAAAATCATGCTGAGAGATAGTAGAACCGAACTTTGCAAACCATGCCTGAGGTTTTTAAGACCTCACAAAGCCCGCGTAGTCAACATACTCCCATGAGGAATCCCGAGGTGAGAGTGAACTTATGCTTCATATAGACTTCCTCCGAGAGTTCACCATTAAGAGTGATTTTGATATCCCATCCAAAGAGTGGCCACTCATGAGCCGCAGAAATTGCAATAAGAGTCCGGGACGTAAGAAAGCCAGCCACAGAGCAAAGTCTCTTCATAATCAATCCCATACTCTTGAGTAAAACCCTTGGCAACAAGGCGAGCCTCTAGAGCACAATAAAGGTCATCCGATCAAGTCTCGATCTTATAAACCCATTTACAACTGATAAAGAGATTTTTTGTAGGGGAGACTTCAACCGATCCCATGTTCCGGGCCTCTTATGCAAGCACTCCAACTTTCATACCACGCCATAGCGGTTAAAGAAGCCTCACGAAATTCGTGAGGTCTTGAGAGAGGAAAGAGCAGAAAAGCAATGGAAGTCATGAAGGTGAGAAGGAAGAGTAGTTAATCACGGACAGAATGCACTAAGTGCGCATGGGAGTCGAAGGACTCGATGATCCACAACAAGTAAGATAGTGGGCACATCGATGATTGGTGCGAAAGCTTCACCGTATGCATGAGAAGGAAACACGTAAATGTGGCTGGAGACTTAGAGACCAAGCTAGGGGTGCCTGCATAGAAGTGGGAGACTCCTCAGTAGAAAGGTCGTGGAGAGGATCGATAGAGGGAATAAAGGGAAATAGAACATGAGGTAGTTGGTAAAACATTTTGTGTTCTAAAAGACCACATACCGAAACACGAAGACGTTTGCTAATGAGATCATACACCTATAACCTTTTGACCAATTCCATACCCAAGAAAACAACACAACGAAACCGAGACCAAGTTTGTTTCTTTCATGATCTTCAATAGAAGAACAAAATGCATACATTCAAAGACTCTAAGTAAGCTTCAAGGAGGGAGAAGAACCAAACAAATGCATCATCATAAGGAGTTTGATATGTAAAATGGGAGAAGGACATCGATTGATGGTGTAAACTAAGAAGAAGAGCAATTTCCCAAACCGAAGGAGTATAACGCAATAGTGGGGAGTAAATGCAACAACATCAAGAATATGACAAGTTTCATACAAATTTCGCCATTTTGGTCGAGGAAGTGCCAGCACAAGAGGAATGAGGAACAATACCAAATTGATGGAGAATAAAGGTAAATTCATGGGCTTATATTCTTGGGCATTATCATATCTGAAAACTTTGATAGGTTTAGAAAACTATGTTTCAATCATTTTAGTAAAGTCACGATATATTTGATAAAGTTAAGAACGATTTTTGAAAAGATAAATCCAAGTATATCGGGAAAAATAAAATAACAAAATAACGTGACCCACCCTGAGTAGTAATGGGAGAGGGACCCCATACATCAGTACAGAGACAGTTCCCTAGAGTGAAAGGGCCAAAGCCTCCTCAATGCAATGTGGCATCCACCTTCAGATCGTAGTTCAAGGATACTAAATAGTCTGCATTGCACGAGTCCTCACCCCCCTCAGCTCCAAAGTGATAATTTCCCACATCTCCTCGTATTGGAGGGGAAGGTGTGGTACTCATACCGAAGGGCTCTGTGATAAGAGATAGAAGAACTTTTCAAAGGAGGCTCAAAGAATTTCAAGAACCCTCGGGCTCCCCGCAGCAGATGACGTATAAGACCCGCCACCTCGCACTCCTCGACTAGCAGGGAGACCGCCGCCTCCCTCAATCTCGAACTCACAGATCCCCGCCTCGGCCAGCGATGTAAGTGAACAGATACTCCCACCTTCTTGGGTCTTACCCCTCGACAGAGGTCGGCCTCAAGGGACTTGAGCCTGCGCTTTACGTCCCTTCTTCTCGCCAGCAACTCGACACTCAAGCCAAGTTCTTCCCAGTCGGGGCTTCACGACAAGAGGCCCTGTAGAAGCTCCCAAGGCTGCATAGGCGAAGGAGATTCTGAATAAAGGGAACAAGAAGTGGTTCCAAATCAAGAGTTAGGAACGTCCCACCGATCGACGGATGAGACGCCAGGCTACACTCCCATTTAACTGCCGCTTTACTCGCCCTCGTGGAGGTCGCACTCGATACTTGAAGGCAACGCAACCAAAGAAAAGTAAAAAACATAACATGACCTTTAAAAAAAGTCGAATCTCTACTAGCATAGGATGGAAACCTACGTAGTTCCGTGGCGCCCATACATCTAACCCCAACTTATCGTTTTTCCGACTCCAAGAAGAATGCAGATATTCCCAATGTCGATCCCCGACAAAGAAATAACACTTTTTCCAATGCTCAGGGGCTAGAAGGTAAAATGACAGTCCGGGCAAAGGCCAACTTTGAAATATTAAGCAGCTCGTTCTTCATGTCAGAAGAGATCCAGCTAGCAGAGCTATACTAGGGACCTGCGCCCTTATCCCGAAAAAACCGTATACGATCAAGACGCCCCAAAAATCGGGAGAGAGCTGTGACTCCGCACAGCGCATCGGAAATGTCAGAAGCTGATGAAGGGGGTGCAAAGGGAGTGGAGACCGCTCTCAAAGGCCGCCTCAAAGAAGCGTACCATCTCTTCGGGAACTGGAACAACATAAGATGAAAGGCCGTGACACCGATACTCTGACACCGGGAGGAGGTCTATAACGAGTAGCAAAGTTTTAGCATACGGTTGCTCAACTCATTAGTGGCCCACGACGTCCACGCATCTACGCCAAGAACTCCTTAAATATTCGTGAGCCATAGGATACCTATCTTTAAGCATCTTCCCTCGCTCCTGCCCGGCTGAGAAGATAACCTATCGGAAGGACCCCTAAGAACCATAGCAAAGAAGATTACCAAAGTCCGGCCACCGCCCCGACGACTGCCCTTACCCTACCTTCCTCTATGCAATGCAATCGACAAAACGAGAAGACCCAGAGGAAGCACGCATGATTAAGCGATGGAAAGAGAGAACGAACAAAACGACCAAAGAAGCGGAACCCCAAACGACCCGAAATTCAAAACATGTTTGTGAGCCAGGCGGCAAATAAGAAAGACGCACCGAATCCAAGAAGGAAACAAGGAAACGACCCTCATGAGACAGGATTGACAAAGCACCAAAATTAGTTCTGAGCGTTGATCAAAGACACTTCCAAACCCGCAGAAGAAGCGGAAAAATGCGATACAAGGAATGTTTCTAAGATATGGAAGCACAAATAAACAGTAATTTAAAATCAAAGGAGAGCTTACTATCAGCAGACGACGCTGGCGGACAAACCCAGATCGAACCATCCCTACAAATTAAGGTGGAGTCACAAACGACTCACCCTCGCTCTGTTCTCGTCACCTGCTGGGCCGGGGTGGAACCCCATGGGTAGAAAACAACATGTGCACAGTGCAGAGCGCAGTCTGTGGCGTAAGTCCAAACATCCGCCTTATGAAGGGAATTGAGGCACAAACCCAATAAAGAAGCTTGGCCCATAGTGAGATCCTACCCATGCCAAAATACACGAGCCCAGACCTAAAATTGAAACCACCATGCCAGGTAATCAAGTGATATAGGCGGCCCAAAACTCAGGTGTTGAAAGTCTCAGCCTCTATGATCCGTGCCCTACCGGGATTAGAAAGAAAAATCTACATGATCACTTCATTCCTCCACAGGCCTTAACAAATGATCCATGATAAGGAAAAGGAAACTCCTCACCCAATGGGAGATATATCGTATCACCATCTAACAAGGAAAGTAACCACTATTTCCCCTTATAAATACCGACCCATTCTACCACAAAAAGGAACGCAGTGATAATGCCATGAACATTTGAATTCTTTCATTTTCATAAGAAAGAAACTGACTTAACTATCGAAGGGGCGACCGACACACCCCCACCGAATCACCCTTTCAGTGCAGGTTGCAAGTTGTACGACGATCCGACCCAGCGACTCCAAGAAGCTCCAGCCTAGTATCGATAGAAAAAGCACCATCAATATATATATTGATGATGCTTTTTCAACCGAAACTGGGCTTGAGCATGCTGGATTTGCTGGGATGGTCCGCTGACTTCGTACGTTGGATTTCTTTGCAAAAACAAGAAACAAAAAGGATTGGGGGGGGCTCGCCCATTGCCTCTTCGATGCCTAAGTCAGTTCTTTCCAGGGGAAGAGAAGATCAACTGCTTAGGGAATGAATTTTCTATGCGCATCTTCACCAACTGTGGGTGACTCCTGTGATTTATACTGATGATCATGATAACTTTCCTAGTCGGGATGATGATACGAATGTTTCCCTAATGCGAGAGATTTTCTTCCTTTTGTTAACCGATTAATAAGGGATAATTGATAACTTCATAGTTGGATGATGATACGATATCTCTCCCATCGTGAGAGGATTTCTTCCTTATTGTTAACCGATTAATAAGAGATAATTGATAACTTTTCTAATTGGATGATGATACGATATTCCTCCCATTGGGTGAGAGATTTTATTTCCTTATCGTAAACCGATTAATAAGGGATAATTGATTGACAATAATTAGGAAATATTATGTTTTCCTAATTGGTAGAGATTAGGTATTTTCCTTTAATACGAATTCTTTCGATAAATTACCAAATTCACAGCGATCAGCCTTGTTTTGCACTCCATATTTAGTGACGTCATCAAAGGTCCATCACCGGGTACTAGGCCTCGCTTTAATCCCTTCTTAAGCCCGCATCAGCTCTCGTGTTCCTCGGGCCGCTGTCATTATTTTAAACCCCATCGCGCCCTCGAGCCTATGGCCAAAGCCAGGCGTAGGCAAGTAATTGCATTGCTTATGACATTGACTTCACGATATACCCGATTCGCTGACACATTGCTCACAAATCGAAGATGCTTGCCCGATCCGCCTGAAGTCGTCAGCCCCAAACCACCAGCCACCGGCTCGAGGCTATTGTGCTTTTTTGAGCACTAGGGCTTCCAAAATCGAGCTATCGTCCCGGGCGAAAGGTCAGTTCCGGAAATGTTGCTTTTCCGCAAACCGAGCCACAAGGCTCGTGGGCGCCTAAGGCCTTCCGAAAGGTTAAGCCTCTACAACCGAGCCACAGGCCCTGGGCAGCCGTGCCATGCAAACCGAGCCATGGGCCCGAGGCGCCGAGGCCTTCCGACGCGTTAAGCTCTACAAAATGAGCTATTGGGCTCCTGGGCGCTGAGGCCTTCCCCGAAATGGAGGCTCGCAAATCGAAGCACCGAGCCCGGGCGCTAAGACCCTCCCCGCGCGAACTAAGCTTACCAGGCTCTTAGGCGCTAAGACCTCCAGTTGTTAAGCCTCCGTGTGCTAAGCCATCGGGCTCCGGGCGCTAAGACCCTCCCGCGCGAATCCGTTACCAAGCTTCCTTAGGCGCTAAGACCCTTCCTCTGAAGTTGTTGCCTTCGCAGCTAAGCCACTGGCCCTCGGGCGCTAAGACCCTCCCGCGAACCGGAAATTTACCTGACCCGCGCAAGACCGCGAACCGAGCTACTTCAGCTCGGGCGCCATATGACCTTCGAGTCGTTAGTTCACTGCCGAAGCATCGGGCCCGGGCTAAGACCCTCCCGCCAACCGGCTACTGTGCCCATGGGCGCAGACCTCCCGAAGTTGTTAAGCTCGGCAGTCGAAGCATCGGGCCGGCTCGAAGACCTCCTACGCTAACCGAAGCATCGGGTTCTCGGCGCCAAGACCCTCATGAGTGGCTCACCGCCATTTGCGTCTGCTCACTGAATCGCCTCGATCCGCGCAGATTCTCAACTTTGGCTGAGGGAAGTGCAAGACCTACGGAATGGAGATTCGGGCCTTGGTCAGTACTCGTACGCTCCATGGAGACTGGAGCTCGGCCTTTACCGCCCCTTCATGTATCGATTTCATTGATGTCCTCAACCTGTCTAACTACCTCTCCGTCGCGATCCTCTCCGGGGTCAAAAGTGATCTGGCCCCCGTGCGGCTAGTTTCTCCCTTCTCTATCCGCTTCGACGAGGGTCGGCGCGGCTGCCTTCTCGCAGAATGTAGTTTCGTCTTTTCTCGCCCGTCGCGGTTCTCTCGCAGTCAGATTTGCCCGCGAGTCGCTCCAACTCTTTCAAGAAGTGTCGGGTTGCGACGGCGGTCGCCCCACCTCATCCGTGTCGCCTCGCACGCTTCCTAACTCGCCTCCGGGAGGTCGACCGTCCACGCCCGACCGGCCTCAGATCCGAGTGATCGGCATTACTGCTGTTTGCGGTTCGAGTCGATACCATCGCCGGTGGCGGGCAATTTTATTTGTAAAAGCGAACCCGGCCGCTCCTACGCACGCGCCAAACTAATGATGCTTTTTCCACCGGAACCGGGCTCGGTTACGCCGGACGGCCGGGCGTGTTCGCCGACTCTTACGCTGACTTCTCTCAAAACAAGAAGCAAAAGGATCGCGGGCCCGCCCGTCGCTTTCCGATGCCTAAGCCGCTTCCGGGAAGAGAATATCAACTACTTAGTAACGAATTTTCTATGCGCATACATTTCACCGACGTGGGTATTTTAAGATTTATAATTGACGATCACGATAACTTTCTAATGACGACGACACGGACATATTTCTCCCATTGGGTGAGATTTTCTTTCCTTATTGTTAACCGATTAATAAGGGATAATCGATAACTTTCCTAATGGATGACGATATCGATATTCCTCCCATCGGGTGAGAGATTTTCTTCCTTATCGTTAACCGACACAAGCGGATAATTGATAACTTTCATAGTTGGATGATGATACGATATTCATCCCATTGGGTGAGAGATTTTCTTTCCTTATCGTAAACCGATTAATAAGGGATAATTGATGGGGCAATAATTAGGAAAAATTATGTTTTCCTAATTGATGAAGATTGAGTATTTTCCTTTAATACGAATTCTTTGATTACATTTCCAGCTTTTTGAAGGGGTGAATTAGGCCTTTGTTTTGGGCCTATATTTGGGGGATGTCATTAAGGGCCAACACTAGTACTAGGACTGCTTCTTAATCCCTTCTTAAGCCTAGCATTTGGGCTCATGTTCTGGGCCTGCGCGCCTATTATTTTAAACCTCATCATATATATATATATGCAGGTGGAAGCGAAGTTGAAAAATGGTATAACTCATGCCAAAACTTCCATTTATATTTTAGCTTATTTTATGGTTTATATAGAAGATCTATACAATAAAACTAGCATATACCTTGTAGGCTATATGAAACTCAGGCTAGTTCAGGTTTACTCATTTAGTATTCTTTGTAATGTTATGTCGTATATATGGATACTCTCAGAATCGATTTATTTTACTGAATTGTTGATGCATTTAGATGGTTTTCCATTTGCTTATGTTTTGCTGTCATGTTGGGGTTAAGCAGTTTTGTACTGTTCTTGATATTTTAGTCAAATAATATATATTGATGGAAAGAATGGACTTGTGATGGTTTGAATAGAGTTTGATTAAGATAGAAATCAGAACAAATTTATTCTTAACCATAAATATGAGTATCAAGAAACTTCATGTAATTAAATGCTGACTTCTGTGGTTTATCTTCTTGCTGAGGTGATCTCTTTTCTTCTGGTGAAAATGATGTAGCTTGTATGGTTTTGTGGTGCGATTAGAAAATTACCAAAACGAAAATTAAGAATAGTCATTAAAACCATCTATTTTAGGTACTCCAGTCTTGCGTGTAAATGAAATTGTTGCCAAAGCAAATGGGTGTTTGAAAGAGAGAAGAAAAAGGAAATATGATCATGTTAGTTATCCTATTAATTTAGTGTTGCACTTATTAGGAATAGTATTTTCTCCGGGGTACTTAATATAGCATATTAGAAACTTTCTTTTTATTTTATTTTATTTTATTTAAATCTATTCACTTGATTACATTTAGCAGGAGTTTTATTACTTAGTTTTGCATTGTTAGATTATTATATATGGTAAGTTAGATTTATTATGTATGGTAATTTGTATTATAGTTTATAATATATAATGACTCAAGTCTTTCTTCATACATGATGCTGTGCTTTCTGACATTTATCATTTATGCTTAGAATCCACCCATTAACCCGATTGATTGGATTATTAGCATCCAACATATAAACAACCAACAACCCTGGCATTATATAATAAACTTAGTTGACATTTGTTTTTTTTCATGACTTTTTAAAAAAAACCAAAATATTTGCTTTTTTCTAAATAATTTTTTCTATTAAGAAGCAAAAGAATATCCACACAGTTAGGGCCAAAGCTAGGAAACAAACTGATGTAGCAGAAGCAAAATAGATGAAACTTGAACTTGTTGATTCTCAGGAATAACCAACAAGGAATGCCATAAAATAAGTCAATAGAGAAAAGTCTCTGGTATGTTATTAATAGATAAAAAAAAACTGATATCAACAACCTAAGAAAGAGATATATAGAAATTGTAATAGAAAACTAAGGCATAGGAAACTAACAAAACAAGGAAACTAATAGAATAAAATAAAACACTCCTAATAATAATAGAAACCTAAACAAACTACGTACTAAATGAAGTATTTGAATTCCTATTCTAGTGGTGTAGCGCCTGCATCACAACCAGAGAACGAACCCTATTGAAGCTTTGCGTAAACTTTTTAAGATGAAGAAGAGTTGTTCTGCCCGCCTTGACCAAGGTCTATTGGTGGTCTTTCAAGCTTTTTAAAATCTGAAGATGATTTAGACTTGTTAGCCTATATTGAAGAGTTGTGTTGTCCGTCTTGACCAGGTTCTATTGGCGGTCTCTCAGGTTTTTTGAAATCTGAAGATGATTTAGACTTGTTAGCCTGTATAGAAGAGTTGTTTTGCCCACCTTGACCAAGGTCTATTGGCAGTCTCTTAGGCTTTCTGAAATCTGAAGACGATTTAGACTCGCTAGACTATATTCAAGAGTTGTATTGCCAGCCTTGACTAGGGTCTATTGGTGCTCTTTCATGCTTTTTGAAATTTGAAGACGATTTAGACTCGCTAGTCTATATTGAAGAGTTGTGTTGCCCGCCTTGACCAGGGTCGGTCTCTCAGGCTTTCTGAAATCTAAAGATGATTTAGACTCGCTAGCTTGTATTGAAGAGTTGTACTGCTTGCCTTGACCATGGTCTATTGGTGGTCTTTCAGCCTTTTTGAAATCTGAAGATGATTTAGACTCGTTAGCCTGTATTGAAGAATTGTGTTGCCCGCCTTGACCAGGGTCTATTGACGGTCTCTTAGGCTTTCTGAAATCTGAAGATGATTTAAACTCACTACCAGACAAGCAGCTTGTGTTGTCTCCTCCTGCACTGTGTGGTCTATCACGGCCTCTAGGCTTTCCAAATCTAAAGATGATTTAAACTCACTAGCCTGTATTGAAGAGTCAGACACTCGCTCGACCTGTATTCATTGACGGCCCTTAGGCTTTCTCTGAATTCGAAGACGATTTCGACTCACTAGCTTGCATTTCTTCCCTGTCTTCGTCAGTAGCCGAGTGGTCTTCATGAGCAACACCAATGAGCTTTAAGAAACGCTTCCAAACTTGTTCCAGCAGATGGCCCATGCTCTGGTTTAACTTAATAATCTACCCCGTTGCAATCCCTGCTCACTACCCAATATAAAAAAATAAACAACTTAATACTTAAGGTCATTAAGTACTATCCAACATTAAACTAAAAAAAAGTTATATTCAACATTAAGTAAAAAAACAAACGCTACCTTTGTCGTTTTGTTTAAGTATTTTTTTCTAATTGAAGAATGCTCTCTTTATACTGTATGAAAAAGGTTATAAGAGATAACAAGAAGAATAGAATGAACATGTTTGGTTTTCAATTTCTTTTAAAAAGAACATAAAAAATACTAAATTTTCAAAATAATAAGAGTTTTCAAAAAACATAAAAATAGTGCTCTTTATATCAGTATTAGTTTTAAAACCACTGGTTTCAGCCGTGGAAGGCTGACAGTGAGCCTCAGACACTAAGAGAAGTAAGGTGCGTTTGGTTGTTTGGCTTTTTGCTTAAAGCTAAATAGCTTTTAGTATTTAACCTATTTATTTTTTAACTTTTTCATGACTTAATGTTAGAAATTTTAAAACAAATTCTGAACTAAAAAAACCAAATAAAAAATAATCTTCCAAAAAAAGAAATATCACCCTTATTTACAAGAAGGAGAGCTAGCAACATTTACTATTTAATAGTAAAAAACAAATAATTTAATATTTTATACTATTAAGTACTATTATTTTAATATTAAGCTGAAAAAACTATTCTATTCGATATTAAAAAAAAACAAACGCTACCTAAGTTTCAACATCTTCAACTTATATTTGTCAATGGTTACTATAACAAAAGGCCAAACGTGGTCGGGCCGTTAAACGGCTACGGCTAAACGGTGATCATTTAAAAACACGAAACCCGAACACAACCCGCTTATTAAACGCAGCAAACGAGTTGACCCGCTTATCAATTCGAACCCGCAGTTCACCCAAACCCGCTTAATCAACTAGTTAATCGGCCGGGTTAATCGCGCCGTTGAATTTGACGTGCCTAGTCGCGACCATCGGTGAAAACTAAGCAAGAGGAACAAGAAAGAACGAATAACGCGTTATAAACTAAGAAGATGCCTCACTCGAACACGACCCGTTTATTAAACGCGTTAACGGCCAATCTGCTATCACCCAACTCGCTTGCAGTGCCTCACCCAAACCTATTTAATCACGGCAATCAAGGGTTGACTCCGTGGCCATAGCTGGAATTTTGGATGCGCCTCTACTCATAAAGTTGAACTTGTTGATTCCTTACGGAAGCAATTAATTTACAATTATTAAACCTCGGATCAAATAGCCTCCTGATTTTGGCTTCAACGGAAAGTGGAAAGTTGAAAAAAGAAAAAAGAAGTGTTTTATTAGTCATAAAAAAAAAAACCTTCTAATATAAAGCTTGTATAAAAATAAATTAAAATTCCTTTTTACATCATTTTTTAAATCATATGCTCTTGAAACAATATTAGTTTACTGAATAAAAATAGAACGAGAAAATTATCGTTTAAAAATCCTGCAAATATCTTAAATTATTATATGTTAATGTTTAATTATTTATAATAGAAGATGCAATCTTATACTTTGATACTTATTTTTATTTTAATTTCTTGTGAATGTAAAGAATTATATGATGCATGAGTCTAATTGTTTAAAAAACGAGTAAATAAATAAATTTAAGTATTTCTATTCCAAAGTATTTATTTTTCATTTATTAAAACTTTCTGATCTTTCTAGTACTTTCAACTTTATTTTTAAAAATTTAATAAAAATTATTCTTATTATTTATAGTTACACGTGTCCATAGCCTTGTTTAGGTAAGCAGTTTAATTAAACACTTATTTTATAAAAGTTTATCATATGAGAGCTTATATCATAAATATTTTATTCAATAAGCTATTTGTGTTTAGATACATATTTTAAAAAGCTGTGATACGCATATCTTAAGGCCAGCCAATGTGACATTACACAAACACTTGTAATATCTGAAATTACAAAAAAAAATCATCATAAACACTTATAAAATCAGTTAGTTTCGATAAATAAGCACTCTGTCATAATTTAAAAAAAAAAAAATAAAACTAAAGAACTAAAATTAATATTATATATATATATATATATATATATATAGCAGGCAGCATATATATGAGTATATATATATATATATATATATATATATATATATATATATATATATATATATATATATATATATATATCATGAAACCATGATAAAAAGTAAAAATAAAATAAAAATTCACTAAATACTGAAAACATTTATCATTCACCTATAATCTCTAGTATAAAAAATAACTAATTAACCATATTCTCATTTTCGATTTTGTTTCATATGCATCAAAGCGATTAGAAAAACTAAAATATTATAGGTTTTTTTTTCTCATTAAAATCTTTAATTTTGATACTTTCTATAAATCAACACGACTGCACTACGTACTACGCTATTTAAAGCAAAGACGCACAAGTTATAAAGCCTCTTAAGTGCCTCGAGTCGGGCCAAGACACTTGAGACACAAGCTTTTTTAAATGATACGCACCTTACCTACTATAAATAAAAATTATATATATCACTAAATATTGTCTATAATTTTTATCTAATAATAAAATACAATAAAGGAAATTACATAAAACATAAAAATCAAATATCATTAGTATTTCCCATCATCACAAGCATTTTCAAAACAAATAACAAACAAAAATAATAAACACCATTAATACTTCCCATCATCACAAGCATTTTCAAAACAAATAACAAACAAAAATAATAAACACCATTAATACTTCCCATCATCACAAAAATACTAAGTTCCAAAACAAAATAAACACTCACGAATTTGCATCAAATTCCAAATAAATAAAATCATCATCAGTATCATTCTTCTTATCATCAATATAATTTTTTTCTATTTTTAATTATATGTTAAAATATTTTCATAGTTTTTAATATTTTTTTTAAATATTTTACCTATTTTTACATAAATTTTCGAAAGTTGTTTTCTTTTTTTTTTTTACATAAATTTTCAAAAAAATATACCTATTTTTATGTAATTTTTCGGAACTTATTTAATTTATTTTCATAATTTTTCCTAATTTTTTTTTATAAAATTTACCTATTTTTAAATAATTCTTGGAAAGTTTTTTTCATTATTTTCAAAAGGACATTTTTGTTATTAAAATGACAAATTTTAATATAAGCTTGTTTTAACTTTTTTTTTATAAACTTCTCTATGAAGCTTATTGAAATAAACCTAAAAAAGCTTATAAGATGGTCATAAATTATTTTTATAAGCTTTTTCAAACATATACAATTTCTATCAAAAGTACTTATATAAAAAAAATAAAACCAAATAAATTATAAATAAGCTCTCCCAAACGTACCATCAACCTAATTTTTCTTACCTTAGAAAGAAATTTTCAACTCTGACTTTCGTTCTATACATCTTTAAACAAAAACATTCATGATATTCTATGTGATTAATGGATATCGTGGAGTATCAATGCACACACATACTTCTTGAGCTACTTGTAATAAATTATAAGGGTTTGGCTGAAAATATAAGCTCTAGCTTTTCAGCCATTGGATCAGAATATTATGACAACTCTTTTATGAACCCCACTTCAAAAAATGATAAAAATCCAGATCTAATAGTAAAAAACTCGAGTTTATATAAGCTCAAGCTTACGAAAAGGCTACCAGAAAGAAATCCTTTAAGAGCTACTGAAGCTTTCTACAATACTGATTTTCCTTCTAAGGAAAGGGATCCATAAAATAGGTAAAATAGTAATCACAAACGAAAGAAATAAAAGAAAATAGATGGGCATAGAAGAGAAGAAAGAAAAGCACATTTCCCCAGCTTCAAATGGATGGACAAAAACATGAGAGCCCAAAAAAAAAAAAAAAAAAGGAAAAATGAGATGGATGTATCAATTCCTATATTCAAATCTCAATGGCCATGTGGTAGCAAGTAATGAAACTAAATTTACAACCAACACGAATATAGTCAGTCCTCACTCAAAAAGGATTGGGTCCTCGCGTAATTACAATAACCAAAACACAAAAAAAAAAAAAAAAAAAAAAGTGAGTTAGAAGGCAACCCAGATGAACTATGACTTTTTTTTTTTTTTTTTTCTTTTTTCAATACAAAGGTAAAAACAAGAAAAACTACTGGGAGGGAAGCAGTGGCAAAACCTTCTATGTAAGTCCTTCAGCTCCAAAAGAATATGGATGATGAACATAAGCAAGTGTTGCCAATGAAACATCTCCTGCAGCTGTTGATAAGGCAAGAAATCCAATAATAAGTTGAACATCCAATGAAGCCCGCTCCCGAAATACTTTAGTATCACGATCAGATATATGTGGACTTTCTGGGGTTTCAAGATTGACTGACATACAGGACGGGGACCAGACCCGCCATCTTCCCGTCCCTACCTGGACGCTTCTTCTTTACCTGCACAACATAACAAGAGTGTCAAGTTCCAATTACATCACCTCAACCCACATAAAGTTCTTACAAAACTCGAGTTTCGTTTCAAAATAATACATTTAAAATATATATATATATATACCAATCTAATACATTTTTTTACAATAATGTCCAAACTAATGCTTAAAACCATAATTGGTGACGACGGTTTTAACTTAAAAAAAAATTAAAACCGTAGTTACCAACTTCAGTTTTGATGAGGACATACTGGTTTGAGTTTTTTTTCAAAAACGTATTAGATTGGTCTTTTTTTTTTAAAAAAAAAATGTATTATTTTAGAACAAAACTCCCACTGCAATCTACAATTGAGATAGTAAAGGAACATTTGTTTTTCTTTTTCTAATCCCCTCTTCTACTGTACTCACATAGAACCAGCCATCAACTTCATAATCGATCTCAACCTCTTCCCCAGCTGTTAAATTTAACTGCAAGAAAGAAAACATTAATTAATCCCTCTGCAAAACTCTATCTACACCAGCTAAGATTCATTCGAGTGTCGAAGACAACACACCACGGGAACATTAATCGGAAAAAAGCCTATTATATATAAACTGTAGGGTTGGCAATTCGAGTTCGCGGGTCGTGTCAATAATAGGTTTTCTACCATATTCACCAACCCAAACACGACACGAATGATAAACGGGTTAGAATAACAAATTCAAACACGACCCAAATAGTAATCGGGTAACACAATACAACACGTGTAATCCGTTCATTAATTTGGTATTTTAAAATAATATAAATTATAATTAATTCATCAATATTTAACACAAATAATATATATGATGGGTTAGTCTAGGTTAAATATTAATTGACAAAATAATTAAACAGATCCATGCATGTCAATTTCAAGTTATAATTAACACGAATATAACCTATTTATTAAACGGGTTATGCAGCTCAACATGAATTTCACTCAAACATGATTATACTCAACCCAAACATGTAAAAATCGTATCGAGTTTGTGTTGTGTTCACAAGTCGTATCAATAATAGGTTTTCTATAGTATTCGTCAACCCGAACATAACACGAATAATAAACGGTTAGAAATAACAAATTCAAAAATGACCCAATTAGTATTCAGGTAACACATACGACACGTGTAACCCGTTTATTATTTGGTAATTTAAAATAATATAAACTATGATTAATTCTTCAATATTAAACCCAAATTAATATATATAACGTGTTAATCTATCCATAAAATATATATATATATATATATATATATATATATATATATATATAACGTGTTAATCTAGGTTAAATATTAACTAACATAATAATTAAACATGTCAATATGGGTAAATTTCAAATTATGTGGATTGACACGAATATAACTCGTTTATTAAATAGGTTATGCAACTCAACACGAATTTGACCAAAACACGTAAAAACTATGTTGTGTTTGTGTCATATTCCCGTGTCAAATTTTACTAGGCCTAAATAAACCTTAGTTCCACTATTCTAAAAAAAAAAAAATGTTGCAGCACAAAGGCATGTGGGAAGGCATTGCAAAACCAAGAGTCAATTTTACCTCATCGTCTCCACCAGCAGTGAAGTCGTAGAGTGCCGTTCCGAATTGAGGATTTCCAGATGAGACTCGTTCGTCGTCTTGGGAGCCAAAACTCTGCGACCCACCACCAGCCAAGGGGTTCTCAAATGACTCGTATCGTTGCTTAACGGGTGGTGAGTATGGTGGAGGATCTTCTCTAATCTGAAGGCTCGAAGAATTAGAACCTAATCTCAGATCATGAGATACAAAACCAAAGTGAAAGGATGTCGAGAGGACTAACCGGAGAACCTAAGCCCTCGTACATTGACGAAGGACCGCCCATGGATGAATTGCTAAACCTGCTTGCTGCTGGTCTCTCCTGTTACAAAAAACTGAATATGTAAACAAGATATGCAAAAGTAGATTGCAACACAAGATCGTGTGCTCCCATCACAAGGTGTTTTTCGTATTCTTAGCTAGAAACCAGGTTAATCAGTATACACAATTAGAAAATAAGACACATTAAGATAACCTCATTAAATAAGTTACGTACCGCGGATTGTGAAGCACCATAGCCAGACGGTCGTGAACTGAACAAAGATGGATAGTTCATTCCACCAAAGTGAGATGATATAGAAGTTTCAACTGACCCTGTTGATTCTGGGGAAGATGTCCCTGATGACCTCGCATCATCTTCCTGCAAGATGAAAGTACAGTTGGCAAATAGCTCATTTTCTTCATCAACTAGTTAGGAATTAACATGCATTCCCAGTGCATCGTTCAGGTACGATCCTATATCTCTTGTCTGATAACTATATTTTCCAAATTCAGAAAAATTTCAATTGTCATAAAACCTATTTTTCATACCATTTACCATTATAAGTACAAGCAGCTGTTTTTATATACTAAGAAGGAAAGTAAAAGTTTAAAATGGTCATTTTAGGAAAAATATTTGTCAAAAGGAATATGAGATATTCTAATTATACAAAAATCCTTTAATTGAAACTTCTATAGATACACTTTTCAAGGTTTTCCGTCTTCAATTTATGATCTTATTTGTAATTTGCTTTTCTATTAAAATAATAATAATAATCCAATAACAAAAGTATATTGTTATTTCTTAAGATAAAGTTAAAACGGAATAAAAAATAACAATATTAATTTTTTAACCTTTCATTTGATTATATTAATGATACCAATAATTAACATGCATTCCCAGTTCAATCCACTATGGTCAATGATGCCTTGTTGAAAGAATTTTTGGAAACTTGTACCTCCATTTCTGTAGTCTCCAAAAGTGTTTTAGCCCACATATCATCATAACTAATCGAAGATCTGGATATGATGTTCTCCTCCTCAACATCTGGAGCGTCAGTCCCAGCACCAGCAAGAAATTCATTGACCTGACATAAGAATAAAGATGATACGACCTTTTGCTCAAAACATTGCTCAATGCACCAAAATTGGTAGACAGATGTTAAAACCATCTTGACCATATATCTGCTTCTATGATTTGGACTCTGGAAAGCTATTTAATTTTGATATTATGTGAGTGTGTGTTAGATTGATTTATTTATTTGTCCATTATCTATTATGATAGGCAACAAAATTTTTGATAAGGCAAAAGAACTACAACATGAATGCCTCAAGAAAAAGAAAAACACGATTGAAAAATTAAGAAGGCACAAAAACAGTAAAAATTGCTGGAGTCCTAGTAGACACCTGGGTTCATGAATTTATTCTGTACATCCAGAAGAATAAGAATCAAATAACTTAAAAAATCATATCATTTGTTTCAGATTAATGGGTCAGATCCCGAACATGGATTGAACATCTTATGAGTGGGTAGCAACAGAATATATTCCTATCATGGAAATGACCAATTAGAACCACTTTATTTAGGTACATACCAATCTCAGTTTCCCCAATTCTAGTTTTACATAATTTTCAGATTTCAATCATTATAATTAGAAGCTAGAATTAAGAAGGGAATGAAGAAAAAGTAGAACCCTAGGATGGTTAGCAGTCTCTGGCTCACTCTACAGCATTTCCAGTCTATGGTTGTCAGTGGAGGCTGTTTTTCCATTGTTTGACATGGAGTTGAAGCTTATTGCATCTTAATTAAATTGTTCTGCAATTACTTAAGCCCAGTGCATCCCAATCATTTCCAGTTAACAAAGCATTTCCCGGGGCTCTCTTTGAAGTTGGCAGTGGAGAAGTACTATTGTGAATTGCCATATCATGTGAAAGCATAGTGGGAAGTCAGCAAATAATGATGTTATCCAGTTTGGGAAGGCTCCTCATTTGTAGACTTCATTGTCATCTTTGTTAGGGTTCTCAAGAAAGCTTCCCCATTCTGTTAGTGGGTGACATATGTTGAAGAGATGGTTTGTGGGCAAAACTCAAAATAGAATTTGAGGTTAACCCAACCCTCTATGTTTACTTTAGCACATATGAAAAAAAGAAGAAGAAGACTTGAAGGAATTATAAAGGTTTAGAACATTTGGAGTTGGTGAGATATTTTGATTAAATCTTGTTTGCACGGTCTTGGGACACATTGGAGGAGAACAGATAAGTTCTCTTCTTAGATTTCATTGATGGTCTGCATACAGTTCAGAGCAATGTAGTGCCTATTGCTTAGTCTTTCTGGTTTCTTTGGCCTTTGCACACTTTTTACACTTGTACTTGGATGCACTTCGTTTTTTGCTTTTTCCTCTACCTACCAACATAAGTATTTATATTTATATATTGAACTCCGACGCATAAGTTCCCACTAACTTTCATGTTTGACAATTAAAAGGGATTTTAGAGATTTAGTTAAGAACCCATGCGACAGCTGCATTCTCATAATTAAGTAGTGAGGACAAAATAGGTTAACCATATCCTGTTTTCCAAATTATAATTCAAAAGCAAGAATTCAATTCAAATCTTAACATTAGATAAGACGTAATTCTTACTCTACTCATTGCTGGTGCATTTTTACCCCACAGGCCATCATCACCAAGGTTTGAGGCCCAAGCATTTACTAGATCATCATCAAGTCCATCAGGCTCAGCAGCGGCTGGTTTAGATTCATAAACAAGGTCTGAAATTCCTGTAGCAACAGCTGGATCATTCAAACCACTTGTTGCACTTATATTGTGCCGTGTCCGATAGATGTCAATAAGTTTGGCGCTGTTAACAAACGATATTCTATCAGAAATATCGAATTAAAAAAAATGACCCAACAAACAAACAAAATCACTTGATCAAACCATAAATAATCAAGCAATACAGACACGAGTCAACAAATGATTTAAGATTGCTTTGGAGAATTTTACATTATTAAATCTACACCTATTGTTCAATTAAGAATGCTATCATCACCAAACAACCAAAATAGAAGGTGCATTCCAAAATATAGTATTTCTTGGGGTAGTATTCTGTACTCAGATTTCAAATATGATAAGCTAGTTCTCTCTACAAGAGCATTATTCTCTCCATTGGTCGGTAGAGAAATATTTTATCTTGGAGTGGCATAATTTGCCTCTTTTACTTCTAAAATTTCAGGTTAATTGTGCATAGCAGTTAACTCTTTACGGTTGAATTAATCCCGTTGATCTTGGTTCTTGCATCCAAATTTTCCAATCATCTTTGTCATTGCAAGGAAAAAAAAGAGAAATTGCTCTGACATTGCCTCTTTTTATATGGATATTGAACGTTTTAATTGCTATTTTATCCTTAAATTAAGATACAGGATATCATTAGTTCCACATCAACTAGAACGATAGAATGCACTTGAAAAAGTATATCTTTTTTCTTATAGGACAAAAGCGTACCTTATAGGCCCCAAAGGTAGATACTTTGCTCTTGGAACATAACAAAACAGTGAAACAAGATCTAGCAACCTTTCATGGGTTTCATATAGTTTCTTAAGTTCTTCATCTGTCCATTCCTTTTTCAGGTTATCATGGTTGCGTATGTCCCTGGATATAATGGGAAATATTTAGTACTGTCCATGATAGAAACGGCACAATTGAATTCAAGGAGAAGACAAATTTTAGCTCTTACTTGATCAGCTCATCCTGTGCTCCATACATCTCATCAAGAATCTTTAACATGGGACTTATCAGAACACCGATTCCTGTACCACTGGCCCCTTGATCTTCCCCATTACTTACATGCACATCTGAAAGTTGGGCCTGCACGCCACCCTGTGCTAAAGCCTGTAAGAATTCAAAGATCTGTAGCCTAAAAGGCTCACCAGACCTGATTGCCAGAGTTGTAAGAGCTTGAGCAGCAACAATACGAACCTGGAGGGTACCATTAAAAGCAGAAAAAGAAGAAAGAAAACAAAGATTAAAGGTCATTCTGCAAAAAAACTATCGTGATGCTCAACTAGGCATACAAACAGTCAACTTCCAACTTGTATTACTGCGATTTAAAACCCAAAAGGCAACAAAATTTCGAAAGGAATTTCACCAATTTAGCAAGAATTTCCATTAAAGAAACATAAAAAAGAGTCAGTTTAAGAAACATTTAACTGCTGTCTATGGTGCTGTTTTTTTTTAGTAAATAAGAAGCTGAAACCATACAAAAAGAGAGTCGCCAAAATAGTGACTCAAGGGAGAGCAAGAAGACAAACACCCCACCAAGGCTCACAGCAGATAGGAAAAAGAAAACAGACTGCACACAAAAAAACAAAAAAAAAAAAAAACAAAAACAAAAAACCAAAAAAACAAAAACTGTGAAACCATCCCAACACATCCCTCCCACACCCCACTCTGCTCAAAGAAAACTGTACAGCAACACCAAGCTTCACCTCACACTCAACCAGTCAATGAAGCCAACCAAAGTTGAGGGTCCATCCTTTATGCACATTGAAGTACCTCTTTAACTTCTGCATAGACAGCTCAACATCTTCAAAAGCCATCTTGTTTCTTACCTTCCAAATAGTCCAAAAGAGGCATAACAGCCCAGCCCTCCAAACCTCCCTCCTCTTCTTGCCCACAAAATTCCCCCTCCAACCCTCCAAAGCAAGCCTAACTGAGGATGGAAAGACCCAAGCGACTCCAAAGAAAGAAAGGAATAACTCCCATAACATCCTCGTTTTATCACAATGGAGCAAAATATGATCTATAGTTTCTTCTTTCCTTTGACAAAAAAAGCATCTATTTGTAAATGATCTTCCTCTCTTTTGGAGCTAGTCAAGTATAAAACCTTACCCCAAGCTGCTTCCCATGCAAAAAAAAAACATACCCTAAGCTGCAACTTGGGTTGCCAAATGATGTTTGCTGGAGAAGAGAGTAAGGGGGCAGGATGCACTTTGAAAATGGATTGAAAAGTGAACTGTCCGCTTTTTCCTTCAAGCCAAACCACCTTGTCCTCTACACCTTGTTGCACTTTCTCCCCCACTTAGGCGCAGAAGGAAGTTACTTACCTCCGCCATGTCCCAATCATTGAATGGTCTTGTAAACAAAGGGTTCCAACACCCCCCCTCCCTCACTTGAGCTCCAAACATTTGTGACCAAAGAACCCTTGGAGGAAGCAGTATCATAAAGAGGGGAAGGCGATATTCAAGGGCTTCGTCCCACACCACTTGTCCCTCCAAAAGAGCACCCTTCTCCTATTGTGCACAACAAAAGACATTCTACCATGCACCAAATTCCACTCCTTTCTAATTGCTTTCCACACCCTGACCCCATAACTATCTTTCACAATTTTTGTACACCACCCCCCTTGTTCCTCCCCATACTTTCCCCTTACTACTTGATTCTAAAAAACTTCTTTTTCATTCACAAAGCACCAACTCCATTCACAAATGAGGGCCTTATTGAAAATGGAGATATTCTTGATCCCCGAAGGAAGGCTACCAACTTAAAACCAAATCTCACATCCCCCATCCCCACCACAAAAATCTCACTTTTATGGTGCTGTTTATCTAGAGTATCCAAGAAGGTAAATTTCTCTATCAAGAAGCCAAACATTAAGAGAAACATGTTTCACAAAATATGTCAAAACCAGTAGTGAATCACATCCACCCAATAGCATGTATGGAACAAACAAGAACAAAGGAAAAAACAAAAAAAATAGAATATGAGAAATTTGGTCAACTCAATAGCATGAATGTAGCCAAAAAAAAGAGAAAACAAGCAAAAGAAGTGAAAATGAACTTCCACATGACCTGGACAACTCTTCTCTGTACTGCAAGCCTCTTTTCTACTACTTATGGACTTCATCAACATGGTGCAAGGTGACTCTATTACAACAGTAACTATGCACTGCCACCTTTCCAAGGAACAGATTTGAAAATTTTAATTCCATTACCATCATTAATAGAAGTAGTCTAGGACAAGAGGGGCAGGCAGAGACTAAGTGCAGATTTTTTTTTCATTTTTTTTTTTTAATTGGTATACAGTTATATTAAATCATTTTTGCTAAGTCCAAAATGTTTATGAAACAAACACATGTATAAATTAGGAAAGAAAACCCAAAGAGCAAATAAGTGAAGCACACTCAATTCATCTTCAGCTAATGGTGACCCCCAGTCATTGTATTTGTGCACTATACTAATCAGCGAACTAGCAAAGGACACTCGATATTTTGAAGACTATAACCAATCATGACTGGTGCTGGACTCGAGAGTATGAAAACTATTTCAGCCCCAATTGTGATATTGAGCCAGTCCAATGCCAGTAGCCAGGGAGGATAAATGTCATGCTTAACCTACCCCTTTATATTACAAGCAATAGACATGAAAACTCTCAGGTGACCAACCAGATGGAAACTTATACCTCCCAGCTGCCACTGAAAGCACACCTTTGGAGTCGAGTCATTGCGCTAGCCAGAGTAGGGTTACGAGAACTCGCAGCAGCGACCATTTTATCTGCATCTAACATCATCAATGCAGTACCAGGAGGCGTTGCAGACTCCCAAGCATATTCAGAAGCAGCATAATTGGCATTTTCTCCAAGGAACCATACCTGCATGTGCATTAATCCAGATCTAAAAATAAAAATCTAATCTATAGTATTTTATTGGACTAACAGTAACTGAAGGAGGAAAAGATTCTCCATCAACTTAGATGCTTACAGCTGCCTGGACTAATCTCTGTAATGCCAAAGCTGACTTTGGATCAGAGGCTGAAACCCTATCAATTGATGTAAGTCCTGACATTGAACCAGGCTGTGGTGGTGGCAGATCAAGAACAATTGTGACTGCCTCCAGAGCTGTGTGTTTCCCATCAGGACCAGCTCCCACAAGGCATGTCTGTAAATGGAATAGTCAATAAACACTTAAAAAGTCCATCACTAAAAGTCACTTGCTGAGAAACTTTCATGTTCATTAATTCTCAAGTTAAATAGCAAAGATGATGAAGCTTAAATATACAGACAACAAGAAGAAACTGAAAAGGCAACATTATAACAAATGAAAAGGCATTGCAATATGACAACTAACAAAATATCAGATTGTTTATACTTTAGGAGAACCAGTTCCAAAATTACATCAAAACCCATGAAAACTATTCTTTGGGAGGCCCCAAGTTATGGATGTAATCTTCCACAATGCAAAAGATTGCATACGCTCAACAGTACTTATCAATTCATTTATCATTTTCTTTTTTATTCAAAAATTGTTAAGACTTTGTCCCCATTGGGACTTGAACCCAGAACCTCCCACAAACCCTCTCAAACCCTTTACCATGTGAGCCAGGTAAATTTAACAACATTTATTTTCTCACTATCCTCCAAACTAGAAGAAAAAAATGCAGCAACCATTAACCCACATTCAGATCAAGGCTCAATAAGACATGCAGCAGGAGAATATGAAGTCATTCTTAATGTGCATGGTTATGAAACGATATAGCTCAGAAGAGAACTATGGGTTTAAGATAAGGACATGGATTTTCGGTGTCAACAGAAAGAGGGGTATCTGGCAGCAAATCTCAGATTAATCAAACCTGGGGGCATGAATGTACACAAATACAAACACATACAAATTATAAAGTTTCCACTTTTTTAATTATTAATTTTTAAATAAAATCTTAAAATTTATTTTTTAAGGCAAGGATTATTTTAACAACATTAACACAAAGTAGGGAATAAATATAAATTTAATAAGAGGTCATTGATAAATGGTGCAGAACCTAGGGGTACATAAAAAGGAATTATTTAATAAAAGCAAATGTATTGTTCTAATAATAATACTGTGTTTATATTAAAATTAGAAGCTCTTGAGTCAACCACATGACAACATCAAATGCATCCTTAACTATAATCGTGTACCTATTCCAAGAAAACTATATTCTATGCATCTTCTAGTAAGCTTATTGTACTTCTTCTTCTAGATGTTCGAAGAAATCAATAACAAGGTGGTATTTATTCTGAGTAAACTTTGTCTGGATATACATAAGCAATGATAAGACATAAGGTTCCGATAAGGAAGCTAAGAATGCCTTCAAAGCACAGTGTGAGGTAAAGATGAAATGTCAGTGGTAGAAGAGATAGATGATAAGAAATCTGTGAGAAATCTAAAGTTAGCCGCATCTTAGTGAAACCACGGGAGGGTAAAGGCAGGAATAGAAAGATGAATAGTTCAAAGGCCAACTTAAAAGTTAATGGCAAGAAAGCAAGAAGCCTAAAGCCTTTGCAGAAAAAAGTAAAATGAAAAGAAAGCAAGGAAGGTTAGTAGCTTGCAGAAAATGTGTATGCGACTAACCAATCACAGATGCAACCATCCAAGATTGGGAGATAATTTTTTCTGAAAGATTTAGTGCTTGCAGGGAAAGGGAAGAGTTTAACAGATGTCATCTCAGTGGTAGGGATATATAAAGGCCACAAATCTCTCAAATACATATTCCAGTGGCATTGGCAACTTGCCACTTGCTTGACAGAAGAGGTTGATAGTAAAAGATAAAAATTGTTTTGAATAAAGTGGCTCAGACCCATCAGCTCCACAAAAAGTATGCTTTCCTACATGAAAAATTTTGGTCACATTTGAAATACTATTAACTAGGCTAGCAGGAAGTGAGAATTTATTGGAAAAATACAAAGAATTGATGGATCAGTTGCCCCATCAATGCATGATTCCACAACTATGATGTAATGATCGCCTAGCCAACTTGAATGTGTTTTGTACGGACAAAATGAAATGGATGTGGTCAAGTAGACAAACACAATCATACTCATAGGAGGTAAGAATCTCCATTCATTTTATGGTTCACTCGGAAAAACAAATTGGTGGAATCTTTTTGGTAAGGAGCTGCAGGTTGAAAATAAAGAAAGACTAATTTCAAATCTTCTCAGGTAGTTAGTTTTAACATACACATTTGTGCATGTGTACACATTTGTTGTCCTCCACATGTTGCCATCTCTCCCCACTTTGTTATCTGAGCTGCCAAGCATATTGTGAAACTGTCCTGGAAGCTATATGGTTCTAAAAAAAAACCTATCAATTTGTCACTAAAGCATACCGTGAAGCTGGAAGAAAATATATCCTGGAAACTATATAATTTTAACAACAATAAATCTCAAAGAAAAATTAACAGTTCACAACAATGATTTTAAATAAATAATTATGAATTACTATAGCTTAGAAGTTAGCCTGGACTTACTTTCCATAGTAGTTGTAATACATCAGCATCAATCTTCCCAGGAACTTTAGTGGCGAAAATTCTTGCAATTTCAAGGAGAGTCACAGCCATATCTGGAGTTGCCTAATAAGCCAACAAGGAAGAAGAAAATAAAATATTAATTAAACACACAAACCAGGTATATACAAAATACAAAAGGAAGCAAAAATATTTCATATCGTATGAATGAAAGAAAAAGCTCACTGATAAACTAAAAAGAAAAAGGGCATAGTGCATAAGCACATGTGTATGGTACAGACTTAAGGATATGACATGATGCATCTGTAATGAAGGAGGAAAAAGTGGAAAAGATACACAGTCGCAAATGAAGTACAACTGCAGATCCCTAAAGAAGAATACAATCTCAAGAATACACAATCACTGATGATGCAACAATGAATTGACTATAATAAGTATCCTAAAAATAAAAATTGTGTAACCGATGAATAAGTGTTCTCCTCCCATATGTTTACTTCTTTAGTATTTTTTTTCTTCTTGTTATTGAAGTTCATTATTTGTCTTTGTACATAATTTTTCTTCTTCCCCTGTGACCTGTGTTCCCTTGTTTCAATCAATGGACTAGTTGGTATTACAGTTTTAATTTGAAGCAGAATTATCCCTGAAATTCCCACGTTGTACATAATGCAGAAAAGTTGCAGCTTCTAAAAAGAATCAATCAAGTGGCTAAATTTAACATCCCTTTTTATCCTTTTTAATTTCAGAAATAACAAAAAAGGTATCTTCTTTAGCTAAATCTCCCTCGATTTCTGTATATAAGAAGTTTCTTCCATAAATGTTCATTTTTTTACACTCCTCCCCCTTGCAACCCTCCTTGTGTCCAACCCTCTTAATATAAGGAGCATTTTTTTTATAGGTAAATATTTTTATTTTTTTTCATTCTTTGTCCCCACTAGGACTCGAACCCAGTCCTCTCTCTATGCCCACCCCAACCCTTACTCCTTAGGATCCCAAAACCTCAGCTAAACAAGTGTCATCTCCTTTCTAGGCTTCTTGCTGCCACATTCGAAATATTCCAGCTCTTCAAGTCTGACATCAGTGATTTCATGTTGGTATCTAAGATGAAGCTCTAAGAACCCAGAAATTAATAAATTATACCAGAATCGCGCCAACCGTTAAGCAAGTATTTGAATTCCTCATCCTTAGGCCACGTATGTTTGAACCTAAAAGGAATAGAGCCTTTTAGCAGCCTTTTATACCTAAAAGGAAACAAAAAACCTCCCTTAAACTGGTGGAAGGATGTATTCTCCTTCTTGGCTTTTTTTTTGCTAAGTAAAAGCAATTGTCCTTTTTAATCTTCTTAATTAATGTAAAAAATCTATTAAATTTCTGACAATAAAGAATTAAATCATCTAGGCAAATGACCAATACCAATCATTTTCCAATCACATAAAACATTATGTATCAAAAGCAGACAATTGCATGGACAATAATAGGAATCAGTGAAACAAGTAACAGAAAAACAAGCTGGTCAAATTATGTATCACAATAGAAATGGGGCTAGAAGAGCAGCTTCAATACAAACAGGACCTATTCCTCAATGCTGTTACCTTAAAACGAGCATGCAATGTGAGCAAGACATCATTCAATAATGCTGCTGGCCAAGATGGATCAGAAAGCTCTGATGCAATAATGGACTTTAGTTCATCAAGCGATTCATGTGGACTCTGCATCCAGATCAAAGCCTTAATTACCATTGCTCGAACAAAAACACATTCGCATGCCACAGTTGTCCGCACCACTTCCATTAGTGAAGCTAATAAGCTTGCAACTGTATCTTTGCTACCTGCTCCATTAGACATAGAAGCAGTTCTTCGTGTTCCTATGTACAAAAGAAAGAGAAAACAAAAGAGGAATAAGATGAGCTATGTCTCGCCAAACAGATTAAAGAATCACAAAATAAAAATATATTAAACGGCAATATTACCATCCAACTAATACGAAGAATGAATGTGCATGGATGGAAACTTTCCAGCGAGTAGGCAATAAGAAACTACATGAAGGACAAGATCTTGCTTTTATAAAAACCAGCTGGTACTGTATTAAGAAACAAGACAAGTTTTAAGCCTTGTTGGAAAATGCAACAAAAGTTCTTTTTCCCCTTTTTTCCACCCTGAAGTTTAGAGATCTCCTCATTTACGGGGATTTGGTGGTCATCCCCTCATTGACCTGCAGGACAAGAATGCCCTACACTAAACTCAATAGAATTCTTATTTATCTATAAAGGCATGGAAATTTCTTCCAGTTAGGGAAACTTAGTCAACCAACCAGGCAGCTGCTAGACATTCCAATAGGAAAGATAGGTACTTTAATGTTCACAGGGAATGCCTGACCCCTTGAATCAAAAAGGCAACTTTATTAGTCTTTATTGCACAATACTGTTTCTACACATAATTCTTAGGTCAAGCCTCTAACAATAAATGAAGAGATAATCTATTAACTCCTTAAACCAAGCCACTGACAATTAAAAGAGAGAGAAAGAGAAAGAGAGAGAGAGAGTCCATTAACTACACACCCCTGCACATCCAACTGCCAGTCAAAATCCACTCTCCTTATTAAGTGATTACCAATCAACAAAACCTGATCATGATTTTAGATTTCTTTTACGAATTAAACAGATATACTAACATTTACAGGAAAAATGATCATAGGCTGATGAAATGGCACTGTTTAGCACATTTGAAATTTGAAGCTCCTCTACTGTCTCAAATCCAAACTGATTAGTGATTTTCTCAACCTCAGCAAAAGTTATTAACTAGATAATTTAAGTTTAAACTATGAAGTACACACACTTCAAGTATGAAAACATTATTGAAGTAAATGAAAACACCAGATTAAATGATTCATAAAAAGCTTATCACCTCAACTATAACCAAGAACTTTCAAGAAGAATGCAGAAAGAGTGCAACATCAGAGATGAACTTGAGCATAAAAGAAGGAAAAACCTTCAGAATGAGAGTTTTCAAAGCTATCTAGATCGAGTGAATCAACACTCTCTGCAAACGAGTTGACATGAGCTCCTTCATCAATGTCTTGTATGCCTAAGGCAAATGCTGCAGCCCGACTTTTCCCCATCTCTTGCACAACTCGTGCAGCTGCATGAAGTACTGGTCTAGAGAAACTACGAAAAGAACTCTCTAACCTGGAGCATAGGTAGGGAAAAACAGAAAAAAAAAAAAAAAGACCATCAAACTAAAAGGAAGACTCCTCACAAAAAGTTAAAGTAACCAACTTCTAGCTGAAGCAGGCAAAACTCAAGTACACTTCCTACCTTGAAAATTCATAATAAAAAGAATCTCATAAGCATAAATGGTTTTGTCGAAAACATGGAGAAAAAACAAAAATGCTTTCAAACCTTCTCATTACAAGTTTGATCACAGGTTGTGGTCGCCTTGTCTTTTGAGATTTATCTTTTGTTGCCTTTGGAGGAAGCCCATCTTTTGACCCAGTATTGGATTCTTTCGATGATATAGATGGAGCCTCTGGCAACTTGAGGATCTCTCTGGTTAAACGATACCACCCACCAGCACGTTCTTCGGTCCTGTAGTAAATAAATTTATCAGAATTGACCAGTTAAATACTATGGGAATAGACGGGAAACAGGGTGATGACCTTCAAATGCAATAATTCATATATTTAAGAAAGAAATTGAAGATAATACAAATTATACCGCTCTGCATTATCAAATTTTCCCAATACACATAAAATGGCCTCAAAGCAAACTCTTTCACTAGGATCGAGTAGAAGTTGATAGAGCACCGAGTTGAACTGGGATCTAATGTCAGGTCTTTCTGTCCACACAACAACGTTAAGATACCAACCATCTAAATTTCAAAGGAATGAAAAATAAAAATTTTAAAATAAAAATCAAATCAAATATACTCACCATCTAGTGCCCGAGCTCTAGATACTGTATAGCACAACCGAGCAAGTGCAACTCTAGCCAGAACATCATGCAAATGGAGAACATCTTGCAAAGCCCCTAACTCATAAAATATCCAAGCAAATTGAGAACATTAGCCATAAATGATTGAAGGAATATAGTTTAAAGCACATTGATAAATATGACATCTAGTGCCCCCACTCTAGATATTGTATAGCGCAACCAGGCAAGCAAAACCCTAGCAAGAAGATCATGCGAAACCCTTGACTCATAAAACACCCAAGCTACTTGAGAACATTAGCCAGAAATGACATAAAGGAATATGATGTAAAGCACATGCATACATAACATGTCACTTAACATCCACCTCAGAGAAGCCCTTGAGGCCCTAGCTCAAGGGGTAAGGGGTTGGAGCGGGGTTATGGGCAGTTCTAGGTTAAAGTCCCAACATGGACCAAAAAGGCAAAAAAGGACAAACAAAAAAAATCCACCTCAGAGAAGCAAGCAACCAGGATAGACAAATGGACTGGACAGTTATACAGAATAAGATCCAAGTTTTATGCACTGAATTTAATTGCTTCCTCCTTTTATTAAATGAAAGAAATGTGACCAGTAAAATCATACCCAATGTTGGCCCTTCCAAACTCAAACTAATCAAGTTGTAAGAGCTATCACTTACCTATGGCAGAGTAAAAATAATCATTTCTTTTTTCTTTCTTTTTTTTCAAATGATAAAATAATCTTTTCATAAGAGCTTGAATTTGCACAAATGTCAAAGAACCTATATAGCTAAAGATTTTGAATTTACAAGTGACCACTAACATTGATTTAAATAGAGAAGAGATTCCAGTGTACAGAGAGGCTGCACTGTAAGCATAATGGCTAATCCATTTTAGCATCTATGCTACTAAAAAGGAAGACAATATGCACAGTTGGACAGACACTTGGACAGAAAGAGAGCCATACCATTTTAAAACTTCTTCCATTCATATGGTAATCAAAATCCAAAAATTTCAAATTTCCATGAAGCGCACACAGAACACATTACATAGGCTGTTATAATGGAGTTCTATTAAGCCCGTGAGGCCTAGCTCAAATGGTAAACGTATGGGATGGAGTTATGGTAGGTTCCAACTTCGAGTCCCAATGTGGAACCCCAAAAAAAGAAAAAAATAAATTTACCAATAAAAAAAATAACGGAGTTCTATAAGTCAGCGAAATACAGAGCACGTTAAGCAGCATCAATGAAATGGTTTTCTTGAAAATGTCCTCTTTCAAAAACGAAAACAATGAGCATGTTAAAAAAAATTTGTCATTTTTGGATAAACTTCCTAACTGATGCTCACATTTATAATATGTTAAGATATTTCTAGAATGAACTATTACCAATTGATGTTTCTTAAAATAGTTTTTGAAAGCATGCCATCAAACATATTAGCTGTCTTCTTGATTTTCACTATTGAGTTTTCTTTTTAAAGAAAAAGAACTAATTGTTGCGAAAGGTAATCCAGAATCCCATTTTTCATGCAGGTATTGTTGGGTAACCTTCCAACAGCTTTGTAAGTGAAAGGCACTCCATGTTTTTTATGATAAAAAACTAATTATGGAGGAAACAAAGACATGCGTTCACGCGCGCACATACACACACACACAATGCTTAAGTAACCATGAATAACCCCAAACAGGATTCTAAAATCATATTATCTCCTCAACAGCAGTGAACAGGTAACAGTCAATTTATAATAACAACAGCCACAATAATAATGACAACAATGAGAATAATGAAAACAATGGTAAAAATAATAATTAGCAATGCTCCCTAGGTGCAACATAAACTTTTAATTGACCAACATTAATCATGGAAACAAATCATATGAAGAATACCTCCAGGTTGTACAAGCTTCCCTGCAAAAATAAAACATCTAGTGTCAGAAACATAAAAAGAAAAAGAAAAGAAAGAAAAACACTGAACTTTTGTTTTATGAATACATCCCAACCTCTGTGTGTGTATCTATATAGATTTGCATGTCTCTATGTTTCACACGATGAAAGCACAATGGACAGGGAGAGACAAATGTATCTGTTATTAATGTCACCTTAATAAGCATCCTCCAGTGCAGCCAGGAATCATCCAAAGGTAACTGTTTGAAATGAGTTATAGTCTCATTCACCAGACCATTGATACTAATCACATTGAGCTTCATACAGCCCACATTTAGGAGTTCTATCCATACAGGTAATAGGGTTTAAGCGTTGATTTTAGTGTAAGGAAGCTCTTCCCAAATAGGGCTTTAAAGCTCCATGAAGGCGGTATTGGCATCCACCATATGAATTGGTATATAGCCACTTCTGAGTTAGATTCAGTTGGAATGCTGGTAATATTTCTTTCCTAGGAAAAAAGGAAGGCTCATTCTTAAAGGTCCCACTTTTCACCACTTTCAATCGTAGGAAGCCCTGCACGCATGGCTCAAGTGGTCACAATCAGGCTGGGGATGTGGAAGTTCCAAGTTCAGGTTCCAACAAGGGACTGAGAGAGGGGGAGAGAGAGAGAAACTCCTCCAACCTTCTTAACTAGTGCTGGATAAAGGCAATTTCTCTCCCCCAGTTGTGGGGAGAAGCTCATCCAAAAAATAGGTACATGATAAATATAAATCATATCTATCAACATTTTTTTTTTTTGATTAGTAAGATGCACAATCATATCTATCAACTTATCCACATTAATCTCCTATCAATCTTGCTAATTATTTGTGTGAGTATAATGCTTGTAATGACCAAGCAGAGGTGTGCATATCAGACATTCTATGCATGCAAACATAATAGGATGTCAGAGAAAAAAGGTGAAATTAATTAAATCACCTAAGGCCATTGCAACCGCATAAGGGTCTTTTGTAGCTAACTCAGAGAGAATTTCCAGAGAATGCCTTACAGCAACAGGATCAGCAAATGAGACCCTGAGATCGTAAACAAATTCATGTTAAAATTCCTCATTTGAAAATATAACATGAGAGCAATATCCAAATATCACAGAAGATACACTAGGACATGAGAATTGAGGCAATTAATGCAAACAGCAGAAAAAGGAAGATACTTCACAATATACTTATTTTCTTACTTCAGCAAGTATGGGAATTTTTTTTTAATGGCATTGCTCCTATTGACTGGATCTAATTCATTTTCTGTTATAAACAAGGATATTCCTACGATGTTGCAGCATCAGTGCTTACACTTCTGCTATACATTGTGTCTAGTAATTTCTTCTTCCTCCTTTGCAAGTTCAGTTGATGGGTAGGGGGCGGCACCTGTTTCTTTGCTAATCATCCTATCTCTAAAGCATTCACATTTTTTTTTTTTTTGATAGGCAAAGCATTCACTTATTTCAAATTAATTCTTTGTAACAAATAATAATAATAATAACAATGACGATGATGATGATCTATAGTTCAAAACCTAGCCTGAATCCTTTAGCTGCCTCAATAAGTCAATGTAGATACCAACAGAATTACATGCAACATAAAATAACTTATTTCATTTGCTCCAGCATCTGAGAAAGTTCACAGTAGAAATGGCAATTTCATGGGAAATTCTGGGTACCCACTCCGCGCCGCCCCGCCCCGCCCCGCCCGCCCCTATAGGAACGGGTATAAGAACACCACAAACGGGAATAGGGCATGTTTGGGATGGGATACTTTCATAAAAACTGTACGGGGTCTGGGAAGGTATGGGTTTATATCAACTTGCCCTGCCCCCAATTAAAAACCCTCGTCTTCTTCCATATTCCCTCTTCTTCTTCGTAGGTTTCTTGTTCCTCCCTGTTCCTCCCTCTTCCTTCCACCCAAACTAAAACTCTCTCAGAGCCATTAAAATTTCTTTGCATTCACATCAAAATGGTCTCAAACCTTGTTGTTTCACATGATCTGCCTGTCCCAAATATGTACAGCAAACTTTCTTAGTGTATGCATGAGTAATTCCATATCTTGGTAGATATTCGTTAAAACAAATGAATTGCATGTATGTTTAAGTGCAGTTTGTTGTTCTGTAGTTTTTCAATTTTGTAATAAATTTACCTGCTATCCTGCTACAGTTGCTCTTGTTGTTCTGTTTGGTGTGTGAGAAAATGTAGGAAAAGAGGGAAATCATAGTCATATCACCCCTTTGCCCCAAATTACGAAGAAAATGAAGCAGGGATTTGGCTAGCAAAGAATAGGGTTGGGTATGAATTAATGGGGATGGGACCACAGATTTGCTGTTGAACGGGGATGGGAATCTTCTATTGTTTGTGTTGTTGAATCTTCTACTGTTTCAACCTGATTTGGGTAGGTTAGGACGGGTATGGGATTGAAAATTTTTTTGTTGTCTTGCCCTGCTCTGCCCCGCCCCACTCCCTCGACGGATTTATTCAAGGATGGGAACTTTTGTGCAATATCTGGACGGGATTGGGACAAGGGCGACATATCCCATTGCCATCCCTAAAGCACAGGGAGAATTATTGAGTAATGGAAGCATAAAACAAACCCAAATTTTAATTTCACTAAGGACCAATAGGTTGCAATCAGATAATCTTCTAATTATTCCAACAATCAGCAGAATATTACTAACCAAGAGAAGAACACTTGTACCACACTTAAATGCAATATAAGCATTGACAGTCAGAGAATATAAAATAGTTACCCCTGCACAGCCCGGTGAAGAAATGCCGGATTTCCTGGATCCAAAGGAAGTCTTCTCAAAGCACTCAATGCCGCATATTGCAAATTACTCCTTATAATGGACTGATAATTGTAATAAATATATCAACACAAAAATGTATGATAAGATAACTATCAGATTATTCAGATCCATTTGAACATGTCATAATGTAGGAGAAAGGGATCAAGGGTGGGTCATCTGAACATATAAAGTAAACAACACTGGGTCATAACATGAGGGGAAAAAAGGCATATCATATGATGCAGCTTAACTTTATTTCTCTAGGATCATGCAAAAATGAGGCAAAACCCAGAAACACAACCATCTTTTCCTAGATAAGATGGGAGAAGTCTGGAAAAACTTGCTTGTGTTGGTATGTGCATGTGAGAAGCTGGGGGTTGGGGAAGAAGTATATTGTTTTAATCTGCCATTAGAATCTTCTGATAAGTAATCTGTCATTAAAATCTTCAAACCCATGAGTCCTTACTCAGTTCCGAGCTTAAACTATGAGATTTGCCCTTATATAGGTCAGGAACCATAGAGTATCATTTCCTTATTAACTGAATTGACTGTTCAAGGAAGTTGTCACTATGCTGTTCTTACATATGTTTAGTACTACTAAGTTTGATTGTCTTCAACTTGGGAGCAATTCAAGAGTGTGGCTTTTGAGCTCTACTCTATTTGGAAATACTTTCATGAAGAAGTTGACGTGCAATTTGAAAATGCCATTCATAGTGCACCAGTGATGCTTTCTTGTAGATTTTTTTTTTTTTTCTTTTGATAAGTACATAATTTTGTCCCCACTAGGACTTGAACCAGGGCGGACCTACACTAGGCCTAGGGGGGCCAATGCCCCCCCTGAAAATTTGGGATTTTTTTTTTCTTTTTTGTATTAGGAAGTGAATTCATGGGTTTTAATTCAAAGTAAAATCTAATTTTTATTAAAATATTTAAGTGATTTGTGCTTTTGATTTGCTCATTGCTTATTAGAATTAATCTAGCCTATGTTTAGTTCCCAGAAAATGTTAAGGAAAATTCAAGAGAAAGAAAATATGAAGAAAAAGTGGGAGGAAAGAAAAATGAAGGAAAAAAATAGAATTAAATCTAATATATTATTTTTAATTAGTACTTCAAACAAAATTTATTATTGTTGAGTTGTAAATAGAATGTTGACTTGTAAATAGAATAGGAGAATTATTTCAGAATCCCTTAAATTGAGGGATTTAGTTAGTTTCCTTTTTCTGTTTTTAGGAATAAGTTAGTTTCCTTTTTATGTCTCTTGTTTTCTTTTTCCTTCTCTTGTAATCCCCTATATAAACAAGGTGTATAGTCAATCTAAAATATAAAAAATTATCGCTTTTCATCCCATATTTCGTGTCATGGTATCAAAGTTGTAGGTTTCTAAAACCGGGCATCATTATGGCCTTCATTGCCATTTTTTCTGGCCTTCATAGCTGGATTTTTTGCTTCTTTCATGTTTTTTCTTTCTCTGCTCTATTTTGCTCTGAAATTTGAAGGCAAAACAGGGTGTTTCACATCAGTTTTTTTTAGTGAAAGATGTCGAAGGTTGCAGAGACAACTACTACAGCACAATCGGAGGAGATTGTTCAATCTCAACAACCTGGGGAATTGCAAAATATTCAAGTTGCATATAGGCTGGATGGAAAAATTACCTTAAATGGTCTCAACTTGTTCGCACTGTGCTGAAAGGGAAAGGGAAGATTAGCCATCTTATGGGTACAAAGCCGAAACTAGGAGATCCCCGTTTTGAAGTATGGGATGAAGAAGATTCTATGATTATGGCGTGACTGTGGAATTCTATGACTCCTAAGATTAGTGACAGATGTATGTTCTTGGCTACCGCTAAGGATATTTGGGACGCAATCCAATAAACGTATTCAAAAGCTAGAGATACGGCTCAAGTATATGAGGTAAAGGTGAAGACAATTGCTACAAAACAGGGAAGTAAAACAATTACTGAATATGCCAATCAATTGAAAACTGTGGCAAGAACTCGATCATTATAGGGTGATAAAAACTAAATGTCCTGAGGATGCCGTTGTTCTAAAGGATTTCATTGAGCAAGATAGAGTCTATGATTTTCTTGTTGAGCTTAACCTGTGACCGATCAAGTGCGACCAGATTCTGGCAAAGGTGAGGTTCCATGTTTGAATGAGGTGGTGGCACCGATTCGAGGAGAGGAAAGTCGAAGGAGTGTTATGTGTTTGAACCACAAACCCTAGATGGATCAGCCCTAGTAGCAAAAACATAATATCCAGAGAAAGGAAAAAATTATCTACCTAAACACTTAGGTAAAGACAATCAGTGGAAGGAGAATAAGAACAATCTTTAGTACACCTATTGCAAGAAACCAAGGCACACAAAAGAGAAGTGTTGGAAGCTAAATGGTAAGCCACCAAGTCGAGAATGAAGAATCTGTGAAGGGTAGCAAAGGCCTCAAGCACACATGGCAGAGTAGCCTAAAACTGAGGAAAATTCAACAATAGGTGGGTTCAATAATGAAGAAATGGAGAAGCTGAGAAGCTTGTTGGGATCCCTTGACAAACCTACAGGAGCTTGTTCTTTGGCTCTTTCAGGTATACCTTCATTCTCTTTTTGCATAAATGCCTCAAACAAGGTTTATGATGATTCTTAGGTAATAGACTCCGATGCCATAGACCACATGACACCCAAATCTCAACTTTTTCATACCTATACTCCAAGCCCAAGTAACAAGAAAATTGTAGTGGCCAATGGCTCTTTAGCTACTATTGCAGGTTTTGGAGACATATATATCATGCCTACAGTCCTACCCTTATCCTTAAAAATGTCCTCCATGTACCAAAATTGTCGGCCAGCCTTGTTTCCATTCAAAAGCTTACTCATGATCTTAAATGTTATACTATTTTTTTCCCTTCTTATTGTGTTTTTCAAGAACATGATTCGGGGAGGAGGATTGGACTTGCTAAGGAAAGGAACACTCATTACCACCTTAAATTATCTCAAAAAACTAGTAATAATTTGTCTTTGTCTTTTCTCAATTCCTCAAATAAAGATACCATTTGGTTATATCATCTACGTCTAGGTCATCCATCTTTTAGGGTTTTAAAGGTCATGCTTCCTTATTTGTTCCAAGGATCAGATATTTCTGAGTTTCATTGTGAAACCTGTGAATTGGCAAAACATACTCATGTATCTTTTCCTATTAGCAATAAAAGAAGTTCTCATCCTTTTCATTTAATTCATAGTGACGTATGGGGTCCTTTGACTATACCTAATGTTTATGGGGCTCGTTGGTTTGTATCCTTAATTGATGACTGCACTCGGGTTACATGGAACTTTCTTCTTAAACAAAAATCTGATGTTAGTATTGTTATACCTAATTTCCACTCAATGGTTCAAAACCAATTTGGGGTTCAAATAAAAAGCTTTAAGACAAATAATGCTAGAGATCACTTCTATCAGATTTTGTTACCCTATTTTCAATCACAAGGCATTGTCCATGACTCATCATGTGTTAACACACCCCAACAAAATGGGGTAGCCGAGAGGAAAAATGGGCATTTACTTAACACAACCCGAGCCTTACTTCAAGGGAATGCCTTGCCCATCAGTTGTTCTTACCGCCACATACCCACAAATAGAATTCCCTCACGAGTGTTAGACAACAAAAGTCCCATAGAGGTACTTAAGAGTTTCTATCCACACTTCAGAATCCCAAATGGGCTCACTCCTAGGGTATTTGGGTGCACTACATTTGTTCATGTCCACAACCAACATAGAGACAAGTTAGACCCCCGAGCCATAAAATGTGTCTTCCTTGGTTACTCATCCACTCAAAAAGGTTACAAATGTTACAACCCCTCAACTAGAAAATTTTACATCTCTGAAGATGTCACCTTCATTGAAAACAAACCATTTTTCCCCAAGTCCTCTCTTAAGGGGGAGATTTCAATGATGGAAGATAGTCCTTATGAGTACTTTAAACCTCTTGACCTTCCACATGTCTCAACCCATGGTGATAAAGAACCCGAGTCACCCAATTCTACCACTGAACCTGTGTCATCCCCTGTTCCAGCCAGTGTCAATCACAATTTTCCACAGTTTCCTAAGGTGTAAGGGAAAAGGCCATTCCAAAACTGAAGCAGGTCCAAGAATCCAACTCGCACCCTCGAAATTGAAAATCACAGAAGATCATACCCACTTTACATTACTGTCCCGGTGAAACTTCCATTGACTCAACAAACAACCTAGACCTTCCCATTGCTGTCAGAAAAGGCACCACAGAATGCACTAACCGACCACTTTATCCACTATCACACTATGTGTCTCTTAAGCATCCATCACCAGCCCACAAGATTTTCATTGTGAGTCTAAACACCACTATCATCCCTAACACTATTTCTAAGGCATTGACAAAAAGGGAATGGAAGGATGCTATGAGATAGGAGATGAGTGCATTAGAAAAGAATAAAACATGGGAGATCGTTGAAAGACCAAAAGGGAAAAACATTGTTGATTGCAAGTGGATTTTCACACTAAAATATAAGGCTGATGGATCTCTTGAGAGACATAAAGCAAGATTGGTAGCCAAAGGGTACACTCAAACTTATGGAGTTGATTATCAAGAGACTTTTACTCTAGCTGCAAAATGAATAATCGAAGAATCCTGTCACTGGGCCTAATTACAATTGGCAACTCCTACAATATGATATTAAGAATGCATTTCTTCATGGTGATTTAGATGAAGAGATTTACATAAACATCCCACCAAGATTTGAGGGGAACACAGGTAACAAGGTGTGCAAGATGAAAAAGGCCCTTTATGGGCTAAAACAATCTCCTAAGGCTTGGTTTGGGAGATTTGCAAAAGTCATGAAAGAGTTTGGGTACAAACAAAGCCAAGGTGACCACACTCTCTTCATTAAGCACTTTGCTACAAAGAGAGTAGCTGCTCTTCTAGTCTATGTTGACAACATCATCGTAACTGGAAATTATGACAGAGAGAAGCATGATGTGAAGCAGAGATTAACAAAAGAGTTTGAGACTAGGGAAACTTAAGTACTTCCTCGGAATTGAGGTGGCATATTCTACACAAGGGATCTTCATCTCTCAACAAAAGTATGTGACTGATTTATTGGCAAGGGCCCTTTTGAAGACCTAGCTTGGTTTGTTTCTGGGCCTTTACAGCGTACCCCAAGAAGAAGATGGTACCGATTGTCAGCATTCTAGACATGGTATTAATAAGATTTGGGCTCTTGTGCCGATTCTAGCAGCTGCAGGAAAGCTCGATCCAATGTTATGCCCTCTGTCATCAAAGCTAGAGCTGGGGTGGACTTGAAGAAATGATAGTCGCACTCAACAGACATCCGTGTTTGAGTTAGTCCCTTTAGAACAATCTCCTTCCACCCTTTTCTCTGTTTTTGGTCGGCCCCTTCTTTTCGGGGACTCTTCACGTCGGGGGGATGTCAGCGAGGCTGGGGGGATATGGTGCCATTAAGGGTGATTTCAAAGGATGGTAGAGAGTGGGGAGAGACCATTGTCAGAGAACTTATTGTAGTTGATCAAGAGAACAGCGAAGTCGCGCTACAAAATAACATTGCAAGTACAGATAGGTTGGGGTACGAAGTCGGGATGATAGCCGTTTGGGAAAATTCAAATGAGTTCTGGCATTTCACGACTGTACTTAAATTGAGATACCGGGTTTGGTGTGCTTAAAAATGGCGTCTCAAAGAAGAAAGAGATCAGAAAGGGGAAACCGATGCAAATCAATGCAAGGGAGTTAAGGAAACTGGAACGCACCATCAATTATAATAGTCAAAGTCAAAATAGAGGTGGTGGTAGAGATAAGGGGAGTTAATTACTAAAGTTAAAATGAAGTTAAAATTCCTCTCTTGGAATGTTAGAGGGGCAAATAACCTAGACAAAAGGAAAATCATTTGTAATTTTGTTAGGTCTCAGAGGGTGGATTTGGTTTGTGTTCAAGAAACTAAGATTCAAGAATTGTCTAATGTTTGTGCCCGTAGTTTATAGGTAAGTGGTGATTCCAGCCGGAAAGCCTTGGAGGCCGAGGTGCCGCCGGAGGTATCCCACTGCTGGACAAACGAAGATGGACCGTGTTCAGCCTAGATCGCGCCGATCACTGCGCCTTTTAAAAATGTGGAAGATGCGGTGGCATTTGTGGGCTTACAAACCTGAATGGAAAGGAGAAATCGAGATCTTCCGGGAAGAGTCAGTCTGTTGCTCAGAGGACCCTGGTGCTTAAGAGGGGACTTCAATGTCACCCTTTCTCCTAATGAAAGGAAAAGAAGGGGCAAACTTTCCCCCTCCATGAGATGCTTTGCAGAAGTGGTTAATGAGTTGTGGCTCAGAGACCTGCCCCTTCAGGGGGGGCCCTTTCACTTGGAGGGGTGGTTCAAACAACCGATCAATGTCACGCCTTGACAAATTTTTGGTAACGGCAGATTGGGAGAACAAGTTTAGCAATGCAGTGCAAAGCACCCTTCCAAGACCAGCATGTTCGATCATTGTCCCGCTAGGCCGACAAATGGCGAATTAAACGGAATTCGCCCTTTCCTGCGCTTTTGAAATCATGTGGTTAAAGTATGAAGGATTCAAAGACCTTTTGAGGGATTGGTGGCAAAATACGCAGTTCTATGGAACCTTTAGTTTTGTTTTGGCTTCAAAGCTGAAGGCCCTGAAGGGGATTTTAAAAGGATGGATCAAAGAGGTTTTTGGAAGAGTTGAGACCAAAACGAAGGAGGCTCTTAGGAGGGTAGTATTCTGGGATGAGCTAGAAAAGGAAGAGGAGTTATCTTGCGAGGAAGTTGAGGAGAGGGAAAATGCAACAAAGGACTATAAGAATTGGGTTGATTTGGAAGAGGTTTCTAGGAGACAGAAATCCAGAGAGCTCTGGTTGAAAGAAGGGGACAAAAACACCGGGTTTTTTCACAGAATGGCCAATGCACATAGGAGGAGGAATATCCTTCTGAATATCAGTATTAATGGCAGAAGATTAGTTCAGGATACAGAGATAAAGAAGGCTTGGTAGATGCATTCCAAAATCTCCTATCTGCTCCGAACAGTTGGTGCCCACCTCTCCCAGATCTTCCTTTCAATGTGATTGGTGATGTACAAGTTGTGAAGCTTGAAGAAATGTTCACAGAGGAGGAAATCTTGGCAGCGATCTCTTGGCTAAGCGGGGATAAAGCTCCTGGCCAGGATGGGTTCCCTTTGGCCTTTTGGGTCTTTAGTTGGGACTTTATGAAGGATGAAGTCCTAGGATTCTTTAAGGAATTTTATGAACACAACAGATTCGTAAAAAGTCTCAATGCTACTTTCTTAGTTCTAATTCCCAAGAAAAATAACGTTGAAGACTTCAAGGACTTAAGACCTATCAGTTTCATGGGAGGTCTTTACAAGATCTTAACCAAAGTTTTGGCCAATAGAATCAAAAGGGTCATGAGTTTGATCATCTCCCAAGCTCAAAATGCCTTTGTCGAAGGAAGACAGATCCTAGACGTAGTTTTAATAGCTAACGAGGCAACGAACTCAATTTTGAGGAAGAAAGAGAGTAGGTTGCTTTGTAAGTTGGACATAGAAAAGGCTTACGACCACATCAACTAGGACTTTCTATTCCAGATTATGGAGAAAATGGGCTTCGGCAGAAAATGGATTAGTTGGATCAAGTGGTGCATATCCGTAGCCACTTTCTCAGTTCTTTTCAATGGCTCTCCCATGGGTTTCTTCTGGAGTTCTAGAGGCTTGAGACAGGGGGATCCTCTTTCCCCCTATCATTTTGTGATTGGTATGGAAGCATTGAGCAGGCTGCTAAAGTGTGCTGTAGAAGGCAATTTTATATCAAGCTGCAGGTTTGAGGGCAGGGATGGAGGGGAGATCATCATTTCCCATCTTTTATATGCGGATGACACTGCTCTGTTTTGTGATGCAAAGCCAGAGCAGTTGATGCATCTAGGCTGGATCTTAATGTGGTTTGAAGCATTCTCTGGGTTAAGAATTAATTTGAGCAAGAGCGAAATTATCCCAGTGGGCACGATTAGTAATGTGGAGACATTGGTTATTGAGCTTGGGTGCGGCGTTGGTTCTCTACCCACTACATACTTGGGTCTTCCACTTGGGGCCCCTCACAAGTCGATAGGGGTTTGGGACTCTATTGAAGAGAGATTCAAAAAGAGGTTGGCCTCATGGAAGAGACAATACATCTCCGAGGGCGGGAGACTTACGTTGATTCAGAGCACCTTATCCAGTCTCCCTATTTATTTCCTCTCCTTGTTTCGGATTCCAAGGGTGGTTTGTGCTAGATTGGAAAAAATTTGAAGAGATTTCCTTTGGGGAGGCGGAAATCTAGAGCGAAAGCCACAGCTTATCAAATGGAATACAGTCTGTTCGGAAAAGAAAGTAGGAGGTTTAGGGGTGAGAAGTCTTTCCAAGTTAAACCAAGCTCTACTTTGCAAATGGACTTGGAGGTTTGCTAATGAGAGGTAACCGCTTTGGAGAAGGGTGATCAGCAGGAAATACGGAGAATTGTTTAGGTGAAACACGTGCATATAAGTGGGTGGTTATGGTAATCGGTCTGAAAGACATTAGAAAAGGTTGGCATACTCCATCCCAAAATGTGGTCTTTTCCTTAGAGACGTTAAGAGATTGGCGTTTGGAAAGATATTTGGTGTGGAGGTAGCCTACAACGCTTTTCCCAACCTCGTTTAACATGGCGCCATAAAGAGGCGCAGAAAATGACTGGGATTTTTCAAGGGCGTATGGGGTTAGTCCCTAGTTTTTGTTAGAGATTTTAATGATTGGGAAATGGAGGAGGTGGAAAGGTTCCTCCAAATTCTCTATAGAAGGAAAATCACGTCTTACTAAGAGGATCAGTTGTTGTTGAAGGGAGCTAAGGATGCTGTTTTTTCAGCTAGACTCGTGTATAAAAAGCTAGTTCATTCCTTCCCCCCCCCCCCCCACCACAATCGCTTTTCCTTCCTGTTCCATATGGAATCCTATCGTTCCCCCTAAGATAGGTTTTTTTGCATGGAAAGCATCATGGAGTAAGGTGCTCACTCTTGACAAGCTTAAGCAAAGAGGGGTAATTCTTGCAAACGGATGTTTTCTTTGCGAAGAGGAAGAGAAAACAATAGACCATTTACTCATCCATTGCCCAAGAGCTAAGATGCTATGGGAGCTTTTACTAGCCGTTGTTGGTTCAAGTTGGGTCTTCCCTCGTACGGTCCGCCAAACCCTCCTTGCATGGCAAAACGTTAATGCTGGCAGAAAATGCAAGATGCTAAGATGCTAAGATGCTATGGGAGCTTTTTCTAGCCGTTGTTGGTTCAAGTTGGGTCTTCCCTCGTATGGTCCGCCAAACCCTCCTTGCATGGCAAAGCGCATTGACAAAAACAAAGAGCACTTCCACAGAGTTCTCTTGCTTATTTTGGACTGTTTGGCAAGCTAGAAATAGGGTGGCGTTTGAGGACATAGCCTCCTCTACTCATAGAATGAAAATCACTTTTTTATGTACCTTGTGGTCTTGGGCAAACTTGTATAGTGTTGATAACACTGATTCTTTGATGGATTTTTTGGTGTGACTGGGGCAGGCGGAGTTTTTTCAGGGTTTTTTGTTAGGTCCCCTTTCTGTATACCTCTAGTGTACTCTTTGGGAGCCTTTTTGTTCTTTATTGGTCAATATATTGCTTTTTACTGATAAAAAAAAAAAAATTATTGGCAAAAACAAGGAAGATTGGGTGTAAACCAGTCTCTACCCCAATGGAGCCAAACCACAAGTAGCGGGAGAGGCTAAAGAAGAACCAATGGAGGATAAAAGAATGTACCAGAGGCTAGTTGGTAGGCTCATATACTTTGCTCACATTCGGCCAGACATCGCCTACTTGGTGAGCGTGATCAGTCAATTCATGCATGATCCAAGAGAATCTCATCTTCAAGCTGCTTACAGGGTGCTGCATTACTTGAAAGGCAACCTTGGGAAAGGAATTTTGTTCAAGAAGAACGATACTCTTGCTCTAGAAGCATACACCGACGCTAACTATGTAGGTTCCATAGTGGATCGAAGATCAACTACAGGGTATTGTACTTTTCTTGGAGGTAATCTGGTAACATGGAGAAGTAAAAAGTAAAATGTGGTAGAAAGATCGTCTGCAAAATCAGAGTTTAGGGCCATTGCTCAGGAGTTGTGTGAACTACTTTGGTTGAAGATTATTCTAGATGATTTGAGAATCAAGTGGGATGACCCTATGAAGCCTATCATGGACAAAAGTCTGGGCTATCAATATTGCTCATAACCTGATACAACACGATAGGACAAAACATATTAAGGTTGATAGACATTTCATCAAAGAAAAATTGGAGGAAGGAGTAGTGTGTGTCCTATGTTCCATCAAAACATCAATTAGCTAATATTCTAACAAAAGGGTTGAACAGTTCAATGTTTCACGATCTTGTATTCAAGTTGGGAATGGAAGACATCTATTCCTCAGCTTGAGGGGGAGTGTTGAGCTGTAAATAGAATAGGAGAATTATTTCAGAATCCCTTAAATTGAGGGATTCAGTTAGTTTCCTTTTTCTGTTTTTAGGAATAAGTTGTGGTAGCATTTAAGCAAATAGGATAACCAACTTGTGGCATCTATAGAGCTTTTTCTTTATCAGAAACAAAAGATGTATGATAAAAAAAAAAAGTACAGGGGAAGGATGAGAGGTCCTCCCTTACAAGGACAACTACTACACATAGGCATACACAAATCTCTTTTAGACCGGACTCGACTCCTCTCAATATTCTACACAATTATCCTCAAGACAAAACCTCCAGAGAGCATCTACCAAACCTTCTCAGACTTTTCTCCATTTACTTGTTTCTTGGTAGAGATCATTCAAAAAATTGTTTCTTTGGGGAACTCTGATCAGGAAATCGCATATGCCCCAGTTGCATATGCCCCAGTTACATTTATTCTCTATCCTATCTCCACAAAGATTTATCTGAGTTCCCCTTCATTGCTAGCATTTATAGTGACCAGACTCGCATCTTTTTTGCTGAAAATATTTTCTTTCTACAAGTTATTTTCTTTATGTTGTGTAGGAAGGACAACTGTCTGTTTCCTATTGAAAAAAAAAATCATGAAATAAAAAAGGAAAAATCATAGGATAAGATTAACGTATTCATAATATCCTGGATTGAACATGCGACTTAGGTTGAACATTTATCCTTTCTGTCAGCAAATTCCTCATTCATCATGTTCCAAAAGAAAGTCATCCCTTATGCTCAAGATGATGTACGTACACAGATGATAAACAAATAAAAAAATATTACAAATATCATTTTAACATCAGCAAAAAAAATCATGAAAATCAATGAATCAAGAGAAAACTTGGCAAATCAAAAGATGATCAGTAGTCATGCAATAACAACCACACACACATATTAGAAATACCTATATAAAAAAGTGATATGAATATCATTTTAACACAACCAACAAAGAATCATGAACATCAATGAATCAGAAGAAAAACTTTAGCAACCAAAGATGGTGGAAAGTCATGTCTTGTTTGAATGATGCTGCAACAACAACACACACACAAACATATAGAAGGGAGAGTGAACAGAGAAACAGGGGTTAGAAGTATAAAGAAATACATGTATAAGACAAATATGTTTTTTTTTTTTTTATGAGTTGTGTAAGACTAATATGTTATGATATCATTTCAACATAATTAACAAAAAAAACACTATGAAGATAATTGAATGAAGAAAAAACCTACCAATCAAAGGTGACAGAATGTCATGCCTCATTCTCACAATGTCACAACAACACACACAGATGAGACAAGAACAACAACAGAAAATCATGAAGACCAATGAATCAAGAGAAAACCAAGTCTTATCCTAATGATGTTGCAATAGCACATACAAACACACACACTCAGATGACAAACACATGTATAAGAATCTTATGTATATTACTTTAACACCAAAAGAAAAGATCAAGAAGGCCAATGAAATCAAGAGAACTTTACAAACAAATCAATAACTAATGTCCAAGTACCAGATGTAGAGAACTTCATAAAGAATTAATTTGATAATCAAATGAATACACACATGGAAGAGAATTGAACAAAATAGAAAGTTCAGGAGTTAATCACAGTCCATAACTGTAAGCACATAAATTACCTCCTTATCACCTCCTTTGTTCCCAAACACACCTTTCTTACGTTTTTGTGGTGCATCGGCAACCTAGAAATTAAAATTTTAAAACTTTTAAGCATAAATCATTCACTAAAAAAATTTGCTGAACAAATACATCAAAAGGGAAAAATATTAATGAGACCAACATGTAGGGGAAAAAACCTATTAAATATCTACAACTTTCATTAGGTGTGTAAATCATTCTGTGATGTCTATAAACTCCTAAAACATGGTACTCTTCCCTTCAAAAGTCAGAATTCCATGCAAATATCTACAACAAACAATAAATGTGCATAAATATCTCAAGTCCTTTAGTTGCAAACCTTACTACTCTTTATGAAAGTAGAAGAAACATTTCTAGAGTGTACAAACATCAATCTAAACAAAAGAAGGTGACAAACAGTCTGCATGCACTTTCAAACAATTCATGGAAGGAATTAGATGGTACAAACCTGATCAAGAATGCCAAATACAATTTCATACAATTTAGACAGCATTTCTGAGTTGCTTGATGGAGCATATGTAAGAGCCTTCAAAGCTTGCAATCTTCGTGCATGAACTTCAAGAAGACAAGAAGAAAAAAAAAATTCAATTCTACGCCAATCACTTTCAATAGTCATGAACAAATAAAACAGTCAGCTTTTCAGAAAACAGAAATGAGCATCTTAAAGAGAACTTGCAGGAATGGATGTTTTGGAAAACAAAGAAATCTCTTTTCACTTGACAAACTCTCCACCAAATAGCAAAAACCATCTTTACTTCCTCTTAATGATTGTATTCATCATGCAATATAAGCATGCATTTTTTATATTGTACATAGGAAATTCGTACAATACAAAGCAGCCATATTTAAAAACAAATGCAATGGGAAAAAGGTTTAGATACTTTGCACCAAACAATTCCTAAGATTGAATAACTATAATTGACCCAAAAAATGACCATCCAGCTACCAAGAGGACTCGGAGAAACATCCCACCCTGATGTTCAACAATTTGACACTATCACTATAAAGGACTCAATGGAAAGCACCAATTTACACATGAGCCAGTATTTAGCACTCATAGACACCTGACACTAATGCTCACCCAAAAGTTAAACTAGGAAAAAGTTTGAAATGCTTTTCAGCATCAAAGAATTGAGTATATTATCAGGCACAAAGTAGAATATCTTTACAAAAATAATTGCCTTGGGAAAGGCTAAAAGGAATTGCACATGCAGCAATCTCTTCAGTTAATAGGGACTGATATCCAAATTTAAACAATCAGAAGAAATAATCATAACAAGTAAAAGCAATATTTAAACAATCAGAAGAAATAATCATAACAAGTAAAAGCAAGGAATTTATAAATCATTTTACATTCAATATCAACATTTAAGGCCTCCGTGGTGAGCTGATTTACAATTCGAGGCACAACATCAGCTCGAGTCACCCCTCCCACAGCGTCAATGTCAGCCAGAGCATCCCAGTTTGGAGTGGGGATTCCACCACCAGAACTTAAACCTTGTGCACTGGTATCGGACAAAATTCTGGCAAGGTAATAATAGACATATCGCAGAACAGTCCTATCTTCACACTGCTGATTAAGCTGCATAGTGAACAAACAGATAAGAACCCAGATTACCGTGTAAAATAGTAGTTTACATGTTAGGTTTCACATTATTGACACAGAATAAAGAGTTATAGAGTTCCTTGTAGAATAATATTTTAGTAGAAAGTAATCTTATATACTTTGAAAGGCAACCATAGACAGAAGGTTTCACAATATTGTCCAAATATATTAAAATTAGTAGAGAGCAGAGGGAAGCAATACTGTACCATAAGAAGAGAAGGTGCCAGTGAAGGGTCAACTGAGTTGTAAACAGCAAGTTTTGGAAACACATGATGCACCAACTGCTTCTGGGAACTTTTCTACACAGGAAATTAGAATAAAAACATTAAGAACTATAAAATATAAGAAAAGATGAAAAAAAAAAAAGGAAAGCAAGAAAATGGAAGGAGCACTGATGCTTACTTGATCTGATGTTGCGGCTAGTTCATGAATGCTCCTTGCAAGTTGCGAGTATGAAACCGGCTATAAAGAGAGCAGAAAATATTGAATCATATGATCTCAATCAAATAACTAACAATGCCAACACAAATCAGACAAACATGGCCAGAAATAATTCACACAGCAAAACTAGAAAAAATGTTTTAACAACATTTCAAAAACAAAAGTACAAGAGCCAGTAATCACTCCATTTGCTTAAATAAATTTTTTGCGTTAATTTATGTCTCAGTTGAAGAAATTAAAAGACCCAGAACTCAACTGAATCAAGCAAAACAGTGTAACACTAGAACTACGTCCAGTCAAAGTTTGGTTGTTCCTTTTCTTGGATTCTCACTTAAATAACCGTTTAATAGATCTTTTAGTAAAGAATAAAGCCAAACATTTTAAGTCTTTCATAGAGGGTTAGTTACCTTCCTGAGTTGTATTCATTGATCTTTTTTTGGATCGTGCTTGCAAGCATCGTTAAATGAGCATTATAGGCTTACTTTTTATCTTTTGATCAGATTGTTCAAAGCTTATCGTATTCTTGGTATAAAAGTTTCATGTCATTATTTGTACTTGTAACTTCATTGCAAAATGGTTGTTCATGATATAAAGAATAACCAAAAGTATCAAAATCAAAATTACAATCTCATTCATTCCTATTTTTCCTCAGCATCAAAACAAAGCATGATACCCCAATGGAACTGGAAACCGAAAAGAAATTGAATTGTTTTTATGGAAAGGGGAAAAGAACAATAATATGAAACCAACTACAGTTCCTACAGCTCCTAATGGGCTGGGTATGGCTCCCTCTCAAGAAAAAGGAAGCAAAGTTGTGGAGAGCAGCTCCTTTGTGTTTGCTATGAGCAATATGGATCGAGAGAAACAAAGTGGTTTTTGAGGATATGCGCTTCCAAGTAGGATAGGCTGAAAACCTTTTTATAAGGTCGCTTGGTGAATGGACTACTATGTTTCTGACGAATTTCTCTTTTTAAGAGGAGAGTTGGGTTCTATGTAGTTCGTGCGTTGGGTTGTCTTGTCTTGTATACTTCTAGTGTACTTTTGGGGCGCCCGGTTGTGGCTGTCCCTTTTTTAATATAATGTTTTATTTGCCTATCAAAAAAAAGTTCCTATAATTGTGATGAGCATGTTGGAAAGAAGTTTGAAATTTGAATACATTTTTTCAATTTCATTGTCTATAATTTCCCAGCTTCCTCCAGAAACCAAATTAAACATAGAGAACTCCAACCTAGCTGGAAATCGTACTTACAATTGTACTGCGGACTGATAGATTTGAAATTTATAAAGAACTAAACCTTTTCCTCATTTTTTTTTTCACCGCCTTTCACAGAATCCAAACAAAACACTGATTCTGCCTCTCGTATAACCAAATCAAACATCATGTTAGTTGCAAATTCTGAAGTTTGCAACAATCTAATATACTACAGAAAGAACTGAGATCCCTCTACAGCTTCCTCAACAATCAAAGAAAACATTGACATGAATGGAATAGAGAGAACGAGGAAAAAACCTTTTTCTTCTGCCTATGGGGGATGATGTTGGTCCGAACAGGATGCAAAGCAGCTTTGGCAGCAGAAACGGTGTCGGCCTGGATCTGCATCAAAGTGGCTCTCTTCGACTTCCGCTCAGTTTGAACAGGTTTGCCAAGAGCCGAGGGAGGCGGTGGAGGAGGCATTGCTCCAGATGCAGACGTTGACGATTGCGAACCCGACACTGAGGTCGGGTCCGCCGTGATTAGATCCATCAGCGTCGTCCCTGCGGAGTCCTGTCACATGGAAAATCACAGTCGACAATTTTCCAGTAAAATTAAAACCTTCGCGCGAGAAATTTGAAAACGGAATTGTATATCACAGATCTGCAAGAAATTTTACCGCCATATAGCTCTCCGGTACAATTCAGGCTTCTATATTTCCCACTTTTCCAATGGGTCACGGCCTTAGATCTCCAGCATTCTCTCATCCTCCATGCTTGAAAATACCACTAAGAACAGATTTCTGATTATGAGGATGCAGAAGATGTTGATCAAGTAGAGGAAATTGATGAGGAGAATCTGATAGGAGCTGTATTCGAGGGAATTTTTTGCAGAGAAAGGGGCAACTGCGCGGGTTTCTTTCAAGGGCTGTGTTTGGATGCCGGGGAACTGAATCTACTGATCCTACACACCCAAATCCAACACTAGTTCATCCAGTTTTCAAATCATAATTAGAATTCACCGAAATAAAAGAAGAAATGGAAAATCAAATGTCAAACCTAATGGCTAATTACTAATACGATTTCCTCCTAAGATTTTCCAGAGAAACAAACACACCAATATAAATGTTAAAACCTCACTTCACAAAAGAAAAATTTTAGCTCGTGCCCTCAGAAATTGGGCTTTTTTAAATAATACCATAATTATAAAAAATATTTGTTTAAATGTAAAACAAAAATAAATATTTCTAAATATTTGACATTGCTAACTAAAAGTCACATATATGTTATTTCTTCAAAACACGATTTTAATATAAAAATATAAAATCATATTTTGAAAACATTTATTTGTAGCAAATGTAAATCAGATTAATACACGATTTCAAATATAAAATATGAAATCGTATTTTTAATACACGATTTCAGTATAAATTAAAAAAAATTCATGTTCGCTATTAAAATAATGATTTAAATGTAAAAATATAAAATCGTGGTTTTGAAAACACAAGCCAATATAAATTTTAATCAGAATCACGCTTTAAAACACGATTTCACAGAAATTATTAAAATCATATTTTAAAAACAAAGATTTGTAAATATAAAATTACTAAACCTATTTCTCAGTTAATATCGATTTCTTAATATAAAATTATATTTTCAATACACGGTTTTAATATAAAATTGTAAAACCGTATTTTGAAAACACAATTTCATTATAAATAAAAATTCTACCTTATTGCTTATGTGTCAAAAACTATCGTATAATTTGAATTATTTTATAGTCTAAAATATTTTGAAAATTATTTATTTAATTATCAATAGATTTATCCGAAATCCCCCATAAATGTTATAACTTAAAAGTACACTAGGAAGAAAATTGGACAAAAATAAAGGACAATGTTACTAAGAAATGTCAATGGAAGGCAAAATTATAAGCAATGATCAAAATATCCAGAATACGGATATATCTGAATCGATTTTACTTCTGAACATCTGAATATCATGAAAGACGCGATATTTTACAAAATATCGGTTCGATTAAATTTTTCATATTTTAATTATATGTATTTATAAGAATTATTCATATCTAATTACAGATTAAAATTAAATGGATTAGTAATTATTAAATTAAATATGTTTTATTTAATATATTATTAAGATATTATTACGTTAGTGTTATAGATATTATTTATTTGTTGTTATTATTATAAATATTACGTAGATAATGGAGAGATTCAAAATATTATATATTATAATTTTAAATTTTTAAATGATATTATTTTATTTCTTTTCCTTTTCAAATTAATATTTGATTTAAAAATATTATGTGTTATACGTAAAATAAAATAAAATAAAATATTATAATAAGATTACAGAATTATGGAACAAATAACACAAGAGAATATGTTTCGCACTATATATAATAAGATAATGATCGGCTTAAGCACGTAGGTACAATTTCTCTCTTGCAAGATTTCATGGCTCAAACCCTTCGGGATCACTTTTACAGGAAAATGAAAATTTCGAGGAAAATCTGAAATCGAAATTCTGGAGATATTTTATCGATCTCCAATCGAAAAACCGATATTTCGCCGAAATTTTCGACATTCTCATTCTCGATTATGCATGATATTGCTATATGTGTTACTATTATTAATAGGTATCTCATATGTTAGTTTTTTTTTTTTTTTTGAATATTCATGATTTCACGATATGAAAATGTGAAATCATGTTTTGAAGACACGATATCTATATGACACTTAGTTGTCAATAAATGATATAGATTTGTAAATATTTATTTTTTGTTTTATATTTAAAAAATAAGAATTCTAATTATGGTATTATTTAAAAAAGCCCAATTCTTCAAATTTAATAAGAGTTCCTTGAACAATTTTAGAATTCATTATAATGTTTAAAGCAATGATCCTATTTCATCACTCAAATATTCTTGCAAATTTACATATCACCAAACAATTCGATCAGATTTTTTATTCAAAGTCATGAATGAAATTCTTAAAAACATGTTTACCCTAAGTGATACTGATCCCATATACATTTTTTGTTTTCCATTTTCAAAATGGAAAGTGGATGCAATTTTTTTGTACGCAGCAAAAACTTTTATTAAAAAAAAAACAAACCGTTTAAAAGAGCCAAAACATTAAAATATTTACTCCTTTAATATTAAAATTTTTTAACAATTTAAAGATATAAAGACAAACTTGTATAAGATGCTTAATTGAGTTTTTTTTTTTTTTTTCAATCAAGAAAAAGGGTAAGGAGATCAAATGGTTAAGAGCTCAAATGGATATGTTGAGTCCGAGCATAGCTCAAGTGGCCAATAAGACCTAACTCAAATGGTTAAAAGCTCGTATGAGCATAAAAAGGGAATGGGTCCAAGATCTAATCCCTAGTAGAGACAAATTTATGAATAAATGGATTTCTATGTTGTATTATAAAGTGAATAAATGTTAAAAAATAAAAGCAACAAGTATTTATACACTCAATTATATAATTATTATTAATCTTTTTAAGCTTTCAAAACTTTTAACTCCCCTTTCAAAATCTAGAAAGTCATACATATTGTCATTAATTTCTTCATTAAGACTATAAATGCAACAGAAATGGAAAAAAAAAAGGTTGAAGGAAATAAAAAAGCGAAGGGAAGTAATGAACTAATTAAAGTTGGTAATGTTATAAATAATTCACTGATAACTGTGAATGATCACAAATTTATCGGTGAATAATTATTACATACGACTATAACATCATATATATATGGGTTTCAAGAATTTAAAATACGCTTTCTAAACGATCTCTTTTATCTCTTCTTTATCTTTCAACACGTTATCAGCATGAGAGTTCAAACAATCACAAAGTCCGAAAAAGCTAAACTGCAACTTAATTTCAAACTATTACAAAATCATAAAACAAGAAATGTACATTTCAATTTCATAGTTTGAAATTTTTTTAAAATTTTTTTTTCGGACTTTCAATTTCAGAGTTAAAATCCTGAAACTTGAACTCTGTTGTAAAAACCAACCCGAAGCCTATGTTTGAAATATTCAAGTCTGATGCTTGAAGATGAAGAAGAATTATTTTCTTTTGAAATAGAACTAAGTCGCTTCTTGAAATATTCAAGCCTAAAGCTCAAAGAATAATTACATTATCTTGACTGGATGTCGAAATCCACTGGCGTGAATATTGGAAACACAATCAATTAAAATACCCATCCCCGTTATGATCGCACTAAGACTCCATTCCTTCGCCATCATATTGATGAAGGCCTGAAAAGTGAATATCTAATGGTCAAGGATCCATTGATCCTTTGGACGAGTTTGAAAGAACGATATGATCATCAAAAGACCGTAATTATTCCGAAGGCCCATTATGATTGTCTTCATTTACGACTACAAGATTTCAAGTCAAGCAAATACTATAACTTCCACCTCTTGTTAAAATTAGTTCTCACCAAATTATGTGGAGAAAAGAGATTATAGATGGCGTTACTTCTCGAGAAACATACACCACTTTTCATGCCTCTAATGCGCCTCCCAGAAGAATATAAAGAGCTGCTTACCAAATATTATGAAAGTTAATTGCATGTCTTCTTGTAGCCGAAAGCGTGACAATGAATCAAGCATCGAAAAACTACCAATCTGGCCCTATCGATCTATACCATTGTTCCAAGCCAATGCTACAATTCAAGCATGACGTGGGCGGCGTGGGCGTGGCATGACAAGGTCAGATCGTGGTCGCATGTTATAATTTAATCGAGGCATTATAATCGCGAACAAAATCGTGGATTTTTCACCCGACATCTGGCTTAAAACTGGTTTTCTGGGCAGATGGAAACGATTTTGACAAAAATCTAAGAAAAAATCTAGAAAATCGATTTTTCACGAAAAATCCGACATTTTCCGAAATCCGATTTTTCCCCGTCTAAAATACGAAAAATCGTTTGCTGATTTCAACCCACCTAAAATGCCTGGAAGTGGCACCCTTCAACCACCAAGTTATTGCTTGCACTTATTATATATAATGCAAACTTTTTTTATATTATCTTATTATTTATTTGTTCATAATCCCTTTATAATATTTTATTTTATTTTTATTTTACATTATAACTTATAATATTTTTAAATAAAATATTAATTTGAAAAGGAAAGAAATAAAATAATATCATTTAAAAATTTTAAATTATAATATATAATATTTTGAATCTCCTCATTATCTACATAATATTTATAATAATGACAAAAACTAATAAATAATATCTCTTTAACATAATAATATATGAATAATATATTAAATATAACATATTTAATTTAATAATTATTAATCCATTTGATTTTAATCTACCTTAATTAAGATATGAATCATTTCTCATAATCTATATAATTAAAATATGAAAAATTTTAATAACCAATATTTTTGTAAAAATATTGACAGTCGAAACGCGGGTGTGTATAAAATATACTTATATGCGCAAGTGCACGCTACGCCAAGTAATATAGTGTACTAGTGTACGAAAATATCGATCCACGTGGAAAGATGAATCGAATACAGATGTTCTCGCGACAATATCCGAATGGAATGATTCTAAGATGGAATTTAAATATCGATCAGAATTAAACTATTGGTTTTGTGGATTGATAATGAGGGAGCCTAGGGTTAAATCTCCCCACATTCATGGATTATTCTCCTAAAGATTTGTTATTCGCATTGTTTATAACATATCAATGGCTAGGTGATCTTGCCTACTAGATCCTCTCTCGAGGTATATTCGCCTATTTCGTGAATAACAGAATCGAGTATATCTCTATCTCGACTCCCAGATTCGTAAATGCTTAATGTTCAACCCTAAACTACCTTCAGTTCTGAATATCTCTATTACCCGACCGGCTAAAGGCTACTTCTACTCCGTGATCCTCGAATACCCTCATCTCGAATCTCTGATTCTGAAGGTAAGTATGTTAATATTGGCCGAGACATCATATAATTAATATGCGTGAATAGAGTGTGAAGTGTGATAAATTAACAAATAATCGATTAATAACATGAAAGGTTAAATTCTAATCCATCACTCCTCATGATGTGGTTTGATGTAACCCTAGAAAGAAGTTTAGAACATCATGAAGGAAAGAAATAATATAAGTGGGGGCTGGCGAAGAACATCCTCATGTGATCTCAGAAATAATCAAAACAATAAGGAAAACTAATACAAAGATTCAAGGAGATCCTGAAGTCCGTGGTTGCGTGTTCTCCACCCGCCTCTCGTCGCACGCCCTTCGATGCCCTAGATTCCCGGCCCCCGTGATTTAATGATGGGATCCGTAATTTTGAGTCGACGTCGCGACGTGATGACGCCGCTGACGCGGGGACGCCGCTAATGCGGGGGCCGCTGACTGCAGAATAGTTGACCTCCACGCCGTGATTTAGTGATCGCCGCGACGCGGAGACGCCGCGACGCGGGCAAAGGCTTCCGCTACTCTTTATTGCTCCAAAAAGCCTAAAAAGATGTTCTTTTGGCTCATCAAGCCCGTATTTCAAAATAAACACTTAATAAGAGATCTAACACCCAAAACTATATAAATAATGCCAAAACAACATGAAAATGCGTAGATCACGCGAGTGTAATCTCGAGTGTTTTAAGCACTCATCACACTTCAAATCCACTTCGCTGTCCTCAAGCAAGAACTGACCTAGACATGACACACACACACCGACACCACAACTAACACTAAGACAATGTGTGCTCATGTCGAAAAATACTGGATCAATTTGGACTAATTCGCATACTCACGTTTTGCCTGACATGTTCAATGAAGGCATACGATACTTGACTTTCTAAGAACTTCGATTGAAGTAGGTGAAATCGACTAGTGCATCAACTCCCATGGTATTCAATGGCCATTCCCAAAACCCTATGTGCTCATGGTGGATACTCCATTATGCCTAAATTCGATACCCCAAACTTAAGTTCAACTTACCTATTAGGAAGGCTTAACCAAACAAGGATACGAACGCACCTATTTATTCATGACAACAAAACTAGAAATTTCTATGTAACAAAAGCAAAAAGGAAAAGAACCTAGTGCCGCGCTTTTAGTTAAGGTCCTCACAGAGGGGGTTCCATTTATGACTCCCCAGCCCGCTGGTTAAGGGCACTGTGCATTCACCCCTTCAAACTTCACCTCGAACACCAAACCAAACTCAATGGCCCTAGGTCAGCGTGGAACGATCCATCTTCTCGTCCCATGTAATCCGGCAAGAAGTCAATGACTCCCGCCATTGGCTCAGCATTAGGCTTTGATAGCCCTCAGATCATGGTTCCTGGATTCCGACTGGATGATCCCGCTTATTCCTATACTTTATACCTATTTTATCATTTTTCTTTTCTTTCTTTTTCTTTTCTTTCTAATGTTTTTGTATTTTCTTTGGCTGGGGCTCAATGGCAATCCTCTTTCATTAGGGTGTCCTATCACTTGAATGGTTCGAATCTCCTAGGTTGGTTGGTCCTAGTGGTTGTCTCTACTCTATGCATACCTCCGTGTCACTAATGTGTGTGTGTGCGATAGTATTCAGAATTGGTGTCTTGCCTGACCTTAATTAGTTCACTCCGGGCCCTTTACTTATTCAACCTAATTACCGAGTATCACGCAGCTATATGCCTCAGAACACTTTCTATAGTGCAATCAATCCAAAATGATCCTCAATTTTTCAACATGACATACATGTATGCAACTATCACTATATGCAAAAAACTCCTGAAACAAATAAACAACTAACAAATGATTCATCAATCATAAGCAAAAAATGCAATGCACAAAACTCAAACAAGACCAAAACTCAAATAATACCTAAACACTACTTGGCAGATGCATGCGCACTAAATAAAACACAACTCATATATGAACAACTAACAATGCTATAAACTACTAAAACCAAAACAATGGAAACAAAGCAGCGAGAAATAAACATAACAAAATACCCCTCCCCAACAAAGATCCAAACAATCAAATCGTAATATAAAACAGAAGGTGGGCGTACTCCCCGAGATCACCATGGGAGGCGTGGCGTGTGGCTGGTGGAGTGCTATGAATCGCGCCGAAGCCACCGCATACCGTCGTCATTAAGGATGATGTCTGATCGGGCCAGAATCTGCAGTATGTCGCCACGCAGCGCCCATGTCTCGGAAAATTGCGGACTCGGTGTTCCTCCGGTCTCATCCCGCACGCGTCAAAACGCCAGCGGATAGGCACCGGTCCCTCACATCGGGAAGGACTAGGAGGGACGGCCGCCTCGAGGTCGGCCGGGTGGAGGCGGCAGGTCGAGACGAGGTCGGCCAGTCCCCCGGGTGTCACCCAGAATCCAGCAGAAAGCCTATAGCCGGGGAAGCCGCCTCGTTCGAGGCTCGCGGCCCGAGTCATAGACTCCTCAGTTATGGACACTGTGTGTCCCGCTTGACCGATATGGCTCGACAGGGATGAAGCCAGCGCCTCACTTGCCGTCGAGAGCACCCGGCCGCTTCGCATGTCAAGATCAAAAAGGGTGTCCTGTGTTTATTTTCGCATCCCGGTTATGGAGGATGGCATCCTCGATAACCTGCCCAACGTCAAATGGTATATCCTGTAGGATAGCATAGTTGAGCAAGGAGCGCCGGGCAAATACTCACACACATTCGTCGTCAGATAGACGCGCGATAAAGATGCCACACCTAGGAATGTAGCCAAATGTTTGGCCTTGAAATTTACTCTGGACTACAAGTATTGATCCGCACTCACCCCTGATCTGGGTCAATTCTGAGCACCCCATGGTAGTCGTGGTGCTCATGAGCTCGATCAAAGGCCCCGGTGGGATATGCTCGAGGCCATAGTAGCCTATTGATCGACCGCTACCGGTCGACCATCACACCTCGCACCTCGACCTTTGAGGACGTGGATGCGAGGCTGGCGAATTCCGAACTACGCCATGGCAACTGGGCGAGGGGTTGGCACAAAGCACGCCCAACCCTTGGCCTCGATATAGTTTTGGCGAAAACTCTGGCCGGGTGGTGAAACCCTTTCTAATAAAGGATCTGGGCTTTGCAAATTATGCTAAACCGACCATGCATCCGCGCTGGCAAACGAGGCATCGAATGTGGAGCCTGGGCCTCACTGCCGTCCCGCCAGAAAACTTTGGTCGCGGCCGTGACATCTAATCTGTGACAAAACTTCAAACACCTAATGCAATACAACCAAGGGGGACCAAAAGCTACTTAAGACTTAACACACCCAAATATGACTCAAAGTAACTCTAAAGAACTCAATAACCCTGAAATGAAGACCTACAAGGACTAGATCAAATGAAAGTACTAATCGAAAAATAAAACCCTAGTCTAATGTAAATTTAAACTAGGAACTCCGATACAATCGTGGTGGGAAAGGCCACCATGATCCAAAACTAGCTATGTCTGGTGGACTTACAAGGGCCCGAGTGAAGATGGAGGTCCCCAAACCCTGAGAACACGAGCTCGGGCGTCCCCAGCCAGCGAGGAGCTAGGGTTTCCGAGAGGTTTGTGGCTAATGAAGCGCCAAAAAATGGCCTATTCCAAGCGAAACTACCACGTCATGACGGCATGGTTGCCACGTCGCGACGTGATTGCAGAGCTTGATTCAGCGACGTCACACGGTAGAACAACGCCGCGACGCGCGCAAGACAACACTAAATGACGCCGCTGACGCATGGACCAGGCCGCCACGTGGCAGAGCACGATTCCAATGACGCCGCGACGAAAAATCCACGCCGCTGACGCGGATGCGAGGCTCGGCAAAATGACGCCGCGACGCATATCACGCCGCGACGCGATGAGGAGTGTTAACCGACGCCGCGACGCGGAAAAATCCACGCGACGCGACGTGAGATGAAATTTGACGCGATGCGGAAACCACACGCCGCCACGGACAGAGCTCAAAATGACGTCGCGACGTGAAATCTCACGCCGCGACGCGCGCGAAAGTTCCAAGATAATTTATATACCAAAACCTCAATTTCAGAGAACTCACTTGTAAACTCTTCGACTTTGAACCTCCTCGGGAAGTCTCGACCTACACTCTGCCTCCCCACAAACCAACAAGCGTAAACACTGAATCATATGCATTTAAAATTCAAAATTTCGAAAACAACAATAGAACTGTAAACTTAAAAACAAAGTTTTAGAAAACTTGGTTGCCTCCCAAGAAGCTTATGTTTAATGTCGTTAGCTCGACGACCCTCGAATCTCGCCATGAGTATTCAGAGAAGAAAGTGGGAAATTTTTACTGCCTCCTTTAAAGCAGGTACACCCCATGTTCAAGGTGGATGAAATACTCTTCCGTACATGCCCTCGCTCTTCTCAAGGTTCACTGGTGGTAAGAAGTGTTTATCCCTTTAAATTTTTTCTTCGATCGGGCCATAAAATCTCTCAGATAATCAGGTTCCGGATATCTTCGCTGGATCAGTCAACTGATGTCTGGCTGAAATACATGGAAAACGATCTCTTCTCCTCGACTCTTAGTTGAGTTCGCTTCGCGACATTGATTTGAGCTTTTCCTGGCTAGAAGGGTCTACCGAGTATAATTGAACTGAAATCGCTCTTCCTCCATGTCTAGAATGACTAGTTCACTGAAGAAACGACTACCAACTTTTACTAAAGACATTTTCGAATATACCCCCGAGGATGTTGATAAGACTCCATCTCAAGAAGCTGCAAACTGATTGTGGTCGATTTTGGTTCTCCCAACTTAAGCCTTTTAAACATTGAGAGTGGCATCAAGTTGATGCTTGTCTGCTCACATAATGCTTTTCTCCTGATACTCTGCCCCTATAGAGAATGGTATAGCAAATTCTACCCTGGATCTCAAATGGGAAGCTTCTTTTCAGATGGCACCGCATTCTTCGCTTAAGGCAATGGTCCCATACTCTTCCACTCTTCTTACTTGCCAAGATTTTTCATGAATTTCACATAACTTGGCATATTTCTAATGCTTCCAAAAATGGTATTAATATGTAGTTTCTATGATGTCAAGAAACTTGCGAATCGCTTCAACTTACCTTCTTCAACCTCCGAGGGTACGGGATTGGTATGACAGTTCTTCATGTCCTTGCTATTCCTTCCCGACTTTATTATCTTTTGACCGCTATCGTATCTCGGGTTGCTTGGTTTGCATCTCGGGTCTTTCGGGGATGCTTGCTCGCTTTTAATTTTCAATTCTCTTAACGCTAGTGGCTACTGGATTTCCAACTCTTTCCCACTTTTTAGAGTGATAGCCTTGCGCATTCTTCCCTTCTCCTCTAGGGTTTGCCTCCGAATTGCTTGGCAGTGAACCCCGTTGCCTTCCGAAGTAAGCTGCCATTGGGCCCATTCAGGCCTAAACTCCTTAGTCAGGTCGCTTGGACAAGAACTCCAGCGTTTCACGCCGCATGTTCGCCTTGGTTTCATCTATGAAGTGCACGGGAGGTCATCATTCGTGCAAGGGCTTCTGTTTCTAAGTCCATCTTTCTCAGAGGTGGTTCATTATCCCGCTTGATGGCAAATTGTTCCTGATTATTCACCACCCATATCCTGATTATTCTGCCCATTCTCGGGTTCCTGGATTGTTACGCCTACCCCCGGCCTTGATTCTCGGGACTCGGTAGTTGTTTCTCCATACCACCCTCTTGCGGTTGTGGTTGGATTCGATCAACTGACACATACCGAGCTTTCCACCGTAGGGTTTCCTGACCGACACCAGACTACTATGTCGACCCCTACAAAATTCACACAGCCTGTGGTCGGTCCGTATGGCATTAGCCGCTCCCCGCCTGCCTATTCAATCCGCTAGTTAGCCGTGCTACAGATTTACTGTGATTATTGAGGACTTCATTATCTCGTGCCAATTCACTGTAGCACCGGTGTAGCCTTCTCTCTAGGCCACTGATTAGTGTTACCGCAAAGATTTCCAATATCTCATACGCCCGTCTCAGGGTTTTCTTCATCAATGATCCTCCAATCGAGGTGACTATCGTTCGGTTGTATTTCGCACCATTGTAGAAGGTGTGGACTTGCATCCATCCGTTAGCTTCCGCGGGTGAGGACACTACACAACTCATGGAACTCCGTCCCATGCCCGCCTGTGTTCTCCCCTTCAAGTCATTCAAACGTATTGATTTTCGCACTGCCAGCAATTTCGACTGCGGGAAAGAGAATTTGGTCGTAAATTTTGTACCACTGCCCCATGTAGTAATGGAGTCTCGGTGGTCGGGCCATACACGCTTGGCTCCTATCCCCAAAGTGAAAGTGGGAACCGCAATCTAAAGGGCTTCAAAGACTCGCCGTATTTGATGGTACGCAAACTCGAGGAAGCGGTCAAATGCATGTTTGGATTCTCATGGTAGTCCATGCAATTCATTATGCCTCAAGCATTGCACGGATCACTTCAATTCAAAATTGTTTGCTTGAATTTGGCGCCGCCCCATTGCCGTCTAACAACCGCTGAAAGTAGAACGAACTCATCTAATAGCATGTACCTGACGTCTGGCCGTATGAAATGGCCCGCGCTTGATTTCTAGTTCTACTTCAGGGTCCGCTTTGTTCCACGCCAAAATCTTGTTCTCGCTTTCCATGACTATTGGCGCCTCGCTTCGTCGCTTCGTTTCCTACGCAATCTACGCAGGTCTTTCGCCCGATCACACAAGTGTTGGTTAATTCCTGAGCCATTGCCGCATGTACTCACCAACTGTGATCAAATAACACACAACTAACAAAACCCAATTACCAAGACGCCGGAAAATAAATAAAAAAATAAAGAAAATTCGTAACATATCTATATGCTTACTACCTATATCAATTAACACTTAACGCGCCAAAAACTTGACAGTCGAAAACGCAGGTATAAAATATACGGCACACGCGCGCACGCGTCGCTCAAGTAATATAGTACTAGCGTACGAGCATCAACCACTGCGGGCATGAATTGACTACGATGTTCTCGCTTTCGATTAATATCTGAATGAATGATTCTAAGATGGAATTTAAATAATCGACCGTAACTAAACTATTGGTTTCTGTGGATTGATAATGAGGAGCCTAGGTTAAATCTCCCCATTACATCTGGATGGATTATTCTCCTAAAGATGTTGTTATTCGATTGTTTACAACATATCAATGGCTAGGTGGATCTGCCTACTTAGATATCCTCTCTCGAGGTATATTCGCCTCATTTCGTGAATAGACCGAGTATACTTCTTATCTCGACCGGTATTCGTAAATGCTTAATGTTCAACCTCAAAAACCACCTTCAGTTCGACACTTCTATTAATTCGAACCTACTTAAAGGCTACTTCACCCAGATCCCTCGAATACTCTCATCTCTCGAATCTCTGATCTTCGTTGTAAGTATGTTAATATCGCGATATTATCATATAATTAACATGCAGCAGAGTGTGATGTGATAAATTAACAATTGATTAACATGAAAGGTTAAATTTAATCCATCACTCAGGATCATGGTTTGATGTAACCCTAGAAAGAAGTTTAGAACATCAAATAAGGAAAGAAATAATATAAGTAATATGAAGAACATCCTCATGTGATTCAGAAATAATCAAAACAATAAGGGAAAATTAATACAAAGATCTCAAGGAGATCCTTGAAGTCTGCTGTGCCCTCCACCCGCCTCTCCGGCCGCACGCCCTTCGATGCCCTAGACTCCCGAGCCCCTCGCATTTAAATGATGATCCCGCATTTGAGTCGACGCCGCGACGCGATGACGCCAAGCGACGCGGGGATCGCCGCGACGGGGGCCGGCTGACTGCATTAGTTGACCTCCACGTCGTGATTATGACGTCACGACGCCGAGACGTCGCGACGTGGCGTTGCTTCCTTGCTCACTCCTTATTGACCCAAAAGCCTTAAAAGATGTGTTCTTTTTGCTCTCACCAAGCCTCGTATTTCAAAAAATAAACACTTAATAAGAGATCTAACACCCAAAACTATATAAATAATGCCAAAACAACATGAAAATGCGAGACTGACGCGAGTGTAATCTGAGTGTTTTAAGCACTCATCAAATATCCACCGATATTTTACCGATATTTCCGTAAAATCTAATTACCGATATATCCGTATTTACCGATATTTTGATCCTCGATTATAATAAGTCTCAAAACAAGAACAATACCTCAAATAACCAGAAGTTGAATCGTTCAAAAAAATTATCTGGAAAGGCAACAGGGCCACATAACAAAAAGGTTTATGAGACTGAATGTTACAGATATGGAATGAAAGGTCACCGGTAATGGTCGCCAGGCGACTGGGCATTTGGTCGACCTTTATCAAGGCTCCATGAGCGAAAAGACAAGCAAATCAAACAAATTTTGTTTTAACGGAAAAAGACACTATGGATCCGAAGGACCCTTTCTTTGATGATGATGGTGCGACCTTTAAAACATTTGATGTTTCTGATTTTTTTTGGAAAATCCGCGGAAAAATTGACCATTTGATCGGGGGATGGCAATGTGTGCTATATCGGATATATGATATCCTGGGCATTTTTTTATGTTATTTTCTTTTCCATACTGGTTTTCCATACGCTATTTATACTGCTAACTTTGATTTTCTATTTAAATTTTTATTTTAGCATATGGATCCTCTCCTTAGGAATTTATTATCAATTATATGCCATCCTCTGGTTGGTGATGCGCTGTCTTGTCGACTATGCCACAACCCACATGATTCAAGGTGATAAGAAATATATTTTTCAAATTTCACATTAGCTCAATCTAATGTTCATACTATCTCAGTCCCGTTGACTCGATTAAAGGCCCTAAAGCCACTATTATTATACAACAAAGGCAATTAAATTGCAAATTGATGTCTCTTTATTCTAATAAATCTAGTAGAAATTTCGCTTCAAAGATATTCGCCGAAATGGATATCATATTGAAACTATGAATCATGATGAAAATGAGTATTTACTCATCACTTATTATTTGGCAAAATGTACTGAAACAATCGCCTTTATTTATCTTGTGGGTTATAATGCATTAACCATGATCTGGCTTGAATTTATGTTGTCATGAACTTAAGTTCAATGACTCTAATGCATTTTTACTTCGCATGACCGAATGTTGCATTCTAATTTCAAGATGCACTGTGATAGAATCAAAATCTATCAGAATCCATTAACAAGCGCACAAATTTTAGTAACTCCGATGGTTATTCTTGTGCCATTTGTTCCAAAGGCAAATTAATTTGTTAGCCATCGCCAAAGGTTACCTTTGAATCCCCCGCTTTTCTAGAACGTATTCAATGGGATATTTGTGGGCCTATTCACCCACCTAGTGGACCTTTTCGTTATTTTATGGTTTTAATTGATGCGTCCACTCGATGGTCTTATGTATGCCTTCTTTCTAGTAGTCATGTTGCCTTTGCTAGATTATCGGGCTCAAATAATTCGAATTCGTGAGCACACCTACGATCACCTTATCAAGACAATCTGGCCTTGATAATGCCGGTGAATTCTCATCTCAAACATTCCTCATTGTCAGATGTCTATTATCAGTATAGATGTTCAACATCCCGTTGTCTTCGCGTTCATTCTCGTAATGGGCTGGCCGAATCTTTTATCAAACGCTCCGCAATTGATGGCTAGACCATTACTTTGAAACTAAATTGCCTTTATCTAAGATGAAGACATGCTATTATACATGCCACAATTTGACTAGCTTTTGTCCTAAGCAGCCAATCACGATGACACCATTACAGCTTTGCTAAAGGTTATCAACCTAAATTTTTATCATGAAGCTTTGTCATGCTGCTATGCTCCACCGCTCTACACATCGACTTGCTTAGGTCCTCAACTGCCTTGGTATTTATGTTAGCTTTCAACTGCATCTATTATAAATTATATCGGTTTTACGCGGGGAAGTTTTTATTGCTCGATTTGCAGATTGCCACTTTGATGAAAATCTTTTCCCGCCATTAGGGGGAGATAAGCCAATTCCAGAAGAATGACGAGAAATTACATGGAATGAGTCATCTTTATCTAACCTTGATCCCCGTACAAAGCAATTTGAACTAGAAGTTCAGAAAATAATTCATTTACAAGGTCTTGCGACCAATTGCCTCGATGCTTTTATTGATTCAAAAGTTACAAAATTACATATCCACACAAATATCCCAAATAAGACATTGAAATCCCAACAGAAAATTACAAAGCAAAGATGATTGAATGAACCTAAACCACGATTAAAACGCGGAAGACCTATTGGCTCCAAAGACACAATTCCTAGAAAAAGGAAAAATGCTATCTATGACTCCTGAAGAGCATATAACTGTTAAGCCCTAGGTCGATGAACAAATAGCCCCTGTAGAGGCCCCAGTTAAAAAGTTATCTCTTAATGATGTACCGGTACATAACAATGAAGAGATCTCTATCAATTATATACGTGATGGAAGAATATGGGATCGAAATACTACCCATATAAATGATGCTTTTTCTTTCCAAGTGGCTATGGACATCTTAAGAAATGATGAAGATCAAGAGCCGCAAAGTGTGAATGAATGTCGACATCAAAACGATTGGTTAAAATGGAAAGAAGCAATCAAAATGTAATTAAGATCATCAAGAACGAGAGGTATTTGGACCGCAGTTCAAACACCTACAAATATACAACCTATCGGATATCGATGGGTCTGCATCGAAAGCGAAATAAGAATAATGAAATAATATAAAGCACACCTGCGGGCCCAAGGTTTCTCAAGCAAAGACCTGAATCGACTCATGAGGAGACATATTCTCCCGTGAATGGACGAATCACATTCCGATATTTAATAAGTTTAGCGCCTCAAAAGGACCTGATATGCTGCCCCGATGGATGTGAAGTTACAACATATTTATACTGGGATCTCAGATGTTAATGTAGATATGAGAATCCCCGAAGGATTCATATCAGCTCAAGCAATGAATTCAAAACCACGGAGCATGTATTCAATCAAGTTGCAAAATCTTTATACATGGATCAAAATAAATTGAATAAAAATGCTTTGCCGCATTTACTCAAAGAAGGATATGTGAATAATCCAATCTGTCCATGTTTTCACTCAATAAAATAGAAAATGGATTGGCAATAATATGCGATATGTAGATGATTTTAAATTTGATTGGGACTCCTGAAGAGCTCATCAAACAACCAACTATTTGGGCAAGAAGGAATTTGAGATGAAAGATCTTTGGAAAAACAAACATTGTCTCGCTCAAGTAGACGAGTATTGTTTGAATGGTGTATTGATTCATCAATCATAGCGTAAAAGTCCCGGCGTTTTTATATAGATAAATCCACACCCCTTAGTTCCTCTTGTTGTTAGGTCACTTGAAGTAACTAAAGATCCATTCCTACTTAAGGGTAAAATGAAGAGTGTCTTGGTCCTGAAGTACCATATCTTAGTGCAATTGGTGCACTATTGTATCTTGCAAATTATACTCGACTAGACATTGCTTTCTCAGTTAATCTATTAGCAAGATACAAACACTAACTAAAAGGCACCGAATCTAATCAAACATATATTGAGATATTCCGTAGACAAGTGACATGGGATTATTTTATTCCAAAGTAATGAAACCATAATTACTTGGCTGCGTGATGCAGATATCTTCTAATCTTCACAAAGCTTGATCACAAATGTGATATATATTTACGTGATAAATACTACAATATCCGAGATCGCTTAAACAAACGATGGTGCCACCTCTAATCATTCAAAAAATACTTCAAGGATGCATGAAGCTAGTAGAGAATGTGTTTCAGTCGAGATCCATGATACAATACGCCGTAGAATCATGTGGATTATCTTCTATTAAGAATAATCCAACAAAGATTATATGAAGACAATGTCGCATGTATTGCAAATCAAAGGAGGATATATTGGGCAGATCTAACTAAGCACATTTCGCCAAAGTTCTTCTATACTCATGAACTTCAAAAAGATGGTGAAATTAATGTGCAACAAATAAGGTCCAATGATAATCTAGCAAATTTATTTACTAAAGCCCTGCCTTCTGCAACATTCAAGAAACTTGTACGGCAAGTTGGCATGCGCCAACTTAAAGATCTTCAAATTGAAAAGTTGAAGACAATATAGTCATGTCACTACCAAGGGGAGTATGAAAAAAGATGTTAGATATTGTACTACTCTTTTTCCCTTCGTCTAGGTTTTGTCTCACTAGGTTTTATTGACAAGGTTTTTAATGAGACAGTACCAACAATCTAGTGATGGTCATTTAAGGGAAGTGTTATAAATGATTCACTGATAACTGTGAATGACCACACATTTACTGGTGAATAATTCTTATGATATTAATGATCAGAACATCATATATATAGCTTCCTAAGAATGAAAATACAGTTTTCTTCTTAAATTATCTCTATTATCTCTTTTCTCTCTTCTTTATCTTTCAACAAGTAAATTAATTTTATTTGTTATATCAAACTCTTTTGATTTATTCCAATTAAATAATTAAAAAACGTATATGTTTATAATCAAATTTAAATATATATATATATATATATTTTAAACAACTAAATATAAGGAAATCACATTCTTAGTATGGAACAAAACATAACCCAAGAGATTCAAACCAAAAAAGTGGGTGAGAGAATGATTGATTGTTAATGGTTAAAAACGAATTTAAAGGTTCGCATAGCTATGCAGTAAAAGAAATGGCATCGATCAGAATCCGGGCTTGAAAATAGAAATGCATTCAGACATAGCAAACCGTAATAAGTAGCACCATTGTGAAAAAGATAACTTTATTTTCAGAGGTCAAAAGTAAAACAGTTTATCGTTTTTAAACTTTAAAGATTTCGCAATATGCTGTATATATGATATACACATTTTTCCAATGAAGATACATCAAGGCTTCGCTCTAATTCATTTCATATGAAAGACATTCACCAGATTACCATCCATACCACAACCATCACAACATCATTTGGCTCATGCTATAGCCGTTCCAATACAACTAAACGCCGATCATGAAATTGACTGCGTAATATTACAACAAATAATATTTCGGTGGCTTTGCCAATCCACTGTAAATGTTAGCAATTAGGAGACAAGGCCAATCCACAGGATAAAACATCAATTTTGTGGCAATGTCAAACCTTCAAGAAATTAAACAACAGTTGGGTGGTTGTGCCAATCCACAGTGTAGATGGATGACTTAGCCAATATTCGGATAATAAGAAGGGAAGATAATAATGACACTCAATATAACGTGGTAAACCCTCAGAATGAGGGAAACCCCCATAGAGAAAATCCGAGAAAATAATCCACTATGAGATGAAACTGGTACAAGATGTTACACACTCAGGATATGCTCACAATTCTCTCAGTTTTATCTGTTAGTACTCTTTCTGTGAAGTACTATGTTTCTTGCCACTGTCCCCGGTGTGATAACCTCGACTGTTTCACACATATCCTTTCAACTCTTTGTGATTGAAAAAATGATCTCTAGAACTCTTTCTAATCTCATGGAATTCCCATTTGATTATGTTCCTCAAAGCCTATTTATAGGCAAAGGTTTGATCCTTTCATGGATTTCATTGGTTGAAATGGAAACCAATTTCATTGGCCGAAAACAATGACCAATCTCGTCCACAAAACATGGCATCCTCGACGTAGCGTCGAGGTGGAGAATTCTTCTCCTCATCCAGCTGCTACAGTTGTAGCAGCATTTATGGGTTGGACCTTACAAATCTCTCCCCCCCAAGACCCATGCAACAAACAAATGGAGGTGAGAGTCTTCTTGACTCCTTAATAGGAGCTTATGCCCGTGTTCTTGATTCATCATGCCAGTTTTTCTTTTGTAATGACCTTCGTCATCATATCAGCAATATTCTCGTTAGTGTGGATCTTTCTTATTTGGAACAGTTGTTTTTCAATAGCCTTCTTGATTCAATGATATCTCACATCTATGTGCTTCGTCCTTGCATGATACATAGTGTTCTTGCTTAAGTCTATCGCACTTTGATCATCGTAATGCAATTATGTGGCCCTCTGCTTTAAATCCGGGGCCAAGAAATCGCTCATCCATCGCAGATCTCTTCTTTCCAACTTCAAAGTAGTCGCAATATACTCTTCTTCTATAGTAGAAAGTGAAACCCATCAGAGCTTCGACTGTCATGATATAGCTCCTTTTAATAAATAAGTACCTAGAAGTAGATTTTCTACACCCAGTCTCTAGCCATATCGTAATTTGTATAACTTTAAGAGATGGTTCTCGATCTCCAAAGCCAAAACATACCTTTGAGGTACCTCCGAGATATCCAAAGATCCATTTCATTGCCTCCCAAAGGTGCTTTACCGCACTTGCTATAAATCCGCTTACACCCTAATCCATGAGATATATTCGATCGGTACACACATCATAGCATACACGACTTCCACCATGGATGAGTATGGAATGACTGGCATTTTGCCTTTTTCGTTCTCTGTAGATGGTGATGAGTCCTAAACTCATATATTTTTATCCATTTTTCTGCCATAATTTTAGAAGTTTATACTTCATTTTAATGTTGAATTATGGAATATTCACCAACTTTTTGTTTTGTAGGTCTTTAATAAAAAAAAGACAATTATAGCAAGAAAGGTAGAAAAATTGGCTAGGGCAAAATCCTTTGTTGCGACACAGTTTCAGAATGTCATGACAGAATCCCAATGGACTAGCAAGAGTTATGTCGCAACAAGGATCAAGCTGAACTCAAGCCAGAAATGAAGACTGTCACGACATAATTTTTTATTGACTGACTGATTTTTGTCGCGACAAAGCTGGAGAAGTTCATAGCATATCGTCGCCACACCTGAACTCATGTCGCGATTAATCGATCAAGCACATGGCAATGAAACTCATGTCGCGACATAAAGAATTGAAGATAGTAGAAAAGCTCTGTCGCGACAGAGAAATTTTATGTCGCGACAGAAAATAGAAAATCAATGAGACAAATCAAGACAAAGTTCCTGCGACAGAATTTTCTATGTTGCGACAGACATTTTAGCTTATGACAAGACCAAGACAGATTATATGTCGCAACAGAAGAAAACTATGTCGCGACACAACGTTCAAAGTTAACAATGAAGGATAAGAAGATTTTGTCGGGACAGAGAATTTTTATGTCGTGACAAACACAACATGAGGTTGAAGTTAAATCTGTTGCGACAAAGATGACTATTGTCATGACATAAGTTGAGAAGAAAGACACAAAGGTAACGACCTAAAATACTCCTAACATATAACATGTTCGAGTAAAATAACAAATTATATTTTTCCAGCGTTTAAATAACTAAAAGTGAAAAATGATAAAAACCCGAAAATTTTACAAGAGCCAAATAAATTTGGTAAAAATGTTAAATGAGGACCTAAGGGTCATAAATGAGGAGTGTAAATGTTAAAATGAAAATGAAATGAAATGTAGTGAAAATGAGAAAAATGAGAAAAGAGGAATTAGTGGGCTAGCCAAACAAGGCCTTATGAAAGAATAGGGTATTAAGACCAAAATGTGGTCTTTGAGAGACATAACTCTCATTCATCAAAAAGGGAGAGAAAAGAGAAAGGCTAATACCCACGAGTGAGGAAGGGAGTTGATGGGTGATTTTTGCTCCAAGTGAATCAAGGAAAAAGTGATCAAGAAGAAGGAGGAAGCTATAATGCTTAAGAATCAAAGGTTTTGAGGTAAGAAAAACTAAACCCTAACCCCCTTTTTGTTGTATTAGGGTTGGTAAAAAAAAAAACCCTACATTTGGATAAAAAGGTTTATCGGTATAAACTAGTTTGCGGTTGTATCAGTTAGATTTAAGTGTTTTGTCGGTTGGTATCGTGGCTTGTTTTTGGATTGGGGAGAAAAGTTTTGATCAGTCAAACAAAACTAGGGTTTTTGTTTCTTCTTGCAAGGTAAGAGTAGATATAGTCTAAACCCTCAAAAATCTAGTTGTATTTGGGTAGAAATGAACCCTAAACCGAAACCCTAGAATGGCCGACTGATTTTCTTTTGTTTGTGCTCTGTTTTGAGCCCAAAATTGATTGGTTTAAATGATCGGAAACTGATTGTAAATGGACTACTGCATGTGTGTTTTATTATGAACCACAAATGGACTTATTTGAGTGTTTGATAACTGTTTTCAAGTGGATTAAACATGAAAAAGAGGAAAAGAAAATGAAAACAGAGAATGCAGGAAAGTTTCGTAAACTTGCGAAAATTTTTGCAGGAGTTGCGAAATTTCGCAACCCTTGTGAAAAAATTTCATAGGGGCTGCGAAATTTCGTAGAGTCCCTGCATCCAAATTTTGTACTAAAATTCAATCAGCCATAGCTTTTTCGTCCGAACTCCGATTCGGGCGTTCTTGGACTCTACGGAAAGCTCTTTGAGTATAGAATATAACCATATGACATTTAATAGCAATTGGTTCTCACATATTTGCTAAAATTTTGATTGTAGCACCAAGTGTACTAATTACTTGGTTGTGTTGGTGTTTAAGTTGAGTTTTCTCCTTCCTAATCCCCTATGTAAGGAACCGTGTGGGCTGCCCATAACCCACAACAGGATTAAAACAGGCATAAGAATGCCTAAAACAAATGTTATGGTTTTCAAAGAAATGAAGAATGTATGGAAAAGGAGTCGGGTAGTGAAAGTAAACCTTGAATATAACTCCTAGAATAATTCGACTAATAATACATTTGTTAATTGTATTGGAATTGTGGGTCACTAGAAGGAACTCGAATTGATTGAGGATTCAAGAATTGAATCAAAGCACAACAAATTTTATTGTCTTCATTCCTCTGTGTTTCCATTTTGGAGTTTGTTCTCCATCCAATCTCTTCTTATTTCAAGTCTATAATCATTGTTCATTATTGAAATGATTTTCAATAACCGTGATAATGAAGTGTTTTAATTGATTTGAGGCAATTAATTGTGAAATGACGGTATGGCGAAAATCGCATGAGTATTGAAATTGAATTATTTCAGATATAGATGTATATACTATATTGTATTTTGCTATGAATGATTTGAACGCTCTTAATAAAATGTTAATATTTAAATTCAAGTTAAGGATAGATTGGTATACCAATAAGGGTCAAATTAGCAGTACTGTGCCGAATGTAATGATGTGTCACTCCGATCCGTAGCCCAGCGGGACAGTATTGGTAGTGTTCACGAATAGATTTTTATTAACCAATCAGCAGCCCAGCAAGACCATATCGTGTTATAAACATTTTTTATATACCGGCTTGCAGACCGTGTCGGTGATTTGTTATCCTGTGCACTGAAAGCATATGTTAAATTCGCTATAAAATGAAAAGAAAACTAGAAATGCATGACGAAGTTTTGAATGATTTATTGCATGTGAAAGTACATATTTGGAATGATCAATAAACTGTAAATAAATGTATATGAAATGAATATATGTATTGTATTGCATTGATCATTCAAAAAGGGTAAAAGGGCATTGTTTTAGAAAAATGCATGTTTGATTTAAACTGAAATAGAAGAGAGTATTATATCGAACCACTAAGCATGAAAATGTTTAGCGCATTGTTTTAACAATGCTACTGCGTATCGAGTAGAAAGTGGCAGACCGCGATTCGCTTCGCGCAGAGTCAATAAGCCAATGTGTGATTTATACAAGTAAATGTCTGCCTCTACGCGATATCATTTCATTCATGATATTTGTAATTATTTCGCATTGAACTAAAGATGTAAAAGTCTTCATAAGAAGACTACATTTTTTTATATATATCTTTTTGAAAGTATGGAAATGTATTTTACATATTGTGGACAACCAGGGTAAACTCCATAAATATTTTGTAATTGTATTTGAAAAGGCATGGAATGCCAATTTGAATAAATGCGTTATTAAAGAACAGTTATGGGCCCTATTTAAATTGAGGAATGTATATTTTGTTTTATCAAAGCTACAGTAAATTGTTATAAAAGGGCGCGGGTGCACCACACATAGAAACTTATGTTGCGACACAGTAAAGAAAACAATGCAGAAATCTCTATCGTGACAATAAAAATTGCAGAGTAAGAGATTTCTGTCGCGATAGAGAAGTTTTATGTCGCGATAGAAATTGGAAGAGACATGATACCAACCAAGACAAATAAATAGCGATAAAGATCAGACAAGTTGCAACAAACAATTGTACCAAATGGCCAGATTAAAGACGACAGGGCCACGACAAAAAAAGTCCATATGGCAACAGACCAGTAATCGTGAGAAACTTTGTCACGACAATGTTTTACTCGGTCATGACAAAGGTTGAAAAGAACCACAAAGAGAATGTCGCAACACTCTTTACTATGTCGTGACAATGAATGAAGAACTCAAGGCAAAATTATGTCACAACAACTGGAAGCTAGGTCGCGACATAAAAGAAAGCAGAAGACTCAGAAGCTTTGTTGCGACACACAAATTCTATGTCGTGACACAAAAATTCTATGTCGCGACACAAAGCAGCGCGACATAAGGAAACCTAGTCGTGACAAAGAATTTGCTGTCGCGACACACTATTCAAGTATTCAAGCTGCAAGGTATCCAAGAATTGTCGTGACATTGCCAACTTATGTCGCGATAGAATTCAAAAAGAGAGCACAAAAATATGTCTCGATAGAAACTGCATGCCACGACAAGATGCTGGGCGACAAAGATGAAAACTATGTTGCTACAGAACTTTTTATGTCGCGACAAAGTTACTAATTGGGCCAGAATTTTTGGGGATCCACAATTAGTGCCTAGAAGTGTGGCCCATTATTTGAAAATCTATAAATAGACGCATCTAGGGCACTATACGCAGCTTCCGCCAAACCAGGAACTTTTGGGTAGCTGGAGACTCTTGTATATTATTTTTCTTTTATTTTTATTTTCTTTTGTTTAGTTTTTAGAGTAACATTTTAGCTAGTTCTTTTTTGGATTGAACAAGAACTGTGTGAAGCTCGAGTCAGTTCATTAGAAAATTTTGTTTTTCATTATTGTCTGATTAAATGAATTTGGAAATCTTCTAGAGTTCATTTATTTCAGTTCGTTTGTAATTTTAGTGAATTTACCTGATCATTTAGTCATTGTTATTTGTGATCCAGCTTTGAAAACCTAGCCCACTGGAATGACCATGTTGATTATTATTTTCTGCTTAACTTGAAAGAAGGTCATAGTTCGAATGTTTGGATTTATTTAATTGGTACTGTTTTTGAAGCTATTTGTTTAGAATATTAGTAGCTTGTACCCAGAAAAGGATTGTATCTTGTTGTGATTTCCAAGATTCCTTCTGAGTGACATAGAGATGGAGATTCCTGGGAGTATGAAGCAGTTACTTGGAGATATGTTAGACTAATATTATGGAACTACTGAACTTTGACAGATCACTTAGATAGATCGCTAACTTACTCATGGTGTGAGGATAGTTGGATGATGTATCAATTTAATTGATCAGAGGTTTCTCTTCAATATGATGAGAGGATCTTGATCCCATGTTAGCATAGATCTAATCAAGGAAATAGAGAATCTAATCAAATTAGATGGATGAGTTACCAATTATATTAGAGAAGGCTTGCAATATCCTGTCTATAGGGGTAAGAAGTCTTCAGTCCTAAGAAATGATATGAAGTACTGAAAAGGAAAAATACCCAGATCTAAGAAAGAAGTTTCTATTCTACAAATAACTAATTAGACCCATGTATCCGAAAGAAATATGGATCTCTAATAAGTGAAATGTGTGTTTTATGGAGGAATCCAAACTATACTACCTTGCATCTTTGACAAGTTCAGATTTCAAATTAATGGTTGAACCATGTTGGAAAATGATGTAGAAATTCATAATTATATACTGATATATTTCCCAGTGTTACTTTACCCAGTGAACTTTCCAATCCATTTATTTGAATTCTTTTCATGTAGTTATAGAGTTTTATCTCCAGTTTACTGCTGCTTAAGTTTAGGAAACAAACAAATTTTAACTTTTGGAGTTCAAATAGTAAGGATCTTGAGTGATGGGGGACTCGATCTTTAGATTTTATCATCAATCCCATGAATGATGGTCCGGACTTCAATCCATTTTATTACTTGCATGACCTGCACGTGTAGTAATTCTAATAAAATCAATTTTAATGGGTCTCTTTTTCAAAAAAGAGCTAAACACATATTCTTATCAAAATTTAGTCAATCAAGTTTATGGCATTCCAACTAGGGACTGAAAAGTCTTTGGATGGAATTGTTAATTATTTCATCAGATTTGGTCTATGTTTAAAAATCAGTCAAACAAGTTTTATGGCGCCGTTGCCGGGGATTGAGAAAAATATGAATTTAAATATCAATATCTAACCAAAAAGAGAATTGCTAATTTGGACATTTTTCTTTATTTTATCATAAATTTCAGAAAATCACAAAAATAGTTTTTAATTGTAGTAGCTGAGTAAGCTACTGAAAATTTTTATGAGCTGGACATAGATGTTTTCCACAGATTTAATGTGATCTCAATGTGTTTATATTTTAGGAAGATCTACATGCATAGAAATTGTTGCCTTTGGTTACAGAACTGGAGAGAACACTGAGAAATATGAGAAAAGTTAAAGGTGCTGAAACAACAACTATGGCAAATCAGAGAGAAAGAATGCAACCGAAGAAGCGTAAAACCGAGAGACCCTCAAAGGCAAATGACTATGGAGGACTTTTGAAGGCCAGTGATTCAAGATGAATACTCTGCTGTGAGACAACCTGCTATTGAAGCCAACAATTTTGAACTGAAGCCAACTTTGATCACAATGGTGCAGCAACACCAATTTACTAGGCATCCTAATGAAGATCCCAATGAGCATATGGGAAGATTCATGAGGATGGCTAATACAGTCAAGTTGAATGGGGTCAGACCAGAAGTGATCAAGCTACAACTATTTCCATTTTCACTGAGAGATGTGGCAGTAACTTGGTTTGAGTCATCACATTGGATCTGGAACAATTGGGGAAGAGTTAGTGGAGGCTTACATGAGCAGATTCTTCCCTCATGCCCTCACTTCTGAAAGGAGAGGGGAAATTATAGTTTTCAAGTAGAGAGAGGATGAAAGTCTCTACAATGCATGGGAAAGATACAAAAGATTGCTGAAAAGATGCTCCATGCATGGAATAGATTTGACCACTCAGATGGATATTTTTTATCATGCTATGAATTATACGTCCAAGGGTATAATTGATGCAGCCATGCTATGAATTATACCTCCAAGGGTATAATTGATGCAGCTTGCTGTGGGGCTTTTTAAGAAAAAAAGTGCTGAGGAGGCAAAGTAGTTGATAGAAGATCTTACCAAATGCAACTATAAAGCTCCATCTGAAACTTCAGGGAGTAGCAGTAGACTGAAAAGGAGTAGTATGTTAGAGCTGAACCGGATGACTGTCATAGAGGCAAAATTAAATGCATTGATGAGAAAATGGGGAATCAGAAGAGAAGAAATGACCAAGAAATGAAGTGAACGTTAATGAAAAATGAGAAGAGGAATAGTGTCGAAGAGGGACTAGCCTACAGGTCCCTTTATCAAGTTGAGGAGGCACAATATCTTAATGCAACTAGAAGTTACAATTTTAAGCCCAACCTCAACTTGCCAACTCATTACACACCAATACTCAGGAACCATGAGAATTTCTCATATGGGGGAGGAGCACAGCAAGGTCATAGACCTGGGCAGAATTTTCAACAACACTATGCTTCACCTGGGTTCCAACAACAACAACAACAACAACAAGAAGGAAGTCGAGGGCGTAAAATCGCATGCTGAGATCTTCTCTCAAGAATAGATGCTGACTTTCATGGGAGAAAATAAGAGGCTGTTAAACATCCACGAGCAGAAATTTGCTAATCTAGCAGCATTTCAGGCAAACACAACTGTGTTTTAGGCCAATACTAATGCCTATTTGAAGAATCTGGAAACACAAGTAGGGCAACTAGCCTTAACTATGCAGAATCAGTCCAAGGATGCATTTCCAAGTGACATAAGGAAAAATCCAAAGGATTGTATGGTGGTTACACTAAGAAGTGGAAGAGAGATAGAAGACAGAAAAGAAAAAGAGAAGAAAATTAAGGAAGAGAAAGAAGAAATTGGAGAAGAACTGAAGCAGTATAGTTTTGAAGTAGCTGAAGAAAAGAGAAGTGCAAAAATGCAGCAAAAGCAACAAGTTGAAGAGGGAGTTCTAAAAAAGGAAGAAGTTCAAACTTACAAGCCTTAAGTCTCATTTCCTTGAAGACCGCAAAAGGCTAAGTTAGAAGAGCAATTCTCTAGATTCTTGAACATGTTCAAGAAAATGGAAGTTAATATCCCTTTTTCAGAGGCATTGACTCAAATGCCTCATTATGCTAAATTCATGAAGGATATTTTGAGCATAAAAAGAAAAATTGTTGAAGAAGGAGTAGTAAGCCTAATAAAGAATCTCAAGTAAAGGCGCTATCTCGCAGGTCCTTACTAGAGAAGATGCAGGATCCAGGCAGCTTCACTATTCCATGCACAATAGGGAATTCTGAGATGGGAAAAGCACTGTGTGATTCTGGAGCCATCATCAACTTGATGCCTTTATTTGTAGTTAAGAGATTAAGTTCGGGAGCCTACCCACATCTATGACCCCGCAGAGATAAACGTAACCTTAAATTAACCTCGAGGGTATTCTCGAGGATGTGCTTATCGCTGAAAAGTTCATTTTTCCGCGGACTTTGTGGTTACTGATATCAAGAAGACAAACAAGTCCTCTCACGTTAGGGAAGACCCTTCCTTGCTATAGGAGTGCCTTTGATATATGTGAAGAAATGAGAGTTTACCTAAGGGTTGAGATGAGGTGCTGCACTTCAATCTCAATCACAGTTTGAAACAGCCGAATTTGATAATGTTGATTGTAAGATTGTAGAAACGAAAGTACCCATCAGTTCTGAATTGATAAATGAATGTAAGATTCAAAATTCAATGAATGAAAATGTGATGAATTTTCAGTATCTTGATGTTCTTGATGTTGAATTTCTGAACTCCAATTTTGAATCAAAAGAAGCAATACTTAGTATTGATGAAAACAATACAGAAAAATGCAGTAATGAACAAAAAGCAGAAGAAACATAAACAAGCTCAAAAGGGTTAACCTTGAAGGAATTACCCAATCAATTAAAGTATGCTTTCTTAGGAACTGCATGAGTAAAACGCTTATTATTTCCGGCAAATTTCGCATTGATTGAATTTGAAGAACATAAATTGTTTGAAACTCTCAGAAAATACAAAGAAGCAATTGCCTGGTCTATAGAAGATTTAAAAGGAATCAGTACTTCCATCTGCATACACAAGATCCTTTTTAGGAGGATGTTCAAAGACCTCTCGTTGGAACATTAAAGAAGACTAAACCAAAAAGAATGAAAGAAGCTGTCGCAAGTATTGGCCGGCCGAATGCAAAAAGCCATATATGCAATCTCAGACACCCCTTAGGTGAGCCCAGTTCATGTGGTTCCCAAGAAGGGTGGATTCACTGTGATAAAAAATGAGAAGAATAAATTAATTCCTACAAGAACTGTGATAGGATGGAGGGTGTGTATAAACTATAGAAAACTAAACACTACTACCAGAAATGATCATTATCCTCTACCTTTCATTGACCAAATGCTAGATAGGTTAGCAAGACACCCCCATTACTGCTTTCTTGATGGATATTCTGGTTATAACCAAATTGCTATAGCCCTTGAGGATCAAGAGAAAACTACATTTACATGTCCTTATGCACTTTGCTTTCGTAGATGCCATTCGATTATGTAATGCCCCGCCACATTCCAAAGATGCATGATGTTTATGTTTTCGATCAAAGTGAAGAGGTGAAAATCTCATATGGATGACTTCTTAGTATATGGATCCAGTTTTGAGAATTGTTTGAAAAATTTAGAAATAGTACTTCAGAGGTGTCAAGACAAGAATTTGGCCTTAAATTGGGAAAAATGTCATTTCATGGTAACAAAGGGTATTGTCTTGGGACACAAAATTTATGCAATTAGATTAGAGGTAGACCAAGCAAAGGTTTCTATCATAGAAACTCTCCTGGCACCTATAACAGTCAAAGGGATAAGAAGTTTCAGATTACGTCAAGCTTTGCTTAAGATTCATAAATGACTTCTCAAAAATCTCTAGACCATTATGCAGATTACTTGAAAAAGTGCAAGGTTTGACTTTGATGAATTATACAAATCTGCATTTGATGAAATTAAATCCTGATTAGTTACAACACCCATCATGGTAACACCTGATTGGAACAAGGAATTTGAAATTATGTGTGATGCCAATGATTGTGCAATGGGAGCTGTATTGAGACAAAGAATAGAGAAGATATTCAAGGCCATATACTATGCCATCAAAACCTACAATGAAGCACAAGAGAATTACTCCACAATTGAAAAAAAGATGTTGGCAATGGTGTTTGCTTGTGAAAAATTCAAGCCTTACATATTGGGGTCCTATGTTATAATACACATTGATCATGCTGCAATTAGATATCTGATGGCAAAGAAAGATGACAAGCCAAGATTGATTAGATGGGTATTATTACTGCAAGAGTTTGATCTGAAAATTAAAGACAAGAAGGGTAATGACAATGTGATAACTGATCACTTGTTTGGATTGGAAAAGACTATTGAAGAAGAAAAAGGAAGTGAATTAGAAGAAAACTTTCCTAATGAGCAGCTGTTTTTGTTATCAGTCCAAACACCCTGGTATGTTGATATTGTGAATTACTTAGCTTGTGGACTTATGCCATATGACTTCAGCTACCATCAGAAAAGGAATTGAGGACTGATAGCAGGTTCTATATCTGGGATGATCCATTACTTTGCAAAAGAGGAGTAGATATGATTATCGAAAGATGTGTACCAGAAACAGAACAAGGTGAAATCATTGATAAATGCCATGCATTACCATAGGAGGACATTTTGCAGGAGACAAAATAGCCCATAAAATTCTCCAATCAGGTTTTTATTGGCCTACTTTAATCAAGGACTATTTTGAATGGGTAAAACATCGTGATAAATGTCAGAGAATGGGCAACATAAGCAGAAGAAATGAAATACTCCTGCAAGGAATCCTGGTGGTGCAGATTTTTGATGTTTAGGGAATAGACTTTATGAGACATTTTCCATCATCATTTGGAAATCTATACATTCTCCTAGTTGTGGATTTTGTATTGAAATGGGTGGAAGCAATAACTTGTTCTAGAAATGATGCTAATATAGTTGTTGGGATTATACAAAGAAATATTTTGAGTAGATTTGGAGCACCCAGAACAATCATCAGTGAGGAGGGAAGTCATTTTGCAAATAAAGTTTTTGCAAAACTCATGAACAGATATGGAATAAGACATGTAATGAGATTGGCTTACCACCTCAAATAATGGGTAAGCGTAAATTTCCAATAGGGAGATTAAGAAAATTCTCAAGAAAAACCGTGAATACAAGAAAAAGGCAGTGCATAAAAAAGCTAGATGATGCGTGTGGGCTTTATAGAGCTACTTACAAAACTCTCATTGGGATGTCCCCATATAAATTGTATTTAAACCTTGTCATCTCTGCAGGCTGGAGACCTGACTATAACACGGGTCATCAGAAAGCTTGAATTGTGACTTCAAAGCGCAAAAAGAAGTGCTCAAATTGAATGAATTGGAAGAGTTGAGAATAGAAGCTTGATAAATGCCAAAATCTACAGAATAAGACAAAGAAAGTGACATGATCAAAGATTTTGAGGAAGAGATTCAAAATGGGGAACAAAGTCTTATGTTCAACTCAACGTTTCAGGAGAAAAGCGAAATTAAAGATGGAGTGGATGTCTTTGTTAGTAACAAGTACACCCTTTGGAGCGACACCAAAAACTAATTTGAATGTGATTCAGAGTGAATGGTCGGAAGATTGAAGCATTGCATGGAGGAACTATAAACCGGGGTGACGAGATTTGAGAAGAGAAGAAGGAAAATTTCTTTAGAAAAAGAAAACATTATCTAGATCGTCTACAGCTAGAGCGTTAAACGGAGCTCAACTCTATTGGGAAGCAAGCAAACAATTTTTAATTTTCTGCTTCTTGTTTTTAGTTTAGTTTTGTGTGTTTTGAGAGGATCTGGTTTACTTTTGTTTGAAGTTTTATTTGTTGTTTTTCTTTGATTTTTCGAGGGACAGTGTTTGAATTCGAAAAAATTTTATTAAACCTCTCTCTCAAATTGTTAAATCCAGAAGATTACTTTACAAAAGGAGTATTTCGAGTTCCCTAACTGTTTTTAATGATAATGCATAGTTGAAGTTTGAGAGAATATAATTTTGTTGAAACTATAAATGAATAAGACTTATTGTTCTCATTATTTGAATCTCACAGACCTCATCTCGTTGAATCATTTGAGTGAAGAAATGACATGTGATGTTCATACTTGAATTGAGGTCTTGATGATTCGTGTATTTTCCCAAATTATATTAAGATTGGTATAGATAGGTGCATGATGTTTTAAATGTTGTGATTTGAAAAATGTGAATTATTAACTTTGAAATTTTTTCATTGTCGTGACATAATTTTCTTTGTTCTTGACGATATTACCCAAAAATTCTGTAACAACTTATTGTTTCTTAATGTTGCGACAAGGCGGGTTGAATATTTTGAAGCCACGGAAAGTACGTAAATGAACTTTGATTTTTTATCCGACTTCAGATTAATTGGAGAAGCAAGTGTGACAATATTTTTCTACATCGTGACATCTTTTGATTTGAATTGATCCTTGTCTTTTCTATCATCGATGTTTCTCTGTGCGACCATTTATCTTCAAAAATTAAATATTCGCAAAGAAAGGGTTTTGCGACAATATTCCTCCATTCTTTGACATAAATACCATGGTGACTATATTTATGTAGCGACAATTTTTTACTTTATCGCAACCGATGAATTGATCTAGTTTTAGGTGAGTTTGAGGAAAAATATATCGCATTACCTCTATCATAACATAAAGATTAAAGGGGTCAAACCTCACTAGTTTTTGTCACGACATTTAATGATGGTACAACAAATAGTGAGCCTATAAGCCAGATATATTTGAAACACGAAGGCCACTTGCCTCGTCGACCAATCAACTACTATTATGCTTACCCGTCTCTTCCCCTCCTTTTAGCTTCCAGTCCACAGAAACCCTCTTACATTGATGTTTAGACACTTCGAACTGATTGAAACTAAATAAAAATCCTTGGAAGAAACTATCTGAAGGGAGGGAGAAAGCGGTCAAGTATTTAAATGAAAATAAAGAAGAAGAAAGAGGCGAAGCGACGAGGAAAGCTTAAGCAACCAATGGAAGAAATAAGAAAGAGGAAAAGGGGAGCTGAAGAAACTGGAGCATAGCACAGTGAAGAAAAAGCGAGCGATTGGGTTTTAGAGCTGGCTTATGTCGCCTGGAGAGACAAACTACATCTCAGAGATTTCACTAGCGAAAAGACTTGATGAGTGGATCACCGCTAAAAGTATTGAAAGGAAAGGAGCCCAGCTTCCTCTTTATGAATATAGCCCTTTGGTTTATTGAATGCATAGTAAAAAAATTCTATACTAATATGGTGGAGTATGAAAAGACAAGGCAGTTTATATCAAGGTAAATGGATCTCTTTCGATAGGAAGCGAATAGACGAACCTACAATGCGAATGAAAGAAGAATGGTTCAAAATTGAGCTGATTAAAGGCCAGACTTCGAAAGATTGTGAAGCTTGCTGATTGATGGCAAGGGAAATTATGGAATGCAACTAGGAAAAACCCCACGAGTCCATTACAAGGGTCTCATTAAGCTGCTCAATAAGATTTGGTTCCTTTATTGTTGATTATTTGACAAATGCCAGAAGTACTAATTGGGAGAAGGCCGGGTGTATGTATGCATCCTGAAGTTTCAGGAGTTTAATTATTGGAAATCATAGAAAACTCAATTTTGAGTTATTACAGAGGTGGATACAAGGGACTGGTACCTCACCCATCACTGATCACTAGGTTGTGTATCCTGGGTGGTGTGGAAGGAGACTGGGAAGAAGAAGAAAATTGCCCTAGAACCTCACCCTTAACATTAACAGGAATCACTAAAGGGCCTAAGAATAAAGGCAGAGAGAGAGAAGCAGAAATTGAGAGAAAGAACAGAGATGATGTAGATATACATCAAATATAGATTGAAAGTGAAGCTCGAGCTAATATGAGAGCGAAGTGTGAGGCCCAATTCGACCCTGCTCCACTAGAAATTGAGACAAGTCCATCGGGAGCAATTTGGAAGCTGAGAGCATCAAGGTAACCTTCTTTGAATTAATAGATAATATTTGAAAACAATAAAGCGAGAAATGCAAGAGAGGGACAAACAGTTGCAGATCCAACTCCAGCGGGAATGAATATATGGATGCCTGACTCGAGGAAGAGGGATCGAATCTGGAAGAAGCCCTAAAGTAGAGAGATGAAGAGTGGAAGAGCAGATGGGAAACAAGAGAAAGAGAACTGAGTGAAGAACTCAGTGCAAGAGAAGATGCCTTCATCTCATATCAGCTCATGAGGGATAGTGAGTTAATAAAAATCATGAAGGAGAGAGAAGATGCCATGGAGAAGAACTTGCTGCCTAAAAGGGACAAGGAAATGGAGGGCACCCTAAATTATAGGGAAAAATGTTGGACTGAAAGCTTAGATATGATCAACAACAACTTGATAAAAATGTACTCTACCTAGGGTGAGTTTGAGAGAACCCTGAACTCTATTGGGTAGAGACAAAATGATCTCATCAAGCAAATGACCTTTTCCATGGAGTAGTCTACATTCAACAGAAGTGAAGAAGGTAGTAGGTCCAAGCAGCCACAAGTCTAGATTCTTGAGTTCTCTCATTCTGCAGCTAGTTACAAGTTTGAACCAGTGAATCTACATTCCTTCCATAGGCATGATAGAAGAAGAAAATAAGCTTGCCACAGCCAGTTAACTGCCTTTCTCTTTGTAACCGGATGCCTTGCAGCCATGCATGATAAAAAAATTCTTGGCAAAAATTGGTGTTCACTCTCATTTTGCATTTCTTGTGTGTTTATTGTCTATTTTATTTCCTTTGTGTTCAATAATTAGAAATTTATGAGATTTAGTAAATAGCTTTACTGAATAATGAAGAACCCAGTTTTTGGTTTAAATTGTTAAATAGCTGTGAACTGTTTGGTAGACTTGGAATGATTGTGGAATCGAAATGTTGCTGTGTTAAGCTTCTCTGAATTAAATGGTCTAATGTAAATATGCTTTGCACTTGTAAAATAGAATAGCAACATATTTAGGTACCGAATAAGAATTTGATAGATGAATTGGGGTAGGATGCAATGAACTGAAAAAGAAAGTTGTGAAGATATTGATGAATGTGTTGAACTTCAAGAATAAGAAGATTACAGCAATTGATGGAACAAATAAGACCTGTAATTATATATTTTGTAAACAAATTAGTTGTGCGAATACGATAAATAACTTTGCACATGGTTAAAAGTATTTTTGAAACAGATTGTGATAAAGATTAGGGACATCTTCTGGGATCAATCACAGTTAAATCTCCAAATGTCCTAGAACTTGTTAGATTATTAGTCAAGGCAAATCCTAAGCAATACCACTAACAGGAAGTGATATAGGCCATTCTTGGAAGTTTGAACCTTTCAAAGCCTACCTTATTAATATGCATAAGCATACATCTTAGTTCCTTATTTGAGCTAATAACTTACCTCATCATTAACTAACAAATGAAAAGCCTAAATCCTCCCTTGAATATAATCTTACAGTAAAGAACCCTTATTTGCCTAGATTACATGACAAATACATCAATGATGGAAGAGGACAAGTTTGAGGGAATATTATTTCAAAGTATAAGGAAGGATAAGCAGGGTTGAGACAGAAAAATCAATTCAGATGAGAAAAGATGAAAAGAATGAGAAAAAGAAGCTATGAAAAGAAAAGTGTCAAGGTGGAATGAGTTTGGTCTTGTAGCCTTCCTCCCTGGAACAATTAAGTCCTTAGGGGTGTTAAGCCATCTAGTACCTAATGCAGTTGGTATGCGATTCTTGACCCGAAGTTCGTGGGGTGAAAGCTTAAAAGGGCAAAACATTGCACTATTCCAAAAACCTTGATAGAAGATGAAAAGTAAAAGCTTCTAAGATAAGGAAGAGAGTTTACATTGTGAATGTGGTCAAGAAAAACACCACAAGAGAGAGTATGCAGAAAGATGCACCAAAACAAATGGGGAAGTTAGAGAGTTGACATGAATGGAAAAAGTCAAGAATGCATATGAAGGCAGGTATGTCAAAGTGTAAATGAAATATGAGTGAAATTGAACCTAAATTGTCTTATTATCTACTCAATTACCTCAGCTTCACATTATAAGCCTAAAAGACCTAATTGATTCTGAAGGTGGTATATGCTTACATTAATGGAGATTAATATGACAAATAAGCATATGAGACTTTAAAGAATAAAGGAGAAGCATGCTATCTGAGTAATATCCCAGAAGATTAACTAATCTGCCAAGTAAGAAGAGAGAAGACCATCACACACTCACAAATTAGGGTGAAATAATTGAATTGTTTACATAAAAGAAATTACTTGGCTTTTTAGTGAACTTAATTGAAAATCTTCCTGATTCTAAATTGGAAACATATTTAGAAATAATTTTACAACTAATTTATGTTTCCTGACAAATTGTGGATTCTACCAGAAAAATGTCCTTAAAAATTAAGAGCTAAATTGTTTGAGAACAAACAAAATTTTATTTTCTTTGCTTGGGGACAAGCAAAACTTTAAGTTTAGGGGAATTTGATGAGTCATAAACTCATCTATTTTTATCCATTTTTCTGGCATAATTTTAGAAGTTTATAATTCATTTTAATGTTGAATTATGGAATATTCACCAACTTTTTGTTTTGCAGGTTTTTAATAAAAAAAAAGACAATTCCAGCAAGAAAAGCAGAAAAATTGGCCAGGGCAGAATCCTTTGTCATGACATAGTTTTAGAATGTCGCAATAGAATCCCAATGGACCAGCAGGAGTTATGTCGCAACAAGGATCAAGCTGAACTCAAGCCAGAATGAAGATTGTCGCGACATAATTCGCGACAATGGATTTTTATGTCGTGACAAAGCCGAAGAAGTTCATAAAGAAGAATGTCGCGACATTCCAAACTCATGTCGCGACACTGATCAAGCACATGGCAATGAAACTCATGTCATGACATCTCACAACTCTGTAGCAACATAAAGAATTGAAGATAACAAAAAAGCTTTGTCGCAACAGAGAAATTTTATGTCTTGATAGAAAATAGCAAAACAATGAGATAGATCAAGACAAAGTGCTTGCGACATAATTTTCTATATTGCGATAGACATTTTAGCTTATGACAAGACCAAGGGAGATTATATGTCGCAACAAAAGAAAACTTTATCGTAACACAACATTTAGAGTCAACAATAAAGAATAAGAAGACTTTGTCGTGACAGAGAATTTTTAAGTCGCGACAAACATAACATGAGGTTGAAGTGAAATCTGTTGCGACAAAGACAATTACTTTCGCGAAAGAAGTTGAGAAGAAAGACACAAAAACTTATGTTACGACATGGTAAAGAAAACAATGCAGAAATCTCTATCGCGACAAAAGAATATTATGTCGTGACAATAAAATATGCTGAGTAAGAGATTTCTGTTGCGATAGAGAAGTTTATGTCGCGACAAAAATTGGAAGAGACATGAGACCAACTAAGACAAATATGTCGCGACAAAGACTTTAATGTTGCAACAAACAGTTCAGCCAGCGACCAGGATCAAAGACGATTAGGTCGCGATAAAAAAAAAGTTTGTCACGACAACAGACCTAGGCAACTGTGAGAAACTTTTTCGTGACAATGTTTTGACAAAGGTTGAAAAGAACCACAAAGAGAATGTCACGACATTCTTTACTACATCGCGACAATGAATGAAGAACTCAAGGAAAAATTTTGTCATGACAACTGGAAGCTAGGTCGTGACATAAAAGAAAGTAGAAGACTCAGAAACTTTGTCACGACACAAAAATTCTATGTTGTGACACAAAGCAGCGCATCAGAAGGAACCTTAGTCGCGACAAAGAATTTACTGTAGTGACACACTATTCAAGTATTCAAGCTGCAAGGTATCCAAGAATTGTCGCGACATTGCCAACTTATGTTGTGATAGAATTAAAGAAGAGAGCATAAAAATATGTCATGATAGAAGCTGCACGTCACGATAAGATGCTAGGCGACAGAGATGAAAACTATGTCGTGACAGAACTTTCTATGTTGCGACAAAGTTACTAGTTGGGCCAGAATTTTTGGGGATCCACAATTAGTGCCTAGAAGTGCGGCCCATCATTTGAAAATCTATAAATAGATGCATCTAGGGCACTGTACTCAGCTTTCGCTAAACCAGGAACTTCTGGGTAGCTGGAGACTCTTGTATATTATTTTCTTTTATTTTGTTTAGTTTTTAAAATAACATTTTAGCTAGTTCTTTTTGAGATTGAATAGTAATCTAGTGTGAAGTTTCGAGTTGGGTTCGCTATGAAATTTTGTTTTTCATTACCGTTTGATTAAATGAATTTGGAAATTTTTTGGAGTCATTTATTTCAGTTCGTTTATAATTTCAGTGAATTTTCCTGATCAGTTAGTCACTGTTATTTGTGATCCAGCTTTGAAAAACCTAGCTCCATCTGGGAATGGATCGATGTTGATTATTATTTTCTGCTCAACTTGAAAGAAGGTCATAGTTCGAATGTTTGGATTTATTTAATTGATATTGTTTTTGAAGCTACTTGCTCAGAATATTAGTAGCTTGTATCCAGAAAATGATTGTATCTTGCTGCGATTTCTGGAGGCTCTCAGTGACCACGAGAGATGGAGATTCTGAGTATAGAAACGATTGCAGAGGAGTATGTTAGACTAATATTATGGAACTCTTTTGAACTCGACGAGATCACTTAAGATAGATCGCTAACTTACTCATGGTGTGAGGATAGTTGGATGATGTATCAGTTATTGATCAGAGGACATAACAATATGATGAGAGGATCTTGATCCCATGTAGCATAAGATCTAATCAAAGGAAATAGAGAATCTAATCAAAATTAGATGGATTAGTTACCAATTATATTAGAGAAGGCTTGCAATATCACATACATAGGGTAAGAAGTCTTGATCCTAAGAAATGGTATGAAGTGCGAAAAGGAAAAATACCACGGAATCTAAGAAAGAGTTTCTATTCTACAAATAACTAATTAGACCCGTGTCCAGAAAGAAATATATGGATCTCTAATAAGTGAAATGTGTGGTTTATGGAGGAATCCAAACTATACTACCTTGCATCTTTGACAAGTTCAGATTTCAAATTAATGGTTGAACCATGTTGGAAAATGATGTAGAAATTCATAATTATAGATTGATCTATTTCCCAGTGTTACTTTACCCAGTGAACTTTCCAATCCATTTATTTGAATTCTTTTCATGTAGTTATAGAGTTTTATCTAGTTTTACTGTTGCTTAAGTTTAGAAACAAACAAATTTTAACTTTGGAGTTCAAATAATAAGGATCTTGAGTAGATGGGGTACTCGATCTTTAGATTTATCATCAATCCTTATGGGAATGATATCTGGACTTCAATCCATTTTATTACTTGCATGACCTGTGCACGTGTAGTAATTTAGACAAAAATCAATTTTAATGGGTCCCTTTTTCAAAAAAGAGCTAAACACATATTCTTATCAAAATTTAGTCAATCAAGTTTATGGCATTCCAGTTAGGGACTTAAAAGTATTTGGATGGAATTGTTAATTATTTCATCAGATTTGGTCTATGTTTAAAAATCAGTCAAACATATGGATAGAGTCTCTTACTCAGCTTGAAATGGCCAACAAGTGGTGTAGAAATTGGCTTTGAATTTTTCATATTAAACCTTTCCAGCATCCGTTCAATATATCTTTCCTGTGACAACCACAATTTGCTAGCCTTCCTATCTCGTAGAATCTCTATTCCTAAGATACGCTTTACATTGCCCAAATCCTTCATGTCAAATGTCTTCGACAATTCCATTTTTAACTTCTGGATCATATAGGCATCCTAACCCACAATCAACATATCATCAACATATAACAAGAGAATGATGAATTTATCAATAGGGAATCTTTGAACACAAACACAAGGATATGCAAATGTCCTTTTATACTTCTGACTCATCATGAAAGAGTCAAATTTCTTATACCATTGTCGTGGCGCCTGTTTAAGTCCATATAGACTTTTCTTTAACTTGCAGACCATGTTCTCCTTCCTTTTCACTTTGAAACCTTTTGGTTGCTCCATAAAGATCTCTTCATCAAGATCACCATCGAATCTGATCTTAACATCGAGTTGCTTAGTGAGATTCATACTAGCTATCAATCCTAGTATAACTCAAATTGAACACCTTTTCACAACAGGTGAAAAGATTTCATCAAAGTTAATACCTTGCTTTTGACTGAAACCTTTCACCACTAGACGAGCCTTGTACTTCAACAGCTTCTCGTCGTCATTCTTTAGCTTAAACACCTATTTATTCTTGAGTGCTTTTCTCCCTTCAGGCAGTTTTGTCAACTTGTAGGTATCATTTTTCCATAAGGAATTCATTTCTTCTCTCGTGGCTTTTATCCAACAATCTTTGTCTTTATGAGATTGTATTTATTGGAAGCTTCCAGGCTCCCCCTCATCAGTAATTAGAATATTCTATGAACTTGGATACCTTGTAGATGGTTTACATTCTCTGGTTGTCCGTTTCAACTCAGGCCCTTCTTCTAGTGGAGGGGATTTGCTCTGTAACACCCCGAAATACACCCTAGTTGTTTTTAAACATAATTAGATGTATATTATAAGTGCATTTTGAAATTTTTTGCAATTATTATTTTGCTAAGTGAGGAAATTTCAAAACCCGGAATTTGTACAAGATAAAAGGGTAAAAATGGAAATTTGTAAAATGAGGACCTAAGAGTCAATTGTAAATAAGTTTATATGTCTAAGTGTAAATATGGAGATTGATGTGCAAATAGAAATAAGTATGGCCTATATAGCCATTTGGGAGAACTTAACCCAAAAATGGGTTTTAAACCAAACATGGCCTTAAGAGAATAAGTGACTTAAGACCACATTTGGTCTTGGAAAGGCACATTGTGCCAAAAACCTTTTTGAGAGCAAGTGTGGGAGAAAAGCTAGTCATTGTTCTTGTTATTTTTGTAATTTTTATTAAGGTTTGGCTATAAAAGCCTCGAGATAAGACATTGTTAAAAAAAAAAAACTCTTTCATTTTATTGATTTTTTTGGAGGGAAGCTTGTAACAGTTCCCGCTCTTTCTCATTTTCCCTCACTTTCTCTCATTTTCTCACTAGCCAAACACCCTCTGAGGATAACAACTCAGAGGATGAGTAGCTAAGCCTCCTCAGAGTGAGTAAGAGGCCATTGGGTGAGGATCTTGAGCGAGGCGAGGGTTCCATGTTTTCAACGGTATCCGCGCCATTACTATTCTCCTTTTTTAACTTTAGGTTTAGTCCCTTTGAGTCACCTTGATGGTTATGATTTGGTAGCTTTTGGGCTCATTGGATGCTTGCCTTTAGATCCCGGTGTTCATTAGTTATCATTTATGAATCATTGGAAGGTGAGTCAGGAACCGTGTTTTAACGGTAGGAAATTAATAAGCGGTGAATGTCTCATTTTCAAAGATATTTAATGAGGGGTAGATTTTATAGCTAAATGAAGATTCGATTTGGGAGATGACTATAAGTCATCCTCCCCAACATGAGCATTTGCTCTAGGAACTTAACCCCAGTGACCTAACACTTCAAGGAATTCTCTTTTACATTTTAATTTATTTTATTTTTAGTTTTCAACCATTACAACCCGCTGTTTATACAAAATCCCAAAATCCAAAGAGAAATCACTGTGTAAGACTTAGTATTAATCATTTCCACGAAGAAAACCCATCCATGTGGACTATCCTAGAATCACTATACTGCAGTAGCAATGCTACAGCAGTAAGAGGTATTAGGTATAAATTTTTATTGATTCAAGATACCCCTATGACATAAACACGAATCAAATGGCACTTTTTCCGAAGATGGTGCCTAAGTGAAAATGACAATGTACTAAAAACTTGTGATCCTTATCACAAGTTCTGGTGAATTTTCTTTTATCATTCTTTTTAGTATTTTACGGATAATTTACTTAGTTTCATTTCACTGTTTATTTGTTTTAGCTAACTCTGACCCTGTAGGTAGGATTGTTTCTATGTTGTCTGGTGTTTGCCTTGTTTTTCATGTAGGAGTTTATGTTCCAATGGTTTAGGAATTCAGAAGGCAGATTGGTGAAAATCAGTATTCCATAGGGAGCATATTCTGAATCAAGCCTAAATTTAGATCAAATGAACCTCCATATGAAGAGCGGCAAAGTCGAGGAGTGAAGGAACCTCGATGCATATAGTTCATGGGACCACATACACCCTTCATGGGTGAGTGCACCCTCACACTTGCTTGTCACTGACTAATGCACCATGGAAGTATATGCGACCTTGGTTGGAGACACTTTGAATTTCGAAACCAAGATCTCCATAGTATGCCTTCTACCTCCCACGTATGCTCCGACTCCTCAAGCCCACCGGTTAACTATGTAGAGTTGAGCCGTATCTTGAACTTGAGCAAGGCGGTGGGCGAACAGAGGACGAGGAAAGTGGAAAATGTCGAAAACAAATCAAAGAATTTATACTATGGGGGGAGTTCGTACCAAAGATTAGATGGGCTTCAAAATGACCTTGGTCAGACAATTGACAACCTGCAGTACTCCATTTTCAAGGCTCTGTCGGCCTTTTATGTTCATCCCGGAGGAAGAGTGCTTGATTGACACCATAGTGGAGGAGCATTGTAAACAGCAGCTACAAGAAAAGCTGATAGAGACTTTTGCAGAATTTTCTGAAGGGTTATCTGAGTCCTCAGACATTTGTGCTACTTTTTGTCCATCAAGAAAGAATGAAGCAATCTCCCCATTGCTAACTAAGGAGGGCAGTGGAAAGGAAGTAGTGGAAGAGCCCCAAAAGCTTATTCTTAAACAATTTCCCATAAAATTGAAGCCTAGTGCCACTGTGATGAGTAAAAAACTCATTGGATTTTTAATCCAATTTTCTGATTTATATTATAATATGAATGCTGATTAATATGCAGAAATATGAATATTTTACTCAAATATAATTTTGTAGAGAATTACAACAGAATTAAAAGCCCGACAGAACCCGGAAGAGCAGGTCTAATAGCGGGGGGTGAAGTCGCAGCGAGAGTGGAAGTTGCAACAAGGAACCTCTTGAGTTCAATTAATTTCAAATTATGACACCACCAAGACTAGTGTGGGAAATGGAAGCGCATCCAGCCCAGGCCGTGTGAAAGTGAGGTTGCGCCCATAAATACTAAGGCACCCAGCAATAGAAGTTGCGACCAAGGAAGAGTTGCTGAGACAGAAGGAACATTCAAGGAAGAATATGAGGTCGCGACGCCAAATGAAGACAACACAAGTTGCAACATAAACTTGAGGTCGCGACGTTGTTGATCGGTTGTTGAAGCTATAGATGAGGTCTCTACAGGAAAATTGAAGTTGCAACTAGTTCTTAATTGAAAGACTTAACTCGAAGTCGTGACGTGCTTTTGAGGTTGGGACATGAAACAAAGACAAGGGGTCTCTACATGGAGGGTTTGGGTTGACAAATCATTAAGTCATGACTACATTTAAGCGGCCCAGGATAAAAACCTACCGAGAAAAGAGCAGCATAAGGTCACGGCCACCATTTGTGGTTGCGACACAAAAACAAATCTTGAAGCAAAGGAAATGATTGAAACTAAAAACAAATAGGGGTTGCGACCAGAAGGAAGGCAAGGAATATCAATTAAGGTCGCGACCCAGTTTTCTGGTCGAGACTAAAAATTCGGTATTGATGAGGATAGAAAGTCACCACAGAGATGATCGGTGTTGTGACTAAGTATATGTAACTAAGACAAAGACAAAGGGTCAGCAAGGTAACAAAGAGGTCGCGACGTGCTTCTAAGGTTGCGACCAGGAACATCGATAGAACTGAGAAGGACCTGTTATGACAAAGCGTTGAGGTTGAGACTAAATGTAAAGAATTCAAGGTCACGACCGGAAAAGCTGTGATAAGAGAAATTACTTAGTCGCAACTTGTTAACAACGTCGTGGCCAGAGCAGCATGAGGACGAGAAGCTCGAACAAAGTCGTAGCGGAAAAGAAGTCATGACCTAGAGGCGAAGACATAGTACGAGAGTAATAGTGTGACACGAAATTGAGTTGCGTGCGAGTGCGTGAAGGTAAGAAGGCTAGGTCGCGACTCATTTTGAGGTCGCGACCACTAATCAAGGCAGCTGCAAGGAATCTAGTCACAACTGAAGATGTCAAGTTACAACTAAACAAGTGTAAATGAGAGAATTCAGGTCGCGACTCCATCTTGAGGTCGTGACTTGAAAACAAAAAACTGGGCCTTTCTTTTAGGAAATCCACCCGGAGCTTGGAATCGAATGATTTGGATGAGTTATAATAGCCCTTATAAGTTTTAGTAAAGCGACTCCGTCTTCAATACTGTTTGGGAAGGGAAGGACTCATGTATATTTTTAGAATGAATATTTACTGGAAATTTTGTTTTATTTCTTTTACGGATGCGAACCGGTGACACCGTGTAGAAAGCGATGAAGAATTTGGATTTAATTTATGATTTTCTCTTATAATTACTGCCTGAAATTAATGGAGTCTGGACAAATTTCTGGAATTCGTTCTTTTTAGTTTATTACAATTACAGTGGGTGTATTTGATCAATGATCCATTGTCGATTGTAATGTAGTATTTAGAACGTAGTTTCACTAGATTGGATTTATCGTTAGTTACAGTCTTTTCTGCATCATTTAGAGAGAAATACTTAGATTGGAATTTATTTGATTGATGTTGTTATTGAATCAACCAGTTCCCAATAGTAGCATATAATACCATTTCAAGGATTGTTTCTTGCTCTAATTTCCAGGAGGAGGGGCATAACGTGACACGAGAGATGGAGATTCACGAGAGTTGGGAACATTCATTGTAAGGTATAATAGACACCATTGATGAACTACTAAGCTCGAAAGTTCTCGATAAATTCCTTTTCCTCATAATTGATGTTGGAGGAAAATTTATCAATATAAATATCGGACACTTCACCTTAATGAAGTTCCTAGCCACAATGTTAGTGAAATCTAATCAAGGGAAGGGAAGAACCATTAGATTTAAAGGATGAGTCATCAATTGAGTTGTAGGAGTTTTGCAGTAACCCTGAGAAGGGAAGAAAGAGATATGCAGTCTTAAGAAATGGGTGAGAAGTATTGAGAAAGAAAAATACGAGATCTTTAAGAAGGTCAAAACTGATGTTTGGTTAGATCCTTGTCTTTGAAAAGCGGGGCCTCCCCAACCGGTGATATCAAAATCATTGCATTGTAGGCATCTTGGACCAAATCCACATCTAACAGCATATTAGAGTATGCATATTAATGCGGGGTGGGCTGTTCAGTACCTCCTTGATAGTGTTCGTTTCTCATGGAAAACTGATTCAGTCCAGTATTTGTTCTTTATTTTATTTTTGTTGTTGTTTGTAACATTTAATCTCCTTTTATATTCCTGTGTATCTTCTAGGACTATTATCTTCTAGATTAAACCATCAATATTCACTTGGAGTTCAAATAGTGTGGACCTTAAGTAGTTGGAGTAGTTGATTCCCAATTCTTGTCAATCCCTGTGGGAATGATATCTGGACTTACATCCATTTTACTACTTGTATGATCTGTGCACTTGCAGTGTCTTAGATTAAAACCATTTTCAAATTAAGCAAAATAAAGTAATTTTATAAGTTATATCCAAGTAATTCCAAATAGACAAAGGTGCAAGAGAATTGTAAGGCTCTTGTAACTAATTTAATTTGAAGGTTTTAGTCTATATAATCACGATGACAAGTTTTATAGGCGCCAGATTCTTGCAGATTGAAGAATTTGACAAATCATTCGACAAAAAAGGGTAATGCTAATTTGGACATTTCTTTGAATTTTACAAAGAAACACAAAATAGTTTTTCTTGAAGATGGTTGCACAAACCACTTATATTTTAAGCAATCGGGATTTTACTAATACCACTGACTTCATGTAATCTTAGTGCATCTCCATTTCAGGAAGGTATCTCATGCATAGGAAGCTAGAGTCAGATCTGTCTACTCTTGATACTGAGCCGGAAAGAACATTGAGGAATTTGAGGAAGGTAAAAAGAGCAGGCGAGGCAACTATAATGAGATGGAAGTGTCAGACGAGTTGAACGAGAGGCGTGATAGAGAGACTTCAAGGCATGATACTATGGAGGATTTCTAGAGACACATCATCGGCAGAGTCTCGTGATTCGACCAGCTTCTTTGTAGAGCCAACAACCATTTGAAACCGACTTTAGTCACAATGGTTCAACGACGTCATTACCGAGCCTGCCACTACTTGGGGTTACAATGGCGCTTGGTGATTCCTCGGGATGGCAATCTTGTAAAGTTGAATGGTGTAAAATGAAGTGATCAAGCTGCAACTCTTCAACACTGTGAGGAGACATTCTGACCACACGGTTTGGTTCCCTACCATATGGCTTGTGAATGCCAGGAGGGAGCTGGTGGAGAAGCATCGTGAGGATTCTTTGGCCTCTCACCTGCGGGGAGAGGAGATCGATTAATTTCAATGGGGGAGATGAAAGCTTATATACAGCTTGGGAAGGTTCAAAGAACATTGAAGAGATGTCCTTTTGCATGGCATAGATCTCAAGACACAAATGGACATCTTCTACCCTCCATGAATGATACCTCAGGGTATTAGCCAGTGCTACTTCTTTGTGGGGCATTCAAAAGAAAAAGTGCGAGAGGAGGCAAGGGACTTGATAGGGACTGGCCGGGTGTAATATGAGAAGAATCCATGTCCCAGTCTTGAGAGTAACAATAGAAGCGAAAGGGAGTGGATCATTGAACTTAACAAAATGACAGCCATGGAAGCAAAGCTAGATGCAATCATGCACCGGATGGATAGACAAGAGAAGAGGTTGCATTTTGCTCATGAGATAGGAGTAATAGATAGAGAAGGAATGAGAAGAAGTGCTGAGGGACTAGTTGAAGAGAGAAGTCCCTACCCCGAGGTTAAGGAGTACCATCTTCAGATGAACAAAGGAGCTATCATTTCAAGCCTAATCTCAACACACCTACACTATAATGGAACACTCGGGAACATGAGGCTTTCTCATATGGCGGAGGAACAATCTGAGGGCCCAAGGCATGGGCGGAGTACGACAAGGTATCAACCAACAAGGTTCCAATGAGTAAGGAGAGCATAAATGAATATGAGGTCAAAAGGCCGGTCTTTTGAAGAGCGAGATCTTTGCCGGTTCATGGGGGGATATGAAGGCGATGACCTCATGAAAAGTTTATTGAGTTGGAAATTTCAAATCCAACATTCATATGTTTCAAGCAAACACAGGTGCATCACTAAAGAACTTGGAAACACAAGTAGAGGCTGGTGGCCATATCATCTGAGGCAGAACAAGGTGCATTCCTAAGTGACACTCGGAAAAGCAAAGAATTTCATGTAGCGGTCGGTTGAGAAGTGGGGAGGAACTAAGTAGCAGCAGCAGAAAAGAAAAGAAGGAAAAGACCGATGAAGAAGAAGAAGAAACTAGAAGAGAAGAAGAGAAGAATATGTTAGAAAAGACAGGATACGGAAAGCTAAAGCTAAGCTGAAGCGACTGAGAAGAGTTGTAGAGTTAAAACGGAAGAGGAGAAGTCTGACTTACACGCCGTAGTGCCATGTCCTCGGAGACCGGAGAGAGAGCGAGGAGGGAAGGAGTAATTTTCTAAATTCTTGGAAATATTCAGGAAAATGAAATCAATATTCCTTTGTAGAAGCCCGATCAATCAAATGTCGAATTATGCAAAATTTCGAAGGAGATCTTGCGAGTGAAAAGAAGATTCAGGAAGGAATAGTGAACTTGGCGCCACTTGCGGTCACGAGTTATCAGAGAATCTCAGTAAAATGAAGGACCCGAGCGAGCTTTACATTCCTTGCTCCATAAGTATATAGATTCAGAGGCCTTATGCGACTTTGGTGCCAGTATCAACTTGATGCCTTTATCGGTAGTCACTGAGATTAGTGCAGGAGAACTTCGACCACTTGGCAATTACATCACAGATGGATGATAGATCCATGGCACGACCAGAAGGTGTTCTTGAAGATGTGCTTGTCAAGGTGGGGAAATTTATCTTTCCTGTGGACTTTGTGATCATGAAAATGGAAGAGGATACCCAAGTTCCTATATTGCTAGGAAGACCCTTCTTAGCAACTGGAGCTGCCTTGATAGATGTGCAAAAGGGTGAGCTGACCTTAAGGGTAGAAGATGAAGCAGTGCACTTGAACCTTAACAAGAGCTTGGAGCAACCTGATGTTGATGCAGAGATTTGTATTGCTGTAGAAAACAGTAGTCCTACCAGTGTTGAACTGAATTCTGATTGTAATCTTCACTATTCTATCAATGAAATTGAGATGAATTTCCAGTATATTGAGAGTATTGATTATGAATTATTGCCTTCCAGTTGGCAAAATAAGTCGATCTGAGCTTAAGCAGCGATCGAAACGTGTACGAGGAGCGCGTAAAGGCTGGCGAACAAAGACTAGTGCAGAAGGGTTAACATTAAAAAGAATTGCGAGTCACTTGAAATATGCTTTCTTAGAAGACTAGAAAAGGAAAACCACATTAATCATATTATTTGCATTGGCGGGGTGAAGAACAAAAGGCTGCTGCAAATTACGAGAAAGTCTGAGGAAGCTATTGCTCAGAATCAATTGAGGATCTAAAGGGGTATTAGTCCCTCCATTTGCATACACAAGATATTGTTGAATGATGATCACAAAAACACATTGAACACGAAGGAGGTTGAATCTATGATAAAGAGGTTATCGAAGAAGTCTTTGAAATGGTTGAATGCAGGTTTTATATATGCAATATCAGGCCGAAGCTCTTAAGGTGAGCCTAGTCATGTAGTTCCCAAAAGGGTGGATTTACAGTGATCAGAAATGAGGAGAATGAATTAATTCTACAGAGCGTGACGGGATGGAGGGTGTGCATAGTTATAAGAAAGCTGGTCATGGCAGAAGGATCATTTCCCTTGCCTTTCATTGATCGGATGTTGGATAGGTTAATAAAGGACACCACTTATGTTTTCTTGATGGATACTGCGGATATAATCAAATTGTCATTACTTTTTGAGGACTAGGAAAACCACTTTTACATGCCATTTAGTACTTTTGCTTTTAAGAAAGAATGCCATTTGGTTTTGTGTAATGCTCTTCTTTACATTCCAAAAGATGCACATGATGTCCATATTCTCAGATTTGGCAGAGGAAGTTATGGAGATCTTCATGGATGATTTCATACTGTATGGATCCAGTTTTGAAAATTGCTTGCATAATTTGGGGATGGTATTTCACAGGTGCTAGGATAAGAATCTAGCCCTGAATTGGGAAAAATGCCATTTTATGAGTAGCAGGAAGGCATTAATCCTTGGACACACAGGATTTATGCGGCAAAGTTTGGAAGTAGACTGACAAAGGTTTCAATTATAGAAAATCTTATGCCACCAACAACAGTCAAGGGAATAAGAAGTTTCTTGGGACATGCTGGTTTTTACAGAAGATTTATCAGAGACTTCTCTAAAATTGCAAGGCCGTTATGTAGATTACTGGAAAAAATGCCAAGTTTGATGAGTCCTGCGAGAGGTCTTTTGAAGAGATTAGATCAAAATTAGTTGAAGCTCCCATCATGGCAAAACCAGACTGGGACAAGGAGTTTGAAATCATGTGTGATGCCAGTGACTATGCAATGAGGTGTATTGGGACGGAGAGTGTAGAGATGTTTAAGGCCATATATTATACCCGACCAAAACCTTTAATGAAGCTCAGAAAATTTTTCAGCTGGCGAAAGGAGATGTTGGCCATATTATTTTGCATGTGAGAAAAATTTAGGCCATTCATATTGGGGTCCCATGTCATTATCCATGCAGTCATCTTTGCAATTAAGTATCGATGACAAGAAAGAAGCAAAGCGAGGCGATTAGGTGGGTATTGTTATTACAGGTGATATGAGTCAAAGATAAGAAAGGTTGTGACAATGTGATAGCTGATAATTTGTCAAGAGTTGAAAAGCCTACTGTATAAGAAGAAGAAAAAGAAATAGCAGAACATTTTTCAGATGAGCAATTATTTCAATTTGTCCTCCAAATACATGAATATGCGATATTGTGAACTTCTTAGCCGTGGGGTTATGCCACGAATTCAGCTACCTATGAGAAAAAAAGTGGGGCGACATCCCGGATTTTACATCTGGGATGACCCGCTATTATTTAAAAGAGGAGCTGATATGATAATCAGGAGGTGTGTACCAGAAAGTGAACAAGGCAAGATCTTACATGAATGTCATGCATCACCATATGGAGGACACTTTGCATGAGACAAAACAACCCACAAAATTCTCTAATCAGGTTTTTATTGGCCTACTATTTTCAAAGATTGTTTTGAATGGGTGAAATTTTGTGATCAATGCTAAAGAATGGGAAATGTCAGCAAAAGGCATGAAATTCCCCTGCAAGGTATCCTGGTGGTGCAGCTATTTGATGTATGGGGAATAGACTTTATGGGTCCCTTTCCACATTCAGTTGGAAATTTATACATACTCCTAGCTGTGGATTATGTATCCAAATGGGTTGAGGTAGCAGCTTGTAAATGATGCTAATACAATCGTGGGGTTTTTACAAAAGAATATTTTGAGCAGATTTGGGATGCCCAGAACTATTATCAGTGATGGAGGAAGCCACTTTGCAAATAAGGTGTTTGATAGGCTTATGAACAGATATGGAATCCAAACCGTATGAGCTCCCAGCTTATCATCCTCAAACAAATAAGCATTGAGAGATTTCTAATAGGGAGATAGAAAATTCTGAAAAAGCTGTAGCTCCGAGTAGAAGAGATTGAGTCTTTGAAACTTGATGATGCATTGTAGTATGTCTGGGATTGCTTATAAAACTCCCATTGGAATGTCCCCATATACATGATTGTCTTTGTGGCCTTGTCACCTTCCTCTAGAATTGGAAAATAGAGCTATATGGGCTATCAAGAGCTGGTGACTTGAGTTTGCTAAGAAGAAAGGCTACTCCAGCTGAATGAATTGGAAGAGCTGAGGAATGAAGCCTATGATAATGCTAAAATTTACAAAGATAAAATAAAGAAATGGCATGATCGAGGCGATTTTTGAGGAGAGTTTAACGGAGATCGAAGTCTGTTGTTGACTCAGTGAAACTCTTTCTAGGGAAGCTGAAATCAAAATGGAGTGGACCACATACAGTAGTATCAAGTACAACCTTTGGAGTAGTGACACTGAGAACCAGCAATGGAGAGGAATTCAAAGTCAATGGTCAGAGATTGAAGCACTACCTTAGAGAAATTCAGATTACAAAATGATTCCTAGTTTTGAGTGAGAAAAATTTGAGGAAACAAGGATTTAATAGCACGGCAAGTCAGTGGAACAAAGCGGGCGACTTTGTGGGAGGCAACCCACCACTACAGTTTGTTTAAGTTTTTGAACTTGTGCTAGAAATTTTTGAATTTTTTAGTAAGCTTGGTGTGATTTTATTATTACTGCTTTAATGTATGTATGTTCTTTGCAGGACAATAAAAATGTATACAAGAAGGAATCTCTACATCCAAACTTTCAGTCTACACACGAGACAAAAAGAGGGCAGTATACTCTTCTTTGATTAATGTAATTTGTTCCAGATAAAGCATGATTGAATTTTGGGGGCAATTTTAATTTCTAATTCAATTTTAAATCTGTTGCATTATAGAGTTGATTTGGTGAATGTCTGAATGTTGAGAATGAATTGTACTTGTTTTGATTGGATTTATTGAATTGAAATTGTTTGAAATGGAATTGTTAGAATTAGGATTAGAAAATTTCAGGTCGCAACATCAATCCTTCTGTTGAGACCACATCTCAGGTCGCGACAAAGCTGAGTAGGTCGCGACCAGAAATGGTTAACTCCTAATGAATTTAAGTCTTAACTTTTCGAATAGGGTGTAGCGACAGTTACGAGGGGAGTTAATGAAACGCGTTAGTGTGGTGACTCAAAATTTAATGTTGCAACCTTCAATTCAGCAATCATAACCTCGAGCCCATCAAAACAAGTGTGAAGTCAAAAAGCCATTTCATACAAAAACTTCAATTCATCTTCACTTCTTTCCAACTCTTCTACTTCTACTTTCTATCTCTTCGAATCTCTAAACCTTAAGCCCAGAGTGCGAACCGGTTACCCTCCAAAATTTTGATTCATGGATGCAAATCAGAACGATATTCTGGATCTTAATGGAATGATCAAGAGATTCTGCGAGAGTATGTCCAGGCGGAAGAAAAAGTTCATTTGGAACCTCTGATCGAGGCTGTTATTAATACAAAACCAGAAACCCAGCCGGAATTGAAGGAACTAGTTTAGGTCGCATATTTTCAAAAGAGGAATTCAAAAGATATTCAATGCCTCTTAAAGAAAATGATCAAACTTCCTTAAAGCTCTTCCCCTTTTTCTTAAAAATCTCTTGTTGGAAATAGCCAGAGCGCTTGGATCCGGACAATTTTACTTAAATCATTCATTGGGAATATTAAAAAGAGATTTAAGAGCTTAGCCGTTCCCACGAGAACGAGGTCACTATAAAAGGATGGGAAGACACAGATAGAATAAACAATGAAAATGAAGAAAAAGGAGGATGAGGAAAAAGATAGGTTCAAAGTTGCAAATGCGAGGCGTATGGAATGAATGGATTAGGAAAACAAACCAATTCTAGTCATGATTCCAAAGGCGGCTGTTAAAAGTGGATGATGGGAAGAGAATTGGAAGAAGGGTTAGCAGACTCATAATTCGGAGGAATCGGATAAAGGAGCGAGAAGAACACCTTGTTAGTGCAGCTCTTCCTATCAACCCTTTCTTCTAGCGCACATTAAACGATGGGGGAGCGATTAAGCAGGAGCTACAACCTTTAGAAGGAAGGCATAGGGTTTTAGATCAAGGAATAGAGAATTTTCCCTCTGGATTGAATACAATATTTATTGTATTTTCTCATTAGTTTTTTGTATATAAGTCCAGTTATGAGTATTAGTGTTTGATATTTGAATTTCATGGAATAAAGTAGAAATTAGTTGCTTAATAAAGTGATTTGTTTTGGATTCATGAATGATTAAGTGGTGTGTTGTTTGTGTCATTCATTATTTGTGCAGAGAAATGATCTATATCTTCGAGCTTTATTTGTACAATGACACAATTACCATGATGAGATCCGAACAACTTGTAATAGAAAGGTTAGGAAGCTGAGAACTATGGAACTGGATAAGAGGTTACAATTTAGTTTAGACAGGTTTAAATTCAAAGTCCCGGGAAATAACACGATTGAAAGAAGCGAATCGTAGTTGAATTTTGAGTGTAAACAACTAAGTCCACACAAATCTTGGAAAAACTATGCACAAGATGCAGAAAATCCTTAATACTTTAAGAGGATTAGGGACATCTTCAGATAATCCAAATTCAAAAAGCATTTGGTCCTAGAACTTGTTAGATTGGTTGAGATCTCAGTGGAAACAACTAACAAGAAATTATAGGAAGACCATCCTTGGAAGTTTGAACCTCTTTAAGCCTACCATTATTATATGCAAAAGCATACACTCTAGTTCCATGATTGAGCTTAAAGCCTAATTTCTTCAAATATGACAATTGAAGACCTAAAATTCCCTTCATGAATTAATACCCACTGAGAAAGAACCCCAAAAATTATAGTTTGGAAAAGTTTACTATGTAGAAAAGGAACAAGTTTGGGAAATATTCTTTTAGATTGCAAGGATGAGGAAAAATAAATTAGAGAGCGTAAATAAAGGAAAAGAAATTGAAAAAGGAATAAGTTTTGTCTTGTGGCTATCTCTTGAACATTTAAGTTCGTAGGGGTGTTTCAACCGTAGTACCATAATGCAAGCGTATGGGGTTGCTATTAGGGTTCTCTAGGTGATAGAGAAATACAAGAAGACAAAGATATTGCACTATTCAATTCTTTGGAGCGAGTTTTTAGTGAAAAGGAACTGAGCTGATAAGTTGAAGGTGGGAGAGTTTACTAGAAGAAAAGAAAGGATGAAAGATGAAGGTATTATACGAGAAAGAATGGATGGTAATTTGCATCTAAATTTTCCCATTTATCTACCCATTACCCCGACCTAACATTTACAAGCCAGAAAGATGCTTTGATCTTGAAGGTTGAGTTGCCACCATTAGTGGAGATCATTATGAAAAACAAAGCCAATGGGACTTAAATTGGCTTAAGGAGAATTCCGGAAGATTGCTTGCATTTCACAAAAGATGAATAGAAAGGAAGACCTACACGCTCAGAAACAGGTTATTTTGGCGATTTGTTTACATGCAAATTTCATCGAAACATTTGTGATGAAGGTTGGAAACATTTCCTTTTCTCAATTGATGGCATTTGAATTTGAGATATCACGCAACCTTCTTGTTCAAGTCAAATGGTAAAAATAAGAAAAGGCGTAGTTTAAATCGGAAAAATGCCCTTAAATAAAGCTCGATTGTTGAGACAGAGCAATTCTTTCTTTTCTTTGCTTGGGGACAAGTAAAATTTTAAGTTTGGGGGAATTTAGTGGAGTCAAAACTCATTGGATTTTTTAATCTATTTTCTAACATTATATTACAATATGAATCTTGATTAATATACAAAAATATAGATATTTTACTCAAATATAATTTCTGCGAAATTACGAGTAGAATTAAAAGCCTAGTGAGAACTTGAAAAAACCGGTCTAATAGTAGGGAATTGAAATTCGTGGCGAAATTGAAGTATAACAAGGACCTCTTGATTCGATTAATTCAGTCACGACACCGCAGACTAGTCTTGAGGAGAAATGGAGGAACACATCGGCCCAGTCGTGACGGGAAAGTGAGGTTCTGACGAAATCTTAAGGCACCCGGCCCGATAGGCGTTGCGACGGGAAGAGTTCTTGAGGCGAAGGAACATTCAAGGAAGAATGCGAGGTGCGACGCAATGCGAAGTCGCGGCCAAATGAAGACAACCCAAGTCGCAACATAAACTTGAGGTCGCGACGTTGATCGGTTGATGAAGCCATAGATGAGGTCTTTGCAGGAAAATTGAAGTTGCAGCTAGTTCTTAATTGGAAGACTCAACTCGAAGTCGCGACGTGCTTTTGAGGTAGGGACATGAAACAAAGACAAGGAGTCTACATAGGGTTTCGAGTTGACTAATCATTCGAATTCCTTGTGACGCTACATTTAAACTGGCCCGGGACCAAAACCCTCTTGAAAGAGCAACCATAAGGTCGCGACACCATTTTGTGGTCGCGACCTGAAATAGAGGCTGAAGCAAGGAAAATGATTGAAACTAAAAAAAATAGGGGTTGCGACCAGAAGGAAGGCAAGGAATATCAATTGAGGTTGCGACCCAGTTTTCCGGTCGCGACTAAAAATTCGGTACTAATGAGGATAGAAAGTCGCCATAGAGATGATCGGTGTTGTTGTATATGTAGTGAGACGAGACAAAGTGCGACATGGTAACAAAGAGAATTCGCGATGTGCTTAGGTTCGCGAGCGGGAACATCGACAGGCGGAAGGACCTTTTATGACAAAGCGTTGAGGTTGAGACTAAATGTAAAGAATTCAAGGTCGCGACGTGCTTTTGAGGTCGTGATCGGAAAAGTTGTGACAAGAGAAATTACTTAGTCGCAACTTGTTAACGACGTCGTGATGATCAACATGTATGAGGATAGAAGCTCAAACAAAGAAGTCGCAGCTAGAAAAAAGAAGTCATGACCTAGAACTGAAGACATGGCCATAGAAATGTGGTCGCAACTGAGAGTGAGGTGCGACCTTGGGGAATGCGACGGAAAACGAAAAGAGCAGTCACGATTCCATTTTGAGGTCGCGACCACTAATTAAGGCAACTGCAAGGAATCTAGTCACAACTGAAGATGTCAAGTTACAACTAAACAAGTGCAAATGAAAGAATTCAGGTCGCGACTCTATCTTGAGGTCGTGACTTGAAAACAAAAGCCCAGGCCGCTCTTTTAGGGAAATCCACCGGAGCTTGGAATCGAGGCCCCGATTTTGGACGATTATAAATAGCCCTTATAAGTTTTAGTAAAAGCGACTCCGAGTCTTCAATACCTAGGCGGGAAGAGGAGAAGGACTCCTTTGTATATTTTTTAGAATAGATATTTTTAATTTTATTTTATTTTCTTTTACGGATCACGAACCGGTGACTGTGTAGAAGCGATGAAAATTGGATTTAATTTATGATTTTCTACTTACAATTCTTGCACGAAATTAATGGAGTGCGGACAAATTTAAGGTCGTTCTTTGATTTATTACAATTAGAGTGGGTGTATTTGATCAATGATCCATTGTCGATTAGCAATGTAGTATTTAGAGCATTAGTTTGCCTAGATTGGATTTATCGTTGATTCTGGAGTCTTTTACGCATCGTTTAGGAAATACTTAGATTGGAATTTATTTGATTGATGTTGTTATTGAATCAACCAGTTCCCAATAGTAGCATATAATACCATTTCAAGGATTGTTTCTTGCTCTAATTTCCAGGAGGGCCTCTGCGTGACACAGAGATAGAGATTCCTGAGAGTTGGGAACATTCCGCTTGTGGGTATAATAGACTACCATTGATGAACTACTAAGCTCTGAAAGTTCACCTCGATAAATTCCCTTTTCACTCATAATTGATGTTGGAGGGGAAAATTTATCAATGTAAATAATCAGACACTTCACCTTAATATGAGGGGAAGTTCCTAACCCTGTGTTAGTAGAAATCTAATCAAGGGAAGGGAAGAACCATTAGATTTAAAGGATGAGTCATCAATTGAGTTGTAGGAGTTTTGCAGTAACCTGAGAGAAGGAAGAAGAGATCTGCGATGCTAAGAAATGGGTGCGAAGTATTGAGAAGAAAAAATACCCGGATCTTGCAAGAAGGTCAAAGCTTACAAGTAGGCGGATTTAGATCATCTTTGAGCGAGGGCCTCTAACTTGATGAATATGGAAATCAGATTGCATTGTAAGACATCTTGGACAAATCCACGTCTAGCAACATAATGAGAGTAATGCATATTAATGCGAATTGGGCACATTTCACAGTACCTCCCTTGATAGTGTTCGTTTCTCATGGAAAAGCTGATTGGATCCAGTGTTGTTCTTTATTTATTTTGTTGTTGTTTCTCAGCAACATTTAATCTCCTTTTATATTCTGTGTATCTTCCTAGGACTATTATCTTCTAGATTAAACCATCGATATTCACTTGGAGTTCAAATAGTGGACCTTAAGTAGTTGAGTAGTTGATTCCCAATTCTTGTCAATCCTGTGGGAATGATATACGGACTTACATCCATTTTACTGCGCATGATGCATTGCACTTGCGTTATCTTAGATTAAAACCATTTCAAATTAAGCAAAATAAAGTAATTTTATAAGTTATATCCAAGTAATTCCAAATAGACAAAGGTCGCGAGAGGGTGGGCTCTTGTAACTATGTTAATTTGAAGGTTTTAGTCTATATAATCACGGGCAAACAAGTTTTACGGCATCGTTGCTGGGGATTGAAAGAATTTGACAAATCAATATTCTGACCAAAAAGGGAAATGCTAATTTGGACATTTTTCTTTGAATTTTACAAAAGAAACACAAAAATAGTTTTACTGGAAGTGGTTGCACAAACCACTTATATTTTAGAAAGCTTAATCGAAGATTATTTTACTAATACCACTGACTTCATGTAATCTTAGTGCATCTCCATTTCAGGAAGGTATCTCATGCACAGGAAGCTAGAGTCGGATCACATGCACTCTTGATCTTTTGGCTAGGAAGAAACGTTGAAATTTGAGAAGGTAAAAGAGCGGCGAGGCAACTATAATGAGATGAGAGAATTAATCAGACAGTTGAACAAGAGGCAGTAGTAGAGAGACTTCAAAGGCATGATACTATGGAGGATTTCTAGACCTGTCATCAAGCGGAATACGGCCCGGTTGAACGACTTCTTTGTGGAAGCCTATTAACTTATTTGAAACCCGACTTTGATCACAATGGTTCCATGACGCATCAATTTACGAGCCACCCTACGAGGACCTAATGAGCGCTTAGGTAGATTCCTCGGGATGGCGTGCGTAAGTTGAATGGTGTAAGACCAAGTGATCAGGCTGCAACTCTTCCTTTTCCTTGAGAGACATTCTGACCACACGGTTTGATTCCTACCGTATGGCTTAGTAGATATACTTAGGCTGGTGGAAGCTTATCTTGTGATTCTTCCCCACTTCTCTCACCTCTGAGAGAAGGAAGGAGATCAGTGTGTTCAATCGAGGGAAGATGAAAGCTTATATCACAGCTTGGGAAAGGATTCAGACTGTTGAAGAGATGTCCTTTGCATGGCATAGATCTCGAAGACACAAATGGACATCTTCTACCTCCATGAATGATACCTCGAGTGGCTATTGTGCTTCTTTGTGGGGCATTGAAAAGAAAAAGTGCGAGAGGAGGCAAGGGACTTGATAGAGGACGGCCAGGTGTAACTATGGAAGAATCATCCTGAATCTTCAGGGAGTAGCTGCAATAGACGAAGTGGGATCATTGAACTTAACAAAATGAACTGACCATGGAAGCAAAGCTAGATGCGATCATGGGATGGATAAATGAGAAGAGGTTGCGTTTGCTCATGAGATAGAGTAATAGATGAAGGAATGAGAAGAAGTGCTGAGGACTAGTTGAAGAGGATCACCAGGTTAAGGAGGCGAATACTTGGATGACAATTTCTATCATTTCTAAAGCCTAATCTCAAGCTTACCTACACACACTATAATCAGGCACTCAGGGAACCATGAGGAACTTCTCATATGGCGGAGGAGCCAATCTGAGGGCCCAAGGCATGGCGAATTACCGAAAGGGTATCAACTAACAAGGTTCCAACAGCAGTGAGGAGAGAGCATAAATGAATATCGAGTGAAAGAGGGCCGGAATCTTTTGAAAAGCAGTCTTTGCGAGTTCATGGGGGATAACAAGAAGCTGATAAACCTCCATGAAAAGAAGTTTATTGAGTTGGAAAATTTCAAATCCAACATTCATATGTTTCAAGCAAACACAGGTGCATCACTAAAGAACTTGGAAACACAAGTAGGGCAGCTGGCCCTTAATATACAGAACCAGAACAAGGGTGCATTCCCTAGTGACACTCAGAAAAACCAAAAGGACTGCATGGCAATTCGGTTGAGAAGTGGAAGGAAGCTGAGTACTTGTGTGAAAGAAAGAAGGAAAAGGCGAGATGAAGAAGAAGAAACTAGAAGAGAAGAATATGTTAGAAAAGACAACAGATGCAGAAAAGCTAAAGCTAACTGAGCAGCCTGAGAAGAGTTGTGAGTTAAAACAGAAGGAGAAAGTACAAGCTTACACACCCGTAGTGCCATGTCCTCAGAGGCTTCAGAAGGCAAGGAGGGAAGAGTAATTTTCTAAATTCTTGGAAATATTCAAGAAAATAGAAATCAATATTCCCTTTGTAGAGGCAATCAATCAAATGTCGAATTATGCATTTTATATTTAATTTTTCATTTTATATTTTCTCTAATTTCAATTTAATCTTTGTTTTTAGCTCATTTTCACTCACGCATTTTTTAATTTTTCTTAGGCTTTATTTTTGCGGGTTTGTGCTTAATTTACCGCGTTATGGAGATCCGGGCAAAACCAGAAAATTTCGCAGAGATTTATGAAATTTTGTAGGATCAACATGGCTAAATTTGTATGGCATGGGAGCCTATTTTCACAGCACTGTTCCAAAAAAAAAAAAAAAAGTCTTCGATATATATATATATATATATATATATATATATATATATATATATATATATATATATATATATATATATTTCTTTTAAAAAAATCTTTGTCTTCTCAAAAAAAATAAAAAAATAAAAAAATTCGCAAGGGTTGGGAAATTTCGCAACCCCTGCGAAAAATTCTGACGCTTGTGTGAATTTCGCGACAACATAATTCTATAATTCTTTTGGCCATAACTTTTTCATTCAACCTCCGTTTTGGGTGATCTTGGTATCATTGGAAAGCTTAGATAGTGTAGAATCTAAATATAACTTGAAAGAATACTTTTAAAATTATGATAAAGGCGTAATTTTAGAATATAATTGGTCGCACAACTCTTTTTCTTCTTCCATCTTGATCATTTGAAGCCCAAATGGAATGAATAAGGCACTTCTTGGAAGTATATTTTATCTTTTGATTTCCATTCTTGTAGCATGATCATATTTTGCCTTTATTAATATTTGGTTTTAACACTTTACCTCTCTTTTGTTTCTGTAGCTTCATGTGACTCCTGCTTCTCCACAGCGAGTGCATTTCTCGAGGTGGTATCACTTCCTCCCTTAAATTTCCATTCCATAACCACATTGAGGACAATGTAGAATTCAGTTGGGGGGAGGAGAGTTAAGGAAGGAAGTGTTGATTTATGTCTTGAGCAAGTCTAATTTACTTAGTTGAATGGCTTGCTAGTTAGTCTGTTTTTTTTACAATATAATTCATGTTTTTAGTTTCTAGTTCATGCTTTCAGTTTCTCATTTTCAAAAAAAACTTTTTTTTGTAATGCCCAGCTTGCAGTATGAGAAATTGAAATTTTGTTCCAATATTGTTGATGTTAGAATGGTGTTATGCTTAGTTGAGTTGATAACCTGTTGAAATTCTTATAGTATTCAACCTTTTTTCTTCCACATTGAACTAGCCACACACTGTGCACATTAGATTTCATTTATAGGCTGAAAAACCGTCTTGCCTTCTAAGCCCTACAAAAGTCCAGCCTAGTACTTCTGACCACCTTTAATAGGTCGGGACCCTTGAATAAAAGACCAATGAGTCTTTCAAGCAAAGAAAGAAAAGAAAAAGAAAAAAAAGAAAAGAAAAAAAAAAGAAATTATGACACTCTGCCTTGAAACTCGAGCACGGTTCGAGGGTATATAGTGAGATCTTTAAAGCCCATTTTCAAATGTGCTGGTTGGGAGTCAAACTGTGCTCGTTACATGGGTGGATGGGTAGAGTTTGGCAAATTGTAGGTGCTGGAGTTTTGAACTCATTAAGAGTTTGGGGTGAAACCTGAAGAGTTAGTGGTTGAAAGATCCTTATGACTTAATGCCCTAATCCTTAATTGGTTAGGAGTCATCGGAGGACCCCCGTTACATGGACACTTGTGAATTCGATACCCTTAGCATTGCACCCTTACAAAAAAAAAAAAAAAAAGTTGTGGAATAAAAGTGGGTCCTGATCTATTGAGGTTGGTTAGTCTGCTAGGTTTAGATAAGAGCTAGGTTGGGGAAGAGCAGTTTGACAATTTATTTTGAAACTAATCAAATCAAACACTTAGGTTTTATTTGGAAGGTATTAGGTTGGTTCTACAGGAGTTGACCTTTGTTTTGATACTTGATTTTGCATACTTCCTCTTCTGAGATGGTTATTGGACGGGGCTTTGATAACTTCTTATTTGCGGAATTAGGTTTTATCACTTCATTGATTTTGAAAACCATTTTGTGTAGATATATTTATAGCTCATCTTCCACTTTGTTGCTTTCTTCTTCTTCCATTCCTAAGGGACTAGTAATGTCGGTTAGGGAGTGATTGCTACGAGAAATAGTCATATTTTAATGCGTAATACGGGTTTTGAGCACTTTGGTGTAATAATCGCCACTAATTAACTGATTGGCATGTTAAGGACCTAGCAAGGCTACTAATCAAATTTGATGGCAAGTTTAGTTGTTTTAGGGGCTATATATCTTGAGGACAGGGATTCAAGTGAAGGCATGAAGAATCCAGTTATAGTGCGAAACACCTAAAGCGAAACCCAGGAAAAAGAAAAGAAACTCACAGCGAAATGAAGCTTGCACCTTTGGCAATTTTGAGGTTGAGGAATTTCCAACCTGAAATTGGTCGCGGCCTGCGAGTGCCCTTCTGCCCTTTGTTCCTACGCACCTGAGCTTTGCTTTGTCCTTTTTAGATTTCTTCCCAATTTGTCCCCCTATAATAGTTATTGTTCTTGTTATTTTGGTAATTTGTATTAAGGTTTGGCTATAAATGCCCCAAGACAAGACATTGTAAAAAAAAACTCTTTCATTTTATTGATTTTTTTGGAGGGAAGCTTGTAACAGTTCCCTCTCTTTCTCATTTTCCCTCACTTTCTCTCATTTCTCACTATTATTCCCTATAGGGATAACAAACTTCGGAGGATGAGTGACTAGAAACCTTTCCTCCATGAAGTAGAAGGCCATTGGGTGAGGGATCTTGAGGTAGGCTGAGGGGTTCCATGTTTTTCACGCAGGTATCCACTGCCATTACTGTTCTCCCTTTTTAACTTTAGGTGTTTATCCCATAGAGTCACCTTGAATGGTTATTATTTGGTAAGCTTTTGGGCTCATTGGATGTTTAATGCTAGATCCAGTGATGTTCATTAATTATCATTTATGAGCCATTGGAAGGTGAGTCAAGGAGACTTGTGTTTTAAAGACTGAGAGCATTAATGGCTGGTAGATACCATTTTCAAATATATTTAATGAGGGTAGTTTTATAGCGTAAATGAAGATCAGGTTTGGGAGATGACTATAGGTCATCCTCCCCAACGCGAGGAAATGACCCTAAGAAACCCTCATTTGCTCTAGGAACTTAACCCCAGTGACCTTACACTTTAAGGAATTCTCTTTTACATTTTAATTTATTTTATTTTCAGTTTTCAACCATTACAACCCACTGTTTATACAAAATCCCAAAATCCAAAGAGAAATCACTAGTGTAAGACTTAGTATTAATCATTTCCATGAAGAAAACCCATCCTTGTGGACGATCCTAGAGCCACTATACTGCAGTAGCAATGTTACAACAATAGGAGGTATTAGGTATAAATTTTGTTGATTCAGGATACCCCTACAACATAAGGAATTAGAAGGGCTATAAGAAAGCGATATTTTGGTTTGTTCACTGAACCTCTATCATTACCTCAAGTGTTTTTGTAGTTTACCAAATAAATCTGAAATGATTGTATGGAATATGCATATCTTTGAAATGTTATTACGAAAGTGCATATGGATTTGAAAATATGATATTTGAAATGTTGACAATTAATTGCATGTGAGTGATTAATTGAATTATAAACGAATTGGTCAATTCTTGACATCTTGAATTTAATCGATATACCAAACGACCAACATGGCGGGATGCACCAAGCGGCATCCGTCATGAATGTAACGCCCCAAAAATATCCTAGCATTTTTATAATAAAAATTATTATATATTCCGGGTATAAATTGAGCCAACTTGGGTATTTTCCGTGAATTTTTAAAGGAATATTGATTAAATGATTATATGGCTAAAAACCAAATGCAAATATTATATGCTAAAATGAGAAATTAATTGAACCCGAAAATAAACCCAAGTGAAAAAGGGCAAATATGGAATTTGTAAAATGAGGACCTAAGGGTCAATTGTAAATAAGTTTATATATCTAAGTGAGGAGAAATAAATTAGCAAGGGGAATAATAGGAGACTTAAATGAAAAATGGGTTAAGAGCCAAAAGAGGAAAGGGCCAAACATGGCCTTAGGAGACAATGAATTTAAAGGCCAAAAGAGGTCAAAGGGGCTTATTTGGAGCAATCTAGTTTTGAGAGAAAAGGGGAGAGCTAGGGTTTTTGAATGGGAGATTTGTGAATTGCTCCATGAAAATCAAAGGCTAAAGTGATAAAAAAACGAGGAACCTTGTTGAAGTTTGAAAGAGATTTGAGGTAAGACTCAAGCCCTAAACCCCTTTTATTTGTGTTTGAGTTGGGGAAAACCCCAAATGTGGATAAAAAGAGTTTTGTTTTGGTTGTAAATGAGTTTTGGGGTTGTGTTGGGTTGAGTTTTGAAGAGTATTGTTGGTTGGATTGGTTTTGTGTAATGTTTGTAAAAGGGAAATGTTGAGTTTTCAAAGGAAATGTTGTCAAAATTTTGTCAAAACCCCTATTCTTGTTTTGGCTATAGGTTAAGTTATAATCATTCAAATTAAGTGCTTTCAATTGGTAAAGAACCATAAGAGATAGGAATACAAATGCATAGAAGGGACCGGGAGAAAATTGTAGCTTGAAGGATCCCGAATATGGGCTTAAAGGTGAGCTCGGGTAGCTCACGGGTATGCTGTGTTTTGGGTATTGTTATGGTGTTTTGGCCATAAGTTGAGTTTCACTCATCCAATTTGAGTTATTAAAAATTATGGGTAAACTATACTCTGAGATAGCATAGATAAAACCAGCATTTAACAATTTGAGTATCTCCTTTCTGACTACTTCCTTCATCACTGGATTCAGTCTCCTCTGGTGTTCTACAGATGGTTTGGAAGTATCTTCTAAGCGGAATCTTATGCATGCAAATTGATGGGTGATACCCTTGATGCTTGATGGACCAAGCTAGCGATTCCTTATGCTTCCTTAATATTTTCAGCAATCTTTGTTCCCTCGGCCTCACTTAGTACGCGAAATGATCCTTTGGTTTTTCTTTGGTAATTCTAAGTATGCATACTTTAAATGACATAGCAACTCTTTCAAAACTAGCCCATACACTTGGTTTCTTGATGAATTCCTCTTTTCAATATTTTTTCCCCATTATCGTTTCTGTTTTGCTTCAAGCTCCAGCACGATTTCTATGAATGAAAGCGATGTATGGAAGTGAGTGGAGCATCTTCGTTATCTTTGGGAATTCATCTCTTTTCGTGATAAAAGCTGAGTGTTACAATCATGGTTAATATCAGGATTGGAGGTATAGACAAAATCAAGCTACATTGCAACTTTCCTTGTCTATAATCTATATTTTCATACTTTTATCAGGATTAAGCGAATTGCTTCTTCTCAACCCTCAGGTAGAACTCCTTTTGCATATCAATGAGGCGGCTCAGGTAGCTAGGAGATAGTCTTCCCGATAAGCGAGGGTACTTGAGAATCTTCTTCCGTGTCGGAATGATGAAGTCTCTTGGGAAAACAAACTTCCCCATGGTGACTAAAGTACATCTTCAATGACTCCTTCGGGTTTTACCATCGATGCATGCGCCATTTGAGTACTTGAGTAGTGAGATAGAAACTCCCCCAAACTTAGTTTCTTAGCGTGAAGAGGCATCAAATTGATACTAGCTCTGAGTCTGAGAGCTTCTGGAATTCAATTCCTCGACAATGAGGAATTGTGAAACTCCACAGGTCCTTCCTCTTTCTTGGAAGTAGTTCTTTTAAATTCTTGCACTACAAGTGGTAGTGAGATTCACTATTCCTTCCTCTACTATTTTCTTTTCTTCCGATTATGTCCTTGAAATTTTTGCATAGAGTGGCATGAGTCAGCCTCGGTAAATGGCATGCGATCTCAAACTAGGAAAGTTTACAAGAACCTTATAATTGCTCCTCCATCCTTGACTTCTGCAGTCTTTGTGGAAATGGGACTGCGGGCTTTGAACATCTTAGTCATTCTTCCTTTACCTCTTTCTTTTTTCCTTCTCGAGTTCCTCTTCCCTTTTTGGGAACTCTTAACCTTTCTTTCTTTATCATTTTTTTCTCTTTCATCTCTTCCTAACTCCTTCCCACTCATTTTGCCGCGACCATGGGTCTTTGGATTCTTCCTTGTGTCACTTGGGAAGGCATCTCTCTCTGGCTGCGGGGTTAGGGCGAATTTGCCCTACTTGTGTCTCCGGGGTTCTTCGGGGATGCATTGGTGGTGATACGAAAAATTTGAGAATTAGTGGCGATTTAGCCAACTCTGCAAACTTTTGTTCTGGAGGTTAAGCGACTATTATCCCTCATGAGCTACTGTATGCAATTCTTGAAAGATTGGGGCCCTCCTCGACCGCGATATTCGTTTACGTGTTCATTTCCTTCTTGCTGGCTGGCTGGAACCTTGGTGGCTGTTGATAACCCCGTGGAGGGTTCTGTCCATGCCTTGGGCCTTGAAACCCTCCACCATAGAAAATTCTCATGGTTCCTCGGTCTTTGGGTGATAATGTGTTGAGGTTAGTTTTGGGTTTGAAATGGTAAGCTCTTGGCTCACCCAAATAATTAACCTCTTTAGCATCATAGAATTGTTCTAACCCGGTTACTTACTCGTAGCTTCCTATTCAATAACTCTCTTTCAATTGCTCCTATTTCATGAGCAGTGTGTGTCTTTCTTGCTTATCCCGGCTGTGCATAATGGCATCAACTTGGCTTCCATGGCTGTCATCTTCAGCTCCATGATCCCTTTCTCTGCTGTTTCCTCTTGAAGCTCGGAAGGAGTTTTCATATTACAACCCGGAGTCTTGATCGACTCTTGCCTCTTGACACTTTTTCGTTTGAATGCTCCCGCGGCATGAAGCATCAATGATCCCTTTTGATATATCATTCAAGGTATGATATAATGTCCACATCGAGTCTTGAGATCCTATCCCATGCATTGGACATCTTCTGGCAACCGTTTGAATCTTTCCCCGAAGCTAAATACGAGGCTTTCTGTGTTTTTTCCCACACATAGCTGGAACCACGATGATTTCCCTCCTTCTTTTCTGTGGTGAGAGGTACGGGGGAATGGGTCACCTAAGTAGGCCTCTTGCTCCTCCCAAGTATCAAACGAGCCATATGGTAAAGATTCATACCATGTAGGCTGTGTGTATCTCTTAGAGAGAATGGGAATAGATGCGGTTATGATACAGTCTCACCTAGTTTCAACCTTCCTTGTATTGGCCATCTGAGGAATCTTCCCGGGTGCTGCGTTTGGATCTTCGATTAGGATGACGATAAAGCGATCTTTCTTGGACCAGTATGTCGATCTTTGGCTTGAGTTCAAGTATTAGCATCAAGCTGCTTGGTGTCGATTCTTGAGTATTCTTCTGTATGGTGGTGTCGGAGAGTCCTCCGTTGTATCGGTGGTGGAGGCCTTCTAGCTTCTTCTATATGTACTTCAACCTGATCCTGTCTTTCATACGCCATGGTTGGAGTTTTACGCCTTCTTTATCTTTATCAAGCACGAGTGTCCTCTACAGTGCGTATGTGGAATCGGATCGGTGTTAATTTCCTATACATTAAACTTTTGTTCTAAATCAAACACACTTACATTAATAGGATTAGTTTGGTCAGCAAATAATATATTCTGGTTTGTTAAGGTTAGTGGCTAAAATTAACCCTTTGCTTGAAAAGCTATTTTTTGTTCTTTTTTCTTCAAAATGTCAAATTAGTATTTCTATACTGATACGAATATTGATTTACTAAATTCTTTTCGATCCTGACAACGGCGCCATAAAACTTGTTAATAGACCAAAGAACACATACAAATTTCTGGTATTACCAAGGACTATTGTCTAGTCCGACAGAGCGCCATAAAACTTGTTGAGAGACCAAAACACCTCCTAGAATAAATCATTTTCAATATTGGTTTTGGCTAATATCTGCGAGTGCACGGTCGACAAGTAATAAATTGGATTTAAGTCGGATATCGATCCCACAGGGATCTCCAAAGAATTCTAGATAACTACACGACTACTCAAACTCCATCTTCTTGGACTATAAAATGATATTGGAATCTAGCTTAGAAAATTTGAAGTATATAACACGAGTAAAGTAAATGAAGCGATCAAATAGTGGAATACTTAAGAATAAAGAATAAAAGATAGTTAAGAAAACAAGTAGGCGAGATAATTATCTCGGAGGACATCAGAGTATTAATGCTATTGTGAAGTATAAATTCTGTAGTTATCTGGATAAAACTTCTTAGATATTTGATTTTAAAATGTGTCCCAGGCGTTTACTTGATAAAATTGCAGATCTCCACACTCCACATTTCATTATCTAATTTTTCCTGATTCTTTCGAAGACAGGGAATGAGATAACTACTTTTAAAAGGGACTTCCTTAATCTGGGTATTTTTCTTTTGCAATACTTCATACCCATTTTATGGACTGTAAACCTTAGCTCCCAAGTTATCGGTCAAGCAAGGATATACAACTTCCAGGATGCTCTTCTCAAAATTAGAATAGATCATCCTCTCCTTGATTAGATCTCGGCTAACACGGGATCGGCCTCGCTATTAAATTTAAGGTGAACTCTGTATTTAGTGATAACTCATTCAACTCTTTCTTGATTTCAAGTGAGAAGAGATTTATGAAGTAAAGCTTGCAAAGGCACAATTAAGTCAAATAGCGGGTTAATATACCTTGACAATTGTTCATAACTCTTGGGATTTGCCTTCTCTGTGTCACTCGGAGAACAACAAAATCAGAGCAATGAGACCAAATCTTATAACTTGAATTTATAAAAGCTGATATTCGGATAGCTTGATAATCTGACACGAGTAAATTCATATTTGAAATTCAAGAGGCTGCTTTGGAAGCGACTACAGGAAAGATAATTTCGACTATAGCATTCACTTAATGGAAAATTGGATTCCTTAATTCTTGAATTACACCTAACGGCATTCCTCGATCATAAGAATAGCGCAAATAGGCAGGAAGTCGAGATTCAGAGAAATTGTACAGACGAAGATTCAGTAGTAATTTATGAAAAGAACGAAATTTTGCGTCGAAACACGCTCGAAACATAACATCAATTCGAGAGAAAATAAAGCGAAAACTAAACGATAATCTAATCCTAATCTCTAACTATATTGAAGAAAAGAAAGAAAAGAAAAACTAAAAATAAAGAAAGATGAGCCTTCGGCTACGGTTCTCTAAATGCGTATGTATATTTACTTTTATGAAATTTGGGTAGGCTGCGTATTTATAGGGTTTCCGGTTGGGCCCCTAATCCCAATGCGGTTTTATTGGATTTCAAGTGGGTTGGCCCATGTTGTGTCAGTCGACCAATCTTGTCGCGACATCATCCATGTCGCGACATCGATCTCACGTCGCGACATCAGTTTAAGTCTTATGTGGCCTTCAATTGGTGTTCCTGACGTCGCGACATCAATCTCACATCGCGACATCACTTCTTGCCCTTGCAGGTTTCAATTGGTCTCTCCTGATGTCGCGACATCGTTATGTTGTCGCGACATCAGCTCAAGTCTTCTGCAGCATTCAACATGTCTTCGGGTGTCGCGACATCAATCTCTTGTCGCGACATCGAAAACTAGAGATCTACGAGGTTTCAGCTGGTTTCTCATGATGTCGCGACATCAATGCGTAGTCCGTGTGGTTCTATTCTTGTAAATTTCAAGCGAGATTTCTTATTTCGCAACAACGGCCTATTGTTGTGACGTATTGATCAACTGCGTACTTCAATCTTGTCGCCACTTGTATCTTTCAAGTAGTTCTTTCTTTGTTGTCGCGACATCGGCTTATGGCTCACGAGGTTTTCACTTGATGGTTCTGTTGTCGTGACATCTATCCTTGTCGCGAAATCGGTTACGTGACTCGCGAGGTCTCAAGCTGTTGTTCACGATGTCGACATCACTTCGCTAGCTGCGGCTTTGGGCGGTCCTTCGTGGTGTCGACCTCCCGATCTGCGTCACGACCTCGACTTATGCTTTTGGGGCCTCACTTGTTGCTTTCGATTGTCGCGACTTGGTCCTGCAATGCGACAACGGCTTCCAGTTAACTTCGGCTCATCCTTCCAAACATGTCATAGCTTCAAGTCGATTCTCTTGTCACGACCTCTATCCCTTGTCGCGACATCAACTTTTGTCGCGACATTACTATGTTGTCGCGACATCACTTCTTATGTTTCTGCTCAATCCTCAGCTACCTATCTTGTGATCCCTGTTGAGACCTGCATCAAATTTCCTTCAATTTTCTGATGTGTGACCTCGTGGCGGGTGTGTAACCCCAATAGTTGCAACATTAGTTCTTGATTCTTTCATTTACGCCTATATTTTATGCATTTTTACTCACTTGATTCTTGCATTTTTCCCACGCATTTTCTTCTTTCTTTTATACTTCCTGCAATTAACAAATTTGGTGAGTTTCTTCATATTTCTGCATCTTAATTATTCTTTTTTACATTAAAATCAATAGAAAAATGGACTAAAAATAGATGACTTTTAAGCTCATCAAAATGACATAAATAAAATGTTTTTAATAAGATAAATAGAAAGCGATTAGAGGGAGTAAACGAATCGGTTTGAATCACCATTCGGGTCGGGCGGGGATTAATTCGCGACACTTTTTTAAAGGGTGTTACATTTAGTGGTATCAGGCATCCGGATCGGTTCGGACCCATTGTCGAATTCGAGGCGAAAGGGTGCTACACTTCCTCCTTCAGCCAATGTCGCCATGATGTAACAAAATTTAAGATGCAGTATTGCATATCAACTCTGATGTCGTGACATTGCATCTGTAGTTTTGATTGTTTCAGCTTATGTCGCGACATTGGGTTGATGTCGCAACATTGGAATAATTCTCTGTTCTGATGTTGCGACATTGAATTTGAGTTATGCAGTCTTGAGTGATGTCACAGCTTTTGTCGTGGCGATGTTGTAGCCTATGTCGTGGTGATGTCGCGACATTGGAGTAACTGTATGACACTCTCCATACGATGTCGCGACATTGTTTTTCTGGTGTCGCGACATTTCTGTCTTTGCTTCCCTTTTTCTGTTTTTGTTGTTTTTTTGTTTCTTTTCTTCAAATTTCTGCGAAACATAAATCTGGGTGAGAATTCTGCAATTTAACATTAAACAAGACTTTTAAGCCTTAAATATAGTTGAAAAATGGGCTTAAAAATAGAAGAGTTTTAGACTCATCAGTATCTCAGGTTATGAACTTCTCTGGGTTGTCCAGGGAAGGTGGAGTTGCCCGCGAAGTGGATCCTCGTAACGCCCCAAAAATACCCTAGAATTTTTATAATAATTTTATTATATATTCCGGGTATGAATTGAGCCAAACTTGGGTTCTTCCGGGAAAACTGATAAATTGTCAAATTGTGAAAAATGAATATCTAAAATGAGAAATTGATTGAACCTGGAAATAAACCCAAATGAAAAAGGGCAAATTTGGAATTTTGTAAAATGAGGACCTAAAGGTCAATTGAGAAATTGTTTATGTGTTTAAGTGCAAATAGAAGTGATATATGTGCTAAAAGGTAAATTGAGGCAACTTAAATCCAAAAATGGGTTTTTGATGTGCCAAACATGGCCTTAGGAGAAATGAGTGATATTAGACCATATTGGTCTTAGAATGCTCATTTGAGCAAAAAATGTTTTGGAGACAAGAGAGAGGAGAAAGCTAGGGTTTTGTAAGAAGAAGTGATTTTGATGTGATTTCTTCCCATTCCTTGCTTCAAAATGATCAAGCATCTTGGGTGAAGAAGATTCAAAGGGATTTAAAGGTAAGAACTAAACCCTAAATTTCTTTAAATGATGTTCGGGTTAGAAAAACCCTAATCCATCCATGGGTTTTGCTCATGGTTGGTTTATGATGCTATTGGGAGTGATTTCAAGAGTTCCCCATGTTTTGTTTTGAGATTTTGAGTGATTTTTGGAGAAAAATCTCAAAAAAATAGCAAGCTAGAAATATGAGGAACGGGAACCCACGCCGCAACGTAGGGAACCCATGCTGCGGCGTAGCCCTATGCCGCAGCGTGGGATGCCCTTGCCGCGGCGAGGTCAGGGTGCCAAAATGGCACCCCTCAGGTACGCCACAGCGTAGCAATGCTACGTCGCGGCATAGACATTGTTCACTAAAAGCAAATTTCGGATTTTTGTTCCGAAAGTCTCATATTCGTACACCGATAGATTAAGCACCCTAATAAATTATTAACGGGGGTTCAAATAAGGATAAAACTAAATGAAAAACATACCCTACCTCACCTAGGGACTTAGTGTCTTAACCTAAAACCATTAACGAAGATAAATTTGTCATTCACTAAAAATGTTTAATAATTGTTTATCCACTAAGAGTGGCGTAATTGTTATTGACTAGGGACGGGTGAGGATCACCTAACCTAGGACCGAGATTGAAGGGAAGGAAACGAGAGCGGACAACTTCGGTTTGTTCACTGACCCTCTATCCTTATTTCAAGTGTTTTGGTAGTATACTAAATAAATTTGAAATGATTGTATGGAATGAGTATATCTTTGAAATGATATTACGAAAGTGCATATGGATTTGAAAATGTGATATTTGAAATGTCGACAATTGTTGCATGTGAGTGATTAATTGAGTTGCAAACGAATTGGTCAATTCTTGACATCTTGAATTGAATTGATATACCGAACGACCAACATGGCGGGATTCACCAACCGAATCCATCATGAAGGCAACCCAAAATTGTCCAATGTCCCACTTGGCGGGATGCACCAATCGACATTTGTCATGATGGTGTATGGCATTGAAGAAATGTTTCATTTAGTGGGATGCACCAATCAGCATTCGTCTTGATGGCGTATGACATTTATAAGTGACCACATGGTTGGGTGCACCAATCGGCATCCATCATGATGGGAGGCAAGGGGTATTAAATGTGTAACATGCAGAATGATAAAAGGACGAGGATTCCTGCATGGTCAGTCATGAATGTAATTATATAGACAAAAGTGAAATAAAAAAAAAAAAAAAAATTAACATGATAGTGTAAATGGGATTTGTAAACTAAATACATCCTTGGAAGTATATGTTTGAATCTCATGATTTGAGTTAAGTAAATTGAAAGCATGTGAAAATACATATTTTGATATGAAAATACATATTTTGATATGATCAATTATTTGTAAAGTGAAAGCATGTGAAAATGAATAAACATGAGTATAGTTTGATATAAAAGGTATGGTTTTATGATAAATGCATGTTATGATAAATTGAAAATTGGAATAGAATTGTATAGAACCACTAAGCATGAAAATGCTTAGTGTATGGATTATCTATGTACGAGTTTCGAGTGGGAAGAAGACAAGATCGAAGCCTTGAGTCATAGAAAGTTACGGCATATAAGTATATCTACGCCGTATACATATCATTTGCTTTTGAGCATGTGATATTTTGCGAACAAAAGAGTTAAACTCTGAACTATTGTTTTGTGTATCATTTCGTAAAGGCATGATACGCCATTTTGTAAACAAATTGTATAGGAGTAAATGTTTATGGGCCTACCATTTGAAAATGCTTCTGCTTAATTGAAAAACTCTAAAAGGAAATGACATAAATAAAATGTTTTGATAGGATAAATGAAAATGATCTAGTTAACGAGCTCTGACTGGATATACTTCGGATCCGCCCTTCGGGTCGAGCCAGGGATTCGAGTTGTGACATTTTTGAAAAAGAAAATTTTAAAAAAAGGTAAATAAAAAGAATTAAACGAGCATCCAGAATCCGGTTCGGATCCGCTAGTCGGGTTGAACAGGAAAGGGGTGCTACAATCCTGTTCTCTTTCTCTTTATCGGAACTGCTTTCTTAGGAGCGGTTGAGAATGAAGGAAGGTGGTTTGGAAATACTGGGTTTTTAGAGGGAAGAGAGAAATTTCAGGTGGTGGTGAAATGAACAAAATGACTTTTCGAGTCTATTTAAAGCGCCTTAATTTCGGGTGTCTTCGCCCAGGCGAAGGTGCCTTTGCCCACCTTTTCCCAGGCGAAGTACTTAAGAAGATGGAAGGTCGCGGGGGTTCACCTAGGCAAAGGTGGCCTCGCCTAGGTGAACCCGAGAGCAAGCCAAAAGTTTCCTGGGGTTCGCTGCGAAGATTCCTTCTCCAAGGCAAACCCGAGAGCTTGCCAACCAAAATGTGGGGCGTTCACCTAGGCGAACCAGAACACTGTGCTCATTGAACTAAAACCCCAAAAATGATACTATTTCAAAAACTATAGCTCCCTCTTGTTCTCATATTCACACTTAATGTATTACAATCAATTTTACTCTCATTTTTAAAAATGTCATACTTTTTTTAATTTCCACTTCAAAAACTGGGTTTCAATTTGGTAAATCCTGACTTTATCTTCTTGAGTAAACCTGAAACACTCAACAACCACATCAAACAAAACAAAACAAAGTGGAAAATGAAACAAAACAAGAATCCCCAAAATTTTCAAAATGAAACTAAGAGCAAACATGATAAAAGAACAAAGAAAGATAAATGGAAGAAAGGGATTCTTACAATACTTGGGTTGCCTCCCAAGAAGCGCTATATTTAGTGTCGATAGCTCAACGAAGCCGTGTCGCACCGTTGGTACGCAGAGAACGATGAATATTACGTTTAACCAAAAAAATGACTCATGGGTGTTTGGTCAAATGTGCCAAAACATGCTGGAATGAAATTCGGTGGCAGGATGGTGTTGCCTTTAATTTTACAACAGTTGATTTTTTTAGTTCCTTCAATATTGGCTGTTGTCATGCTCAAATTTCGATGCATGGGTGTAGCTTTTAATAGATGCTCAGTTGCACTTTGTCATCTCCGACTCTTAAAGTCAATTCTCTACTCTCTACATCAATAAGAGCCCGACTTGTGGCTAGGAAGGGTCTCTCGAGAATGAGAGGTACTTTTTCATCCTCGTCCATATCTAACACCACAAAATCCATCGGAAAAATGAACTTGCCTACTTTTATGAGCACATCTTCAATAATTCCTTTGGGTGAAGACGTTGATCAATCCGCCATTTGAAGTGATATGGTTGTCGGTTCTATTTCCTCCATATTCAACCTCTTTGCTACTAAATACAACATCAAATTGATGTTGGCACCAAGATCACACAAAGCCTTGTTGAATGTATGCTCCCCTATGACACAAGGTATGGTGAAACTACCAGGATCTTTAAGTTTTTATGGGAGTTCTATTAGATGACCGCGCTGCAATTTTCAAACAAGTTTAATGTTTTGTATTCTTCTTACTTCCTTTTGTTGCTCATTGTTTATTTTATAAATTTCACATAATTAGGCATTTAGGCAAGAGCATCGACAAACGAGCTATTGATCTTGAGTTTCTTGAACATGTTCAGAAACTTAGCAAATTGAGCATCTAACTTGGTTTTTCTAAATTTTTGGGGAAAAAAGTAAAGGTGGGTTGCATAAGGGAGGGTTGTTGGGGAACGTCATTCTTCCCGGGACAACTTCATCAGATTTTTGGCTTTCTCCATTATTGTTTGCCTCAACTCCTCCTTCCTCAATTTCAGCTTCCAACTTTTCTGCAATTTCATGCTCTCATTTTCCTTTCTGAAGTTGCTTTTCTTCATTTGAATTTTTCTTTCGCTCTTCAAGCTGTTTTCCACTTCTTAAAGTGACAGCCATGCATTGCTTTAGATTGGTTTCAGTATCACTTGGAAATTATTTCGGGGGTTGTTCTCTCACAGATTTAGCTAATTGACCCATTTGAGTTTCTAGATTTTTGAGAGATGCTCCAAGATTGGCTTGATTTGTCTCCATGTTTTTCATGCATGTGCCGATGTTCGCTTGATTATTCTCCAGATTTTTCATGCAAGTCCCCATGGTTGCTTGAATATTTTCTAATCCTTTGATGTGCATCCCTAAGGTGAGCTGATTATTTTCCAGCTGCCTTAAGCGTGACTCATTGCTCTTTCTCATCTCATTCATTGCCACTTACAGCTCATTGACTCCAGTTTACCTTTGGTTCCCCTGATAGTTGGAGCTCAAATCTCCTTGATTTTGGAATTTAGGAGGTGCCATGGTGGTGCTAAGCTGATAGGGTTCATCCGGAACAATAGCTTGGTTTTCGTATGATAATTTCTCATGATTTCTTAGCCCGGCATGGTAATGAGTTAGCAAATTGTTGTTGGGGAGAAATGTATAGCTCCGATTGTTCACATAATTGGCATATTCAATCTCGATTGCAGTATTCTCCATGAGAGTATTATGAGTTTGCATGTATGCAATCTCCCCAAGAGTCGACTCCTTTGGAGCTTGTTGATTCAAACTCATCATCAAAGTTTCAAATTTTGCCTCTAGAGATGATACTCTATCAATTTCATGGATTCCCCTTTGCTTTCTACCATCACCTCTCTCAAAAGGAGGTTGGTAATTTTTTTAGCCAGCTCTTCAAACATCAAATTAGCTTCCCATGTCGTTTTCATAGTGATAGAACCTCCACATGCTACATCAACTAATGCTCTTGTTGAGTAATTGATGTCATTATAAAAAATCTACACTTGAGCACTCAGCTCATACCAATGCTGTGGGCATCTTCTTAACAACTCTTTGAATCTATCCCATGCATCATATAGCATTTCTTCGTCACCTTGTTGAAACTGTGTGATTTCAGCTCTAAATTGTGAAGTCAATTGCAGGGGAAAGAACTTGGTCAAGAAAGTCTCCATAAGAGTCCCCTAAGTGCCTATCGTGCCCGACATCAAATTGTTGAACCACTTTCTCGCTTTATCCCTTAGAGATAAAGGAAAAAGCTTCAGTTTGATGACATTATGATCTACTTCGTTCATCTTTATTGTGCCACACAATTGCAGAAAATTTGACAAGTGTCCGTCGGGATCCTCTGAAGGGTTGCCCCTAAATTACTGCTGCTGAACCATGTTGATTAATGCAGGCTTTAACTCTAAATTATTTGCATCTATCAGCTGATGGCGAATTCCTGAATAATCTTCATTCATCAATAGATGCCAACAATCTCCTAGTGTCGGTTCTCTAAGTCCAAGCATGTCATTATGGTCCGAATGACCCTCAATGAACCTACCACTGTTCTGATCCTCCATCTCTACTTTATCAGCTTTCGCTTTCTTTCTTCTAAACAAAGTTCTTTCTATTTCAAGATCAAACGACAATAATTTAGCGATGGACTTTCTGTGCATGTAAGATTGGTACATGAAATCAGATAATCACACTAGAAAAACATAGTAAAGAAACTGAATACAAATGAAACTAAATTAAAACTAAGAATGAAAACAGGAAAAAAAAATCAAAATTCTCGTAGAAAAAAAAGAAAAGATTTTTGCTTAAATTAGCAAGTGTATCTTTTGCTGAAATATTAATTCATTCAACTTAAACCACGCTTTACCCGGCAGGGGCGCCAAAAACTTGTTCGGTTATTTGCATGTATATAAATTTTGGCATAAAAACAACCAAATCTACAAGTGTATGGATCACAAGTAATATAGTGACTTCTTGATTAAAAACCCAAAGTATCGCACCCAAAGGGAAAAATTGGTTTAAATGGGGATTAAGTGCCCCAGCTACTAAAGAAATTCACTATCTAAGCGATGTGACTGATTGGGATGATGATTAACTATGACTTAAACTAAATTAAACTAATCGAAATCTTGGAAATCAACAAATAATTGAAATGAATTGGAAGAAAACTTTCATAATTAATGCTAGGGCCGGTTGTCTCCATTGGTGGGTTTACGACTCAATCCATAAATCTCAATTAAAGTAAATATACCCTCATGCTTACTGTTGACTAAACCAAAACACCTCCTAGATTAAATCATTTTCCATATTGGTTTCGTCTAATATACTCGTATGCACAGTCGACAAGTACAACTGATTTAAGTCCGTATATCGATCCTACGTAGATCTCAAGAATTCCGCATCAACTACCCCGACTACTCAAGCTCCATACTATTTGGACTATAAATGATTGTTCCAAATTAAGAGTCAGAATTATACAAGTATATAATAAAAGAATGAGCAATCGAATAAACTGAATCTAAAAAAATAATGAATAACCAATAGTTAAGAAAATAAATGGACACTGAATAATTATCGTTTAGAGTACACATTAAGATCAATGCTATTGTGAAGTATCAATTCCTGTTGTCAACACCGCGCACTCTTGCTTCAGGTATTTCAGTTTTAAAACTGGCCCGCAGCGTTTAAGAAGACAATCGATCTCTCCACACTTCAGCATTTCATTATCTAATCTTTACCCGATCCTCTCAATACAGGGAATTAGATAACTACTTTAACAGGACTTCCTAATTTCGGGTATTTTTCTTTTCGCAATACTTCATACCCATTTTGATGGATCAGAAACCTTAGCTCCCAAAGCTTATCTGGCCAAGGCGATATAACTTCCAAGTGCGATTCTTCCTCAAAATTAGAATAGATCACCCTCTCCTTGATTAGATCTCGCCTAACACTCGGATTGGCTTCACTATTCGAATCGAGGTGAACTCTCCACATTAAATTGATAGCTCATTCAACTCATTCTTCGATTTCGCGAGAAGAGGATTTATCAAGTAAACTCACAAAGCTCATTAGGACTTAATAATGTGTTAATATACCTTCAAAGAAATGTTCATAACTCCTGTGATTGTCATCTCTCTGTGGTTACTCGGGAGGACCTCCTTGTACCCAGCAAAGTGAAGCAATTCTTAATACGTATAAGAAACTGATATTCAGATAAAAAACATTAAACCCATAAACGAAAGTAAATTCATAAACTGGAATGCGAATTTGTCGGGAACCACTACAGAAAGATACTTCGACAATAGCATTTTACATTAAATGGAAGCTGGTCTTCAATTATCAATTACACCCTACAAAGATTCCGATCATAAGAATAACTGCGAATGGAAACTGAAATTGACCTTAAATCACCAACTTCCAACATTCCGTAGGTAGTAATTTGAAAAGAACTAATCGACAATTTCGCTCAAAAAATAACATCCAGCCTAAAATAAAACGAAAAACTAAAACGAGCAAATCTAATCTAATCTCTAACTATCAACATCAAGAAAAGAAAAGAAAAGAAAACTAAAAGAAAAAAACAGAAAATGAGCCTCGCCTACCTGCATCTCTCGCCCCATATCGCCGCTAAGTCATTATGAAATGGGTAGTCGCAGATTTATAAGGTTTCGGGCCCTAATCCCAATGCGCCTTTGTGGATTTCCAAGTGGATCGCCCATGTTAATGTTCGTGCTCACGACTTCCAATCCTTTATCGCATCTTCATGTCGCTGACATCGACCACGCCGACATCGCCTAAGCTCCCGCAAATTCTTCAATCGGTAGTATCGGGATGTCGCGACATCGATATCTCACGCGACATCATTTCATTCCTCGGCAGTTTCACTGATCTCTCCTCCGATGTCGCGATTAACGGTCTGTCGCGACTTCACTTCAATCATCCGCAAATTCAATCAGTAAATGCCGATGTCGCGACATCAATCTCTTTTGTCGCGACATCGCCTTATAGTTCGCTTAGTTTCAACTGTCGCTTCATATCGTCAGCGACATCAATCTTTCACGCGATAACAAATTTCGCGTTCTTGCAATCTCTAACCGAAGTCTTCGATGTCGCGGACAACAACCTATTGTCGCGGACATCAATCGATCAATGCATGCTTCAATCTTGCCGCCACTTGTATCTTTCAACTCGGGTTGTTTCGTGTCACGGACATCAATCTCTCGTCGCGACGATCGCCTTATGGATCCTGAGTTTCACTGATGAGTTACCGCTGCCGCGATTATCAATTCCTTGTCGCGACACTACACCCATGACTCCAGCGGTGTCTCAACTCGTTTTCAGAGCCCTCGATGTCGCGACATCAATCTTTGGTCGCGACATCACCTTGGCGTTCCGCAGCCTTGAACTTGTCCTTTCGACGTCGCGACATCGTCCACGCCGCGACATCAACTTATGTCATCCGTAGTTTTTTAAACTTGTGTTCCCTGGCGCCGCCGACCTCGACCATTGCCGCGACATCACTTTTAAGGAACCGCAACCTTCAACCGACTGCGTCTCGTCGCGACTCTATTCCCCGTCATAAATCACTTTATGTTCGAGGTTTAACTGCTTCGTTATGTCGCGACCATTCCTCTCGCCGCGACAATACTTCAATTCACAACGTTTCATCTTTTCACATCCGGGCTACGGCCGCCCGTGTGCTTTTCTTTGTCGCGACTCCGCCTTGGCCGCGACATCATTTCTAAGTTTCGCCAATCCTCACCGCCATTCTAATCCATGTCGCGACCGCATTAAATTTCCTTCTTTTCCCGATGTCGCGACTCCTCATAACCTACCGCAAACCCAAACCCGCAACATTAGTTAACCGGGGCTTGCTTTCGCTCCGCTATTTTCTCTCGTATTTACTCCGCCGCTGTCGCATTTTTCCACCGTATTATCTTCTTTCTTTATACTCCCGCAAATAATGCATTTGGTGAGTTTCTTCATATTTCTGATCTTAATTATTCATTTTAATAAAATCAAAAAAAAAAAAAAAAAAACAGAAAAAAATGGACTAAAAATAGATGACGCGGTTAATACTTACCCAAGGAACTCCGATATGAGTTTATACTTTTTGTTCTCGATTTTCACACTCATACTTATTTCCTTCTTCACGATCCCATAATGTGATACTAGTTATAAGGCAAATTAGTCCTTGGGAATTCTATTGGTCTCCTTTAAGTCTTTGCAATAGAATGTCCCGGGTTATGTTCCAATCGATCCCCTTTCGGTCCTTACAATCTTCACATAAGATTGAATGATGTCCATCTTAATAAAATCCACCTAATACTAAGCATTCCTTGTTTCCTAGATCTCTTTGATTAAGTTAAATTGATTTTAATAATTGTGAGACATTAAAAGTGGAAATCAATTCCTAAGGGGATGCTTCCAGATGTCACTTTGGAACCCCTTGAGCTCTAGGTCTCAACTTCACCCTCTAGCATACAACAATTAGATAAAACCCTAGGAAATCAAAGAACCACATACATGCAATCCCAACACAAGCAAGGATTCACAAAAATTATACAATAAAGACCATAAGTCTACCACCAATTTTAAAAACTAGCCCTTTGGGAGAAATTAGCCACTCATGGCAGCCTCAAAACCCAACAATATCATATTTGCACCAAATAAAATACTGAAAGATTAAGATTAAGCTTAGAGTTAAGGAATAAAAAACAAATGTGATATGAATCTCGTCCAAAACTCAGCTCCACTACTACAAGGTATCCCCTAACAGTTGGATCTTCCAATACAGCTCCAAAAATGAGCCTAGAGAGAAAACCCTAGAAATGAAAGTGTCTCTCGCCTCACTTGAGTCTCTCTTCCCTTTTAGGTCGAAAACAAGTATAGTATATATACCCTTAGGAAATGGGCCAATGATTGGGCTAAAAATAGGAATATTCTTGTTCCAGCATGATGTCCTTCGCCTAAGCGAACTGAGCTTCGCCTAGGTGAAGACACATGTCTTCTTTTGATACAAAGTCCCTTCGACTGGGTGAAGAAAAGCTTCGCCTATGCAAACCCCTTCGTCGAGGTGAGGGTTTGGTTCGCCTAGGCGAACCCGAGAGCTAGTCTTTAGGAGTTTCAAATGGCATCACTGGTTTGCCTAGGCAGGTTGTTTATTCGCCTAGGCGAACTGTTTCTTCACCTAGGCGAACCGAGAGTTCTTCTGCCCTTTCAACTCTGGTTCTGCCTTCATTTCTTTCAGCTCATCTTTTGTTTGATTTTCATTCATTATCTACAAAACATTGTAGAATAAGGGATTAGTGTAATATTGATGAATAGGATGTGAATCTAGCATTTGAGTTATATAAATGCATGAAAGACACACTATTGACCGTCCAATACATACAAACAAAATCTTCAACATAGTTATCGGAGGATAATGTCTAATCCCCGGTAACAGCGCCAAAAACTTGTTCGGACCAAATCTGAACAGTAATTAGAACTACCACCAAAGACTATTCAATCCCTAACAATGGCGCCAAAAACTTGTTGACTGTCCAATACATACCAACAAAATCTTCAACACAGTTACTAGAGGACAATGTCTAATCCTGGTAACGACGCCAAAAACTTGTTCAGACCAAATATGAACAAGTAATTAGCACTGCCACCAAAGACTATTCAGTCCCTGGCAACGGCTCAATAAACGTGTTGATTGATTTTTACACAAAGACAAAAAAATAATTGGATCTTGACATTGTTGTTTGGACAAATTTCTAACACTGCTATCAAGAACTAAATCAGTTCCCGACAATGTCGTTAAAAACTTGTTCGGACCCAGATTTATAAATAGATGTTCACTTTGTATGAGAAGGTTTCAATTGAAATTGTGTTTTGGTTTAATTCACTGCAAGTGCATAGGTCGTACAAGTAATAAAAGTGGTTTAAGTCCATATATCATTCCCACGAGGATCGATGAAAAATCTAAGATCAATTACCCCATCTACTCAATATCCTTACTATTTGAACTTCAAAGATTTAAATGATTTGTTTTTAAACTAAAGGAATTCTAAAAAAAACAATAAAACTAAATAAAATTCTAAAACTATATATGAAGAATTCAAAATAATTGGATTGGCCAGTTCACTGGGTAAGTAACACTGGGAAATAATTCAATGTATAATTATCAATTTCTGCATCATTTTATAACATGGTTCAACAATGAGTTTGAAATCTGAACTTGTCAAAGATGCAAGGTAGCATAGTTTGGATCTCTCCACACACTATACATTTCACTAATTAGAATTTCATGCCCTTCGCACACATGAATCTGACCACATTTGAGAATATATTCTCTTTCTAAGATCTCTGAGATATTTTTCCTTTTTAGTATCTACAATTTCTTTTCAGATTGAAGGCACTGCTGGCTCTTATAGACAAAGATAATGCAAGCCTTCCCCCATTTAATCGGGTATCTCACCCATCTAATCCGACAAAATTCCTTATCTCCCTTGATTATGGACTGGTTAATAACACGGGATCAAGATCCTTTCATCAGAAAGAGGAGAAACCTCTGATAAACTAAATTGATATATCATCCAATTAAACCTCACACCATGAGTACATCAATGATTTATCGAAGTATTCATTCAGAGTTCATTAGTTCCTTAATATTAGTCTAACATACCCCTAAGTAACTGCTCCACACTCTCAGGATTCTCCATCTCTGTGTCACTCAAAGGACCAAGTATGCCAAAAAAATGGACTAAAAATAGATGAGATTAAGACTCATCAAATTCCCCCAAACTTAAAGTTTTGCTTATCCTCAAGCAAAGAAAAGAAAATTTGGTTTGTCCTCAAACAATTCAACTTTTATTTTTAAGGACAATTTTTTGTTCTGCCCTAGACATCTTTTTCTCTTGAATCCACAATTTTGCAGAAAAACAATAAGATAGTTGTAAAATTATTTTAAAACATGTTTCCAATCTAGAACTAGGAAGACTTTCAATTAATTTCAATAAACAAGCAAATAATTTCTATAATTTCTATGATATAAATAATTCAATTATCTAACCCTGATTTGTGAGTGTGTGATGGTCTTCCCTTTTCTTCCTTGGTAGATTAGTTAATCTTCTAGAATAATACTCAGATAACATACTTCTCCTTTGGCCTCTTAAAGTCCTATATTCCCGTTTTTTCATATTAATCTCCACTTCATCAAGCATATACCACCTCTGAAGACTCAATTAGGTCTTTTAGGCATATAATGTGTGGTTGGTTCTTGGGTAGATAATTAGACACCAGGCCCAATTTTACCCAGAGATTTCAATTTCTTACAACTTCAACATACTTCTGCCTCTCATTATGCATCCTGACTTTTCCATTGATGTTAACTTTCAAACATCCTAATTTGGTTTGGTGCATCTTTCTGATACTCTCTATTAGTAGTATTTTCAATCGCTTCAAACCTAGATTCTCTCCTCATAATGCTTTCACTTTTCACCTTCTATCAAGGTTTATGGAACAGTAATGTTTTAATTTTTGTTTTCTTACCATCATAACAACTTCTCGGGGTTAGTAACTCCTATATCAGTTGACATTAGGGTACTAGGTGTTGAAACACCCCAAGAACATAATTGTTTAAGGGAGGAAGGCTACAAGGCCAAACTCATTCCACCTTGATATTCAAGTTAAATCTCTTTTTTTTCTTCTATTCTTTTCATCTTCCCCTCCCTCTCAATTGATTGTTCTTCAACCCTTCTTATCTTTTCACACTCAAATAATATTCCCCTAAACTTGTCCTCTTCTATCATTGATGTATTTGTCATGCAATCTAGGAAAATAAGACGTTCTTTTATTATAGGATTATACTTAAGGGAGTCTCGGGCTTCGGGCCATCGATTGATGATGAAATTCGCGTTAGCTCAACTAAGTTACTACAAAGTATATGCATATGTGTATGATTATATATAGTCAGAAAGGCTCAAATTTCAGGATGGCCTATATCATTTCTTGTTAATGGTATTGCTCTAGATTTCGCCTTGATCGCCATCAATCTAATGTTCTAGGACATTGAGGAGATTATCAGATGAACTTTAAAATGTCCTCAATTTAGTACAATTGCCTTAGAGGTACTGACTGCGGTGCAATGTTTACCAAGGCTGATAACATATATCTGAAACATAAAACAAAATTATAGGCCTTATTTGTTCCCTTATTTTGAAATCTTCCTTATTCTTAAAGTTCAACACATTCATAGATAATTTAACAACTTCTCTTTTTTTTCATTCACTTCCTCCTACCCCAATTTCATCTATCAAATTTTTGTTTGGTTTATGGACATGTTGCTATGCTATTTTACAAGTCAAAAGCTTATTTGAATCAAACCATTCAATTCAAAGAAATTTAACACAACAATAATTCAATTTCATCATCATTCAAATTCTACCAAACAATTCACAACAATGTAGCAAATCAACCCAGGAAAGCTGATTTCTCCATTATTCAGAAAAGTTATACACTACAACGTCATCAATTTTTATTTCTTTAAAATCAAGAAATGAAAAATAAAATAAGATAAACACAGGAGAGATGTAAAATGAGAATGGACACAAATTCTTTCAAAGGATTTTTCATTTAAGTTTCCATGTACAGGGGATTTACTTACAAAGAGAGAAAAAAGAAGGAAGAACAACAAGGTAATCATTTCTTTCTTCTATCATTCCTATTTGGACAGTTTAGATTCATTGGTTCAAACTTATAACCATCAGATGAAGGAGAGAAATCCTAGTATCTGATCAAAGAGCTTTGCTTCAGTTAAACTCTTCTTTTGTTGGATAGCAGACCACTCCACAAGAGCCTCTTGCTTAATAAGACTATCTTGTCTTTTTTTGCCCCCGTGAAATCTGTGGGTTCCTCAAATTCACCCTGCAGAGCACATTTCGATCAAATTATCAAGCGATCATGTCCAGTTTTTCTTCTGTCAGAATTTTTTCCCATAGCTTCAGTGCTGCTTCCATTTCCTTATCCCTCTGTTCTATGAGATTTCCATCCATAATTTTTCCCTATAGTTTAGGGTTGGTTCCATTTCCTTGTCCCTCTATTCTATGAGAAGCCTTATTTCCTTCTAATGTTCTCTACACAAGTAACTGGGGAAGAAGGGGCATCCGCCTTATCAGATCATGTTCCGCTCCACTGCATCCTCTCTTTCCTTCATGATCTTCAGTAGCTCACTGTCCCTCTTTAGCTGATCATAAATGAAAGCTCTCTCCCTATCCTTAAGTTCTTTACTCAACTCTTTTTCTCTTTCTTCCAGTTTATTCTTCCATTCTTCATCCCTCTGTTTGAGTGCATCCTCCAAATGCTAATCTCTTCTTCTTAGCTCTGCATCCATGTACTCATCCCTTAGCTAGAGTTGGACTTTCAGTTGTTTGTCTATCTCTTACATCTCTTGTCTCATCTCCATCAATTCTGAATTGTTACTATGATGCCCCAAGCTCTCTGTTGGTTCCTGATGGATTTGTCTGAAGTCTGGGGATATTGTTAAAATGGGGCTCAAACTTCTTTGCCTTCATTGATGCTCTTAAGTTACACGCTCTCAAACTGAATTTGATCAATTTCTATGTTATTTCCTTTTTCTCTTTTAGCTTTTGCTTCTTTTACCTTGCCTCTATTCTTTGGCTCCTTAATTACTCCTGTCAATGTTAGAGGTGAAGTCTTAGGACAAGTATCTTCTTCTTCCAGTCTTCTTCTACACCGCCTAAAATGCACAGCCTTGTGATTAGTGCTGGATGAGGTACTAATCCTTTGTAGCTGCCTGTTAAGACCAAATTGCTATATACAAATTTTAAAACACCATCATCAAAGGATTATTATCTAATCCTTGGCAACAACGCCAAAAACTTGTTAAGACCATAAGTTGTATGCTCATAAGAAGAATTGTTTTGTCATTGAACTCATTTAAAGATTTAATTATGTCTTAAAAACTGCAAGTGCACATGTCGTATAAGTAATAAAGTGGATCTATAAGTTCGGATATCGTTCCCACAAAGATTGAAAAGAATTTAAACTTCAACTACCCCAACTAATCAAGTTCTATACTATTTGAACGTCCAGTTTAGAGAAAATTTAGTAACCTAATAAGAAATTTAAAATACTGGCATCCTACATTTAAAATAAAGGGAAAATTTTAAATCCTAAATATAAACTGGACTGAAATAGATTATTGCTGGAAGTAGACACTGGGATTTTACTACTGTGAAATTATCAATTCCTGCATCATAATCTCATTATATTTTCCCCTTAGTTGAAATCTGAATTTGTCAAGAGGCAAGGTACTATAGTTTAGATTTCTCCTCTAACCATACTTTTCAGGTAGAGTTGTGTTCATTCCTGAGCATGAGTTCTAAATCAATTACTTGTAAATAGAATTTCTCTGTAAGATCTGGGTATTTTTCTTTTCCAATACTTCATTCCCATTTCTTATGACTGTAGATTTCTTGCTTCCCAAGATAGTGCGATTGCTAGATTCCTACATAATGAATGATGTCTCATCCTTAAGATTTGAAAGAGTTTCCTCTTTCCTTGATTAGTGATGAGCTTAAAAGTCATCTATTTTTAGTCCATTTTTCTGTTTGATTTTAATGTAAAAAGGAATAATTAAGATGCAGAAATATGAAGAAACTCACAGTTATTTATTTGCGGGGAGTATAAAAGAAAGAAGAAAATGCAATGGAAGAAAATGACAAATGGTGGAATAAAAAAATCACGAGTGGGTACGGCGGGAATGGAAACAAATGATTGATTCATTGATGCGGTATTGGTCTTGCCGCAGTCCGGATTATGGTCGCGACATGTCGGGATAAGTGAAGGAAATAAACAGCTGAGTGTGACGGGAATCACGAGGATGTCGGATGAGGATTAACCGAGGAAGCTAAGGGAATGATGTCGCGGCGGCATACGTGATGTCGCGACAAGGGTTGATGTCGCGACTGGAATGGAGGAATTCGCGACAAGAGAACTTCGCCTTGAAGGTATGAAGCGGGTTTGGAAGGATGATGGAGTTAGCGGAAGAACATTGTCCGCGACGGGGGAGCGAAGTCGCGACAAAGAAAGCAACGAGTAGAGGCCTCGAGGACGCAAAGGCGATGTCGCTGACGTGAAGATCGAGGTCGCGACATGAGACTTGCTCAGTTAGCTATAAAGAAATGGCTGTTATCGCGGCGAGAGTTGATGTCGTGACGAAGCGGCTGAAAAGAAGATACAAGTAGCGACAAGATTGAAGCATGCGATGTCGATTGATGTCGCGACAACATATTGATATCGCGACATCGCAGAAAGCTTGATTGAAACGCAACGGATCCTTAGGCGAGAATTAGCGACAAAGAGATTGATGTCGAGACATCGAAAGCGGGATTGAATCTTTGCGAGAAGACATAAAGCGAGGTCGCGGCGGTAGAGATGAAGTCAGCGACATCAGGAGAAACCAGTTGAAATCTGCAAAGGGCTTGACTAGATGTCGCGACAAGAGATTGTTGTTGTGACACCAAGAGCAACCAGTTGAAGGCTCCAGAAAACTAAGTCAATGTCGCGACAAGAGATCTATGTCGCGACATCGGGAATATCGGATAGAAAATTTGAAAGAAATGAAGCTATTTGTCACGACAAAGGGGCCGAGTCGCTATTTATCGAAGATTCCGTTGGGCTGAATTTCATTTAGTTGATGTCACGACGAGAGAATGGCAATAGCGACATCGGGAAGCGACATGTAGATGCTGCGAGGAAGGCGTAAGGCGATGTGACAAGAGAATGATGTCAGCGACATCATTAATGATCGATTGAGCTGCATAGGCGAAGTTGAGGTCGCGAAGGCGTGAGATCGAGTCGCGACATGGATGATGTCGCGACAAAGGTGGTCGCGGCTTGATTCGTACTCCCTGATAGGCTGAGCTAAAATCAACAAAATTTATATACACCCTAAGTTCCTACTACTTCACGTCGTCGAGCTACTCTTGATTATGAAGGGTCTAGGGTCGAGCCTGGGGATAGGTTTTCATCCCAAAATGATTTTCATAAGTGCACGAAGGTAAGACTTTCTATTTGGACTTTTTGGATTTTTGTTTCAAAAGCGATTGTGATGAGTTTAAAAGCGATTAGCGTAAAACAAACTGAAAATGAAGTGTGAAAGTTAACTTTGAAGATTTAGGTCACTAATAACTTGGTAAGTTGGGGCAAACGAGGAGTCCTCGGAGTTTTATCCTCGCGTTATGACAAGCAACCTATAGTCGAGGCCTTGGGATCTATATTTAACTAGCAAACCTCACCTAAATCAACTCTGTTTGAGTCAACACGGGTAATAGCCATCTATGGCCTCTTTTCGGTTTGAAACCCCAACATTAAATATCATCTCGAGGGCTCGTAAAGACCATACAATGAACCCACACAGTGCATCTAGCAAATATAAGTATACCTTTGTATCTGAAACTTATGGTAAGTATTAGCCAAATTAATAATATTCAATCTTGTTAATGTATTTTGAAATAGGGGTCATAAACCAGTACCTGCCTTTTAATACAAAGGACAAGCATGCATGGCCTTGTGCAAGCTAGCTTCCTTCCTCTGAAAGGAAACCTTGACATCTCTTGAGTTGTCATCTCGAGGGTGTTTGCGACGAGAAAAATAGAAAGAGGAGAGAGAGAGAAAAACCAAACCCTAACTAAAGCTCCCAGAGAATGTTACATAAAATAAAAATTGCCAAAAATTGCTTCTGATTTATTTGTAGGGATTAAATGGGAGGTGGCTTATATAGATACTAATGTATCAGCTCATAAAGCCTAACAATTTAGTAATTTAGGGACAAAAGGAGTAATACACAAAATTGAAGTCGGTTGCATTAGTGCAAAAGCATGACAAGGCGGAGTGAATTTCGCTAAGAATGAGGAACAATTTAGCTAGGCGACGAAAATTTCGCTAGTAGCGAAAATTTCGCTATATAGCGAAATCTGAGATAGCGAAAATGCAAAATTTAAAACAATGGAGTGAGTGATTTGGCTAGCTATGAGCTAGCAACTTAGCAAGAAACATGTGAGTAGCGAGCATGGAAATTTCGCTGGGAGTGCCTAGCGAAAACCTGAGTGTCTAGCGGTGAGTAATTCGCTAAGGTTGCGAAATTTTCGCAATCTGACCGAAATTTTCGCAATCTTAAGCGAAATTCACGGGATTTCTTGATCTTCAACGCATTGCTTCACGTCCTCTTGCATCGTTCCATCACTTTGCCTTCATTCTTTCTTTGATTTTGGTCACGATTGATGGGCGACAATTGGGATCGATCTTCGTGATTCATCATTTGACTCGATATTGAACTCCCAAAGTGTAAAAACACACCAAAACAACCAAAATAACCTCTAACGGGCATAAGTGATACTAAGGACTTGAACACTTCAATTGACATAAATGACATGATTAGTCACGTAGCACTCAGAAACCTATCTAATATAGGGTTGAGAAATGGCACTTTGGGTACTAATCCACCTAACCGAAGCACGTTGCTAGTCCTTAGCGATGCAAAAACAAAAAGGAGATGCATGTAGTGATTTTCAAAAAGTTTATGGGTTTATGTACATATAAACGATTGCCTTAAGGCGAAAAATGGACATCAAGTTTGAAAACCCACCGGCATGAAGAGCGAAATATGCAAAAGAACAATTTTTAGGTCAATATTGGTTCCATGATTCTCAACTTGAATTTCCACCTAAGTCTAATGGTTCTTTATATAACCAGATTCGCCAATAAATTGCAAGAATTGTCCCCTCTAACCTAGCCGACATGGCCTTAGAAGTGACATTGAATCAGGATGATTAACGCCTTTCTTTATTCAACTACACTGTAGGATGCAATGCTTAAATTTGACTTCACCAAAGTCAGTATGCTTGGTCACGATGACTCCCAACCAATTAAGGTTTAGGGCATCAAGCCAAGGATCATGACCACAAACTCTAAAGGCTTCACCCGGTTTCAGGCAGCTTCGAAAATCAAGCACCTACAATTCGTTGGGCTCTGCATCCACCCATGCCAACGAACACTCGTCGATGACTCCCAACCAATTAAGGCTTAGGGCATCGGGCTTCAAAGGCTTTCGCCATACACCCCTCGGACCGTGCTCGGGTTTCAAGCGAACTTCACGACTTTATTTTCTTTTCTTCTTTTCTTTTTCTTTCTTTTTCTATTTGCTTTTCTTTTCTTTTCCTTTTGGAAGACAACATTGGTCTTCAAGTATGAGTAACACAAACCTATCCTAGGTTGCCAACATACCTAAGGCGGCTATGCAAGCGAAGAAACAAACAGGAAATTCACGACCTATTGAAACAATGCGGTGTGCGGTGTGTGAATTAGCTTAAGGGAAATTTTTAAGTTGAGAGAGGCATCTTTGGAGCTACAGCTGACGAAAAGCGATTCAAGCATGGAATTTGCTCTAACATAAAGGTGACAAACAATGATTCAATTTTCCAACACAAAGGCAATTCCATTGTCCAATTGTAGCAATTCAATTGTTCAATTGAAAAGAAAAACAAATATACATGGTGAAGGCACAAACATGGTATGCAAAAGTTTGTATATACCATCTTGAATAGCTTTGATATAGCCAAGAAATTAAGCTGAAATACATACATATCAAGTAAAACATACAAAAATATCACGCCTACTATGGCTAATACATGAATCCTAATCATCAAAATTAGTAGGGTTGATAAGCTAGTAGCTATACAAAATCATAAAGAAACCTAACCACCTCACTATTTGTGAGGTGGTGGTGGAATGCAGAAGAACAACAACACATTCTTGCGAGAACATCAAAAATAGAACAGCGTGCCCGTGGTGGGCTCCTCTCTCGATGGGAACACGAGAAGTGCCAAGTGCGTCATGATCTGCTTTGAAGCATAGAGGTGACAGGCCAGCCTGATCTTGGGCTACTGTGTAAGTGCTAGTGAGCGGATGGCATCCGTCACACCCGGTTGTATCTCTCTAGAATTTGGCATGAATGTACTCCGGCGAATGGTGTCTTTGAATGGGGATGGGCGTTGTATGTAATTGCTGTTCTTGATGTAGTGTGTCGAGGAGGAGATGGAGGTGACATCTGTGTAGCTGGACTCCTCTGTACCTCGGGCTCAGGGGCAGGCATATCATCTCTGTGGGAGTCCTCAACCACCTGACCGTGCCTCCTCCCCAGTCTGCTGTGCGAGGTGAAAAGAAGACCAGGGCATAGTCATCACCAGCTCTACCTGACAACACCGGAAGGCATGGACCTCAATCAAATCCACAGACTCATTGGAAATCCCGGATGCTTTCGAGAACATGGCGGAGTCTCGGCACTTAAGTAATGGAAGGCTCTGCTTTCGTGGAGTCCTTAGATGGACCTTCTCATTGCAGCAGAGAGGCCATCACCATTTCGAGGGACTAAGCAAGATAAGAGATGGTGAGCCTCAGGAATGGCTCCCTCCTCTGCACATAATCTTTGCGGAGGAATAAGCTCGTGTCTGAAATAGATGGTCGATCAGCAGCATGCGAGGTGGAAAACACCTCAGGTAAAATGCGGACCGGCCCAGGTGGTGTCTACGCCCGGTCTCGAACCATCTCCGAGCGGGTGAGCCCGCTCGGTAACCCTACGGGTGCGCGGTATCTCTCTTGCGAGGCCCCAGCTGTATGTCTCTGCTTTGCTCCCGGAGTACCTTTGGAGATCATCGATCTTCGGCGAAGCTCAAGTGGTTAATTTGCTCCCCAGGAGTCATCGAGTGGTAAAGCGCAACACCACTCGTGGGTGGCTAATGATGCCTCGAGTCATGAAAGGTAATAGTAGATACTCCTCGATCAACCTCTTGGACTCGGTATGGGATCGACCCCTCGGTGCGGGGACGTCGTAGTACGATCACGATGGAGCAGTCTCTGATGGTCGACACATTCCCGGAATGGGGTTCCACATAAACAATGGCCAGATTGAATCCTCGAGGCGGGACGGCAGGGTGATGGAAGTCGCCTCGGTAGTGTATTTGGTGACGGGGTCTCGAGAAGAAGGATGGCTCTCCTGGACGATGTGCGGGCCGGCAGGGGCCCTCTTAACTCTCCTCAGGGGCCTGGGCGATGGGGCAGGGTCTATCCGTGTCGTATCGACGAAATCCACAGGGCTCTTGGATCGCACCTCGGGGACCGGGGTGATGGTCTTTGTAGTGGACCGAAAGTGAGACCTCTCTCGGGTGTCTTGAACCTAACAGTGGCCGAATACGGGACCCGCCTCGAGTGAACCATCTTGAGAAATCTGAATACTACTGCGGAAGAGGGGCTCACGCTCCGCGAAAATGTAACTAATGCTTGAATACTGGCCCGAGGCTCGGCTGGAGGTATGCAGGTCACTCGGCCCCGGGGCGGGCACTCTGTTGAACCCCGAGAACGAGGGTCTGAACTAGCGTGGAAATTTATGATAGAGGCTCACGGCGAGAGATGGCTCGAGGCTGACGAAATGAATCGGTCATGCGGGGCAGCTGGCGATCGGAGTGACGAGCGGGGCGGGACTTAGAGGCTCTGGTGTGGTCGGAGGGTGCTTTCTGGTCTGGCGGGGATGGCGCGGCGATGACCGGGGCTCGATCGTGGTCTTGGTAGGCTCCTGATAGGAAGCAGCAGACGATGACGAGGGCTCGATCACAACTGAGCTGCTAGTGTAGCGCGATGGTAGCTATAGTCCGCGGCTAGCAGCGAAAGGAAGCGAGATGGCACGAACCGGTGGTGGATCCGGGCAGGCTGGGAAGCCGCCCGAGGAGGAGAATGTGAAGTGACCAAATAAACTGACCGCTACTTCTTCTTATAGGCAAATAAGGAAGCGAGAAGAGTTTTGTCCTCATTATTTATTTAGTTCGGTAGAATTTGGCTTAACTGCATCACCTTTTGCAATTCAAAAAAAAATTATAACTTAATATTAGTACTATGGCGAAATAAAAATTATTATAATAAAGATTTACCCATATGAAACAAAATTAAAAATTTAACACAAAGTACTATAGTATATAAACAAAATTATTAAAAGGAAAAGCACATGGTGAGGAAATTTTAGAAAAATACTTGAAATTATCAAAGTGTAACTTAAGACAAAAGCAAAATTGTTGAGGCTATGATCCGGTTTGAAAACACTTAGGACCGATTCGATTTAAATATTACTCGAGGAGGGGTCAAGGAGAATGATCTCCTCGGCCTATGATAGCACAGAACGACTCCATGGTGTTGGGTGTCCAATTGTTAAAGTGGTCATCACAGATGGCTTTTGAATTGATCAATTGGCTTGCAGTAGGTGTTGACGGCAAGACCAATATCTCTTCATCTCATATTGATTACCTCCCTTGCAATTCTGGACAGCGTGCTTCCTGCATCACGAACATTTGAAACAACTTCATCAGGTTATTTGATTTTATATTCTAGTGACTTGCTTGTTGTTCAAGAAATGAAGATGTTTAACTCAGGTCATGTTACCAAAGGTAAAGTTGCATGATTCCATTAGGCAATTGATGATTGCATTGGGCGTAGTGAAATGAATGTTCTAAAGATGATTGGTACATGATTGCGTTCACCGCAGTGGCTCGATTAATCAAGCATAAAATCTTGGGTAGTAAGAATTTATTACATTTTCACTAAGACATCCTCAACTATCCTTAGGAGTTTCAACGTCTATCGACGATGATAGTGTGATGTTGGTAGGTTTAAGTTCACTAAGCTTATAATGCGTATGCTGAATCTGACATTAGATTCCTGCGGCTCTAAATCAACAATGACTTGTCTATACAATTCCCACCAATATTATTTGAAATTGTGGAGATCTGGATCCTTGTATTTGTGAGGTATTTGCTTTGGATTATAACCTTGACTTGTTAGGTGAGAAATGCCTTTTTCTCGATACTAATCACTTCTTGATTGTCTTAGATCTTTGAAAAAATTTTGCATAAGCGGGGACTTGTTTAATTATGTCAAACGAAGGTATGTTAACCTTCACTTGCCTTAGGACTTAAGATGCACGCTTCTTTGAGATGCCTTCTTCTTACCTCTAAGTGCTTGTGGAAATGGAGGTGGTATGCGGTATTTCATTGAATCTTCCTTTAGGAGAATATGCTCAGACTGCAATTCTCCTCCCTGATTGGCTTCTTCAACAGGCTTTGGCATAGGCTGATCAACCTCTTTTCCACTTCTCAGGGTAATTATAGCCTTAACTTCATCCATTACTCAAATTCAATATGGCTTGTTCTACTGGAGAAGAGGATGATGGTGGTTGTGGTTGAAATTGGGAACCAAACTGTGGTTTGGCACACAGTGGTACACCAGCCCCGAGGGGGTTGGGTCTCGTGAGAGGTTTAGGAATTGATTCCTCGATTGGAATTGTAGGTATTTCCGTATGGAGCATTGGATTGTTGTGGCTTGAATTGTCCTACAGTATTGGCACATTCTGACATCAAATCCTTCACTGCAGGGGCCATAGGACATGGTTCTACTGGATGTACAGGGGATTGGAAATTAGTGCAAAGATTGGTGTGTGCAGGATTTTCAGACACTGCATGAACTTCATGGAGCCTTTTTCCTTCAAGCTCCTCCACCTTCCTAGCTAAGGTTGAAATCCTAGCTTTCATTTCTATATCCTCCGCAAAGCAGTATAAATCCTCCTCTGGGGTCGGGTCAAGGCCTCATCAACATTTCCTGGTTTGGCCTCATCCCAACCCCAGTTTGCTTCAATGCACTTTAAAAAATCCATGCTCGCCGTACGTTTGCTCGTAAAGTCTCCTCCACACATGGTTTCCAAAAGCTGCCTCATGGCAGGAGACATACCACCATAGAAGTGGTTCACTAACATCCATGTATCAAACCCATGGTGTGGGCATGCACTTATAGTCCTTATAAATCTCTCCTAACACCGATAAAACTCTCACCATCCTCAGCCGCAAAGGTGTAAATTTGTCTTTCAAATTATTGGTCTTAAGTGAGCACCGAAGAACTTCTTCAGAATCTCGCTTTGCAATTTCAAAATTCTTCAATTTCTAATGGTTCTAGGCTCTCAATGTAGTTTAGGCCAAATTTCGTCTTGTCCTTATGGTCAATGGAAATGCTTTCTGTGCCTTTAGAAAATCCATGTCCATCATACCTTCCTTAAAGGTAGTAAAACCTCAAAATCCCTAATATGAGCGTATGGATTTCATTTTCCATACCATGATATGTGGGAGTAGTACTAAATATGGCCTCACCGCTACATCTTTAGCAGAGGAATGATACAGATGGGGCACTAACTCTAGAGGGTGGATGATCCTCATGGTTCTATAGTTGTTGGATTTATTGGGGTTCCAGTCACCGTTGTTCTTCGTGCAGTGGATCCATGGTATCATCGCAGGTACACCGCTTCATCGATTGGGTCGTTGTGCATCGACTCGCGCAGCTTCTTCCTCGAAGTTCCTCCGTCTCCAAAGATCGCATACAATAACCGTTAAGCACAAACTGAGACACAACAAAGAGACAAACCAACTTGCAAAAAGGTTAAAATTAACCAACAAAATTAAAACTAATCAATGAAAAATCAAAGGCGCTTATCGCAAAGTACTGGAACCGCGCTCCCGCAATCGAGTTACAAAAGAGGTAAAAGCACCTAACTTGTGATGTTGATCACAAGTACACTTCAACTTATTTACTCGTAGTTTGGCACTATCCCCGCAACTACGCCATTTGATTCGCGCTTACGTAAAGGTCGAGCTAAAAAATCAACAAAATTTATATACACCTGTTTTTACTATCGTTTAGTCAAGCTACCGCAGCATAGTGGTCTAGGGTCGAACACGGGACGGGTTTTCATCCTAAAAATTATTTCACAGACATAAGTGCACGGTTGCAAGACTTTTTATTTGACTTTTTTGGATTGTTTCAAAACAAGGTGATGAGTTTAAAAAATCGATTAATCAGAAACAAACCGAAATGCAAAGTGTGAAAAGTTAACTTTGAAATTTAGGTCAATAACTGGTAAGTTGGGGTAAACAAAAGTCCCTGCTTTATCTCGCTGCTATGACAAGCAACTCACAGTCCAAGGCATAACCGATCTATTTAACTAGCAAACCTCACCCTAAAATCAACTCCTATTTGAGTCAACACAATATGCATCTATGGCCTCTTTTCGCTTGAAAACCCTAACATTAAATATCATCTCGTAGGCTCGTAAAGACCATCTATCGAACCACGTTGCATCTAGCAATAAGTATGCAATCGTATCCTAAGCATGGTAAGTATTGGCCAAATTAATAATATTCAATGCTATTCAACCATATTTCTGGTAAGATAAAAATATAAACACAAGACTGTAGCTTTAATACAAAAGGACAACATGCATATGCCCCACCACCAAGCTAGCTTCCCTTCCTCTTCAAAGAAAAGAGGCTTACCTAAGCATCTCGAGTTGTCATCCTCAAGAGTGCGTTTCGGCAGCTCAAGAAAACAAGAGAAAGAGGAGAGAGAAGAGAGAAAAACCAAACCCTAACTAAAGCTACGAAAGATATTTACATAAAATAAAAAATTACCAAAAATTGCTTCCTCAATTTGTTGCTTAGGGTTACAAAATGGGAGGTGGCTTATATAGGCCACCTAATGTATGAAAATACCATAAAGCCTAACAATTTGGCTAAATTTAGGGACAAAGGAGTACACCAAAATTCAAAGTCGGTTGCATTAATTACAAAAGCGCTGACAAGGCAAAGTGGAATTTCGCTAAGTAACAATTTCGCTAGGCAAATGGTGGCCTCTCACTAGTTACGGTGGGTTTCGCTAGCTAGCTAAATCACTGCCAAGAGATAGCGAAAATGCAAAATTTCTCGCTTAGTAAAGGGTGATTTCGCTAGCTAGCTAAATTCCCTCGCTAAGGCTTAGCGAAATTTATGAGTAGCTTAAAATATTGAAATTTCACAGAACAAAGGTTTCATTAAAACCCTAGTGTTCAGAGAAAATTGGTAATTACTAAGGTTGTGAAATTTTCGCTTAAGGTTGCGAATTTTCAGAATCCCAAATAAATTTTCGCAATCTAGCAAAATTCCCCGATTTGCCGATCTTCACCGCATTGCTTCCTCGTCCTTACTGAGACGATTTAATGTTTTGCCTTCATTCTTTCTTTTTGATTTTTGGTCCGATTGATGGTCGACACTGGGATCAATCTTCGTGATTCATCATTTGACTCGATATTGAACTCCCAAAGTGCGCAAACCCGCAAACAACCAAAAATAACTCTAACCCATATGGGATACTAAGAAGACTTGAACACTAATCGGCAGAGAATGACATGATTGGGTGCGCAAAGCACTCCAAACCTATCTAATATAGGGTTCAAAATACACTTTTGGGTACTAATCACGACTTGAATCTGGTGAACATGGGCCAACTAACTTGGAACCCACAAATACTAAGATTGGTCAGGGCCCAATTGAAAACCCTGAGTAAACACGCCAGCCTATCAAGAAGAGGAAGGTAGTCATGCCGCTGCACGAGATAACTGGATGAATCAAGGCTCATTTTTATTCTAGTTTTCTTTTTCTTTCTTTTATTTTCTTCAATGTTGATAGTTAGAGATTAGATTAGATTTATCGCTCTAGTTTTCTTTTATTTTCCTCGAATCGATGTTATCGTTTTGAGCTAAAGTCTAATTGATCCAATCTTTTCAAATTAATAATCTGAATGTTGAAGTTCTGCATAAATTCTTCAGAATTCATTTTTATCTAGTTTCGAAATGCAGCTATTCTTATGATCAGAGGAATGCTGTAGTGTGTAATTTAGTAATTGAGGAACCCAGCTTCCATTAAGTGAATGCTATTGTCAGAAATTATCTTTCCTATAGTTATTTCCAGCAAATCGCGACCGTTTTAAGAATTTACTGCTATGGGTTTAAAGTTTTTGATTCCAATACGCTTTCATACCCGTATTAAGAATTGTTCATTGTCGATTTCAAGGAGGTCCTCTCGAGTGACACAGTAGGATGACCATCCCCGGGAGTTAAGAATATTTCTTTTGAAGGTATATAAACCTCGCTTATTAGAGCATCTAATGAGCTTTGTGAGTTTACTTGATAAATCCTCTTCACTTGAAATCAAGAATGAGTTGAATGACTATCAATTTAAACAAGGTAGAGTTCCAATTTCACCCGAATAGTAGCCAACCCTGTTAGCCGAGATCTAATCAAGGGAGAGGGTGATCTATTCTAATTTGGAGGAAGAGTAACCCGAAGGAAAGATCCCAGCTTGACCATGAATCTGGTTACAAAAAGTCTGCAAATGGTATGAATATTGCAAAAGAAAATACCCGTAATTAGGAAGTCCCCTGTTTAAAAAGTAGTTATCTAATTCCTCAGACCAGAGAATCAGTAAAAAATTCAGATAATGAAATGTGAAGTGTGAGAGATCCAAATTAACTACTAACGCCGACATTTTGAAATCTGAAATTCACAAGCAAAAATTAACAAGTTGACAACAGGAATTGATACTTCACAATAGCATGGATCTTAATGTGTTCTCTAAACGATAATTATTCAATTTCTATTCATTTTCCTAACTATTAATTATTCTTTATTCTTTATATTCAAGTTTATTTGTCTTTCAGTTATTTTCCTTTTGTTCGATTAATTTTCCATTCCAACGTCGATCCGCATCGTCGAGCAATCCGCAAAGTGAAACGAGCGTCGCGGCAGTTATCAAACGATCCCGTGGATCTATAATCGACCAACCTTGTTGTCGTTATCGCATCGGTACGGTTAACGTCCAAAACCAACTGAAACATCACTCAGATTTGGTCAGGTGTCGGTAACAGCGGCGCGCGATCGGACGTTATCCACAACGGCAACACGCGGTTTGTTAGGTCGTTGTTTGTCGTCGTTGCTCAGATTGATAAGAACGATAGTTCAGCACAAAACCGTATGTTATTGATCAACGTCAGACATCCGCGTTACGGATCGCGAACATTCTTCCAACAGAGATTCTCGAAACGACAATCGATAGCATCATCAACTCATCTAAACAACGAAGATTATCAACAACCTTTTATCATTATCTCAATATTATTTGGCAGCAACTCGGCAATCGTGCTAAGTCGAACCTCCAACAATACCCGAGGCTGAATGAATGCGAGAACTTCAAGATAAACAATGTAGAATACAAACTCAAGATCGTCAGCATTAATCCAATAATCAAAACCTGATCGAACTTTCCATTAAGAATACATTAATATTGATCTTCCCGCAGAATAAATTTCAACTGATTTAAAAGACAAATCAATATTGAACAGCACCATCGATTCAAATAACGTTGAACATTTCCGCATTGAGTCGAAGTCATTAATCTAAACATAATCAATAAATTTCCTTCTGCATTTGACTTCAACTTCAAAATCCCAAAGAACATCGTTTGCAATCCACAAAACGAATCAATCAGCTAAACAATTTACAGAAGAAAGAAAGAAATACAAGAGTCCATCTCCAGGTAAACTGGTTGTCGTTGTTGTTCGATTATTCATTTTCTGGAACAGTCATTAGAACCCAACAATCAAACATACGTGTGGTGAACTCCAATATCAACGATCAGCCCTCTTCTATGAAAACAGTTGTAGTCGCAATCAGTTTGTATTTGTTAAAGGGTCAAACAAAGAATAAAAACATCGTTTATCAAGATCTCATATCTTCTGCTTCAGTTGTATTAACGATTGTTGTTGTTATGTTCTTCTTCGCAGATGAAAAACCATCGCTGGTTGTTCTTTGTCGCCATAAGATTTAGTCTAATAAAGAAAATGAAGATCATAATCAAAACATAATGTTTCACAGAAATAAAGAACGTATCAAGTTTCATCACAGCATCTGTCAAACAGAATATTGTCGACATCCAGATTTGTCAACCCAAGTCAAGAATGGTTGCCACCGAGTCGACTTTCAGCCATGTTTGACTGATTGTTAACTATCTTTGAATAATATTAATAACAACATCTGGATGTTAAATGTCGCAGTCAAACATCTTTCTTCGTACAAATATCTTCCACGATCGAAGTCAAGTTACATAATCTTCGCTTATCGATCTTCGTTGTCGTTACATCCATAATATTTCGTCACATGATTCTTCTATCAAATTATTTATCGCATACCTAAAGATCTCTGCGTTATAAAGATTCAAACACCTTGTCATATGCCAACGACTTCCGATGTTAAAACTGCGTTACTCCAATATGTCTTTAGAAGAATCGGCTTTCTGATTAATCAACTTTCAAGATCGCTTCCAACAACTGATAACAAGAAGATTAGAGTATTCATCCATTTCGTTTCATTTGAGATTAATAATACAACCATTTACCATAAACATTGTATATAAAGTCGGTTGATCGTCATCTCATATCTTCACGCATCAACAATGTTATTAACGATTGAGAATAGAAAGTTTATTGTTATAACATTTTTGGTAATATTAGTTATCGGATATCAAACCCATTAATTAGACTCCATAATACTTTTCCTTTCGCCAGAAACTTCATTTTAATAACTTCAAGAAACACAAACAAATATTCGCATTCATAAGAGTTAAAATGTTCAAAGGCCACAAACGTCTAAAATGATTCAAAAGATTATCAAGATCTCATCGCCTGTGGCGAACTGCGCCCGATCTCATTTTTCAACATCAACTTATTTCGCAACGAATGCAGGCAAAATCTCGTCTTCCCACCCACTTTAAACATCAAAACAGATTCATAAACAATAACCAAACTGAAGCTCGTCAACATCCTTAATGACCACGGATCTTCCTTCGCAGATCCGATTTATTTCTATGTCATCAATCAACAACTTCCAGAACGTCTTGAATAGTTTTTGAATTAACCGTCTTCCGTTGACGGAAAGTTTGTTCATCTCTTGCGTTGAATGCCCTTCTTCTATCCCAGCTGAGTAAACAAGAGACTCATCAACAGATTCCAACCCAGATTTGGTCAAGAACACGTCTTTCCAAGGAACTGATTTCATGAAGATTAATCATCATTCTTCGCATTAAAGTCTCATTAATCACTCTAATAATAGTTTAATTCGTTATTTCTTTGAGTCGCTCCGCCTTCTTCGGTTTCTTTTCTTCTATCTCTGAGTTGATGCTACTTCAGTCTCGCTCTTAGTCTCATCTTCTTCCATCTGTAAACTTTCCATTCACTTCTTGATCCAATTCCCACCCCGAGAACCAAGATTACCTTATTCATGTTATAAACAAGTTACTTAGCTCAAACATATTAATAGCAGTCATAGTCCGAAGGTCTTGGCTATTAGTAGATCTATAAAAGACAACTGAGTGTTATATTTCAGCAGAGAAAACTTCACATCAAAATTTATCAGAAAATGTTTATTAAAACTTTTAAAACGCACCAATAGTTTAATAACATTTTTCTTCAACCATGTCATATAAGAACAAAGTTAAATAATTTTCCAACTATTAAGGTTGAAGTTAAATCATTATGATGAAGCAATATGCCCAATAACTTTATATGTTGTCAAAATATAAATGAATATAAGAGGTTTAATGTTCACAAAACTTCTTGAATCCAAGGTTATTTCAACCGGTTTAATACAAGAACCGCGCCGGATCCCGAACCATCGATCTCTTTTTAAATAACGTCATGACATAAAGAAATAATGTCGCGACATACTTTCCTACGACTTTAAAAAGGATAATCCACTCTTTGTCATGACAAAGGGAGAATGAATGTTCGCACATTCGAACCCATAATGCGACAAAAGATTGTCTCTGGTCAGAGGTCATGTCTTTTCTCAAAATAGCACAATTAACATTTTTCATCCAAAACACACATAATAGTATGCAACATATTCCTACCACTCAAAACATACTTGTGAAGACACATTTAACATCAAAGAACCTGAATTCAAGTATGAACAACAAATCTCATTCTTCACTCCATATGATTCAACATGATGATGATAAAAAAATTGAACGGTATAACAAAGCCACTATTCAGCTGTTCATACGCTTTATAAAAGGCATTCCCCTAAACTCAAACATGCATTATCATTAAAAACAGTGGGGAAAGAAACAAACTCCCACTTTGTGGCATGCATAGTGATTTTGAGAAAGAATGCTTCCAAATAAAATTAATCTCTAATATAGCTTCATTGTCCTGTCTAACATTTGATCAATGAAAAGTAGAGGATAATGATCCTTTCTTGTAGCAGTATTCAGTTTTCTATACACACCCTCCATCCTGTCACAGTTCTTGTAGGAATCAATTCATTATTCTCATTTCTGATTACAGTAAATCCACCCTTCTTAGGAACCATATGAACTGGGCTCACACAAGGGTTGTCTGAGATTGCACATATAAAGCCTGCATTCAGCCATTTCAGTACTTCTTTTCTAACAACTTCTTTCATTACTGGATTCAGCCTTCTTTGATGGTCAATGGAAGTCTTTACATTATCTTCCAAAAGGATCTTGTGCATACAGATAGAAGGACTGATTCCTTTCAAATCTTCTATAGATCAAGAGATTGCTTCCTTGTATTTTATGAGAATCTCCAACAATTTTTGTTCTTCAAACTCAGTCAATGCAGCTGAAATAATTACTAGTTTAGATTTTTGAGCTTCAAGAAAGGCATACTTCAATTGTTCAGGCAATTCTTTCAGAATCAAACCCTCTGAGCTAGTGTTTACTTCAGCAGCCTTCTCTTCATAACTACTGGATTTTGCTGCACCACTTTCATCAATATTGAGTACTGCCTCTTTTAATTCAAAATTGGAGTTTAAAAATTCAACATCAAGATGCTCAAGATATTAGAAATTCATCTCATTTTCATTCATCGAACTTTGAATCTTACATTCATTTATCAGTTCAAAATTGATGGGAATTTTTGTTTCTACAATCTTACAACCAACATTATCAAATTCTGGCTATTTCAAACTGTGATTGAGATTGAAGTGCACTGCCTCATCTCCAACCCTTAGAGTAAGCTCTCATTTCTTCACATCTATCAAAGCTACTCTTATAGCAAGGAAAGGCCTCCCTAACAGCAGTGGACTTGTTTGTCTTCTTTGATATCAGTAACCACAAAGTCCATTGGAAAAATGAACTTTCCCACTTTAATCATCACATCCTATAGAATGCCCTCAGGTTGGGCTAAGGTTGTGTCTGCCATCTGCAGGGTCATGGATGTGGGAGTAAGCTCCCCTAAACTTAGTCTTTTGATTACATATAAGGGCATCAAGTTGATCCCGCCCGTAATCACACAAAGGTTTTTCCATTTCCTGCACTCTCTACCAGAAGCAGCACAGTGGCCGCTTGATCCCGCATTTTCCAGTAAGCTCTTCCCCTGGATCATCAGACCGCATGTTGTTGTTAAATTCACCACTGCTTCAACAAATTTTTTCTTTTTACTCAGAATGTCCTTCAGAAACATGGCATAGTTAGGCATATGAGTCAATACCTCTACAAAGGGTAAATTAATCTCTATCTTCTTGAAGACATCTAAGAATCTAGAGAATTACTCCTCCATTTTAGTTTTCTGAAGCCTTTGAGGGAAAGGAACAACAAGCATGTAAGCTTGTTTTTCTTTTTTCTTTTTCAATTCTCTATTCTCCACCCGCTGCTCAGTCTGCACCTCTTCTTTCTGAGCCTCTTCAGTCAATTCTGAACTTCTTAACTTAGTCTCTTTTCCAGTTTCTTCTTTCTCTTCTTTTTCAGTCTTTTTTTTCTCTTCTTCTTTTCTGCTTTCTATCTCCCTTCCACTTCTTAGAGTTACACACTCATACAACTTGGGATTCTTTGTATCGCCAGAAGGCATCCTCGATTGATTTTGAATTGTTGGGCCAAAGGTTCTACTTTTTGTCACTGTGCTTTTCGTAGAGGCATTTGTAAGGCCTAAACACGCTTGTGTTTTCCTGAAATACTGCTAGCTCAGCAAATTTCTATTCATGAATATTCAGTAGCCTTTTATTTTCTCCCATGAATGTCAGCTTTTGATCTTCAAAGGAATGAGATCTCCTTTGCCCCTAATTTTCTACTCTATGACTTGCTTGATACTGTTGTCCTTGGAACCCATGTGAAGCATATTATTGTTGAAAATTCTGCACTGGTCTAGGACCTTGCTGTGCTCCACCTCCATATGAGAAATTATCATGGTTCCCGAGTGTTGGTGTGTAATGTATAGGCAAGTTGAGGTTTGGCTTAAAATTGTAGCTTATATTAGCATTGAGAAACTGTGCCTCCTCAACTTGATAAGGACCTTCATGGGCTAGTCCTTCTTCATCACTACTCTTCGCCTACTTTCACTGTCTTTACCTCATGTGCCGGGTGTGCACTTTTCTTTCCTAGTTTCCCATTTTGTTCATCTATGCATCAAGTTTTGCTTCTATGGTAGTCATTTTGTTCAACTCTATCACTCCTCCTTTAAATTTTTGTTGTCAAGCCCCTAAGTCTCGCATGGAGCTTTTATAGCCGATTTGGCAAGATCTTCACACCAGTCAAGTTAGCCTCCTCTGCACTCTTTCTCTTGAATGCTCCACAACATGCTGCATTAATTATACCCTTGGAGGTGTAGTTTATAGAATGATAAAAGATGTCCATCCGTGTAGTTAGATCAATGCCATGCATTAGGCATCTCTTCAACAATCTTTTGAATCTTTCCCATGTTGTAGAGACTTTCATCATCTCCTTTTTTAAACACTTTGATTTCCCCTCTCCTTTCTTAAGTGAGGGCAGGAGGAAAGAATATGCTCATGTAGGCCTCCAACAGTTCTTCCCAATTATCCACTAATCCATATGGCAGTGATTTGAACCAAGTAGTTGCCACATCTCTCAGTGACAAAGGAAAGAGTTGCAACTTGATCACTTCAGGCCTAACCCCATTCAATTTCACTGTGTTTGCCATCCATAGAAATCTTCCCATATGCTCATTGGGATCTTCAATGGGATGCCTAGTGTATTGATGTTGTTGCACCATTGTAATCAAAGCTGGCTTTAACTCAAAATTATTGGCCTCTATAGCAGGTTGTCTCACAGCAGAATATTCATCTTGGATAGCTGGCCTCTAGAAATCCTCCATAGTCATTTGCCTCTGAGGTCTCTCTTCTACCTCTTCTTCTAGAATAGGTGGCATCCTTTCTCTCTGTTCTTCCATAGTTGTTGATTCAGAACTCTTTACTTTCCTCATATTTCTTAGTGTTCTTTCCAGTTCTGTGTTCAAAGGTAACAGTTCTGCTTCTGGTTTTCTATGCATGTAAAATCTTCCTGAAATAGAAAAACACTAAGATCAAATGAAATATGTGGAAATCAGCTATATTCAATCTAAGATCATAAAATATTTTCAGTAGCACAATCAATTACTGTAGTTAAAACTATTTTTTTAATTTTCTGCAATTTTGATAAAACAGAGAAAAATGTCCAAATTAGCAATTATCTCTTTGGTTGGAATATTGATATTTAAATTCTCTGTTCGATCCCTGGCAATGACGCTAAAAACTTGTTGACCGTCTAACACATACTAACAAAATTTTCAATATAGTTACCAAAGGATAATGTCAATCCCCAGTAACGGTGCCAAAAATTGGTTCGGACCAAATCTGAACAAGTAATTAGCATTGCCACCAAAGACTATTCACCCTGCTAACGACGCTAAAACTTGTTGGATCATTCAATATACACCAACAAATTCAACACGCTATCGCAGGATAAATGTCTAACTCGTAACGACGCTAAAACTGCCTGAATCCAAATCCTGAACAAGTAATTATCACTGCCACCAAAGACTATTCAGTCCCTGGCAACGGCTCCAAAAACTTGTTGACTGATTTTTACACATAAACAAAAAAATAGCTGGATCTTGACATTGTTGTTTGAACAAATTTCTGACACTGCTATCAAGAACTAAATCAGTTCCCGACAACGAAGCCAAAAACTTGTTCGAACCCAGATTTATAAATAGATGTTTTCTTTGTATGAGAAGGTTTCAATTGAAATTGTGTTTTGGTCTAGTTCATCAAGTGTGCAATGTGTCGTACAAGTAATAAAAGCTTACACTCAAATATTGTTCCTTACGAGGATCGATGAAAATCTAAGATCAATTACTCATTCTACTCAAGATCCTTACTATTCAACTTCAAAGATTTAAATGATTTGTTCTTAAACTAAAGGAATTCTAAAAACAATAAAACTAAATGTACCCTAAAACTACATATGAAGGTCTAAAATAATTAGATTGGATAGTTCATTGTGTAAGTAACATTGGGAAATAGTTCAATGTATAATTATCAATTTCTGCATCATTTTATAACATGGTTTAGCCATGAGTTTGAAATCTGAACTTGTCAAAGATGCAAGGTAGAATAGTTTGGATCTCTCCACACACTATACATTTCACTAATTAGAATTTCATACTCCTTTCAGACACATGAATCTAATCAGTTACTTATAGAATATAATTCTCTTTCTAATATCAGGATATTTTTCCTTTTCAGAACTTCGTACCCCTTTCTTAGGATTGAAGACTACTTGCCCCTCATAGATAGGATAATGCAAGCCTTCCCCCATTTAATTGGTATCTCACCCATTGAATCTGACAAAATTCTCTATCTCTTTAATTAGATCTCAGCTAACACGGGATCAAGATCCTTTCATCAGAAAGAGGAGAAACCTCTGATAAACTAAATTGATATATCATCCAATTCATCCTCACACCATGAGTAAATCGGTTGATTTATCGGCAATTCTTAGAGTTCATTAGTTCCTAATATTAGTCTAACATACCCTCAAGTAACTCGCTCCACACTCAGATTTCATCTCGTGTCACTGGGAGGGTTCCTAGAAATAGAGTAAGATACAGTCCTCTTTTGGGTACACGCTACTAATATTCTGAACAACTAATTCAAGAACAACACCAAATAAATAAATTCAAGATTTCGAACTATGATGCTCTTTCAAATTCTGCAGGAACTTTTAATTAACATCGATCACTCCTAAAGGATCTCGCCAAACCGGGATCTATGATAGTGACTAACCGACAGAAAATTCACTGAAATTGCAAACGAACTGAAATGGATGAACTCCATAAAATTTCCAAATTCCATTTAAATCATACAGTAATGAAAAACATAATTTTACAAAGAAAACGAGCTTGAAACTTCGCACTAGATCACTGTTCAATTCCAAGAAAAACTAACTAAAATGCTACGCTAAAAACTAAATTGGCAAAAAGAAAAATAAAATACAAAGGAGTTTCTAGCTACCCAGAAATTCCAAGTTTGGCGGAAGCTTAGCACAATGCCTTAGGTTATTCTATTTATAGATTTTCAAATGATGGGCCACACTTCAAGGCTGAAATTGTGGATTCCAAAAAATCTAGCCTAGTAGGTTGCTTTGTCGCGACATAGTTGTAATCTTTGTTCTCCAGCTTTTGCCATGGCTACAATTATTTTTTTGCGACATAATTTTGTGTCTTTTCTTGAATTATGTCGCGACATAATTTGATAATTTCACGATAGAGTTGTGCTGAAACCGTCTTGTTCTTGTCATGACAGGATTCTCTTGTGTTGTGACATTTCTTAGTTGTCTTGCAGCTTGAATACTAGAATAGTATGTCACAATAGAAAAGTTCTTTGTCACAATAGAGTTTCTCTTTTTGTTACTCTGATTATGTGGCTACATAAAAATTTTATGTTTCGACCGAGTTTCTCAATCTTCTACTTGTTTTATGTCGCGACAGAATTTTGTAATGTCTCGACATAATTTTGTTCTTTCTTGCTCAGTCTGTGTCGTAACAATCTTCTGTTCACTTCTATGCGCTTCTCTTCAATTTATGTCACGACCTAGCTTCCTGTTTTTGTGACAAGGATTTCTACCTTAAGTTCTTAATTATGTCGAGACACAATTTTTTATGTCGCAAAATTCTTCTTGTAATTTTTCTCAACTTTTGTCGTGACAATAAATGTCCTTATCGCGATAGAGTTCATCTCAACCTTCTGTTGTGTCTGTCATGACATAAAACTTTTCTGTCGCGAGAGAGTCTTCTTGCCTTTCAATGATGACTCTGAATTTTGTGTTGTGACAGAGTTTTGCTTTGTTGCGACATATATTCTGCCTTAATCTTGTCACATGCTGAAATGTTTGTCGCAACATAAAAACATTTGTGGCAACTAAATTGTCTTATAACTCTGCCATTTTCTGTTGCGATAGAGTTTTCTTTTGTCGCGACATCATCTGCTATCTTTAGTTCTTTTATGTTGCGACACAGTTGTGAGATGTCGCAGCAAAGTTCCACTTCCATTTGCTTTGATCAATGTTGTGACAGAGTAAGGAATGCCGCGACAGAGTAAGGAATGTCTCGACATTCTTCTTCATGAACTTCTCTAGCAATGTCGCGACATACTAATCCTTTGTCGCGACATTTATCAGTCATTCTCTCTCATATTATGTGCGACAATCTCCATTTCTGGCTTGAGTTCAAATTTCTGGAGTTCACGGCTCCTTAAGGTCAGGTGTTGGTCGAAGGTTGTCATTGCTTAAAGTCGAGTCTCTATTGCTATTCAAATACTGAACTTCCTTAACTTGATAGGGGCTTTCATGAGCAAGTCCCTCATCAACACATTTTTGTTCTGCACCTTCCACAGTGCCCACTTCATTTGCTGAATGACTTCTTCTTTCTTTACACCAACTGCTTCATAATGCATTCAATTGTTTATGGTCGACATCTTATTCAGTTTCAATCACACCTCCCCTTCCTCACTCTAATCGCTACCCCCGAAGCCTCGCATGGAGCTCCATAATCGCTTTTGGCTAACTCCTTCTATCACCGAAATAGCTTCCTTAATTTCATCTCCTCCGTTGAGAGTACGAGGGAAAACTTGCTCAAATAAGGTTCCACCAAATCCTCCTAATTGCTCATTGATCCATATGGTAGGGATTCAAACCAACTGGCTACAATGCCCCATAGTGAAAATGGGAACAACTGTAATTTGATCAGATTTGGGTGGACTCCATTCTACTTGACACTGTTGCCCATCCTCAAGAATCTACCTAGGCGCTCATTTGGGTCTTCACTTGGGTTCCAGTAAACTGATTCTGCTGCACCATGGTGATAAGAGCAGGCTTCAATTCGAAGATGTTAGCCTCAATGGATGGCTGTCTCACAGTTGAATACTCATCTCTAATCATTGACCTTCAGAAGTCCTCCATTATCCTCTATCTCGCTAAGGCTCACAACCAGAATCGGTGTGTTCTGATTTCCTTTCTCCGTCCGCTTATGATCGTCACAGCTTTTCTTTCTTCGCATTCTAATGTCCTCTCTAGTTCAATATCTAGTGGTAATAGATCAGCTCTTGTTCTTCTATGCATATGAGAAGTGCCCGAAATGATGATACAATGAAATCAAAGTGATATCAATAGATAAAGCTCAATAGAAGATAAGTAGTTGAACCAGCTATTGCCAATTAAAATTGTTTTCAAAAATTATTGTGAAAATTTTGACAAAAGTTAAAAGAAAAATGTCCAAACTAGCAACTTCCCTTTTTGTTGGAATATTGATCCTTAAATTCTACTTCAATCCCCGACAACAGCCCCAAAAACTTGATAAGACCAAAATATGTGATCACCCAAATTTTCAACACGACTATCAAAGACTAGTTAGTCCCCGATAACGGTGCCAAATTTTTGATAAGACCAAATATGTGATCACCTAAATTTTCAACTCCCCGAAAACGACGCCAAAAACTTGATAAGACCAAAATATGTGATCACCCAAATTTTAAACACAGCTACCAAAGACTATTCAATCCCCGTCAATGGAACCAAAAACTTGATAAGACCAAAATGTGTGATCAAATATGATGAGTGTGTGTGTGGGCCAAATTTATGTCACTATTACTAAGGACTAAATTCAATCCCCGGTAGTAATGCCAAAAACTTGTTGAAACCAAATATGATGTAAAACTTTGTTTTCTATTGTGTATATGATATTATGTAATTAAAACTAGTTTTGGTCTAAATCACTACAAGTGCACAGGTCATACAAGTAATAAAGTGGATTATAAGTCCAGATATCATTCCCATATGGATTTATGAGAAAATCTAAAGATTAACTACCCTTACTACTCAAGAAAATCACTATTTGAACTACTGTTTTGCATGATTTATAGAATAGCTAACAAATCTACAACGAAAATGCTTTTTACAAAGTTTTCTTTAATTAAGGTAAAAATCTAAACAAGAATAACCATAGATTTCACTTATTCGAAATAACACTGGTAATAAAATCAGTGTTAAGATTTGCGGTTTACAGTAGGTTCAAGATCAAGTACTATGAATGAAATGAATCCTGGATTTATCCAAGAGCAGGGTAGTATAGCCTTGGAATGCCTCCTGACATTATACATTTCACTATTTTAAACACCATATTCCTAAACCATGTCAATGGGTCTGAATAGCTACTTTTAGGATTTGATCCTCTTTAAGATTTGGTTGTTTTTCCTAAACCAGTACTTCACATCCATCTCAGGACTGAAGACTGCTTGCCCCATAGACAGGGTAACACAAGCCTTCTCCAATACAATTGGTACCTCAATCTGTAATTCATTAGTATCCTCTCTCTCCTTGATTAGAATTTGTGTTAACACATGGTCAAGATTATTCTGCCAAATTGAGATGAAAACTCTAAGGATTAAACTGATAAATCAACAAATGGTCCTTGTTCCTCAAGAACACACTTTTGTTATCACCCAAAAGGAAACCTTGAAGTTGGAGGCTAGAACTTAACTTGTGATGCACTAGAGTGACACTCAGAGTTCATTTGTTCAAGGATATCAGTGCAATTTACCCCCAAGTCACCGCTCCTTGCTCTCAGGTAGTCAATCTCTGTGTCACTCAGAGGGATCCTAGAAATCAAAGCACGAATACAACTCTTTCTTGGTACAGAACATTGATATTCAGAACAACTCATTACAAGAGCAGTACCAATTAAATCAATATGGTTTTCATACCCCAAAACATCATTTAATACTACAAACAATCGTCAAAACACTAAGTTCCTTCCTAGAGGGAGCTCAGCCTTCCATAACTTGATCACAAAAGACAATGACTAGTTGATCAGACAAATTCATTGAAATTGTAATCACACTGAATAAACTAGATTTTAGAAAAATTTCCAAATTCCATTTAAGTTTAAACATAAATGAAGCTTTGATATACAATGATTTCAACTCCACATTTCAGCTCGGATCGACTACTCTAATCCTAAAAGAAAGAAAACTAAATCTAGAAGAAAAATAAAAATAAAATAAAATAAAGCAAAAATAAAAGAAAAATATATATAAAAGAGACTTCAACTCTTCCCAAAACTCAAAACTGGCCAAAGGCTGTGCACTCCACCTTATGAGCTTCTATTTATAGGCCCTAATCATTGAGCCTGAAAAACGAGGTGAAAAACACGGATTCGAAAAGCCCAAAAATCTGCCCTAGCCACTGATGTTGTGGTTAATGTCGCGACATCGCTACTCTGATGTCGTGGTCCGATTTTGATGTCACGACATTGCAATATGGTGTCATGACTCTGAATTCTACATGCCAATGCAATGTCGCAACATTGCTGATATGATGTCACAACATTGGCGCTAGTGTCGCAACTTTAAGTTTTTGCCTCTCTGTGTAATGTCGTGGTTGATGTTGCGACATTGGTTATGCGATGTCCGTGCAATGTTGTGGCTGATGTCGCGACATTGCTTCTATGATGTCGTCGCTGTAGTCATGGCTGATGTCGCGACATTGGATTAATGTCTTCACTCTTGCAACATGTTTATGATGTCGTGACATTCTTTAGTTGATGTCATGACATTTCTCTTTCTGTTTTGAGTTCTGGTGTGAGAAATTGAGGGGAGACACGGAAGTGTAAACCCCATACCATATGCTCGAACCAATTCAAGTCATAATTCATTCAACCCATGCCTCATATAGATGAACCACTAAGCATTATTGAAGATAACCAACCCAAGTTCCTCTATAAGTAGTTTTCTCTTGGTTTTAGTTAATTTAATCCAATTTTCACAAATCAACCATTGTTTTTGTTTAGTTTAGTTTTTATTACTTTTATAATTTTCTTATCAAATCATTTAGTCACTCAAATAGTGAACTGAACTTAAAGAGGTCGTTCAACCACATCTCCTCAGGATCGGAGCATTGGACTCTTTAGTCCATTGCATTACTTGCACTAAATGTGGTCACAGCTTATCGTAATAATTTATCAGTCATGATGAGGGGAGATATTATCATATCGGATAATATATTCTCATACATTTTCAACATTATGAGAATATTTTGTGTTATCATCCCCTCAAGCCTGCTGGACGGTTTCACGTTGAGTTTATCACGAAGCTTCAGGAAATGCAAGAGTAACAGAGCCTTGGTCATCACATCTACAATTTGATCTACACTGTGAATGCTAATGCTAATGAAGTTTATGGACAACTAAGTCATGTACAAAGTGGATGTCTATCTCAATGTGTTTGGTACAAGCATGAGAGATTGGGTCAACGGCGAGGTAAGTGGCCCAGGTTATCACACCAAAGAGTTGGTTGGAGATCAAGCCAACCTATTTCACTAAGCAAAGATTTAACCATAGTTTCAAGTGCAGCCTAGAGCAATGCCATGGTATTCGCCCAAATAATGATCTAAATTGCAGATATGCTCTAGCCTAGTGGCATATATACATCATTATTATATTTATATTATTATGCATTTCATCATTTTATCTTGTTATTTAAATTGTGGCTTTTAACTGGAGCAAATCAAATCCTTGAATAGTTATTCCTACAGTCACTGCTATAGACTTATTAAACCCAATGTTATTAACACTTATCAAATAGTAGTCCATATTTGATCAATATCAGGGAATAATTACTGAAGCAAGACTATTATATTTTCCTGAGAAGACTATGTTCTCTTTGTCGGTCATGAACATATGATACTCACTCACAATAAATACATGTTAAGTCTATGTTATTAGATTCCAATCTCACATGAGAAACACATGGATTATGTCATCAATTCTCACTACAGGTATTTGTCTTCAACCTGAATTCAAGTTCTTTCAAACTGGAATTGCCCCATGGTTCGCGGGAACTTCGTGTCTTGGCGTGGCTGATGACGTCTTTAACGAGGATAGTATCCTGGTACATGGTTGGGCGTGAGTAAATCATGTGGAGGAATGGTGATAGTGAAGGAATTTGTCTGTCTTAATTGGTGAGGTGTGTTGGCCTCTTGATAAGTGAGGCCCGAAATGCATGTAGTGCTCGAATGAGATTGATAGGAGTTATCAATATCATTTGTTTAGTGGGTTACTTGAGAATCGGCTTGATTAGGATTGTATAAGATGACTTCTACATCCGTGCGTATTGTAATCGAGACATTGTGTGACAAAGGACTAATATCATACTATGGTAAGGTTTTTCGAGTCATCGAATTCACTTGATTTGGGTAGTTATAATGTCTTGCTAGAGACCAATTATAACTTGTGGGCTTAGAATATGATTTGGGCCGTTGCCCGACGATAGGAAGACCTATGAGTCACACATAGAATGAGCTATAATGGGATGTTAAGTAAGGCTCTCTCTTTAGCTCATGATTAAGCTCAAGCCCAAGCCCAAGCCCATTAATAGTTAATGGAATTTGGTTTAAATTTGTTTTAATAAAAGGGTTTGGGAGGCTTGATATAAATATGGGGTTTATCATCTAAAAGGGTGTGATTTTTTTTTGAAGTGGGCGTTTTGAGAGAATTCTTTTAGAGTTTTGGAAGAAGACATATTGTGGGACAAAGACCTATCATAAGGTGCTAGCACATCCATCCCGTCCATTAGGATTCGTGTGGATGCCTTTGGGGCGTTTGCACACTACATCGTCTTGGCTTTGTTCTTGTTGGATCGTTTCGAGAAGGAGTTAATTTGTGTTCCGGTAGCGTGTGTGATCGGCCAATCTGCTTATTTAGTAAAAGGATTCGGTCTCTGAAGGTAGATGCGGATTTCCTTGATTCATTGTTTAGTTTCATCATACCGCTTGGATCCTGATGCAGTTTAGCATTATTTTTTTTTATTTCCTTTGCGTTTTCTTATCGCTGGATTCCAACAATGGTATCAAAGCTACTGGCATTTTGTGGCCCGATTTTATATGTGATATAACGTGATATGTTTAGTGTATTTGTTTTTCCATATGTGATATGCCATGATCCATTAGTTCATCAGTTTTATAATCAGTATAATTTGAGTCATGTTTTTTTTTTTCTGTATGAAGTCTGTAACATCATATCAGAAATTGAAAAATGATTCGGTTTAGAAAAGCTCTAATAGGATTGGGCATTGATGATCGGAATCAAATTAGGTTAAGCCAATTCTTGTGTTCTAATCTAATTAGTACTAATGCAGGTTTAAAATTAATTAATAGGATTGTTACACATATTAAGTATGTTATTCTGATTCTTATTAATTAGTAGGATTGTTACATATTAAGTATGGGCTATTCTGAGATACTTATTAATCAATAGAGTATTTACATATTATTAAGTATCATTTGCATTACATATTCTTATTAATTAGTAGGACGTACACATTAATATTTAGACATTAAGAATGGACTATTCACAATTATTCTTAATAATTAAGATATTACATTAATATATTGTTTTATTAAAATCATTTTGACTAGTGATTATTTGATCATGGTAAGGCTATTTATATTATTAGACATTAGATCGAATTTATTATAGATTGTACGCATTAAGTAGGATTGTTCAAATTAATGATGGACTGTGATGGGTAATCAACATTGGTGAATGACCGGATTATTGGTGGCAGTTAATGATCGGGAGATATTTCGAGCGATAACTCCTCATGATAGCCACTTAAAATTTGTTTATGTGTGCCTTGGCTACTTGATTGAAGACCATATTCATAATCGATTATGTGCTTAATGTGTTTATATTATTCAATTTGCATGGTGCATGTCATGGCCCTTAGTTCAATGTGATTGGCGGTATTAATTATGGGTTTGTAATTTTAAATACGGCACGTAATGTCGTTAATTTTATTGACACAACATGTGTGTGTCTCTTTTAGTATTTTAGCATAAAATAGCATACAATTGTGCCTTGTAATGAAGAAGAACAAGAATGGGGGCCGTTAGTTTGCTTCTTGGAGACAAACCGTAAGCTAAGAGTATTGGTAAAAGGTAATCTTGCATCTCCGTATTGGCTTATGGAGATCACCTTAGGAAATAGACCATAAACATCACATTCTACATTTATGCTTATTAATATGCTTGTATGTGATGCATGTATATGTTTATAAAGTTTTCCTAACAACTTGATAATTTCATCACATAAAATATTAAGAGTGTAAAAATACCTTCCATAATTTAACACTTATCCCGATACTTCAATCGTCTTAATATAGTTTTACGCGAAGCAAAGGTGTATTGGGCCATCTTAAGGAAGACATGATGGACAATTGTGATATCCATAAGATTGAATATGGTTGGAGCTTAGCCCCGGGCTATCATAACGGTTTTGGGCCTAAGGGGCGTAAAGGAAGAGTTTTCTACCTAGTTAGCTTAAGTTTAAGTGTTATGCCAAAGTAGCTTGAATTTAAGTCAACGTGGATTTCACCAGCTAAGAAACTATAAGATTGTTTTCTATGTTAATTAAAGAGTTATTAATTTTAGTGGGAGTATTAAAGACCTCATTTATTCAAAAGCTTTGCATATTTTTGTATGTAGACTAATGGCGTCAAACAACCGCATCAACATTTACTCTTGCAATACGTCGCGAAAAGGAAAAACTTAATAGAGACCGAGCTTCCTCCGATTTAATCTCGAAATTTGAGAGTTGTCCTTAAATAAGAAAGGAAGATGTATGTTCTTGATAATGAAATCCCTAATAATGAACCTCCTGCTAACAATGCCCACGAGAGTCGAAAGGGATGCTTATAGTAAGCATTTGGACGACTTTATGGATGTAACTTTGTCTTATGCTTATTATGAACTGCGAGAACCCCGTAAGCGATTTGAGAAATAGAGGCATTTGATATGATGGTGCATTCAAGGGAATGTTCAAGAGCAAGCACGTCGAGAAAAGGTTTACAACCACCAAAGCATTGAATGCATGCAAGATGACTCACGGCACTTTGGTAAGAGCACATGTGCTAAAGATGAAGAGATCTCGTCAATCGAAACGATAAAGGTTGGTGCTCCCCAGTAGTCATGAGTTAACTACGATCGATTCTAGGTTCATTACCTAAATCTTATGATCAATTTGTTATGAACTACGATATTATGCCATGTGGAGAAATCTATTCTTTGAGATTGCATGGATGTTAAGAATGTTGAGACGAACATTCAAAGACAAATCCGATTGCTTATGGTTAAAGGGAAGGCGTGAAGAAAGGGAAGGGTAAAGGCAATAAGGCTAAGAAGGCAAAGTAGTCGAGCTGGGCCGAGCCAAAATGCCCGAGGAGGGAGTTTGCTTGTTACGTAATGAACAAGGTCATTGGAAGAGGAATTGTAAGCTACTTTGAAGATCTGAAGAAAAAGAAGAAGTAGAGGCTAGCACTTGGTATTTATGTTATGAAGTCAATCTGTCACCGCCACTTCATGGGTATTAGATCTTGGATGTGGATCTCACATTTGTGTAAATGTCTGGGGGCTGTGACGATGGATCGTGGTAAGGCGAGTGGACCTACGAGTGGGAATGGAGCGAGGATTCTTTGCGTGGGTTTGTAGGAGTTTATGATTTGACTTTACTGGTAGACTGTTTTTTCCAATTAAAGAATTGTTATTATGTGCTATTGTGACGAAACATTATTTCAATTTCTTGTTTAGACGTGGATGGATTTCACTTTATTATTAAGAATAATATTTTCTTCATCTATAATGCAGACATTTTATATGGGAATGCTCATTTATCTAATGGTCTCTGCGTTCTAAACTTGGAACAACCCAAGCCCATCTATAACATCGATACTAAGAGGTTCAAGTCGAACGACTTGAATCCAACCTACTTTTGGCATTGTCGTTTAGGTCATGTCAATGAGAAACGCATCTTGAAGCTCCATCAAGATGGGCTAATACATTCATTTGGCTTAGAGTCATTTGAAACATGTGAGATCTGTTTCTTAGGCAAAATGACCAAGGCTCGCTTTTGTTGGACCTGAGTGAGGGCTAGTGACTTATTGGGCCCTTATACATATAGATGTTTGTGGACCCGATAAGCTCGATTTTCTGGGGAGGTTATCGATTACTTCATTACTTTGCTCGATGACTTTGGTAGATATGGTTATCGACTTAATGAGGCATAAGTTTGAATCATTTGAAAAGTTCAAATTATTCGAATGAAATCTGGGGAATCAGCTTGGAAAGAATATCGAAACGCCGATCGATCGGGTGGTGGTAGATATTTAAGCGAAAATTTAGATGATCATCTTAAGAGTTATTGGGATAGTCTTACAACTCACTCCACTTGGAACACCCTGATGGAATGGTGTATCACGAAAGGAGAAATCGAACTTTTCGGATATGGTTCGTCATGATGAGTCGAGCAGAATCTTCCAATATCCTTACAAGGGATATGCATTAGAGGCTATTGTGTTCTTATTGAATAGAATTCCATCGAAGCGGTTGAAAACACCATATGAGTTATTGAATGAGGAAAGCATCTGGTTTGTCTTTTCTCAGATTTAGGGTTGTGTGTGAAGAGCTTATGTAAAGCGTCGAGTTTACGATAAGCTAGCATCCCGAATCTAATAAGTACTTATTTATGGAGTATCGAAGAAGGAAGCAAGGGTACTACTTTTTACATCCCATGCGAGAACAAAGTGTTTGTTGCTCGTAATAGAGTCTTTTTGGAAAGAGTTCATTTCAAAGAGTGATTGGTGCCTTACGAAATCTTATTTTGAACCACATTTTAATGAGTTTGGCGCTTTGTGTACTAGTGTTATAATTAGCAATTGACATGTTCGGGTCCCTATTGCGCCGATTGCATTAGAAGTATTTTTGTAGTTTTGCGAGGAATTGGAAGCAGTATGTGTCAATCGATCACATAACCAAGTCGGGTTGATTTCCATCAATTTCATATGGTTTTTGCTCCGATTTATTGTGGGAATGAAGAATATCAAAGCTTGAAGAAATGGAACGGTGCGATGGAATAGTAGCGCGAGAAGCAATGGAGCAGTAGCTAGGAGCAGTGCCAAAATTAAGCTATCTTCCGGACATTCCGCTCATCATAGCGAATTTTTCGCTATCATGCGAAAATTGCGTATAGCTGAAATTTTCACTATGCGTATTTTTATTGTGATGGCGAAAATCAGCTGTGCATGCGAAAATTATCACACTCTATTTTGTGTTTAAGCGACTCAGTTTTGGTTTTCTCCTTTACTGCCTCAACATAATTTTGTTGTTTCATATTGTTTTGTAATTTCCCTTTTCTGAGCATATATAAGCCTCAGTCTGTAACAAATGGACATCAATCACTTAGCAATAAATTTTTGGAGAAGCTTTCAACTCTCCCGTTTTCTCTGCTTCATTTTCTTTCCCTTTCTTTTCTATTTTCTTGGTTGCCAAACACCCTCCAAGGATGACAACTTAGAGGATGACGGTAAAAAACCCTTCCTCACTTGAAGAAAGGCTGCTTTGAGGTAGGATCTGGGAGGCTGGCGGAGGTTCCCACATTTTTCACCTTGGTATGCAGCGCGATTTGTGTTTATTTTGAACTCTAGGTTTAAATCCCTAGATTCACCTTGAATGACCTTTATTTGGTAATCTTTTAGGGGTTGAGTGGATGTAATTGCTATATCCCAGCTGAGATTCGTAATTACCCTCTATTAATCATTGTAAAGTGAGTCGGGAAAATTGTTCTTCCTTGTCGGTGATGCTTCTTTTTCAGTAAACACCATGCTGAAAGGATAATTATTTTGGGTTGGGTTTTTATGGCTAAATGGTCGGTTCGGGAGATGACTATATGTCATCCTCCCCGCGCGAGAAATAACCTGAGAGGACCTCTCGGTGACACGTAGAACTGACCCGGTGGCCGATGCTTGAGGAGTTCTTTTTTATATTTTATTTCGCCTTATTTTCGGTTGCAAATCATCGACTCCCACATTTTACCCCAGGCAAATCGAACCAAATTCACCATTTTTAGCTTCACTTGATCATTTGTGCGAAGAAAGCCCGTACGTGTTCGACCCTGAGCTGGCTATCTTTGCTTGTTGGCTGCTCGATGGGAACAGGATATAAATTTTGTTGATTTCGAATCACCTGCGTAGCCGCGAATCAAATGGCGTAGTTCTTGGGGATGGTGCCAGGCTACGGATGATGAGTTGATATGAACTTGTAATCCACATTCTGAGTGTTGATCTTTTAGCCCTTTTTTATTTTTCGTTTGTTAAATTTTTAGTTTTTGTTTACTCGTGATCCAGCTGGCAAATTGTTTTATCATTACGATCATTTGATATTTTATTGCTCTTGATCCTTTTTAGCAAGCCTTGTTTGTGTTCTTTGTTTTGTCCATTTTTATTATTCTGGTGTTTATGCATCCAGGGACTAGAGGTTGTAGTGGGGCGCAAAGAGTTAGTGCACGATTGAGCAAAGTTGTGAAGTCGATTATTGTTGCACGGTGAGGCAAAATGGATCCTACGAGAGCGACCAGTCAAACAGCGGCTCGATGAATCGATAGTATATGGGTCGATGAGGGACCCGCATTACACCCTCACCAGAGTTAGTGCTCCTTCTGCATCATACCACTGGCGAGGATGTGGCGGTAAGACCTATCTGGTACTTTACTCGACTTTTCATGGTATGGAAAATGAAAGTCCATACTCACACGTCGGGATTTTGAGGAAGTATGCATAACTTTTAAGGAGGGTATAGCCGATATGGATTTGTTGAAGTTGAAGGCATTCTCGTTAACCACCGAGGGCCGATGCCAAATATGGCTGATTCAACGAGTAGAAACGATTAGAAATTGGGCGGATGCTTGGTGAATTTTGAAGAAATTCTTGATGCCAAGACAACGAGTTTGAAGAGGCAGATCTACACTTACTCGGCCTATGATAATGAGAAGTTTTATCAGTGTTGGGAGAGGTTCATGGAGACCATCAATGCATGCCCACACCATGGGTTTGATACATGGATGCTAGTGAATCATTTTTATGATGGTATGTCTCTGCCGTGAAACAGTTTAAGGAAACCATGTGTGGAGGTGACTTTCACGACGAAACCCGGATGAAACCATGGACTTCTTGAATTATGTGGTGAAGCTTCAAGGCATAGGATGAGCCGAATCGAGGAGTGAAAGAATGAAACCTTCGACCCACCCGAGGAAGGCATTTATGCACTTTCAGAGGCGAGAGATGAAAGTAAAGCCCGACCACTTTGACTCGAAGGTTAAGAGAATTTGGAAATGAGAAATCGGCATGAAGTGCGAGCGGTAAATGAGTTACTTTGCATCTAAAAGCGACTTGTTTTGGTGTCAGTCAAATAGCCTTTTTGGAGACAGCGTCGGTAGCTCGTCATTAAAGGAATTAATGCGAGAGCATGCCCATTGTCTTGGAGTCGAAATAAGCCACACCAATGCCATGTGGTAACACTATAACCTCGATTGGAAATCGTCTGACCTTTCATGGAAGCGAAGCCCGCATATGCTTCTCGAGCACGGTAGCTGACTTGGCTCCACTTAGACCACGGCATCCTCACGCTTCTTCTCTGTTGACGAGCCATCTTAGTTTGACCAGGTGGTGGGAAATTTTTGTGGAGGAGGCGGCCGTTAATGTCAAACGATCGGAAGATTGAAACAATTGAGAACTCGCCAGTAAATTGGACATTATGCATTATGAGATTTCGTTTAGCCCAGCTTGCCGTGGCGAGGTTACGAAGAAATTTCCTTACGGTCAATGAAAACCCAGGGAGTGCATGAAATAAATATTGATGTGATCAATGCAAATTTATAAAAGTCAAAGCGTGGTGACTTTGAGAAGTGGTAAGCTGAGACCAGGTTCCGTCACCAGCAACGGCTCCCACGGTAGTTGATTCGCGGAGGAAGAAACGATCAGCAATAGGGAAGAGGTGAAGCCCAGTGTACCCCCTCCTTTCCCACAGGCGCCGAAAGAAAAAATTCAGTCAACGGCGAAATTTTAGTAATCTGACAGTGAAAGTTAACATTCCTCTCCTTGACATGATCAAACAAGTCCCCACATATGCAAAGCTTTTTGAAGGACTTGTATGCGGTATTGAAAAGAAGCGATGTGAATAAAAAGGCCTTTTGGTGGCAGTAAGTCTTATCATTGAGTCGCGAAGACTCTGTGAAATACTGGGACGGGATGTCCTACAATCTCGGTTAATATCGGAGGCATTAGTGTAGAAAAGCAGTGTAGACTTGGGAGCTAGTGTGAACTCTTGCCGTATTCAATATGCCTGTGGTTGGGTTTTGGGAGAGCCAAGCCCGACTTCCGTCACCAGCGTCTCTGTAGATGGGTCTATTAAAATACCGAAGGGGACCATTGAAGATGTTTTAATACAAGTGGACGGATTATACTATCAGGTGGATTTGTCATGCGATCTGATGGTTGTAGTGGGAGCGATCATGCCCATCATATTGGGAGAGGCCATTCTTAGCCGCCGAATGCACGAAATAAATTGCCCAGGAATGGGGTTATGCGACTCACGTTTGGGAATATGACTTTAGAGCAATATCTTCCATTTGAGTAAGGAAGGCATATGCACCGTGGAGGACGTGAAGAAGTCTGCGTAATAAAATCTGATTCTTGAAGGAGCAGGGCTAATGGCCATTAAGTGCGAGATGTGTTAACCCGGAGTTATCCCCGAGTGCCTAGTAGGCTGACAAGAGAACCTTAATGCATGAGCTTAGTGCGGGGAGTCTTGGAGAAGAAATAGAAATTCTACCTCTGTTATTTGGTGAAGAACGAGGAACCTTAAGCGGATGAAATTTCAAAACCCCTGCCGATTAGATTAAAGTATGCATTTACGGAAGAAAACGAGACGATGTCGATTGTAATATCATCGCTGGCGACCACTTCCGCGAGGGCGACCTGGCGCACCTCCTCGAAAGGAGCAGCGAAGCTTTGGCGTGGAAAATTTCTGATTTAAAGGCATAAACCCGACAATCTGCGCTCACCACATTTATTTAGAAGAAGAATCTAAAGGCTTGTTAGAGCGACCACGAGAGGAGGTTGAATCCTCACTTGTAGGAGGTAGTTCCGTTGAAGTCCACGAAATTCTTTGCGGTTTGGTATCCATTACCCGTATCGTGCTTGGGTAAGCCCTGACTCGGGTAGTGCCAATCGGGGGGTGACCAGCGTGAAAAATGAAAAGGCGAGGAGATTGTTTTTCGACTCCCCCTGCCGGTTGGAGGGTATGCATAGATTATAGGAGGCTCAATGAAGTAACAAGAAAGGATCACTTCCCACGCCACGCCATTGATCGGCTTCTCGAAAGTTTAAGACCGCAATTATTTGTGCTTTTGGATGGGTATTCGGTACTTCGGATAAGTGCGCAGTCAAGAAAAGACTACCTTTACTTGTCCATTTAGCACTTATGCTTACAAGAGGATGCCTTTTGGTCTTTGCAACGCCCCTGCCACCTTTCAGAGATGTATGCTTAGTATGTTTAGCGATATGGTGGAGCGCATAATGGAAGTTTACATGGATGACATCCTTTGTATATGGAGGTGATTTTGAAGAATGTCGACTAATCTTGAAGCTATCCTGAGTGCATTGAAAAGAATCGCGGTGCTTAATTGGGAGAAATGCCATTTTATGGTAGACGAGCAATTATCTTGGGGCATGTTTCAGCGAGAATAGAAGTTGACAAGGCGAAATTGAACTTATTTCTAAAAGCTACTTAGTCTCCAAGCCAAATGTAAGCAGATTAAGCGATTCCTTGGCCATGCGAGGCTTTAACGAAGAAGATTCATCGAGACTTTTCGAAGATTGCTAAGCCCCTTTATAAGCTGCAGAAGATGCTAAGTTTGTTTGGGAAAAAGAATGTCGAGAGAGCTTTGAAGAGGCGAAGTCCCATTTGACCCATTTGCGTGATATGCGAGCACCCGATTGGCCGGTTGCCTTTTGGGAGTGATGTGTGATGCAAGTAGTCTTGCTAATGCAAGCAGTTCTTGGCTAAGAGAAAATGGAAAACCTCATGTAGTCTATTATGAAGCAAAACTTTGATGAAGCACAAAGGAACTATCTTTCTTCTGAGAGAAAGAATTGTTGGCGTGATGCGCCTTAGACAAATTTCGAGCATACTTGGTTGGGTACGATATAGTCATTTACAGATCATTCGCGTTGAAATATCCTCACGACCAAGCGAAAATGCTAAGGCAAGGCTTATCGATGGGTTCTTACGCTTAATTTAACTTGTAATTAAAGGAGAAAAAGGGGGTAGAGAATGTGGTGGAAGACCGTCTTTCGAGATTAACAATGGCGTGACACTCATAGCGCCATCCGATGATGAATTTCACGATGAATCCCTTAATGCGGTGGAAAAAAGCTGCAGTATGCTCACATTTGCCAATTCCTCATGACGAGGAGAAGTCTTATCGATTGGAAAGAGCAGGATAAAGTATTTCTTGTGAATCCATTCTATTATTGGGAGCGACCACTTCTTGTTTAAATATTGTGCGAGATCGGATAATCGAAATGTGTGCTGAAGAGAACAACCAGGGGAATTTTAGCCAGCGCCGCGAGGTACTGTGGTGGTCACTTTGCTTCTAGGAAAACTGACAATGAAGGTCTTTGTGATGCACGGTTTCCTGCGGCACTTCCTTGTTTAAAGGAAGCACACAGATGTGTCGAATATGTGACCAGGATGCGAGCTTGGGAAATTTTTCGCCATCATATGATGCCCACCCAGAAGCCCAATTTTAGTGGTTGAACTATCTGATGTTTGGGGCATCGATTTCATGGGACCTTTCCCCTCGTCTTTTGGTCATACATACATATTGGTGGGAGTAGACTATGTGTCCAAATGGGTTGAGGCAATCCCCTGCAAAACCAACGACCATAGGGTGGTGCTCAAATTCTTGAAAGTAAACATCTTTTCTAGGTTTGGGGTACCAAAAGCCATTATTAGTGATGGGGGTTCACATTTCTGTAACAAACCTTTTGAAAACTTCATGGCTAAATATGGTGTGAAACACGAGTGGTACCGCACCATCCTCGAAGCAGTGGTAGTAGAACTTGCCCAGCGGGGGAAATTAAGACCATTCTAATGAAGGTGGTGAGCAATAACAGAAAAGATTGGTCCATCAAATTGCTTGATTCCTTTGTGGGCCCTCTGAGCGGCTTTTTAAAACAATTCTTGGAATGTCACACTTATCGGGATTGTTGGTCTATGGTAAGGCATGTCTTCGATAAATCAGTATAAAGCATGGTGTAGGCGATCGAAGCTGGAGCATGTGGATTTAAGCGGTAGGGCTCGAAAAGATTCCTTGATCTCGATGAGTTGGAAGAAATACGAAATGATGCCTACTTGAACTTCGAAGATTGCAAAAGGAAAGATAAAAAAAATGTGATCAGTGATAACTAGCAAGAATTTCAACGAGGGGACGAGTTCTCTGTATGATTCGAAACTCTGCATACATTCAGTGAGGAAACTCAGTCGCGATGGACGGGTCCGTTCATAATTCGGTAAGCACACGATGGTTCGTTAGACCTACTCAATCAACGAATGATAATAGGGTGATCGAAGTTAATGGGCCAGAGGGTGAAACCGCATGTTGTCGCGTGACGTCGAGGAAGAAATTCTCTTACGAACCCTCATTGAGGCCAACGAGGCCACACGTTTAAGCTGCGGTGACATCGACCACTTCATAACCGGCGCCTCGGCTGCCCGGGTGAGGGTTGATCCTTCTCTACCACCAGCCCGATTGAGGAGAATTTTAACTCAAATCCTCTAACTTTCTTGTTCCCATTCCAGGACAGTTTGTATTTAAAGTAATGTTCATACTTTTGATTTTAGTTTTTCTGGTTCTGCATGCCCTGCAGTGTCCAAATTTGCTCGTAAAATTTAGGCTGCTGTTTGTGCATATATTTTTGTGTTTTTACTCTTGCCTTTAGTGAGGAATTGAAGCCTTGTATGCCACCATAATGTTAGAACAACTCCATGCATGATTAAGTTTTTGGTCGATTGAAGTTCCAGCGTATTCAACCTTGTATATCCACCTTTAGCTAATCACACACAGTGCACACCAGTTTTTATCAATAGGTTGTGAAGCTATATACCTCTTTCCACTTTGCAAAACCGGCCTTATATGCATTACAACGTAATAGGTTTACGTACCCTGAGAAGACCCGATGAAGTCTTCGAAAAAGAAAAGAAAAGAAAGAAGAAAAAGAGAATTGAAAGCGTGGCTTTATGTGAAACCTTAGAACACGATGCAGGGGGTATATGTGAAAGCCTTTAAAGCGATTATACTAAACCTTCAGCGGTTGGGAGTCATCGACTTTTGTGTTCGTTACGCGGGTGGATGGGTAGAGTTTAAGCGGTTAATGGTCTTTGGATTCTCGAGTCATGCGAAGTGTCGAGTGGCTTGTAGAGTTTGTGGTCGGTAGATCCTTTTGGCTTGATGCCACAAACCTTGGTGGTTGGGAGTCATCGGTGGACCCTCGTTACCACGGACTTTGGGTGAAGTCGAGTTTTCGGCATTGCATCTTACGATACATTCGAAGTATGAAATAAGAGTGTAAGCGAGATCTATTTGGAGTTGGTCATCGGTTAAGGCCGTGGTAGTAGCGGTTGGGAGAATAACTGCAACTTATTGGTTCAAAGCGGTTACCTTAAAAGCATTTAGATTTAGGTGGAAGTTTAAGGTTGACTTCCACGGAATTGATGTTGCCCTCGAGCGGCCACTATATGGCATTTGTTCTCTCTCATGATGGTATTTGTATGAAATTAAGTTTTCATACTAAAGGTAAGCCTCACTTGTACCGCACGCACTTTTGAATGACATGCACTTTTTGCAAAAGCACGACATGCATACCCTTGATTGTTTTTAGCATTGTGAGGACTAACAGCGATGTCGGTTGAAGTGTGATTAGTACCCAGTGCTATTTTGAATAGGTTTGAGGAGTGCTTTTTGGCGTCTGCCCAATCATATTAATTAAGCCCAGATTGACATGTGCGAGTAGTTTAGTACTCTTGATTTTTGTTTGAGGTTGTTTTTTGGTGGTTTCTGCGGGTTTTTAGGAACCTCGACCATCATATCAAGCTTGGCATCAAATGGTGTGATATTTTATGCGAGTTCGTATGGATTTTCGATTTCATCAGGCCCGGGATGAAGAAATGTCAAGGCTGGAATTGAAGGAATGAAATTGGAGTGATGCGGGGAGGAGAGATCGAGATTTTTATTTGTGGCATGGCAATTTCCTGAGATACGAAAATTTCGTAATGGTAGCGAAAATTGCAATCTGGCAATTTTCTCTATGGCCCGAGTACGCTATGATAGCGAAATTTATTTGTCATGTGAGAATTCCCATTGTCATTGCGAAAATTCGCTATCATAGCGAAGTGTTGTGCATAGCGAGTGAATTTTCGCTATGCTGCCGATTTCGTATGATAGCAAGGATTTCGCTATCATAGCGGGGGATTTAAGCTCTGATAGCGAGGAATTCACTATGCATAGCGAAATTCTTGCCTACGTTTTTGATCGAGCAACCGTTTTGTGTAATTCCCATTTTGCCCTTGATGTAATCATATTGTTTTGGTTATTTTGGTATTTCACATCTCTTGTAAGGCTATATAAGCCACTTGATAACATTTTGTAACCCTAACTTTTGCAAAACTTAGAATCTCTTATGACTTTCATTTAGGTTATAGTTTTCTCTCTTCTCTCTCTTGCTTCTTTCATTTTTCTCGGTACGCGAAACACACCCCTTTGAGGATGACAACTGAGGATGTTTGGTAAACCTGAAACCTTGAAGAGGAGGGTTCTTGGGTTAGTTAATGGTGGTTGTGGTGTTCCTCTGTTTTTAAATGAAGCAGTGCGCATTTGTAATGTTTGAGCACCAGAAACTGAGGGTTTAATGCTATTTAATGTATTTCCTTTGAGTGATACTTGGCATGTAAGGAGTTGATGTGTCTTAATGGTAGATACTGCGACATCCGATAGATGTCATTCTGAGCCCTTGCAAATGAGTTAAATGCTTGGTTTTTAGCTGCGAAACTTGATGATATTCATTAAATCTTTATGGATTCGATAGGAGTCATTTTTAAGGGTTTTAGTTTTAAAGGTTAAACAAAGATCCGGTTTTGCGATGACTATATTTGTTTACTTTAAATAGAAATAACGAGGACCTTGGCCCCATAACCTCATTTTATCAAGCGGTGACCCGAGCCTTGAGGTCTCCATTCCACACTTTAGTTTAAAGCGTTTGATTAACCTAGTGACAACGACACCACACTTTTCAATGCAAATCCAAAAATCCAAATTAAAGCCTCACCATTTTGAATCATGATCTGAAATCATTTGTAGGATAGAAAACCCGTCCCTCGTGTTTGATACTGAAGCCAGTATCTTTGCCCAGGTAGCTTGACTCACGGCGAGGAGGAGGAAAATAGGGAAACAAATTTTGTTGATTCGGGATCACCTGCCCAGTGGCGCGAATCAAATATCACGTTCTTGGGAATTAGTGGTATTTAGGTTGGTTAGCATGCTGATCGTGGTGATGCGGTTTGCGATTTATTGTTGAGAGCTAATCAAACAAACACTTAGATTTTGGTGGAAGTTTCTAGTTGATTCACCAAGAAGGAGGCTATTTTAATACTCAATTTTGTATGGCATTCATTCTCTCATGATAATTATTGGACAAGGCTTTGATGATTTTTACTTAGGGTTAGGCATTACTCATTCACAACCTTTTTGAAATATAATTTTTGTGAACATTATTTTGTTATCGTTTTGTATGCTCTCTCTTTATTTTCTTCTTGCATTTCTAAGGGACTAGCAATGTGTCGGTTGGGGGGTGTGATTAGTGCCCCAGTGCTATTTTGAACCACATTTTAATAGGTTTTGAGCGCTTTTTGTGTGCACTAGTGTTATAATTAACGATTGACATGTTCGAGTCCACTGTGCACCCGATTGCATTAGAAATTTGTTTTGTAGTTTTCTTTGGAATTGGAAGCAAAATTATAAATGTCAATCCAATCATAACCCAAAGTCGGGTTGATTTCCATCAATTTCATATGGTTTTTATCAATTTGACAATGGGGAATGAAAATTATCAAAGCTTGAAGAAATGGAGCAGTCTGGTGGGAATAGTAAGCGCGGGAATGATGGAGCGATGGCCCAGGAACGATTGCCAAAATTCGCTATGCTGGACATTTCGTTATCATAGCGAATTTTCGCTATCATAGCGAAAATTACTGTGCATAGCGAAAATTTCACTATGCCTGTATTTTTTGCTATGATAGCGAAAATCACTGTGCATAGAGAAAATTGTCTGCTCCTGTTTTTGTGTTTAAACGACTCCGTTTTGGTTTTTCTCCTTTCTACCCTCACTGTAATTTTGTTGTTTCATATTGTTTTGTAATTTCCCTTTTTCTGAGCATATATAAGCCTCAGTCTGTAACAAATGGACATCAATCACTTCGCAATAAATTTTTTGGGCTTTTCCAGCTCTCAGTTTTCTACACTTCATTTTCTTTCCCTTTCTTTTCTATTTTCTTGGTTTGCCAAAACACCCTCGAGGATGACAACTTGGAGGATGAGGCGGCCAAAACCCTTCCTCCTTGAAGGAAAGGCTGCGGGGTGGGATGCGGAGGTGCTGGAGGTTCCCTTTGTTTTTCCACGCGGTATGCAACGCGATTTGTGTTTCCTTTGAACTCTAGGTTTAAATCCCCCAGATTCACCTTGAATGACCTTTATTTGGTAATCTTTTAGGGTTCAGTGGATGCTTATTGCTAGATCACTTTGAGATTCATTAATTACCCTCTATTAATCATTGTATTAAGTCGGGAAAATTGTTCCTTCAGCATCGGTGACCCTTGCTACTCGATAAACACCATGCTGAAAGGATAATTATTTTGGGTTGGGTTTTATAGCTAAATGAAGATCGGTTCGGGAGATGACTATATGTCATCCTCCCAGCGAGAAACAACGAGACCTCTGGTGACTGTAGAACTCGACCCAGTGGCTGATAGCGGAGTTCTTTTTATATTTTATTTCACCTTATTTTCGGTTGCAAATCATCAGCTCCTGTTTTTACCCCCGAACCTTAAAATCCCAAACCAAATTCACCATTTTGACTTCACTTAGAAATCATTTTGTCTGAAAGCGTCCACGTGTTCGGCCACTGAGGCGCTATCTTTGTAGTAGCTTTGCTCTCACTGCATGATGGGAAGGAACTTAGGATATAAATTTTGTTGATTCGGATCCATACTCTTGTAGCGCGAATCAAAGTCGATTAGAATTAAGACATCTCTTGAAGAAGTTCGAGAACCTGAGTTGTCATCGAGCCTTCCATGATTCTAAAGACTCACAGCAGTTGTTGAGTCGACATCTTACACCTGAGCCCGAAGGTCTAGTAGAGGATTCATCATGAGCCCCGAGAGATATGGATTTCTCGTGGCCCGGCTGACAAAACCATAGAGTTGTGGGTCGAATGGGCCAGCAAAGCTATCATGAGGCAATGATGGGCCTGACTTCTTATCATGAATTCAAGCCATGGCTTTGAGATGCAATCAATGTACGATAACCGGAGTTTGGAATTTGGATTTGATCCGCACTAAGAGGTGCTAAGGTCATTGGTTATAAATGGGTTCATAGATCAAACATGATATGACCTTCAAGTCTCGACTTGTTTCAAAGGTTTCAAAGCAGGCTCATGGTATTGACTATGATGAGACCTTTTCACTTTGTCGTTATGCTTAAGTCTGTAAGTTCTTCTTGCTATTCTTTGGCATTACTATGATTACGAGATTTGGCAAATGGATGTCAAAACAGCGTTTCTTTATGGAAACTTAATCGAGGATGTGTACATGACACAACCTGAGGGTTTTGTTGATCCTAAGTATCCTAATAGGGTGTGTAAGCTTCAAATATCCATTTATGGATTAAAGTAGGCTTCATGAAGCTAGAATATTCGTTTTGATGAGGTTGTTAAAGAGTTTGGCTTTATGAAAAATGAAGATGAGCCTTGTGTATACAAGAAGGTTAGTGGGAGTGCAATTGTCTTCTTAGTGTTGTATGTGGACGACATCTTACACATTAAAATGACATCCACACCTTGCAGTGTCAAGTCTTTGTTGGGGAAATGTTTTTCAATGAAAGACTTAGGCGAAGCCGCCAACATCCTAGGCATAAAGATTTATAGAGATAGATCTGAACGGTTATTCGGCTTGAGTCAAAGTGGGTACATAGACAAAGTGCTAAAGAGGTTTAGCATGCAAGATTCCAAGAGAGGTTTCTTCTTAGATGTCTCATGGCATTAAGTTTCGATCGTCTCGATGTCGACCACGAAGGGGCAGGAGCGCATGGATAAAATCCCGTATGCTTGGCTGGTGGTTCTATCATGTATGCCATGCTTTGCACCCCGGAGCCTAATGTCTCTATGCCTTAAGCATGACAAGTAGATTCGGTCAGTCCGGTGAATGTCAGCGAGTAGCGGTCGAATAATCATAAGTACTTGAGGAAGAACCCGAGGATATTTTTTGATGTCTATGTGGTGAGACGAAGGCGAGCTAGTTATAAGTGGTTATCTGGAATCTTTAGTTTTCATCGACTTAAATGACTTTAGATCACAATCTAGTTTTGTGTTTGTTTTTGAATGGGGCTGTGTGGAGAAGTTCAAGCCAGACACCATGGCTGGAGGTCTACTATAGAGGCGATGCGTAGGCGCCTCTCAGATCTGGTAGGAGCGATTTGTTGATCAAAATTTCGTTTTTAGGCGGGTGTTGTTCCTGGCATTCTGAGCCAGTGGATGTCTGTGTGACAATAATGGGGCTGTGACAGGAACTGGGTCACGTGGCGATCCCGAGCACATGCTCGAGTGTTTTCCACCTCATTTGTGAGATCATTGAGAGAGGGAGATGTTAAGATATGTAGAGTTCATCTTGATGACAATGTTCTTAATCCTTTGACTAAACCTCTTCTGAGTCAAAAACATGATAGTCATACTAGATTGATAGGCATTCGATTTATGCCTGATTGGGCTTAAGGCAAGTGGGAGATTGTTAGTGATATGCTCTAGCCTAGTGGCATATACATTGTCATTATATATTCATATACATGAGGCATTTATCATTTTATCTTGTTATTTAAATTGTGGTTTAACTTGATAAAATCATATCCTTGAATAGTTGACTCAACTTTATGTCATCAAGTATGTGACTTGATAGTAAAACCTTAAGGCATAAGAACACTATTCTAAATAGTCCATGATGAATATTATTGTGGAAATAATAGCAGTAAGACTATTATGCTTTTGAGAAAACACCACGTTTTGCTAGTCCTTGAACATAAGATGTTACTCGAACATAAATACATGTTAAGTTCATGTTATTGGGTGACCGTATGAAATACATGGATTATGTCATCAGTAATTCTCATTGTAGTAGTATTATTTGAGTCCTTAGACTGAATTCACCATGGATTCTACATGAGGAAGCGTCGTGTCTTGACATAGCTACGATGGCGTCTTTAACGGGATGTGGTAATACAGCTATGGTTAGGCATGCAAGAACTCATGTGGAGGAATGTGAGTGATAGTAAAGGAATTTGTCCCGCTTCTTAATCGGGAAAGGAGATGTCTATTAGCCTCATAAGTGAGGATCGGGAAATGCATGGTCGTACTCGAATGAGATTGATAGGAGTTATCAATATCATTTGCTTAAGCTCACTACTTGAGAATCAAGAAACGATTGTTGTATAAAAAATGAATTCATCCATGCTTTCAGGCTTAATCGAGACATCGTGTGACAAAAAGACTAATATCATACTATGGTAAGGTTTTTCAAGTCATCGAATTCACTTGATTTGGGTAGTTATAATGTCTTGCTAGAGACCAATTATAACTTGTGGGCTTAGAATATGATTTGGGCCCGCTGCCAACATTGAGTGAACCTTTAAGGTCACACATAAGAATGAGCTATAATGAGATGTTAGAAAGCCTCTCTCTTTAGTCCATGATTAAGCCCAAGCCCAAGCCCAAGCCTATTAATAGTTAATGGAATTTGGTTTAAATTTGTTTTAATAAAAGGGTTTGGGAGGCTTGATATAAATATGGGGTTTATCATCTAAAAGGGTGTGGTTTTTTTGAAGTGGGCGTTTTTGAGAGAGAATTCTTTTAGAGTTTCGAAGACACTAAGGTGTCTTTGGTTTTGTGGGATAAAGACTCATCATAAGGTGCTGGGCACATCCATCCCATCCATTAGCCGTCTCGTGTGGATACCTTTAGAGGGCTGCAACACCGTATCGCCTTGGCCTGCTGCTACCGGATCGCTTTCCTGCAAGGAGTCCTGCAGGAGTTCCTCGTTTGTGTTTCAGCGTGTGTGTGATCAAGCAATCTGCACTAGTCGAAGGATTCTAGCCTCTTACAAGAGGTAAGATCTTGGATTCGATTCATTTGCTTAGTTTCTTCATACTTCGATCCCGATGTTCAAATTTTCTTTAATTTTTTTTTTATTTCCACAAGGCTTATCACGGGATTCCAACACTAGCCACTGTTGGATGCTTTTTGGCACTCTAAGAAACCAAATTAGGGCTAAAATAAACACAGTAGCCCGAAGTGGACCGTCTATCATATGGACAACTAACCTAGTTAGCATCAGAGTAAGCTTATAACATGAGGGAAGATGATTTGGTTAGATGAAGACCATGGGTAGGAGTGGATCGAAGGTACCGTAGAATCTGTTTAACAGAGGTCCAATGAACGTTGGTAGGGTAATGTAAAAACTGGGACACCTTGTTGACAACAAATTGAATGTTAGGCCAGATGAGGCAGATGTATTGTGCATCAACCGGTCTCGACAAAAGATTCAAAGGGGGGTCGATAAGGTGGAAGCAGATTTTTAGAGAGGGATAAGGGGTGGGTGGGATGTGTATGAATCGGTTTAGGAATTATCAAGGTGTGTGTGAAGAAGAAGGTCACGAGTGTATTTAGTTTGTGTTAAAAGGAGGCTGATGGAGATTGCTTGAGCTTCAATACCAAAAAAGTAATGGAGACTGCCAAGGTCTTTTATTATGAAGGTAGTGTCAAGCTCATGAATTACTATTTGGATATGTTGTTGTGAAGAACCTATTCCCAAGATGTTGTCTACATAGACTAGGATGAAAGTGGTGTGGGATTGAGTGATGGAGAAAAATAAGGAAGAGTTAGATTTGCAAGAGTTGAAGCCAAGATCAGATAAGTTCTTACTCAAGTGATGAAACCATGCTCGAGGAGCCTGTTTAAGACCATAAAGGGCTTTGTTGAGACAATAGACATAAGTGGCGTAGCAAGGATCAATAAAACCAAGAGGCTAAACTGCTGTACACAGTTAACGACTTCGAGCCCGCCCAATCTGACATGAAGTTCGAACCAAAACCCCGGACGCCGCTTTTATTTCTTTATTTTTCCATGTTATTAAATTTTCTTTTCAAAAGTTGTCGCGAATCTAATCTCGGCCTCACTCCGAATGTATGATCCGAACGAGTCCGTTTACTCCGACGCTTTCATTTATCTATCAAACATTTTATTAATTTGTTTAGTTGCGGAAGCTGCTTTAGTTTTCAGTGCCCATAATCATTTACAAATTTAAAAAGCAATTCTAGAGGGCCCATAAACATTAACAAAATACATTTACAAGGAAAGGCATTCTATGCCCTTTTCAAAATGATATACACAAAAATCAAGTTTCAGGGTTTAACCCTTTTGTTTACAAAACACCACTTGTTCAAAAGATGATATGCAAAAATTACGAGTATACACTTATATATGTCGTATTTCTCTTATGACTTTGATAAATGCGCGATTCGCCTTCTTCTCTTTGCTTACTCGATACGTGCGCATAGATAAAACTACACGCTAAGCATTTTCATGCTTAGTGGTTCTATACAGTTCTATTCCAATATTCAATTTAACTCGGCATGCATTTATCATTAAACCATGCCTAATATATTCGACATATTCTCATGTTATTCATTTCGCATGCTTTCAATATACAAATCATTTACTATATATATCATGCATTTTCAATGCAAATAATTCATTTCCTACAATTCAATTCACGATTTAAGCATATTCATAAAGTCTCATTTACACTGGCCAATGTTGGTTATTTCACCTTGACTATTCATCTACAATTTCGCGGATTCCGTTTGATGAATCCCGCCTATTATCATTCAGAATGTGCTATACATTTAACACCCGATCTCCTATAATGACATGTCGCTTGGTGCACCCCGATTACGTGGTATCAATTAAATGCCATACGCCATCATGATTCGATCCAGCCAGAATCCCGCCTAAGTGGGACATTTCTTCAACGCCATACGCCATCACGACTGATGCCGACGTATGCATCCCGCCTAAGTGACATTGGTACTCGGTGCCTTCATGATCTGACGATTCGCATCCTCGTCAAAGGACCATTAGGTATATCATTCAGCCTAATAATTCGACGGATTCCCCGCTTGATGAATCCTACCTATCATCATTCACTTTCATTCGGTTTTCAATTATCATGATTCATTAATTTCATATTCACTTTCGTATTATCTTTCAAAGATATACGCAATCTATGTACTTAATTCATATACTATCTTCATGCACTCATTTCATAGTTACTGGTAATCTACCAAATACTTGAAATAAGAATAGAGTCGTGAGAACAAACCGTCGTCGACCCAGCTTCCTTCTCGATCTCAGCCCTAGGTTAGGCGATCATCACCCGTCCCTAGTCAATACCATTCACTTTCACTCTTAGTGGATAAACAATTGTTAAGAATTTAAGTGGAATTACAAATTTATTTTGTTAAAATTCTTGGGTTAAGACACTAAGTCTCGCTCAAGACGAAGCTACTTCTACAAGCAGGTAATTTCGCATTTTTCACCTAGCTCTAACCTTAATCAACCCCATTAATCATTTCTTAGGGTCCCTGTAGACACTCCGTGATACCGAACACGGGACTTAACGACGAAACATGCAAAATGGGGCCGCCGGAAACAATCAGATCAGACAAATTCTGACCTCGTAATTTGCAGATAGTTGCTTCCACTACTGGGTGTACTTGCATAGCCGCTCTGATCGCCCATTTCAGACAAGGTGTACCAAGATGTGCTCGTTTCGCTTCTCGAGATGTTCGGATTTTGCAATTTTTTTCACATTTTTCATCTACCAATCTTCTCCAATACATCCCATATCAAAAATCCACCATGGAATCACTTCAAAACAACTCCAAAAGTGGCCAGAATCAATGAAAATCCATTTTCCTGCTAGACTTTTCTCCCAAAAATCCAAATCATAGAAGATGAGGTTAGGGTTTGATCTATTACCTTGAACCTCTTCCAATATCTTCTTGTATGGTGTTTGGTCTTTTAGTAGGAAGAAATGGGAACCAAACCCAACCAAAGTTTGATCTCTTCCGAACCCTAGCTTTTTCTCTCTTTTCTCCTCCCCTTCTCTCACAAAAAAGGGATTGCTCTTTAAAATGAGCCCTAAGACCACTTTTTGGCCTTTACTTCTCCTTTAGTGTGTAAGGCCATGCTCGCTTCCACCCACTCTTAAATTCTCATTCCTTTTGGCCTTAAGTCACTTAATTCTCATAAGGCCTTGTTTGGCCACACAATAAATCCAATTCTCCATTTTTGGTCTCTTATTATACTTTTGGCCATTCATTTATCACAATTTCACTTAAACATCTATTCTTTATAACAATTGACCCTTAGGTCCTCATTTTACAAATTTCACATTTTCCCTTTTTCACTTGGGTTTATTTCCTGGTTCAATACATTTCTCAATTCTAGCATATAAAATTCAATCATATGCTCACTCTTTCAATTTACATTTTCAATTTATCAATTTATCAAATTACCCGGAAAAACCCAAGTTTGACTCAATTCATACCTAGAATATATAATAAAATTATTATAAAAATCCTAAGATTTTTCATGCCATAATGTGTTCTGAAGATTCTATGTGTAAGAAGGCACTAACACTGGGCTGACTAATCTCCCGCTTTGGAAGTAAGAGAAATGGTGAGAATGACATCAAGAGTGATAGACTTAACAACCTGGACTAAAGGTATCGAGTGTCGAGACCGTGTTCGTGATGTTCTTTGGCCACATGGCAAGATTTGTAACGCTAAATTGTGCCAAAGCGATGCTTAGTGCGAAAGGCCTATTTACAACCAACGAGGTTGTCATTGAAAGGTAGGGGAACTAGGATCCAAGTTTGGTTGTGATGGAGCGCTCAAAGCTCATCAAGCATAGCATGGCGCCAATGAGGGTGTTTGTTTTCCTGAAGTTATGTGGGATCAAGGCTGCGCGTAGATCTAGCAGTGGTGTTGGTGATGATCCGAAAAGAGCAAGGCTGTCTCAGGTGATCATGAGTGTGTGTGACCATAGGATGTGGTTGACGGGAGGAGATGGAGAGGGGTTTGGTAAGTGTGGAGGTTTAGGTGTCAAGAAAGGTGAGTTTAAGGGTGACAGAGGTATTTATTGGACTGGAGGAAAAGGGGTAGAGGGAGAAAATGGTAAAGATAAGGTATGAGGTGTTGATGGTTTGGAAGATGAAGGTTCAGAGTTTGTGGTGAAGGGGAAAACATGTTCAAGAAAGTGGTATCCTTTGTAGGAGGGCATGTAGCCAAGAAAAACACAAGGTCAGGATTTAGGTGTGAGTTTGTCATGTCGAATGTCACCTAGATAAGGAAAACATTGACACCAAAAACACGAAGGTGATTAAGTGAAGGTGGTTTAGCAAAGAGTTTTTCATGAGGGGAGTTATTTTTGCAAGTGGGTGAGGGAAGTAGATTTATCAAATAGGCGGTGATGCGAAAATCATCAAACCAAAAAATTTTGGGGAGGTGGTCATGGATTAGAAGTGTAAGGCCAATCTCAATGATGTGTCTTATTTTTTGTTCAGAAAGGCCATTATGTTGAGGAGTATAAGGGCATGATATTCTATAGGAGATGCCATGTGTTTGAATAAATAGGGCAAAAGGACCTTTGGTGAGTTCCGAAGCTCCATCACATTGAAAACTTTTTATTGTAGTGGAGAAAAGGTTGGTCTGAAGTTTTGGGACCATCATGTCATTTTTGTGAGATATGAAAGATCCAAGATAGCAACTTAAAATCATCCACAAATATTATAAAGCAAATTGAAACACAAAAAAGAAAGAGCTGGGTGAGAGACCCCAACATCGCAATGTATTATTTTAAAGGGTGACAAAGACTCATGTAATGAACTAGAGAAGGGAAGACAACAACTTTTCCCTTGTAAACATGAATGACAATTATTTGCTTTTATTGACCCAAAGATCCTAGACATAGTCTAATCACAGGGATGGCTTATAGGTTGATGCCAAAGATAAGAAGACATTGGACGGGCAGCAAACACAAGATGATTCTTGAAATGGGTAGGAATTTGCATCAGGGAGAGATTATTGCGGATGGGTCCTTTGAGAAGCAGTGTCTATGATAAACCACAACAAGTCAAATCCAAACAAATTAAATTCAATAAGACACATATCATCTTTAACAAATTTAGCAACATAAAGAATATTGGTAGTTATTTGAGGGACAATTAAGATGTCATTAAGGTATAGAGGGTGAGTGGGATTAAAAAAATTTAGTGTACCAGTGTGAGAAACAGGTAGGTTGCTACCATTACCGACAACCACTTGAGAGGACCCTTGGTATGATTGAACAGATTCCATAGTGCTTAGATCCGATGTCATGTGAGAGATGGCACCAGCGTCAGGAAGCCATTCAAAGACATCACTTGAGGTGGTTTGGGCATAATGTGGTGATGGTTGGAGATTTAGAGCATATATACTGTGTTCAAGGACTGCATTTATTGTTTTTAAATTCTTCGCTAACGAAAACGACAAACTAGTAGCACTGTGACCTTACTTTTGCAAATCTAGCATTTTAAGAGTAAATTGTACTCATGAATGTTTTGTAGGTGAGGTGGGCTTAGGCTGGTCATCTTATTTTGAGAGAAGGATTGAGTTTGCAGGTTAAAATTATTTCGAGCTTACGCTTATGGTGTTAGACTAGGTTGAGATAAGTGGCTCAAGCCAGACCTTGTACCCCAAATTATTTTAGTAATTAGGCTTTACTCTGTTGAACTGATGGTTCAATGACTCCTTTCATGTGCCACCCTTGTCCCCCCTCCAATTGTTGCGCAACGCCGCATCAACAATGGCAGCGTGATACGTCGCTAGGTGCTGTCAGTGAATACCACCAGCTCGAAGTTCTGTGGAATGTGATTTACAGCCTCTCATTGACTCAATATTCATCACAAAGTTTTCATAATCAAATGGAAGACCATTGAGGGCAAAAAACACCAAATCTTCATCAAACACTATGTCTCCAATTGCGCCGAGAGAATCAGATATGTCTAATAGAGATGACAAGTAATCATCTGCATTAGTACCTCATTTCTGGATGTGCTGAGCGGTCACGCAACAGATCTCCCTGACATTGTTTTCGTAATATATGTTGTCTATGTTGTCTGAAGTGATGCAGTTTTTGCCAATCGGGCAGTAGATGGAGAAAGGGTGGAATTGAGGCAATAGAGAACAAATTGATAAATTTATTCCATTTTTTCTTGTTTTCAGCATGTTTCTCTGGGTTTTGGTCAGTGGCTTCTGGTTTTGTAACTGACCCATCAACATAGCCTACGAGATCATAGGATTTCAAAATGATCTCAAGCTGTCTTTTCCAGATAAGATAATTTTGAGTCATCAGTGAGGAAATTGGTGAGGTGCTCTTTAACTAGGATGTTGATTGCTGCCATGTTTGACTGTATTTTCTGTGAAGGCAAAGGTGTGGGTGAAGGGTATAAAAGTTACTATGAGGAGCAAAAGGTGAAGAAAAATAAGTTTTTGGATCAAAACTGGAGCTCTGATACCATGAACAGAAACAAGAGAAGCTGCAGAGAGGGTTATTCCATCGAAGTGCTTTGTATTGACTTGTGTTTTGTACATTTGTTGTGTGGTGATTTATAGTATACAATGTGAGCTGTACAAGGGAAGACAATAATCAAAGAATAATATCAAATATTTTACAGCATTATCTTAGGCTGTGATGAGGGGAGATATTATCAAAATTGGAGGAAGATATTCTCATAATATTTGAAAATATTTTATGTGTTATCACTTAGTGATATAAGATTTTATTAATTAAAGAAATATAATTAAGGGTGAGGGTTTGAATACAATAGATTACAAGTGTGAATTTGTTTTTTTCAAAAAAATATAGGGGCATATGTCCCCTATGCTAAGGCTGTAATTAAGTAGCAGTTTTTCTAATACAGAAGGGAAGGGCATTTAAGAACAATTTTATTTCTTTTAACCCATGCAGTATAAAGTAGAAACCAATTTTGAAATTAATGCTTTGTTGTTTCGCGTTTCGTGCTTTGTGCTTTTATTTTGAGCATTAAATCCTTTGTCTTTTATTTTAAATATAGATTTCGTGCAGTTAGACGCGTTGAAAATTACCTTGTGGCAGATTAAATACACAATAGTGCATTAATACTTTAAAAATAAAAAAGACTATAAAAAATAAAAAATATATATTTAAATGCCACATATGTTAATTAATTTGTTAACATGTCCTCTTCCTCTCCCTCTCCCTCTTTCGTTTTATGAACAGATGCCCTTATCTATATAAAGAGAAAGTGTAGCAAATTATGAACTAGGGTTTGTAGTTCTTTTGGAAAAAAAAAATTAGGGTTTGTACTTAAGAAATCTGAGAAAAAAAATGGAAGAAAAAGGAAAAAGTGTTACAACAGAACTATCGATGTGCAATTGTGGGAAGCCAAGCACAGTACAAATGTCAACAACTGAAAAAAACCCTGGTTGGCGATTTTGGGATTGTGAGGGACGAAATCTATATGAAAATAAAAGTACAAAAATACAATATCTCAAAATAAAAATACAAGAATGAAAAGTAGAAAACAATAAAAGCTCAGGGATCTCAAAATGGGTTTTGCCTATAAAAAAACATCTCCCAAAGATGAAGATAGACGAAGCACTTAGACTTATGGTCAGAAGTTGACAGCTGTGACATTAGAGGTTCACTGAAAGGGCGGTGCAAGAAAGATAAATTTAATTATTAATTAATATCTTTTGCCAAAGATACTAATTAATAAAAACAAAATAAAATATTATAAAAATGATCTAGGAACGTGCCATGTCTTACTCTGTCTAGGGCGCATAATACTTTAATGGATCACCAGCTAAACTAGCACTCCCTTTTATGCTACCAAACAACAGAACTAAATAGTTAATACATAGACCATGATGTTTCCCATTTACTCTACCCCATACCTCCTTCTCATCCCCGCAACAAAGTCGTGGACTTTCTGTGGGTCTAAAAGAGAAGACGACACGCTCTCCCTTTCCATGCACCTCTTGGTCCAAGCTATCAATTTGGGGCACTCTGCCTCTATGCTGAAGTTTCCAAAGCTCTCATATGCATAAAACCGAGAAGAGAAGGCCACTAAAGACACATCCACAAACCCAAAATTTTCGCCACCAAAGAAGGGCTTATCTCCGAGCTCTCCTTCCAAGAGCTTAAGAAACTCTAGGAATTCCCTCTTGCGTGTATCCTGCTCTTCTCCTTTGGTTAAGGTTATCTTCTTTCCTAGATCGTAGAGCTGTGAAACGTAGTGGGATCTGTGTTAAAATCTGTTGTGATTCGCACACCAAACAGTGATTATATCACATAAAGTAAATGCACATAAATTTATTTGGTTGGACAATGTGTCTAGATCCGTAAACAGTGACTGAAATTTCACTATATCAAATAAGTTTATATACAGAACACTATAATAATCTTAAATATGAAAAATAACAAAAGTGTAGGCAACCCAACACCCTCAACATATTTCATCTCAACAAAGAAGATAAGCTTAAAGGCAAATGCCTTGGAGGTCGATAGGACTCACGCCCTTGCTCCACTCTTGCATTTGTCCATTTTCTTAGTACATATGATTTCCTCAAATATAGCCACATTCAACAACAAAATCTTGTATACTACTAGGAGCTAGCAAAACAAAGGGTGGAAGAAAATTATCAGAATCAGAGAGCATTAGTGTATCATTAGCTGAAAAAAAATGTTTCCCTCAATGAATACGATTAAATAAACTGCAGGATCACCCAAAAAAAAGGAAAAACGTTTAATCCACCGCCTTCCTCTTTTCCCCCTTGAATCAATGGAAAAGAATGATTTAAATCAATAGCAGAAACGTACCTTCTTGTCTATGTAGTCCGCCCAGAACCTGGCCTGAGCTCTCTCGTATGGGTCAGCAGGCAATAGTGGAGATTTATCCTTCCAAACCTCATCGATGTACTGAACTATTATCGTAGACTCACAAATGGGCTTTCCATTGTGGATCAGAACTGGGATTTTCTTATGAACTGGGTTCATTTCAAGAAGCAGAGGGCTCTTGTTCCACAAATCCTGCTCTCTATATTCATACTTAAGCCCCTTCTCTGCAAGTGCAACTCTGATCCTCATACCAAATATACTAGGCAAGAAATCCAACAAGATAATCTCATCCGCCATTTCTCGACAAGATTCAATCTCAACTATTCGATGAAGAACACAAGGGGAATTGCTGAATACTTATAGCAAATTATAGGACTGCCAACGCTTCTAGCAGCTGGCGATTTTGTAAGTGCGTATCGCTTACGTCAAATTTTATTCCCTTTTTATTACTATATTCTTATTGCTCTATATTTATCAGTTAAGTAATTTTGAAATACATGATAATCACGTGATATAAATTAATATTATTTGTATAAAAAATAATTTATTTTAGATACATCCCTTTTTAGTATTATATTCTTATTGCTAGTTAAGTAAGTTTGAAATACATGCCCATGCCTAACTTAAAGTATTAGAGTTTTTATCCTTTAGGTCCCGTATTCGAGTCTTATTGAAGATAGTTTACTATCTTGAAACTTAATTATATTAAAAAATAATAATTTTAAAATACATTATAATCACGATGATTTAAATTAATATTATTGGCATAAAAATAATTTTTTTGGATACATTATTTTCAAAAAAGAAATTAAATTTCTTGAATTTTAATATTGTAGTCTCCTGAATTTTCTGAGTCACTAGATCGTAGGAGCATCAACGTACCAAAATGTACCTGCATAACACACAAGAGAGTGGCGATGAATTAGCCGTCGTATATACGATCTTAAGATGAATTTTGAAATCTAGAAAAAGAACTTAATCCGTATTTTTCAGTCAAGAGTCTCTTACCTTCTACGGTGTTGCCCCCTCTTCTCTTATGGAGGAGGGTGTTATCCCATTATCACGTAGGAACTAAGGCTCCCTTCCAAAGCGGAAGGGAAGGTAGCGTTATGACTGTTCTTCCCATATAGATCAATTGCTCTTATCTTCTGCGTTTGACTGCCATCGGAAAGGTTACGTGTGTAACTCATGGGTGGTTATTTGTTTAAGCTAAGAGAGGTCAGTCGACTGCCTCCTTAAAGATGGTAACAGGCCATGAAAGATTGCACCCAGGCATCATACCTCTCGCCCGGCTGAGGAAGTATGTTTAGGCTAGGAGATTGTGTAGCACCCCGATTAGTGGGTCCAAACCGGATCCGGGATACTCTGATACCACATTAAGTATAGCGACCCCCAAGCTCGGTCCGACCTAGTTGGCGGATCAGAATTGAAACCCTAGGGACGCTCGATTAATTCTTTTTATTTACCTTTTTATTTAAATTTTCTTTTCAAAATGTCAGTCGAATCCATTTCGACCCGAATGACGAATACGAGCCGGAGCCATTTGCTAGAGGCGTTTCCCTTATCATCAAGTATTTATTTGTATGCCAAGCATTTTCATTCTCAAATCTTTGCGGGCGGTTTCAATTTAGAACAAGCTTTATAAACATTCTACAAATTGATAAGTATGCATTTAACAAAATACAATTACAATGAAGGCGTTCCAAGCCTTATCAAAATGATTTACAAAATAGATGTTCAGAGTTCAAAATATTAATGTTCAAAACAATGGAGTGAATGCATATGTCGGAGCATTCTCCGCAATTCTTTCTTTATGACTCTGAGTTCCTCGACCTTGTCACTATCAATCACTCGGTACCTGCGCATTGATAAAAACAATATGCAAAACATTTTCATGCTTAGTGGTTCTATACAATTTCATTCTTCTGTTTCAGTTTAAGTCAAAGCATGAAATTTTGCTAAACAAAACTTTCAAATCTTTTTGGATGATTAATGTCAATGCAATACATATACTTATTTCATATACAATCATATCTGATTCATTGATCATCCCGAATATACACTTTCATATGTTATAATTCATTTACCATAACCAATTCATACATTCACAATGCTCTTTTCAATTCAATTACAATCATGCTTTTCCAATACCAATATGTCAACAATTGATATCGGTCGGTTAACATGCAATTTAACATATGTTTCGGTATTGAGAATATCGGGGATCCTGAAACCATGATTCATTGAGGCTGCGATTGGTATAAAAACATTTATATTTATAATCTGATCATGCAGGGTTCTTATTTAGTTATTAAAGATCGATTCGTGAACCTCTGGAAGTATTGTCTCTTGGGCTGCGGATCAGTGACACATCAATACATTTGTTCGCGATGCTTGCTAATTGGACCCTATTGGTATACCAATCTATCCTTAATCTGCGAATTAAGCGGTTAACATTCTATTAAGTTTCAAATCCATATCAAATACGGTACAATATCTACATTTGTATAGCGATTCGTTTAAATGTCGTACGAATTTCATGTCACGAACATTTACTTTAATCATTTGCCTCAAATCAATTAAAGCTAATCAATATGTTTTTCTTATGCATTTAGAACAAACATTTTCAAATATTGAAACAAGAATAGGAGAAGATAGAACAAACCAATCTATCTCTTTCTTTTTGCCTTGTCGTTAATCTCGGTCCTAGGTTAGGTGATCCTCACCGGTCCCTAGCAAATCACACACATAACATTTTAGTGAACTAGCACTAATCACACTTAACGTTTTTCACTTAGTTTCATTTTTATTTGAACCCCCATTAATCATTTATTAGGGTCCTCAAACTATCGGTACAAATACGGGGCTTTCGAAAACAAAATAAAAATTTTGGCCCATGTTAGATTGCCTTCGTGTGTGACGCTTGACTGCGACGTGTAAAGGCTATGCCGTAGTAGGCCCAGGAAGGTCTTTGGCCTTTCAACCTCGCCGCGGCGAGGTAGCCTTCGGCTAACGGCGAAGGGCCTGATTTCTGATTCCCCATTTTGCTTCCTTTTTGCGATTTTCTCAAAAATCACTCAAACTCACACTAAAATATACAGAATCACTCCCGGAGACATTCTAAAGTCATCACCAAACTAATGTGAGCAAAACCCGTGGATGGATTTGGGGTTTCTAACAATCCAAACAAATTTAAGGGCTTAGTTACATACTTGAATCACTTTGCACTTAAGCCACCACTTCTTTCTTCTTCCTTCTTGTAAGATCTTAAGCAAAAAGAGAAGAATCACACCAATCTTTTGATCTTCACACACAAAACCCTAGCTTTTCCTCTCCCTCACTCTCAAAACGTTTTTGGCACAATGGCCATTCTAAGACCGATATGAGTGCAATACCCTTATCCTTATAAGGCCATGTTTGGCACGTCAATAAATCCATTTCTCATTTTTGGCATTTTTCTCACTTATTGGTTTTCATTCCACTTTCATTTATCAGTTATTTCACATTAATATTTAAGTTATCATTTGACCCTTAGGTCCTTATTTTGCTAAATTCCAAGTTCAATCAATTTCTCATTTTAGCATATAATATTTAATCATATGCTCACATTTTCATTTCACTTTTCACTATTTAACAATTTATCAGTTTTCCCAGAAAAACCCAAATTTGACTCAATTTATACCCGGAATATATAATAAGTATTACTTATAAAAATTTTCACAGTATTTTTGGGCGTTACAACTCTAATAAGAAGAATTTGAAAGTAAATTATGTCAGTTGGTCTTGCACCCACATCGTTTCCTCACTTTCCCAAGTAGCTTCCTCAGTCTTGTGGTTTTATCCACAACACTTTAACTAGCGGAATCTTCTTGTTCCGCAATTCTTTCACTTCCCGAGCCAAGATCTCTACTGGCTCTTCTTCATATGTCAAATCTGTTCTAAGCTCAATTGTCTTCGAAGAGACTACGTGCGTTGGGTCCGTCCCGGTACCTCCTCGGCTTATCGAAACATGACTTATTATGGATCTTTTCCAATTCCGGAGGTAATGCTAAACGGTATGCCACTTGACCCACTTTTTCGATCACCTCATATGGGCGATAAATACAGAAATTTCCGACTTGCCATTTTCCCAAATCTCATCACCTTCTCCCAAGGCGATACTTCCAAAAACACTTTTTCGCCGATCTCATATCGAATATCTTTTCTTTTCATGTCAGCATATGATTTTGTCTATTGGTGGCCACTTTCAATCTTTCTCTAATCATTTTCACTTTTTCTTCAGTCTCTTGTATCAAGTCGGGGCCAATCACTTTCCTTTCACCCAATTCAGAGTCCAACCTGTGGGTGTTAAACATTTTCTTCCATATAATGCCTCGTGGCGCCATTCAATACTTGATTGGAAATTGTTGTTGTACCGATTAACTAAGGAATGTGTGGAGTCTAACTACCCTCGTAGTCGATCACACGACTCCTCAACATATGTTCAGGAATTTGGATCACTCTCCTGCGATTATCCATCCGTGAGGTGGGCAGTCTTTGAGAAATTCATCGAGTGCCCAGAGGCCTCTTACAATTTCCCAAAATCTAGAAGTAAACTGAATCTCGATCTGAAATAATGATACTGAGAGACCATGTAGCAGAACTATTTGCTTGATATACAGCTCTACTAGCTTATCAAGTGAATAGTCGGTTCTCAACTATTAGGAAATTGAGCTGACTTGGTCAATGATTTTCTGGGGCGGAATTAGTCGTGCTTCCTCAAATCGATGGTAACTGACCACAAACCATGGTAATTGATCCCATTTCACTCAGGTGATACGATAGGCTCCAATAATCCTGAAGGAACTTGATGCTCTGCCTTTACTCTTTAACACACCAAACACTTGGTTACAAACTCTGATACATTTCTTTTCATTCCGGACGACCAGAATGACATTTTTAAATCTTGATACATCTTTGTGCTACTAGGATGGATAGCAAAAGATCCACTATGTGCCTCATCAAGTATGGCTTTCCTCAAATCATTGTCATCATGTACACAAACCCGATCCTTATAATACAAAGTTCCATCTTCCTTTACCTCAAACTTGGTTTCTTTACCATCTCCAATTTGTTTCACTATGGCAGAAATTTTCTCATCACTCTTTTGTGCTTCTTTTCGAGTTCGGCTTATGTCCGGTCTATTATCAGTGCACCTCACGGTACCATCGTGCATCAGCGACAAATGAGCATTCTTTCAAAGTGTTTTGCATTGACTTTCTCAAGGGTGGAAACTACTACATTGGCCTTTCTGGTGATGTGATCCACCTTGATAAGTAATCTTGCTCCGATTCCATTCATCTCTGTTGTCAGTTAAGCTCTTGTTGTGAGGAAAATACTTAAGACTCTTATGATCAGTGTAGATGAAACATTTTTCTCCATACAAATAATGTCTCCAAATCTTTAGCGCAAATACAATTGCGGCTAATTCCAAATCATACGTGGGGTAGTTCTTTTCATGTGGCTTCAACTGTCTTGAAGTATAGGCTACCACTTTACCCTCTTGCATTAGGACACATCCAAGTCCATTTAGTAGCCCAGCATCATAAGATCTCCTTTGCCATAGGTCGTTAGTAGAACCGGTCCTCGGTCAGAGCGCTTTCAACTTATCAAAACTTATTTGACATTTTCCTCCATTCATACTTTACATTTTCTAGAAGCGATCCTCGTCATGGTACGATCATAGAAAACCACTTAACGAATCTTCTATAGTAACCTGCCAGTCCTAGGAAACTATGCCTTTCTATAACATTTCTTAGTAACGTTTCCATTCCACTTGTACTTCTATTTTCTTTGGATCCACTCAGTTCTAACTGCTTCGATACAATGTGCCGAAGAAATGACTACTTCATTCAACGAAACTCACACTTGCTTTCGATTTTGCATATAACCTTTTCTTTCTCAAAGTTTCTAACACTACGGCAGTGTGTGTAAGTAGTCTTCTCGATCACTGAATACACAAGTATGTCGTCTATAGAAACTTCGACAAATTGATCCATAGGTCGGAAAGCAAGATTCATTAAGTCCGTAGAAAGCCCTTTGGGCATTTGTCAAACCAAGCGTCATTACGAGGAACTCATAATGTCCATATCGCGTTATAAACATCGTCTTATGCACATCCCACATCTTTAATTCTCAGCTGATGATACGGATACCGTCCCTATCTTCAAAAGATGCCACCTTCGATTGTCGAACAAATCATCAATCCTGGGTAACGGATACTTATTCTTTACTGTCAACTTGTTTAGTTGTCTATAATCAATACATAGTCGAAGTGTCTGTCTTTTTCTTGCTAACAAAAGCACGGGGCTCCACAGTGATGCGCGGTAAAATAAACCCTTTTTCTAGCGGTTCCTGCAATTGCAATTTCAATTCCTTTAGCTCTACTGGAGCCATTCGATATGGTGTAATGGATGCCGATGTGGCACCTAGTACTACGTTGACATCAATATTATCTTCTAATATTCTTTGATAATTTATTCTTATATTATTTTTAAAATAAAATAAAACTATTTTTATAATTTCTTTGAATTTTATTATTCCTATTTCTCTAAATAAGAGAAATTTCATTATTATTATTATCATATGATTACTTCTTTTATCTTATCAAAACCTAAGGCTCTGATACCATTAGTTGACTCATTCTATACTTTCAATAAAGGGTAAATAGCGGAATAAACAAGATAATTAAAGAAGATAACTTTTATAAAACTATGGATAATAGTCTATGCAGATAAAAGATAAAAGATGATGAATTAATTTCAATCAATATATGTTATATGTAAAAAATCCATTCAAACAATTTGCTTCTTTTATCTCATTCTGTGACGCCCCATTCTCAGGGGTCCCGTTGACAACCCGTCAACCCGCGGAATATTCGTGGATGTCGGGTAACCCGACACCACTCATGAAAATCGGGCAGAATCTCTTTTGTTCAGGGAGCTCTACCCAAGGTACATAACCTGTCCCAACCATATACAATGACCACACAGGGTCCACATGCGAGTAAAACAATTGGCCACTTTGGCCCCTGCATCAATACTCACAGATATATCTGACCAAATATATTATGGTTAAAGTTTTTAAATTACTCTTAATTCAACATATATTAAAATTTACAATTCTAATATGTCATACAAAATAAATACCAAAGCCCCGCAATCTGGCTTTCTCTACTTGTGACACTCTAAATGCCGTCTTAAGTCATGTATTCCTTGTCACTTGAAATGGTGATCACTTCGACGGGAGTGAACAAAGCCCGATGGTGATAATTTCCTATATGGGTTACTCCCTTTCAAGTGCGCATGCGACAAATAATCACATTCAAGCGATTTGTTCCTTGAACTACTGTGAATGCCTTATTGATCCATGTCGAGTCCTCAGGCTCCCTCACATATCCTAAGCCGAATGCGAGTAAAATCATAGTTTTCAAAACAAAAGCTTTTTGTTCTCAAAAACTCATCCTAATTTAGTAAAAAATATTGGAAATTTCTCCTCGAGGCGAGTCTTTGGATATTTCAGCAGTCATGGTCTTCATCCAGTGATGCTGAATGACTCTCATCGATTTTGAGAAAATCTTCATGAGAATTTCTTTCACAAACATTTCGTTTTATTTCAATTTCATGTCATGCGCTCACTCACCAATATTAAGGGTCTTACGATTGCATATGGAATGCATGATGCCAATTTCAACACATTTATGTTAATATATTCCTGCATATATAACATAATTAAAATCACATAAAACATGTTATCTGAGTCTCAGTAAATTCTGCCAAAATTGGCTCAGTAGATAATTAACAAAAGCGAGTATTCAATTTGAATCACTCAACCAAATGCATTTAGCTTACAAAAATTTCGTGTCACTATTCAGTGAAGCAGTGAAACCCCTGCAGTTACTATTCGACCACACAAATGGAATTTTCTCCTCGGTTCCAGCTTTTGAGAGGCCAGGAGTTCTGACTAAAATAAACCTTAGAAACCCAGCTCATAACCGTTCACATGGCTCTTGGCAGTGCATAAATAGAAAAAGATCCCTACCTCTTGGATTTGTCGGGCTGCGATCGGTCGCATGTAGTCCTTGCGCATTAGAGCAAGCTTTGCTTCTTGCTCCGTCGAGCAGAAGCGGATTAGATTGGCCAGAAAATCTAGAGAATGTGCTCTCTCTCTGCAAATCAAATATCAAGCCCACGCATCCCCATTTCCGACCCTCCACGTTTTTGGTCTTTTTAATTTAAAGAAGATGAACACTGTTCATCTTTTGTCTCGTGTCGTTAAACATTTCCAAAATTCCCATCATCCCTTCTTCGTTTTTAACGCTTCGTATCCCCAGGTCGATTCGTTTATCGTCTACCTATACTTCTGGCGTAATGTGTAGTACATGTAATAGGTGACTTCATTAAACTGCATGTCTCTCAATAGTTTACGTCAGATGCGTTAATGCCAGCGTGAAATTCCAAGCTGTCTCGGAATTTGGCGGGGTCGACGTGTTAGCTAGATTTAAATAGAGCGATTCAATAGTGAAATCAGTTTCGTAAATCAGGATATAAAAATTTTGGATTTTCTTAAAATGACAATTTACTTTTACGAAAATTAGAATTTTAGGGTACTTCTGGCGTTAATTAAATTCGAAACAATTTATTACCTTAAATTTAAAATATTAAAAAAAAAACCGAGAATTCGGTACAAAAAATGAGGTTTCAAAAGGTCATTTTATCAAATCACCCTATTATTTATAATATCAAGTATGAATAAAATTTTAATTTCATCTGTTCCCATCTTAAATCCTAATGAAATTACTTTGTATTAACTACACCTAAATACTGATCATGTCTAATCCTTGTGGTAGATGGCTTAAAAGAGTTTATATTGTAATTAAAATGTTTAGTTATAAACAAAAAAGTACATTTAAACAAGAATATGGTATAAACCATTATGTCTAGTTCAAGCGATAAAACGTGTCGATAAGGTCTCCTTCGAGTCTCATTCAAAACAATTTACTTATTAAAAAAAAAAGAAAAAAAAACCGAGAATTGAAGGGGAGGAGGTTGACATCAAGGGTCCAGAAACAAGAGAAGTAACAGAACTTGAATCTGCTACGTCGGATATGTGTATCAGATTAGATTTGGGTGTGAGCAATTTATACAGAAGGCACCTCGGTAGAATGAATACGATGTTGTGGTGGGACCGCGAATGGCTATTGAAAGAGTTTTGTACGGAAATAGTTCATTTAGAAAAATTCGAAAATATAATGCGGTTTGAAAAATCACCAGCCCAGTGCGTTTAGAATCTTTCATCGAATTTAAAGTAGGCGTTCGCGCGTAATTTATTAATTAAAAAAATTTTGGCGGCGTTGAGAACGGCCATTTGATAAGCAATCGGCGAAAATAAGGCTGATGGCGGTCGTTGTGAGCAATGGCTGGATCCCTTGAAAATTTTTAAAAGTCGATAGCGGCGTTGTGAGCTTTCAGCTAACTGATAATTCAACATGTAACGATGAATTTTTAAATGGTGACTCGTAACTCCTATTGAAATCCAAAAGCAGTTAGTGGTGGTGAGTCATACCGTTGGCATCCTTCCAGCATCCTTCCACCTCTGAGGTTGGGACTTGGGAGTGCGACAACGAAAACATCAACCACCAAAAATTCACCCAAAACCAGAGAACAACAAAGGGAGAGTTGGAGAGTTGGAGAGTGAGTGACGAAAGAGATGGCAATGGCAATGGCAATGGCGCTTCGGAGGCTTTCATCGTCGTTCGACAAGCCGATTCGCAGAGTCTTCAATGGCGGTTCCATCTATCACATGGTTCTTTCTTTCTCATTTCTCCGTTTAGATGCTCACAAAATACAGGAAAGACGGAATAGTGAAACACTTAACGGTGCTTCTAAACTTGTTTATCGATTTTCCTCTTCCTATATTTTTTTGAGCATCCTGATTTCTCCAGGAATGCTTGCTCTGTTTCTCACGATCCATTTCCCGTTTTTGGTTTCATTTTCACAGACATCTTTACCGAACGAAGCTGTATACAAGAAAGAGAAATCTGGTGTTACTGTAAGCTGATTAGTGTTTCGTTTACTGATTTTTCCTTTTTCTCTCCTAGAATGTTTTATTGTCGTTTCATCTTATTTGTTCTGTTTTCATATAAATTCCAGCGGCTAAAGCAGTTGAATGCTCCGCTGGAGGTTGTGGATCCTGAAATTGCAGACATCATTGAGCTCGAGAAAGCGAGACAATGGAAGGTGAAATCTGTCTCCGTAGATATATTTATTTTTTCTTTGAAGAGTAATTTCGAGTTATTGTGGATTAAATTGTTAGATCGACTGTGAAGGTACAAATGTCTTGACCACTGAAATTGGAATCCATTTTTCATTGAACCATCATTTATTCACGTGGTAGTGACAGAATTTGCTAATTTGTGATCTCCTATCACTTTGTTCTGTTTCATTGCTGAGAAACTGGAAGAAAATGAAAGAAAAATGAAATTATTTATTCTTTCAGTTGATGGAAAAGTGAAACAGTAAAACAAATTTAAAAAAAAAAAAATCTGTAGCACCATTTGCTGATTGAACTTGATTTTTCAGGATCTATTTCTTTTCAGTTTGGAATCATTAATCTAAATCTGTTTATTGATTGGCATCTACTGTTTTATTGTTGTGAGACTTGAATATTACCTCAGAACTTCGCTGCTCAGTTATTGCAAATATTTAGATTATTATGTTATCAGAATTTCAGTGAAGGATCTGGAGGGAATTAAGATGCCATGGAGGAACTGATGAAATAGGCTATATCTGTTTTATATAGTGGTATTTGATCAATATATATCAGATGTTTTATCATTATCATTATCATATCAGTGAATAGTTCTGTGTTCAACTGGAACTTTGGTTATACTTGATGGCTGATGGACAGTGAGTAACTGTCTTTCGACCTATTGATGCCAGCGAATCATTGTGCCGAAGCGTACTTGGAGCATTCGTTGGATCTGGAATGGGAGGCCAAATACTGGTTCTGCGATCATGAAGTGGGCCAGATTATTAGCGCAACATCAAAAAATTCTTTCAATTACTTTGATGAACTGGTTTAGGGATTTCTGAAGATATACAGGCTCATTGTTTATCTAGTGGGGATTCTCTGAATTGTATAAACAAATATATTTATATTCTGATGACAATCAGTTAGATGCGTTCATCAGGATAACCTTGATCAACATATCTTAAAGTTATTGATTGGTTCATACTGATTATCTGGAAGTGGGCTTTTGGATTTGAAGAGAGGGAAAGATTCTATCATTGTTCTTAGTGAAAGGAAGCTTCCGCCACTCCCAGGTTTTCCGCTTCTTCTTCTTTACTGCTTTTTTCGCGTTCACTGCTTTGTTTTTCAAACTTTGGCCAGTCACCTGGCACGACCGTCTTAATCCCATAGTTGCTGAACATTGCGATAACTCAAAATCCAATTTTCGGTTTGCCTTCTTGAAACTTCGCGTGAAGAATTGGCGTTGATCTTCCACTATGGTGGACATCTTTCTCATGGCTATCAGGTGCTTATGACTTTCATTTAGAGTTTCCTGCAAGATATACCATGTTCTCAGCGCAGTAACTGAATATTTATATATGTGTGTGTGTGTGTTCTTTTGGTGTTTGAACTGTTGTATGGGAGTTTTCCAATATTTGAGGATCTCTCCTTGTTTGAAGGATTATTAATTTGCCTTCTTATGTGCTAGGGACAGTAATCCCATCATTTCTTTGCTATTGTGCAGACTGACACCAAGAAAATATCTGCAGTGTCTATATTTTTTGGGCGACACCACATGGTTGAATGAGGAACTTTTTAAAACTCAATGACTGACCAGATCTCATTTTCGTTTTGACAACGAGATTTACACAACTTGTTTCCGATGTACTCCAGTTGCCAGATGATTGAAATGAAGTGCTTTAACACTCTGAAATGATAACTCAGTGGGAGGTTGTTTCTTGAAATTGAGATAATCTTCCGATCGCCTCTTGAATTAGATGAAAATGGATCTTGCGATTTTAAATCATTAGGATAATATAGCCTTGCTTAGTTAAGTGAATCGGTGACATAACGGTTTGAGATAAAGATGTAAAAATGGACAAAACTATCAATATTGCGTACTGAAGAGATTATAGTTCCCAATACTTTGCTGGAATGTTGGTCATGTTCATTCGAGTAATATAAGGATTAATCTTTTGAACAATCTATCTTGTTTTTAACTAATTTATGCCGACTTTATAATGAAATCACTTTCAAATCACAATTAGGGGAATCTCGATTAATGATGAATACCAAAGACTAATGTTTCTTGAAAAAGGACAGAATATCTTGCTATCAATTTTAATGCATCTCTTTAAGTAACAGAAGAGCTTATCAAGAAATTATTTGGATGATGGACTACAAGAAGCGTTGGACCTACTACAAGAAGCACGGGAGTCATCTAATGGGTAGACAAAATATATCCCATGCATCAGTGGTGATATATCTGTAAATTTTTCCTAATTGTGTCAATCTGCATCTGCATCTGCATTATATTTTGCTATAAACCTGTGGAGTTGGAATTACGATTTCTCAAATCACGTACATGGTGTAAGCATAAAATCCTGGAGTTGGAAATATTTGCTCAAGCATATAATACTTGTGGGGTCTTTTTAGCTTTTGATGTGCATATACATGTATAAGCTAAAAGTTTTACTAGTGTCATCCACAACAGACATGTATTAGTTTACAGATTTAATACAGTGCAATAATAATTTATCCCTTTATGACTTGCACATGCTGAAAAATTTTGCACTTTTCTTCTCATATATGTTACCTTCTTGTTCTTTAAGCATGTGGGCGATTAGAAGGCCTGAATAATGTTCATCCAGCTTTCAGATTTGCCTGCGATTGAGTTTTACATTTATATAAGATATATCTGTTTATTCATTTAAGCCTATTTGTTAGTCGAAGCTTGTGTGACTTGAGAACTACTAATTGCAGTTGGAAAAAAGTGCCACACTCTTCAGACCAAAACTAATAGTTACTGGTGCTAGTGCTTATACCCGTCTTTATGATCATGAACGTATTCGCAAGGTAACTGCAATCACAAGCATGCATCTGTGTTTCTATTTCCCTTTTTGTTTGACCTTATTTGATAGTGTGGAAAGTCGAAGTTACATTTTTAAAGTATTTGACAGGTTTGTGACAATCAGAAAGCTATCTTGTTGGCAGATATGGCACATATTACTGGGTTGGTTGCAGCTGGTGTTATCCCATCACCATTTGATTATGCAGATGTAGTGACAACCACAACCCACAAGTCACTCCGTGGCCCACGTGGAGCCATGATTTTCTTCAGGAAGGGGGTGAAAGAGGTTAACAAACAAGGAAAAGAGGTGAGTTATTTTAAGGAAAATAGCATTTTATTTAACAGAAAATATCGTTTTATTTCAACCATTTCTCCGCCGAACCTGATATCATACTCCATTACCATTTATTAGGCAAGATTATCTGCTTCTTTTGTTACTGAACTAGGTCATATGGTTAGATATGAATCAAGCATTTATACATTATATCTGTGAAGGTTTTGTACGACTATGAAGACAAAATCAATCAGGCTGTCTTTCCTGGACTTCAAGGTTGCCCTCACAATCACACTATTTCTGGCTTAGCTGTTGCACTAAAACAGGTCTGTTTGCTGGTTTTCATATATTATGAATGTGCATTACATTTTTCCTCTCTTTGTTTTCTTGTGGCAAAAAAGAAAGGGAAAAAATGAAAACATAAATCTGCTACAAACCCAATGCTTGGAGTTGGGTTGAGATCTTGTCTTCTTTTCTCTTTCCTTTCATGTCTTTCCATGTATTGGTTGCAAATTGCAGCAGACATCAAACTGGTCCTCATGTACCCCATTCAGTGCTGGTTTATTTATAAACCAGTTTTTCTTAGATTAATCATTATAAATTTATCCTTTTGATTGGGATTCATGTAAGGACGTAAAAATGGGACTCCATGTAAGTATGTAGACCAATACTACATCTTAGGAATATACTCAAAACCTGGTGTACCCAGCTGGATGAGTGTGTTATATGATGAGTGATAACACGGTTTTACGATATCACGATAAAATATGCTTGAAGGTCTTTGTTCATTCATAAGATGCAGAGGATAAGCTGTCTTGAAATATGCACCAGAATAAAGATTGCAGTCTATAGTAGGAATAGTATTTGGACTAACCTCAAGGGACAATAGGTTCTGGTGTCTTTAAAATACTTGTTATCACTTATCGCCAATGAGAGACCATTTCCTCTAGGAGGATATACCTTATTCCAAAATCACCAATCACAGTATGAAATTTCACTTTTTAGACTATCTTAGTCTTTTTATAAAATAAAAGGTAACTGTGCTAAAAACTTATCATTAATATTGTCATATTCTTTATGAATGCAGGCTACGACTCCAGAATACAGAGCTTATCAAGAGCAAGTTCTCTCTAATTGTTCAAAGTTTGCAGAGGTATGGTTGAGGTGACCAGAACTTGTTGCTTTCTTGAAAGATGTTATATAATTTTTTATAATTTTCTTATATTCTTGAGTTTTGAAAAACTAATGCCTGTTCATCAATTTGTGCAGCAATTGATTTTACTCAATATTTTTACTGAAACTTTTGCCAATTTGCAGACTTTGGTAAAGGGTTATGAACTTGTATCTGGTGGCACTGAGAACCATTTAGTCTTGGTGAATTTGAAGATGCCCAAGGTAAGAGGAGAGAAACTTCGAATTTTTATTCTTTTTACTAGTTAAAAGGGCATACATGCTTCAGACTTTGTTTAGGAAATCTTTTAACCTTCATGCATTATACAATAAATTTAAGAAGGTAAATCATCTGCTGCATAGTTTTTGTAAGGTGGTTTTTGAGCGCCTGGGAAAACAGATAAAAGTTGTTGGGGCCATTTAATTTGTGTATTATTAATTTTTTATCTTAAAAAGTAGAGCCAGTTTCTTATGATTTTCTTTGTTCAGGGTATTGATGGCTCCAGAGTTGAAAAGCTGTTGGAATCATTCACGTGTGCATTAACAAAAACACTGTTCCCGGAGATGTGTCAGCCATGGTTCTGGTGGCATCAGGATGGGTAGATTTTTTTATCACATAGTGCTTGTGTGATTTTATTTGGCTTTTACCTTGATCTGCCTTGTTGCTTCAGGAACTCCTGCTCTTACTTCTAGGATTCGTGGAGGAGGATTTCGTTAAAAATTGCCAGCGTGATACTTTGATGCTGCTGCGACCTTGGCAGTGAGAATCAGGCTGAAACCTAAAGGTCTTAAAGATATATATTATAAAATTCATATTGTAGTGAGCCAAGGTATCTAACCACCACTACTCTAGCAAATATGTTTGTGACATCCTCCATGCTTGAAATTACTAATACGTGGCTCTATGTTTGCTTTGGCTTAGGGACAAAGTTGGACTTCTTGGTCACGTGCAGTCCTAGCCCTCACCTCCAATCTGAGATTGCGAAACTTCGCTACAAGTGGAGGGTATGCAAAGCAATTCCCAACAATTGGATTTGAGAAAAGCCATGAAAGTAGAGCTTAGTATGGGTATATGCGCTTTGACCACAGCGCTGAAGTATTTCTATACCGGTTATAAACAGATTTAGTAGATGAGCAAGATAAGACAGCAATTACAACCCACTAAGTGATAAATACTTGGGCATGGACTTGGAAACCTCCTATTTGCCTATTATGAGAGTTGGTCTAAACATCTCAGTTGTCAGTGCAAAAGGGTTATTTTTCTCATAGGCTAAAACCCATTTGGAATTCTTTGATTTATCAGGATGTTGCTCCATTGATATTACCACAATCGTATTCATAGGGTAGAAAACATTACAAATTTTCCTCTTCTGGAAAGTCTCGTTTACGAAAATTAGATTTTAAAAGTTTGTTGGCTGACCATTTGATTTGTGATGTTTGGACACATAATATCACATTTAACTGCATAAATTGGGCACTGATCACCAAAAATGTCCTTCTCATGTTTACTTAGGTGCTTTTCTAAATAGATGTGCTTACTGGCTACTTGGGTGAGAATATGCTTGGGAAAACAGGGAAATTTGCTTTAGATAGAGAAGTCAAAAACAGTTCTCTATTATAGATGCTCTTTGAATCAAAATGTGGACCTAACACGATGATGAAAACAATATTTCGTAGTTAGCTTCAAACCAAAATTAACTGTTCAAAGATCTTTTGGTCATAGAAGATGCAGATTGTCTAACTACATCAGAAAATTTTTAACAAGATGGATTCTCAAGGAGAATCATCTTTTCATCGGTATCTCTCTTTTTTGCTAAAAACTACCAAAATTAACTGTTCAAAGATCTTTTGGGCATTGAATATGTAGATTGTCTAACTACATCAAAACATTCTTTAACAAGATGGATTTTCAAGGAGAATAATCTTTTCGTCAGTATCTTTCTTTGCTAAAAACCACCTAAGTACTCATAAAAAATGTCTGCGATTTAATTATATTGCATCCTGTTTGATCCTCCAATTCTTCTGCTTGTAAAACATGTGATGAACTATTTCGTTGGCGTTCCAATTTACGAATTCTCCACCTCGCTACGTCAAGGATGCCATGTTTTGTGGATGAGAATTGATCATTGTTTCGGCAAATGAAATTGGTTCTCATTTCAACCAATGAAATCCATCACTGAATCAAACCTTTGCCTGTAAATAGGCTTCGAGGAACATAATCAAATAAGAATTTCAAGGGATTATAAAGAGTTCCAAAAATCATTCTTCCAATCACAGAGAGTTGAAAGGATATGTGTGAAACAATCAGGGTTATCACCTGAGGAAATGCAAGCATGGTGAAGAGTAATTAAAGATAAAGCGCATGAGAGGATTGTGGCGTATCACAGATGTGTGACATCTTGTACGGTTTTATCTCGTAGTAGATTATTTTTACCGGATTTTACTATGGGGGGTTTCCTCGACCCCGAGGGGTTTTTATCACGTGCTCTCGGGTATCATTATTATCTTCCTTTTTTATTATCTGAAGATTGGTTTAGCCATCCATCTACACTTTCATTTCCCGAAGGTTGGCATAGCCACCCATCTGTTGTTTTTATTATGTGGATTAGCTCTGCCTTGGCTAACTATTTCACGTTTAGGTGGATTGACATTGGCCCAACAGTTGTTTTATTTCTTGAAGGTTTGGCTTGCCATAAAATTGTTATTCTATCCTATGGATTGACCTTGTCTTCCAATTGCTAACATTTACAATGAATTGGCAAAGCCACCGAAATATTATTTATCGTAATATTCCACAGGTCACTCACAATCCCAACATTTAGTTGTGTGGAACAGGTGCCTATAGCATGAGCCAAATGATGTTGTGGTGGATCAGTGAGCTATGGATGAACAATGCAGGTGAAGATCTTTCATATGAAATGAATTAAGCAGAACCTTGATGTATCTTCATTGGAAAAATGTGTATATTATATATACATGTTTGCAGGAGGCTCTTTAAAGTTTAAAGCAATAAACCTGTTTTACTTTTGACCTACGAAAATAAAGTTATCTTTTTCACAATGGTGCTACTTATTCTGGTTTTGCTATGTCTCAAATGCATTTCTATTTCCCAACTGGATTACAATCTGATGCCATTTCTTTTACTGCATTGCTATGCGGGAACCTTTAAATTCGTTTTCAACCATTAACAATTAATCATTCTCTCACCCACTTTTTTGGTTTGAATCTCTTGGGTTATGTTTTGTTCCATACTAAGAATGTGATTTCCTTATATTTAGTTGTTTAAAATATATATATAATTAAATTTGATTATAAACATATACGTTTTTTAATTATTTATATTATTGAATTGGAATAAATCAAAAGAGTTTTATATAACAAATAAAATTAATTTATCAACTTTAATTATGTTCATTACTTTCCTTCAATCTTTTTTTTTTTTTCATTTATGTTGCATTTTACCTCGAGTTTTTTGGAATCTAATATAGTCTTAATGAAGAAATTAATGACAATATGTATCAACTTTCTAGATTTTGAAAGGGGAGTTAAAAGTTTTGAAAGCTTAAAAACATTAACAATAATTATATAATTGAGTGCATAAATACTTGTTGCTTTTCTTTTTTAACATTTATTCACTTTATAATAAACATAGTAATTCATTCATTCATAAATTTGTCTCTACTAGGGATTAAATCTTGGATCCATTCCCTTTTTATACTCACATGAGTTCTTAACCATTTGAGTTAAGTTTTATTGGCCACTTGGGCTATGCTCGGACTCAGCATATCTATTAGAGCTTTTAACCATTTGATCTCCTTACCCTTTTTCTTGATTAAAAAAAAAAAAAAAAAAATAATTAAGCATCTTATAAGTTTGTCTTTATCTTTAAACTATTAAAAATTTTAATATTATTAAAAGGAGTAAATATTTTAATGTTTTGGCTCTTTTAAACGGTTTTTTTTTTTTTTTAATAAAAGTTTTTGCAGCGTACAAAAAAATTGCACCTACTTTCCATTTTGAAAATGGAAAACAAAAATTGTATATGGGATCCAAGTATCCACTTAGGGTAAACATGTTTTAAATTTCATTCATGACTTTGAATAAAAAATCTGATCGAATTGTTTGGTGATATGCTCATGAATTTGCAAGAGATATTTGGTGATGAAATCAGATCAATTCCTTTAAACATTATAATGAATTCTAAAATTATTCAAGGAACTCTTATTAAATATCATATTGAAGAATTGGACTTTTTTAAATAATACCATAATTAGAATTCTTATTTTTTAAACATATAACAAAAAATAAATATTTTCAAATCTATATCACTTATTGACAATTAAGCGTTACATGGATATCGATGTGCTTAGCTTAACGATTTCGATTATGAGAGAAGTCTAAATATTTATAATTTTAATATAAAATTGTAAAGTCTTATTTTGAAAACACGATTTCAATGTAATAAAAATCCCACCTCATTGCTTACGTGTCAAAAACTATCGTATAATTTGAATTATTTTTCAGTCTAAAATATTTTGATAATTATTTATTTAATTATCAGTAAATTTATTAAGAATCCTGCATAGATGTTAAAACTTAAAAATACCCTAGGAAGAAAATTGGACAAAATAAAGGACAATGTTATGAAGAAATGTCAATGGAAGGCTAAATTATAAGTATGTGATATTGCTTTATATGTGTTACTATTAATAGAATTTATCTCATATACTATATATATATATGCTGCTATATATATATATATATATATATATATATATATATATATATATATATATATATACTCTATATATATATATATTTTTTTTTTTTTTTTACACCATATGTTGCTTTTTCTTTGTGATAAAAAATGATGATTTTATTTATATGTAATATTTATATAAGGCATGTTATGAATTTTTGGTGCATATTCTTCAAGTGTATTTGAAAGCCAAACAAAATCCTTTTTTTTTTTTTTTTGTCTTATGGTAAAAAAAATCATTTTGGCATATTAAAACATTTTCTTATAGCTCTTAAAACCAAATGATAATTTGATACCTTCTTGCTTATTTTATTTTTATTTTGAAGAGAAGAATAATTTAATTGATTCAAACTAGTGACCATCGATGGAAGCTTATATAATTAAAATATTTAAAAATAAAGTAAAAAGATGAAAGCTTGATAATAAGGGATAATATTAAAATGGTCCATTTCAAGAAAAGGCTGCACAATATTTGATATTAAACTTGTGGTAATAATACGCGTGACTTTCGATTCTATGACGTATTGACGATCATTGATTTGATTTATTGTATCTAATCGTATATATTTTACTCGTTTGAATCGGCAAACCACTTGAATATAGCATATGTGATATTAACCACTTGTCATCATAAAACGACATATCCCTTTCTTAGCATGTAGATGACGACAACAATCACATGTCCACTAAGACGATGACTAAATTACAAAAAAAAACAAATAAAACCTAATTCTTCTTGCTTATTTTATTGAAAACTAATAAATTGAAACAAATAATTCACTCTATTTCCAACATCCCAAAATATTATGAAAATATATTACTATATATTTGTTTTAAAATATATAAATTATTAATTGAGGCTAGCAATCTGATTAATAGAAACGCATGTCAAAAGTCTTAAGAATTTTTAGAAGATGGCCAGTAACGTTGAGTTAATATAAAAAATGATCGATTTCAAGCTCTTGTGATTGATAATAAAAAAAATATGTAAAATACCTAAGATTTCATATATATAACATATCGGCGAATATGACTTAACGTCGTAGTATGTCGAATCAGCTTTATTAAGTATGAATTACCGTCTTAGAAAATTCGAAGAGTCGATAAATCGACCACCACGACGACTGTCATATGGAAATAGGTAGAGACATAGCAATATGATAAGGTGATGACAGCAGCGTTGTAACATATCAACGACAAAAAGCACAAAAAAAAAAAAAAGTAAAGGGAAAACAAGAGAAGAAATCACTTTATTGGAAAAAAAAAAAAAAAACCTAGATCTTTGTAAGAAACTATGAAATTGGTGATTTCATACAAAAAAAAAAGCATCCTTCGTATTACGAATAAGGGTTTGAAAGAGATAACAAAGGGATATTAATATAATTTTAAAAATAGATAATAAATATGTATAATTCTAAAAATAGATAATAAATATGTAATTAGTGATTTGGGCTTTCATATTGGATATTACTCTGAGGTATAAATGAAGATTTGACTTTGGATTATGGGCTTGGGCTTATTTACTTTATCGGGTCATTTCCTTGTTTCGGCCATGAAATCTTCTGCCCTCAATCTTTTATTGATTACTTACTTAATTTTCTACAAGAGAAAAACGTATCCGACCTTAGCTCAGTTGGTAGAGCGGAGGACTGTAGTGGTCATAGCTATCCTTAGGTCGCTGGTTCGAATCCGGCAGGTCGGAATTTTATCATTTTTAATTAGTTATTTATCTTTTAATGAAATAAAAACGTTAAGATATTTTATTTTTTAAATTATAAAAATTAACCTTTAATTTATTTGTTTTAATATTGTAAGATTTTTTTTTTTAAAGAGAAGAAACCTCAATTTTCCTCTTAATTAAATTTTCAAACTTAAAATAGCAGATGGAAACGTATAATCGAATTTGCGATATGAGAATTGAGTTAATAACATGTGAAATCGGGCAAAGCACATCACGTTTGATATTTGAGCGTATATGTTTTGTTTCATTATTATTATGTAAAATACGTATGGCTCAGGATTAATAGCGGTCGCAACATTCGTTGATTTGATTTGTGTATCCCCAGTCAGGATATGTTTGTTTGAACTACCATCGCTCTGCGCTGAAATAAGCCAATGTAATAGATAGTGGCGGCATTAAATGCGGAGGCGATCTACGATCATGCGTCTGGCAAAGAACAGCGAAATAGCAGCGAATAAAAGCTCGAGATATTTATGGAATAACTACTTTAATTAGAAAATAAATTTTAAAATTGGTGTAAAAAGTGATTTCAAACAAAACAAATTATCATAAAATGATCCATCATTACTTAAAGGAAAAAAGACTAATAGATAAAGAGTTTAAAGAAAACGAAATTTAGGATTTTTATGAGGTTATAATCGTAGTGAGCCACATAGTGGCTAAGAGGGCATTTGTCCCCCATAAAATTTTGTAAAAAAAATGTTTTTTTAAGGTTTGAAACCCAAATCTCAGGTTCGGAAGAAAACTACATTACCACTAGACCAAATATTGAGCCCCGACTCGATTTTCTGGCTCCGCCACTAGTTATAATGGTATTTAATATTCTATTTTATTTAAAATTAAATTAAAAAACAAAGGGACCTTGAATATAATCCGATTAATTTCCTTATAAGGGAGCCAACCTATAGCTTAAATGAAAAATGGCTAAGAATTTTCTTCCCTGTTCATGTAATTTTTCTCTTCACATCCAATTTTCTTATCAAGCAAACAAGGATAAGGTTCCTAACCTTATCCTTGTATGGTTCGCTGTCATGATTCACTTTATGAGAAGAGGTAGATACAATGTTTCACGAAGGCCTAACTTCATATAAGTCGCCGCCCATGTGGAAGTTCCATGATACAAGAAAGAAAAACCTCAAAATTTCAAGGTTTTAAAAAATATTTGATAAAGAGCGTAAACTATTTATTAAATAAAAGGTTAAACAAACCTTAGTTACGAGATCGTATCCAAAGTCTATTGGAATCGTACCCAAAGTATATTGGACATTTTATAACATATTTTGTATCATTTATCAAATTTTTTTAATACCTCATACATGGTTTTCCTAAAATGGTAAAGCAAAATAAGGGAAATAAGGGGAAAAAGTTGATGCATCCTCCCTTTCACTTGAGAAAGATGATCCATTCGAATAGAAAGTGGATAGATGAAATAATTTTTTTTTTGTCTAATTAAGATATGTTCTGGGTAGGATCTTGCATACTTGAAAAGCGTCTTTTAAGTCATACCACAAATAGACTAATCCAATAATAGTAAAACTACAATTGTATTATCAAAATTTAAACTCAAAACCACTGATTAAACTGACGAGACTCCATCGTGTCGCATACACAACCGACATTGTACGCATGAAATGAAAGCCAGTTGTTCCATCACGCCACAAAACGACATCAAAATACTGAACCAAAAATACGTCCCAAGACACCCATTCTCGCTTATATATCAACCCATCCAACCCAATAAAGATCATCATCATCGTCACCTCCTCCCTCTCATTCTTCATCTAAACAAAGACAGAATATCATGAGTATGAGTAGTAGGAGTTTTTTTCTTGCTGCCATAGCTCTCTTCCAGTTGAGCTTCTTTTATGGTCTGAATAATTTCCACTTAGCCGCTGCTGATCCGACGGATGGATTTACAAACCTCCCTCTGAGCCAATCCAACTTCGAAGTGCAGAAACCGTACGATGTTTCTACAGAGCAGCGGTATAGCTACGTGGATGGAGTACACAAGCTGTGGGTATACTCCACCGACAAGCCTTTCTCCCAAGGCAGCAACACTCTTCCCCGCACCGAGATCCGTATTCGTGTAAGACAAAACCCCATCCTCCCTATTTCATATCTATTTAAATCATTAATTACTATATATATAACACTAAATTATGGGATTATATACGTATATGTGATTATTGACAGGGTTACGACTACTCATCTGGCACGTGGCAATTCGAAGGCTACGGATACGTGCCAGCCGGAACGACCGGTGTGAGCATCATGCAGGTGTTCGGCGGAAGCAGTCGAGCCACCACCTCAATGGTTAGAGTCTACGACGGTTCGCTTACCAGCTACCGGAGTCCAGTGCTAGCCTCCAATATCTATAACAAGTGGTTTCGGTTGAACGTAATTCATGATGTAGATGCTGGGAGAGTTCAGATTTACATCGGTGGGGTTTTAAAGTATGAAGGGTCTGATGCTGGAGGCAGCTCCCATTACTTTAAGTTTGGGGTTTATACTCAGAATGATCCCTCCAATTACATGGAGTCTCGTTGGAGAGGAATCAAGGTTTTTAGGAAGTAATCTCTGTTATTTAATGTATGACGAAAATGGCACAAGAGGGGTGTTGTCTTGAGATTCATAAATAAAATGGAATAAAATAAATGCATGCTTTGCCTGATAGAAACTTTTTGGCACTATATTAATGTAGGCTATTCTCAATCTAGTAGTGTCTCGACACATTTCAATGTCTTGACACTCACACTCCAGCGTTGCGACTTTGACTCCAACGTCATAACGTCCCCATCTAGCATCACAATGTCACCCAAGCGACGCTACTCTGAAATATTAATTAACACATCTCAAGTCTATTTTCAATTACAATTTAACCAAGTAAACGAGGTTTTTAGACAAAGTTATGTTCTAACAAAATGTTTACATCGGTGGGGTTTTAAAGTATGAAGGGTCAGATGCTGGAGGCACCTCCCATTACTTTAAGTTTGGGGTTTATACTCATAATGATCCCTCCAATTATATGGAGTCTCGTTGGAGAGGAATCAAAGTTTTTAGGAAGTAATTATAAATGTATGCTTTGCCTAATTAATTTTGCTTTGTGTGAGTTTGAATTATTGTTTTCAAAAAATTATATAGTTTGGTTTTTCCATTTAAAAACTATTATGGAAAACAGTTTTTAAAAACATAAAAATATTATAAAGCACCATTTAAGCCCTGCTCACTCGAATAGATTTGGCCGGTCAAGAACTTATTACCAAAACCTGCTCAATTCGCCCCTGGGCTTTGCCTACCTCAATTTTAGCTTTATAACGCACTTAGCTTGCTCGTCCTGATTTAGATCGATCGATTGCTATATCTTGCCTCAAAAGCTACAAATGTTGACTTCAATTGAATTACTACCTCTAAAAGAACACCAAAAAGGACATCTTAAAACTTTTTTTTTTTCATCAAATTTAGTGTTTTTTTAATGTTTTTCAGGAAAAAAAAAAAAACAAACAAACAAACTAGATGTTTGCCTGTTTTTCTTGTTTTATTTTTTTAAGAACAAAAAATTAACAGGCCCAAAATTGTCCCTTTTTTTTTCTTTTTACCTTCTTTTTTTGTTTTAACTATGAAATTAACATATTTTAATCTAACCTAGCTAATTATTGCTTTTTTTTAAAGGAGTGACATTTATGTAAAATGAAAATTTAGATATACCAGAGATTAATCAAATGGGCTATAAGAAGGAATCAAATAAGCCAAAAAACAAGTCTTTTAGATGAAATCAAATACCACACAAAACTCCAGCAAACCAACTTTTAAAACACCAAAAAAAAAAAAACACGTGAAACTCCAAACAAACCAAACATAAAGAACTCAAAACAAAACCCTCAAACTATTACATTTATATATATATATATATATATATATATATATATATATATATATGACTGTCTGGAAACGGTGAAACTCAACCTGACGGCCACCAAACATTGGGCTGCTCCGCCGGAGCCTCTATCGCCGGCGGCGGAGATGCCGGAGCAGGCGTGTAAGCATCGCAGTAGCCGCGCAGAATGTTTCCTTCTTCAATGGTGAAACCGAGGGAAGTCAGCATCGTCGGCCAGCAGTTCCGGGTGATGACGTCAATGGCGGCGCAACATTCCGTTCCGATATCGGTGTAGCCATTGAGGAAGAAGAGGATGATCTCGTTGGTGCATGATTTCAGCTCCACGAGAGCGTTCCAGCATTCTACCAACCCTCCGCTAGTCTCCAGTCTAGCCACAAGGTCTAGCCCTACAGCTTCCGTCGGAAGTTCCCTCGATGCTGAGGCGTTGGGAATAAGGCATGAGATGGAGATGGAGATGGAGATGGAGATAGCAACCACCACCAAGAGAGAGACGTTCTTCATCAGAGCCATGATATATAATTATATTTGTATGGGAATTTCTGTCTGGATGGTGAAAGATGAAGAAAAAGAGGGAGGGTTTAGGTGGTTTTATAGCCGGGATGGATTGGGAGAGGAGAGGTCTGACACTGAATATGTGATTATTGTCACCATTTACATGGTTTAATTCTCCATTGATTAAACCCAAATGGAGAAGACAGATGAGGGGGTTTTCAGAAACGGTCAGTTTTGTTTTGCTGATCAAATTACTGAAGGCCGAGGGGTTTCCCAAAAAAGAATTACAAATATAAGTTTGAAAACCAAAATAATGTTAAAACTATTTTTTTTGCAATGCCTAAACCCTCGAACTGAATACTCGAACGCGACCTGAGTTATAATTGATTTGATAAATACAAGCACATTCCCCACCTCGATAACATCAGACATTGATTCAATACGATCAAATCACATGGATCAAGTCTCTCAAGCATTATAGAAGCGGTCATACCTGAACATGTTAGTGGGATACATAAGTGATTGTGTGATTCCCTTGACACGATCATCCACTACGCATTATCCCCCCATGATGAATATTGTCACGTTATGCACTATGAACCAAATGTAATTAGCCATGTGACATCCCTAAATTAGTATAAATATATATGGTAGTAACAAGTTCAAAAAGAGATTTTACTTTGGGGCAACCAGAAAAAGAAATATAAATTCTTTGGGAAGTCTTAGGCTTCTTAGCTTAGTCATTTCCAATTGTAGCATTGAAATTTTTTTTTTAAATTCTTTTCCAATGTGACAGACGTACTACTTTGGACATCGGTTTGACTTTCAAACTATTTTGGTAAATTTTTTTAAAATTTGTATTAGATCTAATGAGAGGACATCTTTTTTGCATGGCTGTGCTACTTCATGGAGAAGGAGAATGAATTAAGGTGTTTAATGAGACTTTCTGGTTGCTTAAGCAGCCGTTTAAAACCAACCCCTTGGAAGGTATATGGAGAGTTTACTCATTAATTCAAACCCCTGTGTGTGGGCAGTTACATATGTAAATTGAAATACAAAAAAACATAAACAAATAAATCACCATTTGTGCTCTCTTGAGAATCATGGAATATTCTTTATATATTATTTGATTTGTCTTCAATCTTTTGTGTACATTATCCTCATTTCTTTTACCCTTTATTTTTTTCATTTTACCCTTTATTTTGTTTCATTTTTATTCAATTCTTTTGTGTGTATATATATATAGGTGTTTCTATACTATATAATACTAACTCACTCAAGAAAAATATTTTTTTCTTTTATCCTTTTACATTGTATCAAAGTAATGGTTGATTCTAAAGTGAGTCATCTTTTCCAACGAGTCTTCTCAATCGGATCTTTTCCACCGGACAAGACCTAACTCATGATAAAGAATTCAACATTTAAATAGACATAACATAGATGGAGGGAAGGGGTCTCAAGTTCGAATCCCAATGAAAACAGTTTATTACATTATAACTAAAGTATTTAGTTATAAAAAAAATCACAATTTGTGAATACTAAAAAAAATGGTAACAATTAGCTCATAATTTTCTCACAATACTCGTTGTGGTAAAGTTATATTGTGTTGTTACTTATAAAAAGCATGGACTGTTGACCATCAAGTGGCTGTAGTTTAGTGGTGAGAATTCCACGTTGTGGCCGTGGAGACCTGGGCTCGAATCCCAGCAGCCACACTAAAAACCTTTTTTTTTGGCTTAGAATTTTAAAAAAATTATTAATTAACAAGTAGGAATATTCAATTTTAAGACCTTCCAGGACCGTCCATAAGCCTAACTCGGTTGATTGATTGGAACGTCAACGTTAAAATGATTGAACTTTTAAAAAAATAAAAATAAAAATACCTCTCCAAACCATAATAAATCATAATGTTTGGTGGTAAGTTGCACGCTGTTGCCATGAAGACCTGGGCCCGAATTCCAGCAGCCACACAATTCAATAATGAATTTTTGTGTAAATTTCTGAAAATTTTGCTTATATCTATCAATGAGCAATCACTGTTTTTTTTCATATACCACGTAAGTTGTTTTCAACTACCTCGCATATACAAAAACGCCTTAAGCTTATATCATACCGCACCATCCCTCATAATGGTGATGGCGGGACTATGCGGCGATAACACTCCATTTATAGAACACATAATTGCATCACATCGTAACTTCAACTCAAACCACGGCGTTTGGCGAATTTCAATCATCTCACTTACATAGTAACAAGGTTTTTAATCCAGTTTTAAGACCTTTGGTAAGCAATCATATGATTCAATTATGAAATTTTTGTGTAAATTTATGAAAAGTTTATTATCTACGTCAATGAAACGATCTTGTTTTTTAAGGTATAAGTGTTTTGAACAAGCTTGTGCACATCTGAAGCGTCATTAAGGTGTGCAGCGAGACTAATCCTAAATACGGACGTGAGACTATATTTAAAGGCGGTAAGACTATTCACAACATGCGCTACGTTAAAAGCTTGAATTCAAAGCCATGAGTTAGCTGGGACCCCAGCAATACTCGATTACATGGTAATAATCACGGTTTTTAATTCAATTTTAAGACCTTTTGTAAGCAGCCACACGATTCAATTATGAAAATTTTATGTAAATTTCTAAAAATTTTGTTTATCTCTATAAAAGAACAATCACTGTTTTTTTTTTTTTTTTGTTCAGACCATAAAGTGTTTTTGAACAAAGATTGTATATCTGACGTGTTTAAGTGCATGTCATCTTATCTTGTCCATATGAGGCATGAGAGATCATGGGACGGTAAAACTCTTTTCGCATAAGCACTGTGGTGCATCCTGGCTTCGGTACCGAAACATTGGTTAAGCGGGACTGACATACGACTACGTGGTAACAAGGTTTTTAATTCAGTTTTAAGACCTTTCATAAGCAGCCATGTGATTCAATTATGAAATTTTTGTGCAAATTTATGAAAATTTTGTTTATCTCTCTGTCAATAAACAATCACCGTTTTTTTTAAGACCATGAGATGTTTTGAACGAGCTCGTGCATCTGAGGGTTTAAGGCTCTGCTAATCAAAGCCCCAATCGCCTCTGGCGTGAGGCGTGAGGAAATTTGTAAGAACGATAATCTTATCGCGCCATTATAATTTGAACTCAAAACCTTGGTTAAGCTAGGACCCCACTATATCTCGCTACGTGAGTAACGATCACGGTTTTTAATTCAATTTTAAGACCTTTCGTAAGTAGCCACACAATTCTATTATGAAATTTTTGTGTAAATTTATGAAATTTTTGTTTATTATCTGATCGCGAGTTTTTGTTAGGCAAGTAGGGTGTTTGGCAGTTTCGATACGTATGCGAGCATCTTTGAGTGTCTGCGTGGCTCAGACAATCTTCGTATGGGCGTGAGAAAGCGTAGAGCATAAAGCTGCATCTGAAATATAATTGCGTTGTCGAGAACTGTTCCAGTAGTGGTTAAGTTAAGATCTGGCATGTCTCACTTACATGGTAATAATCACTATTTTTAATTCAGTTTTAAAACCTTTCGTAAGCAGCCACATGATTCAATTATGAAATTTTTGAATGAACAATCCTTGTTTTTACAATAGTGAAGTGTTTAAGCAGCTCGTGCATACGAGTATTATTAACTTTAAGGTGTGTCGTAACAGGTGAATACTCATCGATGGCGATGTGAGGACTATAAAGGCGATAAAACCGATCGCATAATATAGTTTGCATTTTCGAACTTAATCTCAGCAGATTAAGTTTGAACTGATCATCTTAATTACGTAGTATGTCGCGGTTTTTTAATTCAGTTTTTAAAACATTTAAGTTGTAACCATTTGATTCAATTATGAAATTTTTAGAAATTTTGCTCATCTCTTACCATGAACAATTACCTTTTTTTTTTTTTTTTTTTATCAATTCCAAGTTTAGGACATATTTAGGTTATTTTGAAGAAAAAAATACTAAAATATGTTAAAATTATAAATAAAATATTTTCAATACGCGGTATTAACGTAATAGAAATTTCAATGCCGATATTATTATTTACACGATTTAGACATTATTTTAATTTTTAACCTATTTTCATAAAATAAAAATTTAAATAAATTATATATGTCCAAAACCGTCAATTCCACTCTTTCATCCCATCAACTCTGCCAGAATTTTCTCACTTTCTCGGGAATTTCCGACCAAGAAAATCAACCAACCGTACCCTTTCCTGGGTCCCACTTCACACGTCATCACCAGCTTAATCCATTTTGTCCTGACCGAAACGTGGCATTACGTTATTGGTTATTAAATTTGCGGGTCTCACTCCCTTTGAAATTGAATTCACGTAGGAAGCAATTATTATTTATAATTTTATATATTATTATAGTTTGCACAGAATAACATGTCAGAGAGATCTTCGTCGGGGAATGTTTATGGGATCTTGACCAATAGTGTATTGACACGTGTACACCTCACGTGATTTTCCGTTATTAATTATTACTCAATCGAAGGAAAATGAGAACGTCCACTACTTGTCTCCGAAATTCAAGTAATTTGATTAACATAAATTATAAATATTCAAAATAAGAAATATAAAAATTAGGCTTTTTTTTTTTTTTTTTTTTGTGAGACGGTGTATTGAGAATATTTATTTAGATATACATAATTGAAACATTGAATAATTGGATATAATAAAATAAAATTGATTGGGTAAAATTTCAATGGTATTGATGAATTTGATTCAATGGAAAAAACGATACAATATATCCTAATAATAAAAGGATTTTTTCTTCTAAATGATAAAAAAAAAATCTGATGAAAAATACATGGGTTTAATCTTTAAAGGATTTTGTGGTTTATTGGTCAAATCTTTAAATAAGTTTTAAAAAAATGGAAGATATAGATAAAAAAAAGTTAATTAATCATAGTAAATATTGGTGTTTGAGTTTCAAAAAATATAATAGAAGTATATAACTATCATACCCTCTACAAATATTTAGAATAATATTAAATTTTTAACATAATTGTCTTTTAAACTAACTCAAGTGGTAAAAGGGTGAAAAAAAATTACCTGAAATCTCGGACTCAAAATCTTTGTAAAACAAAGTACACATACAAAGTGATGTTTTAATAATAAAATCTAAACTTCATGGTATGATATTTTAAAGGTTGTTTTAATTTTGAGGAATAAATGGAATAAATTAATTCCTAATATAGTTAACAGATGATTCAACAAAATTGTAAAATAAACCAATAAGTATTAATTTAGCATATGACTATATATATTATCAACATACACCATTAATTAACTTCCTTGTTTGTTTTTTTCTTTTTTGTGTTGGCCACCATCACTAAAATTAAAATTTTCCCATTTCTTTATAAAAATTCTCTTACTTATTTTTCAATAATAAATAATTGAATTATGACCCAGAAGTCTGTGATACGATTTAAATGGTAAAACCACCGACTTTAAACAACAAAGTGGGGCATAGGAGAAGGGGTGATCTTCAGAGTTAGTCGTAATGAAAGGGACGGAATGGTATTATGTCTTACGATTTCTTAGAGTCATGGTGTCTGAAAAAAAAGAAAAAAAAGTGGGGTCGTGGTATTTGTAACCAGAGTAAGACTTTTTCCTTTTGGAAATCGAGAGTGTCATTGTTGTTACTGTTTTTATTTTTATAAATGGTAAGGATTTTCAGCCATTCATGACGCTTATGAATTGTAAAATCATGAAAGACAAAAAATAAAACTAAGAGAAAATGTGAGACGAAGGCGGGTAGTGGAAAAGGAGAGTATGGAGTGGTGTTGTTTCGGTGAAGCCTATGAAGTAGGATCTGCCATGGGAGGAGGAAGATCATGGTATCTGTTATTCTCTTTCTACTATCTCTTCACGCGCTTTGATTTTGCCAATTCACCAAAAACATTGAGTTTTTAATCGCCAGAAGAAGTTTCTGATTCAGCACCCAAAATTGATGTTCCCAATTCACGATATTGTTTTCTAGGAAAGAGGATTTGACTCTCTTTCCCTTTTTGGTTCGTCAACTTTTTTCGTGGTGGGGACAGGAGAAAACTGGATCCCACTCGGATGATTCGCGCTCTCGTTTTCTGTCGTACGCCTCGGCCATTTCAAAATCTCCGCTGTCGGGTATATATGGACTCTGTAATTGATCTGAGTTCCAGTGTTTTTGCTATGAGGGGTTTGTGGGAGCAAGAGACTGTCGCTGTTTTTCAGTGCAGAGTTGGGGGTTTCCTGGCAATTCGATTTCCCGAGTGATCGGTTTCGGTGTGTGGGGGTTTTCGGGCTATGGCCACGGGAGGTCGACTCATTGCTGGTTCTCATATCAGAAACGAGTTCGTTCTTATCAATGCTGATGATATTGCTCGTGTAAGGATCTTCTTCAAGTTTTCGAAGTTCCTGTTTGATTCGTATTTTCTGTGGTTCCGTAGATTGATGCGGTTTTTTATTTTTGTTTTATTTTCCAGATAAAGTCTGTGCAAGAATTGAGTGAGCAATTTTGTCAAATATGTGGGGATGGAGTGGAGATCACAGGCGACGGCGAGCTTTTCGTTGCCTGCAACGAATGCGCCTTTCCTGTGTGCAGGCCTTGCTACGAATACGAGAGAAGGGAAGGAAATATAGTGTGTCCTCGATGTAAAACCAGATACAACCGCATCAAAGGTAAGTCTCTGCATTCTTCACTGTGGAGATTCAATTCCATGGCGGCCCCCATCTATTCTGTCAATTATATCTGATGATCAGCACACCATTTTCAGGCAGTCGCCGGGTTGAAGGCGACGAGGAAGAGGACGGAATCGATGATCTAGAACATGAGTTTGATTATGCAAATTCTAATACTTGGGCCACACAACAAATTGATGGGAAGATGCTCACTGTACGCCTTGATATTGGTCACAGTAACGATGATACTGCCTCTAGGGTATCTTCATGTTCAGAATTTGTTTCACCTCCCTTTAATCTTCAAGTCCCGCTATTAGGCTACCACAAAGAGGTGAATCATTTAGCTTTCTGATTTTTCTCCATCTTTGTATGCATTTGTGCGTTTATAACTGCAATCAGCTTATTATGATTAATTCTTTTTCTTGTTCTAGGATACTAAATTATGATTTTTTTTTTCTTTTTCTTGTTCTAGGATACTAATATACAAGCTGACCAACATGCTCTAATTGTACCCCCATTCATGGGTTATAGAAATAGAATTTATCCCGCACCAAATGATGATCAGTCTGTTTCTTGTAAGTGTTTTTCCTCAGTTTATTTATGGGAAATTCCATTTGTTTGGTTTTTGCTGAATTTTGTTTTTAAATACTGGTTGTGTTTGGTTCCTGGAAATACCAAGTAGAAAATGTTAATGAAAATGATTTTTTCATGTTTGCTTGTTTTGTGAAATTTTTTAAAGAAAATCAAATATAATCAAAATTAGTTTAAAATTTATATATTTTTAAATAATGTAATCTTCATATTGATGATTTAAAATAAATACAATGAGTTTGAATGTTTTAACTATTCTTATTTTCCTTAGTTAAAAACTACTTTTGCTTTCTATTTTATTTCTCCTTGCATTTTCCCTCAAATTTTTTGAGAACCAAACATAACCTTAGTGATTTTTATGTCTTAGCACAACCCAGGCCAATGGTTCCTAAGAAAAATGTAGCAGTATATGGGTATGGAAGTGTGGCATGGAAGGATCGAGTGGCCGAGTGGAAGAAAAGGCAGAACGAGAAACTTCAGATGGTTGAGCACCAAAGACAAAATGAGGATGGAGATGATGGAAATGGATCAGATGATAATGATTTGCCTACGTAAGAAACTGATCAAAATTCTTTTATGTCCTCTTGCAGCCTTACTAAATTATTATAAAGTTCTCCAGCCTAGAATAAAATGTTCTAGTTAGAATAGGTAGAAAACTAGCTGAATGACATTGACATTACTTGGTTGATTGCTTCTGATATTTGGAAAATTGCCTAGGTGCCTAGAACTAAGCTTTTCAAAAACAATGGAAAAGGCATGGGGCTATATTATCCTTAATGGGGGGCTTCTATATGTAATTTTGGGTTTTTAGAGTACCATTGGGGCTGGTTAAAGACACATATTGATAGCCTGCATCATGCTGTCAACCTTTATTTTGTTACCTTTGATCGATTCTATTGCAAAAGCTTCAGATATTGGTTCCATTTTTATTTTTATTTTTTAAAACATTTTCTTCACTTGACCCCACTATGTCTTGCTTTCATATTTATAAGTTTGAGAGCCATTCCTCATTTTCTTGGGAAACTTAGGGCTTTTAGAGGTAGAAGGCGGAAGGAATCATAGTTTTTTTTAACAGTGGACTAACCTCGAGCTCAAGGGCGTAGTTATCCGATAAAAAGACCTACTTGTCATATAACTATTGTATTGAAAAATATATCCTTATATGAAGAATCCGTCGTGGAAAACTCTATCGGGTGTTTTAAAAAAACCGGATGGATATATAAAAAGAAATCGACAAATATTAAGTGTCATAATATGTATAGTAGTGGGGAGTATGGGACAAAAAATAAATCCACTTGGTTTCAGACTTGGTACAATCTAAGGTGATCATTCCCTTTGGTTTGCACAACCAAAAAATTATTCCAAGGGCCTACAAGAAGATCAAAAAATACGGGAATGTATGTTTTTTTGAACAGTGGACACTCTAGTTGATGGGTTTTGAACTGCAGAATTTTGATTTTGCATCAGTTAAGACTAGTACTGAATCCTGTATAAAAGCAGATGTTTGATGCTTGGATGGGCTTGTCCCGTCTTCCCTTTTGGGGTTTTTGAGCTCTCATGCGTACAGTCTCCTTTTTAGCTCTTTCCCATCCTTTTTGTGATTTCTTACCTCCATTAATTTCCTTTTTGTTTTTGTTAACAGTTTTTGTTATTTAAAAGGTTGCTTGATATATTTTACCAGGATGGATGAAGCGAGGCAACCACTTTCGAGGAAGTTATCCATTCCTTCAAGCATGATAAGCCCCTACAGATTGATAATTACACTCCGTCTCATAATTCTCGGCTTCTTTTTCCATTATAGAATTCTCCATCCAGTTCATGATGCATATGGCTTGTGGGTAACATCAGTTATATGTGAAATATGGTTTGCTATATCATGGATTCTGGATCAGTTTCCAAAATGGTGTCCAGTACGTCGAGAAACATACCTTGATCGACTATCACTAAGGTAACTAGGCCGAATATCCAATTTGATTCATTATTTTTGCAAAGTGGTCTTCAATTTCTTCAAGCTTCTCTATCTGCGCTTCTTAAATTCCCAGGTATGAAAAAGAAGGGCAGCTAACCGAGTTAGCCAGTATAGACATCTTTGTGAGCACGGTTGATCCTACAAAAGAACCTCCATTAATCACAGCAAACACGGTTCTCTCCATTCTTGCTGTGGATTATCCGATTGATAAAGTTGCATGCTATGTCTCAGATGATGGGGCTGCCATGCTCACTTTTGAAGCACTTTCTGAGACCTCTGAATTTGCCAGGAAATGGGTGCCTTTCTGTAAAAAATTTGGTATTGAGCCTCGTGCCCCTGAATGGTATTTTTGTCAGAAAATCGACTATCTCAAAAACAAAGTTCATCCCTCATTTGTGAGACAACGACGGGCAATGAAGGTTTGCTACTTTTCCCTATAAAACAACATAGAATAAGAGCTGCAGCAGCATTTTTTTTTTTTTTAAAGAATTGGCTCATTGACCATTTTGTTATATTATACCTTAAGTTCTCGTAGTGACATGAATTATATTATTTCTGGGTTCAGAGAGAGTATGAAGAGTTCAAAGTTCGAATAAATAAGTTAGTTGCCTTGGCACAAAAGGTTCCTGAGGAAGGTTGGACAATGCAGGATGGAACTCCATGGCCTGGCAACAATGTTCGGAATCATCCTGGCATGATCCAGGTGATGATACATCTTTTTACTTAGAGAAAAAGAAACATCTTCTCTTGCTTGTTATTGAACCTCATTATAATTGAATAACTCTTGTATAATGTACCATAAGTTTTGATACTATATATCTATGTGCTATTCTTAACGATATAACAAAGCATAGAATAGTTAATATTTACATGGTTACAGAGACGATCTCTAAATCAATTCTTGAGCTCAGAAGTGTACAAGGGTGATTATATTATTCCAGTTATATGCATGATATTATATTTATAATAGTCAATATAAATAACTGTATTTCATATTACACTTATAAACCACACCTTTGTCTTACTCTTGATGTATGAAAGATATATGCAAACCTAGCACTTGTGATGTAGTGCCAGTTGTGCAATGATCCCCATCATTTTCCTGATTGTTAACTATTTCTTTACAGGTGTTACTGGGCCAGACTGGTGTTCATGATATTGAAGGAAATGAGTTACCTCGTCTAGTTTATGTTTCTCGCGAGAAAAGGCCAGGGTTTAATCATCACAAAAAAGCTGGTGCCATGAATGCTCTGGTAAGTGTTAAGTCAATGCCATCATAGATCCCTGTCCTTTGGTTTCTTTTCCTTTGTTTTTTTATGTTTAATTATTTTGATCAATAAACACTTGGCCTGGAATTTATTTAGCTTCAGTGCTGTTTTATGAATGTCCAAGGTGCGAGTTTCAGCAGTGATTTCAAATGCCCCGTATGTTCTGAACGTTGACTGTGACCATTATATCAACAATAGCAAGGCACTTAGAGAAGCTATGTGCTTCATGATGGACCCTTCGTTGGGTAAGAGAGTTTGCTATGTTCAGTTTCCTCAAAGATTTGATGGGATTGACAGTCATGATAGATACTCTAATCGAAATGTTGTCTTCTTTGATGTATGTACAATCTTTTCTTTCTTTCTTTCATGTTTCCCTCTTGTTTCTTTTACTCATTGGAAAAGCTAATTTTTCGAATGAAAACAGATCAATATGAAAGGCTTAGATGGTATACAAGGACCAATATATGTTGGAACTGGTTGTGTCTTCAGAAGGCAAGCGCTTTATGGATATGATGCTCCTGTCGAGAAGAAACCCCCTGGCAAGACCTGTAACTGTCCGCGATTTTGCTGCCTATGTTGTGGGTCCCGAAAGGCCAAAAGAGCGAAGAAGCAAAGAGGGTGAAAAACCGAAGAAAACGAAGCACAGGGAGTCTTCAAACCAGATATATGCACTTGAAAATATCTGTTTGGAAGTTAAAGGTGTGTATTTACCCAGACAATTTTCCATTTTGCTTTATTTTGCACTGCAAGTTGGTCAGACTGATGGATAATACTCATTCAATCTAAATTAAGAAACAATCAATTTGAGAACAACACAACATAACCTAATTGGATTGGAACAACCCACCTAACTCACACCCCATTTTTATCTAAGTAGGACTAACTTGGGGATTTGCTATTGCAGGAATCTACACAGAGCAAGCATCCAAGACATCCCCAGAAAAACTTGAGAAGAGGTTTGGGCAGTCACCCGTGTTCATAGCCTCTACGCTTCTGGAGAAAGGTGGAGTTCCTGAGGGAACCCGTCCAGCGTCGCTCTTGAAAGAAGCTATCCAAGTCATTAGCTGTGGCTATGAAGATAAAACAGAATGGGGAAAGGAGGTAATTAAGGAGAAAAAAAAAAATTTCCAAGTTCTGAAAACTCCCAAGTTCACCAGCAAGTTCTACTGTTATCACTTCATTCTTTTCTAAATATTCAAACACTGAACCAGGTTGGCTGGATATATGGCTCTGTAACAGAGGACATATTAACAGGGTTCAAGATGCACTGCCATGGATGGCGGTCTGTGTACTGCGTACCCAAGCGGCCTGCATTCAAGGGCTCAGCTCCCATCAACCTGTCTGATCGTCTCCACCAGGTTCTTCGTTGGGCACTTGGATCTGTTGAGATTTTCTTCAGCAGACACTGTCCGGTCTGGTATGGCTATGGGGGTGGCTTGAAATGGCTGGAACGATTTTCTTATATAAACTCCGTCGTGTATCCTTGGACCTCCATTCCATTGATCATTTACTGCACCTTGCCAGCCATCTGCCTCCTATCCGGCAAATTCATCGTCCCTGAGGTATCCCCTTACCATGTTCTCTTATGTTGATATCATATTGGGAATTATGGTTCCGTTTGGTACCCAAAAAGTACTAAAGAAAGAAAATAATGAGAAAAATAGAAAAGAAATTTTGTTTTTAGAGGAAAATATAAAATAGGTTTAAACTTAATAAATTAATTCTATATGTTTTATTATAAGAACTAAGAAATTTATAAAATTTTGAAGAATTTTGATTATATTTTACTTTGTCAAAATCATTTTCGCAGCATTTTTTCCACTCACGGTACTTTCGGAAGTTTCAAACAAAGCCTCCTATAGGAATAGCACTTTTTTCTGAAACTTGAAATTCTGTTTACAGATCAGTAACTATGCAAGCATTGTGTTCATGGCACTGTTCATATCCATAGCTGCAACAGGCATCATCGAGATGCGATGGGGCGGAGTAGGAATAGACGATTGGTGGAGAAACGAGCAGTTCTGGGTAATAGGAGGTGTTTCATCACACCTGTTTGCTCTGTTCCAAGGTACTCAAGGTTTTGGCTGGTGTCAACACAAACTTCACAGTTACCTCCAAAGCAGGCGACGATGGAGAATATTCCGAGCTTTACCTCTTCAAATGGACATCATTGTTAATTCCTCCCACAACATTACTGGTCATAAACATAATCGGCATCGTGGTTGGCGTCTCTGATGCCATAAACAATGGATATGACTATTGGGGTCCCCTGTTTGGGAGGCTGTTCTTCGCCTTCTGGGTGATAGTCCATCTTTATCCCTTCCTAAAAGGACTCATTGGAAAGCAAGACAGGATGCCTACTATCATTCTGGTATGGTCACTTCTGCTCTCCTCACTCTTAACTCTTTTATGGGTTCGAATCAATCCATTTTTAACCAAAGGCGGCCTCGTCCTGGAGATCTGTGGATTGGATTGTGATTAAGATGATGAACCAGAGCTTAGATAGTTGCAAGACAGAATTTTGTCAATTGGACAAGCTGCAGCCTGCAAGATGAATAGACACTCCATACCCAAGGAGAATGTTCATTGCTGGAGAAAGCTAGAGCAGGAAGATGTATAGATAGATACAACAAAGAGAAAAACAGAGGATGGTTTTTTTATTTGTTTATTTTTTTACCAGGGTTTGATCGATTGTTTTCATTACATGCATCTGGGGTTGTGATTTTTTTTCTTTTTCCTGTTGTTATTTCATTGAATTATATCATAGAATTCATTCCCTTTTCCCTTTTCAACAGGGGCCATCTCGAAAGTATGATTCTCATCTCATGTACTTGATCTCACCACATTACATTATATTTTGGACAGTATGGTAGTTTGTTTTTGTCCCTTCGTGGTACTATGGCATTCTTCTCTGTCCCCTCCCCACTTATCTTTCTTTGTTTTCAGAAGTAAAATAATAACAATTTCAAAAAACCATAGCTACTACTGAAAACAATGGCATGGCCGTTCATATATATGCATATGGATGTCACGTCGAAGTGCAAAAAAGTCTGGCCATGGTATACGGTGGTATCCCGGTTTGATCGAGAGCTGATAACTGATTCATCTCAATTAGTTCTTATTAACTAATAAGAGTTTTTGATCGGAAAAAACTACAAATCTGAATTGTTTATACCCAAGTCATGGTCTCGTCACATTTTTACCTTCCTTTATTCCACGGTACTTATTTTGTTGTACACTTTGACTTTGATCGGGCATGATCAAAAGTTTGTTGACTTTGATCGGTCAAGATCAAAAGTTTGTTATGATATTGGGTCAAATCTTAGGTTCTTGTTGTTTTAAAATTGGTTTTGACAACGGTTTTTGGAAATATAAAGAGAATCATTTTAGTCTTATTTGAAAATTTTTTAAATTTTTTATGTTTTTTATGTTTTTTATGTTTTTCAAAATAAAGAATTAAACTTGTCTTTCATATTATCCTTATTTTTAAGAATAAAAAATAGTTTTCAAAAATTATATCTAAACATATCTTTTTTCTTTTTTTTTTTTTTAGGAATATATATTAAGAAGTTGGAAAATGAACTTGGATCGATAAAGCCCAGGTTAATAATAGCGTTTGATAGCCGTTTCAACAAGTGTTCTCAAATTTTTATACCCTTTTCAAATACATGTTAAATTGATTTTATTTAAAAATTTATGATATAGAAAATGATTTAATTAAAAAAATTACCATTTATTTTTATAAAAGCAATTAATTATTTGTGCTTAAAAAGGGGGGAATTAAATTAAATTAAAAATAAATAAATATAATTAAGTCCCTGTTTGGTAAACATCTTAATTAAGCATTTATTTTATAAGAACTTATATAAAAGATTATATGCCAAACTGCTTTATTCAATAAGCTATTTGTGTTTTGATACATATTTTAAAAACATATGCTTATCATTTAAGGTGTTTGGATGCATTATATTCTAACACTTATAATAGCTAAAGTGCGAAAAATAAATTATAAATACTTATAAAATTGAAGTATTTAAATAAATGAGCATTTGCCATATTATTTAAAAAATTAAAAAAAACTAAAGAAATAACTATATATACATATATCATGAAACCATGATAAAAAAAATTAAAATAAGTAAGTTACTATATATAGGAGCAACCTGTGATTTTAATATAAAAATAACTAATGAATGTATTCTCTCTTCAATTTTGTTTCATAGCCAAAATAAGAGGGTGTATAAAAACTAAAATATTTTATGTTTCTTTTTCCATTAAAATCTTTAATTTGGATGCTTTATATAATAAACGTGATGTATCGTATCTTTGTAGTTATTTAAGGCGCAGAAGTGCGGAGTCTGGCATAACTTAGGTCTTGAGGATGGAAGCGCGTTGAGGCGAAAAGCTTTTTTAAAGTGGTCAATAAAATCTATCTAATATAAATAAAAAATTATACCATTAAATATTATGCATAGTTTTTGTCCCAATAATAAAATCTGATAAGAGTAAAAAACGTTAAACGTAAAAATCAAATATCCTTAATGTTTCTCATCATTATAAACATTTTCAAAACAAAATATAGAAACACCATTAGTGCTTTTCGAAATACGTAAAAAAATTCTAAGTTAAAAACAAAATAAACATTCATGAATTTGCATCATTTTAAATAAAGAAAATCATCATCAATAAAAAAAAATTTCTATTTTAATTATTTGTCAAAAAAAAATTCATATATTTTAATAACTTTTTAAAAAATTTACCACTATTTTTACATAAATTTTCGAATATATTTTATAATTTTCCAAGAATTTTTATATTTTAAAAAAATTTACCCATTTTTACATAATTTTTCATAAATTTGTCATTAAGATGACCAATTTTAGTCTTTTGTATAAGCTGTTTTGAGCTTTTTTTTTTTTTATAAGCTTAATATTTTCCATTAAACTTATTGAAATAAGCTAAAAATGGCTTATAGGGAGGTCATAAACTATTTTTATAAGTTTTTCAATATACGCAATTTTATAAAGAAATCTTGCTGAAGATAAGTTCGAATAAAGGAATTTAGAGATAAGTTCTCTTAAACGCACCCTAAATATGTATTTAAATTGTGATTACTTGTGACTATAATACTTACGACCAGTTTTACAGCATATTGATAGCATGATTTAATTTTTGTCTCTTTGGTGTATCTCTTTCTTCTGCTTGATAAACAAGCCATGAAATAACGTTGTCTGATAATAAAGCAAAATGTCATGCTAAGGCAACCAGCAGTATCATTCTGTGTGAGATGTGACACCCATGCATACCAGAGGCAATTAAATCGAAAAAAGCAATGAAAGCTTAAATACATGTAAAATAAGTTTTATGGAGAAAGAAAAACGATAGAAAAGAAATATAGGCAAAGAGTTTAAAGCAAAATGATAAAAATAAATAAATAAATAAAAAATCACTCTTAATTACTTTAAGAAAAGAGACTAACAAAGTAAAAGAGGTTGGAGTTTTCAAAAGTAATTCATTATTTGTGCTTAAAAAAAAGGGGGAAATTAAATTAAATAAAAAAATTAAAACATACTAATAATTGGGGTGAGGTCAGCTGAATAGGACACTTTGAGCAAATATAGCAATCACCATCGAAAAAACAAAAAACCGTGGAACCTGACCCTAGCAGCAACGCGTGTACGGAAAAATAAATATTTTGTCACGATTTAAAACACATAATCGTGGAAATCAATTATCCCAAATATTTATTATTGCCTTTTGCATTAATGATTTTTGGTTGGTCAAAAGGCTGTTGGAGTTGGAAATTAGGTCTCTCTTCAATGAATTTCTATTTTGTTTATCTTGAGGATGAATGCATCTTTCAAATATCAGTTTCGAGGTTGTTAGGTTTTTTGAGCTTATCCACAGAAAACTGTTATTTGTATTAGGATTATTTATTTTTACTAAATTTTGGCATATTTGTTAATTTTTTAAAGTTAACAAAAAAAATATAAATATTTACTTTTGTTCAGCAAAAGTTATTTTTCACCAAAATAAAAATTTTTATCATTGTAATAAGGAAAATAGTATAATCTAACTCTTATGGATATGATGGAGGTTTGGGACAGGTGACCCATCCTGCACATTGGTTATTTTTTAGTTGCGAAGCTTGCTCTTTATTTAAAAATCGCGAGAATGGTGGGGATAGGAAAATTCTCAAATCTGTTGTGTTTACATTTGATTTTTGTTTTTATTTTTTATTTTTTTATATTTACCTTTTATTTTTATTATATTAAAATTAATATATTCATAAAAATAAAATATATTATAATTACTTAATTATTATAACAAATATAATAAATAATAAATAATATTTTGAAAAATATAATGAATGGCCAGAATGCAATGCTGACCGCCGCCGAACTTGTCTCGGTTGAAATAAACTCAACCCGCTAAAAATCCTATTCTTTATTAAATCAAACTGTCCAATTAGAGTGAGTAGAGTGGGAGCAATAATAATCCACTCATATATCCATCTTCATTCTTACAAAATGTTAAAGCAAACAACTTAATATTTAATACTTTATTAAGTACCTATTCAGTGCACATTAGCTAAAAAATGTTATATGACGTGATAAAAGCAACTGTAATTATCATTCTATAATTCAAAAAAATTCTAAAGCAATTAATTTCTCACCTCATTCTCTTCAAGTTCAACAAGACTACTTTGTTAAGTTAAAAGGGCATGTAATACAATCATATTCTGATGGTCCCCAATCGATACTTTAACCTGATTGAAGAGTGGTAAACTGCATTTACGATGCCCTAATGTCTTAGCGGCTTGCTTGGTAAAAAAATCTTTAGTTCTTATCGCAGGTAAAATAGAGGTGTGTTAATCTCAGCTCAAGCGGTAGTAATTTTTGGTTTAAAGGCAATTTAGTGTTCGATGTCGTCCTGGCAAAGCCCAGGCCCTTACGCTGGTGTCACCTCTAGTCCAAAATGGGTGTTTTTGACCAATAAAATAATAATCAAATGTGCATTTGGTTCAAACTATGAGAGATTTCAACCATCTTACCTATATGTCGGATAATTCACTAAAATGTGTTTAATGAAATATTAAAATGCTAGTAATCCTCTTTATAACCAAACTTCATAACATCTCCAATATAAATCATTCTTTAACCAAAAAAAATTGACTCCCTATTAAAAAACTTCACTAAATGATTATTTTAATAAATTCGACTCCTTTCCGATTTCTAAAACTCTATTATTCTTGACAAGTGAAGAGGAAATTCGTGTACAAAAACAAAGTTGATTTTGAAATAGCCGATATATCAAACCTTCCACACTAAAGAGCCAGTAACAATTCTGGCTCAAGTAAGCTTTGGCCCGGCTACTAAAGCCTTTGGGAGGCCTCATTCTGCCCTCAATCAAACTCATATGGGTTTGGCATATAAACCGAAAAACCTCTTTTATTTTCCAATGGACAGTTCTTTTGAAAAGCCTTTGTTTACTAACAACCAATTTCATCGAATCACAAGTTAGCAGTCAAATAAAACCCTGAAGTAGTCATAAGAGTTCGAATTAATGATAGTGAGTAAGCTTACATGCAATCACGTTCGATCCTTAACCTCAAAGTTTTCACGTGAAAATCGCTTAATAGCTTTATGGCCCCAGAAAATTTATTTACATTTTTAAAAAACATAATCCGTTAAACAAGAGGATATGAATTTGGTTTACAAAATGGATGGCGTTGAGTATATTTTGAATTTCCTTTCTGATGAAGACCCAAGCATCTTAAAACTCATCTATCTTATTACATACTTTCAAATTTCAATCATTCTAAACTCTCCTACGTAATGATTATACCCCATAAATCGAAAAAGAAAATACATTAACTTGGAAGGAATCACAAAAAACATCAAATCTATCAATTTGTTTTTATATAAATTAAGTTTGACAAGATCGATGAGCCTCTAGACATGATATCAATCATAATTCACGAGAAAATTCATTTCCATGCAAAGCTGATAGATTTTTTTTTTTTTTTTTCTAAATCTTCTCTGATTTGTTGACTGAAACTTCATTGAAATAGTTTGCAGTAGTTATCAAAGGTGGCCAAAACAAATTAAGACGCTTCAAACTTGTACCGAAGGAGTTCTGTTTGGCATGTAGCTACCTAACTCTTTGAATAATTAACATTCTCAACCAGGGTTTAGGGGTTTAACAAACTAGGCCGGTCTCCCCCACCGCCCCATATTTAGTTATAACTTATAATTATTATTCTTATTATTCAACAGAAGACTAAAAATTTCGTTGAACGACGGATCTTGACAGCTATGGTTTCTCAGGTTCCAACTAGGTCAAACGTTGGAACGATGCTAAACCTTTGTGGGAAGAAACTCCTGATTTCTCCGAAGATCTGGCTTTCATGGGCTCCCATATTATCAAGCATTTCAGCTTCAAAAAGACTGAATAAACTTTGGAATAACTGCACCTCTCTCTCTCTCTCTCTCTCTCTCTCTCTCTCTCTCTCTCTCTCTCTCTCTCTCTCTCTCTCTCTCTCTTGGATGTAATTATAATATTATATCACAATTAATGGATGAGAAGGGGCTTGAGCTGGTTCAAAAACAGCAAAAAAATAAGACATTGTTTGGGTTGTCAATTACATCAATGATCCATCTCACAACCGACATAGCGTGGGGTCCGTACATGCAACCCCATTTGTAACAAAATTCTCAAATTTGTCACCGGAAAAGAATAATCAATCAATAAATAAATAAATAAATAAAATACCTCTTTTTTTTTTTTTCTTTCTCTCTCCCTATCCCGAAAAGATCACAGACAGCATCTCTTTGCCGCCTCATTTTTAATCACTATTTAATCAAAATGACAGAATAATTAGAGAAAAAAAAATTCCGAATTTCATCCGTATCATCAACCCACCGCCACATGCAATACGCTGTTGTACTCAGAGAGAAAAATCAGATTGAACCAAAGGAAAAAAGAAGAAGAAGAAGAAGAAGAAGAAGAAGAAGTCACCATTCATTTTCCCGGAAAATTAGAGAAAATTTTATTATTCAAATCATGATCGTCTCTTTACACAACTTACTCGATGCCCTAAATCCCCTCCATAGCTACGAGAACTTTCTAGAATCTTCAACACCTGACCTTCTTCACATTCACCGGCTTGGTCGTCATATATATATGAACCAGAGACCGATACCTCCTCTTCCTCGGCCGCCACTGCTTCTCCTCCTCTTCCTCGTCTTTTCCGAAAATCTCCTCAATCTTCGCAGAAGTAATCTCGCTTTGATTTTGCTCCAACTCCTCCTCTTCCCCATCTGGGTTTCTCTTGTTCTTGCTTTTGCAGTCGTTATCTTCTTCGTCTCCGCTCAGTTGCATCAGCTGCTGAGCCGCCGCCATTTCTGGGTCTGTAAATCCTTTATTAAGGGCTTCTCTTCTCTCCGAAGAAGTAGATAAAGATGATAAAGACGATGGCTCCGCCATTGATACCCAGAAAGAAAAATCGGCGAAGATTTGATTCTAAAACCTCTTCGATGGCGGTTGTGGCTTTATGGGTTTGGCGTAGAGCGCGTTTTGAGGGTACGTGTTGTGGGAGATTTTGAGAAACTACAGCGTCATTGCTATGAAAATGTCAGGAAGATGGCTTTGTATTACAGCTTATGGCTCATATATAAAGCACTTTAGGTTTGATCCAGTACTTCTCGCCTATTTTAATATACTGTCACGGCATCCTCGGTCCGTCCAATTCTCACGCCATTGACTCTGTTGACTTCTCCTCATCAAATCCAACGCGTAGTATTCTCTGTTCCTCTGTTTCTGACTGTTTGTACTTTCCCTTTGTATGGGTCCCACTATTTATCAAGTTGAATCTCCGCCGTTGGATGGGAGTAAAGTCAAATAAAATCGGATTTTGACCGAGTTTGTTAAGACCTTTGAAAAACCCTGTTTCCACGTCATCTCTGCTTGTGTGTGATGTGATTTTACATTCCTCTTTTTATAAGTAAAACCAATCTCAATACCTTATGGGACAAGTAAAAAAAAGGTATATTATATTGATTGTTTCATTAACTATTATTATTATTATTATTATTATTATTATTATTATTATTGTTATTATTTTTATTATTTTTATTATTTTTATTATTTAATAATTATTTCATTAGTCTTGTGATTAGGTCTTTCTAATTTTTTGCCTTTCCCATCAAAACGGTCAATCATACATAATTCATGTGATAAAGTGTTTATCCTTTCAAAAATATAGGATATAGAAAAGGCAAGAGAGGGGTCTTCATCTTGATTGTTTCTTCATCTATTATTATTATTATTTAATAATTATTTCATTAGTTTTTTTTAATGTTTTAAAAATCGAATCGGTGATTGGATCGAAAAAGTTATCGATTCATAATTCACTGATAGTGTCGGCCCGAGTAGTCAAGCGCGATTGACGATGACGTAATAAATATATTATTTATATTTTATTTAAATTTTAAAATATATAATTAATAATATTTAAGATATTATTTATTACTTTTATATAAATAAAGTATTTAAAAAATATGTATAATGTTTTAAATATGAAAATATTAAAAATGGAAAAACTTATTTTATATAAATATATCTTAATTAGTAGTAATATATAATTTTGTGCGTTCGAATCCATGGCACGAAGTCTTTAATTGATTTTTAGTTGTGTCTTATAGCGCAAGTTTTTACATTACAGCGAAAATGGCGTCGTTTGGATGTAAAAAGCGTAGCGATGTCGCTGCAACGAAAAAAAAAATTTGTAAGAGCGAATCGTTCGGTTACTGCGAGAAGCAGAAGCCGATTCAGCCGGTTTGAGTTGGTTCGTCGGTTCGATCAACGGTTTTTGCATTGAATAGGGCCAGGATTTGTGGCCAGATCGACGATCCAGCCCAGTCAGACCAGAAGCCAGGGTTCATGTCGTCAGATTTTCAAAACATTGGTTTTTTGAATTAGTCTTTTTTCTTTATTGCCTTTAGAATCAATTAGCATTACAAAGACAAAATAAAACTGATAATCATGCCTAGTCATATTGTAAAGTGCTCAAAGCATTTCAAAAAGGCAAGACATATAAATAGGAGGGAAGGGGTCATGGGTTTGAGAACAATTTATTATATTATAACTTGAATGTTTATCTATAAAGAAAACATATAACTTTTTTATTTTTATTTTTTAATTCTATGATTATTTATAACTGAAGTCAAGTTCATATCCATAATATCAATAAAATGATAACTTTCATTTTTTTTTGTCTTTAATGGGTCCTTATCTTTTTTTTGTTTTTTATTTTTGAATGATTAATGGGTCCTATCCTATCTTATTCATCCCTAGTATAAACTTTGTAGAATTAATAGTAGATGGAAAATTCCAGACAAAGTATATATTTGAAATTTATTGAGAATCATTTATTAATATGATAACTACAAAATCACAATAATTTTATTTTTATTTTTATTTTACGTTATTTATTATAAAAACTTATAGGCTTATGGCTATCTTAACACTATCTTATTTATATTAATAAATTAAAGCTTATTTATTAACCACTCGCAAAATTTGATTTCTATTATTTAAAATGGGAAACAATTTTTTAGAATAAATACATAATTGATCATTTTTAAATAAAAAAATGTACTATTTTTTAAGATTTAAACAATTGGGTCATTTTTATAGAAAATACTAAAAATAAAGTAAAAGTTAAAGAATAAGCCAAAATATTGTACCATGCATAAGTGCATAATCCTTTATGAATATTAGATTTCAGTGAATTTCTTTTTGAAATTGTATTCTCAATGAACAGTTGTAAAAAGACTAATTAACAATAAGAATTAATTTTATTTTTGATGATTTTATAGACAAAAATCATAAATAACAAAGGGACTCTCATAATTTCCATGTTTTTTCTCAAAAAATATCCTCTTTTAAACAAAAATGCCCTATATTATCTTATATATTACATAAGTCTTTTGATAAAAAAAGATTAATTTTACCCGATAATATTAAGGATATTTTTATCAAAATGAAGACAAAAATTGACGAAAGGTTAGAATTTAAAATTTTGGTTTTCAAATTATCTTTTAAAATGTGTGTATATTCCATTTTTTTTACCGCTTGAGCCGAATCTAAAAAATTTGCATATATTATCTTAATAACTTTCTTTTGTATATGACGTAAAATGATATTCGATTTATTTTTATTTTTTTGGAAATGATTAGTTTTATTTTTAAACTTAATTATACGCATATAAATAAAAATTATAAAATAAAATATATTATAAAATGTTAACCGGAGTAACTTTTTGACTGGTCAAAAAATATGTGAAACGATGCTTCCCTTTTCTTCACCAAGAAAGAATCTGAAATTTTGACTTAGAACTACTTAGAAGGTCAACCAGTCAAGCAAAAAAATTTTGGCTGCTTTTGGAAATTGACCCACAATTTCCCATTGTCTTTTTCCCTTTGTTTTTTTTTATTTTTTTACTTTCAGATTATGCACCGTCCGATCTGCTTTTTTTTTTTTTTTTTGAATAAATACTGACTTGATCCACTCTATGGCATTTGATGAATGTTTTTTTCTGTTTCCGTTGTTTCCTGTTTCGAAAAGTTGTTTTGTAAGGTGGTGTTTGTTTTTGAGCAATCTTTGGTGAATAGGCTTTTCGGTGTTATTTGTTTAAATTTTCGCATTTTATTCTTTGAAAATTTTTTTAAAAAAATTTGAGATAGAAAAAGTCATTTTAAATAAGAAAAAGCTGATAAATTCTTGCACAAAGAATGTAATATTATCTTATTTCACAGGGATGGCAACGGGAGGGTTTGTGACAGAGCGATCTTATCAGGCAGGAACTGTTTATTTTTTGGTCCCAAACTTTTCTCATTTAAAAAAATTAAAGAGGCGGGCGGAGATGGAAAAATTAGCTATGGATTTACATTTATTTTGTTTTATTTTTAATTTTATTTTTATAACTCTTTTAATTTTTATTCTGTTTAAAATTAATATTTTCATAAAAATAAAAATATTATGAGTACATATATTATTTATTAAAAAACATTATATGACTTATCATTTGAGAAAATCGGAAAAATTTTGACTTTGTCTGAAACCGACCAAAACTTTTTTAGGTTACTAGATTTGCGAGGCGAATTTATGGCTGCGATCGGTTTACCGTCATAGAGATCGAGGTACATAGGCTTCACTGAACCCTTATGACAATTTTATTATTTTAGTAACATTTGCCATTTTGAAAATTTTTTAATTTTCTTAGGTTTCTGATAACAATACTGAACAATACTTGGATTTGAGAAAATAAGCATGGCCGTTAAAAGCAGATTAAAATTAAATTAAGCATGTGTTATTAAGAGCGAGACGGGCGAGCCCCAAAATAATCCGTTCAGTTATCATCGCTCCATTTTATCCCCAATGTTAAAACAAGCTTGACACATCTTGTCTTGTTAAGTGTTATTCGCGATGGCTGGATTACATTCAGCGTGCAAAATTAAAAAAAACAAATATCACCTAAGTTCCCTTATGTTTGGGAATGGTTGGTTTTAGTATTATATTCATTTTGACCATATTATTGGAAGTGAATTTTTAAAAATGTTAAGTTTTATTTTTTTTACAATGAAAACTGAAATTTAAGTCCGTAATTCTTTTACATTTGAACAATCTGAATACAAAAAACAAACTGTTAAAAACATTAGAGGATGATATAACATTCAAGTTAATATAAAAAACAACTTCGATACACACAATAAGAATGTCGTAATATGCGTAAAATATAAGATTTCGGTGCGATGAAGCATCTTGATGAATATGGATTTGATGTGAAACCTGCAATGCGATTAAAAAAACAGCATCATTTAATGTTCCTTTGCAAAACCAGCGAAATTAGCGCGTTGCAATGAATCGACAGCAAAACATAAGAACGAAAATGAATTGAAAACTCGAACCATGTGGAAGAAACCATTTTATTGAGGGGAAAGCTTAGATATGAGTAGACGGAACAATGGGAGGGGTGATTTGAGGCCAAGAAAGGCCAAAAAAACCACTCCTCGTTTCTATTGGTGATGAAAAGATAAAAAAATGACAGAACTTAGGGTTTTAATGCTTAGTGTTTCATTAAAATTTAAAATTTAAAATTTTTTTTGTTAATTATTAGATAAATGATTATTCAAAATAACTTTCTTGCACTATTACTATGGGTCTCCAAAAAACCCGAAATCTACTTTGAACCCAGTATGGTCCGAAGGGCTAAAGCCCACCTCGAGTCCGTTTATAGAAGGGTTGGATCCCAAGTTTCATTTTAGGCTCGGCTCATAAGCTTTTAAGCCTGCCTATAAGCCCACTCATAAGCCTGCCCATAGCCACACCCCATATCCTTAAAAGTTTATTATATAAATCAAATAAAGGTACAACTCAATTGATGCATTAAATTTTAATCTAGAGATAAGGGTTAAAATAAAAAATAAAAAAAAAAAAAATTATTGGGCATGCCAAGCCCCGCCCATCTTGGGCCCTCCAAGCTCGCCTAGTGCAAGGTTTGTGAGTTGACCGCATGCCTCAACAAAATACAAAGCCCGGCTTGGCCAATTCGTCGAATACCATACCCATAGTATTATGTTCCTTATAAATTTGTCTTCGGACTCAAAACATTGACATTTTCCTGTATATCAGTTTGAACTCTAAACTACTTGAACTAAATCTTATCGGCTGCGAGATAATAATATTAAGAAAAATAATCTCAAGTCAATAAACCCCTAATTCTATTGTATTCCCATGTGAATAAATGTTAATAAAATAAAATAAAATAAAAATAAGGTTTTTATTGTTAGGTGATCTTGGGTCTTCTCAATCCCAAAAGGCCCAGCTCGACGAGATGGGGTTTTGCCGTACTTATAAGCCCTCATCATGACCTTGCAATGATGTGGGGATAACCCGACAATCTCCCCTCACCGCGTGAGACGCTGGGTCGGACGGCTCTTGAGTTTCTCCGGTGGGTGAGACTGTTGATAACGGGGCTTTGATCACAGGTGTTAGGTGATCGGGCTTCTCGATCGGTAGCTCGTAGGATGAGGTTTTGCCCGTGACATAAATGGTATGACTACTTGCGTAGTGTGGGATAACCCACGACGTTATGTGGTCATATTGATATGTATTTACAGGGTTTTTATCGTCCGGTTATTTCTCTTAATGGGTTTATTTGAAATCCGAAATAAATTATCAGTTACCACATTTTCCGCACCAAATACTCGCCTAATTTCCGTTGCAAATTAAAAAAAAAAAAAAAATCTCCCTATTTGAGAACTCAATAATTAAATGAACAAAACGCCATTTTTTTAACATTTTGAAAAAAATTCAATTAAAAATATTCTTTAAAATCTTTATCCCATAAAAGGATTATTTTGCTAAAATGAATATGTGGTTTTTCAATATAGTGTTGATGTAAAAAAAAAAAAAAAAAAAAAAAAGTGTTCTTAAGTAAATGTATGAGCCATAATTAAAAATTTAAAAATACTCAGCAATATCAGGGCATGATAGTTTCCTAATAGAATAAGTTAGTTTTTTTTTAATGTTAAGTTATTAAATTTAAAATTGTAAAAAAAAATATTTGTTTAAAATAGTTTTTATGTGGTCATATTGATATGTATTTGCAGGGTTTTTATCGTCCGGATATTTCTCTTAATAGGTTTATTTGAAATCCGTAATAAATGATCAGTTACCACATTTTCCGCACCAAATACTCGCCTAATTTCCGTTGCAAATAAAAAAAATCAAACAGTTATTTTGCTAAAATATTTTTTTTTACCATTTTGAAAAAAAAATTCAATTAAAAATATTCTTTAAAATCTTTATCCCATAAAAGGATTATTTTGCTAAACTGAATATGTGGTTTTTTAATATAGTGTTGAAGTAAAAAAAGAAAAAAATAGTGTTCTTAAGTTAAATGTATGATAAAAATAATTAAAAAATTATAAATATCTGTAATATAAATTTATGATAGTAAAAGTTAGTTTTTTTTAATGTAAAGTTATTAAATTTAAAATTGTAAAAAATTATTTGTTTAAAATAATTTTTTCCAAAAAAAAAGAGGCTCTATTTTCTCGTCTCAACCGTTTCTTATCTATAACACAATCAAACAGTTTTTAATCCTCCTTAACATTAATTATAAGAAAACGACTATAAATTAATTTAATATCAGATAATAATTGAAATTATAAATGATGATATATTGTTACGGAAAACTAAAAACCCCGCATTACATAGGGTTTGGCTAAGTTTTAGAGGTGTGAACGAGTTAAGTCGAGTCAATACAAAGCCAAATTTGAACTCGACTCGATTAAAAAACTCGAAGTTTAAACTCAATTTAAACTATATTTGAAACTTGACTTGGCAAATAATCGAGTTACTCAAACTCGAATCAATTAAAAAAATATTAAATAATTATACTCGAACTCGACTCGATAAATAAAATAATAAAACACAATTAAACTCACTAACAACTTGAGTCGGAGTATTGTAATACTCGAATTCGATTAACTTGGAACTACTTCTATTCCTGAGACGAACAATCTCATCTCGCAACCAAACACTACTCAAAACCTTTCACGAACCTGAAACGTATATATATATGATATGATACTGACCCGCAAGTCACAAAAAACCTAGGGTTTCTGATTTCTCTCTATTGGGATTGTTTTTCTATACTCATATTTCTCGATTGCTGCAGTCATGGCGGAGAGGGGTGGCGACGGTGGTGGTGGCGGTGATCGTGGTGGTTTCGGACGTGGTTTCGGCCGCGGAGACCGTGGGAGAGGAATGCGGCGGCGCTCCGGCGGACGGCGAGAGGAGGAGGAGAAGAAGTGGATTCCGGTAACGAAACTCGGCCGTCTGGTGAAGGATAAAAAGATCACAAGCTTGGAGCAGATCTACTACCACTCCATTCCGATCAAAGAGCACCAAGCAATCGATTTTCTAATCGGCCCAGGCCTCAAGGACGAGGTCATGAAAATAATGCCGGTTCAGAAGCAGACTCGGGCGGGTCAGAGGACCCGGTTCAAGGCGTTCGTCGTCGTCGGCGATATGAACGGCCACGTCGGTCTCGGAGTCAAGTGCAGCAAAGAGGTGGCGACTGCGATTCGTGGTGCGATCATTTTGGCGAAGCTGTCGATGATTCCGGTGAGGCTAGGGTATTGGGGGAACAATATCGGAAAGCCTCATACAGTGCCGTGTAAGGTTACCGGTAAATGTGGTTCGGTTTCGGTGCGGATTGTGCCGGCTCCTCGCGGTGCCGGTATTGTCGCGGCTAGGGTTCCGAAGAAGATTTTGCAGTTTGCCGGAATCGAGGACGTATTCACTTCTTCCAGTGGTTCGACCAAAACTCTCGGAAACTTCGTCAAGGTTTGATATTTTTCTTAATCTGCCTACTTATATCTGTGAATTCGAAATTTTTGTAGTGACTTCGTTTTCATTTTTTGTTCAACTTCAGATTTATTTTAAGTCTTTGAGGACTGAAAGAAAATAGAGAGGAAAATGAGAAAGAAAGAGAATTTGAAGGAAAAAAAACAAAGGTTTAAACTTGGTAAATTAATTTTTTATATATTATTCAAATTCATTTTATTTGTTTATAATAAGGATTAAAAATGTAAAAATATGTAAAATTTAAAAGAATTTTGATTATATTTAATTTTTTTTATATTTTCCATTGTGGCATCAAAAATAAGAAAATCCTTTCCAATCAAAAGGTTCTAGATTTAATTTCACTCAGAAATTATGTGATTCTGAATCCATATATTATCTGGCGTAATTCCAATTCCAAATGAGTGATGATTGTTATTGTCAATGATTACATGTATCATTTCTGGTAACTTGGTGTCGTCTATACGTTTTCTGGTTTTCTAGTTTCTGAATGATTTATGCGAATAAATGCGCAGGTGTAGATGATTTGTTCTTTCAGGAAATCAATTTTTTATTTACCTCTGATGCTAAAATAAAATAAATACATATGATTTTACCTTTTTCAATTCAATAAGCGTTGAACGCTTAAAGCTAATTAGCTTTAAGCAAGAAGTCAATAAACAAACTCCACCCAACTTTTCGTGAATATTTTCTTTGTTCTTTGTTTGTTTGTTTGTTTCTGGTGCAGGCTACTTTTGACTGTCTCTTGAAGACTTATGGATACCTTACACCTGACCTGTGGATGGAGAGTCGCTACATAAAATCTCCATTCCAAGAGCACACAGATCTTCTGGCAATGCCCATTAAGGTGACTTATCAGGATGAAGCTGAAAAGGTTGAAGCTTAGAAAAATTATGATTATTTAAAGTATTGTGTATGTCTTTAGAATTTCCATCCAGTTTGTTCCTAATTTCCGGGTTGGAATTGGAAGTTAGGTAATAAGGAATTAATTAAAATTGCAGGCGTTATGATTTTATTTTCTGAGCTTTCACGTTTTCTTCCCTTTTATGTTATTTTTTATTTGATTTACACTATTCGGTGAAAGAAACATAATTAACTCATTAATCACTTTTATCAATATCTTCTTTTCAAATAAATTTATTTTCTAGGATCATTATTGATGAATAAATAAATTATTATTTTTATTTAAAAAATTCTTTTTATTGGGATGATAAATCATCTTCAAAAAATTATTCCTTTTCCCAATGGATATGATATTATTATTGGGAAAAGGTACAAAAATTCCTTTTTTGGTACATGAAACCCACTCCCCTCTCTCCTCTCTCTTCTCTCCCTTCCCTTCTCTTTTCGCTCTCCTGATTGGACAGAAGTCCCCACCAGCCACCACCACCTAGCCAGCCCATCCGCCAACCATTTTTTTAATTTATTTTTTCCTTTTTTACTTAATTTTATTTTAATCTTTAAAATATAATAAATAAAAATTCAAATTTATTTTTTAAAATATAAATAAATTATTTGTTATTTTAAATCTACTAAATAAAAATTGAAATTTTATTTTAAAATATCAATAAAACTATTCATTTTTTTAAATATTTTAATTTTATGTATAGTTATTTTATTAAAATAAATTAAATTAATAATATAATAAATAAATAAATATTAACATTTTAAATTATAAATTTGATTTAAAATTAAAAAAACCTTATCCATTGATATTTATCAAAAAAATTTATTAAAAAGAATACTTTAAAATATATTAATTTTTAAATAAGAATATTAAATATTAAAACTCATCATTTAAATAGATTAGTTTAAATAAAAATATTAAATATATAATATAAATATTAAAGCTCATCCATTTGAAATAATATTTAATATTAAAATATTATTTCAAATTCATCCATTTTATTTTTTATTTAGTAGATTTAAAAATTAAATGAATTTTTAAAATAATTTTTTTAAATTTTAAGATACGGAATAATTTATTTATATTTCAAAAAATAAAATTTGAATTCTTATTTAGTATATATTAAAATTTAAAATAAAATTTATTTTTTATCAGATTTAAAATAACAAATAATTTATTTATATTTTTAAAAATAAATTTTAAATTTTTATTTAGTAGATTTTAAAAATTAAGAGTTAAAAAATGAAATTAAAAAGAAAAGGAAAAAAAAAAGGTTTGAGCTGGTGCTGTGTTTGGTGGATGGGTGAGTAGATAAAAGAAGAGATTAGAGAGTAGAGTAGGTCTAATATATCATGTTAGCATTTAATGGTCAATTTATCATGGTTTGATCATTTTAACGGTTTGAATTACGATATGGGTTAATTTGAATTATGAGAGTAAATTGTAAGGGTCTTTTTAAACTGAAAAAAAAAAGTTTCAAATGTTAGTGGAATATCGGATATAATATTATATGGTTTTTTTTTACATATTTTCTCTATTATTGTTATTATTATTATTTTACATCTATTCAATTGGTATTACACTGTATTTTGTTTTTGTGTCTCGCTCACCCTTTGACCAATAAAGAGGCTTTATTAGCAATAGAAATGATACTATTCTCTCACCCATTAATAATTAGTAATGTCAACCTCTTCCACTAGCAATAGCTAGAGCTAAGCATATTTCTTCTGCAATATAACCCCCACCTTGCATGATGGAGGCACATTTTCTCTACCCTGGAGGTGTGTTCCTCTGTACTACTTTTACTGGAATTTTTTTTTTTAATTTTTAATTTTCAATACTTCTACTAAGGTTAAAAAAAAATCATTATTATGGAAAATAAAACTTACTTTTGGGAGTTTTGGATTAAAATAATTTTTAAAAAATAATTTTTTTTTTGAAATTATTGTTCAATCTAGTTCGTATGAGTCACATATGCTACAACTAAGCAAATGACGTTGTCCTCAACAACGGTTTTATAAAAAAATTTTAAGCAAATACTGCTATCCTCAACGGCTTTATATATTTTTATAAGCAAATGATGTTGTCCTCAAGTTCTTAACAGTGACTTTATCATTATAAAAAAAATAAAAATGCCGCAGTTGAAGACAACGGCATTATCGTTGTTTTAAATTAGTGCAAAATCCTTCTTTCTCCTCTATCTCTTCCATTTTTCTACTGTAATATTTTCTATCCTTCTCCTCTTCCGATGACGGTGTTTTTTTGTTTAAAATTTCTTACATTGCTGCTTTTGTTGTTGTGTTTTTTTGTAATGTTGTGAAAAGTCTTTGGGTTTAATTCCCATTTTAATCTTTGGAAAATCAATTATTGACTCTGGGCCCACCCAAGGCCACTAAGAGAAAGAATCTATATCCCACGTGAATAAGTTTTTTATTTATTTAAACTAATTCAATATTCTAACAAAAAAGTTCTTTCTCATGGGTTAACTAATAAAAATATAGTTTAGGATTTAACAAAAAGTTACTTATAAAGTGCATATTTTTATTAATTTCGTGGAAATAGTGCATTTCTAGGTAATATCCATTACTTGAATTCTATTTTCCTTCTTATTGATGTAATAGTGCACCTTAACATATTGCTCCTATACCATTTCAATATACTTCCAACAATTAAAAAATGACACTATTAATAAAAATAATTTTTGATTTCAAAAGAATAAAAATAGCTTTCAAAAAATAAATATAAAAACAAATTTTTACTTCTATTTTTCTTAATTTTTCTATATAATTACCAAATAAATTTTTCCTTAGAATTTTCCACTAATAACAAAACAAGGAAAATATTATATTTTCCTTTCCTTATCTTTTTCCTTTCAATTTTTCCCTCATCGTTTTTCGTGTTTCATACATAGTCTTTATATCCTCATATTATTTAACTGATTTAAATTATTTTGTATAAGTCAAATATGTATGTTTCCACTATTCCCATGATATGTTATTACAATGGAAAAATACTAAGGACTGAAACATATATGAAATATGTCGTAACAAAGTCATTATCACAGCCTTTTGATGTACCTGCTGATTGCACGCTTCTCAATAGCGATATGATATACTCAACAAACATTGACAAACAAACGTTCACCAATTCAATCAGAAGTATCCCTAAAAGTGGAAATAGGTTCCAACTTTATCCAATATGGGATGACAGTAGTGTGTACCGAATGTTGAAATTGGTTAACGCAATTGGCATGGAAAAAATTGAATTGTTTATTGAGGTCATTCGAGTCAAACCACAAATGAATCAATCTATGGGCGCCTACAGATTTATTTGTTGTAGAAAATGATAATGTTGTAGAATTTGACTATGGTTGTAGACCTAGTAGCGCTTCAACACCTGGGAGCATTGATGTGATGTAAAGATAATGGAGATGATGAAGATTGTGAAGATGAAGAAGCTAATGATGAATCTGATAAAGATGGTGATGATGAATCTAATGGAGATATAGATGTTCAAACTGATGGACATGTTTCATCCTTCTATACTCTTAACTAAGTTTTGGAGAATAAGCAAGAGATATATGTCTCTGTGGATGCAGCAGCTTGCGATGTATCAAATTACCTAGATGCTAAGAACCTAGATGAGTTCAGTATCACTTAGCACCATCACCTCAATTTGAAAATGTAAAAAACTTTGATAATGTCATTTCAAGTGATTGGACTCCGTGGGTGAAGCACACTACCAGATACTCAAGTGGAGAATTTGTAGTTGACCAAGTTTTTAATTCCAAATATGTTTTGTAAGAGGCTATAAAGATTTACTCAATTAAAGCACACTAAGAGTTGCATCCTCAAAAAAATTGCCAGTTTTAAAATGTAAGAAAGCTGAGGAATGTCAATGTCCATGGAAGCTTCGTGTCATGCTTGTGAAAGATACTTGCTTATTTATTATCAACAAGTATAAAAGGTCACATACTTGTGTCAATCATTGCTTTAATCGGGATCATCATCAATTGACCTGCTTGGTTGGTACCACATCAAAGCAATTATTACGCACCACTACTATTCTCAGAATCGCTTGGTCTGCCAAGTGTGATTAAGAAATGGGGATATGAAATTTCATACAAAAAGGCATTGGATGGAAAGAATAAAGCACTTAGACACTTATTTGGTGACTTTTATCAATCATATATAGAGCTGCCACGTTTCTTCTCAGCTTTTAGAGCAAGCAAACTTATATGTTGTAATTTGAAAAACATTTGATAGTAATATGTCAAACACTGAGATATTTCAACACATGTTCTGGTCATTCAAGTCATCTATTGAAGGGTTCGAACATTGTCGTCTCGTATTGAGTATTGATAGTACACATTTGAATATGAAGTATAAAGGCACATTAATGATTGCTATGAGGTGTGATGAAAATAATCAGTTGTTTCCATTGACATTTGCTATTAAAGAAGGCGAGAATATTGATAGTTGGGGATGGTTCTTGGCATGTATCAGAAACAGAGCAACTCAACGAACGTGAATTTGTGTTATATCTAACAGACATCTAGGTATTATGGCAACAATGAGTGATCCTCATCTTAGTTGGGCTGAACCATTTACCTATCACATGATTTGCATGCGTCATCTTGCAAGCAATTTTATAACTCACTTCAAAGATAAACTCTTGAATAATTTGGTCTGCAGAGCAGCTTTAGCGACTAAACAATGTTAATTCAATAGGCATATGACTACAATTTGGAGAATTAATTCGGAAGCACAACAATGGTTGAAGGCGATCCCTCTTGAGATATGGGCACTTTCACATAATGGAGGTTGAACACTGTACTTAAATGAGCTCGTAGCTTACTAATAACTACATTAGTTCAGTTGACCTTTTTTCGCCTTAATAGTTACTTTGTTATAAGAAGGGAACAAGGTGCTAACAGATTGACATCAGATGACAAATTGGCATCAGATGAGCAATACACTCCTTATATTGATGCTCAGATTAAGGCCCATGTGGTTAAGGCTTGATAAATGGAAATTGTTCTTTACGATCATATCCATGGACGATTTCATGTCAAATCAAGGAGTGGTCCAACACAACACCTCAACTTACATGACCAGAAATGCACATGTGGTAAGACACTTATATATGGATTTCCATGTGTTACATCATAGCAACATGTCAAGATCGCTGTGTTAATTTTTCGATTATTCGCTCAAGGCTACTTATATCACCTAATCGTGACTTGATAATCGGGCAAACTTGTTTCATCCCATATTCGCTAAAGATGGAGCTACTTTATGACGGTCCTAAGTTAATCAGACTATGAGTCAATGAAACGCATAAATAGGTAGTGGACGTCCTAAATCAACTTGTTTGCATAATGAAATGGACGTTAGGGAGGGGAAAAGTACTATCACATATGGGTTGTGCAAACAACCGGGTCACAATCACCTCTCTTGTAAGAATAGGAATCAAGTTAAGTGAAAGATGTGATGTAACTCTATTTTTTTTTGTAAGGCAATTTTCCTGTCATGTTTGTAGTGGTTTTGTATAAGACTTATATACGAATGTTTATTTTTTAGATTATAAAATACTAGTGTACCTTATTTAAGTAAAAGATGCATTATTCTTGTACGTGGTTTTTTTTTTTTTTGTTCATTGCCTTAATAATTGCATCCATGACTATGATACTAGTATCTCAATGTTTTTTGTTAATAATTCTAGTGTCTTTGTGTTATCTGTTACAAATGTGGCATCCAGAGGGCTTCACGATGCAGATCCTTTAAATCCATCTGTCTTGGTATTGTAGGACAATCATAGGTCGCATTTAGTAGATACAGAGCAAATATGTATTTTATTAAATATTAACTACTATTATATATCGTTGGTGTAATGTATATATAATCAGTATCACTTAGCACCATCACCTCACTTTGAAAATGTGGAAAACTTTGATAATGTTATTTCAAGTGATTGGACTCCATGGGTGAAGCATACTACCAGATACTCAAGTGGAGAATTTGTAGTGGGCCAAGTTTTTAATTCCAAATCTGATTTGCAAGGGCTACAAAGATTTACTCAATTAAAGCACACCAAGAGTTGCATCCTCAAAAAAAATTGCTAGTTTTAAAATGTAAGAAGGCCGAGGGACGCCAATGTCCATGGAAGCTTCGTGTCATGCTAGTGAAAAATACTTGTTTATTTGTTATCAACAAGTATAAAGGGTCACATACTTGTGTCAATCCTTGCTTTAATCGGGATCATCATCAATTGGACTCAAGCTTGGTTGCTGCTCATATCAAGGCAATTCTTAAGGCACGATTCACTTTGCTTGTAACTATTATTTAAGCAAGTGTGATTGAGAAATGGGGATATGAAATTTCATACAAAAAGACGTTTGATGGAAAAACATAAAAGACTTGGGGACACTTATTCATGACTTTATCAATCATATACAAATTGCCATGCTTTTTTTACTTGGGGAAAGAAACAAATCTCGATGATTGTAATTAAAAACATTTTGATAAGAGAATATGTCAAACACCGAGATATTTAACACGTGTTCCTGGTTATCCATTGAGGGGTCGAACATTGTCAGCCCCTCGCATCGGTATTGATAGTACACATTTGTATAGGAAGTATAAAGACACATTAATGATTGCTATGAGGTGTGATGGAAATAATCAGTTGTTTCCATTGACATTTGCTATTACATAAAACAAGAATATTGATAGCTGAGGATGGTTCTTGGCATGTATCAGAAACAGAGTAACTCATCGGACGAGAATTTGTGTTATATCTAACAAACATCTAAGTATTATGGCAACAATGAGTGATCCTCATCTTAGTTGGGCTGAACCATCTACCTATCACATGATTTGCATGCGTCATCTTGCAAACAATTTTATGACTCGCTTCAAATATAAACTCTTGAAAATTTTGGTCTATAGAGTAGCTTTAGCGACTAAACAACGTGAATTCAATAGACATATGGCTACAATTTGGAGAATTAATTTGAAAGCACAACAATGGTTGAAGGCAATCCCTCATGAGATATGGACACTTTCACATGATGGAGGTTGAACATTGTTCTTAAAGGAGCTCGTAGCTTACCAATAACTACATTAGTTAAGTTAACCTTTTTTCACCTTAATAGTTACTTTGTTGCAAGAAGGGACATTACACCCATGAACAATACACTTTATGTTGATGTTCGCATTAAGGCCCATGTTAAGGGGCCGATCAACTGAAATTGTTCTTTACGATCACATCCATGGACAATTTCATGTTAAGTCAAGTAGTGGTCGAACACAACGCCTCAACTTACATGACCAGAAATGCACATGTGGTAAGACACTTATATATGGATTTCCATGTAGTTATATCATAACAGCATGTCAGCATCGTTGTGTTGATTTTCGATTATTTGTTTAAGGCTACTACACTACCCAATCATACTATGATACTTGGACTAGCTTGTTTTATTCAATATTCAATAAAGATGAGTGGTCTCTTTATGATGGTCCTACGATTGTACCTTATGAGTCAATAAAACGCATAGGCAGTGGACGTCCTAAATCAACCCATTTGCATATTGAAATGGATGTTAGGGAGGGGAAAAGTACTATCACATATGGGTTGTGCAAACAACCGGTTCACAATCGCCTCTCTTGTAAGAATATGAATCAAGTTCAGTGAAAGATGTGATGTAACTCTTTTTTTTTTTTTTTTTTGTAAGGTAATTTGTCTATCATGTTTGTAGTTGTTTTGTATAAGACTTATGTACGAATGTTTATTTTTTGGATTATAAAAGACTAGTGTACCTTATTTAAGTAAAAGACATCATTCCTCAGACAGGGTTTTTTTTGTTCATTGCCTTAATAATTGCATCCATGACTATGATACTTGTATCTCAATGATTTTTGTTGTATCATATGTCTTTTGTGTTTTTCGTTTATAAACAGACGTGCTCGTAGGGCTTCATGATGCAAATCCTTCATATCCATCTGTCTTGGTATTGTAGGACAGACATAGGTCGCATTTATTAGATACAGAGCAAGTTTGTATTTTATTAAATATCAACTACTATTACATATCGTTGATGTAATGAATATATAATCAATTCTAAAATTGATTTCTTCGTTACTTGTAGTTCCAAGAGTTACTCCACCCTTGCCAATAGATGAAAGTCTTCATCAATATGTGGAGGATGGATTTATGTGTATTCGCTCATAAGGATCTCAAGCCAGACTCTATGGTATATACCGACGTGGGCTACATCACGATCGGGACGACCACTAATATATTAGTCTCTGCTTGAGATGGCGCAATCGCTTTCACAGACTGGGCCGTAAAGATGACGATCACTTTACAGGATGTTGCTATCATCCTTGGTCTCCGTATCCATGGAATCAAGAAATAATCGAGACATGTGTTCGATGTATGAGTTGTATCAAAGCTACTCGATGTCATCTTACCCGTCGATGCTCTCAAAGGAGCTGCTATTTTCATACGGTGGTTATGAGATCGATTATCCACCCCAGCACCTAACGCAGATGAGGTTACTTTAGAGCAAAGTACACGTGGTTTCATCTTAGCACTGATTCCTTCTTGTTTGCGGACAAGAAGGGAGTGCATGTCCATATGTGCTTTCTCCCACTGCTATAAGATTTCGGGACGACCGTAAGAACGATAAATGGTGCAAGGCAAGACATCATGCTTATACCGAGTTATGCCGAGCCGCCAAGTTATGGACGTATTAGCCGCTAGGCATACTGCCATGTGATCCATAACTTTATTTTATTACATACACATCACATCATCAGTTTGTTTACTTTTTGTTTATTCTTTATTCAGCCTCCGGTCTGGTGATTTAATTTCGCGCAACCAATATACATCCAACACTCCAATCGCCATGCCTTATACATGGGCGATGACACCGGCGTTGGTCGATGGAGCATATAGCCAGGGTGTTCAAGATGGATTACTCGTTGAGGCTGCAGTTAAGCCAAAGCCAGCTCTTCCATTATGGTGTAGGTAGAGAGTACCTTTGACATGGGTGCATAACATATTCGATGTATTCCTCCTATATCGAGATTAGCTAGATGCACAAACTCTTGATCAGGTAATGATATATGTAAATGTAGATGGTTCTATAGTAATTTGATTCATATTCACATCAACGTTATTGACGTAAAATGTAAATGAGTAAGTCTTATGGCAACCATATGTCGGAGAGTTGGTTTATCAACTACCAGATATCTGCTTAGTTGATCAGGAGATTTGGAGAACGATGTCATCGCTTATATGTTTTGGGACTATTGAGTGGTATCGTCCAAAGCAAGTCTTGCGTCAGTTTAGCCTACACCAAGAGATACCTCCATCTTGATCTTATGAGCAACAACTACATAGAGTGGATGCACTTTGTCGGTACAACTCCATAGGGAAGATATGAGCAACATCTACTAGTACTTCATTTATGATACCACCACTCCATATGGATGATATGAGGTACCATAATACAGCCGATACTACTCAGATTTTGGTAAGTTGGAGTCTTGTGATTCTAAAGTGTTTTTCAATTTTGAATCAATAGATTATGTATTTATAATTGTTTAGTTGGTTCTTTTAGATCTCTACCCTGGCTGAGATAGCTAGTCAATCGCGGGCTACCATAGGATTGGTATACGACTTACATCATATGACACACCCCACCCCCTACCAAATGACTCCGCCGCCGGCCACTCGCTAATGTAAATCCCCAACCGTTACTCTAATGACTAGAAACTCCCGCGGAAGCGAATCCGGTCGCTTCGCTAAAACCTCCTATAAAAATTTTTCTTTATATTTTTCAACTTAGATTTAGTAAAATCTTAGCAAATGTGAAAATTTTCGGGCAAAGATAACGGCCGTACATTGACAATTCCAAACTCAGATACATCCAATTTACACTATATCCAAATATATGGCAACCAGCATCCCATCACATGCTTACAATACTAAACTATGTACATACATATGTTCCATTATACATAATCAAAGTCTTTTCCTTACATAATATTCTTAATTACACCACTTTCACAATGTCAGAGAAACTTATTAAGCTCCAAATAGCTCTTGCGTACTCGTATTCGAAAATACTTTTAAATACAAACTAATGAGCTAAACGAGCCTGAGTGTATGCTTTTATAAAACGCTTTCGCTTTTCCAAACATCTCAAAATGTAAAACTCTCTTTTACACATATTTTCCATAAGCTTTTCTTTGCTTTTCAAGTTTCTAAAACTTTTCTTTGCTTGCTTGCTTTTGTACTTGCTTGCTTGTAAGGGTTTATAAAACTTTTCTTTACTTGCGTGCTTTTAAAAGTTTCTAAAACTTTTCACAAACCTTTGCTTTAAAAGTTTCTCAAAACTTTTTTCATAAAACGGAGCCTGCGCCAACCGCACGCTAAAATAAAACGAGCCTCGGCCAACCGCTTGCTTTGAAATCCTGGGCGGGAGCTCGAGCTCAATCGATCGCTTTTGAAATCTAACTGAACTCCGCGCCAACCGCTTGCTTTAAAACTCTCCGGGCCCGGCGACGAGAACCAATGCTGATTTTTCAAACTCAGAGTATCATTCTATAAACATCAACCACGGAGCTCTACTTTGCTTGTTATACCCCAAATAACACGGAACTCGTGCTCAACCGCGCTTCTGGAAGCGGACTCCGTGGTCCGTCACCTTTTCCGTTAATATGGTGGAATTGACCTCGTCGCCATCACCAAGGTTAGTTGGGAACATAACCCATATACTCCCGTACGTGTCACCCGCCTCCTTTAAATGCATGATGTATGTCCTAAGTTTGCCGACCGTGCAAAACTACAATGCATGTATGAAATCATAACACCACCGCGCATCGCATTTTAATACCTCGACCGGGTTTGCTCGCTAACCAGCAAGGCCTGTTTTCGCAAATTTTCTTTTTACTTGCTTGCTTGCTCTTTGAAAAATGGTTTTACAATTTAAAACAATTTATTTGTTTGCTTGCTTGGAAAAATGGTTACTTTATTCAAAAAACCATTTGCTTACTTGCTTGCTTGTTTGAAAAATGGTTTAATTATTCAAAATCATTTGCTTACTTTTCATATATGGTTTAAATAAAAACCATTTACTTGCTTTTCAAATATGGTTTACAACCAAAACCATTAAATACTAGCGTAAAACAGTTTATAATATAAATACACTAGTATTAAACCCGCTTGTAACACTCACCTCTTTTATTTCCCAAACTTGAAGCACAAATCCACTACTGGCTTCCTCGCTTGAAATTTACATACTCAAACGAATACGTGAACGTATTAATCACCTAATGATAGCGTAGAGTAAACTTAACGTACTTCACACGTGTGTCACTTTAAGGTCACACACAACACTATATAAAGTCAAAATAACACTTACTCCTTGAGCACTAAAGCCCATAACAAAAAACCACTCATTTTGGTAACCTTTTTCCAACAATACTCTACTGACTTTATTACTCCAAAATTATTCAAAAGCCGCCTTCAAAGAAATTATTAAACTCCCGCATCACTTTATATATCCAATGACATCTCTTAAAATTTCAATGTAAAATTCCTTCTATGGGCTACTCAACCACATAACACAAGCTTACAAAGATGCTTCGATTCCAAACTCAATCGAATCACCTACTGTTATCCTTGATTTCTGGATCTTTAACCCATAAATTGAAATGGTTTCTTCACTCATTTGAAGCTATGATTCTAAGGTTTCTTCTCCAATCGAATCACCCACCCCATCACCAAAACTCAAGCTTATCAGATTGTGATCTGGGATTACTCAAATTGGCGTAACGTAACTGCGACATAGCTCCACTTGAAATATTTATGGGTACTGGGATTAAAATTTGCTTATACTTCCTTCTTATCTAACTTTTTCCCCAGAAGTTTATTTTACTGGGGCACTTTGAATCACTCAACTTGACGAAGGAAACTCCACTTTATACTTCAAAACACTGCAACCATACCCAAAACAAGAGCAAAATCATGAGCTACACGAGCTCACCTTTCAACCGATTCGTGAGCCCAGAAATTACACTGGGCTTTGCCTCTTCTATACATTTGTAGCCCTATCTTTATGGTTTTTACCGATTAGAATCAATCTTATTTGATGATTCTAACTTAATCTACTGCAAATAAAAAACAGGGTTTTACAGAAATTTTGACAGCATTCCCTTTACTTTACAACATGATCTTAATGCCCTCAATTCAAACCCTTTTCTTTTCTAATCAATTCCAATGCATTATACCTCAATTTCATAAATCCCTAACCAATTTCAACATCAAACCCTAACCATTCACTCACTTGATTTTTTTTTTTTCAAACCCTAACCTAATCCATTTCTTTCTCAATTTCTATCAAATTCATCATGATTCAACCTTAAATACCCCAATTGGAGTTTTATCCACAAAACCTCGAACAAATCAAGTGTCAGGGATCTCTCAACCAAAACCCCAGTTTGGAACAAACCACCCCAGAAAACCCTGAAGAATCACACCAATAACCCTGCATCCAAAAGCATACCTTGATTCCATAAAAAAAAACACATACCTTTGTTCTTCTTTCTCCTTCTCCTTCTTCTTCCTCTTCTTCCTCCTCTCTTCCTCTCCTTGCTCTTTCTCTTCTCCTACGGGTTTCCATACAAGAACTTCGGTGACCAAAACGTAAATTTTGGTTTTGTTTTCCTTTTTAAAATATCAACCTTCAGCTTAATCGCAACTAAATCCTCATCTCTTTAATAATATTGCAACTTAACTTTTGAAATTCTATTATGGCCCATTCTCTACTTGTTTAATGCTTTTCATATCCTTTTTGTTAAATGACAATTGTACCCCTATCCTCATACACAAATCCCGGGTTCTATAATTTATCATTTCCCAATTTAGTCTCCAAAATACTACGATATGACACTGTGTCTGTGATACACCTGCGCCTATACATCGTACACCTAACTCGGACTCAGGGCGTTACATCATATCATTTATCAATGTTACACTGTGGACGGAGGAGAGGAGCATCGCTGGACACGATTAGGAGACATCTACTTCATGTGGACCATCTATTAGACCTTTGGTGCCATCCACTCCAGCCAGACGCAAATCTTATCCAAGCGTAGAGGGAGGGAGAGTTGATCTACGAGGTCAGAAATGGTATGGCGGGCGAGGCTGTGGTCGACGGTTGGCGAGTGTTATATCAAGATGATGAGGAGCGCCATGACACCCGGTTCGACATCACACCATTATTACTCACTCCCATATTTGCACCCAATACTTTCATCTCCCCCACCCTCTCATACTTACCCATCACCCCGATATTTTTATACCCTCACAGACTTACACATTAGTCGAGACTTCCACTCCACATGTCATCCCACCATTATCACTCACATCTCCCCTTACGCACTTCACATCTTTACGACCCTACTGGCCGCGCAGCCGCCTTCCATGGTGTAGATATCACCTTATCATCTCTACTTCATCCCCAAGACAGATCCCATCGATGAGATCGATGAAACCATGGTTGACTTTGTATTAGAGTTGGATGCACTTCCACCTAGGTGAGTTCACTCCACGCAGACACGCTTCATATTTCATCCATCACCTATCAGACATAATCCCATGGGACAAATCCGCTATGTATTATAAGAAAGATCCTAAGAGAAATATAAAGATTTCATCTCAGAGTGACCTATCGATATGCTATATTCAGATATATCGATATTTGTATACATTTTTATATATTTATACGATTCTATTATATATGAAATTGTAGTTTCTGTTTATTGAATCGTTATAATTGACGTGACGCTAAGCATGATTTATATATATTCTGTTTCTGCAAACTCATGCTTATAATCGACCTTTACGCAAAATCCATCAATATTCCACGACATATTTTAAAACGAGCAATACACAACCGGGATAAACTCAAATAAAAAATAATTTGATATGCTTTTTGTGAAAAATTTAAAATATTTACAAAATATTTGAATTAATGAATAACTTGTAAACATTTGTATTAATAAAAACTTAAAATATTTAAAAAATGTTTAAAAAATATTTGAAGAATAAATAAATATATAATTTTAAAAAAATATAAATAAATACGGTTTTTGCACAATTTGCAACACAATTTCTAATTTATGATAAAACACAATTTAAGTTTACTAAATAAGCAAGTCTATGTTAGGTCTCAGTCAAAGCTCAAATAAAATCTTTTGTTCTCTTTGGGGAAAGAACAAGAAACCACAAATTATTTGATGTAATAGCTACTCTTGAAAGTAAGTTTAAATAAACAAAATATTTAATATCTTTAATATAAATATATTTATTTATAATGAGAGTTGATTCTTGTGAGTAAATTGTTTCATTCAATCACCCTTTTGGATAATTCTCTCTTATTATTATTATCATTATTATTATTATTATTATTATATTAAAGGACATTTTTGCCCCTCAACTAAGACCCAAGGACCAACTAGTCCCTCAACATTTTTTTTTGTCATTTTCACATTTATACTATTTAAAACCAATTATTTTTGTTCTCTCTAACATCCCTTAATTGCTGTTGACATGGGCACTTAAAAATACATATTACACCATATTACACTTACACGGATTAAGAGTCTTAATAGAAAAATATAAGTATATATATTGAACTTATTTTGTCAAGATATTTTTCTAAAATTATCTTTATTTAAAAAAATTATTTTAAAATTTTATTATAATACGATGATAATATATTGAAGTTAAAATTTTTTGTTCGAACCTATTAATTTATTAAATCTTATAACTTCATTATTCTTATTTCAATCGTTTTTAAATAAGTTGATGCCAAAAATAATAATAAAAAAAATTAAATAAAGTTTGTATTTTAAATATTTTAAAGATAAATAAAATTTAATAAAATTAAGGTGATAGTGTAATTTTTAAATATTAATAAGATAAATATGAAAATAATTTGTAATATATATAAAAAATAAAATAACAAAATAATAAATAAATAACTTATATTTTAGAATATGAGTTTGTTTTAATTAATTTTAATTATATTTTCCTTTATTTTATATTATTCTTTTTAAATTACTTTTTATATTTATCTTATTAATTACTTTTTATATTTATCTTATTAATATATTTTTTTTTAAAATAAGTACCCTCACTAATTCTAATAATTTATATTTGATTTTATTGATCAAAATTAGATTTTTTAGATAAATTATTAAACTAAAAAAATTATTTACATTAAAAACCATATATAGGTTTGAAAAAATTATAAAACCGTTGTTGAGTACAATGCATTGGCTTAGTTATCGCCTTCAAAAATAATTTTTTTTTATACATTTTTTTTTTTTAATTATGTTAATCCAAAACTCAGCTTTTAGCTGGTATATACCTGAGGCGGGGTGGTGCTGAAAGCAAGGCAATCCATCCCATCAAACCAGCATTTGGTATACAAGGATTAAGAACGAAAATGAGATGAAAATAAAAAGTTGTCATGGTCTTCTACTATTATCGTCATAAGGAAGAGCTACGGTTAAGAATAAAAGAATGTGCTGCTGCCTCTATTAATCCTTGAAAAACAAAAAGGTTGTCTTGCAGGGAAGCTACCATTAATAATAAGAATAAAAGAATGTGCTGCTCAATTATTCAAAATAAAAGCAAAAGAAAATGTACAACCTTTTTCTAGATATACTACTAGATATGTAAACAACCTGGGTGTGTCAGCAATAAAATTAATAAGAGGATATATATATTCCCTACTTTTTGCTACTACTACCTAACAAAACCACAGCTGCAACCCACACCATGGGCTGCAACACTTCAAACCTTTTTTTTTTTTTTTTTTTTTTTTTTGAAAGAAACACTTCAAACTTTTTAAAACCATATGACAATAATATGCCTAATAAAATAAATATCTGTGAGAAACGAGACACCATATGACAATGCCTATAAATATCTGTGTGTGTGTGAAAGACACCATTCTCAGCACACACCTTCTCTATTGCTGCTCAAGCAGCGGCTATTGCTTGAGGTGGTGGTGGAGGTGGTGGTGGTCCTTCTGCTCTGAAATTGCGGCCACGCCCACGGCCCCGTCCCCACTGCCACGACCTCGACCTGTGGAAATATCCACCCCAAATTTATTACCGGAATATTCACCTCAATAACTCAAAACTTTCACCCAACCAGTTGGAAATAAGGCTGCTGCATAAGTCAGAAGATGCAGCAAAAAATTTTAATTATTCAAGAAATGAATAGTATAGTTTTTATTAACCATATGAATTTCTACACTAAAAATGTACACCAGAGTCGATATGTTACATATCCCCAACCAGTTGGAAACAAGGCTGCATGACACAGAAGATGCTGAAAAATTTTAAATTATTCAAGAAAAAGAAATTGCTGGGTATTTTAAACTGAATTGTCTGGTTTTTATTAACCATATGAATTTATACAATGAAAATACACACCAGAGATGTAAATATCCCCTATGGGCTGTGGGCTGTTCAGCTGAGTGATACTTCAGAAGTACCACCCTCAATTTAAAGTAAAGCATGGTTTCTCCAGCTGAGTGATACACTTCGGAAGTACCACCTCGATATATGAAGATAAAAAAGGTAAAGCATGGTTTGGGTTTTTTTTTAACTGAATTTGTCTGGGTTTTATTAACCATATGAATTTCTACACTGAAAATATACACCAGAGATGGAAATCAATATTTTACGTATACTTCAGACACACCACCTCAATTTATAAAAAGATGAAAGTACCACCTCAAATTTATAAGATAAAATGTAAAGCATGGTTTCTTAATCATTAATGCAAAGAGCTTACCTCGGCCTTGGACGGGCACTTCCGAATCACCGTAGTCATAGTAACCACCTGACTCCTGCTGCATATCTCCTCCTCCACCACCATAGCCTCTCCCTCGCCCACGGAAGCTACGGCCTCTACCACGGCCTCGACCTCTGCCACCAAAACCACGCCCACCATCCCAACCATCTCCGTTATTATATTCCCCCCCTCCTCCATTGTAATAACCTGCACCACCAGTAACATGAGATGGAATGGACAAACAATGTCATGGATAGACATACTAAGCATTGACCTATACATATGCCATATCCATAAAAGATTGAACAGCGTGAGAACAATGGACAATACCTCTACCACGTCCCCTTCCTCGACCGCGTCCCCTACCTCGACCGCCAGGTGAATCTGAATTATTATAAGATAAAAGCAGATAGAATTAAGTTATTAACCCAATTTTTCAGAATCAAAGGCCTTCATAAAAGTATAGAAGAATCCATCATTTTACCTCCATCATATTCAAGATCATTCAATGGCTTCACTTGATCAACAGGAATAGGAAGCTGGTACCTGCATTAGAGGATCAAAAGGACATAGAAGGCATGATTATGCGATTACTGCATTGAAATCAAATAATTAAAATGATATCTAAAGCAACATTCATCCTGAGATAAGTCACAAGAAACCAGTGAAACACATGTCCTCCTGCCTATTTTAGGTTATTGAGGTGATCTTGTATCTTCACCAGGCTTTTTTCTGTAGATATGCACATTACATATGGCAGAGTTATGATATGCACCGACACATGCATATGCATGGTGCAACCCAATGATAACAAGAGCACATCCACCAATTCCCCCAGCAAAATACTGATTTATTATAGGTAAATAAGATGATAAAACATCAGCTGAAGAGGGTGGTGGGGGGTATCTTGGGTGTTGATGGTTTGTGATAGGAAGAAGCTCTCCGGGTATAAGATTGCTTAAGAATGCTACGAGTCTGCCAAACCTCAAGAACCCTCTGGCTAAGAAGTAAGAACCCTCTGCCCATGTCCAGATGATTGTCCAAGGATTGCATCTATGAAACAAGCAAGAACTTATGGGATGGAGATATCTCTCTCATAAATAAGAGATATCTCCATCCCATGAGTTAATCAAAGTCACCATAGTGATGACTTGATGCAGCTGAAATCAATATATCGAAAATCAGAGTACATTACAACCCAAATGGACTGCAGGTCAACAGGAAGAACCGTAGAATAGTCGGAATCACATAACTAAAGCAAATGGTATAATCCAAGGAGCAAAACAATACTTTAAACTTCTAACAGAAACTTATCTAATGATCTATCGCTTATTACAAATCATATTGTCTTTCATGTGAAATGAGAATGCATGGATAGAGGACCTAAAATATCTCTGCAGTATACACGGATTCATGTGTACTAGGGAAGTAGGGACATTCTAGAGATTTTTTTCTATTTATAAACAATGCATGAGTTGTGAGATGCAGAACCTAATAAGCCACAATTCCTAGAAAGGAAGCCAGAAATTTAGAAAGTTCCTTTACCCTGTGGAGGATGTATCCAGCTCCGTCTTTGACAAAGTAATTGTGATCATTGAAACATGACGGGTAGTTTCTAGGCTGCAAAGAAAAGTAACGGATTACAATAAATTCATAATATTTAGCATAATTTAGGAAGGACACACAGTCTGCTGTTCATACGGAAGAAGGCCATCTTCTAACGGCTCCCACGTATCCGTTATATCGGTAGAACCGATTGATGTGTTCTGGTGAAGCCCAACAATCCTTCTCTGAAAGAGGGGTAAAAAGGATTAAGATGAGGAAAACTGAGAGTGCAAGAGAGAATTCACACACACACACACACACATATATATATTTATATATATATGTCATCCCACCTTAATTAATTCAGAAATCATGACAGTCTTATTGATGGCCCGACCCATTGCTTTAAGGACAATTTCACTGGAACCTTTCTCCTACACAAAGAAACAGTGGTGAGATAAGGAAGATGGATAAACAGAATCTAGAATGACTAAAGATGATTTTAATTGCAATAAGAATTTGTGACTTCAAGGTCTAGTAAATGCATCACCCAATCATCAAATCAATAATTCATTTTCCATTATCACTGCAATCCATTTTTTTCATTGACAGACTAATGCCTTTAAGAACCCCAACACCACTACCCGCTACCTTCCTCTGGCTTTGGTTAAACATTTTAATCCTCTCAATAAGTAACATAGGTGCAGCTTTCTGTTCAGTTCCAGCAATTAAGCTCAAAATTAGCAATTTCTCAACACAGATCACAATGCTACCTGGCTTGCTTTACATTTTTTCTAGAAAGCTAATTTAATTATTAAATGGGCAGACTATGGTCCCCGTTTTTTTTTTTGACTGAAAGAGCTCTTTTACACAGTTTCAGAAGCTTGCAAGGTTTAAGATGCATGCTATATAAATTACTCAAAAGAAAAAAATATGTATGCTTTGACTTCAAAATTGGACCTATAAGCTTTTTTCAACGGTTGGTCCTAATATACTTTGCAGAAAATATTTCATATTTTCCATGTAAAATGGAAACCTTCTTTGCACCAAATCCTCTCAAACAAGCACTTTACTAAAAGCTGAAGTCACACCATAGAGGGTTTAAATCAACTGGCATGAACAAACATGATCCAATCCAAAATCAGTGAGTAAAATTTAGTCAATTCTAATATCATAATATACTTTTCTCCATCATAACAATAGTACATTAGCAACCAAACTATGGTTATTCCATTCAAATTGTTTAATTTTCAAGCTTCAGTAGAAAATAATATTCTTGGCATTTATAACATAATCACATTTATAGGGCTACACCTATGGTTATGGCATGTAAGAAACATCCTTTTACTGCTAACAGTATTATCCAGATTTCATTTCAATCTAATACTAGTCTAAATTGGGAACAGCTTGGAATCATAAATTCATTTAATTATTTCAAAACAATGCTTGAGTAGAGTCAAAAAAATAAATGTGCAATATATTTCCACCAAAAGATCCTTCCCAACCATTCCACTGTAGATGGGAGTAAAAATAAAGTAGGAAGTTAAGCCCAACAAAATAATGTAAAATAAATAATATCTCTTTATTCCAAAACTTGGCTTAAAAGATGCATAATGTAAGTCATATGTTGGTATACAAGTCATATCATTATAAACAACAGGTAGAAACTCTGTCAAAGGTGTCCGTTTGTTGACAACAGTCTCCCCAACAAGACTAGGCTAAATCAGAATATATATATATATATATATAGAGAGAGAGAGAGAGAGAGAGAGAGAAATCCAATTATGCATGGTACAATCCTTTTATACAATTTTTCATTTTCCTAAATTCCATATTGCACTTATAGATTCATAAGTACAGACCACTATATGCACAATTCATCGTATACCCTTTTGTTCTAGCTGGTTCACACACCATTCCCTTCTCCATATTTTCCATCTCCAAATAATTAGTAACAAAGCCCCACCAGACAAGGACATAAATTAGATTTTCTCAAAGGCCAAAGGTGTCAGATTTTATTCAGTCAATTAAATGGTATGGTGCAGAAAAATCTACAGTACTACAGTAGTTTATGTATTTATTTGATGGGTAATGGAGTGAATATCATATAAAAAGGTGCCAAACAAAAGCCATCAAGAAGCGAAAAAGCTTCCCGAATTTCAAATGCCTCTGTAGATCTCCATGTATGAAAGTGAAAAACAAATACCATAAGACATAAAGAGAAGAACAACCTGGAGCAAAGTAGTAGCATAAGTAATGTAGTTTCTCATTCTTCCTTGAGTGGTAATCCGAATCTCGTTCTCATTTATGGGCGTCTCTGTCTTTGGCTTCTCAACCCTCTGGTACCGATCCATCTGTTTTTCACCAAATCAAATTCAAATCAAAAACAAGAAACCACGACTCACAGACAACAACAAACAAAAAATAAATAAACAAAATAAAATTCCATAGAAAATAAGTATACTGTTTCCATGCTTCATTAACTCTACAGTGAATCTTCGAATCAACTAATCACGCACGCATATACATACTTTAACATAAGACAAACACAACAGAGAAACACGGATAGACTTCAAAACTCCAAAAAAAAAAAAAAACGTAAATAAATCAATTTTCTCCCGAGAAACAAATCAAACCTTTCCGGAATCAAAGACAACAGCAGAACAACAACGCCGAACCAAAAGAATCACTAGAAAATTCACTTTTTTCCCGATAAACAAATTTCCAACGATTATCCTCGCTTCAAACAAATTAAACCTTTTCTGAATCAAAGACAACACCGTAACAACAACGCCGAACCAAAAGAATCACTATTAAAAAAACGCGGAAAAAGAGAAAAATCATAACTTCGTGACAAGAAAAACATGTTTTTAAGCTGGAATCAAACAACAGTAATAAAAGAAACGTTAGAAATCCAAAAAACACCAAATATATTAAAATTAAAGAAATAAAATAAAATAAAAGCGGAAAAAGCGGCAAATCAACCAGTGACAAGAAAACGATATCCATAGTAAAAATGCTGGAAACAGCCAGTGTTGGTGAGGTTAGTTAGGGTGCTATCGTTAATTTCCGTCTCGGTGCAATGGCTGGAGGGGGAAGAGATTAGCGTCGCAACGTTCTTTTTGACGTTTGTAAGCGGGAGTGAGAACAAAGCCACCGAGCAGTTATAGCTCTAGGGCTTGGGCCGTAGTCCGCTCATCTGGACCGCTGATTATTCGGCGCCGGATTTCAATCAGGCTGTTGCTGGTGTGGACCCCGGCATTGAGGGGGGTGGGCTCTGAATTATTCAATGGTTTGTACGGGATACAAGAGTCTATACCCATTATGTGTCCAAAATATGAGAGTATTTTAAACTGAGAATTTGACATTTTTAAATGTTCAAATTGTGTGGTCCTATCAAATTATAATTTTTCAAGCCTGAATTTTTAAATCAATAACCATGATTTTGAAGAGTGTCTGGATGATGAAAAGAAGAAAACGCAACATGTAAAGCGCAGGTGAAAAGAGAACGTTTTCTCTCCCCCATTGAAGCTTTTTGTAGTTATTTCACATTAGATTATCAGCTGCACCGCCTCCTTTCTCCTCTGATCCCGTCCCTTCTATTCCGAGTTTCCTAAACTCAGGCTTCTTTTATTTTATGATTTTTCCAATAAAAGCTTTTGCATCCGGAAGCTCAATAAAAGATAATGTTTCATCGATTAGTTGCCAGAAGTTACGATTGAATGCATGGCGCGCTTGGTCAGGAAATGTTTATTTTTATAGGTTTGTGTTTGCATTCAGTTAGATCGGCGTTGAGATCTAAATAAAAGATCTGTATCTAATCCTCGCCATCAAGATGCGTGAGATTCTAATCATATGTATTATAGGTAACCCGTAATATCGTTTGTGTAGGCCGTGAGCCCTGTGTTATCGTGAATCGCTTGTTGCGCTTTCTTTAACAGAGCGCGCGTCATCTTATAGGCTAAGATTTATGCTTATGCGCCGAGATCAAAGGCTTCCGGCTAATGCGAACTACCGAATCTATAATCGTTTGAAAATTGATTAGATTTAGATTTGGGGAAGAGTATGTACAAAGATAATGCCTTTTAATGTAAGACATTTATTTTTAGTTGAACCTCAGACACCTGAAGTTAAAAATAAAAGACCTTAATAATTTTTGGTTTTCTTATTACATATTTAGCTAGTATTTTTTAAATGTAATAGTGATTTACAACATTATTAAGATAGACTGGGGGACAAAATTAAATTGTTTTAAATTCAAATAATGAGTTTATTTCAATTTGTTGTCTTAAGTTTAATACAAATACTTTTAAAAAAATAATAATACAAATAAACTCAAGGAATGTACGTAAAATTAATCCAATATGGATATTGTTTCAAAGATAAAGTTGTTGAAGGCAAGTCAATTTTGTTATTTTTCCTTATATGATTTAAATTTTTGTAATAAATGTAAGAATTAATTCCTTTTAAACAATTCTATAAGTTTCTTCAGCGGTGTTTTAAAAATTATCTATTATTATTAATTTGCTGACTTTGTAAACTAATGGGATATTTTAGAGAATTCAAATTTATTACAGAAATGTATTTTCTAAAATAAATTTATATTATTCAAAACTATATATAACAATATTAGTTTTTGTTGTTGGAAACAAATATTTTTTTATAATTTTTTGTAAATTTCTATAATTATTTAAAAGCAAATTACAATAGTTAGGAAGGTGTCTATATAAACAGCATCTTGAGTGTTGAAATCTATATCATATCTAAAACAAATCTTTAAATTTAATATAAAAAATTATTAATTTAAATAATATTTAAATAAATGTTTTTTTTAGAACTTTATTCAATTTTGTATACTCGTTGTATTATCATCTAGAAGACTTAACATAGGCGCTTAAATAAAGTAAAACTGTACCTTAAAAGCAAGGTACTCTAAACTTTCTTTTAGCTGTTATTTCATTTTTGCATGACCATTATGAAATTTAAAATTTATTTTTTAATATAAAAACTGTATTTTGTGTTAGAATACTATGGGGGGCTTAAGTTGTTTTTTTTAGGGAAGAGTATAAATCTTTATTTAGTTATAATAAGACTTAATAGTATTAATTAGTTATTTGTTTTTTAATATTATATTTCATATTAAATTGCTTGTTTTTTATGCTTAAAATTAACATCTATGGAAAAATTATGTTGATTTATTATATCATAAACTAAATTGCTTATCATATGAATAAAGTTAAAATAAGTTTGCTTTTATAGAATAAGATAATTTTGAAGTAAATAAAAAACAAAAACTCTAAGAATTAATATAAATATAAGATGAAGTAAAACAACTATAATCGCGAATATTTATGCGCTGTCATCTAATATTCGCCAAATAAGTTTTACTGCATATCGAAAAAACGCCCCTAGTATGGGTGTGTGTATGTTTCCTACAGAGTTTGACTGGCTACTACGTTAAATATACCATCGAACATATATCGTAGCTAGTATCTTAAAGCTAATTTGAGTGACGGAGTCTATGTTTTAGAACGAATATATTAGATGCAAATCACATGCATTTTATTACAGAATTTTATTAAAGTTGTAATAATAAAGAAGATGGATTTAAATGTGTTTTTCAGGTACGCAGTCCGCTCAAATTATCGAAATTCGCCTCAAGGCATGGGGTTTTCTTTTTAAAGTATTCAACCCAGTATGCTTGTAGAATCACGCACCTAGTATGGTAAAACTTTGGATCCTTATTTATTTATGTTGTGATTTATCAATTGTGTTTTTTATACATATACATTTGCTTATGTCCCTCTTTGCCTTTGTTTCCATAGTTCGAAATCACATTCCACAGTAGAATACACTATGTTAGAGGCTATAAATTTAATATAAAAAATAATAGGAATAAAAGTGAATAAGAGGTCTATTTGTTGTTATGGTCAACTGAGTATGAGAGATTATCTCGCTTAATCTAAGGTAGCCTCACGACTTTAAACACGTCTACTAAAATTGAGAAAAGTCTAGATGATATAGCGCTTAAAGTTTCCACTTATCCGATGCGATGCGATTAAACACCACTCATGTATATGCGCCTGAAGGCATCTATGTGAGTGAATAAATGTGAATAGACCCTCAGATAACAGGTGATCATTGCAGTGAATAGTATTTATAACGTAATCTAACCGAATGATAGATATTATCGCTCGAACCCAAGTAGCCTTTACTGGGCTTTTTAAAACGTTTACTAAATCTAGAAACCCAGATTTGTATAAGATTGCAAAGTTTTTCCACATCCATGGTGATGACAAAAATTGTTTTAGATTCAAATATTTAACTAATGATTAAACAACACTTCACAACTATTCAGAACAAAAAGTGGTTTGAATAACATGATCAGTATGTATAGAAATGAAGAATCAGCCTACTTTCTTTGATTGAGATAGTAAACTGATCCAAAGTATTTCGTTAGTATGATAAATTTTATATACGCTTAGGTCTAAAATTTTTTGGTGTCGGTATGTTAGCCGTTGAACAGCAAAAGCAAATTAAAATGTAAAACGAATCAACAGTTAAAGATTTTAGAGAATTATAAACTTAGTGATGCATTAAGTTTCTTTATTGTCAGTCTAAAAACACTTATCTTAAATTGATCGGAGAGAATTTAAAACACTGATCGTAGTTATTTGTTTATCTCTTGTATTTATTCTGTTTTCATTTTCTCTCTAAATGCACAAACAGATCTTGTAGAGTGAAGAACCTGATTTTAAACATTGTAGCCATACTGACTGAGCTACAACAAACGATGGCATAAAATTATTTTTTCTTGTTATTATTTCACCAATTAAGAATAACCAGATATTTTTTGAAAATAAAAATGCAAAGATTTTAATAAGATTAGCCATATATCTCTAAATTCTTTATAGAGTGTACTCTCTTATCCAAAATAAAAGCCTGAGGTTCAAGTTTGTCATATATTAGTACAAGATCAGTTGAGCTCTATTTGTTCTCCAACCTTTACTAGCAATAAGAGGTCAAACCAAGATGAACAGCCAATTGTTTGACTTGAGCAAAGGTAGGATGGGAATAGAAATCAACATTATAAAATAGTTGCTATAATTTAGAATAAACAGAATGAATAAATGTTATAGACGGATAATAATATTTAACTTAAATATAAAAATGTTACAAAGTCATACAGACAAATTAATGAATCCAAACTAATTGAACCAAATAGAAAGTAAGAATGAAAAAAATGACAAAGAATCTTGACTGAAGTTTGAAACAAAGTTGAGCACATTAAGTTTGTGTTAAATGATGTAATAAAACAGATCCTTCCAATCCATTTCATGTGGGAAAGGTTCATTTGCATGTGCTTTAGTGCTGAATGGGAATGGGTCTATAAATTAGTTATACTAGCCTGCAACGTTCACTAGAAAAAAATCATGCCCATAAATAAAGGCCAGCAAGAAAGTCTAAATAGGCCCAAAACCCCCAGGAAAGGTCAGACCTGTTCCAACAAACAGGTTGAATTAGTTTGGACATGCTTCTCAAAATCTAAATGAAAAACAGGAATGACAGATACAGTTATTGTCATTCAAAACTGTTCATTGTTTAAAAAAAAATTATGCCCATGTGTACAAATATAAAGAAGTCAAAAGATATCCAAACTATAGAGGCAATTGACTGGTCCATCCCATGGGAAAAACACTACCTAGAATGTTAAGAATGATCCGCTGAAAAGCGTGTGCAGAATGAAGCAAATAACAGAAGGGTGAGGATTTTCGCTTTCAGCCTTAAATTCTTAAACTATTACATTGCATAAAATAGAAAAATACATTTGAAGTAATTGAGAACTTATGACAAACTATGTGCATAATATTACTAGAGTCAAAACCACACTGAATATTAAAAAACAAAATAAATAACATAAGAGATTGAAAAAAGATTCAAATTAGGGAATATATCTGTTATCTAATCCATAAAAGAATTCATTTAGAGGCTGTTGATTTGATACTGTTGAAAGTGTGCAGAACTGGCTAAAAACATTCAAAGGAAGACATTTTGTTTTTTACTCAGTCATTGTTATGCTAGTGCCCAAAAAAAACATAGAAATATACCTTAAATTTAGTCTTGAAAACTATAAATACATTGTTTTAAAACTTACCAACATTAAAAAAAAAGACAGTCTATCAAATAAAAATCAGTGAGATGAAAAATCCAAAAATATATATAGAAAGAGTTTGAAGACTCTCATCCAATCCATGGAGAAAAGTTACTATTTGATAAAAGTTATTAATAAAGCTGAGGCAAAGAACTGGCTAAAGAATGCAGAAATATTAAATTGTAGTAGAAGGGTTTTTGTTTTAGTTTTATTTTTAAATCTTAAATATTGCATTGTGTCAGTCCAAAAAGTAAAAGAAGAATGAAAATTGCAGAATTTTTTAATGCAAGAAAATAAAATAAGAGTAACTATTATACACACAGATTATTTTTAGCCAAAACAATGTATTGTTGTTAGTCCAAAATAAAACATTTAAAGAGAGAAAAACCAAACTGTAGAATGAGAACAGACAATGAGCCTGTTAAACAATAAAGTGTTAAGATGGTCAAAAGTTTATGCAAATGAAAATGTTAAGGTCAGAAAGAATGAATGAAAAAATAAAAAATGTTCCTAAACTCTAATTGTATGGATCTGATAATATTTTTTTAACAAGACTATGTAACCTAATAACTAAAATCTGATAGCTGATTCTGCAAACCAACAGGCTTCTGTTTTTTGAAGATTATAAACAATAATGCAACTATTTAATTATATTGTAAAAAAAGTTCCTTCCTTCATATACGCTTTTGGCGCTTAAACCACAACAGGTCCTTTTTCATTTTAATAATTATAAAATCTTGGCTACATTATATTTGATTTGGGAAACTACAGTGTCTAAATATGAGCAAGGAAAATTCAGCTCTTCAATGGGACAGATATTTTCGGTTGTTGATGGTGAGGAAAAACAAAAATAAAAAGTTATGGTGAGAACAAGCTTTGAACATCAAATCCACCGGCACTAGGGCTGCTCAGTACAGTGCTTAATCCTCTCTCTCCTTCTGGCCTCTTCTCTCTCTCCACACTAGTCTTCTTCCCATTTCTACTGATGATTTGAGGCAAACAATAGAATAAAGGAGTAAAATGATAGTCTAGACCGAATAGGTTCAGCGGTTTCAGCTCAATTAGCTCGTGATTTCTCTATGTGTTTTCCACAGTTCTTTTCAACCAAAGACAACAAACTGAACTTGTACTTGGTACTAATTCATTATTCTTCTAGTTTGATGTCAACAAAGTGGTTTAGAAGTTGACTTGTTTTTTTCTTTTTTTTACTTAGCTGCATCTAGGTTTCGGGACTGATGGTGTTTACATCAGAGCCGGGCTCCAAGCCTACGTTGAAAACGCGGGAAAAGGCAAAAAGAAATTGAAGCTTGTGAAATTTTGAATTTAGTCGTTTAGTTAACTGTGTGACTCGTGGGGTGAGTGTCTCGCTCAACACCGAGGGATAGCATGGCTAAAGTCAACACAGTAAATGTTTTTGCATTTTGTTTTAAAGCTGGCAACAGAAAACAGATGACGGGCCGGTCCGTGAGTTACTGAATGGGTAGACAGTTTAATTGTAGTTCAAGCTTTATCAAGTCCATGGTGGATTGTGGCAGAGGGTTGTTGGGAAGACAGAGCCTTCCATGTTATCATGCGCAATGGGACCTGAAATATCCGAGGTTTACTTCTCGCCTTATCAACTATAGGCAGGAATCTGTCGGCGCAAGCCTGAATCTTCCTAACTAATGATATTTTCCAAATTACTGGTACTTCTTCTTTCGTAATGATTATCAACTGCATCCTTTGGGTGTAGTTAGTAAATCGCAGTATGCTGCGAGCCAAGAATCAGGGGTTTTTAATTAAAATGCAGTTAGGTATTTCCAAAGCGAATGCTGCATCTGCTGTTTGACTTGAGATTCTGTGGTTTCCTGATTAGCTCCTCTGAATCTTGGTTTTATTGAAATAGGTTTCTCCTGAGATGTGAAAGTGGTAATTGCTAGCGGGGTGCATTGCAATACGCAAAATGTTCGTAACTTGGGGGCGTCCGGTGAATATGTCATGACATAATTATTAACTTTTAAAACATTTTTAAGACGTGTGCTTGGGCATGCCATGAAAGTTGAATGGCTCCAGTCATTTTTTCATAGCATTTGGAGTTACAAACATATCCTAAAAAATAGGGTCAAAAGTCAGAAAGATTTTATAAAATCACTTGCATTTGAAGAGTTGAAGCATTTTTTAACATGTTTTGCAGAATGGTAGAAATATAGGGTTGGCTTCTAATTAGACGTAAAATGCACTCTAACTGTTTAGCCTAATAGAGTTTCTTTTTCTTATAAATTCTCCATTTTGAATAAAGAAGATAAAATTTTTGTAGGGGAAGAAATGTGCTACGTCAGTCTTTCTCTTTCTACATCAGAACTATTGCTGCAGATCAGAATTTCATAGACTCCAAAGGTGACCACAGTTAAGTGAAGTACTCTGATGGTATTGCGTTTGTAAGTAACCCATCGAGTCATTGCCACAGCTTTCACAGAGTGCCAATACCAAACTATCAAAGCTAGAATGTACTTACTATGTACCACTAACCGTCATATAATTAGAGATGAGATGGGTGAGAACCCTTGATGCTGGAGAATATAAGCCTGGGCGTTGAGGGGCCCATAGACTTGTTATCAGAGGCAAACAGGTGAATGGGATGAAGCCGAGTGGTCCTTCGTTAGTCACTTTCTTCACCCTAAACCCCGCCAAAGTTCTGGTCGCAAACAGTGAATTAGGTGCTTTGGAAATGTGTCAGTCGCAAGAAAGAACTTGACCGCACAGTTTTTGGAATTCAAAAAGAAAGCCCTTTCTTTAGAGAGAATGAGGAGGTAGTGGTAATAGACCAGTTTTACTGCGCCCCGAAGAAAACTTCTATGCAAGCTGAAATCAAAAGATTTATGATTGAAAGAGAAGATGAAATACTCAAATATCGTAAACCGCATGTAGAAGAATTACATTTAAAAGTAAGGGTCAATTCAAATAAGATCAGCAATGGAAGTATATATATGAGGTGGGTTTTAATTCCTATCGTGCCTTTCTGAAATTGTAGTGGGAAAGCAGTAAGAACACTGTTGGATTGTTGCTTAAGCCATATTTAGAGTTGAGCGCCAAGTAGTCCGGAGGTGCCTTTCATTGAAGAAATAATAGTTTTTTTAAGAATGATAAAGGTCTTTGTTCCGATTCATTCAATGAAGCTCTATAGTTTGTTGGGACAAAGTGGAGGAGAAATCTTGTCTTGGGAACAAGGAGGTTTTAGTAAAGCTTTAAATGCAACCTGAAATGATAAGAAAGGAGGAAAGAAAAAATATAACATCTTTAGATCCACTTTTGTGTGAGAGGCAGGCTTATACCTGAACGAGATTTTTTTGATAAGTAAGTCTCTAAATAAGAGATGATAAATAGTAATAAGCCCCATAGATATAAGATAAAAGAACGTAGAACAAAAGGTGGAAAAATAACATTGCACTTAAAAACAGAATATAGAGCCCAAGAGGTCACATGATAGAGGCATCCGATCCATAAATTGATAGAATATGCCTTTTAATTTTCATAAAAATCTCTGAATCACAGAGGATCAAAGGAAAAACTTTATAAATTTTGGATCATAATTTTAAGATTGGCAAGGTCCAAAAGTATCTAAAAAATATCAATTGAGACAGAACGCTGGGTGGAAGAAACGATGTTATATAGTGCTAAAGATTCACGGAGTGAAAGTGAATGATTTTATAAAGGTCTTGTATCTTCCAGCTTCTCACGCATTTCTTTATACAGACTCTATTATTCTTTTTCTCGATGGTAAATATTCTCAAAACATTAGTGGAATCAAACCCATATTTGAATTGAAAGTGAGATGCTAATGCAAAGTTTTTCCTTTCAACTGAGAGATTCATATTTGAAAGAGGCACAATAAGTTCTTTCAATGACTTATTTGTCTCTTGTTAGAGGGTCTAAAATTGCAAAGTATCGAGTAAAGAGTCAGTGAATGAATGGATTGGATCGAATTGGGAAATTAAAAGATTTGTACAAGTTATACGTTTTCATGCAATTGCCAGGAAAACGTAGGGAGGCAGTGGCAATTGAGAATGCATGGTAAGTTTACAAATTAGAGGGTCCCCGTAAATTCAAGCAGTGGAGTTGCAGCTATCTAGTTCTTCAGCTGCTTCGATTTGCAGAATGTCATTGTTGGTAGTATTTAATCACAGGTAGGTGTGATGGATCATTTGAATTTGGAATGGTTGGTCAGCGAACTCACAACATAGAGACAAAACCTTCAGCAAAGAGCTTAACAAGCACCCATAACCTTTGGAGCAAACCAGAGTGAATAAGTGCAAGAGAGAATGAAGTAAAAATCCCTCTAGATGGTTCTTTGAAAGTAAGGCCTCAGGAACTAGCATTTTTGCGGAGGCGACCAGATTTGTTATAATAAAAATTAGATATCTCTACAGAGAGATTTAAGCAAAGTGGAGTGCGCACTTAAGGGGGAGAAAGACCCTGCCTGGTATATCTCAATCTTACCTAAGCAGGCGCAACCCACCTTATGTAAAATTATATATCTAATCCCTGAGGGGAAGCAGGTGCTCTGGCTCCCCATTTTAAAGGGACTTTCAAGATTGGGAACAGAAGTCCAAATGTTTAGAATTACTGAATATAAGAGAATCTTGAATGAAAAAGGATAAAGCTCTTTTTGAAAGGAGACCAGTAAGGCAGACTCATAAAGAACATCAATCTTCAGGAAAGAGGAGGATAGAAAACCTCGTAAACTCATAAATTTTTAAAGCCCTGGCAAGTAGTTTTTTCAAAGTTTGATGGGTAAAATTCTTCTGTGTTTAGTATTAAAAAGAGGCTTCAGCTTCATGGGTAAATGCCTTTGTGTAAAAGTTGAAGAGAATATGAATTATTGTTGGCCCATTGTCCTTCTGATCTAGGATTATGGGAGGCTGACCCATCTCAGGAAAGTTTATTGTTCTGAAACTGAAGATCTAGAGGAGTGGTATTTTTTCTCATCAAGAAGAAGAAAAAGCTTAAAAAGAAAAGGAACCGTCATTTTACTTTAAATATCTGCTCTTTCCTATAGTAGACTAAAAACCCTTGTCAACGCCGTTCTCTCACAGCATTTTATGTGGAGGAGAGATATATTAGTGAATCAGCATTCTCAGCTCTGTTGCGTGTGGTTCCTGACAGCTCAGAGGTTTGCGAATGGCTCCCTCCATTTATTTCCCGGAGAACGCTACTGTGTGGTGTAGAAGAGAGATTCCATCCATACTTTCTTAACAAAGATGGTAAGGAGGCCAGTATTCGAGGCGTAAAGCTTCAAGCTTCTCTATAATGCTTTGTGAAGTCAGAGTCCCTTCCTTTCTTGATGTGAAGTGCCAACTATTTTAGTGAGTTTAGTGAGTAGCGGCTGGAAGCCACAACTATGGAGAAATTACAAAATTTCAACCAATTAGCTGCAAATTGAGGTGAACCCATTTAAAATAGGGGTACAAAGGCCCACATGAATAAAACAAATAAACGCATATTAATTTCTAGTCTATCTCTTTATTCTAAAATTTATTTTGTATAAACAAACCATATCAAAGATAGCACACGATATGCAAGTCTATTCTGAATGGAGTTCCAAAAACCTTTAAAGGCAATGATAAACATATCTCAAGTTACTTGGGGAAACCGCAACACGGCTTTTGACTATACTACTTCATTACGCCTTGATAGCGGTGTGAACAATGAAGAAAAAGTGCACTGAAGACTCCACCCCTTGTAAAGAATACCAGTTGAGGATTTTAAGGAGCCAGAAGAAGTTTACTTCTAACCCAGAGAGGTTATTGATGTTTATCTTCCCAGAGCATCAACAAAGCAAAGGCCTGACCTTAGAGGGCTTAATTCAGTAAAACCTTGTAGTAAGCTAAAGGTGATTCGGAGGAAGTAGAATCTGTTTCTAGTGAAAATATTTTATTTGTAAACCAACCTGTGGATGACACAGACCAAGTTCTTGAATTTGCTGTAGAAGGAAAGTGATGCACAAAGCCAAGAGAAGTAGGTGTTCCTAAAAGGATTCTGCACAACAACAGCCGCAAATTGAAATAAATAGAGAAGAAAAACAAAACTACCCCAAAATTGTCAGTTTTCGCTGAAATGACCAGTAAAGATTTGGGTACTAGCCAAAGTGGAGGAAAAGGAGGTTTGAGTCCAAGTCTTGCTAGCTTAGTAGCCTGGATAGCAAGTAAAGCTGGAGATTTATAGTTAATTTGACTGTGGAAGACCAGAAACACCCTAAAACATGGACTGAGAGGGGGAGGTCATGAAGGAGGAGTGGTGGTTAGCACTTTTAGAACTATAGAGTCCAATAAAAGTGGTACAACTGAAGCTAACTATGCTTAAGGATAAAGGGAAGCTGGGATTTTGGGAAGATAATTGTGTAGAGAACCCTGTTAGCTACAGCTGTGGCGTTTGAAGACTTTAAAGGGAGCAAGGATGCAAGGAGGTTTGGAGTCTTCGTGGTGGTGGGGGATGGAATCTTGCTTGTAAGGCCCTTCAAGTCGATTGGAGAGATGGTGAGATTTATCTAGTAGTCCAGGATAAAAGAATCAACAACCCCCTTGAAAAGGATAGATTAATATGAGTAGTGTGTGAGGCTTTCGTTTTTTTCATAAACTATTATTTTGATTTGAGGAGAGATCATCTCTTCACAAAAGCTGATAGTGGGAAACCGTGGTCATGTAGCTTTTCTGAAGTTTTTAGTTCGTGGCAAAAGGAGATTAGCTGGGACCCAACCGTGAGAAGGGTTTCCCTTAGTCAATATGGGTCCTGATAGCCTGGATGGGGATACAGCATTTTTTTAGCCTTATTGTACAGAGTCAAAGTGCAGACATCACTTAGTAGCTGTGGAAGTTGCTGCAGCGTTCCCTAGCTGATTAGAGATTTTATGAAGCGCTTGTGGTAAATCTTCGGGGCACCCTTAAATTACCTAGTCTATGCCTCGCTATTTGCCCCGGCTTTATATTTTTCTTATTCATAACAACAATTAACAAGAAGATCACCTCACACCTGGTAAATTCTCTGAAACTAATTCTCTCCAGTGTTCCCACCAAGACGTGTGGTAAATGAGAATAAATAAAACCTTGAGCTTTAGAGCTTTCATAACATCCTGTGATACCATCTAACCACAATTATATTGGATCATCTTATTTTTTTGGCTCCAGTAAGCGCTGAAGCAGAACCTTATGCTTGGCATTATCGCTTATTTCTAGAAATCAAAGAGTTTTCCTAGTGTGGCTTTAAAGATCTTCTCATCAGCCTTCCTTGTTCTTTGTTTGGCACTTAACTTCCGAATCCAGATGGTCTCATTTTTCCCTTGTCCCTCGATTTAAGGAAATCTTTCAAGAACTTCCAACTTTGTAGTTGCTGAGACTGAACTGAAGTGAGATAAGCAGTTAGAAAGGTTATATAAGACTGATCAAAGAATCCTCCAAGCAACAAAAACCTTTCATCCATCTAACCTTCTTGCTCTTTTTTCAACTGTATCGATCCAAAACTCTTGATTTTGATTCCAACCTACGCTTTGTTTTAGGCCCATTATATTAGTTCGACATATTAGTAATAAAGCAGGAAAAGTCCTTTTTGCTACTGGCTGTATGAGAATGAAATTCATATTGTGTGATTATTGCCATGTGCTCCAATCCTTTCGAGGCTGTGTGCTTCGCTCCATCTCTATTGACACAGTGGTATTGAGATATTTTCTGGCGTATATCGCTGATCAGATGTGGTTAATCAAAAGTTCAGCGAGAAAGAAACACCTCGAAGCTTCGACCCGCCGAACTGCGGACCTCCGTAACAGCTGGTCAGCTTAAGTCTCGAGAAAGCAACACCGATCAAATCCAAAGTCATGAAGAGCGCTCCCGCAACAGAGCGCCTTGTGTGAAGAACAGGATGGTTGTCGTTGACTAATCGAACTAACGCGTGACAGCCGTGATGCTGCACCTTTTTGATTCACGGCGAACGATTTGGCTCTTTCCGCGCCTCATTATCATACCTTTACCTTGGCAAAGGAGCCATTCGGGATAAAAATAAAATTTGGTTGGACTTTTGAAGTTTCTTTCAGACTTTGGCAGGAAAGAAACAGTGTGGTGTTTCAGTAGTGGCACCAAACTCAAAAAATAAATTTGATTTTTGATAATTTGGGAATTGGATAACTTAAGTATAATAATTAATTCAGTGGATTTTACCAGCTAGTGTGCAGGCTTGCTTAGCTTTTTTGTCGGGGTTGACAGGTTCCTCCTTGGGTCTTTCATTTTCTGAGTTCACTGAATATTTTTAATCCTCCCATTTGTTCCTATATAATTGCTTTTTTATTACAAAAAACATAAATGAAAATATGTTTCTGCATGCCAATAACAGCTCTCTTGAAAGCTCAGTCAATAGCTGAGGGTTTTTTCTTTACTAGAATTTAGATAAAGGGCTAGATACAAATCACAAAGGTGAACCTAATTTGACCAGAATTAAGTCCATCTAGCTTAAAAAAATAAAGGCAGAAGTGGAACCCATACAGAAAATTTAGTAATAAAAATTTTAATCTAAATTAGAATCTAAATCTTGAACAGAAGTCTGTAGTAAAAAAACTACATAAGAAAAAACGAAATTAAATTATTACTTGCTTGATAGCAAAAGAATCCAATATCTTTATGAGAAATCAAAGAATATTCCCTAGATATTCTTTGGCTTATTTACCTTTTTTGTACATTATCTTCTCCTTCCATTCATACACTTTATTTCAGTTCTTTTGTTCCATTATTTTATATATATATAGGTAAAGCCTCTATGACTATGTATACTCAACTCACTTATTCAGTGGTGAAAACATTATTTTTCTTATCATTTGCATGGGGTCAAAGCTACATGGTTGGTTCTAGAGTGAGCCATTTTCTCCGACGGACCTTATTAGTATTCGACTTATTGGCTGATTCTTCTGCCAGATATCTTTCTCCACGATCTATTCGCCATCTTCCTCATCTGGACCCTCCCATGGACCCTCTCTAACTTCCTTAGACTGAGGGGATCCTCTTGACTACCTCTCCGCGATCCTGGATTGGCAGCATGTACGTTGGTAGATATGACCTGAGAAGTTCAATTTTGAGTTGAGTGTTGAATTGGCAAGATTCTCGATATTCTTTTGGCCCATTTCTAATTTTTTTGAAGATTATCTTCCTTTCTTTTTTTGTATCTAGTTTTAGTTTTCTCTTTTTTGTTCCATTATTTTGTGGTATATAGTTATAAAAGGTTTCTATACATAATGTTCACACTGTCATTCATAGAGGTATTTTTCTTCTTTCATTTCACAATTTGACCACAGCTGATGTTGTTTACAAGGACAGAAGATTTTTTTTTTTTTGATCAATAAGATTTGCAGATTTTAGGATAAAGAAATCAATACCTTTTTATATTAGCAGGTTTTGGTAGAACACACTTGTGGTGAATGACTCAATTAACCTTTTTTAACAGTTTGGTGGGTAGAAATCAATCAATCTTTGATTTTTTGCAGTTGTATAGAGTCTAATTTTTTGAGGGAGTGCCTTTTATCTGAAGTTTGCTTTATGAAGAATCATATTTTGATTTATTTCTTTAGTAACCGAACTCAAAGCCTCAGGCCTCTGTTCCTTGGCCTCAACCTTGCATTGATCAGTTTCTGTACTTGTCCTTGACCGAGCCCAGTGACAATTGTTACATGTTTTCTGGTTATAGCAAATACTGTTTAGCTTTGTAACAAGAGTAATGGAATTGTATTTTTTTTATTATCTTTCTTTCTTTATTTTCCTAAGATAGCTACATGAGTGCCTGTTGGTATGCTGCTGACACTTGTAGGATGCTCAACCCAATCGAATTCTCTTAGTCACTATTCATCACCTGCTATATCCCATAACAGTGGAAGTGCTCCATCAAGTCTTTTCTCCTCATGAGCCATGAAAGATTGTCACATTTTAAAATCGGTATCTGATTTCAAATTTCTGAAGAAAGGAAAAATATTTATCTGACTAGTATTCTGGTCTTGGTTCTTGCTGTTATTTTATTAATGATTTTATTTTTGGGGTATAAGAGAGATAGAACATTGGAATTTTCTTTTAGAAAAGCCACAAACATGTTCAGATTCAGCTATGAGGCGAAAGCAGTGTGCAAAAAAGCCAATTTTGTAGGAAACCTTTATGATCATGGTGAGGAGTATATTGAGGTCCTGTAGGAAACTGCAAATAAGATTAGCTTTTCCTAAATTGTGCAGGTTTTCAAGCTCTTATACAGTATCAGTCACGACAGAGTGCTGTTTCTGCAATAAATTCACTTCAGGTGAGTCGAAGTGAATTGGAAACTTAAAGGAGTTTAAAAGGGGCATAGTCTCAGCTTCAAAATTTTTTTTACATGGGTGTTAATAGGCTCAAGGTATGCCAAATTTTCTGTGTAGGGACGAAATATATATGATGGCTGTTGTCATTGGAGGTTTAGAATTTTCAAAGTGAGTTTGGTGGTTTTGATAATTTTTGTCCAGCATGTTCTGGGTTTGCATGGCATTAGATTATTATGTTTACTTTCAAACATGAACTCAGCCTCCTCTAATTGAAGTGCAGGTGAGTCAAAGAAGAAGAGCGCTCCAGGTCTGTTCCCACTTTGAACTACTTAGCTCTTGCTTTCAATTTTGTTCTCTTCGATATATATATATATATATATATATATATATATATGGGTATATATATATATATATATATAAAGAGAGGTATAGGCAGAGAGAAAGGGTGGTATTTGTTTTCAGCGGCCTCTAAATATAGATGTTTACTTCTTTTGATTACTGTATTCTTGCTCACTGTGTAGATTTCACAAATCCACTTCCTCGCCTTCTCAGAACAGAAAGGTGGATCCAGTGGGCTCGGGCTTGGCATTTTTTTCGTAAAGAAACTAAATATTATTTTTACAAGAATACACTTATCCCCACTTGACTTGAACTCTGATTCTCCTACCATAAAGCCAAGCAACCACTGCTTAGCCTTATCGGCTAAATTCAAACTTATACGTTGTCATTGTATGACTTCACTGTGATGAAGCAAGTTAAAGGTAGCTCTGAGGTGTTTTGTCCGGGCGCAAAATAGGAAGATAAACTTGAGGATGTTCGTTAAATAACCCTTATTCTGGCAATCTATTGATACACAAAAAGTTGGAAAAAGAATAACAGGCGGAAAGAAAAAAAAACTGGAATAAAAATAAAGAATGGTGAGAGTAAAACAGATAAAGCCAATTTAATGGAGAAAATCAACTAGCCGCAATTTGGGAAGTTTTGAAGCGATTTTTTTCCTTTTGGTCAATATCCAATTGCTTCATGGTTTCGCGTGAGAATCTTTCATCAACATTATTTAAGATCCATGTAGAATGGGGCTACCATATGGCAGTTCAAAATATTCTCATCGGCGGTTTTATCAATTATTTGTCTTTCATTTAATACCAGGCTGATTTTTCCTCGCATAGCAACAAGTGTTAGTTTAATTTGTTTTAAAGCCTGCTAAAGTTTTGGATTTGTTGAATATCATGTTTCAATGACCTCCCTCACATGGAAGGGTGGCTCTGCATACCATGTATGGGAAAGCCTGTTCTGGTGAACTTTAAATCAACAAATTGGGGATTAAAGAACATTCAAAATCCCAAAGGAGAGGCTGAGTCCCAGGACCGGTCACAAACCAAGCGCTCCTGTGCCCATGTTAAAGGGGACTAACCTCCGAAAAGCCAAGCTCTATAAGTTTTGAGGCCATGTGAAGACAGTTTGAACAAATGTATTTTTTTTTTTATGTTATCGAGAATAATATAAGATGGTTTATATATGAGCTAGACTACCTCAATCATCACCTACCTTTTTTTTTTTTTTGTAATCTCTCCTTTCCAACTTAGCCTTTTTCTGTAAGAGGTTTAACCCAAGCCCTAGACTCTGAAACCAGGATGGAACACTTGAGTCACAGGCTTTAGAATGTTTCCTTCTGACGCCTGTAGAGCCTGACTTTAGAGATTAAGGTTCGACCCATGCGCTACAGGTCTTGATTATGGTGACAGGGGGGCAGATTCATACTTCACAACTCCTGGGCTAGCTAAAGGGTTCTCTGCCATGGGGAGCTAGAGTTTTTTCAAATTCAGCCAATTATTGAACAAAGTATTGGCTTTCTTGCTTTAGAATGCAGAGTTTGGTTAGTTGAATCTAGTGCTATGAGCTTCCATCTGCAGGTTGTCTTGTTCAGATAAAGCTAAGCCAACTTCCTTGATTCTTTATTTTGTCAGTAATCCACTTCTTGTCTCCAGATTTCTGTGTTGTTAAACACAATAGAAAGATTCTTCACATAACAAGTAGTCTGGTCGGCAAAACTGCGCGAAGATTGAATTTTTTCTTTGAAGAAGAGCTTGAGTTTGTAAAAGATTGAAGATATAATGTAATCCTGTATTGTTTTTCCTAAATATTAGTTGAAACAAAAGAACTGGGTTAAGGGTTGAGATGATATTTGTTCCATATAGTGCAATACATTAGAATAGGGTAAAGACCAGAAATTAAATGCAGCTGACAGTGTCTGGGATATATGTAATTAGAACAATCACCACAATGTATAATTACCACTTCACTGGTGCTGCAAACTGCCTACATGCATAGTCCTAATTACAGAATGCATTTGGAAGAGGCAACTAAAAGATCTGCGCGGTCTGGCTGAAAATACAAATGTTTTTGACTTACTGTTATCGATGGGGCTACCCCATAAAAGATTTCACAAAGAGGGTAGTGCCAAAAGTGGCTTGAGGGGGCCAAAATCTATCTATTTGTGGTCCAGAATAATGAATATAATTCACCTGTATAAAGGGAAAGGGCTCAATTTCAGTAAAGCAATTTCTTTTCTTTCCTTTTTTTTTCAAAAAAGTTCAGGGGAAATGCCCCCTGTATGATGGAACCGGGCCAGCCATGGGAAAGCACTTGGCAAGGTAAATAGTTGGGATTTTGGGCGTTTTTGTTTAGTTTGTTGGGGTGAGGAACATGGCTTCACCTCTAGGGGAGTTAGGGTATGTTTGTAGCTTCAGCACAAGAGCAGATTGTGAATTACCTGGTAGTTTTTATTCTACAGTTTGTGATTGTTATAGAAGAAGTCTGTTAAATATGACTCTCTGAAACAATAGTTAACACCCCTTTTTTCTACTTTTTTTGCAACAGACATTGATGGAAAAGTTTCAAACAGGCTGTAGCTGCACAGGGGCCCAGCCTAAATAATGGTACCACTGACAGGTAATCGGTCCCAGTTTGGTCAACCTGATGTGGGGTTAGGCTTTAACTTTGTTTACCTAATTTGTTTTCCCTTCTTTTCCTTGGGCTCTATGCTTTAAATTATCCTAGAAATCAGTTAGATAAGCTTATTTAATCTGGCTCTACCACGGAAACATTGTGAGAATCAACAAGCTTTCCTACAAACTGATCATGCTTCTCAAGCTTCAAATGGGATGGGATTCCAGGCTGAATAGGCTACAATTGAAGGCTGAGCGAACAGCTCCTCAAGTCCATGTTTTAAACCCCAGAGTTATTTTAGTATGTTCGCAGGAGGCTTAAGGATCTGAATCTGCAGCAGTAATGCTGTGTTCAAAGCCCTTCGAGTGAATTAATTGAGATTGATATGCATTGGAACCTTGGGAGGTTGTGCCAAACCAACAAAGCCCAGTATGCTGGTAAACTAAGGCTTATAAGAAAGGAAAGGGCAGCAAAAATAGAGAGAAAAATGAAGAAAAGAAAAATCGAGGCAAGAAATATGCAACTTAATAATGAATTTTATGCTAGAACATTTATCGCAGGTTTTTTCTATGTTATTTTAGGACAAAGAACTGTGCCATGTGTAAAACTTTATGATTTGATGGATTAGATTTTTTTTTAATATTTTCCATGTGAAACCAAACACTTAAAATCATTTCCAAGATTTGTTTTCTTTAGGTTTTCTCGATTCCAAGAGTTTAAAATATCTTTGCATGAATCACCTTACATTAAAGAAACATATACAGTTGAATGCTGCTGTATAAATAAAGAATTTCTGCATACGTGGATGGAAACCGTTGAATCTGCCTACAAAGAATTAAATAAATAATAGAAGGAGGTTATGTTACACACACAAAATCTTTGTTGATATGAACCCTGTAATTTAGTACTTTTGTAATGGGAGCAGCTGCTTTAAGTTAATAATTTTATATAATTATTGGTTGATTTGATAATGTGATTCGTATCATTTTGTTACATTCACAGTAACTCTCTGTTGTATTGATTTACGTAATAATTGCACCTATATTATAAAATGAAGATTGTATTGATTAGGTTTCTTCATATGTTTAACACGCATTTGTTTTCATCCCCTGAGCAGCCACATATACTTGTAAGTTATACATTTCATTCATAACATTCTATTTCAAAATTATGTATTCTTTTCTCGAACACTTGTCCAATTTTCAATTAAAAATTTCATGTTTTACTTCTAATTATATTCTCCTGTCCATTTTTTTTGTGTCTTTGATCTCTTTCAATATTTGACAGTTTATCACTTCCATGTTGACCAATAGATTTTCCATCAAACTGGAAGTGATCCTCCTCTGCCATATACTTCTTCATGCTGATTTGTATTTCATTTCACATTTGTTAGTTGCTTTCGATTCTATCATTTCATTTCATTAATCCAACTGACCAACTTACCTATACAGGGAGCAATGTTGTTTGGGAAACGACTGGAAGTGAACTTCTCAAAGTACCCCAACATAACACCAGCCCCAGACACACACGATTACTCCAACTCGAACCTTAACCGATTCAACCGCAATGCGGCCAAGAACTATCGCTACTGCTGCTCCCCTACCAAGATGATCCACGTTTCGACTCTTCCCCAGGACATAACAGAGGAAGACATTGTTACCCATCTCGAGAAGCATGGGGTCATTGTCAACACCAAGCTTTTCGAGGCCAATGGGAAGAAGCAGGCGTTGGTCCTTTTCGAGAACGAAGAACAGGCGACTGAGGCGCTTGTCTGCAAGCATGCCAGCCCCATTGATGGATCAACCATCAGAATCTCCTTTTCCCAGTTGCAGGCTATTTGAAGAAAGAAAGAAAACCCTGGCAGGAGGGGGAAGAAGAAGAAGAAAAGGGTAAGTTTATATTATATTCATGTATGAATATTAGTTTCTCTCTTTTTCTAGATCCTTGTTTGTTCCCCTTCGAATTTTCTTGTACCTGCTGCAAACTCCTTGTGAACGAGGCTGATGATGTTTACCAAAGTCTTTTTAATTTTTTTTTATTCATCTTTTGATTATTCCTCTTATGCTTTTAGCTTTATCATTGGTTTTTGGGATGAGAATGAGAGGAAAACTAAGAAATATATGAACATGAAGTTAGTAAAATATTTTCATATATTTCTTTAAATCCATTGAATTTGTTTGAACTTAAAACAGTCCGAAAATTTGTACTTTGTGATAAAGCACACCCGTTTTTTCCTTTGTTGTAGGAGTCATATCCTAAAATAATCTTTCAAGAAAAAAAATTTCTCAAAATAATTCATCTTTCAAAATACTGGTTGGTTGATTACTACGGTTTAAAACTGTAGTTGTTGATGTGATAAGAAGAGACTAGTTCGTTCTTAAGGAATAAAATAAAGGAAGTAATAATATAACAATAATTTAGTATCCAAGGAAATTTACAAGTAAAATAAAATTTAGCATCTTTATTTTTCTAAGAATAAAATTTACAACTGTTGGTGATCCCAATAATTCTAAGTTTATATGATAAAATACTAATACAAATATATGAAGTTGTTTAGGAAGTATCTAAGGAAATTTAGTATATACAAAATTGATGTTCACATGTTATCTAAAATATAATATTAATTTAGGAGATAAAGATTTTGATAATAGTCTAAGCTTATATTTCAATTTCTTAAGGAATGATTTTATAAAAGAAGACAATAATGTGTTGATAATGTATTACAGTGTTTTGTACACATTATCAAACTTTTTTTTTTTTTTGATAAACAATGAAGAACTTTCATTAAATAAATGATAAATCAGAAAGAATCACCTCCTCCAACCAAGAAGGGATGACAAAAGACTCGTAGAGACCAAATACGAAACAAGCATGTCTACTGTAATACGGAAGACACTTGCTGTCAGCTTCTCTCTTACAAACCGAACAGCACTTACCATTACCTCTAGTAAAACACACACGCGCTCCGAAATTAAGCCATATTCACGCCCCAGTTAACGCAAGACAAACTGTTAACAACTAATAAAGAATCTATTTCAAACTCCACATCAACTAACTTCAGCATAAAGCCCCAAAAAGCAAGAGCCCTCACGGAGTGCAATGCTTCCACCTTCGACACTACGCTGCGATAATGACATCAACAACGTCTTGCATGCATAAAATTGACCATCATTCCTTTGCATCACCATGCCCAAACCTATAGCTGATAGATCACGAAACAAAGTTGCATCTAGATTGCACTTCCAACTACTTCCCAAAGGATCTCAGACCGTAAGCCGAGGTCCATGAGCACACTAAACAACAGAGGAAGATGCACCAGCACGGGCTCGACACCAATCCTAGAAAAACACGTACCCCAGCTCCACCGCCTTCACTGTTGGTAGTAAAGAGTTCTCCCAAAGCTTTTGATTTCGTTGCCTCCATACACACCATAAGATCATTGCTATCAAACACATTACATCGGGATCAAGATCATCAATCAACTTTAGCGTACTAAACAGAAATTCATCGCGGTCAATGCCTGGGCTTATCAACACAATGTTAAAATTCAACACGAGGACGAATACGGGCAATCATAGAATAGATGCCAGTAGTGCTCCGTTTCTTGCCCACACAACACACAACAAGTTGCCAAATTCATACCTTTATCCCATAGTCTAACCGATACAGGAATGCAACTATTACAAAGACGCCATAAAAAGGAAATTATTTTAGGGGGAAGAAATAATTTACAACTTCTTCCAACTGTAGACATATATAACCTGTATCTTGGCCTACGAAGGCTACCACAACATTCTATAGCATGATTTTATCAGATATAAACCATTATTTGAATAATGCCACATCAACGAATCGTAGGTCTCGAGATTTGATAATGGAATTGAACAAATAGCCAGAATCATTATTCTCAAAGATGTGAGTGGAACCAGCCCGAATCCCATCCTCTTCCCGCATCTAACAACAACCAAACCTTAAGTTATCAAGACTGTGGTCGGAGGTTTGACCTGCAACCGTGCAAATCACGAACCCAAAGTATCCATCCATACATAAATGGATTTACTCATCCCCACTCTCCATCGAATTTCTATTGGATAACTTCTTTGCACTCCAAACACTTCGCCAAACAAAACTCGGATTACTTCCCAAATGACGATTTAGAGATAGCTTCCATGAGGAAAATATTTGGCCTTGAACAAACGAGCTACCAAAGTGTCACTAAGGACTGAAGTTCCACCCTTGCTTACCCAATAAAGCAAAATTAAACACTGTGGAATCACGTAACCCATGTCGCCCAATTCCTTAGCACGTAGCTAAGTTCAGCTCGCCTTGCCATCTAATCCCTTTCCCATTCCCTCGAACTCGAACCCCACCAAAACGACCATCATTTTTCAATCTCATCACAAACCGAGATGCAAAGAAACACACTCATACTATGTCGATGTACTCGAGTAACCGATTTAATTAACACATCTTTACCCGCCTGAGAAAGCAACTTGTTTCTCCACCCTTGGATCCTCTTCCAAATTGTGTCTTTGATGTAACTAAAAGTAGCACATTTGGATCTACCAATCAACAAAGGTAAACCCAAGTACCTACCCGTGTTAATACCATTAGTAACTCCCAGCATACTGAGCAATACTCATGGTTAGTTCTGGACAAGAAGAAAAACATGATACCCGATTTCCTCTGAGAGATCGATTGTTTCGTCTGACTAGCACTCACATGCATTAAGAATCCGATGAATCACTCTAGTTTCCCCGCTCCAGACTCTTAAAAAATAAGAAGGAATCATCAACAAAGAATAGCTGGATATGCCTCTGGGCACCACGACATACCCATCGCCATCGATCAAACCAGATGACTCGCCTCGATGGAGCAAAGTCGACAACTCCCAAGATAAATAATAAATAGATATGGAGAAAGTGGACAACCTTGACGCAAACCTCGTTTAGGAATGATAGGACCCACTCGAACCACATTTATGCTAATGCACAATGAACATACGTTACACACATCATAATCCACTTAATCCACCTGTCGTCAAACCCCAAAATCCGTAGCATATGATGCAAAAACTTCCAATCTACTCTATCATAGGCCTTACTAATATCCAGTTTCAATGCTACTTCCCTTACATTGCCTCTCTGCTTACGATTCATATAATGCAGTAACTCACAAGCAATCATAAAATTATCAGTAATAGAGCGTCTCGGAGCAAAGGCAGACTGAATGCTAGAGATAATATGAGATAGAATATGTTTCATACGATTGGCTAAGACTCATAATAATTTTGTAAATCATATCGTAAAGAGAAAATAGTCTAAGGTCTTTCATGGATTGGGACGCACATTTATGAATTAAACATATCAAAGTATCATTCAAATTATAAGGAAAAGATAAGTTTTCTTACCGACCAGAAGGGGCCCTGGAAAATTCGGGCCTAATAAGTTCCAAAATGCCGATAAAACCGGATTCAGTTATCATCCGGCCTTGAGCTTTATCCTAAACATTCACAGAATAGCTCCAAAGAATTCTTCTAACAAACCGAGCCACTGCACTCATTATTCTCCTCCACCAAAATTTCGTGTTCTATCGAAGCCCACCATACGAAACTCTTCCGTACTAGTTGCAAAAGGCCTCAAAAATATGTCTCGCAAGATTACTTGGGACCCTCTTTATCCGAAACTTCATTACCATCTCGTGATCATTCAACTTCCGATCCGACCTTTGCTTCGGAAGATGTGGAACTAAATAATGAGTATTGCTATCTCCTTCCTTTAACCAGAAATCTTTCGCCCGTTGTCTCTAGTACACTTCTTCTTGATCCAAAGCCTATCCAATTCTGCTCTAACTCGAGAACTCACCCACTGCAATATCATTTGTCTTTCCACGCAATCTCACTAGATTTTCTGAACAACACTTTATTCGCTTTCTAAATCGCTTCTAGAATTCTCTACCCCATTTAGCCATAGAGACTGAACACAAAGATAGCCTCTTTATCAGATCTTTATCACTGGACGACTGCCACCACCTCTTTAAACTGTCATTGAAGTCTTGTTCACGAACCCATAAATTCTCAAAACGAAACCTATGAGTATACCTTGGCCTGTGTGTGAAGTCCAGCTCTAAAAGAATGGGGGAGTGATCAGATGAGGACGAAAGTAAATTAGTAAGTCTGCAAAATGGAAATTCCTCGAACCATGAAACCGATGCAAAGGCCCTATCCAACCGTTCCTGAACCCAAGCAGTAGTTCCCCTACCACGCTCCCACGTGAACTAATGACCCATAAGCTCTAATTCGTAGTGCGTAATAATCGCCATAAATTTAAAAGCCCCGAAAAAGCCAGCTAGGATGCTCAACTGAACCCATCTTATCACCAGGAGACAATAGATCATTAAAATCTTCGTAGATACACCAAGGTAAAGAAGAGTTACCATGTAAAATACGAAGGAGATTCCAAGAATCCTTCCTTCTATTATGTTCGGGAAAACCATAGAAACATGTCAGTCTCCACACAACTTTGTTTGGCACATGCACTGATACATCAATAAAATTATTCAAAACTCGAGAAATTACGTTTACTCCATTGCTTCCAAAGTAAAGCTAGACCACCTCCTCTACTCAACTCTATTGGACTAGCCAACCATCAAAACCTAATCAATTCTCAATCAAGCCAATTTTCTCTTCATTCACTAACGTTTCAATGAGAAAAATAAGCGAAGGGCGCTGAGACCGAATGATCTCACGAAGATTTTGAATTGACCGCGAGTTGCCCAAACCCCGACAATTCCAACTGATGCACTTTATCACCGGGCCGGCGGTCCCGACCATTGTGGGACTCGGCCAAAAGAGTTCGATTAGTACGTTGTATCTAGAATCACAAAGAGCAACCGCCATCGATGGCACTATCCCTTTTGCCAAAACTGGAGACCCCTCCACCACCATCAAATCTAAATCAACGTCCTTACCTGTTTCTTGCCTCCTACGCTTCTTATCCTCCTGTAATGATATCGCCACATTCTCCAAGGTTATCTGATGTGAATTAATAGCAGTAGTATTCTCTGAACTACCCTGATTACTCACACTTGATGATGCACCTTCAAACATGCTTACAATGTTACCCAATGCCATACCTTGCTCATCACGTAACCACTTATCTACCACTTGAGCATGTCTTCTCACAGGAGCCTTTAACCATACTCCCCATTCTGGTTTAACTTCTTGCTCAGATTCATGAAAGAGTCTTGGACAGAAAACGTCTGTGTGTCCAATCAAACCGCAGAGGTAACAAAAAACTCATAGCCGTTCATATTGAAAACGAACGATTACCAATCCCGCATTTGCTTTTCTTATTTTCTTCCAACGTAGTAGTGGTAGTCTCACATCTAACCTCACCCTTATTCTCATATAGGACTTCCAGAAACCACTGTTATTAACATGATCATAAGATACGAATTTGAATTTGCATTCCCAAGTCATAATTCCCTATTCTTTCCTCGACATATATCCGACCGTACCTCATGCACTTGTACCCAAATAGAAAAGTGATTTAATGGAATCAGAAATATATGTCTTTAGGTTTGTAATGGTAAAACCAGACATGAAAATTATCGAAAGCCCAAGGACTCCATCCAAAACTCCGTCGTACGTCCACTGCACGAAAGAATTTAAACAAGTATCCGCTTGATGGAATATCTTTAATATGAATCCCTTGCTCGGTTCCATAGATTAAATCCAATCGGGACAGCGCATGGCGTAAGTCCAACGCGATCGCATGAATTTCCCCACCAAACAATAATCGCTAGTACAATCACCATCATCACTACCATCCCAAACTAACTCGTCCTGATCCTCTCTCGTAATCGAAAGCTTACCCAATTCTGAATCCATCATAAAGCTCACACAAAGGTGAGGAAATCAATAGAAATAGAGGCTCTCACAAGGAGAAGAAGGTCAACGCTCTCATGCCCTAGCAGAGAGAATACGATTTTGAGATCTGGACACCCGGAAATAACATATCTCATAGGAACATACCTGAGCCAAGGAAGATTGCCCCTGAAGATTGCCCTAGTAGAGCCCCTGTGATGGGGAGTTGTGGCATCTATTTTTTAGTTATAATCTTTCATACTTTATTTTAATTTTTACAAATTATCAAACTTAAACCTATTGTTATATTATTAATTCCTTTATTTTATATGGTTTTGACAACATTAATTGTATTTTCTTAAGTGAACTTCTCCATAGAGGGTAACCAGCGGAATAAACATATAATCAAAGAAAAACATCTTAATAAAACTAGGGATAGCACTCTATGCAGATAAGATACAAGATTGATGAATTAATTTCAATAAATACTTGTTATATGTAAAAATCCGCTGACTCAGACTTCAACGCCATACGATTCTTTCTTCCCGACGCCCTTAAATCCAGACGGAGCATACAAGTGACGTAGACACTCAACGTATAAATCTCATATATAAAGAGGATTTAAAGGAAATATTCAAACTTTCATTAAAACACTTTTATCTTATAAAGATAGCTTCCCTAAAGAAAGCTTAGAAAGTTATTACAAAATATGGATACCAAGATAGGATAGGTTTTTCTGATGATCTTCAAAGGAGAGTTTCTTCTCCTTATATAGAGCTTTTCTTCTTCGATTAGACTTCCAGTTGTCTTCTTCTTATCTTCTAGTTGTCCTCTTGTGATCTTATCTTTTCTGACAAACAAATTTGATATTATCTTTAGTTATCCTGTCATTATCACCAATTTTGTCATCTTCTTTATCACTTCTTTTCCCAGTTGTTATTACAATTATAGTGATAGACATTCATTGTCAGATCACTTAAAGTTGTCATGAATTGTCATTTACATTATTTGTGGCAGACATGTTCTGTTAGGCCACTTGAAAAGCCGAGATTACATTTTCTTCCCAATAGTTATCCAACTTTACATTCATTGTCAGATTACTTAAAGTTGTCATGAATTGTCATTTATATTTATAGTGGCAGACATGTTTTGTCAGATCACACATTTTCTTCCCAATAGTTATCCAACCTTCATTATCGAATTTTGTCTTTTTCATTATTCTGGTTGCTTCTGTTCCCATAGCCTAGCTAGCCGGGAATATCAATTGATCTAACTTTGTAATTTTTTCATTCATCATCCGATAGCCTCTTGCTTTCCCATCTCCAATAAGTATCATCTAGTTGCTGGTGGCACAATAGACTGAACAATACTTTTTTCTAAAGTCTGTCATTCTTCAAAGCACTACTTTTACTCCTATTGCTCTTTTTGTCTTTATCCATTGTCTATTTAATAAGTCAATTTTCTTTGGTTTATTATAATTTATCTGAACTCTGGTTTCTTCACTAGAGTTAAGTGTTATTGTATGGAAAGCCTTAATGACTATTCCGCTGTCTTCATTATATTCAGGACTGATACTAAAAAGCTTAGCATAAGAGTTCTGATTTTGTGTTTGGTTACACAATTGAGATTTTAAAGTGTCATATGGGATTTCATTGCAGTCTTTACTTAGGTAGATTCGATCAACAAAACCATAATCTATTGCATTTTGGATGAGAATAGGATATGCTTGGTTTGTTATCATTATTCTGAGGTAAATTGATTCAATTGAAGTTTGGTAATATCCTTTTCCATTGGGATTGTTATAAATGAATTCTGAAAAGGCCAAATACCCTTTCTCCAAATCAGATAAAATGATAGTGGGATTTATGAGTATTTTTTATGTTTCTTTCTCAAGAAAAAAGAGAATGTCATATGGGTTTTCTCCTTTTAAGAGGGGTTTGTCTTTTGGGGGACTCTTATCTTGGGTTTTATCTTGTGAGTGATTGTTATTCTTCAGGCTTTCATCCTTTTGAAGGATAGTAAGAGATTTCTCGCTACTCAGATATTTTTGTCTCCTGCATAAGGATATATCTCTACGTCCTAATTGTTATTAACATTTGTTGTCGCCTCAAGTCTCGAAGGTAGATCCAAGCCTACCTTTGTGATGTTTTTAGTCTCTGAGGAGACTGAGGAAGCATCTTCTATCCTCATTATCATATTTCAGATTTCAAACTTTTTCTACAAAGATTTCGGGGCTGCGTATGATCTCTCGCCCCTTACATCATTCACAACTTTTTGAATATTTATCATTTTTTCTTCAATCGTCAAGATTGAACTGTAATTTTCCGCCAATATATTCATACATTCGACCATATCTTTGACCATGCTTCTCATGTCATCAATGTTATTCAGTATATTCGACATTCCTACTTAAAAAGTCTCAAGAAAATTATCAGTTCCTTTTATTTGAACTATCTTAAAATTATAATCACTAAGAAGAGTTTGCTATTTGGATAATCTTTTAACTTGTACTCATTTTCCTGTGTTATTTCTTATAAATCCTGTTACTTGAGTATTACCGGTTTCTACAAATTTATTAATCCCTTTTATTATTGCAAGTAATTCTTTTTCATTGATATCATAATTAATTTGATTATTATTAAATGTTCCACTTGCATAACAACATATTTCTCCTAAATCTGTTTTTAAAATAGCTGCTCAATACTTATTTGAAGCATCTGTTTATAATATTAAATTGTCATTTTCATTGGGTAATCTAAGTTTTGGTAAATTGGAACAAATTTCTTTAGTTTTTGAACTATTTTTGTATGTTTTTCACTCCATCCTGTTTGTTTTTTTTTTGTTAATAATTTCTATAATTCTTGTCTTCTTCTTTTAGCTAGATTTTTAATAAAATCAGAGGAATAATTTTAAGCATCTTAATTTATATCATTTTTAATTTAATTACAAAGAAAATATTTTATTTTTTTCAAGGTGTGGGGGTTGTAATCTTATTTTTTTGGTATCTATGATCATTCCAAAACATTATATTTCATTTTTCTTGATATCTACCTTCTTTTATGATAATATAATACCATTGTCTTTACAGAGTGATATAAAGATATCTAAATGTTTCCCATGATCAATTTCATTTTCAGAACATATTTGAATATCATCAATATATACTATTTTAATTTGAATATTTAGAGAATATTTTATCCATTTTTCTTTGAAAAATTTGAGGAGCATTTTTTAAAACAAAAGGTATTACTATCCATTCGTAATGGGCTTTGGGAGTGCTAATTAAAGTTGTAATTGTTATGCTATCGTTATCTATTTTTATTTTCCGAAATCTTGATTTATAGTCAAATTTACTGTAATAGTTTTTCTCTTTTGCTAAATTTACTAAAATTTCTTTATTTGGGATATAATATCTGTCAAATTTAATATTTTTATTAACCTCTTTATAATTTATCACCATTCTTGTTTTTCCTCTTTTTATTTCATTATATTTTCTTACCATAAAAGCAGGGCTACTATGTGGGTTTTCACGTTCTCTTATTAAATTCATTTGTATTAATTCATTAATTTGAATTTTAAAATCTTCTTATGAATATATCATTGTTCTTACTCTAATAATTTTATCATGAACTTTTATTTCTAATTTACAGTAGATTTTTGTCTTTTCCCAATATTTTAATGGGTTATTATTAAAATTTTCTTTCAATTTTTCAGGTTTCATGGATTGTTACTTTATAAGAAACAAATGTATGGATTTTTTGTCTTTCATTTTCTAGCATTTTGGTCATAATTTATCCTAAAAGGTTTTAATATTCTAGGTACTCTTATCTGGTTGTTGCAAGATGTTTTAAACACTATAGTATATTTAGTTTGTTGATATATTGAGAATTGTTGTAAAAAGTCATTTTCTAATATAATATCATATTCTATATTTGTCATATTGATAAATTTTTCCTATTTTCACCATTTTATTGTGGATCATTATTTCCACTTTTTTGTTTTGTTTTGTAATCTTTTCTTTATTTCTAGTTACTCATTTTATAGAGATTTTTGTATCTTTCAATTATTTTAATAAAAATCTTTTAAATATTATTATCTCTGATCCTATATTTCAATTTCCACATATGTATTTTCTACGAAAGACAAAAAATGAAAGAAATTACATTTCCTAGTATGGTCTTTATAATAGTAAATATCCTAGAAACCAAGTTATACACATGTGGATTAATAGATACAAGTTCAAAGATAACAATATTTAAAAACTTTTTATTAAAAAAATTGAAAGATACTAAAGAGTAATTGGAAATAAAGAAAATATTACAAAACAAAAAGAAAGTGGAAATAATGATCCTCAATAAAATAGTGAAAATAGGAAAATTTTATCAATATGACAATATAGAATGTGATATTATATTAGGAAATGACTTTTTACAACAATTCTTAATATATCAACAAACTCTCTATTCTATAATGTTTAAAACACCTTGCAACAACTAGATAAGAGTACCTAGAATATTAAAACATTATAGGATAAATTATGACAAAAATGCTAGAAAATGGAAGATAGAAAAAATAAATACATCTGTTTCTTATAAAGTAACAATCCAAGACACATGTGAAAAATTGAAAGAAAATTTTAGTAAAAACCCACTAAAATATTGGGAAAAAACAAAGATCTACTGTAAATTAGAAATGATAGATTCTAATGAAATCATTAGAGTAAGACTAATGATATATTCAAAAGAAGATATAGAAGATTTTAAAATTCAAATTAATGAATTAGTACAATTGAATCTAATAAAAGAAAGTAAAAGCCCACATAGTAGCCCTACTTTTATGATAAGAAAACAAGTAAAATAAAAAGAGGAAAAACAAGAATGGTAATTTACGTGATAAATTATAAAGAGGTTAATAAAAATACTAAATTTGATGGATATTATATCCCAAATAAATAAATTTTAATAAATTTAGAAAAAGGGAAAAACTATCACAGTAAATTTGACTGTAAATAAGGATTTTGGCAAATAAAAATGAATAATGATAGTATACCAATTGCTTTAGCACTCCCAGAAGCCATTACGAATGGATGATAATGTCTTTTGGTGTAAAAAAATGCTCCTCAAATTTTCCAAAGAAAAATGGATAAAATATTATCTGAATATTCAAATTAAAATAGTATATATTGATGATATTCATTTAGGTTCTGAAAACGAAGCTGATCATGGGAAACATTTAGATATCTTTATATCACTCTTGCAAAGCCAATGGTATTATATTATCAGAAAAGAAGGTAGGTATCAAGAAAAATGAAATATAATTTTTAGGAATGATCATAGATACCAAAAGAATAAGATTACAACCCCATATAGCTGAAAAAATAAAAGATTTTTCTAACGAATTAATAACTAAAAAAATGATACAAAAATTTCTAGGATGCTTAAATTATTCATCTGATTTTATTAAAAAATCTAGCTAAAGAAAGACATGAATTACAAAAATTATTAACAAAGAAAAACAAAAAAGTATGGAGTGAAAAACATACAAAAATAGTTCAAAAACTAAAGGAAATTTGTTCCAATTTACCAAAACTTAGATTACTCAATCTAATATTACAAACAGATGCTTCAGATAGATATTAGGCTGTAAAACCTGGGTAAATTTGAATTTTTCCAAAAAATGGCAAAACGGTAAATTGTTTCTATAATAAAAGATGCAGACCTTAAATTTTCTAGATCTCAGATGACGAAACAGACCTCACAATTGGATTCGTCTCGTGAAATCTAGTAATCCAGACGAATTTCATTAAATTCCGAGATAGTAGGATTTTTCATGAATTTTGGGACGATAGGTGTTTGGTAGACCCTAAAAAATGGGAGTTTTTGAGAAAAAAAAATCTTGAAATTGGAAAAAAAGTTGGAAAAAGTTTATGGAAGATAATTTGAACTTAGACCTGGACGAAATAAATCATTTCAGTGCAAAAACGGACTTAGATCAGTCACGGACACGTGGCGTGAGCCACCAAATTAAACATAAGTGGGGCTTGTGGGACAAAGGAAAAAGATCTCTATTTTCTTGGCTTTTTTACATGAGGGAGAGGGAGAGGAGGGAGAGGGAGAGGAAGAAAAATTCCAAGCTTCTTTCTTCGATCCTCGGGTTTAAAATCAGTTAGTCGTCGAGCAAGAGTGAAAGTCTATCACACCTCGTTTCTGGTCAGGCGATTAGGCGGATCGAGCTAGGGTTAGGTGCGAGACCATATCACCCCAGGACTCTTTACCTGAATTTTTTTTTTTTTTTTTTTCAAGCGAACTTGTACACAGTAAGGTATGGCCCACACCTTATAATAAAATCAAAATATCAAATATATATATCGGAGAACTACCACTTGGGGTGGTATCGTGAAAATCTATGCACATTTCTGAGTCATTTACAAATACATTGTACTTTTACATTTACAAATCGGAGCAGTTCTACATGGTGAACCCTTACTAGTGTGTTGGCCCAGCTATATGCGGATGTTTTCTGACGTCTTCTCTTGTACCTACAAGGATTAAAAACCCGTGCTAAACTTTACGCTTAGTGGGAAACATATCTTATAACTTATACATATACTTAGACGGTGGTACTTATCACGTACTCATACTTTTATCTATCTTATACTGGTTCAGATCTCCCATAGGAGTTACATAGCTTATGCTTATACAAAGATACTTATGCACATACTAGTACTTATTTCTTACCTACAGGATCTATTAGGATCTCGAAACTTATGCTTATCTAGAAGTACCCTTGGGTACTACAAAGCTCATACTTATACCATAGGACTTATACTTATATTACGGAATTACATTTATTTGGAAATTGCGAAATGGTACTCAAGAGATTTGGATGTATCTGGATAAGACTTATCCTTATCTAAGTACCGTAGAGTGTGCGAGTTCATCCTTATCTGGGCTTATACGGCGATTTTTGTAGGTACTACGGAACCTATACTTATACAAGGTACGAAATTAGGTACTACATGGTGTCGGATCTGAGGTGCCGAGTAGGTACTCACAGACTTATACTGGTGCTTGTATCTTATACTTGTACTCTGAGCATACCCTTGTCTTACGGATCTTATACTTGTACTCACAGGAGTTTAAATACGGTATTTGGATCTTATCCTTGTATTCACAGACATATACATGTAATTTGGACTTATGTTGTCTTACAGACATATAGCATACTTATCTTCGGATGTATACTTATTCTGGAACTTATTCTTGTATTTCGGATCTTATTAAAGTGTATTCTGGAACTTATATACCTTGTACAAAGTACCGGTAAAATTTTACACATATTCATTATACGGAGGTGCAGTAAGAGTACTACTAGACATATTTATATTACAGAATATACATAGCATATTCTGGGCAATCTGGAAATACGTAGGTACTACGGAGATTTTAGCATTACAAAGTACCCGCGATTCTGAACAAATACGAGGTGCCTTGGACCTCTGGAACTATCTCTGGAAGTTGCGTGGTGAATTGGATCTTACTATATTGTTCTTTAATTCTTGTTAATTATTAGTCTTATCCTTATGGCTGTTGGATTGCTAGACCGATGTCTGCGAGATAGGTAGGACAGACTGACAAGTGAAGGTCTGATGCCGATCTTGAGGTCTTAGTGGCACTTCGCCGGGAGTCTTAGAGAGCGGCGACGGAGAGTGCCATCGCACTAATCGGCGGAGGAAGTGAGAGTCTTAATCCCGGGGAGAGTCTTAGAAGTCTTGGCGCTAAGTACCTAAATATAATATTTTTGACACGATCAGAAGGGACTACCGTAGCACCCCTAATCGGAAATGCAGAAGTACTATACGTGCACGCCCATGCTGAAGTGTCGTATCATTCAATAAGCTTGGTCTTAGGTAGTTTTACAATTATATGAGTTCAATAACTTACTATCTTATAATAGGGGACTTCTTAGCCACATTATGTGTTTATGACATATTTCCTTTCATGTTCATGTTCATGTTTCATTTCGTTTATCATATTCATGTTTCACATTTCCTATACTTTTCTTATTTCATGCCAATTACATATGGCCTTTCATATACTTGTACAGTATGATGTCATGTATTCACACATCATTCATATATTCTAGTCCCTCTATGAATCTATTTTACTTAGAAATTGGAATCAATCCAATCGGATCATTCAAACTAAAGTTATGACATTTTATTGTCAAACTAGTGTTCTGGAATTACACTAGGGACAGTTTGTATTAGTCATTTTTCCAGGGTCTTAACTTCATATTTGGCACTATCTCTTTGTACTCTTTTAAAGCTAAGGTGCTAAGGGTTCTCCTCCAACTGGAATCACTCAAATCGGAGCACCGAAACTCAAGATATGACCTAGACACTCGGGACTACTCTATGTTCAAACTGATGCAGAATTTGGCTTGAACATGGCCCCACTTTGAGTGAATTTTTGGGCCACTTAGATTCAGAATTTGACGATGCCTATTTATGTATGTTTGTTTCTCCTTGAAGTCTATTTTAATTAGCCACTTGAATCACTCAAATCGGATAAGAAATGAATAAGTTATGGCTAAAATACGAAAACTTGTCGAAATAGAAAAACAGAGCATTACATGTACCGATTTTCGACTGTCTGCAGGTACATATTCAACCCAAATGACCCGAGAACCATTGTGCCGGTACATGTTCAAGGTGTCAGAATTACGTGTCGCTGCAAAAAATTGCCCAGAATGTATATTTTCTCCCATTTTTCATGCACTTTCTTCCATAGATAACTCCTATTACATCCTTCATCAAAAACTAACATGGAATCCTCCCAAACAACTCCCCCCAATACTTTTAATTAGACAAAGAATCCAAAGATTCACCCAATTCTACCCAAAACTTTGGAATTGTGAAGGATTCCATATTTAATTATGATCAACTAGGGATTTTCAACCAAACATCCCTTAATTCTAGAATTAGGATGTGTTTCCCTAACAAAACCCTAGAAAAGAGACAATTTACTCTTCAAGGTAAACCCTAACAATCATACCCAAGAAATTCTTGTACAAAAATCATACCAAAGTCATGTATGCAAGAATCCATACAAAAACTCTTAGTTTCCATACCTTGGCTTGATTCCTCCTTCTTCCTCTTCTTCTTCTCTTCTCCTCTCTTTTCCCCTTCACGGTTTGTTTTTCCCCTTCAAAATGAGACCAATTTTGGTCTTTTAAATCAAAATATATCTTAGGCCTTTTTTGGCCCTCAAAAACCCATTTTTGGGTAAATTTTCTTTATTTGCTTTTTGGTCCTCCAACTCTTGACCATTTGTATTTCAAGTTTCCTTTATTTCATTTTGGCCTCAAATCTTGTTAACTTATGACTTTTAAGTCCCTCTTTGGACAAATTATAATTTTATCCTTAAATCTTGTAAATTTCTGGGTCCCTCGTTTCCATGTTTCGCATTTAACTCACTAAACATTCAAATTATGTTTACAAAATACCCTAAACATGTCGAAAACTATTAGGGTATATTTTTGGGGCGTTACAAAGTCCATCTACTCAACGAGGGCTACGCGTGTGTACCAACAAAGGGAAGGATTTCACCAAAGTTCCAAAGGAGGACATTTTAGGAAATCAAGGATTTCGGGCTAGGGAGGCTTCCCACCCGTGTTATTACGCTTCAAGAGGTAAGAGTTCTTCCTACTTTGAATTATTTCCACTTTAAGGGTTGTTTGGCTCTAGTTTACGCCTAAGAAATTTGTTTGGCTTAATATTAGCCGGTTTAAGGGCTGACGCGTTTTGTGGCTGTCTTGTCCGTGGTGGCTTGTGTGCTAGTAGGGATTCTCCCTACTTGGTTTATTTCCAACCTTAGGGTTGTGTAAAGTGAGTTTGTTTGTGTTGATGCCTAAGGGGTTGTTTGGACAATGCTAAAACGACTTTAAATGCCAGTTTTGTGGCCCATTTTGTTTGTGTGAATAGTTTTGTGAATTGTGTGTAATATGTCCCAAAAAGTGTTTATGGACTATTTGGATTAAAGATTAATCGGACCCGGTAAGGACTTATTTGGCGGGATTATGCTTTGTTTAAGGCTTGTTTGAGGTGGATTTCATGGCTTGATTTAGAGCCAATTTGGGTTACTGTGAGTTATTTTTTTGTGGGCATTGTATATGCCATATTTGGCCTAGAGGGTTAAAGTGGTAATTACTTAATTTTATAATAACCTGATTTGGTTGATTGTTGTTGATGAATGTTGATATATGTGTGCTTATATATATTGACATTGAAATGAATGTTGTGATGGAAATTATATACATGTAATATAATTGTCCATGATGCATGGTTAAATGCATGAGATAAATTGTCCATATGACATTCATCACATATGTGGCATGACATAGACATGCAATGGTGCGTCACATTGCATTATGCACGGGAAACATCGCATTACATGAGTGTGAGTTCATGATTAAAATCAATCACCTCACTTGGTGATTGATGAGTGGAAAGCAATGCGGATTGGACGAGAAGTCGATAGAGTCACTCTTGTTGAATAAAACGGAGAAAATTGTGTTTGAGTAATAGCAAGAGGAATTTGAGGCACTCTCAGTGAAAGACTTGCAGAGTCTTGATTCATACACTCAGCTAATGAAAGTCAAAAGTGTAGGAAGCGTCACGGAGCCACAGTGAGACCCGAAATTATTTGCGAAAGACACATGGTTTTGAATATAAAATAATCATTTGAGATATAACATCTAACGTGTTTTGGTTTGAAAACAAAATGAATTTTGTTTTGGAAATGATCATTGGATGTAATCCATCAATAACGGATTTTATCACACATTGGAATTGCATTGTGTGATGGGAGCCAGTAAGGATTCGGAGCCTGGTGCATGAGTGAGTCTCATCTCATTTCATAGCATGACATATAGGATTCCAAGTTAGAATTGACATATTCTATGTTTTGGAATGTGAATGTAAATGGTTAAGTGTAAGCATTGCATTTGCACTTAGGTGGGAAGTAGCTTCTGTAGGAATTACTCTACTAGGCGTGACTCACCCTATATGGGAAAAACATTTCAAGTGCAGGACAAGCGCCGGTGGACGGCTCTCATCCGGGGTGCACTAGGAGAAGAAAGTCGGATTGTGGCTTTTAAAATTACTTTTTGTAATTGTTTTGTAACATTTATTTTTGTAGTAAATGAATGTTGGCATGTAATAATATGTTAAGAGTTGAACTCAAAACTCTTATGGGATTTTTTTTGTGAAATTTGTCCAGATTTTAGGCTTTGCCTCGCCTAAGCGAAGGTGAGCTTTGCCAAAGCGAAGGTGGGCTGCCCAGCGGCTGAGGCGGCCACATGGGTGAGGTGCACTTTGCTAAGCGAAGCTTCACCCTAGCGAAGGTGTGCTTAGCTGGCGTTTCCCTAGAATAAACTATCATTTTCCCTCTTGTGTTGTACATTTCATCTTGGGGATGGTTTGTGGAAGTGCTCCTAGCATGAAGGGGACTCTGTCCGGTTATATGAAATTATGGATCCCGGTGAATGGGACGCAAGATGTGGTATCGGGTCATCTGATATCTGAGGGACTTCCAATCAGGTTTTTACGCCAAATGATGGATCCACATTGAATGGGATCTAAGATGGTATCGGGTTATGTCATGACATCATAGGTTTTCCGTGGGTTAATGGTTGATCAACGGACCCCCAAATTTTAGGGCGTCACAACTTCGTATTAGAGCCTAGGTATGCAATTACCTAGGGCTTGATGAGCATGGGTCTTGACCATTACATTCATTGTGCATTTCATGTTTGTGCCTTAATATGCTACATGACCGTGTGCTTTGTGATATGTGAAATATATACACGCTAAAGTGTATATGGAAAAAGAGGAATACTAGGGTTAGAAAACATAACCTTAGGGGTTCAGAAAAAGAACGAATGGGATAGTTCGGGATGTTGAGGTCTATTAGTAGTTGGCACGTGCACTACTAGTTAGACAAGGAGAGAAAATCTCTAAGTTTAAACTTGATCCCCATTTTTTTTTTTGGGATACTGTGTAAGACTTTGTTGTTGTCCCCAGCATTATGTAGATGGCTTCATCGAGGAAAGGGCCGCCGAGGTGGTGGGCGGGTACAACAACCTCTGCAACTGCTGACCAACAAGCCTTCATAGAGACTATTAGTCGCTGCGGCCCACTACCATTGCACGAGTGAGTGTTGTGGCTCACCACCATTGCATAGGCTAGATGGCAGTGAAGCTAGGAGGGGGCGAGTAACCTCGAGGTTCGGGGTGAGTCATGCCTCGACCTTGAGGGAGGAGGGGACTCGATGGTAGGCGATCATTGGTTTAGGTGAAGTCGACAAGATCTTGGGGCTATAGAGATCACCTCGATGCCACGAGTAAGGCTAAATGCATTCGAGCTAGAGGTAGATCTACTATGGTGGGATTGGGTTAAAGCCTCAAGGAACTTGGAGGTGATGACATGGGAAGAGTTTCCTGAACTCTTCATGGGCAAATATTTCCCGGCGTCTGCTCGACATGCAAAAGCTTGGGAGTTCCTAGAACTGAAACAAGGAACTATGACAGTGCTTGAATACGTGATAAGTTCATTGGATTAGCCCATTTCACTGATGATTATGTGGCCACGGACATGGCCAAAGTGAGAAAGTTCGAATATGGTCTGAAATTGTCTATCTGGGTTAAAATTGTGGGACTCCTCCTACAAGACATAGACTTGATGGTTAAGGCTAGCTATGACGAGTGAGAGGAGATGGATGGCTGGCAGACATCAGGATACGGTATTAAAGATAAGAGGAAGAAGAACCAACCTTCTTCTTCTAGCTTAGGGAAAAAGTATAGGACTTTTGCTCCGTAGGGGTTTCAGGGACAGGGCTGCAACCATCAAGCCTAAGACTAGGGTCAATCATCCCAAGATGGGAGACACTTTTGGACTACTAGCCAGCCATGGCAGAGGACATGTTTCCATTGCCACAAGCTTGGACACATGAGACAGGATTGTACTTTGAGGCAAGGATCCTATAGTTATGGGACACCCCAGTCCTAGTCATTAATGGGACGTGCACAGACTCAGTTTGTTCCTCCTTACCCCACCATGGGCCAGGAGAACCAGTATTAGTCTCAAGGTGCTGCACAGGTTCCTACTACTTCACAATCAGGTCGGATGGGCCAGGGTATGGGTCGAGGTTAAGGCTAGGGGCGTGTCTACGCCATCACAACTCGAATTGAGCTTGCATATCAATCGGTTATTCAGGGTACATTTCTACTCTCCCGCTTATGGGCAAGAGTATTGTTTAATTAAGGTGCATCTCATTCTTTTATTGTTGCATCATGTGTGAAAGATTTGGGCTTAGAGGCTGAAACCTTGGAAGAGCCATTGTATGTGAGTTCTCCCCTAGGAACTAGGGTGAATGTTGATCAAATATGTTGGGGTTGTGAGTTAAAGATGATCTCAAGGATTCTACTCACTGTGGACCTTAGGGTCATAGACATGTAGGAGTTTGATTTCATCCTTCGGATGGATTGGTTGACGGCACACCGAGTCGTCATTGATTATGGTCGTAGGAGGTTCTTGCTTCTGGATGATGTTTGTGTTATGTTTGGATGGTAAGCCACGATGCTACCCCAGCGTGCGACTTTAGATGGCATTGACAATTGATGGGTTGGTTGGTAAACCTTGAGGTGATATAGGAGTTGGGTCTACCTTGAGCGGTTTGTAAGTATGAGGACGTTTTTTCGAACGAACTATTGGGATTACCTTCGCATAGGGATGTAGACTTCACTATTGAGTTACACCCTAGTACATAGCTGTTCTGTAACTTCACATAGAATGAAGTAGCTTCTTCGAGATTGTAAGAACTGAGATCCCGATTACGGAATTGTTCGGCGGGGTTTATTGGGGCCAATCCTTCCATCTTGGAGGCCTTTCCGATGTTCTTTGCTAAAGGACAAGACCCTTCGGTTGTATGAGCTGACCCGATTTAATGGGGTTACTATCAAGAATAGGTACCCTTTGCTAATGATTGATGATTGATTTATTTGATAAGCTGAGAGGGGCGCAGGTTTACTCTAAGATAGACCTTCGCACCGATTACCATCAGTTGAGAGTTAGGGAGGCAAATACCTATAAGACGGCGTTTGGAACACAATATGGGCATTTCAAGTTCACGGTGATGCCATTTTGGTTAGCCAGATATTCGGCGGCATTCATGGATCTCATACGCGGGTATTCGACCCTACTTAGATCGAGTTGTTGTGGTGGCCCGTTAACGACATCTTGATCTACTCCAAGTCTAAGGAGGAGCAAGAGGGTCACTTAAGGATTGTTCTCCCGATTTTGAGAGACCATAAATTGTATGCAAAATTCAGTAAGTGTGAATTTTGACTTACTGAGGTGAGATTCTTGGGGCATGTGGTGTCGGCTTTGGGTGTATCCGTGGACCCAGAAAAGGTTGAGGCAGTTATGAGTTGGGAAAGATCGAAGTCGGTTTTCGAGATACACAGTTTCTTGGGATTTACAAGGTATTACAGGAGGTTTATCGAGGATTTCTCTCGATTATCTTTATGTGAGATTATTTCGGAAGGAGGTCGAGTTTAGTGGAATGACTTCGTGTGAGAAGGCGATGGGTTGAAAGAATGCTCACTTCCACCCTTATTCACGATAGTTCGAGGAGAGATGTGACAAGGTACCACGATTGTATTGTAGTGCCTCTAGACGAGTGGATGTGTTGTGATGCAGTTCGGGAGGGTAGTGGATTATGGTTCTCAACAGTTTAATAACTACGAGCAGAGTTACCCCACACATGACATGGAGTTGGCAGCCATTGTCTTTGCCTTGGAGGTTTGGCGCCACTATCTATATGGTGAACAGTTCGAGGTGTTTTCGGACCATAAGATTTTGAAGTACATTTTTACACAGCGGACCTCATCATGAGGCAACGCAAGTGGATAGAGTATATGAAAGACTATGACTTCACTTTGCATTACCATCCGGTAAAGAGCCGTCGCAGTGGCCCGATGCACTACCATCCGGAAGTCAGGTGTTGGTTTTGTGTGGCTTCAAGTGGCCGGATGTTCGGTAGGTGTGGGCGGATTCGAGCACTCACGGGGTTAGGCTCGAGTACTTTAGGAAGTTTAGTGGCTGTACTACACCGTGAGTAATCAAGTCGTGGGGCGTAGTGCGAGGTATTGTCCATCGAGAGGCCGGATATGGTCGGATGACAAGTGCTTGAAGAATTTGGGCCACCTCACACGGATGTTAGTCTTAGAACTATGAGGATAGTTAGGGTTCTGTCAGCAGATCAGAAGAGGAGATCCTTAGGGAGTTCCATTGCTCCCATTTTGCTGTGCATCCAGGTGGCACGAAAATGTACCATGATATTAATCTCAGTATTACTGAAGTGGGATGAAGAAACACGTTGGGGAGTTTGTTCGTCATTGTCTCATGTGTCAGCAAGTAAAGGGATTTTGTGACTCACTTGCCACGGACATCGCGAGGACATGACACGGTGTGGGTGATAGTGGACCAGCTTACTAAGTCGGCACACTTTCGACTGTGCGGATGACCTTCACTCTTAAGGAATTCTGCAGCTTGTACATAAGGGAGATTGTCCGGTTACATGGAAGTACTGATATCTATAGTATCAGATTAGGATCCCAGGTTTACATCTCATTTTTGGAAGAGTTTCCAACGGGTCATGGGGACACAATTGATGACGAGCACTGCTTTTCATCCCTAGACTGACAGTCAGTCGGAGAAGACCATCAAAACTTTAGAGGACATGCTACGAGCATACATTCTAGATCTCAAGGGTGGTTGGGAAGAACATTTACCCTTAGTGGAGTTAACCTACAATAATAGTTATCAAGCGAGCATACGATGGGCATCCTATGAGGCACTATATGGGAGGCCTTGTCAATCTCCAGTTTGTTCGGAGGTGTGAGAGAGACCCGAATTTGCAGTGCGAATTTGGATTAGAGACGCCTCTAGAAGATGGATTTGATCACGGAAATTAATCCTCTCCGCATTTCGAGAACCCTTGAGAGAGGCTATCACCAGACAAATGATGGCGACCTTTGGTTGAGGAGGTAGGGGATCATGTCAGCCCCGAGGTGATGCCCCTGGGAGGAGTGGTCGGGGTTCGTGACGGGAAAATCGCCCGAGGGTATATTGGGCCCTTTGAGGTACTCGAGAAGGTAGGTACGGTTGCTTACAGTTGGTGTTATTGCCAAACTTATCAGGTGTTCATGCGGTATTCCATGTCTTCATGCTCCAGAAGTACACTCCAGATCTGACTCATGTGGTGAATTGGGGCGAGCTTGTTGTTGATGCATATGGAACCTTCGAGGAGGACTGTGCGTATCGCATTGATAGGGGATCGGGGTTTCAGGGCAAGACAATGAGGCTAATGCAAAGGTATTGTGGCGATCTTGAGGAGTGGAGAGGTAACATAAGAGCGGGTACTATGCGTGCCAATTATCCTTTCTTATTTCGGGATCTGAAGTATGTTTTTAGTCATTTATTATTAAATGTTATTTGCATATCATGAGTTGGATGATACATATATGTGTGCATTCAGTACAAAATTATTTTAAGGGGGAAAGAATGTAAAACTTGGGTAAATTTGAATTTTTCCGAAAAATGGCAAAATGGTAAATTGTCGCTACACTACAGGTTGCGGACCTGAAATTTTATAGATTTCGAATGACAAAACGAACATCACCGTTGGACTCATCTATTAAAATCTAGTTACCCATACGAATTTCGTTAAATTCCAAGATAGTCGGATTTGTCTCGAATTTCGAGGCGACGGGTGTTTAGTGGACCCTAAATACAAGATTTTTGATTTTTGAGAAAAGAAATCTTGAAATTGGAAAATAAGTTGAATAAAGTTCATGGAAGATAATTTGAACTTAGACTTGGACGAAATAAATCATTTCGAGGTAGAAACAGACTCGGACCAGTCGCAAACACTTGGCACGACGTGAGCCACCCACTTTAACATAAGTGAGGGGCTTGTGGGACAAAGGAAAAAGATCTCCATTTTCCTAGCCTTTTTATGTGAGTGAGAGGGAGAGGGAGAGGGAGAGGAAGAAATAGAAATAGTCTAAGTTTCTTTCTTCGATCCTCGGAGTTCCGTCGGTCGAAATTTGTCAAGCCAAGAGTGAAAGTCCATCTACTCGACGAGTACTACGCGTGTGTACCAAAAAGGAAGGATTTCATCGAAGATCCAAATGAGGAGATTTCAGGAAATCAAGGATTTCAAGCTAGGCTTCCTACCCGTGCTATTACGGTTCAAGAGGTAGGGGTTTTTCCTACTTTGAATTATTTCCACTTTAAGGGTTGTTTAACTCTAGTTTCTAGCCTAAGGGGTTGTTTGGCTGAATATTAGCTAGTTTAAAGGGCAGTTTGGAATGTTTTGTGGCCTGTGCTTTGATCCACTTGTGGCTCGGCTTTGTGTGCTAGTAAGGATTCTTCCTACTTGGTTTATTTCCAACCTTAGGGTTGTGTAAAGTGAGTTTGTTTGTGTTGATGCCCTAAGGGGCTATTTGAACAGTGCTAAAACGACTTTAAATGTCGTTTTGTGGCCGGTTATGAGAATTCTTTTGTGAATTGTGTGTAATATGTCCTAAAAAGCATTTAGGGACTGTTTGGATTAAAAAGATTAATCTAGCCTGCTAAAATTATGGCTTGTTTAAAGGCTTGTTTTGACCGATTTCATGGCCAGTTTAAGATCCGATTTGGGGCTACTTGTGTGGGTTGTTTTTTTGTGGGCATTGTATATGCCACAATTGACCTAGAGGGTTAAAGTGGTTATTGCTTTATTTTTTAATAACCTGATTTGGTTGATTATTATTGATGAATGTTGATATATGTGTGCTTATATATCTTAACATTGAAATGAATGTTGTGATGAAAATTATATGCATGTGAATAGTTGTCCATGATGCATGGTTAAATGCATGAGATAAATTGTCCATATGACATTCATCACATATGTGGCATAACATGAACATACGTAGTCAAGTCTATTCATTATACCTTGAAAAACATCGCACATTACATGAGTGTGAGTGCATGATTAAAATCAATCACCTCACTTGGTGATTGATAAGTGGACTTGGTACCGTTGGACGAAGTCTAACAGAGTCGCACTGTTGAATAAAACGGAAAACTGTATCGAGTAATAGTAAGAAGGGCTAGACACTCCCTCAAATGATCATTAGATGTAATCCATCAATGACAAATTTTATCACACATTGGCATTGCATTGTGTGATGGGAGTCGGTAAGGACTCAGAGCTTTGCGTGAGTGAGTCTTATCTCATTTCATAGCATGACATGTAGAATTCCAAGTTAGAATTGATATATTCTATGTTTTGGAATGTGAATGTAGTTAAGTGTAAGCATTGCATGTGCACTTAGGTGGGGAGTAGCTTTTGTAGGAATTACTCTACTAGGCGTGGCTCACCCTATATGAGAAAAACATTTCAGGTACAGGACAAGCGCCGGTGGACGGCTCTCATCTGAAGCCGCACGGGTGAAGAAAGTCGAATTATGGCTTTTAGAATTACTTTTTGTAATTGTTTTGTAACATTTATTTTTGTAGTAAATGAATGTTGACATGTGATAATATGTTAAGAGTTGAACTCAAAACTCCTATGGAATTTTTGTGTTAAAGTCATTCAAATTTTACTCCGCCTTGGTGAAGCCAGCAGGTGGGCTTCGCCTTAGCGAACCCGAAACAACTGACAGGTGTTGTTTTCCTACTGTATTGTACATTGTACATGATGGTTTGTGAAAGAGCTCCTAGCACGAAGGGGGCTCTGTTTGGTTATATGAAATGATGGATCCCGGTGAATGGGATGCAAGATATGGTATCAGGTCATACGATATCTACAGGGACTAGGTCCGATTTTTTGTAAAATGATGAATCCCTATGAATGGGACACACAATGTGGTATCGGGTAATGCAATATCCATAGGTTTTTTGCAGGTTGATGGTTGATCAACAGACCCCCGGATTTTAGGGCTTCACATGGGCAACTATTTTAAAAACAAATTTAGGAGAAATATGTTGTTATGCAAGTGGAACATTTAATAATAATGAAATTAATTATGATATCAATGAAAAAGAATTACTTGCAATAATAAAATGGATTAATAAATTTGAAATATTCTTGTTACCAAAACCTTTTATAATAAAAACTGATAATACTCAAGTTATAGTATTTATAAGAAATAACACATGAAAATGAGTACAAGCTAGAAGATTGTCCATATGGCAAATTCTTCTTAGTTATTACAAATTCAAGATAGTTCATATAAAAGGAACTAATAATTTTCTTGCAAACTTTTTAAGCAAGAATGTCGAATATACTAAATAACATTGATGACATGAGAAGAATTGTCAGAGATATGGCCTAAGGTAAGAATATATTGGCAAAAAATTACAGTTCAATCTTGATGATTGAAGAAAAAATGATAAATATTCACAAGATATGAATGATGCAAGGGTAAGATCATACATGGCACAAAATCTTTTTGAAAAAAGTTTTGAGAATCTTGAAAATATGATATTGAGGATAGAAGATGTGTGACTCCTTAAAATCCAGGGGTTCGTTAATCAACCATCAACCCACGGAAGACCTGTAAATATTACGTGACCCGATACCACACCTTTGTGTCCCATTTACCAGGACTCGTCATTTTGCAAACCGGATAGTCCTTGTGGATATCGTGTGACCCAATACCACATCTTACGTCCCATTCACCGAGATCCATTATTTTACAAAACTGGGTAGAGCCCCCTTCATGATAGGACCTCTTCTGAAAACCATCATGTACAAAGTACAGTATTGCAGGAAAATAGCATCTAGCAGCTGTCCCGGGTTCGCCTAGGCAAGGTAGAACCCCACCGACAGGGTTGCCCTCGGGTTCACCTAGGCGAAGCTGGTAAGGCAGAGCTTAAAATCTTGATGAATTTCACACAAAAATCTTATAAGAGTTATGAGTTCAACTCTCAACATATTATTACATGTCTACATTCATTTGTTACAAAAATAAATGTTACAAAACAGTTACATAAGTAATTAATAAGCCACAATCTGGCTTTCTTTATCCTCACGGCCCCGGATGAGAGCCGTCCACCAACGCTTGTCCTTCACCTGAAATGTTATCCCGTATAAGGTGAGTCACGCCCAGTAGAGTAAATCTTACGAAGGTACTCATACTGAGTCTTGCGTCTGATGCTTACACTTAACAATTTTGCATTCCATCACACAATTCCAAGCAAAATACGTAATCCTAGGTTGGAATTCTACATGTCATGCCATGAAATGAAATGAGACTCACTCATGTACCATACCCGAGTCTTTACTGACTCCCACCACACAATGCAACGCCAATGTGTGATAAAATCAGTCATTGATGGATTACATCCAATGATCATTTTTCAAACAAAATTCATTTTGTTCGCCGTCAAAAGCTTTTGGATGTACCTCAAATAGTAATTTCATTGCAAAGCCATGTGTCTTTTTATGGGCGTGAATTTTGGGGTCTCTACAGACTTCTGCCTGCGCCTTCAACACTTTTAAGACTTTCACCATTTGAGTATCTAAACCAGTCCGGGTCTTTCACGTGAGAGAGTATCTAGCCTTTCTTGCTATTACTTGACACAAGTTTTTATGATTTTATTCAACAGTGCGACTCTATTGAACTTCGTCCAACGGTACCGAGCCCACTTATCAATCACCAAGTGAGGTGATTGATTCTAATCATGTATTCACACTCATGTAATGTGATGTTTTTCATGCATAATGTAATGTGATGCACCATTGCATGTCTATGTCATGCCACATATGTGATGAATGTCATATGAACAATTTATCTCATATATTTAATCATGCATCATGGACAATTATATTACATGCATATAATTTCCAATTTAAACGCTCATAACAATGTTAATACATTAGAACACATATATTAACATTCATTAATCACACTTAACAAGCGTAATTATCACATATCAACTGACGACACACTTAATCTTTAAATGAAATGTGCATATAAGGTGCCTGACAACGACCCAGCTGACCTCTTAACGGGACTCAAAGCGGCCCGAACATGCGCTTACATCCGGATTATTCTTTAATCTCAAACAGTCCTAAACACTTTTGGGACGTATTACACTCCACAATTTACAAACAATTCACACAATCTGGCCTAAATGGGCCATAAAAGCGGAATTTAAAGCCGTTTTGCAACATTCAAGCTTGATCCACAAGAGCAAGGATTTAAAATGGAAATATTAATAGAAGAAATATTAAAGGTTGTGAAAAGAACATATATTAAGATGGAAAACTCGAAGAAAAATTAAACAAATTAGAAAATATAATAATAAATATAGAATTACAACAAAATACTCTTATAAGTATAGGAAAAGGCCCAAAATACGTTAGAGGAACTATTGGAAAAGTAATAGAACGGAAAATATTTAGAAAATATTCTGAAAGAACAATAAAAAAGGAAGATATAGAAAAAGGAAGTCTAGATTAAAAGTTATTAGAACAATACTTATAATTAGAAAGAAAAAGAAAAATAAAAGAAGGAAACCAAGTAATAGAAGAATAAACTATAAAAGAATGAGTCAAATAAGTGAAAGCGAAATAGATGACATAATGATAGAAATACAAAGAATGAATTTAAATGAAACAAAAAATGTAAATCCTATAAGACATGTAGGAGGACCCAGTAAGATAAAAGAAGAATATCAAGAAACATTTGAAAAACAATATAAAATACCTAATTATAAGCCAAATGAAACACAAATTGAACAATTAGGAAATATAGGAGTATATACCTAGACATAGATAGTCAAAAGATATTAAAACAATATTAAATAAATGGTCCCACGCAATAACATTATACTTTATGACACAAAGAACAAATTGTGATAATAATACTAAAACCCAAATAATGGTAGGAACATTAAAAGAATATGCTAGAAAATTGTGGGAAGGATTATCAATCTTTAGTTTTAATGTAATTACAAATAACACCATTGTAGCCTTTGAAAGTAGCATATTCGAAGGAGTAGATACTTTTATTATATATATAGTAAATGAATTTCTAGAAAAACAATGGATGATAGACAGTACAAAAAAGGAAATATATAAGAGAATCTAGAAATAAATTAGCACAATTACAAATTTGTAAGATGAAGGATATATATGAATATACATTTGAATTTAGTAGATTTATAATGCCTTTGATATTAATATGAACATTGACAATCTTATCAAATATATACTACCAAAAATTATAAGGAAAATTGATTAATTATTTCCAAGAAATATATGAAAAAATAAGAAAAGAAGATACTAGTACTCTAGCAGCTAGAATATAATTTTTAAAGAAAATATTAACAGAATTATGCACTCAGAGGTATATTATAAAAGGTGCAAGAAATGAAAAATATATATTTTGTGACAAAATAGATAACATCCAAAGAAAATAGGAGTGTAAGGAGTATAAAAAAAAAATTGTAAAACAAATAAGAGACAATTTACCTAATATAAAAGATTTAAAAAATAATGGAGAAAACCATTTAAAAAATATTATAATAAAAGATTTAATTATAAAATGAGGAATATTACACAAAATGCATCAAGAGACAAAAGTAAATGCAAATATTAGAAATGTGAAGAATTAGGACATTACTGACAGCAGATATCCTTGAAAAAAGACATTTATCATATGGAAAGAAAATAAGAAATATGATTTAAAAGTATATTACATTTGATAGTGAAATGAGTAGTGTTTATAATGATAATAATAGTTATTGAGAGAATGATATAGAATGAGCACGAAGATAATTTTAGGAAAATGATATTTCTGAATTTAAAATTGTTAATGCAAAAGAAGATCAAGAAGGATATAGATTAAAAAGCACTTTTGATAATAGAAAATTACAGAGAATCCATAATAAATTTTGATCTAAAAGCCCCAAGAAAAGAATTACTAAGATACCTAAATAAAAAATATACACATAAAAAATATACAATCCATGAATACCAAAAAACCATCTCACAAGTTTTGACCAAATTCGATTCTTAAGACATTTTGTACCCCCTTATCTTAATAGGCAAAGCATGGATCTCCTCCTTTGTCATCCGTGTAAAACTCAACATATACAAAAGCAATATAGCTATAAAACAACGCTTTGGTTACGTGGTAATGGAGAAAAGAGTGCTTCAAATGCATTGGTTATTTTCCAATGAAGGATAAGGGCCAAAAAGAAGCAACCGATTTTGACAAAGCTTACTCTGACAACATACATTTTTCAGGGCTTTTTCTGTAAACAAGATAATTAGATGGATACATACATACAAAGGCTCAAAATCTCTAAACAATCTACTTCCTAAGACCAAAGCAAAAATAGAAAAGTAGTTTTTCATACATTAAATGGAAGGTGCCAGACCTGTTTTTCCGGAAGGGTGTTAGGCATCCAAATGGTAAAGATCACAAAAACCCCAATCTTTTTAGGACAATGAATTAGATGGTCTATTTATTCTCACCACATAGGAAGAATTTATTGGCATTTAAAATGTCCTACTCTTTTCCTAAGTTGATCTAAGGAGTTCCAAATATTTTTTCAGGGAAATAACATTGACAATTTCCCTCAAAAATACTATAGAAACATAGAATTAAATCCATATACCAACTCATCTCCATCTTTTGAATTCAAGAAATTAATTCACACTCCAACTCCAACTCCCAATCATTAAGGAAGGACCTTTAAAAACACCCAAGAATCCAAAGAGAACACTTTCAATCAGAAATCTCCACAACTCCTCCACTTAGAATAGGAGAGCCCTGTTCAATGAAGAAAGGCATCTATAACACCCAAACCTCCCTTGCCTCTCTCTCTCTCTCTACCCAGTAGAAACAATCTTAATCTCTTCCACTTTACAAGTTGAGAAATAAGTTCAAACAAAACTTTTCAAAGACTTCCGAGCTAAATATGCTAACAATGTATCTACAAAAAACCTAATAATATTCAAAATTATACCAAAACAGGGAAGAAAAAACTAGAAAATACCCTTAGGGGGAAAATGAAATCACATTCACCATACTTGTGGTACATCATGGTATACACAACTTGAATCCGTAAACCTCCAAAAAGTGAAAAAGGAAAAAAAAAAATATTTATATATATATATATATATCTAGATAAAGTAAAACTGCCCAACAGAATGAAAGACAACATCCAAAAACATCCTCTTGGCCTTCGATTTCAAGTTTCACCTTTAAACTTGGCTTCATACTCCCTGGGTTGCTGCACGAGAATAATAATCGTTGAACACAAATTTCCATTTGTAAGGATATTTATTCATATATATATATATATATATATAAGGTATATTGGATTGAATTAAAGTGATATTAGATTAGAATTAAAATAAAAAATAAAAAGTAAATCCCCTTCTCATGTCTATTGGTGGAAAAATGAAAGAAAAAAGAATTTTGAAGAAAATAAAAAATAGGTTTAAACTTAACTAATTAATTCTATATGTTTTATTCAAACTCATTTTATATGTTTCTATTTATTATATGATAACTAAGATATTTAAAAATGTGTAAAATTTCATTTATATTTGATTTTCTTTTATGTTTTCCACCATGGAACCAAATATCAGAAAATCGTTTTCCTTAGCAATTTTTTTTCCTTTCCTTTGTGCTTTCCGGGTTCCAAACAAAGCCTAAGAGATGGTTCACGAAGCTGAAATGTCAGGCAAGATGACTTTAACATAAGTTCACTTTGCTTTAAATTCATGCTCTTCTCAGACGAAGATCATAGGGAAAGACTCCCAGATTCGCAAAAGAACATCCAGATCGTGCCAACATATTTTTCGGCTAAATCAAATTCTAGGTCGAGATCTCAAAAACGGTTTGATATACCTTAGGAAGTATGGAATTGAATAAAAAGAGTAAAACCTCAAGAATAGAGCAAAAAAACAATAACCTGGTGGAGGAGGAGAAAACAAACATCGTACCAGAAATATGGCTGAAATCAACCTGCGGGCAAACCATCTCATATGCATTGCACGTTGAGCAGTGACTGCCGCTTCCACTGTTTCAAACCGCAAATACACATAACCAGCACTATGCCTGTATGACAGATAAAGCCAATGAGTAAAAAGATTACGCATTATTCTTTTATTCTTATTATTATTATTATTCAATATGAATGGTTCAACAAAGAATTCACATTTCTATAAAAACCAACAAATTTGAGTTCAGAATTCCTAATAATTCGCAATAAAAAATGCTGAGGTACAATTTTTGTTCATTCTCAAAAAATTTTAATACATCCAAGGTTATTTTATTGGAATAAACTTTCTTTATATGTAAGCCTACAAGTCCACATGGGAGCAGTGTACAATTACAAACAAAAATGCATGTTACCTTGTGAGAGATACTAATTATAGTAGCTAAAATGAACAGAGTTTGTCCAGGTACATTGATATGGATGTGCATTTGGCAACTAAAGCATGATTATCATATGAAACACTAGAGCATAAAATTGCAGTGAAAGGACATAAAAAGCACACACGTGATGCGTCCTTTAAATTCATGTGGATATTCAATATGCAACACCAAATACCTACTTTTCCACGTGGATATGCTTCACACGGCCAAAATTAGAGCATTCTTCTTGCACCTCATCTTTGATATCCAAATCAAATTCTGGATCAATCTGCAGAATATTAACTTTCATGATCAGAACCTTCATCTAGGGCCACACTAAAAAGAAGAAACATGAAGATTACAAACCTCAGTGGCTGGATCAAACATATTCTTCAACAGTAAACACTCAGTGGGGGTTCCAACAGGTTCAGAGGCTGGGGAAGGGGCAACTTGTGCTGTAAGAGCTGGAGCAGGAACAGCGGTTTGGCCATTAACAGACAAGTTAATGGCTTGTTGATTTGGAGCCGACCCATTAAGCATGGGCACACCAAGAGAACCTGCAATACTGCAAAAAGAAATGACACCAACTAAGTCCATGGTATGGTTATCTATAAATCGATAAGAGTTAGACAGGAGACAAACCTTGAGGCAATACCCGTACGATCCAGTTTTTGCATGAGCAATGCTCTTGACTGAGCATTTAATGACTGCAGGGATAAATATTATAAATCAGAAAAATACAAGCAGCAAGAAAAATACACAATTCAATTTATTATGTTATCACTATTTTCTTTTGACTCTTCCAAACCAACTTGCCAACAGGTTTCAGACCCTCAAATAGTGTGTTTGAGAAGAGAAGCAACCCATCATCAAGAAATTGAGCTTCAAAGGAAGCTCAAGAAGAATACCCTATCTCAGCTTAGTCAAGGCCACTGGCCATCGGAAGCGAATTTAGCGTTAAACCAAGATGACCTTATCTTATTGCCTCTAATAGCGTATCACATCATCAACAAAAAAAACACACACACACATCATACTGCATCTACCAGATTCCTGAAATAAATAATTAACATGTCTTCCATTTCTCATGTAGCCAGCTGTGTGTTTACAATGGGAAAAATGAAATGCCAAAGTTCTTGTTCTATATAAGGTAGTGAAGAAATGCATCAGACATCTGCAAAAGCTAAACACTTTAAAATCTCCTAGTTTGAAGCTATCTATCATTATTCCATTGCTTTTGAGCATCAAGCAAGAGATGCCTTCAACTTTAGGTGACTTGACAACCCAAATCAGTTTTCCCAGTGCAAAAGAGAGCGCTTCTCCTTGTGATAATAAAATAAAGAGGTTGGCATCGCATCAATCACTCTTCAGCCGATAATTATTTTTGGCAATTATCCAGAATGAGATTGTCCAATTCTAATCTCCAAAATTACTTAACTAGCAAAATTTCATTAAAGGTGAAAATCCCTTAAGAGCTAAGACAACTGATTCTAAGGTCGGCAGACCCACCACATCCCATCAAATGAGATGCTCCCTACAATCTTCCCTAACCTTCATAAAATGGGAGAAGTCCCTACTTTTAGTTTCAAAGTTTGTTTTTTTTTGGGTAAGTAAGAGAAGTGTTTGTATTTAAAAGGAGACACCAAAGATGCGTTCCAAGAATATTGGAAGTATACCAAAAAAACACAAAAAAGTCACCAAAGAGTGAAAGAGGTAACGGCAAAAAAACATCACCTACCATACCAAGAGCTGAACTGATCTATAAAGGATGTATTACGGTATTACCCTAGACCAAGACCACAAGTTATACACAAGAATTTTTCATCCTTTGGATTGAGAAATCCATATCATCAAATGCTACCGAATTCCTCTCCTTCCAAACAGTCCAAATATACACAAAGGGGCAGCTAGCCAAGTCTTTTTACGTGCTTTACCCACAACAGAATCATGCCACCCAGGAGTTCCTCCCTAACTGAATAGGAAGGGTCCTAGGAAGTACCAAAAAGAGAGAAAGTCAACTGTCAAAGGATCCACGTCTTTTCGCAGTGAACGAGAATCTTTCTTCTTCCCCTTGATATGACACTCAAAATAAAGGAGCCCAATTCGAAAATTGTTTTTACAAAATGAGCACATTCTCCACACATCATTTAAATTCTTAACAATATAAACAATGCACTCAATAAATTCAAGCAGCATGCAATAACCTGAGCAGCAAAGTTTTCTGAAGATCCAAGTTACTCTTGTTCTTCGGAAATGATTCAAAATAATCATCCTCCTAACTGCATTATACAGCCTCAGTCCTCATGTCTAACAAATGAGTACCCTCAGGATATTATGAACTGAGCGCCTTAGTTAATCAACCATGAATCTAGATGTAAAGAAATGTTTAGCAAGAAGAAAAAGATATTATCCTACTCACCAAACCACCCCCATCGTCATCATCAAAATCAGCAGCTTTTGCTCCAGCATCTTGCACTCCAATATGATCTGTAACAGATGAAACCTGCGTACGTATATAAGATATTAGTGATGAAGAATTGAACCTTTGACTGAGGTAGCTGATGATAGGTACATCAGTACCTAAATAATTATATGACATCAAAATCATTGTATCCCAATCACATTTGTCCAGAAATCAATACCCAAGTAGAAAAACTTCAAAAACACAAATTTACCTTGATTACTCGACCAGCAATTTCCAATTTCGCATTCAAACTTTGTGCTGCCTTGGCATGCTCAAGTTCAGCAAACTGTAATAGAATGATTATAAAAAAAGAAACATATTCATAAAAATAATCAAAGAGAAAATAGTTTTTGACATGGTCAAATTCAAGTTTATACTGACTTGAACAAACCCAAAACCTTTGCACTGTCCTGTCTCAAGATCAAGAGGTAATTGTACAAGCTCCACACGACCAAATGGTTCAAAAATCTGCAACACCACCAAAAGAATAGACACAAAAAGAAAAATTATTTATCGTAGCAGAAATGCCTATGAGTGGATAAAGGTCATAATTCTTTTTTTTTTTTTGTCAAATCCCAAGAGGGAAGTCAAAGTCATTGCTTCACTCATCTCGTGCTTGGCTAGTATTTTCCTTCTGTACTTCCTAGAGAAATATGTTTGTTTACAATTACTCTAAATCAGTGTAGAAGCCTTTGCAATGGAAACCAAAAGAAGGTATTAGCCAGGTTTAGTTGGAGAAAGATTGTATGGTCATTGCTTCACTCATCTCGTTCTTGGCTAGTATTTTCCTTCTGAACTTCCAAGAGAAATAAGTTTGTTTACAATTACCCTAAATCAGTGCAGAAGCCTTTGCAATGGAAACCAAAAGAATGTATTAGCCAGGTTTAGTTGGAGAAAGATTGTTTGGTTGTTGTTTCATGGTTGAGAGTAAGGAGATGTAGCTCTTTGAGACACCACTCATTTTACGATGTCCACTAATTTTATATGGTCATTCATCAAATCTTTAAGGTGAAAGAGGGAGGCCAAACAGGATCATGACCACATGACTGCATTCAAGCTTATGAAACATAGGTCCTCCATTACATCAATAAATGGGCCTTATCATACTGTTTCACACGAGTAATAATTTTTTTTTTTGGTAAGTATGAATAATTATAATCATAGTTATAAAGGCGCGCTTAAAGCCCAAACACCACCACTCCCAATGCACGCGCCGCTCACAAGCTCAGAATAGAGACCAAACGACATTATTTTTTTGATCTTTTTATATATATATATATATATATATATATATATATATATTTTTTTTTTTTTTTTCTTTTTCTTTAAACTTTAACTTATCTAAAACAACGTCGTTCTAAGTTGTACCATGAGTTTAAAAAAAAGCCTCTGGTGCTCCAAAATTACTGCTTTGACCCATTAAGATCAAACAATGTCGTTTTGGCCCCAGATGCCTGATTTTCAAGATTTCAGCCTCCCCAACCCGCTTCGCTATGTTTCAACTCCAAAAGGTCCCAAACCTCCCAACTACTCTATAATCCCTATAGAAGAGGAGAAAAAGCAAAAAAATCAACTAAAATAACCAAGAAATTGTGAGAAAGTCATGTAAAAATAGGAAACAACCATCATAAAAATCATAAAATACATATTTGACATATGGTGCGCCTCACTTAAAAAAGCCCGCGCCTCAAGTATTCCTTGCACCTCAAGGCCCCAAGAGGCTTTTGCACCTTGGTGCACCTTGCGTGTCAAATAACTACAATTATAATATGAATAGATTTGTAATTTAATTGATAAACTCAAAAGTGCTTGAAAACTTAGAATAACACTATTTATTTTGCATAATCGCTCAATACACATTCTGCTTCCTCCAATAAAATTTAGTTACTAAAAATGGTAATTAAAATATTTTAAAAAATCTAATTATATTAATTAACAGAAAACAACAAAAAGAATGCTAGTTTACTGGTCCATGCATGTTTACCTGTCGAAGTTGAAGTTCTGTCATGTTGAAGTGTAAATTCCCTACATACAACTTTCTATCAACTGCTCCATATGGTCCTGCAATACCTCCTGAGGCTGCACCAGAAGCATTGGACTGAACAAGGTTCTTCTCAGCCTCTGATGGCTTTACCATCACAGGCTGTCCATGAAGAAGGTGGCCAGAAAGAGCAATTGCCATTGGCACAGACATTGCATCATAAAATTCGATATATCTGCAATACTAACAGGAGGTCACAATAATATAAACACAAGAGATAAAGGGGAACAACAATAACTCCAGCACATGTATGTGAATGAAGAACACTGCAAAAATTAAACTCCAACCAAAGGGAATGAGTAACTATGAGTTTGTTACAACGAACACTGAATGAACTCAATCAATTGTGCAAATTAGATTCCCGAGCAACTTCTCTGGCAAAGAAAGGTTTCTATTAGTCAAGGAAATCTAATACAACCGTCAGAAATATTTTTTTTTATTAGTAAAAAGCAAATATTATAAAAGATGTAAAGAGTTCCATGACATGTGTCGTGGAAACAAAGGGAGCCAAAAACCTGCACAGAACAAACCCAAAACCTACCTACTCCCAAATCCGCCAAGTCGGCAGTTCCAAAAACAAAGTTCGTGGTTATCACCACAATACAAAGCTAGCCCAAGTCCACAAATTCAAGATACGGTTAGCTTTAACTTTGGGCGTAGGTGACTTACTCTCGAACACCAACCTATTTCTTGCACACCAAAGAGTCCAAACAGTATCAAAGGTATCGCCATCCGCATTTTTCGCGCTTTACCCACCGCGACTTTGCCAGTTAAAGGGTAGAGAAGGACCGAACTGAGGGAAACCCAAATCTAGCCCTATAATCGATAAAAATGTTCCCACAGCCGCTTTAGCACTTTTTTATAGTGAATCAACAAATGGTCTATGGTCTCCTCGTCCTCCTCACACAAAAAACATATGTTTGCAAAAGTCATTCCATGGCGTTTAAGTTGATCCAACAATAGCACTTTACCCCAAGTAGCTTCCCATGCGAAGAATCCTATTTTTGGAGGCACAACGGGATTCCATACTGAACAATAGGGAAACTCAATGGCAGGGGAGGGATCTAAACCTTTATACATGATCTTTACCGAGAACCCTTTTTCCCTGACATCCTTCAAAAGTAACTTGTCCTCACCCGAAGGGCTGAAATTTTGATCACATAGAGTTTGTAGGAATCTTTCTACCTCTTCTATCTCCCAATCGTTGAGAGGTCTTAGGAAATCCAGTATGGAAATGCACCACTTTATCAAACTCATCCACCGATTGCCGAAACCCATCCTGCCTATGACATGGTACAGAAACTCCCAACTGATGCTTTCATATGCTTTTTCCATATCCAGCTTGCAGACCAATCCACACTCCTTCCTTCTCAAGGTTGAGTCCACTATCTCATTGGCGATCAACCCTACGTCCAAAATTTGTCTCCCCTCTACGAAAGCATTTTGAGACTTGGATATCACCTTGTCCATGACCCTCTTAATCCTGTTGGTTAACACTTTTGCCAAAATCTTGTATAAGCCTCCCCCCACAAGGCTGATTGGCCTTAAATCCTTGAAGTCCTCCACATTCTATTTCTTGGGGATCAAAACCAAAAAAGTAGCATTCAAATTTTTAACAAATCTGCTTTGTTTATGAAACTCCTTGAAAAAACCTAGGACCTCTTTATTTACAAAGTCCCAACCAAAAGACCGTAAAGCCAGTGAAGCTTCATCAGACCGTGAGCCTTATCGTTGTTAAGCCTCGAAATAGCTGTCCAGATTTCTTTCTCTGAGAAGACTTCCTCCAACTTAGTAGCTTCCTCAGACCCAATCTCATTGAGAGCAATTTCAAGAAGGATAGGACACCAACCACCCGGGGCCAAAAGCAGTTTTTGGAAAGCATCCACCAGTCCTTCCATGATATCAGCCTCCTTGTCTAGCTTTTTGCCGTTGATACTAATGTTTTTTATGTAATTTCTTCTCCTGTGGGCATTAGTCATCCTATGAAAGAACCCTGTATTCCTATCCCCTTCTTTTAGCCAAGTCTCTCTGGATTTCTGTCTCCAAGAAATCTCCTTCGAGAGAGCCCAACTCTTGAAATCATCTCTAGCCTTAGCACGATCCTCAACTTCCTCGAGGCCCAGTCCCCTTTCCTTCTCAAGATCATCCCAAAAAGTCACCCTGTGTAAAGCATCCTTCTTGTTGGTCTTGACTTTGCCAAATACTTCTCTGTTCCAAGTCTTGAGAATACCTTTCAAGGCCTTTCACTTTGCAATGAGGATAAAGCTAAAGGACTCGTGAAACTAAAATATTTAAGGATACCAAAATGAGATGCTAGATAATCAGATGAACAAAAGAACACATCCTATGACATGATGAGTTTATAATGGTCAGTAAAAGTTAACTGAGACCAAAACAAACAGAGTAGGGTGCCAACTCAAGACTTTTTCCAACACTTACAAGGCACTCACTACAGGCAAAGCTCAATCAATTTGTCAAGATTAACTTGTCAAATATGAAAATCAACTTCCAACCCAACTAGGAGCACCACAAAGTGAAGAGACTCAATAAGATGCACACACTTACAGATTTCTGCCCTCGTTGAATGAAAGAAGTAGTGGGAGGAAAAAAAGAGAAACTCGTGTCCATGTCATCTACCTTGAGAACGCAGCATGAATTGATTAAACATGAGTGCAAGGTATTCCATCATCCCTCATCATGGATTCTTTATCACATTGCTACTGAATTTAAGAATACAGTTAAACTTAAATCTTGGAGGGGAAAAAGGAAATATGCAATAATTACATTCCAATAGTGCATGCACATAAGAAATGTTTAGCATAAAGGCACATACCCAACTCCTTTCGACCTTCTTGAATTCCGGTCCATGATCAACCGGACATCCCTCACCTGCATATTGAGAAAATAAGAAGGTTAAAATAGAAACCATGAAACTTCAAAAAGGAGAGATAAGGAGATTTTGGATATTCATATTACACATTACAACACCCACTGTTCACAAGATCATCAAGTTAATTCATTGTACACTTTCACTCACCCACATAAACAGAATGTTGAAAGACAAGAAAGTCATTATACTACTCGTAACTGAAGGCAGAGCAGGATTTACTGCAACAGGAAGTAGATATATCTCAATAATATGCATTTGTAATGTTTGAAGAAGTATCACATGCAACAAGAATGTAATTATTTTTCTGCATGCAGGAAGCATCATGCTACTTCAAATGACAACATGACATTACCATACTGTGGTTATATACATTCCCAATCATTCAGAAACCTTAAAGAGTGCAAAAGAAGGAAATGGCACCAACCTTGCCTGCTTTTGAGAAGAACTCGTAAACATCTCTCTCAGTTGCCTTCAAAGGCATCTGTCATACCACATTCATACCAAGGAAGGGAATATCGTCAGAAACCACATGCAAATAGATAAGAAAATAATGAATTTAAGACACAGTGACATATACCTGGTAGGCAAAGACAGTTCTCTGGTCCCTTTCTGGATCAGCTTCAGGCTCCACAGCCTCTTTCTTTTCTTTAAATCTCCTGCTATCCACATCAATTTAATATAATAAGAATAAATTAAAGGGGGAAATAAGTTTTAAATTTTGACGAATTCAACTTGACATGGACATGATAATTCCAGGAAAGAAGGAATGCCAAAACATAACAAATACATTTTCCTCCAAGAATCGACCATAGCATCTGTTTCTAATAGGTTATTGACTATGACATCCATGTCTGCTCTACCAACATGTATTGAAGCCACAGAAGCTGCGTAGCATCTTTTGGCCTTTTTTATGTCTTATACAGGGTGCTAAGATGAATCTAACTCTAATGAATCGAGGTCAGTGTTGGTTTGCTGTAGACTCAAAGTCCTTTGATCTTTCTGTTGAGGAGGTTGATGGGAGGTTGAAAGTATCATTTTGGAACAATGTAGAGGTTTTTCAGCCTGGGTTAGATTTGGAGAGTTAAGTTTAAGATACTTGGTGGAACGGATTGGAACTTTGCAGTAGAGACAACATAGTTACTGAGATGGAGTGAATTCTGGGAGGAGGGAGGGATGACGTTCAAGATGGAAAACCATTTGAATGGTGCAGGGAGGTTCCTCCTTTGCATTGCTGTTATGACATAGGCTATGAGATTCACTTTGATCTTTGCAAAAATTGGAGGGGTTGATGCATTTCGGCAGAGAAACTTAGTCAGCTGGAACTTACTACCACAGCTGATTCACAGTCACCCCAGCAGCGAAATGGAGTTTCTCCAGGGTTGATGTCCTTATTAGGTAGCATGTACACAGATAATCGCACATTAAAACAACACTTATTATGTATACACATACAATTAACACCACCTTGAACATGTGACAAGGAAAATTTTCGTTTCAGACTGTTAACCCACCAAAAGCAAACAATTCCTCATTTCAAATTCGTCATATTATAATACTTTTCATACACTGAAAATCCATGCCAAGGCAATTCACGCTGCATTAGCTTTGAAATTAAATCTCAACAGATAAAATATTTAGCTTTTTATGTTTCATATGCCAAGAGATTAACTGCTATTTTTAAAAAAATGAAGGTAATGATATAGATTGGTTATAGAACTAAAAGCATCAACAAGATAATATGTGAAATAATGGGATTTAACATAAATTAAAAAGTTTCTTTCTTTCCCTCCGATGGCCCTTCCTTTAAACACTGAGTCTTCAAACAAATCCATTCAATCCATTCTAAGTCTAAAAGATAAACAATTCATCTGCTAATATACATATGTAATCCTTCTATGTTTGGGCATTGCCTTTGGGTTTTTTTCATTTCAATTAAAGAGACACTGTGTTTTTAGCTGAAGTATAATCAATAATCGAACAATCGCACATTCAACCCACAATAAAGAAATTAAAAGATCACCTGTTGTCTCTTAGCTCAATTTCTCGTGATCTCTCCCTCAATTCCCCATCCCCATTCCCATCCTTGTCACGATCAATCTCATGCCGCCTCGATCTGCTAGTACTTCTGCGGGGCCTCTCTCTCTCCTCCCTCTCCAACTCTCTTCTCTCCCTCTCCTTTGCCCTCTCTCTCTCCCTTTCCTTCTCCTTTTCCCTCTCCCTCTCCTTCCTCTCCTTTTCCTTATCTTTCTCTCTCTCCCTCTCTTTATCTCTCTCTCTATCCTCTCCTTATCTTTCTCCTTGTCCCTCTCCTTATCTTTCTCTCTGTCCCTCCCTCTGTCCTTCTCTCTCTCGCGCACCCGATCCTTTTCCCTCTCGGATTTCCTATCCTTAGGCTCCCTCTCGCCATCTCTGCCGCTCCTCCGCCGATCCTTTTCGTGCCGTTCCCTCCTTTCACCGTTCAATTCTTCGCCTCTGGACCTCTTGCTCCTCCGCCCTTCTGCTCGCTCTTCATCGTCGTCTTCCTCGCCGCTTTCCCTCTTCCTGTAACTCCTCTCACTCTTCTCCCCTCCATCCTTCTTCGTCCGATTCTCAGGCTCTTCCACCGCCTTCTCCAGATAGTCGTACTCGTCAAAGTCCATTCCTTTCCGGAGATTTCCCCTCTGAAGTCCCAAAATGCAGAAACGTACTCCGGTTAATCAATCAAAACCCTAGAATTCAGAATGTTGCCGGTGAGTATGAAACCCTAGAGACGCATTTCTAGGGTTTTTTTGAGGGTTTGTATGACGAAATAGAGAGGGAAGGTTGAGATTCGGATATCTACCGCGTCTAGGAATTGTGACTTAGATGTAATTTTGATAAAAGGGACTGGTTTTTCAGGCATTTTATAGGTAATTAACTAAGGGACTGTTTGTCTACCTTCTTCAAAACGATGTTTTTTTATTTTCAACTGAATTTTAAAGAAGGAAATTATAATTATCGTGTCGGAAATATTTTGAAATTTTGTATATTATCCATAACATTGAAGATATTTATAAAAGTAAAAAAATAAAAAATAAAAATAGCTATCAAATATCTATTTTTATAATTTTCTTATTATTTGTAGAAAAAACTCCAACTTTTGGCTAATAAGACTTTAGCTCGATTGATTAAGAATTTAAGCTGTCATAATACCTTAACTTTTCCATTTTTTTTTTAGAAATTATTAATTACATGTCTTTAACTCTTTTTTTTTATCTATTTTGATTTTTTTTCTCGAAATAACTATTTTGGTATCTTAAAGTCCTAATGTTTTGTTTTTTCTATTAAAGTTTTAAATATTATAATTAATTACATAAATAGTTTCTTAGCTTTTCAAATTTGATATAAAATAAGATTAATTACATAAAATGTTTTAAATTTTAAATTTTAAAATTTTAATTTTTAATATTTTAGTGTCTCAACTTTATTTTATTCAATTAAGTTTCTCACGGATTTTATTTTACATTTGATTTATGGAAGACATAAATTAATAAAATTGACTATTATATAATTGAGATGAAAAGTCCCACAATGCAACAAATGTATACATAACTTCCTCTCGAGACAAAAATGCCTATTTGTTTATTATTTTTAAAAATTGTTTTATGTTTTGTTGAACAAGAAAAGCATTATGTTTTTTCATTTGCTATTTTCTAAACATAAAAAACATAAAATTTAAAAACAAATAAGAGTTTTCTGATAACAAGTTGTTTGTGTTTTCAAAAAGGGTTATAAATATGGGTTTTAAAAAACAGAACCAATTAGATTCAAAGGAATATTTCAGATTGTTTTTTTCATAACAGTTTGGACACTGTTTTCCTTACAAAAAATATGTTAAAAAATAAATTTCTCATATTTTATTATCTGATTAAATAATAAAATATAAATAAAATTACATAAAAACTTGTAAATTCTTATAATATTTTATCTTCGTATTGATTAAGTAAAATAAATAAATATAAAAATAAAATATAACTCTATTTATTTTCATTCATTTTTATTGTACTTTCATCTTTTATCTCAAATTTCCGGAATCATTCATTTTTATTGTACTTTTCATATATTTTCTCAATTTTTCCGAAAAACCAAAGATATCCTTAACATACCAATCCAAAGATTCATTATTTTTATACGAAATTTGAAAATTAAATTATTTCCCTCTCTCTCTCTCTATATGTATTTAAATTATTAGTTTGTTTATATTATCCACCTATCTCAGCTCGTGGCATGAGACCGTTGGGATAGGATTTTTTTATTTATGTTTAAATAATAATTTTATTATTATTTTAAAAAATAAAGATAATTTTATTTATTCAGAGTAGCAAATCTCAACATATTTTGATTAGGATAAAAAAAAATTAATAAACTGTTTTAATGAACTCTCTAAAAATAGTTAGATATAATCTTTGGACAACTTTATTATTATTATTTATTATTTAATTATCTCAACCCATTACAATTTCCCACGCTATTTCATCAAATCGTAAAATTTAGCTCCAACCCACACCATTTCTTTCACGCCTATTTCACAAAATTCACAAGAAACGAACAAACAGATCACCAAATTTGCAGCACTGTTCATTCACCGTTCTTTTTTAGTCTTTCCTTTTAATTTTTAAATTTATAAAGAACCCAAATAATGTAACTTTTATAATTTATGCCCATCTGATATTTTGAATAATAAAAGTTATTTTATTTGTGCAAAATAAATTAAAAATCTTACTTCTTATCTCACATAATATTTTATGGTAAATTATATATGAACAAAAATAATGTAAATTATACAAAAATCTTAATTATAACAAAAAATATTAATATTAAAAATATTTAATAATATTGATTAAAATCATACAATATTGAAATTAAACATGAATATTGGATCATGCAAATTTTACATATTTATTAATGTTTACTTATTTTTATTACTTTGTTCATGCAATATCATGTAATATGTTGTTTCAAAATTATGTTGTTAATGCAAATTTGAATTTTATAATATATGGTACTAGACTTTTGAATATATTGTTTTTAAATAACTCAAAATAATAAAACATGATATTGATCAATATGTAAAAAAAAAATTATATGAAGTTAATTATGAATAATGAAAATATAAAAATGAGATGTAAAATGTATTATAAGAATATTTGAAGAAAACAGAGAGATGAGAGAAATGGTAAAATATGATATTTACCCATTTTGCAAAAGTTACATCATTTTGGTGTGTTAGCGGTCAAGACATCTTATAACTTATATAATAAAACGCTCAACATTTCAAAAAAATAGCATATAAAAGCAAGTTAAAGGAATCGTGTTCGAGTCCTAACATGTAAAATTGGGCTGTAAAAAAATAAAATAAATTCGATATTGAAATTAATGAAAAACTAGTTTCAAATACCTTTTTTTTTTAACCTATTATCGATTACTTGCTTCTTAAAACCGTTACCTAAAACAAACTGTTGCTCATAACTGACCCAAATCATTTTCCAAGATCCCAGGAAAATCAAACGGGTAATTACATTACCATCATCTACTATGTTTTTCTCTTGGAACCTATTTTTCGCAAAGATAAGTGATTTTTGTACAATTATTGACTTAAAATCACCCCTCATAATCATTTTCTTTAATTTTATTACTTAATAAAATGATTATTCCACAAAAATTTAGATTTTTTTTTGTTTTTTTGTATTATCATCGTTTTATCAACGTTGCTTTGTCATCAACTTTGTTATGATGTTTATTAATCCGTGTGAAGGCGATTCAGATAAGTAAAATAGATTTAATCAATTAAAGATATCAAATTATGATCGTCGATATATTAAAAAAAATATAGTTATAAATATTACAATTACTATTTTATCAAATTTGTAACTTTTATACTGATTTATTATGCTATTAACCTATATATTGTTTTATCCTATATGATTTTTAACTATTTGTATATTGAATATATCGATCTATTGAAAGTTTGAATCAATAATATTATTTTTCCTTTCAAAAAAACAATCATAGATTAGCTTTTTCCAGGAAAAAATAATTCTAACGTAAGGTCTAGTGACAAGTATGGTTCATAATCAAGATATTAAAGAAGAAACCACACATTATGCGTAGCTCATGTGGTAGAGTTTAAATAGGAAGATGAGAGGTCCCAGGTTCTAAGTCCCAGTAGGAATAGTTTAATACATTGTAAATAAAGTATTTAGCTTTCAAAAAAAAGAAAAAATAAAGGAGGAAACTAGAAATTAGAACTTAAAACCCCAGTTCATTTTCACAACAAAGACAGCTGGTTAAAACTTAAAACCCAGTTTCACAACCCCCAAATTTGACTATTCTACAATTCTACTTACAGAACTGAAAATTTATTACAAGATTGAATCAATAATATTATTTTTCCTTTCAAAAAAACAATCATTGATTGACTTTTTCCAGGAAAAAATAATTATAATGTAAGGTCTAGTGACAAGTATGGGTCATAATCAAGATATTAAAGAGGAAACCGCACATTATGCCTAACTCATGCGATAGAGTTTAAATAGGAAGAGGAGGGGTCCTGGGTTCGAGTCCCAGTGGGAACAATTTAATACATTGTAAATAAAGTATTTAGCTTTCAAAAAAAAGAAAAAAAAAGGAGGAAACCAGAAATTAGAACTTAAAACCCCAGTTCATTTTCACAACAAAGACAGCTGGTTAAAACTTAAAACCCAGTTACACAACCCCAAATTTGACTCTTCTACAGTTCTACTTACAGAACTGAAAATAGGTAACTCCTCTCAAACTAACCCTCTAATCACAGCATCCCTGTCAATCCAATGAGAGACTTCCCACACTTGAACAACAAAATGTTGCATAAAATTTAATCTAATCACAGTATTACCTGAACTTCTTTGTTCTCGTTCTCGTTCCCCACCATTACATTATTCTGTTGAGAGGGATTCTATCGTTTGGTCGAGGAAGAGGAGAAATCGTCTGCGGCATTGTCATCCCTCCGGAGACGATGATCTCTGAATTATTGCCAAAAAGATGTAACATGAAATGATGAGACAAGCCTACAATATTATGGTATGGTAACAAGAGAGGAAACACAGAATGTTTTTTACCTATGCCTTCTCGGATGGAGAGATTTGGTCTGATGATCTCTTTGGAATTGACTAGAAATATATCACCAATGTACAGATGGTTTGTTGGAACAAAAACACTGCACAATTCTTCGTCTTCGTTGTCTTTCTGCGGTCAAAGATCAATAAGCAAAACCCAGAAAAAAAAAAAAAATCAAATGTAGCCTTAACAACATTAAAAACATAATGTTATACTATATATATGAATTTTAAGGCAAGGAAATACTGCAAATGTTGTCCATACGATATTTTTTAAAATAACTTCAATAAAAATACAGTTATCGACCTGGATCAGAATACCAAGAAGATACTTTTATAGAAAAACAAAATCAATTGGTAATGACAATTCTTATCATTGTAGATGTTATTCCAACAGATACATTCTGTTCCATTATAACATTATTTTAAACTCATCAACAAGGAATAACCATTGAAGAAATGCTTCAATAATGTGAAAAGACAGAGTAAGGGAAGTGAGTCAAAACCCCTGGCTATGCTATATATAGTTTGCTAAAAAAAAAAAAAAAATTCCACATCTAAAGATTAAATTAACCACCTCATATTGCATTATCAATACTAAGTTTCTAAGTGCTAATTATAAAACTTTCCACTAAAGCTAGGGCTCACATAATTGCTAATCAATAATCAATCCAGTAGAGCACAGCATAATAAAGAGGGATTGCAGTTAGAGCATGCATGTGGTTTCTACATGAATTAGTCCTTTAGGTACTGAATTATTTTCCTGCCTCAAATAGTTCACCATCTTACTATTAATTTAAGAGAAAATGCATTTACATCTTTGATTAAAATAATATAAAAAAAACCAGACATAGGAGTAAATTCTCTCTCCTAAATATGCAAAGTAATCAAACATTAAAACACAAATCTCCATTCATGCATGAATATAAAAGGAGAAAAGTCCTGTCAAACTGACCTGTGTAGTTTGAACAAATTGCAAGAAAAGAGATCATTTATCCAAATGTACCTGAGGATGACCGTCGATGTAATAAAACCAAATGCATATTCACCAACACGTGGATGACGGATGATGGCTACCTCTTTAAAAGCAGTGGTATTTTGGTCTGCAAAGAATATGAAGTTGGACACTTGTTACATTGTAAACTACATATATTAACACAGAGCACAATTATGCTCCATCTTGCCAAAATGTGAGCTCACCAAGTTCAGCTATCCATTTCTGAAGAAAGAGTACGACTGAAAAATTGGAAGTTCTTCTGCATTATCACATTAAAGAACACTCCCTTCTTATCTTCTCAAATGCAAATAACCAAAAGGGAGATGGTGCAGAAGTTCTTAAAATATTCCAATATCAGTGGCATCAACTGCCGTTATCAACCATGGTTTGTATGGCTTTTTCCTAATACAACTGAGACTACCATACCAGGTCAAGACTCTGCAAATTGGCCAAATTTATGATGGCACTTCTTTTCTAAGAGTTGAGTTTCTAATTGATGAACTGGCCCATCAAGCCTAGACTCTGCAAATGCTTTAGATCTAAAATGATGTTTGTTTCCTTAATAATGAAGGAACTTCATCGCTTCACAGCCAAATAACTGATTCATAGCTAAGGTTACCATTCCAGAAAATCGTTACAGTACCATACACAGGACAAGGATTTACAATGCAAATTATTCTAATTTAATTATGTAGAATAAATTGAGTTCATTAGGATGCTTTGGAAAACTGGGTTGACCATGCTCAAAACAGGATCACTAATAAAAGAGGATTCAACCAAAAAGAAATTCAAAAAACAAGTGTCTAATACCCATTGATCTTTTTTTCCAATTGGTATATAATACTCAAATATAAATTGAATTGAATTGTAGATCTGAAGCAAGGTGCAAACTCCCATTGTAATACCAAGAGGATGAATTCCACATTCTCTTATGGCAAGACTTTCAAAAAACAAATTAACATAAGGGCATATACTTTCACCCCTGAAAAGGCATGCATAATCTGTTCATCAGCCAATCAAAAATTTCAATATATATGTTCATAATGCAAATATTTTTGAATCAAACAACTAGGTGCGGAAGTTGCAAAGAAAAAAACTTCAGGAGTTACCTGGTGAAATTGCAGCACTAATTTGTTTGGAGGCTGAATATATATGCCTAACAAAGGGCATTCGCTTTATGAACCATTCTCCGAGCCAGAAAACAGTGGCACCCATCCATGATGAGACAAAAACACCAACAAAGAATACGAAAACTAAGGATGTGATAAATCCAAGCCCTGCATCATCGACCAACAATGTTAAGGAATACAATCCCAGATGAGTATTATAGAAGGTTGAACAGTCATCACCCAGAGCACAAAACTTATCAAAGAAATTTAAACAAAATGCCAAGATCAAGGAAAAACCCATTTGACAGGGATCATCCCCATTTCAAAAATACATGTGATGGTGGACAATTAGAAATATAAACCCACTTGTGGACTGTTGAGAATAAAAGCCATATTCTTGTGATATTCCTCCTGCCATTCCCTTCCTTTCTCAGACAAATATTTTCCTTCATTTTCAGACTTTATTTGTTCCTTTATGTCTTCCCGATGTATATATAAATATGCGTAGGACTTGCATTGTTATTTATCCATCCACAGCAGTTAATTTTCTTTCTCTCATTTCATACAGATCAGAGCAAGGGAAGGCTCAAATAGGAGTTTTTGGTCACTGGCTCCAATCCAAAACCCATCTAGTGGTCATATCGCACCTTGCCACCCCCACCTTCATCTCCGGGAATCCTCCACCGTCATCAATCTATCTCACCACAGCACCTCGCACATTATTCTACCGACTCCACCCCAACTTTGAATCTTGGCCCGATTCTACCCATCGGAGAAAAAATTCCAAATATAAGGTAAATTCAAGTGCTCACACACGTGGGGTATCTCTCGCCAGCCCCACTCACAAGTCAAGGTGAGAGACCCTCCAAACACCGCCACTCCCTAATTAGATCATCTCTCTCACCAACAAAGTCACAGTCCCTTTGATACCACCCTTCCATTTGAAGCCTTATGTTAGAGTTTTTCCTCATTTTGTCTTCGATAACTTTCATAATGGACTTTTCTAACTGCCTTGGTTTTTTCCAGCTGTACCCCAACACCCTCCATTGTGCTTCTCTCACTCAAGAATGTTTAATCTTTGGTACTTTGTTTTCTTGTCGATTTAGTTTGATTTTGTTGGTTTTTCACTTCTATATTGTCAAAGAGAGCCTATCCACATCGCTGGAGTTATTCTACGCCTAACGGCAAAGTGATACATTCACCTCACTCAGGCAACCAAATCTACATCCATTTCGTCTGTTGATTGTCTTTCACTTTCCAGAGTCCATGGATTCTCAATTCTGGAGCCTTTGATCAACTTTCTGGTAATAAAGATCTTTTTCTTCCCTTACTATTACATCACCTTTACCCCATGATTACTTTAGCTAATGGATCTCAAACCATGGCTAAAGGAATCGGTTTGCCTTTCACATTCATCTGGTCCATGGATTCTCGATTCTGGAGCCTCTGATCACCTTTCTGGTAATAAAGGTCTTTTTTCTTCCCTTACTATTACATCACCTTTACCCATAATTACTTTAGCTAATGGATCTCAAACCATGGCTAAAGGAATCAGTTCAGCATGTCCTCTTCCTTCCATACCCCTTACTTCTGCTCTTTATGTTCCTGATTGTCCTTTTAATTTGATATCTATCAGTAAGTTGACTCGTGACCTAAATAATTGTTTGATTACCTTTTCTGATAATTTTGTCACATTGCAGGACCGGAGTACAGGGAGGACGATTAGCATAGGAAGTAAGTTTCAAGGCCTCTTTCATCTCAACTCCCCTTCATCTTCCACTGCTTGTACTTCCATGGATACTCCTCTCCTTATTCATAGTCACCTTGGTCATCCAAATATTTCCAAGTTTCGGATAATTGTTCCTCATTTTTTTAGTATATCCTTAATTGAGTGTGAGAGTCATGTCAGCTTGGGAAACATACTCATGTCTCATTCCCCAGGCGCCTAGATCAAAGGACAAAGTCTCCTTTCGAGCTTGTCCACACTGATGTTTGGGGGTCCTTCCAAGACTGAGTCTACCTTGGGGTTCCAGTACTTTGTCACTTTTATAGATGATTATTCTCGATGTACTTGGCTATTTTTAATGAAAACTCGAGCTAAGTTATTCTCTATTTTCTAGAAGTTCCATGCTGAAGTTCGAACTCAATTTAGTACTTCAATTCGTAACCTACGAAGTGATAATACCAAGACCTCCTTTATGTCCTCACATGAGATTCTTCATCAATCCTCTTGTGCTTACACTCCTCAACATAATGGAGTGGTCGAGCCGCAAGAAAATCAATATTTAATTGAAACCGCTCGCACTCTTCTACTCCATTATAAGGTTCCTTAACATTTTTGGGGAGATGCTATCTTAACCGCTTGTTATTTGATTAATTGTATGCCATCATCTGTCTTACATGATCAAATCCCGCATTCCATCCTTTTTCCAAATCAACGCCCTCTTCTGTCTTCCTCCTCATGTCTTTGGTTGCATCTGTTTTCTCCATATTCTTACTCTTAGACAAGACAATCTCTCAGACAAAGCCACAAAGTGTGTCTTCCTCAATTATTCCCGACTTCAACAAGGATATCGTTGCTACTTTCCTGATATACATCGATACTTTATCTCTACCAATGTCACATTTTTTGAGAACTCTTCTATGCTCCCTACCACCCACCCTCCCAGTTCTGATGTCATATCTCTACCCCTTCTTTATCCCGTCCTAGATATCTCATTTGTACCTTCGGCTACTCCACCTTGACCATTGCACATTTATACTCGTCGCCCCACGTATTGACACCGGGCCTCCGGCTAACTCATCTCCTATGGCGCCCTCCTCCCCGATGCCAGTCTTGCCGTCTCCCGCTAATCTTCCCATTGCCGTTCGGAAAGGTACTTGTTAATCTCACAACCCCCATCCTATTTATAATTTCCTGACTTATCACCGCTTATCTTCACCATATTCTACTTTTAATTCCACCTTGTCTTTTGTTTCTCTTCCTAAAACTATGCATGAGGCCCTCTCTCCTCCGGGCTGGAAACAGGCAATGGTTGAAAAAGCGGTTGCTCTGCATTCTATTGGCACATGAAGCCTAGTCACCTTACCTGCCGGGTAAGTCTCCTATTGGTTGTCGTTGGGTTTATACTGTTAAGATTGGTCCGGATGGCGAAGTGGACTGTCTTAAGGCTCGTTTAGTTGCCAAGGGTATACCCGGATATATGGCTTCGACTACTATTGACATTTTTTCTCTTGTTGCCAAGATGGCTTCCATTCGTCTTCTTTTCTCTATGAATGCTATGAGATCTTGGCCCCTATATCAATTTGACATCAAAAATGCATTTTTCTATGGCGACCTCGTTGAGGAGGTATATATGGAGCAACCACCTGGATTTGTTGCTCAGAGAGAGTCTGGTTTGGCCGCTTTATCTCTGTGGTACAAGAGTTCGATATGACTTGAAGTACATCAGACCACTATGTCTTCTATCATCATACATCATCAGGACAATGCATCTATCTTATTGTTTATGTGGACGACATTGTTATAACATGCAATGATCATAATAATATTCGACAACTAAAACAGCATCTCTTTAGCCAATTTTAGATAAAAGACTTGAGGAAACTCAAGCACTTTCTGGGGACTGAGATAACTCAATCTAAGTCCAGTGTAATTATGTCTCAGAGGAAGTATATCTTGGATATATCGAGAAATTTCCAGATGCTGACTGTAAACCCCGTACACCTTATGGATCCAAATGTCAAGCTTGTACTAGGACAAGGGGAGCCCCTATGAGATCCAGGGGGATATCGACGACTAGTAGGGAGACTAAAACTACCTCACTATCACCCGACCGGACATTTCCTTTCCTGTGAGTGTAGTTAGTCAAGTCCCTGCAATCACCATGTGATAGCCAACGAATGCCATGATCTCAGATTACCTGCTATGTCAAAGGAACACGGGTCGTGGGTACACATGAAAATAGAGGTCACACCCAAATTATAGGATATTGTGATGCATATCAAGTGTGCTCGTCAGACAACGCCTCCACTTCAAGATACTGTGTATTTATTAAAGATAATCCTAATATCCTGTAAGAGTAAGAAACAAGATGTGGTGGTCGTCTGTTGAAGTCGGTATCGAGCTATGCATTGGCAATCGCGAACTCATATACTCAAACAACTTCTTCAGAGCTAAGATTTGGGAATGATGGACAAATGACACTTGTGTGTGATAACCAAGCAGCCCTACACATTGCTTCCAACCTAGTCTTTCATGAGATGACCAAACATATTGAAGTGGATTGTCACTTTATTCGAGGGAAGATTGTCTCAAGATGCAAGACTACTAGTTTTGTCAACTAGAGTGACCAACTAACAAACATTTTCACTAAGTCTCTCTAAGGTCCAAGGATTCAATACATTTGTAACAAGTTTGGTGCATATGACCTATATGTCTAAATTATGAGAGTAAGCCGAGAGACCGTAGGATATTCTTAGGATATTCTCTGGTTTATTCCATTCATTTCTTGTACAATATTTTCTTCCTTTTCGTATTTTATTTGTTTCTTTATGTCTCTCGATGTATTTAAGAGCAGAACTGCACTTATTCTTCTTTTCATCCATTCAATAAAGAAAAACACTCTTTTCTTCTCTCATTTCACATGGGCCAATGGATTCTGGAAAAAGGTTGTGGTTGGAGGTGGTTGAAACATTTTTTACTAAGAGTGAGAGGATGAGGCATACATGGCATTACATTTAGATGTCTAATTTATAGTGGCATGTATGCCTTATGTGCAATATATAAACCCATGTGCTGATCTCATTGGAAAGAGAAATAGTGGCATTCAGTATCACCTTTTTTGCACCTCCTAAAGACAATATAAAACCAAAGATCAACACCGATGCATTTTGAACCTACCAAATATATCGACGCCAAGCCGTTCATATAATGGACTGAAGAAACCATCAACAAACTGAATAAACCACCATGTAATAAAAAATGTAACTGCGACAGGAAAAAGAACTACACTGCAATTTCAAAATAAACTCAATGTTAGGCTTGAAAAAAAAGAGAGAGAATATCTAGAATATAATATAAGGCGTAGATAAGCATATTACCATCCAGTCATAAACTTCTTTGAGACCCAGCTCTGGAGAAAATAACAGCAAGCCTGAGAAAAAGAATCAGACCAGAACATAAGACATGAAAAAACTAATGCTGGTTTCTTAAGTCAAAGGTAAAAAGAAAACGAATTAGAGAGAGAGAGAAGAAGCCAAATATCATAAACAAGCTCAATTTCATAAGTGCTGTAGTTAAACAAAGCTTGGAAATAATAGAATCCAGCAAGAAATGAAAAGGCAACTAAGAGACATTGTTAGGACCCTTGAACACATTTAAGTTGAAAAAATTTTTAACTGGGCCCTACACCATCTTGAAACACTCCCAATGATAGTTGGGTCCTTAAATTATTTACATCATCCAAAATATAAAACTAACAATATAACCAAAAAATTTTACATCCAAACTACAGTTGTCTAAAGAGCAACTCAATGCAGCAGCATCTAGCATCAATAGCAGCCCTACAGTCAATTGCTAGAATCCCACTGTAAAACTGTTAAGATGGACAACCCAATTGGCAGCTAGTTAAATTACGTAAACCCTCATATAGTACAAAAGAATATCCCAGGCAAACCCAATTTTCCTGGTTCTGCTAATGTACTATACATCAGTGATCATGCCAGAGATTACTAATAATATAATTTAAGAAAACACATATCCAGTTTATTAGTATTCAAGCTCTATTCCAAGTACATGGAACTGACAAAACCAACTATATTTACTAATATTAAAACAAATAGCTTTTTCAGATGTTACTAGCAGATCTACATCTCCTATATCAGAAAGTATTTTTAGATGTTCTAGAGTATTTTTAAGTTTTTCATGTGAGGACAATCTCTCCCTAAGTCTGAGTGGGTACTCTAGATAAGATGGATCATGTCTTTCTATACCACCTAAAACTTCTTTCTTAAAGCAGCACCCTTCCCAAATTCCTGGCAGTATCTTGAGAAATTTGACAAATGGTGAGTACTATTGAAAGCATTATGTGCAAGTAATTTTTGCATGGGAGTGAATCTAGCATTTTATATTTACTGATCTAATTTGGCTTACACCATGTAACATGACTAACTGGAGAACCACTTCGAAGATCAAGAGCTAGGAAGTACATGTTAGGCTGTTTGGGGAGAATGAGTCCTCACATTGTTTTGGAGACTGTCTCTGTTCCATTTGACATTAAAGTAGAAGGAAAGTCATTTGATTCCTGATTAGCAGATGAGCTTTGACCCTTTGCCACAGAACAGCATACAACATGCTTCTGGAATAATTTAATTTGGAATTTTGGACCGGATATCCATGGCAGTAAGGATCTTTATTGATCCCCATACTTGATAAATAGCACCTCTTTCTGGCTCTGTTTGTACATGACTTTGAATTATACAATGATACAACTTTTTTTAACAGCAAAACTCCATAAAATTGCAAACTCCCCCAAAGAAAGCATAACTATACCAAGTTGTATTGGAGATTGGAACCAGATTACAATTTATATACAAAAGGCCTCGGAGACAACTAGGCCATGATGGGCATTGCTCCAATTGCAATGAAGACCATGTTTTGCAGACAAAAGCATCCAACCAATCATCATTGTAACAGGGAAGAAAAGGAACGGTAAGCACTTGCAAACATATCTGCTCAGAAGGAGAAAGCCTGGTACATAATTCTATTTTTTGCATTTCATTGGAGCCTTGGCTTCCAAAGAATATGGGTGAATAGTCCTCAATGTCATTATATCTCACCTGATTTGGTTAACAGGACAACTGGAGGAGTTACAAAATCCTCTCACCTAAATCTTACATGTGGGTTAATAAAGAGGGGAGAGGGAAATAAACATGCAGGAAATTTTTATCATGTTAGATAACTATTTTTCTAAAAGTTTTAAACTTGTTTGACCTTCAATTTACACAACGCAGTCCAGTACGGACTTGTATCTGTGTTGAGCTAGTTGACCTTCAATTCAAACTTTTCAGTCAACAAATCCACTTTCTCTAGCTAAGTCAGCACCTCAGCTAGCATTTCTTTAGGGGTAATTTCTATCCCCCTTAGGCCTGGGGTAGGAATCTTTCTTCTCTTCTAGATTGTTGACATGCTTTTGTATGAGCGTCCACAATGTATTCCTTTGGAAGGACTTTCCGTCCTTCACCTCTGAAATCCCTTTGGACCTCAATAAAGCTCATACATCTTATTAAAAATCTGTTAGATTTTGGCAGGGTTTTGCCTCCACATGGCTTGCAGACCGACATTTGTGTGCTGGTTAGAAAAACATGCATTTGTAATTTGATCGACCCATCTGATTGAGAGATCATTATTATTGTCGACAACCATAACACCGCCTTGTTTATGTTTCAGACGTCGATATTCGTCCATGGCCTTCTAAGAAAATAAAGGGATTATTGGATCTATGTTATCTAATCATTCCCACTTTTCATCCCAATCGAATGGAATTATATCAATGTACCTTTTAATATTTCTTGAATTCTCTATGAATGAACAAAATCTCCTACCATTTTTGGAAATCTGGAATTCCCCAAAAAAAAAACTAAAATAAAGTAAAACAGCTAAGCGCATGACAACACATCCTCCTCGTTTCACATTCCTTCCGAAATATTCCCGAGTAAGTCGCAGATCAAGAACCGCTCAGACGCCCATCAATTAAGGAAATAAACAAACAAATGAAGAAACAAATTGATTAATACACCTACTCCAAATCAATCATTCGTGAACTCATTCACGAACAAAATTCCTTGCATTCAAAATTAAAACAACACCACCACCAAGCAAAAACAAAAACAAAAAAACAAAAAAAACAGAGTTCCTAAAAACCAGATCCATAATAATGATGCACACCAGATGATAGAGATTAAGAAGTCAGACCTTACGAGTAGAGGAATTGGGAGAAGGAGGAGGAGTTTTTTCGGGATCTTCGGGATCTTCGCAGCCATTTCCACCGGTTTGACTCAAAGGCACTGAAGTTGACTCCTTTTCTTCCGCCATTTCCAGTTGGGAAGAAACTGAATTTAGGGTATGGAGGAGGGCTACCGTGGGAGAGAAAATGAAGCCGATGCATACAGTAGAAATGATGATGCATGAGAAAAAGGACAAAAGCTGTTGTTATCAGTAGTTCATAGATGAAAGCCTGTGGAGACTTGTGAGCTAAGCCAGACTATGACTTGTTTGGTTAATGTTTTTTGAAAACTGTTTTCTAATTTTTTTTTCCCCCTAAATCCCAGTAAAAATAAAGAAAACATGAAGAATAGGGATTTGTTTTTTAACTGTTTTTTAAAACTTTTTTCTATTAAACAAAAAAAAAAGAAATAAAAAAAGGAAAAACATATTTGGTTTTCGTATTATTTTTTTCTGAAAAAACATAAAAAATGAACACAAACAAAAGGTGTTTACTATTTGGTTTCTAGTTTATTTACTGTTTGATTATTGTTTTTGAAAACTATTATTAATAACAGTTTTGAAAATTGTTCTTGAAAATACAAATAACTTAAAAATTTATATATGTTTTTTAAAAACTCTTATTTATTCTTCAAATTTAATGTTTTTTATATTTTACATAAAAAAACAAACGGGCAACCATGCATGTTTTCCAATTTTTTTTTCATTCTTCTTGTTTTTTGAAAACATAAAATAGTTTTCCAAAATATAAAACAAACTGGTCCTACAGTTAAATAACAAATAAGATAACACATTTTTTTTGGTGTTATTTGTATTTTCAAACAAATTTCTCAAAAATAAATTTAAAAAACATGAGTTTTTTTTTTTCTGTTGTTATGAAAATCAGATAAAACATAGTTAACACTTAATTTAGAAAATAATAACAAATTTAAAAAACGTATTAAACATACCTTCTGGGTTATTCTTTTTTTTATTTTATATATATATATATATATATATATATATATATATATATATTATTAACTACATATAAACTTATATTACTATGTTCTTACAATTATTCAAGCCTAAAAACTTTATAACCTTTTTTATCTATTTACCAATTGAGTCAAGTTTTGAAGGTAAATCTAAATAACACAAAAATAACATAAAAATAAAATAATAAGACTTCGTTACTTCAAAATTTAACAAATATTAATAATAATAATTTAAGAGAATGTTATAGAATAATACTAAGGAGTTATATATATATATATATATATATATATATATATATATATATATATATATATATATATATATATATATATGTTGAGATTTTCAACAAATGTCTTTCTTTAACTGATAGATATAGAAATTACTATTTTGTCAAAATAAAATTGGAAAAACAACTTACTAACCCAAACAACTAAGTTACCTCGTAAGGGTTGGATTGTTGTTGACAAAATCCTTTTGGTTTAAAAAAAAGTAATACGTAATGACAAAAGATATATGAAAAGCAAACTCAATTTATAGTATTTGTTGAACCATTCCTTGAGGTTCAACCAAATGTCAGTTTTTATTTCATTTTAGTTTTGACTCAAATTGACTATTGTAATGTCCTCTAATAATAATAAACACAACACTTTAATGATTTTGTTTTGTAACTCGAATATGGTTTTGGACTTGTGTGCCTGTGTTCAACTTGAAACTCTGCAATGCAGCTTTTGTGAAAATAAAAATGTTAAGACAAATTTTTGATTTTTTGTGGTAGTTGAGGGGTTCTGTAGCCCGCAACTGATCCTACAAGAGGGGTGTGGGGGGGTTTTGTCTCTACAGTATGAACTTTTATATTCGGATAATTTCATCATATCAACATAATGGGACCTATTATCTGTTCAACTTGACCATTGTAATTATTCTCATATTCAAAATAAAGTTTTATCCTTTATCCTTTATTTTTTATCTCAAAGGTTTCCAAGTAAAATCTTAATGTTTATCTTTGTTTTTATATTTTATTAGTGTACAATTGATTTCAACACATTTAAATGAAATAGAAGTAAAACACAAAGTTTATACTACTTAATGTTTTGTATACAACATAAACATTTGTACTGTAATACAAATAGTAAAATGAGATTTGTAACGATTCGATCCAACCATATAGATATTGTTTACTTTAGGTCCAATGGGCCCCCCACATATTTAAAACGCGTATAGTAGGTTGAAATGAGCTCATATTTATATATTGTTAAAAAATTTCTCCTATATCCGAAATGGGATGTGATAGGAATCTATGTGTAAAATTGACACATTAACAAGTAACCAATATTTTTTTAATGATAAATAAATGTCTTGAAATCCACTAACAAATGTTTTTTATTTGCTATATATTAATTCAAACTGTCAACTTCAACATAATATATATATATATATATATATATATGACAGATGAAAATTATATCTTAATCGCCTTCCACCAATCCTCATTCATATAAACTCATTGATATAGTTTACTTATTTTGATTTTGAAACATTAGCAAACTTAATTGTGTGATAGGACGAGAGAACAATTGGTGCACGAACTAGAGCAGCAGTGCGAGGCCCAAACCTAGCCTTATATATGAAGCAGACACAGATCCAAATAAAAGCATTTCGATTCATAGAAGAATCCTACCGGGCAGAGCACATGGGCTCGGATCACAGGAATCGGGCGGAATCTGCCGGATGTCAGTGATAAGGGTGGTACGAAAAACTCATGTAAGGAAATGTGTCTAGTCTCCATGATCAGCACCTGGATTAGGAAAGAAGGATATCACGATCCGACTCCCTTCATTATCCTTGAGTCGATCAGCATTGATAAGAAAAATAAATCTCATTACGATTGGAAGGATCATAGTATCACCATCTGGCAGGAAAATAACCAACATTTCTCTTATAAATGCCGACCATTCTACCACGGAAGGTAAGCGACCATTATGCCACAAGAGTTTGAATTCTTCCGCAGCATAAGAGAAGAAAGTAAGCACTTGTGAAGTCGAGTGGCGTAGGCTACCAGCCGAATAATCGCTCCTGCCCGAGGTTGTAGGTTTTAGATGGTCTGATCCATTAGGCGGGCCCAGCCAGTCCCAGTTTCGACCCGGTATCTCGGTGGGCAAGCACCGTCGGTTTAAGCGGTTGTAGAACCATGATTTCAGCACAAGTAAAAGCGGATTCGATGGCGATAGTATCGACCGAAACATGAAGCGAAGTCACGCTGACCCCACGGGAGCGCGAGGCGCGGCAAGGCAACTCAGATAAGTAGATCTGCGGAGGCGCTCTCGAGAAACTATACAAGCGTCTTGATGAGGTGGGGGCGCCGTCCTCCTGACACGTGCGTTGAAAGACAGGAAGAACTCACCCAGCGAAATGCCACGGTCGTAGGAACGAGCAACACCCCACGACACTCACTGGGACAGCGAGAGAAGGAATGGCCAGAGGCGGGCCAGGTCATATAAGCCTAGGAGAGGATCGCAATGAGGATTCAGTAGGAACAAACGAGAGCGTGGACCACCGCACATCGGCGGAGATGGGAACGGTCGTGGGACGCGTTTAAGGACATCAGTAAGAGCTCGGCCACGTGAGGAAACGAGTGAAAGGGCGAGCTCAGTCTCCATGGATGCATTGGTCTGACAAGCGAGTCCTTGTTCACGTAGGAGTCGCACACTTCCCTCTCCAGTGAAGTTGAGAATTCGCCATCGAAATGTTCAGCGAGCGAAAGATCACATGGTGCCTCGATACTACAGAATCGGATGGAGCTACACGGGTACCGGGACCCATTAGATCTGAAGCTTTTGCCATCACGCTAAAGGCGGCTTTGCTGGTTGTGAACTCGCCCCATCGTCAATCATCCTTGAGCTATCCGCCAGCGTTCGTCTCGGCTTCATTGGAGCTCGGACATACGAGGAAGCCAAGCGCTATCACTTGCGGACCATGCGAGGCCACGGGAGGGACACGAGGTCCATAATACAGAGAGGTTCTTGGGTCTTTAAGGTGGACATCCCAAACGAGAAGTTTGCCATCACCGCTTTCATCGTCGGGCTCGGTGTGCAGTCGAAAGACCTTATGTTTTCCATCTTAAAGAACCCTCAAGTAAGCATGGCCGAGGTGCTCGCTCAAGCGAAGAACTACATCAACGGTGAGGAAACCCTTCTATCTAAGCGGGAAAACTCTTGATGAGAGACGAGGGCGAGAAAAAGCGAGGGCGAAGCCCCCCCCGAGACGAGGAGACATGGATAGATCGGGAGGACAAAGGGGCGAGACTTGTCTCGAAGAGATGAAGCGGCGTCGAGGACCACTTGGGCCCGCTCGGCGGCTTCTGACAACAATATCTGCGCCGATTCACCCTTGGCGGCCTCGATTGTCACGGGTCTACGTGAGGCGCTGACGAAAAGTTTTTAAGGTGGTCGTCTCAGATGAAGACAGACCCAGCAAAGAGAGACTTAACTAAGTATTGTGAATTCCATAGGGATCATAGACATCGAACAAATGATTGCATCCAGCTGAGGAAGGAAATTGAATACGATCGTGGACATCTTCATTTGCCATTGGCCTTAGAGTGGGATCGGGCATTGCCTCGTCACCGTGGTCGGCTCGACTCGACACTAACAACCCTTGAAATCGTATGATCTCGGGGATTTGCGGGAGGAGTCTGGCTCGGCCGGAAGGCTCATATCACGTAGCATCAAATCGGGGAGACACTAGGGAATCTGGCCGTATCAAACTCCTCGGCTGGACACTACCATAACCTTTTCGGACTCTGACATGGAAGGCTGCTAGCACCCCCATGACGATCCACTGGTAATAAGGGTCGTCGTAGCTAACAAAACGGTACACAAAGTCCTGGTTGACAACGGAAGCTCGACCGACATCATCTTCGCTTCGGCCTTTGATAAAATGGGCATCGGAAGGGAGATGCTAACAGGTCGCGCCCCGCAGGGGTTCTCGGAGAAAGAGTCTTACAGGTCGTCTGACTAGTGCTCACTTTGGGAAATCCCGTATTGGAAAGCCTGACGGCGGTTCCCGGGTTTCATGATGGATGCGTTTGCTTATAACATACTGTTGGGCAAACCTTCCCTCAATGCCATAAGAGCCATCCCTTCCGCCTATCATATGGTTATCAAATTCCCCACTGCGAATGGGGTAGGAATGGTTCGAGGAGATCAACGCATAACCAAGGAGTGCTACTCGGCATCTATGAAGCGATAGGCAACATCTACATCGACGAGCTCAACATGAGAGATGAGATGAGCACCCGACCTACGCCCTCAGAAGAACTAGAACCGGTATAGCTTGATGAACAACCAAAACATCTCGTCTACATCGGATCTAAATTAGCCAAAGACGTCAAGGACCTCCTCATCCACTTCTTGAAACGGAACATGAAAGTATTCGCTTGCAAGTAGGAGGATATGGGGGGAATTGACCCCACAGTGATCACGCACAGGCTGAACATCAGCTCCTCCTTCAAACCTGTCAAGCAAAAAAGAAGGAGTTTCACCTCAGAAAGGTAGAAGGTGATCGATGAAGAAGTTAACAAACTCCTCCAAGCCAAAGCTATCCGAGAAGTAGGATACCGCATTGGTTGTGATGTAGTCCTCGTAAAAGGCAAGCTGACCAATTAGGCGAATGCATCGACTTCACCGATATCAATAGAGCATGTCCAAAAGATATCTTTCCTCTACCTCGGATCGACCTGATAGTGGACACCACAGCTAGCCACGAGCTTCTCAGCTTCATGGATGCTTTCTCAGGATATAACCATATCAGAATGGACCAGATGGTAGAAGACCTCATTTATGGTGGGCGGGGTGCTACCCAGATTGCAATTGATCCCCTTTGGGTTGAAGAACGTTGGGGCCACGTATCAAAGGCTAGTGAACAAAATGTTTCAGAAGCAGATTGGAACATCTATGGAGGTATACATATATGACATGTTGGTGAAGTCGGTTAAGGCCGAGCTCCACGTAGCTCACCTAGTTGAGTCGTTCTAGATCCTGAAGAGTTATAACATGAAGTTAAATCCAACCAAGTGTGCCTTTGGAGTCTCAGCCGAAAAATTTTTGGGTTTCATGGTCAACAGCCGAGGAATAGAGGCAAATCCAGATAAAATAAAAGTCGTACGGGACATGCACATAGCCAGGCATGAGAAATTCCAGCGTTTGGCCAGGAGAATAGATTTGCTGCGAGCGCTTTGTATCGGATCCGGCGACAAGTGCCAACCACATTCCTTCGGGTTCTAAAAGGCTTTCCACTAGAGACGCCCAATGCGAAGCGTTCTCGGCCCAAAAAACATGCTGAGCTCCCCTCCGTCTGGTAAGTCCCTCGGCAGAACTCCTTACCCTTTATTTGGCGTTCAGTTTCTCAACTTGTTGGCTAGCCTGGTTAGAGGAGCCCGAGAGATGGAATACAACAGTCGGTCTACTATTGCAGCCAAGCTCTGAGGGGAGTGCTTCGTCCTGATTAGTGTGCCTAATTCTATTCCCAAGCGTAGGAATTATGGTCGTCTAGCATTGTTGTATCTTTGTGTGGAAATCCACCGGTCATCTCTCGGGGAGCGGTCTTACTTTGTTGATCAATAGGAGCTATTCCCACTAAAGTATGATTTAAAGAGAATTGTAATGTTGTGTTGTTTAGGTACAAAGCAGTTGATTGGTTAAATGTTTTAAACTAGAAGAACCCGATTCTTCAGGATTTTGGGAGTTCCACTCATACATTCAGTAAGTCCACCTCTTATTTTATAAACTCATGCAGAACCATTGATAAATGGTCTTCGATGGAGGATTTATCTTTAAATGCTCTTTGGAAAATAAAGATGATCGAGTAATACTAAACACTTGTTCTTAATTAAAACGCAGGCCCTTAGTTGGCATTATGATCAAGCACAACGTGTCTTAGGAAATATCTCGTTAACACGTTGTCAAGAATTTGCCATTGAAGGATTTAAAACCTTTCTACAGTGATCGATCTTACCGCGATCCATTGAAAATCAAAGAGGTGAGGGACTTTACCTTGATCGGGGTGAGTTTCCAGTATGATCCAGTGGTAGGGTTTAGAACTCCATAAAACTTGTATGAACAATTAAAGTCGAACGGTGTCATAAAAACGATTACCTTACGAAATGAAATTGACTTGTAGCGAGAATGAAGAATATGGAATGCTAGGATTTAAAGCAGAATAAATATTTATCTTTGAAAGATTACAAACTCTTGAATGAACTTCAAAAGAGAATAGAACTACGAAATGCGGATCTACAAAAGTCTAACTCAGCCCGGACTCTTATTACATCCAGAAACCTAAACCACCCCAAGTGAAGAACTAAAAAACTAAAAACGTCCTCTATTACTTGTGTCCTCATCCTTTTATAGCCTCGATGTGATTTTCCTGTTTGGTTTGTTGACGAGAGTGCCTCGCGTACGGATTGAATTCTTGGACAATTCCCTTGAGTTCCATGCGAACATGCTAGGTAGGGCTTTAAGTTGTACCGTTGGGAACTCACTCTTTGTGATTTTCGACAAGTTGTAGCAGTAGAACTTTAAAGTTCTCGGTAGAACTTGTTCAACTACTGAATTTTAAACAGTTATCTTAGGTAGAACTTGTGCAACGGTGCTCACTTGCTTTACGGGTTCAGAGACCGTGGTGCTCCACCCACATCCACTGCTTGCTCATATTAACTTCGGGCCAAACATCCTTGTGCATTTACGTTTAAACTGAAAGACCTGCATAGAGTCTAAAAACCACGGAAAAGTTAAAAATTACACGTTCTTGTGCGAATGTGGGTAAATTGTGATTTAAATGTGCTAGATTCTATTATAATTATCACTCAAATGTGTATTCATCAGGGAGCGGAGGAAAGGTATCCAAAGATGGAGAAGTTAATCCTAGCATTGGTGATCACTGCCATAAGGCTTCAACCATATTTCCAGGCTCACACTATTGAAATCCCAATAGAACACCCAATGAGACAGATATTGCACAGAGCCGGTGTAGGAAGGCGATAAAATGGGGCATAGAGCTCAGCGAGTTCGACATCAAATACAAGTAGGGATGGTGGTCAAAGGGCAGGTTTTGATAGATTTCATCGTGGAATTCACCTTGAATGCCACTAACAAGCTCTTGAAACTACTCGGGTGGCGCCCGACCTACCCATTTGGAAGAGTGTCATCAATGAGCGCCAATTCCTAAGGAAGCCGGTGGGTCACGATTCGGCCTCCGGAGAATTGGCGTGGAATGCGCACTCAGTTCGGGTTTTTAAACCTCGATCGCAGCCAGTATGAAAGCGTCATAGTCGGGCTTAATCTTAGCCCATGGGCGATCAGCGGAGATATGTAGTGATTCCCAATTGGTGGTAAAACAGATAGAGGACTCTTACGAAGCCAGGGGTGAAAAAATGGTCCTTTACCTCAAAAAGGTGAGTACATGCAAAAAGTCTATGCGAGTTCGGTCGGGAATGTCGAGGGGCGGAGAATCTGTGAGGATGCCTTGGTAGCAATAGTGCCACAGGAGGATCTAGATAAACTGATACCGATCGAGCACCTCTTAGAACCCTCAATGAACGTCGACGATGAAGAAGTGTCCTCGGTAGTGTCCGAGCCGAGCTGGATGGACCCCATCGGTATTTGTGTGATGGGCCAGACAACGCGAGTGATCCCGAAGGAGGCCTCGAGCTCAGACGATGTCATTAGATTCACCCCCATTCATCCAGGGGCGATTAGTGCCCCAGTGCTGGCCCGAACCACAATTTATTTCGGGGTTTGAGTGCTTTTTGTGTACTAATCATTCTAATTAACGATTGCACATCAAGGTCCCCTATTATTTCTTGTCGCATTTTATGGCAAATTTTGCGGTTTTTGCGAGCTAATTGTCTCCAAAATTCTTGAGTAGATCCAAGCGAGAGAATGCGAGTCAAGCTCGACATTACGGATCGAGGATACGGAAGGAAAGAAGAAGCGAGAAAATGCAAGAAAAGTGGAATTCTGAGGAAAATTAGGAGCACACAGGAAATTTCCTCTGCCTTGCTATTCTCTTGCGGGTTGATTTCCCATTTGCAGTTTGTTTTTGCTTTTGGTCTCTTTTGTTTTCTTATTTTTACTTAGGTGTAAGGATATTTAGGAGGTTATTTTATAATTTAGTAAGGGGTTTGGCTATAAGGCCCCGAGACATACCAAGCATTGGAGAACTTAACCAGTAAAATTTCTAGAATAAAGCTTTATTTCGTTTCTCTCAGGTTCCAGCTTTCCTTTTTCTCCCATTTTCTCGGTGCGAACACCCCTGCGAGGATGTGACTCGGAGGATGTTTAGCTAGAGCCTCCTCCTTGAAGCGAGGCCTCTTGGGGCGAGATTTCTGAAGGTAGCGCTTGTTGGTCCCTCTGTTTCTTCGCACACATTTATGGGCATTTATGCTCTAACCTTCACTCTAGGTTCAAATCTCTTAGGTGCATCTTGATCGACCAGTATTTGGCAATCTTTTAGGGTTCATTGGATGCTTAATACTAGATCCGGTGATATTCATTAGTTGCCTCCTATTTGTTAATGTAAGATGAGTCCGGGAGGTAGGTTTCAACATCTGGGACCATGAATGTTAAATCGAATGCCATGCTCAAAAGGAAAATCATAGGGTTTAGTTTTAAAAGCTAAATGAATCCGGTTCGAGGGAAATGACTATAAATTCATTTCTATGCTTGAAGGAAAATAAACCGGGGACCCCTCGGTGAACTTTAGAACCTACAATCCGATGGCAGGCTTACTTGAGGAGTTCTCTTTTACATTTTTATTCATTTTATTTTCATCCTATGACCCAGCATACACCAGCATTTTTGCAAAAACCTTAAAATCAAAACAAAATTCCTGATTTTTGGCTTCACTCAAATCATTTGTCACGAAGAAAACCCATCCACAATGTTCGACCTAGGCGGGCATCTTTGCCGGTAAGCGACTACGGCCGGTAGGAGAACAGGAAACAAATTTTTGTTGATTATTAGATCACCCTCTAGTGTACGAATCAAATGTCGCAGATTCTGAATTTTGTTCCTCTTTGTTTCTCATTTTGTTAACAGGTGCTTATGCAACACTGGGACAGGGGGATATCAGGTAGATTGCAAAGAGTGAGTGCACCAGTTGAAGCGGGCATGAAATCGGTGTGCCTGATGACCAAATGGATCCTCTACGAGGAGCAATTAAGTCAACAAGCACCCCCATGAATCCAACGGCATACGGGTCGATGAGGATCGCATGCACCTCCCCAGAGTTAGTGCCCTTCACGCATCGCATACCTCCTGGCGGGGATGTAGCGATTGAGATACTAGTGCCCACGCTTCCCCACGTTCATGGTATGGAGAATGAAAATCCATATTCACATATCACGGGATTTTGAGGAAGTATACGCTTTTAAGGAGGGTATAACCGACATGGGTATTGAAGTTAAAGGCATTCCCGTTATCCCTCGAGACAAAGCCAAAATATGGCTCAATTCAGTGAGAGCGATTAGAAATTGGGCGATCTTAATTTGAATTACAGAAATTCTTGGTGCAACAAAGACCAACGAGTTTGAAAAGACGAATCTACACTTACTTGGCCTACCATAATGATAAGAAATTCTATCGGTGTTGGGAGAGGTTCATAGAGATTGTCAATGCATGTCCACACCATGGTTTTGATACATGGATGTTAGTGAATCATTCTCTGATAGTATGTCACCGCGTGAAGCCTTCTGCAAAACCATGTGTGGGGTGACTTTAAGCCCGACATCGGATAAAGCTATGGATTTCTTGAATTATGTGGCTGAAACTTCCAAGGGTTGGGATGAACTGAACCCGAGAGAGATGGAGAAAATGAGGCCCTCTCAGGCTACCTGAGGGAAGAATTTTTTACACTTTAGGAGGACATGGAAGTAAGCCAAAATCTCAACCCTAAGTTTAGGGAAGGTGGAGGAGCTAGAAGGAAAGAGGCTCCATGAAGTGCGGCGGTGTTGAAAATCTTGCTAAACCCCGACCCATGCATCGATTGTCAACGGCATTTTTTGTCCATCCAGGGAAAACTATCCAAGTGCCCCATCGATGAAGGTTGATGTCGGAACATGCTAATGCAGTGGGCCAATCCTGACCTGGCCAAGATACTTATACGAGGTAGCACATACAATTCAATTGGAAGAATCACCCCTAACCTCTCCTGAAACCTAGTCCCCCACACTTGCCTATGTGCCCCCAGTGCCCAGCAACCAGTTTGGTTCCCTCTCATCTCAACCCTGACCAAACATCATCCACTTCTCTGTTGAACAAGGCATATTGAATTTGGGCAAAGGTGGTAGGCAATTTGTGGAGAATGAGGGGATAAATGTCTGTGACACGCAGAGGATGGAAATCTTTGTAAGAATACATTGAACAAAAGAATAGATGGGCTTGAGAGCAATCTTAATCGAAAATTGACAACTGCCGGTATTCAATCCCACAAAAATCCTTGTTGCTGGAGTACGGGGAGAGGAAGGTTCCCTTCCCCGAGCATTTACCTAATCGAAGGGGTCCGTAGGTAGGTTCATCCCGGCAATACGAGGGATGGATGAAGTGAGAGCCGTAATCACTGCGGAGTGGAAGAGATAGAGCAACCGGAGTGCCTATGAGCTAGCGAAGAAACATGAAAGAAAAAGGGTGAGCTGGAAAGGTAAGAGACGGTGGATCCATTGAAGAAAGCCCCCTCCATTTCCCGAAGCAACTAGAGGCAAGAGAAAAATCCCGAACCAAGGCGAAATATGGGAAGTGCTAAGAAGCGAGTGAAGGTAAACATTCCAACGCTCGACATGATTAAGTAAGTCGACTTATGCAAAGTTCTTAAAGGACCTGTACGGTCGAGAAAAGGTTAGGCATTGAAGAAGGCCTTCTGGCAGGCAATTGATTGCCATAATCGAGCAAGACCCAGTCAAATACAAGGATCCAGAATCTCCCACAATTTCAGTCGACATTGGAGGAACTTGCATAAGACCAAAGCCTTTGCTGATTTAGGGGCAGTGTGAACCTCTTTGCCCGTACTCGGTATATAGCGGTTAGGTTTAGAACTCGACATACCCGACATCACTTTGTCGTCAGTTGATCGATCGGTGAAGATTCTAAGGGAATAGTTGAGGATGTCTTGGTAAAGTAGACCAGATTCTACTACCTAGTAGACTTTGTAGTGCGATGCAGGAGCGATCGCAAAGTGGGCCCGATCATGTGCGATTATCACGGGAAGACCATTTTTGGCCACGGTCAATGCAATCATCAATTGCTGAAATGGAGTAATGCAACTCACATTTGGCAACATGACATTGGAGCTCAACATATTTCACTTGAGTCACAAGCACAAACGATTAGGTGATAAGGAAGAGGCGATGGAAGTCTGCTCAGTTGGTCGGAATCTTTTGAGGGAAGCCAAAGGTCGTAAAGCTATGAATTGGCTAACGAGATGACCGTTGTTTGGGAATTGTCATCAGTCACCACTACAGAGCAATTGGTCAGCTCAAAATCACCCAGTGAGAAGAAAATCAACAGAATGGATATTGACATGGAACATGACCACGAGAGCCCAGCTGCTAGGGGTTAAGGGCTCATCCTCCTTGACCCTCCATGAGTGAATCAAGCGGCGGTTGTGTCACTTTGAAACCAAATTACGACTCAAAATTTTGATTTTGCTTAGAATTGTTTAACTTTCTTTAGGCTATTTTTAGTAATTTCTTTGTTTTAGCAAATTTCCTTATTAGTATTCTAATTTTAATATTAATTTTATTTATTATTATTTTTAGGTTTTTGTTGCTTGTTATTTTTGTTTTATTGACTTAAATCAAATTTTTATTTTTTTATTTTATCTATAGGAGTCCAGACTTGACAAATATTTCGCTATTGTAAGCGAAAGTGCTTTAATGGCTCTTCATTTGTCCGGTCTTATAAAAACATTCATTGCGGAGTCAATGGAGGCTCGAGGGGGAGACCATTCATCTTCATTCACCCACGAGCTCGCATTGTCGTGAGCATAGCCACGGCTTTGCCACTGGCGGGTGCGCTGGTAGCAGTAGTGCCACGCCTCGATGCCGCCATCTCCAGCTGCGAGTCCATGCCACAGCTCCGGCTTGACTGCCGTGCATGTGCTCAGCCAACTGCTTGCGTCGATATCCAGTGCCACACAACTCCCATGCCCGGTACATTTTGGCTGGTAGTGCCTTACATTGGTAGTAGAGGCCACAGTCGGCGAGTGAGCACGGTCTGCTTTACTCGGCCCAGTGAGCCACTGGTGCCTTCCCTGCGGCTACGGATATGCGTCGCGATACCGGGTTGGTTCGCTGAGGCAGGGGTTAGATTGCTTTCAGGAGAAGCGGGAGGGCAAGCCTCGGCTACGGTCAGGAGGGCCTCAGAGTTGGGAGATGTCAGGACTAGATGGGACCCGGGACCTCCAGGTGCCTCGGAGGCGATCAGGGCCGAAGCCTCCAGCTGGACCAGGACAATTAGGCAGAATTCTCGTGTGAGGCGCAAGGCCAAAACTTCCCACGACAGTGAAGTGTCGCCCCGTCTTTCAGGCCTCGAGGATCAGGCGACCATTGTTTATTGGGACCCGTCTGCGGGAACATGGTTACCGCTAAGTTTCGTGGAAAGTGTTTCTGGTGCGACCTGACGCGACCCCGTTCGGAGACTCATGGGGCGATCTGCGCGGTGCTCGCCTCGTTCGTGACTGCCGTCTGCGGTTCTACATTACCCCGGGTGGTGCCAGTTCTACTCCGCTGACTTCAGGAGTCTTAGAGTCGAACTCGGGTTCACCATTGGCGATGGCCCGAGGTGCTCGAACGGACCATTCATTGCTTTTGGCTGCCGTGGGGCGTAGTCAGACTCATGGGATTGGCCCTGGTAATCTCAGAGGGAGATGGTCGGGTGTCCGTAGAGATACTCTGGCGGGACTGATGCTTTCCCTGAGGCGGCTCAGCCTCGGATATTACGATTGAATGCAACCAGGACCAAGGCCTGTTTCCATTAGCACATATTTGTTTTGCAGAACCCATCACGCAGGCCTTGTCCAAGATCTCGGAGGATTTGGTTTGATCCATGGCGGTGTGACGCCTCACGCCGAGGATAAGGTCGCCATGAGGCGGCTGTTTGAAGGATCTGCTGATCTGCATGACCTCACCGGCCGAGGTCTTGGAGCATTTGGGATTTCGGGTGATTGCGTGTATGAGGATGGATGTGATCTGTCTGGTAGACGCGGTGATCACGATTTTCTTTTCTCCTCCGACCCGACGGGACCGGGGAGGAGGTACGGATGGTAGTGAGAATTTCACAGGAGATGATCTGCTCCGAGAGGTAGAGGTGGAGAGGAGTCCGGTGCGGATTCTAAGTCTCCTCCTCCGCTCTTGTCCGGCTTGGTGACCTCGACCTTTCATATATAGCACAGCATTCTCCGGAGCATGTTCATGTCAGCTCGAGGGAGTTAGCAGGTGTTATGGATCTTTGTCACGTGCATTGAAACACACACCTGAAGCATCGATGGACCGAGAGAAAGATTGGCGGCAGGACCGCTTTAAGAGCATTGTCATGCGCGCCGCGGGATCGCCGGTCACGCAGATTCTCGCACAGATTCTACACATCGTGATGAGCCCACGGCGTGGCCTCCATGAAACATGTGGCGGCGACGCGGCGAAGCCGGATCCGCCTACCGTGAGGTGAAATTGGTTTATCTGTCTCACTTCCTCTCCTGTATTTGCTTTTGGCGGGAGGAAAAATTAAGTTAAATCATCTTCTATCATCATTTTTATCCCAGTTTAAATTTATCATTTGCCTATAATTTGTATAGGGTTCTTATTGTAATGGCTGGCGTTGATGTTTTTCAATATCTTCTTCTATTAAACATCTTCATTGTTTGGTTATCTTAAAAGCTTTTATAATTATTTGATTTATACTTTTAAAATCTTTTGTATCTACATTTTATTGTTGACTTTGCCTTTAGTTATTAAATACATGTGTTATGTGTAGACCAATTCATGTGATTTAGTTTTTCGCGGGTGAGTTTCCAGCATATTCAACCTTGAACGATCCCGGCTGGCTAATTCACACCTTGCACACGGATTGTACCAATAGGTTGAAAGCTTGTGCCTCTTTTCCATGCAGTGACCTTGGTGGCGACCTAATGGATTGTTTACACATGTGTATTGATATAATCTTCAAATGAAAAGAAAGAAAGGCAAAAGAAGAAATGGCGTGGCGCTTTGTGAAGCCAGGTGGTCAGGGGTATATGGCGAAAGCCTTTAAAGCAGATGCCTAAACCTTAATTGGTTGGGAGTCATCGGCTTAGTGTTCGCTATGATTGGATGGGTAGAGTTTAATGTTGTGAGTTGTAAGTCTGAAGTCATTCGAAGTTCGAGGTGAAACTGTGAGTTTGTGGTCAGTGATCCTTGCGGCTTGATGCCTAAACCTTAATTGGTTGAAGTCATCGGTGGACCCAGTTATACGGACTTTGGTGAAGTCGAGTTTTAACGTACACCTTACATTTGCCATCAAGGAAGAAATAAGAGTGTAGCTAGTCCTATTTAAGTTGGTCAACAGTTTAAGGCCATGGCAGTAGCTAGGTTGGGGGAGAATAGCTTTGCAATTTGTGGCTGTGGTTACCTTGAACAATTAGATTTTGGTGGAAGATTCGAGGTTGATTTCCTTGGATCAATGTTGACCTAAAACTAGTTCTTATATGGTTTTTGTTCTTTCATGCGGTATTCGAAACAGGGGTGTAGTGTTAATTTAAAGGTAAGCCTATTTGTGCGCCTTTTTAGACATATACACTTTTTGTAAAAGCACAAACATGCATACCTTTATTGTTTTTAGCATTGCTAAGGGGCCAACAACGATGTCGGTTAGGGGGTGTGATTAGTGCCCCAAAAAGAGTGCTATTTTGAGCTATTTAAGATAGGTTTTGAAGTGCTTTGTACTAATCATATGAATTAAGCCAATTGTCTGTGCATGTCCACTTAGTGTTTCTAATTTGTTTGAGATTGTTTGGATAGTTTGCGGATATTGGGAACTTCGGGTTCGCGAAACTTGGCTTCTTATTGGTCTTGAATGCGAGAATCCTCGATGATTTCCACTTAGGGTGAGGTGATGAAATGTCGAGATGCGTGAAGAATTGGAAGCGAAGTGATGAATAAGAAGGTGCGAGGGGAAGTGGTGCGTGGCAAAGCGGAGAGCGAGAGACAATCAGGGGGATTTTTCGCTAGGATTGCGAAAATTTCGCAATCCTAGCGAAATTTCGCTAGCTAGCGAAATTCACTGTTCCTAGCAAAAATTCTCAATTTCGCTATCTCACAAAAATTTCGCTAGGCTAGCGAAATTTCGCTAGCATAGCGAAATTTTTGCTATACTAAGCGAAATTTCAACATAGCGAAATTGCTTAACTTTGTGTTTTGGTGTTTTTTGATTCCCAACGACCACGTTTGATAAATTACCATCTTGTCACTATTGTAATTTCATATTTTAGGTAATTTTGTCATTTCACACCATGAGGTTGACTATATAGCCCTCGACTTTGTAACCGAAGAAACTTTCCATTATCTACAGTTTCATGGCTTGCCATTTTAGGTTTACTTTGCTCTCTCTTCTCTCTCCTCTTTCTCTCATTTTCTCATTGCCAAACACACCCTTGAGGATAACCTTCGAGGATGTAGCTAAGCCTCCAGCCTTGAAGAGGAGGGTGTAGCTTAGTTTGGGGCTTACGCGAGATTTGTCCTCATGCTTTAAATGTTAAGTCTTTGCATTTATGATTCATTTTTCAAACTAGGGTTTAATGCTATTTAATGTCTTTCTTTTGTCAATACTTGCCATGCTTTAGGTTACAGTGCATTCTTAATGGTAGATCTGTGACATTCTTCTAGATGTCATTTACGAGCCATGGAAATGAGGTTAAATGCTAGGGTTTCAAACTGAATGGGACTTTGGTGCTTAGTACTTGGAGTTGACTCAAATAGGAGTGGTTTTACGGTTAGGTTTTATAGCTAAATAATGATCCGGGTTTAGTTTGACTATATGTCATTTGCCACTAATGCGAGAAATAACATGAGGACACTTCACTACCCCCATGTTATCAAAGTGGTGACGAGCCTTCAAGGTTACCATTTCACTTTGATTAAGCTATATGCGGTAACAGTGAACAAACAACTTTCCCTGTTTTAAACAAATCCCAAATCCAAACAAAAAGTCTCACCATTTCCATCAACGATGCGAATCATTCGTGGGATGAAAACCCATCCCGTGTTGACCACAGACCGCTATCTTTGCGGTAGCTTGACTACGGCGGTAGGAGAATAGGAAACAAAATATTGTTGATTCCGATCACCTACTTAAGTGGCACGAATCGGGGACCCTTATAAACGAGTTTTCCACCCATCCTTAGGTGCGTGGGAAAGGGAAAGGCGTAATTACGATGCTGAGAGAGGTGCATGAAGGTATCACATTGGCAGCCATATGGAAATGGGTCCTTGGCGGTAGAACAAAACGGGGATATTATTGGCCTATTACTCATAAACCCGCGTTTGGTGTAAAAATGCAAGATCTTGTCAAGAGCATGCCCCGAATCTCACCTCCCTTCAAGCCCCATGACCTCAATCACAAGCCTGGCCTTCCAATAATGGGGGCTAGACTTGTGGGACCCTACCCGTGGGAAGGGCGATGCAAGTTTATCGTGGTAGGAGTGGATTACTTCACCCAGTGGGCGGTAGAACCATTATAACAATCGAGGCGAAAGATTTGCAAAACTGTTTGGTGGTCCATAATATGTAGTTGGAATCCCTAGAGCCACTAGTATCGATGTGGAAATAGTTCGACAACCACTAAGTTCAAGGAAATTTGCGCTACTTCAGAATCAAGAATTATATTCATGGCTCATCCTGGGCCCAGACCAAACGAAGTCACTATAAGGACTCTCAAGGTGTGCTAAAAACTATTGAAGAAAATCCTAAAGGAAAATGGTGAATACACTCCCGAGGTGTTATGGGCCTACAAGACTACACGCATATTAGCAACCCAGAAACCTATTTGCCACAGCGTTTAGCCTGGCGGTAGCTCCGTCGAGGTTGAAATTTAAAATCACGAAGTTGAGTTCGCAAATACCGAGCACAACAAGGAGATTCTTCACCTGAACCTTGACCTCTTAGAAGAAAAATGTGAGCAAGCCCTAAAGCGTGCCGAGGACTATCACAGGAAGACAACAAATAATAAGACCGAGAAGGAGTCGAGGCGAGTTTTAAGCGACGACACAGTTACATAGAAACTCTTGCTGCGAAAGACCCCACACATGGGAAGCTAGAGTTATAACTAGGAAGAACCTACGTGGTATGTCGCGAATAGTCAGGCACAGCAGCTACAAACTTCAAACAAAGGAGGGAAAAACCTTGCCACCTCTTGGAGCAGGCGCCTCGCGTTTCTACTAATAGACCTTGGATTGTGGCGCAATAAGAAATTCACGTTTATTATAATAATAGTTTTGTTCATTTTGGCTTTGATTAATATTCTCGCAAATCCGTGCAAGCATTAGACAAGTACACACGTTAGAAAGATTGTACTTTTATTTCAGAATTATCTCGAGATTACAAATCAAGTAGTTCTCTACATCTTGGAAACTCTGATCGACAAGGTTGTTCTTCACATCGTGACACAAGTCAGGCGAAAACCACAAGAAAGGGAAAGGGAAAGAAAGAGAGGAGAGGAGGAGGAGGAGGAAAAGAGGTTTGAGGAAAAGGAAGGAGAGGAGAAGAGAGAAAAGGGAAGCGAGAAGAAGAAAGAGGGGAGAACCCAGTATAATGGAGGAAGCGGGACTTAAAAATATTCCTACAGGCATACCCCCCTCGAATATGTTCCGGTCGGTTCCATCAATAGGCGGGACTAGGGAACACCCTGAGGGGAGGAACTAGGAAAAACCGACTCTTCTGGTAGAGCATTGAAACCAAACGTCGACTTGCGATCACTAGACAGACTCCGTGCAGTGAAGATCAAACCACGAAGCTTCATCGCATGTATGAACTCGGAAACCTTTGTCGAAGAGAGGAGAGAAGATTTAGGACGGAGTATGACACGGACCATCAAAGAGAGGTAGCAATTTATAAAGAAACCTGGACGCCTGGAAAGCCAAGTATGTTCCGATTCTCTATAAGATCTGCATTAAAATCTTGCACGCCTTCCCTAGAGGAAGGAGAAAGCGGCATCAGCTGGGGATGAAGTCGCTATGGCTCGGGAGCCACGTAGCTTCGAGTTTCAAAGGAGCCATGTAACTCAGGAGCCTTGTAGCTCGGTTTCAAGGAAACCCGTGGCTCGAGTTTCAAAGGAGCCATGTAACAGGGCCTGTGGCTGGAGTTCAAGAGCCTTGCATTTCGGTTTCAAAGGCCTTGCAGCTCGGTTTCAAGAGAGCCATGTAGCTCAATTTCAAAAGGGCCACGTAGCTCAGTTTTAAAGGAGCCTTGTAGCTCAGTTTCAAAGGAGCCATGTAACTCAGGAGCCCTGAAGCTCAGTTCCAAAAGGTGTTAGTAATAGTGCTCTAGGCCTATCGTATGGACATGGTATTTTGACTATTTATGAGAATTAATTATTATGATGATTTGCATGTTTATTATATATAATGTCCTTGAATAATATTATTAATTATTCTAAATATCCCTAATCGGTTATTGTTATGGGAATATGATGAATTAAGATTAATATAAAGTTTGATTGATATTCATGGGATGAATATGTGTATGAAAACAAATCAAATTTATATCTGTTATTTGAGAACAAATATTGGACGGGCCGGAATCTTGAGATTAATACACGGATCAAAGTCATAAAATTCAGAAATCTCCTAATAGTTGTGTGTTAAATCCTTTGACACGAGATGGCATATAAGTTCTCAACATAAGAATATTGTGTTTTATTATAAATCAAAGTTTGCTCTTTATCGGATGACTATAAAGGTTATACTTGAACATAATAAGAATTATGTAGTAAGATATGAGCGATTAAAGTGGAATTTGTCCTCTTATTATAAGAATCTCTGCAGGTCCCTCGACAATTGGGGCGAGAAATGCATGGCCGTGTTCAAATGAATTGATGGAGATCAATGTCATTTGTTTTAGTCGATTTAATTGGGTTTTAAGTAATCAAAGATAGAAACGATATAAGATTGAGGCTTTGTCCATACTACTTATATTCTATCAAGATATCATGAGACAAAAGGATTATGTCATTAGCTATATTAAGGTTGTCTCGGATCATGAGCTTTTCATTTAACTTGAGTAGTCATAATGTCTTGCTAGAGGCCACTTATGACTTGTAAGATCAAAATGTGATTTAGGCTATTGCTTGATGTTTAATGAACCTGTAAATTCGCACATTAAGAACGAATAATAACGGTTATGGTTTCACTATGCGTAGTAATTTAAAATGATAAGATTATTTTAAATTACAAATAACAATTAGTTATTATTTAAATTCGAATTTAATTTTGAAAGTTTAAGTCGTGATTTAAATTATAACAAATAATTAATTTGTTATATTTTCTTATTGGATAAGGAAATAATGCGTAAAAAGGTTTTTTTTTAAAAAGTTTTAAATATATAATAATATAAATTCGTTTCCTTATCGATAAGGATTTGGTTCAGAATTGTTATTATTTAAAGTTTAAATATATAATAATATAAATAAATTCGTTTCCTTATCTAATAAGGATTTGAATTTAAAATGATATTTATTATTATTTAAAAGAGTTTTAAATATATAATAATATAAAGTCGTTTTGATTTAAAACCTAACTGAGACTTATATAGAGAATATATATATGTGAGACATATATATTTTTGTAGTAGTAGATCTTTTAATCTAAACGACAAAGCAGAGAGACCTAATTTCGTTTTGAGAAGACGAACTGAACTAGCATTCAACAAGATCGTTTCATTATTACATTGGGTATTGTGGATACTTGTAGGGTGGTCGCTTTGGAAGCGGCACCTTTGAAGATCGAATAAACCAAGGCGAGACTTTGAAGGCTTGTGAATCGATCTGAGGTAAGTTCGTTTACCCTTCCTTCGGTTTATGAAAGCGCATGTGATCCTTGGTGGAGTTAAGGGATAAAAAATTATAAATTCATTTGCATTTATGTTCAACCCAGTTGGATATTACGCTATAAACAACCTTAAAGAAGACCCACGTAGCTCAAATCGAAAAGCCTTGTATTCCGATTTCAAAGGGGGCCTATATTTCGATTCTTAAATTGCGACAACACAGAAGGCAGTAGTTAAGCCATGGCTCGGTTCCAAAAGCCTTATAATTAGTCTCAAGAGGGTACATATCGGTTTGATGAGAAGCGCGATGGCTATTAAGAACCCAGACCATTTAAAGATTGGGTGACCCGAAAAACTTTTCAACACGAGTCATAGAAGAAAGGCGGAAAACGAGAAGGTGAAGGATGGATATCATAAAATAACAAAGCCAATGTTGGCATTACAAATATCCGAAACGCTGAAACTCGGCAAAGATTATACAAAAGGGGCTAAATGTTTGAGGGGGCTACAAGTAGCCTCGTTAGTGCGAGCCTCGGTACATTATGTCAGCAGCCTGAGCGTGGGGGAAGGCAGTCTCAGCGGGGAGTCTCGGCTTCACGGGGAGAGGAAGCTATTTGGGAGCATCGAGAACACCTTGAAGTGCCTTAGTCTCAGCGGATTCTTCGCCTCATTTTCATTTAGGAACTTGAGATTGAAGTCAGGCCGGAAAAGCGCCAGCGACTTTGCATGGCGAGCCACTCGGAGGCCCATAAGGTGCGAGCCTCGTCCATAGCTCCTTCATTACTCCATCCCTTTGTTTGATCTGCCTCCCGCCTCTAGGGTCCGGGTGTAGCGTCACTCCTCGGCCCGAGTGCTCCACCGAGCTCTGAACAGCCTCTCGGCGGGCGACCTGGCAGCCTGGCTGTGGTGCATAGCTCTTCCTTGGTAGCCTGAAACTCTTCCTTAACCACCCGCAGCTCATCCTCGACAGACCTTAGGCCCTCTATAGCCTTTTCCTGTGTGACTCTCGCCTTTGCGGTCGGTATCTTGGATCGGATTTATACCACTAAAACATCATTAGTCAGAAGCTTTGTATCAGGGCTCGCTGACTCATTCCCTCAGTTAAGGAGGCGACCTTATCCTTGTATGCTCTTGCAGCCTTAGCAGAGCTCTCGGCCGAACTGGCCCTCCTCCCCAGGTCCTTTATATAAGTAGTCGTTTGCGAAGGAACAAGATGGAGTTAGCAGATAACATTAACACAATGACAAGACGAATAAAAGAAGGCGCTCAGACATATAGAGATGGTCCCCTAGAGGGATAGGGCCAGAACCTCCTCAAGCGGGGTTTTCCACTTTCTTGGTCAGTCCCAGAATAGGCGAAAGCGGCCAGTGGGCCGGCATTGGTGAGTAAGCGGGTCCTCACCCGCCCAGCTAGGCGGTGTCTACGCATCTCACCGTGTCGGAGGGGAAGGTGAGGCGTTTTACGCCGAAGGGCTCCAGACAGAGATAGGAAGGACTTTCAGAGGAAGCTCGACCTTTCGAAGAACCCTTGACTCCTATGATGAATGACCAGTAAGCCTTTGCGCACCCGCCACCTCGGACACCTCGGCCGAAGAGGACCATGCCTACCCCCTCACCTGAACTTGGGTGCGTGAGCGGGGATCAGATACTCCCAGCTTTGGGACCTTACCTTAAGCGGGAGAGTTTTGCCATCGGGGAGGATCTTGAGCCACTGCGGCTTCACATTTCTTCTTCTTTGCGACAACTTCGACGGGTCAAAGTTTTCCCGAGTTGGCTTCACAACAAGAGGCCCCCCAGAAGAAGTTTCCATAGAAGGGAGTGGATGAGATCTCGAACGAGGGGAACTAGAAGGGCTCACTCCTGAAGAGTCAGGAATGTTCGACCTGATCAGATCGGAATACGCTCAAGGGCAACACTTGCCCAGTTGCCGCTTCACTTCCCTATCCTCAGGAGTAAGGTCAGGATGGATACCTGAAGGCAACACAACCACAACAAAGTCAAAAACATAATCTGACCATTGAAAAATTGACCCCTACTAGCATGGGCAGAAAACTCACACAGGTTCTTAGGGGCAGTCCATACTGTCGGAATCCCTAACGTATCGTCTTGGTCGGTAGGGTTGTATTCCTAATGTCGAACCTCAACAAAGAAATAGCGTTCTTTTCAATGCTTGTGGGAAGAAGGGAGGTCGAAAATAATAGGGTTGGCTATGGCCCGCTTTGAAATATACAAGAAGCCTTCTGAGGTATCTTTCACGCTGAAGAGATCCAACAATGAACTCCCAAGTGGGTCTCTAAACTCATTAAGCGAATTATGGGCGCGTTGTTATAATTTTGTGCTCAGTTCGGTGAAGGCATCGGCTTCGCTCAAATCCATCTTCAAGCGAGACTGACAGGCCCATGGGACTTCACGAAGATTGAGTAAGCCGTTCAACAAAATTGATACCTATAGTATGGATGCGGGTCTTCTGAGAACTTTCGAAGAGCTTTGGTAATTCTCCTTTGTGGTCCCTTTCCCTCGACCCACTTGCCACCATGGAAGAACTGGCCATCGGCGGGCGAATGAAATACTCCACTTTCTGGAGGATAATATTGTGCCTCATGAGCGGTAATGATAAGCTGCCGCAGTGTGACCAACTACAAAGAGTCGACCATAGTGAAAGGAAGCGGGGCAAGAGCCAAAAAGCGTCCCCGAAGCGTTGAAAGAAAGAGATCCTCCCCAAATTCACCCCCTTAACATCTCTGCATGGCTAGCACCCTGGCTGGGATCACCTCGAGTTCAAGTGGCCTCCGCCCATGCGGGTGAACCCGGACCAACATAACAGGTCACTGAGGTGTGACTACTGCAGGGACCACAACCATGAAACAAATCAATGCCAAGGCTTGAAGTTCATGATTGAGAAATTAATCCGAGTAGGGCACCTTAGAAGGTTTATTCAGGAGCCAACCACTGTAGAAGCGCCCCTGCTTCCAATAGGCCGTTGTCAGCACGCAGACGTTCGTTAGACCCGGACTTACCATGGGAGGCCAGTCGTGATCAATATCAATCAGAGGCGAAGTGAAAAATGCTCAGCGTGACCCTCATCGGTCGGAATAAATACCGTGTTCCCAGGAGGGTAGCACGGCGGCTTTAGCTCATATATGACCTTGTATCCTTTCCTCCTATAGATCCGACCTAGATCATCACTCCCCATTATGATGCACTTGTACTCACCTTATGTATTAACAATTTTGATGTGCATAGGGTCCTTGTCGATCCGAGATGCTTAGCAGTAGGAATTATTGCACCTCCGGCCACTGCAGCGGATGAAAGTCCAGCCAGTCATCAGCTCGGGTAGAGTTTTATCACAGTTCAATGGGTCCACCACGCTATGGTGGGTGATATTGCCCTCTCTTGTCAAGGCGGGACGGTAACTCAATGAGTGTTGCTTTCGGTGGTGGAGCTTGGGCGTCTGTGTCATGGGTGAACACAGGCGCATGCCATAAAGCAGTCCCTCAACCTACCACCAAACTACTCCATTATCTAGCTTTGCATCGGAAAAGTTGACCTTCAAGGTAGCCAGTGCCGGCTCGTCGGTGTTATATTTGTCGGTTCACGAGTGCGAAAAACTATAAAGAACGGAGTAGCTCGTCGGATTTGAAGCTCACCCATCTTCATGTGATTAGGGCTGTTATTAAGTGCTTTGAGAAGGCGAGGGAACAATTCTTCTCGCCCCTGCGACCCATAATCCGTTCAGCGGACCAGACGAGGTGTACCTATGCTAGTTCCCTCGACCCGAGGAAGAGGCCCGATTACGACGAGACGAAGGAAAGCAGCCGGCGATATTCGCTGGAACCATGCGGACATGTGAGTAAACCACATGAGACGCCTCCTGAGTTGAACGTCTTTCCATTCGCTTGACCCATTCGGCAGAAAGTGCGACGCTTCCACTCGAACCGCCACCAGATCATCAGTTGAGTAGGCGAATCTTTTAAAGGCACAGGTTTCGTAAGAAGTAAAATGGAATGGCTTGCTAATGCGTTAGTAGTTCCTAAGAAGGAGGCAAGTAGGCGGGTGTGTGTCATTCTACGAGATCTGCTGACACATGTCTAAGGATAGCTTCCCTACGCCCCGCGTGTCAGTTATTAGCGCATCACCCAGGGCACGGTATCTGTCGATGCTTAGATGCATTCTCGGCTATCACGGATCCCCATGTACGGCAATGAAGAAAACATCTTTCATCACCCTCACGGGCTCTTCTACTACAACGTGTGCACGGGATTAAGAATGCCAGGAGCCACCCTATTGAAGTGATTAGTAACCAGATGTTTAGGCCATTTGCTTTCGGGAAAACTATGGGAGTATATATAGATGATATGTTGATAAAGTCCAAGGAACGCCCGGATCACGCTAACCATTTGCAATAGGCATTTGACCTCCTCAAAACCTATGGTATGAAGCTGAACCTTGCAAAGTGTGCATTTGGGGTCAGCGCAGGACGATTTCTAGGCTTCATGATGACACAAAGGGGGATAGAGGCCAACCCTTCCCAACTTAAATCCGTTACAGAGTCGCATTTAGGAGTTACAGAAAGGAAGTCTGACAAGCGATGGGCGATTAAGGCGCCTTGAAGCGATTTATTTCGGGTTCACAAACCATAAGCCCTTTTAGCTACCTAGAGGAGTTAATGTCGGGTGGATGTAATGAAGAGTGTGATCGGGCCTTTACTCAGATCAAGCGATGCCAAGTCGAACCCTCGATCCTATGAAGTCGACACCAGTGAAACTCATTCGTCACCTCGTAGTCTCGAATACGTGATAAGTGCCTCAGCATTCAAAGAGAATGAGCGGAAACAAAGACTGTGTTCTTCGTCAACAAATCCTTAAGCCCCGTCTGAAACTAGGGTATAACCATCTCGGCGAGCGCCTTAGCCCTCGGATAATGGTATTTAAAAAACTTTGCCCTTACTTCTAGGCGCACCCCATTGTCGTATTAACTAACCTCCCCCCTTCGGAGCACTATACATAAACCTGACTTATCGGGAAGAATGACTTGATGGGCAGTCGAACTAAGTGAGTACGGTATCTAATACATGTCGAGGCTTTCAAAAAAGAATGATCTTGGTTAGTTTCCTGCATGGAACTCCTCCTAGTCGGAAACATGCCCCAGCAAATTTGGATTAGTGGACTCTCAATAGTGGGCGTCAAACAGTAGGGGCATTGGTTTGCGAGTTGAACTCCGTCGGGGGGATAAGATCAAGCGAGGCAATCGGCTCAGTTCTAAGTGCCTCCCCAACAGCGAGTCGAGTCTGAGGTCATCTTTAGCGGGAGGCTGAGCGCGGCGCTGCTATGTCTTAGATAAACTCTTGATTGAGTGACTCCCAATTGGGTGGTCGAGATAAGTTAGCAGAAGAATACGAGTCCAGAGACCCCGAATAGCGAGAAATATGTCTCTCGGGTAAAGCAATGTGACAAGCTTTACGGTTTGGCGGGCAGATCCCACAGGACTTTGTGAAAAGAGCGAACCACATTGGTCTGCGCTGGCGGCTTCTTTGCAATCTTAGAAACCATATTTACGCCTATTTATGGTCGGGTTCATCGATTGCATCCCGTAGGTAAACTAGATAAACGGACTGTCACGGATGGACCCATCCTGCGTATCTAAGCCTGGGACTGACTCCCAGCGGAGAGGAGCAGGCCCGCGGAAACTTTAAGTGAGGCGGCAGTTTTCCAGTGAGTAGGCAGCTTGTTCAAGCGGTCCTTGGCGGTAGTATCTAAAGTGCACATTGCCGAACAAAGCTAGTACGTCTTGCTTCGGTTGCATGAAGGAATATGCGGAAATCACCCCGGCAGTAGAACTCTGGCCCATCGGGCCCACACTCAAGGTTACTATTGGCGGCGTGAAAGTTGATGCTACCCAGTTATGCCCGAAAGTGTGATCATTTGCCCGGTGACTTGCCCCCATCTTGAAATCCGCGGTGCGAGACCTAATCTCTATCTCACAGCCCTTAGCCGCTTTACCTGTGGGGGATTGATATAGTTGGACCAGCACCTCTTTGCTCACAGCCCGAAAAAAGTTACTATTGGTGGCCACGGTTATTTTGATGTAAAAGTGGATCGGGCGAGAAGCATTCTCGATTAAAGATCGGGATGTCACTCGGTTATCACGGAAGAATATTGTGTCTTTGATTCGGCATCCCGGATTAATCGTCTCAGACAAGCAGACTGATTTGTGATGGGGGTCTGTCGAGAGCTTTATGAGAGTCGAATAAAAACCTACTCTCCACCTGCTACCCACATGAAGCAATGGCCCTAGCGGAGGCCTCGAAACAAAACCTTGTTAGCATTACGAGAGCAACGATTGGTTAGATTTGGGGCAAATGGGTGGATGAACTCCCAGTACTGCGGTCTCACGAACCACTACCCGCAAACCCATTGGCATATCCCCGTTCGTAATCACGTATGGAATGGAAGCTATCATCCCCACGAAAATTGGTATGCCTACCATCCGGACAAACACCCCCGAGCAGGGGAATACATAATTAATGATTAGAGAGCTTGACACTATCGATGAATTACGAGAGTCAGCAGCCATCCGCATAGCATCCTACCAGCACCGATTGGAAAGATCTTACAATAAACGGGTCAAGCCTCAAGCATTCCAACCCGGGGACCCGGTGCTAAGAAAAAGTGTTGAGAATCTATTGACCAATGGCAGGGCTCAGAGCCGGCCCAGGAGGGACCATATCTTATCATATGAGCCAGGGAATCCGGGGCTTATGCCTTAGACAAACTTGATGGGACCCTTGTACCTAGAATGTGGAATACAACACATCTTAAGAGATATTATCAATAAAGAATGATTCAATATCAATGCACAGATGTTCATTTTTTTCTCCTCTTATGATCCCAGCACTAAGTCCGAGATGAGCGTAGTAAAATGGCACAGGCGATTGAAGATAACTTCTAACCGATACAAAAGTTCGGATGGCGCGATGCAAATGACTGTCGGTCGGTGAGAAGATAACTTCTAAGCCGTCGACCTAAAAGTCGGGATGGCCTTGATAAAATGACCTGTTCGGCCCGGTGAAGATAAATTATAGCCGGTCAACTCAAAAGTCCGGATGGCGCATTAAAATGACTGTCGGCGTTAAAGATAACCTAGTCGGTCCAGCAAAAGTTCGGATAGGCGCGGTAAAATGACTGTCGGAGCGATGTCAGATAATCCTAGCAGGTCGATACCTAAAGTCTGGATGGCGCAAAGAAATGACCCATCCGGCCCAGTATAAATAATATTTGCCTAGTAAACCAGGACGACGCGTAAAATGCCCTTCTCGGCTCGATTTAGGAATCTATTATCTGTCATAGCGGCGTCGAGAAAGATATCACTCGACTCGGCTAACGTCCCGGCTTGGGGCTAAGTAGAATATCATGTTGATAGGGCAATTCTGCTCTCTCTATAACACACAGTTAGCCAGGAAGAAGTACTTTACCTAAAAGAAAAAAAAAACAAGAAATAAAATGTCTAAACCTGGCGAAGAAATTGTCATGCAAATACATTTGTTGATTCTTTTTGGCCACTGGCTTCCCTCGGTAGCCTCACGGAAACCTGTAGGGCTCAGTGAATATATCAACCTCTCTCGGCACCCAGCCTTTGTGCCATAAAGCTTCTTGGCCGATCTCGGCAGGCTCGGCGGTGGATTACAGGTGAAATAGAGGCAGGAAGACCAGGCGTCTGAAAAATTTTGGGGTCGGAGGGTAGGTATGTCCGTGAGGGTTTAGGCTTATCCCGTCAGATATGGTGTTGCAAAAGGGCTGTGACCATAGCAAATGTCGTTAAAAATCACGTCGCTGCTCACATCAAACTCCGCTTCCAGTGCCGACCTCTCGACGAAACTCCTCTCCCGAAAAGATTCGAAGTCATCCTTGGTGGTCCCCAGCTCCACGAGTAGAGACAGTCGCTCATCTGTTAGGCGACTGTTCTCTTCCTCTACCCTTCGGCAGGCCTCCTTGGCAGCCACCAAGGCTTGTTGAACGGAGCCAAGTTTAGACTGCCTTGGTAAGCCACCTTTGCGGTGGTGAGCACCTACGGACCGGGACGGTTGGCTTCAACTGCCGGGCGCTCACTGTTTGCCTCGATCTCCAACGGCGCCATCACCACCGTCTTGGGAGGCATCCCTCTCGGTTCCTTAGAATTAAGCTCTATCCACCTTCACATAGCCTCGAGCTCCAAACAGGATGGTCAGGCTGGGCCTCTTTCAAAGGCGTCTAAATCTCAGGGTGGAAAGCCCGGAGTCTCGACATAGACGAAGCTGAAAACAAGCATCCCTCAGGCCAGGTGATGATTCACGGTGTTGGAGGGACATGTTGCGAACGACAATAATGGCCTGCGAAAAGAAAGAGTGTGCTTAATCAAACAACACAGTAGTAACTTTGGAGTTTATATATATATATATATATATATATATATATATATATATATATATATATATATATATATATATATATATATATATATATATATAAGCTTTACTACTTTGACTGCCGTGCAGGATGAAGTTCCGGTTGCGAATTTGCATCCCGTCTTCGACAATTTGATAAATATCCTCCTTTGTATCGGCAGAACGACAACCCAGAATACTCCTCGCTGTCTTCAACTACGGGCTCTCACGAGCAATACATTAGAATCTAGAACACAAATCATCCTAAGCGATCAGCAGTAGACTCACCTAGGTGAAGGGCTTCTAGCGATGGAGAATGGACTTGATGACCATCGAGGTCAAGTGCGCCACTTCCTCCATCAGAGGCTGAGTCACGGAAGGTCGGATAAGAGTTGAGCGGTGATCGGTCGGGCGACAGCGGCTTGTGCTACTACATTAGCACAAGCCTAGCGGCACCCGGGCGGATTTCCGGCCGTTCAGAAGGATGGACCACTTACAGTGTAGGAAGAATTAGAGCTTCCTCCCTTGGCTCTTCACGAGGCTGATGTCCTCCCGAGCCGGTTGATCGTTAGGCCGGCGGGGGGCGGGATCACGATTGTTGTATCCTACGAACCCCGTCCATAGGGACGGAGCGACCCTTCGGCTCGTTCGGCCTCTGCTCGGCTTCCTCACTGCCGTTTCGCTTTACGCGACGCCTCGATCTAACGTCGTCATCTCTTCTCCAGAGAGAGGTCGTGGGCTCGAGATAGACGAGGTATAAAATCTTCCTTTGGGCCTGCTTGAGCACTCTTCCTGGGTGGTCCTCTTCTTTGACCGCCATGCTCGAGAGCGGGATCGGCCCTCTTTCTTGGCATGCGAAGCCTCACTTAGGACAACCCTTCCATCTCACAGGTAGGTGTGGTGAGACGGCTGGAACCTGCTGAGTGGACGTCGAGGGGGGATAAACGATCCCAGAAATGCTTGCTTGTTCCCGGCTCAGTTCTTGGGCTCTGGATCCTCGGGTGATGGCGTAAGCCCCACGAGAGCAAATCTAGCGGTCGGTGGTATGAAGTGTTCTGCCTGATCATTGATCGCGTGGCAGAAAGTGTGAATCAGGGAAGCTGTAGGCGAGCTCATCACGTATTAAGGTTCATGAAAGTCAGAAGAACCTCACAATACAGCTCTAATTTCGAGCCTCCATGATCCTCAGAATCTTCACCAAGGCTCGCCTTCTCTACCCACTGCACATTTTGCCTCTCCATTTTCCACACATCGATAATCCTGATCGATCGTGCGTAAAGTCATGTATGAATCTAAATTTGGCCCGTTTGCTGCAGCTCACTGCACACTTGAGGCTGCTGACCCAGGTTAATAAAAGCGGTGGGTCGGGAGGCGGGGTCGTCTCGGGGCCCCACTGCCCAGTCGCCTTGCCTCTGTTTAGGAGAATCGGAGGCCCATTCTGAACTACAACTGGGAGTCGGTGTTGAGGAAGGACAATAGGCCCCCTCTCCAGTAATATCGGAGTAGAAGTACGAAGCAAATCTCAACCAGAAGGTCGGCGGTATAAAGTTGGCTCTTTGCAGATGAGAATACGGATTACGTTGGGATGAACAAGAGTACGGCTGATACTGGTAAAGTGCATGTTGCAGGGCCAGGCTGGAAGCGAAGCCCAGTTACCAAGTGCTCGCGGGTAAAAAACGGCGTTTGTGTTCCCCACCCAGACAGAGTGGACTCATCCGGCTTGTCCATTAACTTCAAGTCAATGTTCTCGGGTTGCGTAGGATCTCAGTTCCTCCTTTGTCGGGACGAGACGATATGACTTGTAGGCGCGTCCCACGCCACGGGCCCTCGTGCGACATGCACGATTGGTGGGATTCCTTCCTCACCTCGTCATGCTTCCTGAAACGGATCGGAGAGAGGGAAGAGAGCGAAATATAAGCCCAAACCATACATTGAATGGGTAGAAGAGCCAAAACCACTAAACGAGTGGCTTGCCAGGATCTAACAAATACGACCTACCCACACGGGACTTTCCACGGTCGGAAGAATTTGATAGGAAGATTCAATACATTAGTCGGAAATAATGATTACAGCAAAGTGGCGAGCAAATGCTTGGAAAAAGTTCATGACCAAAAGCAAGTACAGCCGGTGTATACGTAGAAGGTGCTGAACTGTTAAGGGGGATGCTAACTCAAGGACGATAGGAAAGGGAAAAGGAAAAATCTAATAATGACCCCCTATATACCAATCGCTTAGGACCTACGAGCGCATTAAATGCAACGCTTGTTCATCACCCCTCCAGTCATTTCGTTTCCTGACGACGATCCGGCTCCTAGGGCACAATTGGGGAATATGGGCCAGGTTAGTGGGCCCATATGTTATCCGAACCTATTAGGCCCAAACCATTTCATTAACTAGGATCACTAAGTATCCTAGTCGATGGCTAGCGAAGCTGCCCTTGCCCTGAAACATAAAATAAAGTGCAAGATTGCCAAAGTAGAGCATAGTATATAAATGTAAAAGAATCTGATTTTATTGACTGCATGACGGCATTCATCATTACATTCCCATATCACTTCTGAGTAACAACTAAGCAATCATATTGTAGGTGGCTACATGGTTAAATCAGAATCAAATGCGTGGGGGCCAAAGAAGAAGTAGTAGCAGGAGTCGAAGAGGAAGATGAAGCAGTAGCAAAACCGCTACCAAAAAAAGGGGAAAAAATGAGGAAAGATGGAAAGGGGGCTCAAGAAGGGAGAAAAGCCTGCTGATTTGGCAGAGGGGGTCCTTGGATGCAGAGGATTCCATTCGATTTGATATAAAGACGAAACAGACCATGAATAATCAATTAGGCTCGCTCGAGCCATGAATTCTCTACGGTCGATTCGTAGCGGAAAGCGGCTTCGAATGTCGGTGCAGTATGCTTGTTCATGATCCCAGTTTACGATTCTGACTGTGTTCAATTATCCTTCTGGCTGGAGGAGCGTGGATACCGGTGGGGCGATGGGCCTGTCACCCGCGCTGGCGCCTGCCAGCGGCCTCCGGTCGCCGGGATCAACTCAAGCGACATTATGGCGTTTAATGCATTTTCAAAAAAAGTTAAGAAAATTCACATTGAAATTAGCGACATTATTGCCAACTATTACCCCATGATATAGCGATCAAGCTGTCCTCTTTTTTTCCAAATGGGGGCGGTCGCCTCGGTACAGGAAAAAGGGGCATTGTGGGCGCCTTGGGCCTTGACCCAAGCCCTCTAGCTAGCAGGTCCCTTTCGACTAGAGGCCATGGCTAGCGGGCCCCTTTCGACTAGAAGTCATGGCTAGCGGGCCCCTTTCGACTAGAGGTCATGGCTAGCGGGCCCCTTTGTACTAGAGGCCATGGTTGGGCGGTCCATCTGTCGGCAGTAGCTGGCAGGAACTGGGTCGGATCACCCTCTTAGCTAAAGAAGGAGTCGGCACTCTCCTGGGATTACCATTTTTCGGAGGCTTTATCTAACAAGGGTTGATGAATAGGCTCCCCGGAGAGATGCATATCCTATGCCTTACCATGAATTCAAGATGGACAAGCCCCTTCGAGTCCTGCATTAGAATACGCCCCACTTTGCGCCTATAACTGTGCAAAGGAAGAGTTAGTCTCCCCCTCGCGAGATATGCCCCCCACGTTATCTCCTCTCTCCCGTCTAAAAGGAAGAATTAGTCTCCGTCCGCGAGATATGAGCCACCTTCTCCTTCCGACTTGGAAGGAAATCATCCACTTACCATGAAGAGTGGATCCCCTTCCTCCCTGATAAAAGGAAGCCACGACACGGAATAAGGTAGGAAAGAAAGGTTCAAAACTCTTAATCTTTGAAAAAAGATGGCAGGGATCTAACTTAAGCGTCGGAGAGGTGACGGAGGAGACCTTCCCCCACCGCTTTCTTAGTTTTCTGTTTTGTAGGTTGGCATAGACCGATGCATGTTCCAACGGTCCAATGACTCAAAGAATTCCGGAGACTACAAACACAAAAAAAATTAAAATGCAAATAGAAGAATTATTACAAAATAACCTTATTAAACCAAGTTTTAGTTCTCATAGATTATCGGCATTTTTAGTTAGAAACCATAATCAAGAAAAACGAGGAAAAGTTAGGATGGTAATTAATTATAAAAGATTAAATGATAATACATATGATGATGCATATAAAATACCTAATAAATATTCCTTAATAAATTATATTCAAGAATGTAAATACTTTTCTCAATTAGATTGTAAAAGTGGATTTTGGCAAATAAGATTAGATGAAGATAGCAAACCATGGACTACATTTTCTTGTCCTTGTGGATTATATGAATGGAATGTAATCTCATTTGGATTAAAGAACGCTCCTCAGATATTTCAACGAATGATGGATATAATATTTAGTAAATACTATTTTATTCTTGTATATATTTATAATATTTTTGTTTTTTCTAAAACTTTTCATGGACATTTAAAACATTTAGAACTTGTTTTTGAAGAACTTATAAATAATGGGTTGGTAGTTAGTAGAAAGAAAATAAAGTTATTAAAAATCAAATTAAATTTTTAGGATTAGGGTAAATGGTCAGTAAAACTTCAAAAACGTTTAGTATAAAAAATAAATAATTTTAGATATTTAAGATTTAAAAACCCTTTAAAAGTTTTTAGGATTATTAAGTGTACTTTAAGGCCTTATATTAAAACCCTCGTCAGTCATTTGGACCTCTTTATAGTAAAACCAAAAATACAGGTAAAAAATATTTTAACTAGGAAGATATTAAATTAGTCCAAAAAATAAAATAACTTGTGAAAAATCTCCCAACCTTACATCTTCCATTATAAAATTATTATAAAATAATCCAAACAGATGTTAGTCAAACAGGATGGGGAGAAATTCTTTTAGCATTAACAAATAATTCAGAAGAAAAACTTTGTAGATATTGTAGTGGAACTTTTATGAATATCAGAAAGAGCGGCCCAGGATTCAATAGATTTAGAAATAGAAGTTATAATTTTAGTTTTGGAAAAATTTCAATTATTTTTAAACCAAGAACAATTTACTTTAAGAATCGATTGTGAAAATATTAAAAATTTATTTAAAAATAAAAATTCTTCAAAAGATGGATAAAGTTTCAAAATGATTTAATTGGTTTCAAACCTAAATTTGAACATATAAAAGGAAAAGATAATATATTAGCAGATTGGTTAAGTAGACAGATATTTATAAATGATTTAATTATTTGTGACTAATTTTTGTTTTACAAGAACATGGCTCAAAGGAGAATCTAAAAAACGATAACTTTTCAATTTGGGCAGTGCTTTTTAATGAAGTTTTAAACTAAGCCCAGCCAATTTGGTATGTGTATTCTCAAAACCTTTTTGAACATAAAATAATTGTAGATAACCTTTGGTCTTTAAAACCTTAAAACTTTCCTAACCAAAATCTAGAATATGCTTATGAAGCAAACGACTTTATTGACATCTTCTTGTTACAAACTAGTTTTGTTGCATTAGAAATCGAAAAAATTCAAATGCTTAAAAACCATGAAAAGCAAGAAAACCTTATTAAAGAATTAGAAACTAAATTAGTTTCTTTGAACAATGTTAATAAAACCGAGTTAATTAATATGGTTAAAAAATCAGCTCTTCTTACCGAACAGTTTGAAAAACTTGTAATTAAAAACAAGTTTAAGTATGACATTTATGCTATAATAGAGTCTTTCTTTTTACAAAAACGCAATGAAAAAGTTTTTAAAAACCAAAGTCTTTTATATCAACAATTTCGAACAAAAAATATTGGATTTAGAACAGGATATATGACTTGTCATGATCCTGATTTGTTTTTTTGTTGTTTACCTTGCTTATGTAAATATGTCAATTTTAGATAAAAAATATTTTGAACTAATCTCTGAAATGATGGATCAAGGGGTTTTAAAAAATATATTTTTAAACAGTAATTACCAAATCCCTAAGAACTTTCCCAAAAAATTAAAAACTATTGTAGAATATCTTATTCGAACCGAGAATTTTGTAGATATTTCTTTTGAAACAATTCCGCCTTTGTTTAAAACTAATGGAACCATAGTCCCTGTTTATCATCAGGTGTATATAAAAAGTAACAAAGAACCTTTAGTCCCTTAACAAAAACCAAAATGAGAAATGACCCGTCAAATGATTTTCCTTTATATTTTAGTAGATATAGAGATTTTCAAATTTTTTATTTTATGAAAACAAGAAATAAAATTTTTTATCTTATTGGAGTCCATGTCCATTTGGAGAATCAAACCTTTAGATAAAATTTTGAACCCAAAATTTTTTATAACCTCTAAATAACAAGATTTTATAAACCAGCTTTAGGCAAATTAATCAAAAATGTCATACCTCAGTGATGATGCAAGCTTCTGAGAGAATCTAGATGAAGAGAGTTATTCTAATTTGGAGAATGCAATGGAAGGATAAAGATGACATAAAATCAAGCAACAATATTCAACTCTACAAAGAAAAAGCCCTTAGCAGTCTTATCCGTCAGAACTAGACTTATCCGTATCTTAAAAGTATTATAAGAGAGGAAGACGTGTAAAATTGTAAAGATAAACTCAAACCACCTTTTTGGCTTTGCAAATTAATGCAAAAGGTACTTGTAAGACACTTGTTCTCATAGGCATTAAAGAGTTGTGATAACTTTAAATTTTTACTTTGTACTTTGGGACACTTGTCCTCATAGGCATTTATTTGTAATTAAAGAGTTGTCATATCATTAAGTTTAGTCTTATCACTTGGCTTTGATGTCAAGTTGGATAACTATTTGTAAATTGTTTCATAAGTTTTGTTTTTAGTGAATAATCTTTTTATAAATGAAAGTTGTGGGAGACATATGTGTGTGTGTGAAAGAGTGTGAGAAAGAGAGAAAATAGAGAGAGCAATACGAGAGTTTAGTTTGCAACTTTGTAAAGTTTACATCCAATCTTGTACATCTTTGTGAAGCAATAAAAGTAATATTTTCTTTCACTTATCCTTGATCATATTTTGTTCTTATATTTTTTATATTATTTAGGGGGGAAAATGGGTACAAGATAAGTTGAGAACTGGATTTGATTTTAAAATTTTGCTATAATTATGGTTAACATACATGGATCCTGTTATCGTATTATGGATCTAAAATTTTTTATAACAGTTAGTTTTTGAACCCATGTTTTGAAAGAATAATTTTAAAACTAGAGTCTTTAGTGCTTGCTTGTGATGCATGTCTGACAATAGTAGAAAATACGTTTAAGGAGACTTTTATGCAGTCGATGGGGTTTATCCTTTAACACGAAGTGTAATAATAATAATAATAAGATTGTTCATTTTTTAAAAAAATAAAATAACTTTTAAACCAATTTTCAAATAATAAAAAAAATCTTTTTTTTTTATAAATAAAGTTGTAAGTTCAATTTCCTTTCTAAATTTGTTAATTAAATATTTTTTATCAAGTTGATTTCTTTAATAAATATTTTTATAAAATAAATGCAAACAATTATCTTTTAAAATAAAATTGAATTTCTCTTTTATAAGTGAATAAAATTTATTTATTTTTGAGTAATGAGATTTTTTTCTTGGTATCCATAATTAATTAATTAATTGTTACCGTTCCCTAAATTTGTTTAGTAGAGACCGTTTTTATACAGGTCTAATGGGTTTCAAATACTCTTAGTATCTTCTGACAAATGCTGACATAGTTTGGACTAGTTTTTCGTGATAGGCTTGTGTCTTTTAAATAAGAAGTCGCATAGGGTTTTATTTCTTATTTTATTTTCCCTTTAAAAAAAAAATAAACAAAATAAGTGGTGACTTCAATTTTCTTTTTTAAATAATCTTTTTTTTTTAGTAAAAAGCAAATCTTGCCATCGAGTGGGGACGCGCGTGAAAAATGCAGGTCCACAAAATGACGACTCTACTAGGGACAAATGTGTGGGTCAAACTTCAACTCTAGTTTAGGGAAATGTGACATTTAATTGGTCAAGTTATGGATACCACTTTTTTTTGTGCTTTTTGTGTACGTGATTATTGATAGCATATTTGAGACTTTTGACTAACATATTATTTTTTTATGCATGCTTGATTGCTATAGTCATTTGAGATTTCGGTTTATAGATCTTATTAATTGATTATTTTATCGATCTATGAAGATTTGTACAACATAGAACTAAGATTCGAGGATATTTGTGTAGTCAATGTGTTTTGTTTGTTCTTAGATTGTTAGGTTTTTCTGATGCACCCACATCTCACTGTGCACCTTAGATCGTCTCCGAGTGTTTGAGAGTTGTGAGCTCACGTCACCCAGTTTTGAGAGCCTTTTTCATTAGGACCTATAATTCAGATCTTCATTTTTTTTAGAGCCACTTTAACCTTATAGGTTGAGCCTAGATTTTTTTTTAGGATTTCTTATCCTACACTTAGGTGCATATCGGAGCTTTTGGGCCCACTTTGGTTATGTTTGGGTCTAGTGTTCTCTCCTTTGGTCTCTAATGTGGTGTTCTTATTAATTGATATGAGTTCAATCACATAGACTTACCATTTTCTTGGGACATGTTTTGGGGGAATCTGTTTCTCATTCAGATGATCTGCTTACTCCCTTACAAACGGATTTGAGCATTTTGGGTATTTATAGTCTTTTATGGTGATACTTCTTCAATAGACATCCCCTTCACTGCACATTGTAGATCATGAAGATTTATATATTACATGGGATTTGAGGAGATGTTTAGACTCACCTGGATTGGGCAATATATCATTAGAGAGTTGACTGTAGAGGAAGCTGCATGGTTGATGATTTAGACGAAAATTGATTCTCAAAGCTAATCAATGTGGATAAATTGAAGAAGTATTACATTTGAGACCATGGCTATAGGATGGCTAAATACTTTTATATACATTTGTATTACCTTTACTAATATATTTAGACTAAGCATTAAATTTCTGGTAATCAAGATATGTTATTGTCTTTATTTTTTTGAGCTTACTTACCTTTCTACACACTGTGGTAAATCCTTTTGATGTATATGTATGCTTTAGTGGGAGTCTCATGAGCTTTGGACTTATATGTCTATTTTCATTACTTTGGCAATTATCATATCATCCCCTTATTTTGTCATATTTTATTATTGTTACCTTCCTTTTCCTTATTTCCATTGTCGCTTGTCTTGTCTTTTTGTTACCTCACTCAGATTGATGATTCTCCCCATTTTGGTGCCTAGAGAGTGTAACACCCCAAATTATACCCTAGTAGTTTTATGATATGTTTAGAATATAATATAAGTCAAATTTTTATTTTTCGAAAATTAATAGTTAAGTGTAAAAAATGGATATAACCGGAATTATTAAAGAAGTAAAGAGGATAATGGTAAATTGTCAACTTAGGGACTTATGCATATTGCTAAAGGTTAGTGTGTTATGGTATAATTTTGATGAGTTGATTTGCAAATTGAATTAAGAGGGAGGACTAAATAGCAAAGGGGGAAAACTTAAGCCAAATTTACCTTAAGATAACAAATTGTCTTTGAGAAGAGAAATTCTCCATTTGTGACTTTGGGGTCTAGGGCATACGGTTTGGGAGAAGAACCAATTCTTGGGTTGCTATTTATCCTTTTTGCTTGGGAGATCTACTTGGAAGAGGAAAAGAAGAGAAAAAAAATGAAGAAATGAGAAGTTAGGTTGAAGCTTTCAAGACATCAAGGTTAGGAAAAAGAACACATCCTAACTCTCCCTTTGTTTTTGTTTATGTTGGCTTGAGTTGGGTTTGAGGTTAACTTTGATCTTGTTTTGGTTTGAGTTGGAATTGTCCGGTGATAAGGACCAAAATTGTGTAAAGAGACAAGTAGGTAGTTTAGGGGAGGTGCTATCCAAACTTCCCTAAAACTTGTGTTTTTTTTTTTTTTTTGTCATAACTTGGCATACAGACCTCCAAATTGGATAATTCTAGTTAAAGATGAAACCTAAGAACCAAAGCTACAAGTTCCTAGAAGAGACCAAGATGTAAATCCTGATCTACAAACCTTGAAAAAGAGTTTTATAGGAAAATACATATTATGTCCCCTCTAAGGGAGTAGTTCATGTTTTTTATACCATATCTTGAGTAATACTAATCCAAATAAGGTGAATCAAAATTCTACTTAAACTAGGCACCTAGGAAAATAGCTTTCATGAAGAAAGTATGGTCAAATTATGTCTCTATTGTTCCCAGAAAATTTTCAAATATATGACACAATTATGTTCTTGGAAACTATTCATGAGCAGTTCGGAATATTTAGGTCATACCTCATAATTTAAATGTTCAAATGACCTGATTTTGAGCCATTGGAAACTTAAGACATAGGGGAACATTGTGTTAGAAGATTACTTTGTCTAAAAACCTCGATTACTGGGTCAAAATTATAGTTGGAAATGAGCATTTCAATATGCATGAGGGAAATATAGTCATAAGAATTGATTAAGAGTATAACATGAATGTTATTAAGACCAGTATAAAATGCTTTGAAACACATATAATGTATGCCTACTTAAGACTGGATAGTGAATAAATAAGAACTAGTGATATTCGACACTCTTATCTAGTGATACCTAACTCTTTTGTTTTATGTGACAGACACGTCTATTTAATGCTACGACACTCCTACATAGAGCTACGACACTCCTGCATAGTGCTATAGCACTTATGTTTCATGTTGTAGGCACGTCTGTTCAATGCTTTGACATTTCTGTTCAATACTGTATGATACCTTCGGGTACCTATTGTGCTACGTCTCTCTCATTCATTGTTATTGGTCTATGCAGACAAACATTTATATGAAAAGTATCTGAATAATGAATAATATGAAAACTAGGTAATCACTTCTAAGCATAAGGCATACTGTTGGTACTATAGTGTACTTAAGGGTACCTTATGTTAAGTAGTCCTTCTAAGTATGTATTCATACAGGAGAGATGAATAAAATGATGTGTGAAACATTGACCCTTGCATGTGTACTGTAATTGAAGATCACTGTAAATGGTCATATATGTTATTTTGTTTCCCACTAAGCTAGAAGTTTAGTACGGGTGTTTCATCCGTGTAGGTTCTGAAGAAGTAGACAATGTAAAACTCGAGAAAAATAGAATTTTTATGAAAAAAAGGCAAAACAGTAAATTGCTAGAATAGTACAGGTTGAAAACCATAAAATTTTATAGATCTCGGATGACAAAATGGACCTCACCGTTGGATTCGTCTCGGGAAATCTAGTTACTGATGAGTGCCCAAAAACACTCATTACAAACCCAAGATTTAGCGAGATTCGGGATCGATTTCATATATATATGATCGTGTTTTGATTACTTTTCTAATATTTCGTTTTATTGGGTTTTCAGAGAAGAAATAATCGGAAAATGTCAGAGATGGAGCCTTGCGTGTCGCTGAGAAGAGTGGTGCAGAATCTCACCCAACTGGCCGCGACGCTACAGTGGAAAGTCTCACAAACCTTATCTCTTGGGGAGGCTATAAAAGGAACAGGAGAATCTAATTATGGGGTTCAAATTGCAGAGCTTGGGGGTTTGAGGAACTCGGAGTTTGGAACAAAGGAAAGAAGACTCAAGGCTCATCTAAAGAGGGAGACTTGGAAGAACCCGTGAGATCAACATTCCTCACTATTGAAGTTTTCTCATTTCTCATTATAATGTCTTGCTTTTCATTTGAAATTGAAATCGTAACATAATGGTGTCTCTAACTGGTTTAGGTGTTGGTAGAGATTTGGACATGAATACTATGTTAAAGTGTTAGCCTTTTATAATTCCATTATCTTATATATATTTGTTTTACCATTAACTCATGCTTGGATGAAATCATTTTAGTTTCCGATCAATCTTAATATTTGAGTGGTTCTTTGTAAGACTTGAGAAGTGAATGAAGAATTAGACATACTAAGCTAACTCTAATAAATCCTGTAATATAGGATTATCAATAATTAAGAGGCTTAGGAGTTCTTTGCACTCTATGCACCTTTAATGCTTAGGGTTGAGCCAATGAGCAAGAAACCTAGTGATAATGGGAGGTTAAATGACCTTGAGAAAGGCTTTAATTACATTAGATAAGAGCCGCCTTGGAAAACACTATATTAGATAATGGAATGGAATCGCAGCATCACATAGTAGGACTGTCCAACAACACCAACACCCTAACCTTTTTGCATCTTTGATCACTTTTACATTTGAAGCACACAATTACATTAGTAGTAATTAAATCTAATTTTGCTTTCGCTTAGCCACCATAATTGCTAGTTTGAATATTGAATAAGTATTATAATTTTGGTACTTAGACCACTACGAGTAAGGTTCTCCCTGTGGATCAATATCCGTACCTTGAGTATACTATATTACTTGACGAGCGTACACTTGCACGATTAGGCAATTTGCACTCGTTATTGCATATCCACAAAAACACAATCACGCAAACGCCTATCAAGTTTTTGGCGCCATTGTTGGAGATTTCCTATTTATTCACGGTGTTTATGCTAATATCAATACTAAGTACTTCTTTAGTACTTTAGACATTTGTTTTGGATTTAATTTTTGATGCTTTATTTTTTTCTTTGTTTTGTGAAAAACTTGCAGGTACATTAGGTTGTATGCGACGGGAACCTGCGGAAAATCTTATTCCTTTGATCTTGAAATCAAGAGAACTTTGAAAAGAATTCTGAGGGATAAGAGAGAAGCAGCTAGAATGGAACAACTACTTATGGGACCGATGGAAGAAAATAGAGACGACGATGTTGGTTTGACTAGAGGAGGTAGTATACATCCTGATGTGGCAAATATGGATAATATGTTGCCACCTATCAAAGAATATGGTCGCTCGTCTGCGGTTACTCCACCCGTGATTAGGAGACCAACAATCCAAGTGAACAATTTCGAGCTCAAGCTCATCACTCTCCAGTTACTGCAAGGAATTCAGTTCCATGGGCTCACACATGAGGATCCGAATGCTCATATCCTGAACTTTTTGGAGGTGTGTGATACAGTAAAATATAATGGGGTGAGTGATGATGCTATTCGGCTTGATTGTTCCAATTCTCATTGAAGGATAAAGCCAAGCACTGGCTCATTTCAGAACCGCTAGATTCAATAACATCATGGGATGACTTATCGAACAAATTTATGGCTAGATTCTTTCCACCAGCAAAAGCGGCAAAATTGAGAATTGACATCAATAACTTTTATCAGTATGAAGGAGAGTTGTTCTATGAAGCGTGGGAGAGATTCAAAGATTTGTTGAGAAAATACCCTTACCATAGTTTCACCAAATGGATGCAAGTCCATCATTTCTACAATGGTTTGAGTTGTCCCACTGGGGATCTTTATTGATGCTTCGCCGGGAGGAGTGATTATGGGAAGAACTAAGTGAAGGCTTATCAAATTCTTAAGAACATAGCCTTGAATGATTGTCAATGACCAGTTGAGAGAGCGGCACCGAAGAAACCAGCTGGGGTGTTTAATTTAGACATGTTCACAAACTTATCTGCTCAAGTGTCTACCCTCTCCAAGCAACTACAAGCTTCTCAACAACTAGGTTCTCAAGTATCTATGCATAAAGTTGAAGAAAGCCCACTTGCATGCGAGCAATGTCATGGACCTCATCCCACCTCCTCGGCTGCGAATGATGAATGCCACGGAGATTTGACTATTGAACAAGCTCACTATGTGGCGGTCTCTTCAAAATCAGAACCAACCCATACGCCAAAGTTACAATCCGTGGTGGAAGAACTATCCTAACTTTTCATGGAAAATCGACGCGTAATCCTACGTGACCTCAAGCCAAACCTCCAACCACCTCAAGAGGGTAGAACAGTCGAAGCTCCAGATCTGAAAATGGAACAGCGAATGATATGTACACAGAATATGATGAAGTCACATGATAAGTTTGAGAATGAGACTAGGACGTCACTGAACAATCAAGCAACTCAGCTCCGAAATTTGGGGGTCTAAATGGGCCAAATGGCTTCGCTATTGAGCGAGAGGCAACACAGAAATCTACCTAGTACTTTTGAGGCCAACCTAAGGAGAAAAGGAAAGGAGCACTGCAAGGCTGTAACCCTTAGGAGTGGTAAGACTCTCTAGAATGCGGTCGAGCCCCAAGTAAAGAGGATGAAACCCCCGCTGAAGTGAGAAAAAGGTCGGTCGTTGAAAATGCTGAAAAGTTAGTAAAGAAGCCAGTCTCAGACACACCAGAGAAAGTTGGAGCTCAGAGGCCTATGTATGATGATAAGCCTATTATCCCATACCCGCAGAGACTGAGAAAGAACAGATTGGATAAGCAGTTTGGCAGGTTCAGGGATATCTTCAAAAAGCTTCACATCAACATCCCATTTGCTGAAGCACTTGAACAAATGTCGGGTTACGTGAAATTCATGAAAGACGTCTTGTCTAAGAAAAGGAAGTTGGGAGACTATGAGACTGTAGCTATGTCAAAAGAATGTAGTGCTATATTGCAAAAGAAGTTGCCCCCTAAGTTGAAAGATCCAGGTAGCTTCACAATCCCATGTGCTATTGGGAATGTAGTATTTGAAAGAGCCCTGTGTGATCTAGGTGCGAGCATTAATCTTATACCGTGGTTGATCTTTAAGAAACTGAAATTAGGAGAAGGGCGTCCGACGACAGTCACTTTACAGCTAGCAGATTGATCACTAACTCATCTGCGTGGTATCATATATAGAGGATGTGTTAGTCAAAGTAAACAAATTTATCTGCCTTGCAGATTTCATCATTCTGAACATGCAAGAAGATAAAGAGGTCCCAATCATCATTGGACGACCATTCTTAGCCACGGGTAGGGCAATGATTGGTGTGTAAAAGGGCGAACTAAGGTTGAGAGTTCAAGAAGAGGAAGTGACATTCAATGTCTTCAATGGCATAAAGCATCCACATGATACCGACATTGCCTGAAAGTGGATACGCTGTGAGGGGTTATAAGAGTTCAGCCAATTGGTTCCTTCATAACCATTGGAGACTAGCCTGACTCATGATGACCCTTCCCCTTGTGAAGATGAGACAGTTCAAGAGTATGTAAAATGGATGGATTCTTTTGACCCAAATAGAAGAAAGTATTTTGAATCTTTAGGAGCTAGCCCAAGCTGATTGACTCCCTCTATTGAGAAACCCCCTATTGTGGAAGAGAAGTAACTCCCCAATCATTTGAGATATGCTTATCTTGGGGAGGAATCTACACTCTCAGTTATCATCTCATCCTCCCTTTCTAACATGGAGGAGGAGAAATTGTTGAAGATCCTTAAGGAGGATAAAGAAGCAATTAGATGGTCCCTTGTCGATATAAAGGGATTAGACATCTACAGGTATGCACGTGATATTATCGAGGAAGACAAGAATGATGCGGATGCCTGTAGAAACTTAAATCCTTCCATGAAAGAGGTAGTCTGAAGGAGGTACTTTAAATGGTTAGGATGCAGAGTGATATACCATATCTTTAAATGGGGCCATGGGTGAGCCTCATTCGTGGTGCCCAAGAAAGGAGGGACTACTTGGTGGCAAATGAGAAAATGAATTGCTCCTAATTTAATAGTTAGCAGATGGAGGATTTGTATTGACTACCGAAGACTGAACAAAGTGACTAGAAAGGACCATTTCCCACTGCCATTTATTAATAAGATGTTAGATAGACTAGCAGAGAATGAGTACTTCTACTTTCTGGATGGATACTCGGGATACAATCAGATCACCATAGCTCCAGAAGATTAGGAGAAGACCACCTTCACACGCCCTTTTGGCACATTCTCTTTCCGGAGAATGCCATTTAGGTTGTGTAACGCCTCGGGAACCTTTCAAAGATGTATGATGGCTATATTTTCGGACATGGTCGAAAAATCCATCGAAGTCTTCATGGATGATTTCTCAGTGATTGGATCTACATTTGATGACTACCTCCATAATCTGACGTTGGTACTGAGGTGCATGGAAACCAATTTAGTTTTAAATTGGGAAAAGTGCCACTTTATGGTGAGAGAAGGCATAGTATTAGGGCATCACATATCCAAAAGAGGAATTGAGGTTGACCGAGCCAAGATTGAGATCATAGAGAAACTGCCTCCTCCCACATCAGTAAAGGGAGTACGAAGTTTCTTGGGCCACGCAGGTTTTTATAGACGGTTCATCCAAGATTTCTCCAAAGTTTCCAAACTGTTGTCTAGTCTTCTTATGTAAGGTGTTCCGTTTGAATTCAATGAGCCATGCATGGATGCCTTTGAGTTGCTGTGCCAGCTGACCTCAGCCCCTATAAGCATTCTCACGCCTCCGCATTGAACCTTCCATTTGAACTTATGCGATGCAAGCGACTTTTGCAAATAAATGCTTGGGGTCGAGAAAAGAAAAGTCTTCTATGCCATCTATTATGCTAGTTGAACATTAAACGATGCACAACTCAATTATGCCACAATAGAGAAATAATTGTTAGCTGTTGTGTTTGCTTTTGACAAATTCAGACCTTATCTTATAGGAAACAAAGTTATTGTGTTCGCAGATCATTCCACAATTAAATACTTGATGACTAAGAAAGACGCTAAACCTAGACTTACTCGTTGGGTGCTCTTGTTGCAAGAATTTGATGTGGAGATTCGAGATAAGAAGGGTTCCAAAAACATGGTAGCCGATCATCTATCAAGATTGGAAACTCCAGAAGCAGTGTAGAAACATCATTTGCAGATTGATGACACGTTCCCAGATGAACATATACTATCTTTGTCACATGATGAAACTTTCCCATGGTTTGCCGACATAGCCAATTATCTGTTTGCTGGTATTACTCCACCTGACCTCACTTATCAATAAAAGAAGAGATTCTTTACAGAAGTGAATCACTATTTATGGGAAGACCCAATCCTCTTTAAATAATGTGCCTGTCAAATTATTCGAAGGTGTGTGCCGGAAAGTGAAGTGGGTGAGATACTGACGCATTGCCACTCTTTAGAGTGTAGGGGTCATTTCAATGGACAGAGAAAAGCGGCCAAGGTACTGCAATAAGGTTTTTATTGGCCTTCAATATTCAAAGATGCACACCTGTTTGCAAAGTCCTGTGATTGATGTCAAAGGATCGGGAACATTGGACAACGAAATGAAATGCCATTGACGAATATTCTAGAGGTAGAACTTTTTGATATATGGGGCATTGACTTTATGGGTCCGTTTCCATCGTCCTATGAGCACAAGTACATACTTTTAGCAGTGGATTACATGTCCGAGTGGGTGGAAGCGATTCCAACCATTACTTCTGATACCAAAGTAGTACTACTTCATAAAGAGTAATATCTTTTCAAGGTTCGGGACTCCTAAAGCGGTAATTAGTGATTAAGGCTCCCATTTCTGTAACAAGCTGTTTGCATCACTCTTGGCCAAATATGGGGTGAAGCATTAGGAGACACTTGCATATCACCCCCAAAGTAATGGGCAAGTTGAGGTATCAAATAAGGAGATCAAGAAAATTTTAGAAAAGACAGTTAATGTGACAAGAAAAGACTGGGCGAACAAAATTGATGATAGCTTATGGGCTTATCGAACAGCTTTCAAGACTCCATTGGGCATGTCACGTACTGAATTGTCTATGGTAAGGCCTGCCACCTACTTGTAGAACTAGAGCACAAAGCATACTAGGAAACTAGAATGCTGAACATGAATTTCGAAATGGCTCCGTGAAAGAGGATGCTTCGGTTGAATGAGCTGGATGAACTTAGGCAAAATGCATATGATAGTTCAAGAATCTATAAGGAGAAGACCAAGGCGTGGCATGACAAGCACCTAATGCATAATGAACTGAAACCGGGACAACAAGTATTGCTATTCAATTCACGGCTGGAATTGTTCCTAGGAAAACTCAAGTCTAGATGGTCTGGGCCGTTTATGATCACTTAAGTCTTCCCATACGGTAGTGTCGAGCAAATGCACCCTGAGAGAGGTCGATTTAAGGTGAATAGGCAGTAAGTGAAGATTTATCTTGGCCGTCAATTCGAGAAGCATAAGTCCACCACACGTTTGAAGCCAACCTAGGCAATGCTCGGGATCACAAAATTTTTGTTGACTAGAAGTTGTCTATGGTTGGGCATCGGTTAGGTGGACATAGCTTGGTCTAGCTAACGACAATAAACAAAGAGCTACTTGGGAGGCAACCCAATCCACTAAATTTTTGTGGTCATCAGTTTTTCTTGTTTTAAGTTTACTAGGTTTAATTTTGCTTGTTTTAATTTTGATGCATTTGTGTTGCAGGTTTAGAGGTTCCAAGGTTGCCGTGGCGAAGGAGAAATAGCATGAAAAGTTTTGTGCAAGCTTTGGGAAGACTAGATCTGAATGCAGGGATTTTTTCCATACTTAGAAAATTTTTTGTAAAAATTTCCTGGATGTTGGTCTCAGGAACGTCGCAACGTTGCAATTAAACCTCTCTGTAGTGTCGCGACGTTAACTCGAACGTCGTGACGTTGCCCTGTTTTTAGACCCAGAAACGTTCATCTTCTCCCCTCCATCCCTTTGCAAACCCTAATGTGCTCTCAACTTTTTTCAGGTCTTCCAGCCAAATCCAATCCCAAGCTCTACCAAAGATCATCCTAGCCATCCTTACCCACCTCCAAAGCCCTAGGTCCATCCCAGCTCCAAAAAAAATACAGTTCCACTGTCATTTGGAGACGTTGCCTACGATCGCATTTTGGCTCCGTTTAGGTCTTGGTTCTGCTACACTCCCCTTTTTTTAGGTGGTTTGTGTCTAAGAAGGTCTCCTAGGGTTGGTTGGGGGTTTTAGGCACATTTTTCTTGCTTCCAACTCCCCATCTCATTTCGTGCCCACTACGTGTTTGTTAGTTGGCTTGAGTGGGTTTTGGGTGCTTTCTATGGTTTTTTTTGGTAAGGTGCAATCCCACTAGGGGTGTGGTAGCCTACTAAAGTTCATTTCGCCTTTAAGTTCATCCCACAACGATCCCTATCCCGTGCCCAATGTCGAGAAAAATGAGAAAAATGAGCTCGAAGAGTAGCCGGGCCAGTGAAGACCCCCCTCAGGCTTACGATCACGGTAAATTCGTAAATGAGAGCGCGGCCGAGAAGTTCGGCCTCATCTCTAAAAATCGCTCCTTCATTAAGGAGAAAGGATTCCAACATCCTGACGGACACCCTAACTACTCGAAAGTCCTTAGGCTGCTCACAAATGGGCAGGGTGAGTGGAAATTAAACAACGAGGGGCATGCCGTGCACTTCAAGGCAAAACACTTGCCTATCTACCTAAGGTGTGGCATCATTTTATCACCTCTCGTCTCATTCCAACAACGAACGTCTACGAGGTGACGACGAAACGGGCATTGCTTAATTTCGCCATCATTCAGGACATCCCGTTTGATGTCGGTCAGGTTATAGAGGACGCCATCCTCTATAACCAGGACGCTCAAATGAACCTCGGGCACCCCTTTCTCATCTATGGCCTGTGCAAAAACGCAGGGGTGCCGTTAGAGGATAATGAGGCATGGATCCATCCCATTAAGGCCATCGTATTACAAAAGGATAAGTCGGGCATTTCTCAATCCAAAGCGACTTATGACTCGGGTCATGAACCTTCAAATGAGGAGGAATTGACAGCATACCAGACCTTGTTTGGCATGCATGAGGAGACCCCGTGTGAGGCCGACCCCCCATCCACCTCCCATCCACCCCTTTCACCACCTCCCGCTGAGTCGGATGTCACCAGTCCTTCTCCTACCCTTGAGACCAGGTTCAGGACCTCACTTCCCGGTTCTATGCGTTATGGGATTAGACCTAGGAGCATTGGGTCACCATAAGCCAGGATATGGATCCATTACGGGGCGCCATGCGCACAGTCCTCCACAAATCCACAGTCATCCAGCCAGCAGCTCGCCTACCGCTTGTCTCCATGTGCCACCACCACCACCGCCTCACTCTCGCGCTGATCCTAGGATCGACAGGGGAGTTCCCATCTTGCTTTCTTTCCTCGCCAATGAGGACATTGTCCATTTTGTTTAGGGCCGTATGTGGTTAGGTTGGCATCATTCACTTTCGTGTTTAGATATGTTTATGCTTATGTTTATGTTCATTGTTTAGATATTTTTTAGATATTTTCTCTTGATTCCCTAACCTGTGCATTATTACATCAAGTTTTACTTCCATAGTAGTCATTTTATTTAGCTCAATGACTCGACTCCCCTTTGTTCTGCTATTGTTCACTGAAGATTCAGATGGAGCTTTCATGTTGCATTTAGCCAGGTCCTTTATCAACTGCCTTGCCTCCTCTGCATTTTTTCGCTTAAATGCCCCATAGCAAGCTCCATCTATTATACCCTTGGAGGTATCATTATCATTCGTGGAGTGCAGATAATATCCATTTGGGTCTTCGTGTCTATGCCAGCGCATAGGACACCCTTCAACAACCCAGACCTTTCCCAAGCAAGATACAAGCTTTCATCCTCCCCGTTTGAACACAATGAGATCTCCCTTCTTCGTGGGGATGTGAGGGATGGGGGAAAAAATTTGCCAAGGTAAGCCTCCACCAACTCTTCCCATGTGTTAACTGAGCCATATGGCAATGATTCAAACCATGTGGCTGCAATATCTCAAAGAGAAAGGAAAGAGTTGTAGCTTGATCACCTTTAGTCTCACACCATTTAGTTTAACTGTGTTGGCCATCCTAAGGAATCTACCCATGTGCTCATTAGGATCTTCTGTAGGATGGCTTGTAAATTGATTATGTTGCACCATGCAGGACTTCACTGCCGGTTTCAATTTCAAAATTTTTAACCTCTATAGCAAAGTTGTCTAATCGTCGAATATTCTTCGATAATCGGTTCCAAAAACTTCCATTGTATCTTGCACGGAGGCCTTTCGCATCGCTTTTGATCTACTGTCTGACCCATTCTTTCATCTGCCATATTTGTTGTTTCTGCACTTCTAACGTTCCTTAAGTTCCTCAATGTTCTTTCCAATTCAATATCTAATGGAAACATATCTGATTCTGGCTTCTTGTGCATGAAATAACTTCCTGAAATGGAAATATACTGAGATTAAATGGAATAAGTGGTATTAAAAATCATATATCCTTTAAGCTCTCTAAAATATCAGTGTCTTATGCAGCCACTGCTGTCAAAACCGTTTTTGTGAATTTCTTTTATAAAGTAAAAAAAAATGTCCAAACTAGCATTTCTCTCTTTTGTCAAAATATTGATTTTGTCAAATCCTTTCAATCCCCATCAACGGCGCCATAAAACTTGTTCGTCTGTGAATATATAGACTAAACCTTTCCATTTTTATACCTCTATTGGAGCCTTACAATTCCCCTGCAGTGGCACCAAAATTGGAGTTAAGTTGTTTAAAGATTAGAAAATGGTATGATGTTCTTGAATTTATAAAATGAGTTTAGTCTAAGACACTACAAGTGCACAGGTCACACAAGTAGTAAAAAAAAAATGTAAGTCCATATATCATTCCCTCATATATTGACAAGGATTTTAAAATCAACTACCCTGACTACTTAAGATCCACACTATTTGCACTTCCTTGTAACAATTTAAAAGCTAACGTTGGAAAGCATAATTATCCTATTATGATGTTTCTATATTAAGGATAAAATTCAAAATAAGACAAATAAAATCAACTTGACTGAATCAGTTCTTTGTTAGAATGAACAGTGGTAAGGAACTGCTATGAAATTGCCAATTTCGACATCATAACATACTGTGACTCTCTCTTGATTCTGAATATGGATTTGTCAAAGATTAATAATAGTGCAGCTTGGATTTCTCCTTAACTTCACCAATTAGATGCTCCTGCTTCTTTCGAAAACAAGGATCTAACCAGTTACTTGTATGCAAAATACTCTTTATAAGATCTAGGTATTTTTTCTTTTTCAATACTTCATACCCATTTCTTAGGACTGCAGGTTTCTTGCTTCCTAAGACAGGGTCATTGCAAAACCTCTACAAAATGGTTGATGATTCTTCCTTTAGATTTAATGAAGTTCTCATTTTCCTTGATTGGATCTCAACTAACACGGGATCAAGATCTTTCCATCAGATCAAGGAGAAATCTCTGATTGTTTAAATTGATAAATAATCTAACTCAACTTCAAACCCTGAGTGAATTGAAATTTATCGAAGTGAACTCTCAAAGCTCTTTAATTCTTCAATAATAGTCTAACATACCCCCAATTGAATGCTCCAAGCTCTCAGTAGCCTCCATCTCTGTGTCACTCAAAGGGCTTCCTGGAAATCATAGCATGATATAGTTCTTTAGAGGGTATTCGATACTAATATTGGGAACAATTCAGTTCAAGAACACATCAATCAAATAAATCTAAGTCCAGGAAATTCTCTCTAATTTATGTAGAAAAGACTATAACTAACAACAGATCCATTCCAGTGGAAGTTGTGCTTCTCAAAAACAAAATCACAATCGACAATGGAGTATTGATCAAGCACCTCCATTGTAACTGGAATAAACAGTAAATAATGAATTCCAGAATTTGTCTAGACTTTATTAATTCCAGGCAGTAATTGGAAAGGGATTAAAATATTTGATCCAGCTTCACAATTCAAACAGATTACTGGTTCAGATCCAGAAAAATAAAAACAATTCTAGCTAATTATATTCTAAAAATTTACAAGTGAGTCTCTCAACTCCCAAGGATTGCTCTAAAAGTCGCTCTCCGACGCAAGGATGCCCATTTTATACACTTCCGCAATTGGCCTCGATTCAAAGCTTCAAGTGGATTTTCCCAATTCAATGGCTTAGCTCACTGTTCAGGTCGCGACTGAGTTGCAATTCTAAGCTTGCTAAGTTTTTCGTGACTTCAATTGCTTGTCACAACCTTCTTTGTTTTGTTTTTGGTAATATGGAGTCGCAACCTTATGTCTTCTATTACAACACTATTCTTTATAGCTTCTTCATTTGGTTGTCGCGACCTAGTTTCCTTGTCGCGACTTAAATTGTTGTCCATCCCCTTGATTCCTATTGCAACTAAGTTTTCAGTTGCAACATGAGTTTTGCCTAGAGTTTCTTCTTTCTCTGGGATCTTTGTCGCAATATGAATTTCTTTGTCGCGACTAACTTTTGGCTTCACTTCTTTTATTTCTTCATGTGTGTGTCGCAACTTGAAAATTCTTGTTGTCTTTTTTTTACTTAGCTTTTTCTTAAGAATCATCACTTTTCAGTCGTGACTTGAATTAACTGGTCGCGACCGCTGTTGCCGCAGTCTGATCCTCGCTGCAACAACGTTTTCTCGTCTCGTGCATTTTATGTCGCGAATTCAAAGTTCCATGTCGCGACTTGGCTATTCTTCCCTTTACTGAGTTCTGTGTCGTGACAAAGTTTCTATGTCACGACACTATTTTTGTTGTCAACCAATTTGATTCCTGGTTACAACTTTCCTTTTATGTTGCGACATCGCTTGGTTGCCTTCTGCTTTTATCCAGGTTGCGACTCAAAACTACTAATATGTTGAATTCCTTGTTGTGACATACAAATTAGGTCGCAACCAGGCCCGTTCTTTTCTTGATGCAATTTCTATCACGACATAAAAGGTAGGTCGCGACCCAATTATCTGTTCTTACTTCTCACTTTGTCGCAACCTCATCTTTCGCCACAACAAATATTGTGTTTTCTCGTCGAGTTGCCATAAATCTAGAAACTATGTCGCGTCTAAGTTGTTACCTTTTTTACCTTGGTCCTTGTCGTAGTTTCCCAAAACATAGTCACAACATGATTTAACTGTTTCAACACATTTCCATGTCGCAACCTTAAACCCTTGTCACGACCTCGAATGATATCTTCATCTTATATCATGTCGCAACATCGAATTCCTTTGTTGAGACTTGGTCAGTTCATTAAGCAATCCTTCCTTGTTGCGACATTGTTTTTCTGTCACGACAAGAGTTGTCTTCTTTCAATGTCACGACATACAGAATGATGTCGTGACAAGATCCTTCTTTGAAGCTTTTTCTCTATCTTAGCATCCTATCTCTTGTCGCAACATTCTTTCCTTGGCCCCAAGATACTTTATCTTCGACTGCCTCTCTATCGCAACCCTAAGCAGGTAATCTTCATTGTTTTCTCTCACGAAAAATTACAAACGTGTTGCAACGTACTTTAGGCTTTTATCTTGTAGACCTTGTAGCAACATCATCACTCATGTCGTGACTTAAAACCGCGGCTCATGAATCCCTTGTCACGACCTCAAGTCTCGCCGCGACCTAGCTGTTTTGGTCATATTTTTTCTCGTCTTATGTATTTAGTTAATTCAGTCAGAAAATATGTAAAATATAAATTTGGTAAGGTTTTGCTATTTCTACATAAAAATAAGCAATTACATTAGTAACAAATGCCGTAAAAAATGGATTAAAAGTAGGTGAGTTTTCTAACCTTATCACCAGCAATTTCAAATCGTGAGCTGTGATAATCCCCCTTAAATGGGTATAAGTTACTAATATTGGGAGCAATTCACTTCATGAACAACACCATTCAAATAAACTCAAAATTCTCAATCCATAAATTTCTCTCTAACTGTGCAGGAAAGACCATAACTAACATCAGATATTTCCTAGTAGAAGTTGTGTTTCTCGAAAACTGAATCACAATGAACATTGAAATATTGATAAGGAAATTTCCAATGTAACTATAATTTACGAAAGAATGACTCAAATTTTTTATCTAGATTTCATTAGATTCAAAATGAAGACCGAAATTGATCTTCAACAATTTAGCTCAACTTCTAAACTTCTGAACAATTCACCTTTTCAGGTCCAGTAAATAAATTGAAATTCTACGCTAAATCTAATCTACGAAGAAAAGAAAAATAAAAGAAAATAAAAGAAAAATATAATACAAAAGAGCCCCGCCCCGATGCTCCGGTTTTTCTCGCGACTCCCGCCACTTTCTCAAATTGTTTCTATTTATATCTTTAGAAGTTTGGGCCCTCACCTGAGGCTACACAGATCCCAAAATTCTGGCCCATATTGCATTCTTTGTCGCGACAATAGTCTTTTCTTTAGCATATTCATTCTATCACAACAAAGTTTAATTCATCACGACAGATCTTTCTTTGGCTCTTTAACAATCTGTCTTGCAAGGTCTGTCGTTCTATCCGTTCTATGTCGCGACAACCTTATGTGTGGTTACTGGAATACTTATGTTGCGACATCGACAATTGTGTCATGACTGCTTTCGCGGCAGCCTTCTTTCAAATCGGTGTCGCGATTTCAGTTTTTACGTCGCTTAATAACATTTCGCTGTTCTTGTTGCAACAATGCTCTTGTATTTTCGATTTATGTCGCTGCCTAGAGAAAGTCTATAGCTTACGCAGTCTTGTCGCCACTTAACCCGATTTCTCGCAAACTTCATTTTGATCTTGCGACATAAATTTCGTGTTGTCGATGTTTACCGTCATGTAATCTTATTTTTATGTTGCAACAGTAGTTTTCAGATTCATCTTATATTTGTGTCGCGATCCGCTTGTTATGTCTGACAACACCTCTTCCTTTGTGTTGAATCTGTAGTGACATAGAAAAAGTCCTAGAAATAATTTGCTTATCAATGTTCATCTTATCTCTGTGTCGCGACCTTAAGATCCCTGTCTCGACATAGAAACATATCTTCAGCTTGAAGTATGTCGCAACATTGGATTCTTTTATTGCGTCCAGGTTAGTTCAGTAAGCAAGCATCACATGTTGTGACCTTGTTTATTTGTCGCAACCAGCGTTTCTTCTTCCTTAAGTGTCGCGACATACATCACCTTGTTGCGACAGATACTTCTTCTTTCAGTGTCGTGACATACATTACCTTTTCGCGACAGAGGTCTTTCTCTAAAGCTTTTCTTTTATCTCAACAAGCTTTTCCATGTTTCAATAATCAGTGTCGTGATAGAAGATCCTTTGTCGCGACAAATTCTTCCTGGTGTTGACATCTTGCTGAAAAACCTTGTTGCAACATAAACTTTCTTTGTCTCAACTCGAATCTGTTAGGATTCTTCCTTATTTGTCATAATATCACTATTTTTGTTATGAGAGCTCATCTATCAATATTCATACATTTGTGTTGCAATAGAGGAAATATTGTCGTGATAAAGTTCCTTTGATATTAGCTTGGATGTTTGTCGCAACACACAAAGCTTTTCCCCGGGCTACCATTATTAGACTTCGCACTGCTCTTTTCTCTTCTTTCTCACAGAATTTTCTCCTTTTGAATTAAAACTCGCAAACACCAAGTTGGTGAATATTCCATAATTTGGCATTAAAAACAAATCTGAATATACTAAAAATAAGCTAGAAAATGGGATTAAAAAATAGATGAGTTTAAGATTCTCCTATCAAATTCCCCAACTTAAAGTTTTTGCTTTGTCCTCAAAATAATTTTTCTTTATTTTAGACATTTTTCTCAAGTTTAATACAATCCTTTTTGAATCAGCTTCCTGAATTGAAACTAGTTAGTTGCATCATGGTTTCAAATTTAGTTTTCAATTCAGACTTAGGAAAAATTTTCAATCATTGTCACAAAACAAACTAATGATTTCTTAAATGTAAAAAATTCAGTCAATTCATCCCGATCTGTGAGTGTGTGATGGTCTTCTTTCCCTTCTTCCTTGGAAATTTCCGCTTCTTCTTAAGGAAAAAATTAGCTAATCTTATGGGGACACACAGGTTCAACAAAATTAGTTTCTTTAAGGGAGTCCCATATGCTTGTTTTTCATATTAATCTCCACTAATGTAGGCAAGTACAACTTTCAAGATCAATTAGGTCTTTTAGGCTTATAAAGTTTGGCTTAGGTAATTGATTGGATAATTGGAGAATTTAGGCTAAAAATTACCCAGATTCCAATCTTCAATTTTTGCATCTTTGTCTCTATCCTTCATCCCTTTCTTTTCTAATGATGTCACAAAAGAAATATTCCCCCAAACGATCTTGATGTATCATCTTTTTTTTTTTTTTGCTCTCTCATCTTAGTAATTTTATTTTCCAATCTCATTCGCCTTATGTTCAGTCCACTTTGGGTAGAGCTCTTTTTTCTTTTCTTTTTCCTTCTTAAAGATTTTTAGGAATAGTCTGATGTTTTGTCTTTTAAGGCTTTCTACCACTTTCTTAAGAAAACTTTTGGGTTACTTGGTTCATACATTTACTGGCATTAAGAATTTTTAGGTGTTGAAACACCTATGAACTTAATTGTTGAAAGGGAGAGGCCTGAGCAAAACTTATTCAAATTTGACAATTCCCGATCTTTGACTTCTTCTACGCATTCCTTTGCATTCCTCAATTGTTTATTCTTTTTCCGTCCCTTAGGTGCTTTGTTTTTTTTTTCTTTTCAAATCAAAACAACATTCCCCCAATCTTGTCCTTTCGATTTTGAGTGTTCTATTCTCAAAAATCGGGCAATAAAGGGTTTTTACTCGCAGGATTAGAATAAAGAAGGCTTCGAGGCTTAAATGTCAGGTTTAATAAAGAAATTAGACACGGCTCAATTTCGAACTAAAGTGTGACAACAGGCATACTACGTAGGGTAGGTTTGAAATGCTCAAACTTCCAACATGGCCTATATCACTTCTCGCTAGTAGTATTGCCTAGATTTCCGCCTTGACTAATAATCTAACAAGTTTTATTATCGATTATTCGACCGTGAATGAACCCGTAAGATGTCCCTAATCTTTTCATAATTGTTACACTACCACCATGTGCATTTTTTTTTCAGATTTTTACCGATTCATCACATACAAACAGCCTCAAAGCCTTATTTGTTCTTCCTATTGAGTACATCCTCCTAAATCTCGAACATTCAACTTCATTCCGGCTAACCGCACCTTTCCCAATTCGAAGGAAGCCTACCACAATGCATCTATCGTTGGTTGTTGGCTTTGAAATTTGTTGCTGTGTTGTTTTAATCAAGTAAAAGAAGTCTATTTCGATCATGCATTTAGCTCACAACAATACAACACAACCACAATTGTAATCAAGATTTTCAACGAAACATGCTGCAGCAATTAAACACTTTGATCCAGGTAGTTGTTTTCTTCTTTATTCAACTAAGTAAATGGCAATCATGAAGCAAATAAAATTAATCAAAACACACCAATCAAACAAGAACACAGATGAACACAAAATTTTCAATAAATGGTTTTGAACTTTTATTCAGAGGAATGATTACAGATTTTGTTTGGAGAGAAAAATGTAATACAAGGGCTTATCTTTCTTCTTTTCAGAGGATTCGGGAAGCTGTGCCTGGAGGTTCAAGGTTAAAGGTAGCTAAAGATGGAGGGAACTTGGGAATTGAGATGTCTGGCTTTTCTTTTGCTGGTGGTTTTTCTCTGTGAAAGAGGCAATAATCATTAGTGTACTCCACCAAGGTGACCAATTGATCTTACCTACTCGCCAGATTATTCACAGATCCTTCAAGTTCAGTGAGCACAGTGTGTATGTTCACTAAATTTGAATTCACTTAGTCAAGACTATCATTCCATAATTTTATGTCCGTAGTTATTATCCATCTCAGCTCCCTGTCTCTCTTCTCCACGAGCTTCCAAATTCCTTGAATCACTTTGTAAAGATATTTGAACCCTCTCGCCTTCTGCAGAATATTACCGGCTTCCATCTTTTCCTCTCTTATCCAAAATGAAAGCACATCTTCATCTCTTTTTAGCTGTTCATTATAGAAGGTCTTTATTTTTTAGTCCAACCTATGCATCAATTCTCTTTCTCTCATTTCTATTTCTTCTTTCCATTCCTCATCTCTTTGTTTGAGCATTTGTTCACATCGTTGTTCCCTTCTTTTGAAGTTAGCTTCCAAAAACTCCTCTCTGGCCTTCTGTTGCTATTCCCATCTCTTCTCTCTCTCCTCCATTCCCTTTTTTATCGATACCAATATCTCCATTGAAGGATCCCACCTGACACCCTCATGAACCCGAGGGATCTTCAAGACTCCAATGGATATAGAAACTTTTCCTTAAAATACCAAATAAAATCCACGGAGCTTAACCCTTTCTTAATCCTTAACATATCTCGAGAAAATAATGCGGAAGCGAAGTGGTAAAATTTTTCTTTTCTTTCTTTTTCAAATGCTTAGTTTTTCGTAAAATCGCCGTGAGCTCTCCCCGTTTTCTGGACCCAAATCTCATAAAAACCCGCAAAACATTTAAAAAAAACACTTCAAATCTTTCCCATCCTCAACTTCTCAACTCGCTTTTGTGACTCTCGTCCACAACCTAATCAAACACAATATATACTATATACATTTATTCATTTCAATCATCAAACATTTGAAACTTCTTCTTAAAATCCAGCTTACTTGTTTCTATCAAAAGATCGGGCTCGAAATGACTTAAGTCGACCGCCACGCACTCGGGTCCACCGAGGATCAAAGCCCACTTAGTCTCTTTTCAACTTTATACATACATATATCCATAACAAAATATTCAACATATACAAGATGGAAAATTATATATACAATGAAATCCACAAAGGCCGCCTTGATGGCTCGACTCACGCACGGACGCCCACCACAAGACCTATCTCAGTCCCTCAGGCTGCTTTTTTTTTTTGAAACATACGTAAAGAATGAGCTAAAGGAGCCCATGAGGTACATTTTTATTAAAATAATATTTTCAAGATATATCAAAGTAATACATACTATTACAATTAAAATCAATTTATGCCTTAAACAATTATGCCTTAAACTTTCTTTATTTCTTTATAATAAATACTTATACAATTAAAATCCATTTATGCCTTAAACATTTATGCCTTAAACTTTATTTCTTTATATCTTTCTTTCTTTCTCACATGGAACCTGTGGAATAAACACACTAACGCTTCCTCGGGTACCGACGATGAGGACACTACATTCAAATTATAACCACTACGCCACGGAGAAACTCACGCTTGCATTAAAGTATGCCTACCATAAAGACCTTATCACGTGTAAGGATATTACTCTAGACACCTAATTCCCTCCTCAGTTAGTAACTCTATAACTTTACCCTCTAAATCTTTACACGCTAAGGTACACGGCCGATATCGGGCCATAATGCTCATGGGGTTGGGTAAACTATCAAGAAACATTTATCAAAATACATTTATAAAATCCATTTAAATCCTTTTACTTTATCATGAAAAACTCATATATATATGCAAATATACATATGCATTCTTTACACATTTTTAAACTATAATGCTCTTAACATATGCATACATATATATAATTTAATATAACATATATATATATTGATGCAAGATAAACATGCACATTAAAATTTTCATTTACATCAAAATCATTTAGGCAATATAAACATTTATATTAAACTTTCATTTTAACATCAAAATCATTCACTTTTAAAACTCAATTTGCAAACATCATATTTACACTCACGCTTCAATCGCTCAATCTCGCTTGCTTCTCGTCGACTCCCAAGCCTCCCGTCCGAAGGTCCTTTTCACCTTTTTCAAGAAACCACAACTAACCACAACCATAACTTCCATTTAATCCATCATACACATTCATTTTCACCCAACCACATCATAGTCTACTTAAATCCCATTTGAACCATACTTAAAAAAAAATACATAATCAAGGAAAGACCAAATTACCTTTTTCTTTACAAAATGACCTTAATGTCATCAATTCAAATCCTTTTCTTGTTCCTCTATGAATCTACTTTACTTAGAAATTGTAGAAATTGGAATCATTCCAATTGACTCTTCCAAATATAAGTTATGGCATTTTCATGCCAAACTAGTCATTTTACCGATTTTACACTCGGGACTGTTTGACATACCCATTTTTTTTTCCAGGGTCTTAACTTCATATTTGGATATCTCTTTATACTTATGTTAGTGTTAAGGTGCTAAGAGTTCTTCTCAAATTGAATCACCTGTACCGGAGCACCGAAACTCACGCATGCCCAAAACAATCGGTTAATCTATATTCAAAATGTAACTCGACAAGGGCTTACATGGCCTACTTTGAGTAAATTTTTAAACCCCTTATGATCAGAATTTGACGATGCCTATTTCTATATGTATAATTCTCCTTGAAGTCTATTTTAATCATCAACTTGAATCACTCAAATCGGATCAGAAATGAGCAAGTTATGGTCAAAATATTAAAAGTGGTCGAAATAGGAAAACAGAGCATTTCCTGTACCGTGAACCAAATGAAGGGTTTGCTATACGGGTCCTACTTTGAGTGAATTTTTTAGCTACTCTATAATCAGAATTTAACGATACCTATTTATATGTTTGGTTTTCCTTGAAGTCTAGCTTAATTAGCCACTTGAATCACTCAAATCGATAAGAAATGAGAAAGTTATGATCAAAATACAAAAACTATCTAAATAGGAAAACAGAGTACTTCACTGAGCACTCTCGAATTTTTTCCAGATTTGCTTCTTTTTTTGCCACTTTTGCTACCAATTAACATCATACAACTTCTATAATTCATATACCTCAAGAATTTACATGGAATTCATCTAAAAACAACTCCATAATTATTGTGAGGTCCACACCCTTCGTGACACTCCTGTGGTACTCCTCAGTGGAGCCCACCATAGTATCAAACACGCCAAACCATTTTTTCTTCACAGTATTTCACCACGAGTCAAAGGATTTCTTATAGTATCGGGAGCATCTTCCACCAACCGAGCTAGTAGTCACTTCTTGGCAGTGAGATGCCCCATCGCTATATAAGAGTCCTTGATCACGGGTCTCGCCGAGCCTCACGAGGCGAAAAGAAGTGCCGCAGGGACTGGCGCAGGCATTTACATGAGCAGCTCCCCACTCAGGGGTACTCTGAGGTCACGAAGGGGTGTGGACCCCTGGCCAACAAAGGCGCCTTTACTGTGGGTCCACACCATGACCGTGCACTCCTTCCAGTGTCCCACTACGATATCCCTCATTCCCATCAGTTCCTCGCCTCCCCAGATTCAACCCAGACCTGTGTCTTAAATTCAATGGGAGTTATCTTCGGTACCAACCGAGCCATTTTTGTCCAATGGGGTAGTTTCACTGCAGAGAAAGGTTCTCATCACTATAAGAGTCCCACGCACGGGTTCGAAGCCTCACTGAGGCGAAGAAAAGGCTACCGACCGCCAACAAGACCCATAAGTGCTCCCACCCGGCGGTACCCCGAGGGTCACGAAGGGTGTGGACCCCACAATGTGGCGCGGTCATAGGTCCACACCCTTCAGACCCCCCGTGGTACCCCTTCAGGGAGCCCACCATAGGTATCGAGCACGCTGGGGTCCCAACTGCCTTTTCTTTCGCTCCGCTGGCAGCCTCGAACCCACGCAAGAAGCGGGACTCTATAGCAATGGGGAGCACTCTCACTACCAACTGAGCGCTACTTAGACTGGGCGAATACATTCTATGAGCGGGCTCCACCAAGGGTACCCCGAGGGGTCACGGTATGGGTGGACCCCACATCCATAATTTATGTGTTTCCTTGATTGCTCTTAGAACACTCTACTGGTTCAACAAGGTCCCGCCTTACTCCTCAGAGGTGAGGAATTCACGGACTTCTTCGCCCGCATCTCCTCCTCAACCGCAATTGCCTTTATCCGATTTGCTCCATCCCTAATCGTTTCATTTTTTCTTCAATGCCTCGCCACTTCCACAATCTCCATTTCCTTTCCTCTCTCTTATGCTCTTTTCGGGGCCTTTTATCAATTTTTATCACTGTTAAGGGAGAAACCTTTAGGATGTGCTTTCCTCTCGCCCATGTCCCTTAACTCCAACCAAAATACAAACTGGTAATTGTTGCTGAATAGTGGTTTACTTCTACATTCTCGTGGAAGCACCTATGGATGATTCTATTATCTTCTCCTCACACGAACTTGTATCCTTCGCTAGGCATACAAGATGTGATGGCTTGCTCCTCTTTATAGTGCTCATATGCTTTATGGGAATTATAACAGAAGCAATGAAATGAAACCACACTCAAATTTCTTTTGTTGCGAGCTCACGATGGATCTGCCGATTCTTCGTTGCATTCCACTTCCCCTTTCCAGCTGTCAAGAATTCTACAATCTTTCATGGTCGGGTTCTCTCCTCGAGCGCTTTTGTACTTATATCCATTCTTAGGATCTTTGATTTGGAAAACTTCATTAATCCTTTCATGGCCCATGGGGACCCATATTCCTCTGACGCATACTGAATCATCTTTCATCTCCATTATGTTGGCATAGAACTCCCTGACTATTGTAGCAAATCCAGGTGGTTTGTGTTTGCAGAACAAGCTCTTACCCCTTTTTTCTATTATCTCTGCAAACGGTGAGATGAATGTACCGAACCCCCTTTCTCCGACAAATCCTTTGTCACTTAGATTCTTCTCCCAGAAGGAGTAGGCTTCGTCTAAAATGAATGCTTTATCGTCTTCAAATTCTTCAGCTTGCTCAACTCTACTTTGTTCGGCCTCTTTCTACTTTCTCCTCTCCGAGCCGGGCTTTACTTTCTCTTCCCGCTCTGTCTCCGCCCACTCGGTTGTTTCATTCAGGTTCCGGCATTTAACCTCCACTCACCCGTATATCTCTTCCATCATCCTCACGAGATTGGGGACCGTGTTCTCGGGGGTTCGCCATGGATGAGATCCGAGCCTGGGGTTTTAGGTCTTTGAATTCCTAAGGTTTTGAGATGTCAAGAGAGGTGAAGAAAGCAAAATCAGAAAGTATGAGTGATGTGAGGCACTGGGAAGGCTGAGGTGGCCTTTCGCTTTGAAACGCTATTAAGTTATCGGGCTCAATAAATGAATGTTTCTCTTTGTTTGTCACGACAATTACACCAATGATTAGGTCACAACAATAACCTTTAGACTTAATTATGGAATTCATCTTGTGACTCTTCAAATTAAAATTTGCATCCAGCCTTTATTATCAAAACTTTCATATCGCGACACTTTAGGTTTGTCTATAGGTTACAACCTATCACGATAAGAAAAATATTGTTGTGACAGAAATTTGCTCTATAGACATAAAGGTATATCGCGACAGTAACTGTCGTAATGTTTGTTCCATTTTTAATACAATGTCACGACACAGTGAAATAATTGTCGCGACACAGTGAAATAATTATCACAACACAGTTTTTCGATCAATTGGAAATTGGGCCAGTTAAATGGTGCGACATTGAGAAGAATGTCGAGACACTCTCTTCAGTCATTCAATTTGAGGTTGTGTTGCAACATTCTAACTTTGTGTCACGACATAAAATTTCCCTTTCAAATTGAGTCCAAAATTATTTATGTTGCAACATAAAGAAAGTATGTTGCAACATGCAAATTAGGGTCATGACAAGCTTTTCATCTTGTTGCAGAAAGTGATGTCGTGACCTAATTTTCAAGTGTCGCGACAAAGATTTGATTCCTCAAATTTCTGCAAGTTTAAACTACTCTTCCACCATGACCACCACAATTCAGTCCAATTATGCAATTAGGCTTGTGAAAACATATATAGCAACGGAATTTCTCAATTCAATTATGAACAACAATCATTAGCATCAAAATACTCCGTCAAAGAATTTAAGCACTTAGCACTTGAAAGTTGTCTAATTAATTAGGCTCTAAAATCATCAAATTTCTCAAATTTCAACTATGCATTATAATCTAAAACAAATTTAGGGAAATAAAAATACTCCCTCTTGTATAATTTCGCATTACCCTTAGTTCGAGGTAAAGGTGCTTTATAATAACTTCGATTCCGCCATCTTTCCCGTCTAAAATAAAAACATTTTAGCAAATGATCAAATTTCTTAATAAAACTTCTAACAAAATCAAAAATAAAACTTCAAAATCATAAAAGTAATCAACATCAATCAAAGTTAACAAAAATAAAAACTCTGTTTGGGTTGCCTCCCAAGAAGCTGCTTAGTTTAATGTCCTTTAGCCAGACACAAAGGCGTAGTGTCTTCATTCGTAATTTTCTTTCCTTCCACTCGGATCTACCTCCTTCATGCTTCCTCCAAGATAGCTTAGTCTGATCACATTGAATTCACTGCATTCACCTTAATGTTACTGCTCCAAAGGGTGTACTTGCTACCACTGTGTATGGACCACTCCATCTTGACTTCAGTTTCCCTGGAAATAGCTTTAGCCTGGAGTTGTATAAGAGAACTTGTTCTCTTGCCTTGAATTCTCTCCTAAAGATCTTTTTGGATCATGTCACTTCTCGTCTTTCTTTCAGAGATTCGCATTGTCATAAGCTTCATTTCAAATTCTTCCGCTTCATCTTACATGGAGTAGTCTCTTTTTCCTTTTCAGAGTTTGAAAGTCACAATTCAGTTTCTTGATGGCCCTCATAACTTTGTATTCCAGTTCTAAGGGGCGATGACAAGGTTTTCCATATACAATTCTGTATGGAGACATTCCAATGGGAGTTTTGTAAGCAATTCTATAGGCCCACAATGCATCATCCAGTTTTATAGATTAGTCATTTCTGCTTGCACTAACTGTTTTCTCCAGAATTTTCTTAATCTCCCTATTAGAAATTTCAGCTTGTCCATTTGATTGAGGGTGATAAGCCAATCTCATTAGATGTTTGATTCCATATCTGCTCATGAGTTTTGCAAAAACTTATTTTCAAAATGGCTTCCTCATCATCGATGATTGTCTCCGGTGCTCCAAATCTACTCAAAATGTTTCTTTTCAGATAAACTCCAACCACTATGATGGCATCATTTCGATAAGCCGCTGTTTCCACCTATTTGGATACATAACTACGCTCTAGAGAACGTGATATTGCTAAATGATGATGGGAAAGGTCCCATAAAGTCTATTCCCCATATATAAAAAATTTGCACCACAAGAATTCCTTGCAGTATATTTCATTTTTGCTTAAGTCGCCCATTCCTTCCTATTAAGCATCACAATGTTTTACCCATTCAAACAAATTCCTGAATAGAGTAGCCAATAGAATCTCGATTAGAGAATTTTCTAGGCTATCTTGTCTCCCAGTGTCCTCCATATGGTGATGCATGACATTTCTCCATAATACCACCTGTTATTGGGAGAAATCTCCTATGATCATATCTCGCCTCCTCTTCTATACGTAGCCGGCCATCCCCCATATATATATTCCCCCAAGAATTAGTTCTCACTCTCCTCATCGGTAGCTGAATTCAAATGGCATTACTCCAATAAGCTAAGTATCTACAATATCCAGAGATACTGTAGTGTTTGTAATGATAACATAAATAGTCGCTTCATCAGAAAATTTTCTACTATTTATGCCCCTTTCTATTCCAAAGAATTCTTCTCCAATCTAGACAAGCGATCTACACTATCATATCATTACTACCCTTCTTATCCTTGATTTCAAGATCAAACTTCTCACAAAGAATAAAGACCCATCCGATCGCCTTGCTTCGCATCCTTCTTGCCATTAGATATTTAATCGCAAAGATGATCAATGTGTATTACAAACATGGGACCCTAAATATATAAGGCCTGGATTTTTCTGCGCACCATTGCTAGCATCTCTCCTTCTCTTATGGTGGAGTAGTTCTCTGCGCTCTCATTGAATGTTTTGTCAGTATAGTATATGGTTTTGAATATCTTTTCAGCTTCATCCCAAAATGTACTCCCATTGCATAATCACCGGCATCACACATAATTTCAAACTCATCGTTTAGTCTCTGTGTCAACATAATGGGAGCTGATACTAATATGGATTTGATTTCCTTAAATGCAGATTTGCATGATTCATCAAAATCAAAATTTCCATCTTTTTCCAATTGTCTACATAATGGTTTGGAGATTTTTGAAAAATCTTTTATGAATCTTCTATAAAATCCAGCATGTCCCAGGAAGCTTCTTATTCCCTTCACTGTTATAGGTGACATGAGAGTTTTTATGACAACAATCTTTGCTTGATCTACTTCCAATCCAAGAATAAATCTGCACTTCAAGACAATACTCACATTAAGTGAATGACATTTTTCCTAATTTAAAGCTAGATTTTGTCTTCGCACTCTCAAGCATCAAGTTTCTGGTTTTTCAAACAATCTTCAAAATAGGATCCATATACAGAGAAGTCATCCATGAATATTTCCATAACCTCTTCCACCAAGTAAGAAAATATAGACATCATACATATTTGAAAGGTAGTAGGAGCATTACATAATCCAAATTGCATCCTTCTAAAGGCAAAGGTGTCATAAGGACATGTAAATGTTGATTTCTCCTGATCCTTTGGGGCTATTGCAATCTGGTTATAACCAAAATATCCATCAAGAAAACAGTAATGGGAGTGTCTTACTAACCTATCTAACATTTGGTTAGTGAAAGGTAGAGGATAATGGTCCTTTATGGTAGCAAGACGAAGCCTCGTAGTTTATACATACTCCTCCATCCTCACAGCTTCGTAGAAATCAATTCATTCTTCCTTACTTATAATCACAAGGAATCCTCCCTTCGGAACCACATGTACTGGGCTCACCTAAGGACAGTCTGAGATTGCATATATGAAGCCCGTGATTTAGCCATTTCAACACTTCTTTCTCCGACTACTTCTTTACATCGGATCTCACTCTCTTCTCTCGATGTTCTACAAAGTTCTAGAATTCCTCCTCCAACAGATCTCCGTGCATACAAGATTTGAGGACTGGAGTCCTTCAAATCTTCTATGTAATCAAGCCATTGCTTCCTTACATTTTCTCGAGAGTTTCCTAAGAAGTTTGCTCTTCCACCTCAGTTAATCTAGCTAAAATGATAACTGCTTCTTTTTCTCGGTTGCAAGAAGGCATACTTTAAAATGTTCAAAGGGAATTCTCGAGTATTAAAACCTCTAAGCTTTTGTTTTCTTCTACAACTTTTCTTCATAACTCGCTGACCTTTCGTGACCGTTTTCTTTCTCCAACACTCAAATACCGACCTTTAATTTAAAATTGGAGTTCAGAATTTCAACTTCAAGATGCTCAAGATAATGGAAATTCATCTCATTCTCATTCATCACTCGAAAATTACAAGAGTGGTCAGTCTGTAATTAACATGAATTTTTGTTTCTACAATTTCACAACAAGACTCATCGAGTTCGTTGTTTCAATCAGATCGAGATTATGCATTGCTTCATCTCCAACCCTAAGAGTCAATTCCCCTTTTTCACATCAATCAATGTTGCTCTTGTTGCTAAGAATGGTCTTCCTAACATCAGTGGGATTTGTTTGTCTTCTTCCATATCAATGACTACAAAGTCCACTAGAAAGACAAATTTCCCCACTTTGATCAGCACATCTTCAAGGATGCCCTCAGGATGAGCCAATGTCTTGTCTGCCATCTGCGGGGTAATGGTTGTGGGAGTGAGCTCCCCCAAACTTAATCTTTTAGCAATAGACAAAGATATCAATTGATGCTAGCTCCAGAATCACACAATGTTTTTCCCATATCAGCATCCCCAATTTTGCAAGGTATAGTGAAGCTATCCGATCCCGCATTTCTCCTGCAAGGTCTTTTGAATTAATGTGCGATTGTCATAGGGCTCATCATCCTTTCCTCGATATTTCTTTGCTCAATATATCTTTCATGAATTTTTCATACTGATGCATATAAGTTAATGCCTATGAGAAAGGAATGTTGATCTCTATCTTCTTAAACATGTTTAAGAATCTAGGTGAATCAGTTTCCTCTAGCTTTGCTTTCTATAGTCTTTATGAATGAACCGGAGGATTGTAAGCTTAACTTATTCCTTCCCCGTTGATTGGGTCTACTTATGTTGTTTCTTTCTCAGTTCTCGAACTATGTCGTCAAGTTCCTCTTCATTTATGCTTGTTTCTCTTCCTCGTCCCTCTTTTTCACCTCTCCCTTTCATCTAGCTCTTCCACTTCTCATAATTATCGCTTATACAAGACTTTGATTCCTTCTCGGTGTTACTTGGAAATGAATCCTTTGCCTTTTCTCGCACAAATTTGCCAATTACTCCTATCTATATCTCCGTATTCTTCCAGTGGGTATCAGGTTGTCTAAAACACAACCGTGTTTACTTAGAAGTTTTCAAGGTCATAAAATTTCTTTTCATGCAAATTTAAAATCCTTTTGTTTTCTGACATGAAATGAAGCATCTGATCTTCAAAGAATCAGTCCACCCTCGATAATCTCCTCTACTGTCCTCCGCTGTTGTCGTTTCAGAACCTGGGGCTAAACATGCTTCACATCGGTAATTTCCGTCTGGGTCTGTGGCCCCGTCGTGCTCCTCCACCATATGAAAAGCTTATGGTTCCTCGTTGGTGTATAGTGTTTTGCAAGTCAGTTGCTTGAAGTGATAACTTCTTTGTTCATTCATATACTTGGTCTCCTCAACTTGATAGGGCTCTTCTCCAACTAGTTCCTCAGCACTTCTTCTAATTCTTTCATCTAGTACTCCCACTTCATGTGCAGTGTGCATTCTTTTTTCATTGTTTCCCAATTTGTTTATCACTGCATCTAGTTTTGTTTCTATGGTTGTCATTCTATCAAGTCCAATAAGACCACTTCCCTTTAACCTGTTGCTGCTCCCTAAAGCTTCAAATGGAGCCTTGTAGTTGCATTTGGCAAGGTCTTCGATCACCTGCCTTGCCTCCTCTGCACTTCTTCTTTTAAAAGCTCCACAACAGGATGCATCAATTATACCCTTGGAGGCATAATTCATAGCATGATAGAAAATGTCCATATGAGGTCGCATCAATTTCCATGATAGGACATCTTTTCAGCCATCTTTTGAATCTCTCCTATGTAAAGGTGTAGGCTCCTCATCTTCCCCTTACTTGAAGACAATTATTTCTCCTCTCTTCTCTCAAATGCTGAGAGTCGGAGGAGAAAGAATCTGCTCATATAAGCTTCCACCAACCCTTCCCAAGTGTTCACTAATCCCATTGGCAATGAATCAAACCATGTCATCACACATCTCTCAATGAAAAGGAAGAGTCAAGAGCTTGATTACTTCTAGTCTCACCCCATTCAGCTTGACTATGTTGGCCCTCCTCATGAATCTCTTCCCATATGCTCATTAGGATCTTCAAAGGGGTGACCTGTGAACTGATGTTGTTGCACCATAGTAATCAATGTTCGTTTCAACTCAAAATTGTTTGCTTTAATTGCAGTGTCTTACTGCAAAGTATTCCTCTCGATATCAGCCTCTCCAAAAGTCCACCATAGTATTAAAGCCTTGATTTCTTTCTACTTCTTCTCCTTCTTTCGAACACTCGCAATCTTTCTCTTTGATTTGCCATATTTCAGATACTGCATTTGATTCTTCTCGCATTCTCGTGTTGCTCTCTCAATTTCGTTGTCTAGAAGCAGATCTGCTTATGGCTTTCTATGCATTCAAAATTATATATCTATTTAGAAGCCTAAAAATGAATGCTGGCTTGGTCTACCTACCATTGAGAAACCGCTTGCCACTCCCCTTTTCGAAATTTTGTGAAACAAAGAAAAATGTCTAAATTAGCATTTCACGATTATTGATTTTAAATTCGATCCCTAACGACGCCAAAACTTATCACCAAAATATGTATAGACCAAATTTCTACTACTATTACCAAAGAACTATTACCTATCCCCAGTAAGGCACCCAAAACTTGTTGAGACCAAATAGAACTTATATGCTCATAATAAAAATGGATTTGTAAATGAAATTATTGAAGATTTAGTTTGGTCATAATGCTGCAAGTGCACAAGTCGTACAAGTAATAAAAGTGGACCTATTAGTCCGGATATCGCTCTACGAGATTGAAAAGAATTTAAAGTTCAACTACCCCAACTACTCAAGTTCCACACTATTTGAACTTCCATTTACAAAATTTTCAAGAATCCTAACTAAGAATTCCATTATCCTAATTTCATCTATAATAAAGAAAATTTTAAATCCTAGACCTAAACTAGACTGAACCAAATTATTGTCGTGGGCAAGAGGACACCGATTTACCGTCGTGAAATTATCATCTCAAACATAATCTAATTATATTCTATCAAGAATTGAATGAAATTGTCAAAGAGTGCAAGCTAGTATAGTTTGGATTTCTCCCTTAACCATACATTTCACTGATTAGAGAGTCATGTTCTTTTATGAAACATGTCTAACTAATTATTTGTAATCAGAATTTCTTTATAAGATTCGGGTATTTTTCTTTTCCAATTCTTCATACCCATTTCTGCGAATGCATTTCGCTTCCTAAGACAGGCTATCGCGCATTTCTACAAGATGAATGATGTCCCATCTCGAGATCTTAAAGAATCTCCATTTCTTGATTAGATTCGTTAACACGAGATCAAAATCATTCCTCAAGAACAAGGAGAGATCTCTAATTGATTAAATTGATAGATCACTAAATTAATTCTCAAACCATGAGTAAATTTATGATTTATCTAAGTAATCTTCAAATTGGTGTTGCGACTCAATTTTTATGTCGCGACAACATTTATGTTGGTTCTTGTTGCAACGATGTTTCTTGTATTGTCAGCATTTCTGTCATGTCAGAAAGTTCACAAGGACAGAAGTCTACTTCACACTTTAACTTGGAGCATTCATTGTAGCTTCATTTTGATCTGACAGCCTCTTGGTGCTGTCATGTTTGTTGTTTCCGATCTGCATTTTATGTCGCGACAAGGCTTTTCAGATTCACTTTATATTTGCGGTCGCAACTCGCCTTGTTAAGGCCGCAACAAGACCTCTTCCCTTGCGGTTGGAATCTTCTGCCACGACATAGAAAAAGTCTCGTCGCAGCCCCTGCGATCAATGTTCACTTTATCTATGTAAGTCACCCACCTTAAGATCCTCATCGCGACATGTTAAACATCTCTTCAGCTCTCAAGTATGTCGCAGAACATTGATTCTTTATCATACCAGTCACCATTACAAAGCATCACATGTCGCGACCTTGTTTATTTGTCGCAACTAACGTTTCTTCTTCCTTCAGCGTTACGGCATACATCACCTTATCGCAACATATACTTCTTCTTTCAATGTCGCAACATACATTATCTTGTCGAGACAGAGGTCTTTCTCTGAAGCTCTTCTTCTGTCTCAACAAGCTTTTCCATGTTGCACCGCGCTGACAAGATCCTCAGAGCTACGTAATTTATGTTTTGCCGTTTACTTGTCACGACAGGAGCTCCTTTGTCACGACAAATTCTTCCTGGTGTTGACATCCTTCCTCAAAAACTCATAGTAACATAAACTTTCTGCCTCAACCGAATTCGTTGGGATTCTTCCCATTTTCTCGTCAGCGACACGCCATCTTTTGGTCGCGACAGAGCTCATGTCGATATTCGCACTTTCAGGTTGCGACAGAGGAAATATTGTCCCGACAGAGTTCCTTTCATGGCTATTTGATAATTGTCGACACACAAAACTCGTCGCGACATAGACTGGCCAGAATTGCTCTTTTTCTTCTTTCTTGGCCGGAATTTTCTCCTTTTGAATTAAAACCCGCAAAACACCATGTTGGTGAATATTCCATAATTTGGCATTAAAACAGATCTGAATATACTAAAAATAAGCCAGAAAAATGGATTAAAAATATATGAGTGTAAGACTCATCAAAGGGGCGCTACGGAGGGTGGTTATGTTACTTTCTTCACTTCTCCTGGCATTGATTCAGAGATTTTGGCTTGAAATGTTACTTCATGGGAGGGGATTTAGACATTCAGTCGTGATTGGGGAGAGCTTGCTCATTCTTTATGTTTCCCATTGAGGCTTGATTTGTTGATTATTAGATGTACATTCAAAAAATTAAATTAAACAAATAGGAAAAATAAAAAAGGAAAAAAAAATAAAAAAGAAGAAAAAGTGTGTATTTATGTATAGCAACATCCTACATTATATGCTTATATCAAATTTTGATTGTTATTTTTTGGGTGTATTTATTATTAGGGATCTATGTAAGATTTTTTTTTTTCTTTTTTTTTATGAGGGTTTTCATTTCTTACTTCATCCTACAATAAAAAGTGGGTTTTCATTTTGAGGGCTGAGAGTTTGAGGGGCGAGTGTTCATGCGAGTCCTATGAGTTCACTATTGATACTTCTATATAGTGTTTGATGAGTTCTATGGGTTCATATGTGAGTTCTATGAGATCCATTACTTCTTGGATCAATATTGATACTTTCGGTGAGAGGGGTGAGTGTTCGAGTAACCTTTCCCATTAGGATCTTTGGATAATTATCTATGGCTATCATTCCATCCTTAGTGATATGACTTCCTCTATCAGATCGATAATGGGTTGATCATCATTCATTTTGTTTCTCCATACCTTGTGTATATATTGTTCTTTTCCTCACACTTAACCCACCATTATATTCTTCTTCTTCACACATTTCGATTTGTTACCACAACCTTTCCCATTCATTTATTTCCAACAAAGGCTTGTTGGTTACCTGAGTCCATCGCTTTATGAGATTTTTCCCATACATCATCTCTCAGACATGAGGGTATCGCTTGATTATCAGTATTCCGAGCATAGCTTTCTTGTTTCTTTTACATTATCACCCTTAAGCCTGCATTACTACCAGATCTTAAGGCCACCCCGAGGTCGATACTGGCGTAAGATTCATGGCCATTGACATGTGTTTGAGTTTTGTCAAGCTCGACGCAGCTTATGCTTCACCTTCTGTGATATGCCTTTGTTACGCGGGCCCAATCTTATATGTGGGCATGATGACCATTGAGTACACATTCGCAATGGCTGATTTTGTGTCATCTCGCTCGATTTCACAAAGGCATCATATGCCATACTGTGGCATACCCTCATTTGTCGAGATTATCACCATGGGGTTTTTGTTTTAATTCACACAAGGTATCATGCAAATGATATATTTCAATATCATTAAGGTTTAATCTTTATAGATGCACTCAGACATGAGTTTGTACCTTCGCTAATGGGGTCGAGATTTGATCTGCGGTGTTTGATCATCATTTAGCATCAGCATACCCTTCATCGAGATTATTATATCTTATGTCAATTCTACGGCCATTGATCCATTCATGTTACTCATGAGTTACTATACTAAGGCATACCTTATTCGTAGAGATTATTGACATCTTGTGTTGGCTTCGTAGACATTTAATATGTCCATCAATCTTTTTAAGTTATTGCTTAGGGTCTTCTCTCTTTCATAGTTTTTCTACAGGGACATACCCCCTTTTTCAGTGAGTTCATTTAGAGTCACCTCTCTCATTTAGTATTATTTAGTTACTCTTGGTTCTAGACATCTTTTTTTTCATGCCTTAGTTTTATTTTAAATGTTTTTAATTATAGATTGTTTACTTTCATTTGATTAGTTATCCAGAAGGATCCCTCCTTCTTCATAGTTTAGCTTAGATCCTCGTTTAGAGAGTTAATTTTCTTTTTAGGACATCCTCCAATTAGTAGTCTTGTTTTGAGCGTATAGTGCCACCATGTTTTAGTAGTCTTACTTTGGTCGTACAATGCCCATATCTTTCAACGCCTTAAGCTGGGGCGCATAATGCTCCATCTTCCAAAGAACTTTGCTTCAGCGCATAAAGGTCTCCATATTTTAGTAGTTTTGGTTTAGTCGTATGGTGCCCCCATATTTCAATGGTCACGGTTTAGGCGTTTAGGAGCCATCCTTTCCAGTTAGGCGTTCAAAGCCATCATTTCCCGTTAGGCGTTCAGAGCCACAATTTAGGCGTTCAGAGTCATCCTTTCCATGTTTAAGCATTCAAAGCCATCCTTTCCAGATAGGCGTTCAGACTTCGCCTTTGCCATCTTCATTTTAGATTTCATGCGTTCGGACTTCTCCTTTGCTTTCTTTATTTTGGATTTAAGGCATTTCAACTTCGCCTTTGCTTTCTTCAGTTTTAAGCTTTAGGCTGCCTTACTTCATTTCTTCTCGTCTTCATACTTTAAGCCTGAGTTCAAACTTCACCTTTGCCATCTTCATTTTAGAGTTCAGCGCTCGTACTTTGCCTTTTCTCGTCTCTCATTGGGGGTTTAGAGTTCGACTTCACCTTGCCATCTTCATTTGTAGTTTAGGCATTGACTTGCATTTTCTCGTCTTCGGGGCCAGGGTTTTAGGCGCTCGCATTTCACCTTTGCTATCTTTATTTCTGGGTTTTAGGCTGCTCAGACTTTGCCTTTTCTCGTCTTCGCCTTCTTTTGGGCTTAGTCTGCTCGACTTCATTTTCATGCATCTTCATTTTAGAGTTTCAGCGCTCGACTCGCTTTTCTCGTTTCGCTGGGGTTTTAGGCGCTCGTACTTCGCTTGCTTTTATTTTGGGTTTTAGGCGTTTAGACTTTGCCTTTTCTGTCTTCAATTTTGGGCTTTAGACGTTCAAACTTCGCCTTTTCTGTCTTCAATTTTAGGCTTTATGCATTCAAACTTCGCATTTTCTATCTTCAGTTTTGGGCTTTAGGCGTTCAAACTTCGCCTTTATCATCTTCATTTTAGATTTCAGGCGTTCAGACTTCGCCTTTTATGTCTTTAGTTTTAAGTTTTAGGCTTTAGGTGTTCAGATTTCACCTTTGTCACCTTTATTTTAGATATCAGACGTTTAGACTTCGCCTTTATATGGATTAGATGTTCAGACTTCATTTGTATCACACATTTGCCAAGATCATAGCTTAGATGTTCGCACTTTTTGTCTTCAAGTAGCATCAAGCTGCTCGTATCGCCATATGGATTAGATGTCTCACTTCATCAATATCACATTTACAAGATCGCAATTTAAGCTGCCTAAACTTCGCTCTTCGCTGCATCGTATCTAAACTTTCCTTCATATGGATCAGATGTTCATACATCATCTGCATCACTATTGCTAGCACCGTAGTTCAGACATTCGGTGTAAAACCCGGGAAAAATTTAATTTTTTTGAAAAATGGAAAAAATAGTAAAATTGCCAAAATGGTTCAGGGAAGTCTGAAATTTTTTTCTATATGTTAGATGATAAAATGGACTTCACCGTTGGACTCGTCTCGCAAAATATAGTTACCTAGAAAATTTTCGCCACCCGGTGAGACGTCATTTTTTTCACGATTCGGTAACGACGCCTAGTGATTCCTATGACGACGGTGAGAATCTCGGGAGTTAGAAAATAATTCAAGTTAAGTTCATTTAAAATAAATTGAACTTGAATCGAGACAAAAATAAATTGTTTCGGGACAGAAACAAACCGAAGGGGTCGTGGACACGTGGCGTGACATGGGCCACATGTCTAACTTAAGTGAGTTAGAACAAAAGAGGGGCAAAATGGGGATAAGGGCAAAGAAAACCCATTTTTTTCTGCAGTACACGAGAGTGAGAGAGAAGAAGAGAGTGTAGAGAGAGAAGCCCAATCCATTCATGATCTACAAAGATCTAGTGGTCTTCTCCGACGGCCAAGGTTTAAAGCTCCAGACTTGGCAAGGCTACGTAGGATACTAGAAACCCAAGTTCGCTTGTTACTTCATGTGAAGGTTCCTGAAGTCGTAAGCTTGGTTTATGAAGTGTTCGCGAACTCTCGAGTCAAGCCGTCATGCTTCAAGAGGTAAGGATTCTTCTTACTTGGTTATTTTCCATTCTATGGGTTGTTTGGTTGAGTTTTAATGCCCTAAGGGGCTGTTTGGACACTTTTTCCCTAAGGGACTGTTTGGCAAAATAATGGGTTATGAGAATAGGGCCCTGTTTTGACCCTATATGATGTCAATTTTTTGGGGCTGATTTTCGGTTAGAAAAAAGAAGAATTTGGACTAGTATCCTTCAAGGAAATTGTAGCCCTATCTGAGAACTTGATGTTAAACTTTTGAATCACCAAAATTAGACATCTATAACTCAAGTTATGGTCCATTTTCCGGGACTGCCACAGCCTACCCTATTTCGGCCAAACCTACTGTCTATATTTTTGGGACTGATTTTCGGTTGGGAAAAAGTGAGAATTTGGACTAGTATCCTTCAAAGAAATTATAGCTCTATTTGAGAACTTGATGTTAGGATTTTGAATCACCCAAATCGGACCTCTATATCTCTAGTAATGGTCCGTTTTCCGGGACTGCTATAGCTTAGGATATTTAATGATTTGTGTCTAGATTTTTGCCACAATTGGTATATGATTGTAGTATATCATTGCTTGAATTGAGTAATATACTTGGTTGAAATTGTGTGGAAGCAAAATTGTGTGTTCTAATGGTTTGGCTTGTGACGTGTTTGTGTACGAACAAGGTCATTATATGGCTTGGTCACAGCTACGAGGACATGGTGTCACAATTAAGCCTAGAGTATAATGTAAGTCATTGCTTGATTGGTGATGACTTGTAGATGTCAATATATGTGTGTATAATATGTTGACATGTATTTTATGGTTTATTTGGAAATTGTATGTTGATTGATATGATTGTCCAAATGATGCATGGGTATTATGCATAGTTTAAAATGTCCATATAACACTGATCATATATATGGCATGGGATAAGCATGGAATGACATAATTTCATTTTATATGCAAGGGGGCATCGCATTAAATGGGTATGTGTGCATGGTCATAATCATTCATCATTCTCGTGAGTGTGGTGGGTTTCGAGACATTTTGACTACGCCCAACTGAGTCTCACTCTGTGCATTTCATAAACTGGAAAAAGTCAAGTATCAAGACGCTTCAATGCTTTTCAATAAAGTGGTTTATCGAAGACTGTCCAATGTTTTTTATTAAAGAGATTTATCGGAGACTGTCCAATGCTTTTGAATAAAGATGTTTATCGAAGACTATCCAATGTTTTTTAATAAAGTTGTTTATTGGAGATTGTTCAACTGCTTTGAATAAAGCAGTTTATCGGAGGATGTCCAATGAGTATTAAAACCAAAAAGATTTTGTTTTGATAAGGTCACTGGGTGAAACACCAATGACGAAGTTTTTACACTTGGCAAACATGTGTGAGGGAGTCGGTAAGGACTTGTGTTAAAGGCATGGTGAGTGACACTTCATTCATAAAACATGGTAGTCCCATAGTAGAAACTTATTTACTTGAATGTTTGATTGTGTGAACATGGCATTGCATGTGCACTTAGGTGGGGAGTATCCCCTGTAAGAGTTTACCCTACTAGGCATTGCGCACCCCATTGTGGGACCCTCTCTTCAAGTGAAAGATGCTATAGCGATGACGCCACTTATACTGCACTGCAAGAAAGTCGTCGTGGCTTGTAATTAATTTTTTGTAAATGCTTGGAACAAACTAGTTCTACTTGTATTTTGTGTAAAAGAATTGTAAAATACCTTGGAACAACCTTGTTCCCATTTTGTAATATTTAGCAGTGTTGTACTTGAAACTCGAGGACTATGGTAATTAGTCTCAGATATTCCGGAGTGTGGGATGAGCGGGCCCGATTAGGCCACTCACTCATAATTGACCTAGCAGGTCATTGTATTATATCACATGTTGCTAGGTTTTGCACATGTTACCAGGTAAAGCCCTGCATAAAAAGACTTTGTCCGATTTTCGATAAATCATGGGTCCCGGAAAAGGGGACACGATGGTATGGTATTGGGTTATGAAGAAAGTAGGTGGACGACGCTCACTCGAGGCTGTAATTATGAAGAAAGTCGGGTTGTGGCTTGTAATTAATTTTTTGTAAAGAAGCTTGGAACAACCTTGTTCTAATTTGTAATATTTGTAAGAGTGTTGTAATTAAACTCTTGAGGACAATGGTAATTAGTCCTATATATTCTCTAGTGTGGATGAGTGGGCCCGATTAGGCCACTTTCACTCATAAATGGACCTGAGGTCATTGTATTATATCAGCCATGTTGCTGTGTTTTTACACGCAGCTTCTCGCAGTAGTTTCTCCCGTACAGCGAGACTCGGTTTTAATTTTCATTAATCATGGGTCCCGTAAAAGCTGAGACACTTCAGAGTGTGGTGCCGAAGCTACCTTTATTGATCCACGAGTCTTCATTGTTGGGAGCACACCCGACTCCCGGGTTTTGGGGTGTCACAGCTTGGTATCAAAGCTTGGGTAAACAATTACATAGGGAGCTTGGGTGTGGGTATCCACAAGGATGGTCCTAATACTAGTTCGTCTCATCTAGGTATCAAAAGTCTAGGTACATGAATACCTAGGACTGTTGGGCATGGGTTAAATCATTACATGGGGTGCATTATATGTTTTGTGTCCTAACATGCTCAATGTTTGTGTGTTACAAATTGTGTGAAATATATGCATGACAGGATGTATATAGTAAAGGATGAACACTAGGGTTAGAGAACATAACCTTAAGGGTTCGAAAAATAAATGAACATGATAGTTCGAACTGATATTTTGCCAAGGTTTCGTATTATGCATCTCTCCTACTAACTTAACTAAGAAAAAGAAATCTCACCCTTTCTATTTGACATGTTGATCTGCAGCAAGTAAGTAGGTTGTGGGCCGAATCAACAAAATTTATAACCTAAATTCCTTCCTGCATCGTCAGAAGATAGCTACTACAAGATAGTGGGTTCTACTAAGCCAACACAGGATGGGTTTTCTTCGCACAAATGACTTGCAGTGAGGTTCAAATTGGTGAATTTCGTTTGGATTCAGGGTTTTTGGTAAAAAACAGGGGGTTGTAATGTTTGGAAACTGAAAGTTAAATAAAATAAAATGTAAAAGAAGTCTCAAGGTGCCAGTCACTAGTGGTCGATTCCTAGTAAGTAACCGAGGGTCTCCAAGGTCCTTTCCTCGCGTTAGGGAGGATGACCTATAGTCATCTCCCGAACCGATCTCATTTAGCTGACAAAACTGACCCAAAATAACAACTTTTGAAAATGGTATTTGGCTCTATCGATGGTCTCGACAAGAATAATATCACCACCCACTTCCAACAAGCTAATAAATGATAACTAATGAATATCACTGTATCTAATAATAAGCAATACAATGAATCCTAAAAGCTAAACTGGCACGATCATATAGAACCAAGGGATCAAACCTAAATTTGGAGAAAATAAAAACATCCTTGAATCGTCACAACCCGATGATAACTAATCTGATGTCAATGGATTCGCAATGGGCATCCAATGAACCCAAAATCTTATCAAATATCGATCATTCAAAGCAACCCGAAGGGATTAAAGTTTACATTTGAATGAAAAACATAAAATGCAGAAATATCACGCATGAAACCCTTACCCGGGTCTTGCTCTCACTTCAAGAGCCTTCCACTCCAAGGAAGAAGGGGATTTAGCCGCTCATCCTCCGAGTTGTCATCCTCGGAGAGTGTTTGGCTAGTGAGAAAGGGAGAAAAGTTAGGGAAAATGAGAGAAAATGCCAGAGGCGGGAAAATTCCTACTCATAATTTTATTATTGCTAAAAAGTCTCCCCCCCCCCCCCCTCTCTTGTACAAGATTTGTTTTGGTTTATCTAAAGGCTCACCACAAGCAAAAATACAAAAATATCCTCAATACCCACTTATACATGAAGGGTAAAATGGTAAAATGCAAAAAGTGGGTCAATCGGAAGTCAAAAGGGGCCAAAATCAAAATGCAGGAAGCATTTTCTCATGCTAGGAAAAATTCAGATCCGTCAGCCTCCCAACCACTCTCTCACTGGTGCCTTCCTTCCGCTTCATCCAACAGCTCCACTCAATTCTGTGTTTGATCGACTCAACAATTTTGCATAAATAGCTTGCAAAAACTACAAAATTAGCCACAAAATGCGATCAAGAGAATAATAAAGATCCTATGTGTCAATCACTATTAATTACGCCGATTAATACACAAAAGTGCTCAAACCCGTAATAAACAGTGTTCAAAATAACACTGAAAGACTAATCACTTCTAACCAACACATTGTTAGTCCCTTAGCAATGAAATAAAGAAATAGAGCAAACAAAATAATAACAAAATTATGTTCTCAAAAATGGTACTTCAAAAAGTATGTGGATGAGTAATGCCTAACCCTTAATGAGAATCACCGAAACCCTGCCCAATAACCATCACAAGAGAGCAGGGAATGCCACACAAAGCTCTCTTTCTCTCTCTTTTCAGCATCAAAAGAGTTTCCTTCTCTAGAGAATCAACCTAGAATTTCCACCAAAATCTTAGTGTTTATATGATTAGTTTTCAACAATAAACTGCCAAATTGCACTCTCCCCTCAACCAAGCTACTACCCCAACCTAGTACATTAACCGACCTAAATAGATCAGGGCCCACTCTTATTCCACAATTCTTTTTATGTTGTGGCAATGTTATGAATCTATTCACCAAAGTCCATGTAATCTGGATCTACCACACTCCCAACCACTAAGGCTTAGGGCATCAAGTTTCATAAGGATTTTTCAACCAAACTTCTTCTGTGTTTCAATTCGAACTTCGAATGACTTTAGACTCAAAGACTCATTAAACTTGCTAGACCTCACCTATCCACCCATGTAGCGATCACTAAGTTGGTGGCTCCCCAACCACCGGGCTTAGTGGCACCGTATGCTTTAAAGACTTTCGTTCATACCCCTGGATCGTAGCTCTAAGCCTCAAGGCAAAGTGTTGCAATTTTCTTTCTTTTTCTTTTCTTTTCTTTTTCTTTTTTGTTTTCTTTTTCTCTTCTTTTTTATTTTGGAAGACTCCATTGGTCTTCTTTCCTCAAAGGTCCTAACCTATTGAATGTAGTAAATGAAACTAGGATGCTTTGCAAGATTTCCAGAGGTCATAATTTTTCAAATTACTATCAAACCTTATGTGCATAGGATTAGCCAGAGGTGGAAGAAAAGGTTGAAAGCACTAAGAATTTAATCATCATCAACTTAATTAAGCATGGAACCACTTACTGTCAATACACGGGATTAATGTTTTAATTTTTCGTAACTAGCTAGGAAAAAACATAACAAAAAAAAAATGGGGCAATTTTGAAAACTCATGTAAGTCAGGATAAGAGTATTTAAAAATAAATGGCTATATTTTCAGCTTTTCAAAACAACTAATGTACCTTCACAAATAAGCACAAACAAGAAGCCACTGAATACAAAATGGGCTTGCTCAAAATAGTAACAAAAGCATAATGGGGAAGTTTCACTTCCTTCGCTAACTCTCCCTAACCAAATGCCATTGTCCAAGAATGGCCCTGATTGAGTTAGAGAAGGAAGTGATACTCTGATGATAAAACTGCTGTTGATAGTGAGACTTCGTGAAGCTTCCACCGAGACCTTTATTCATCTCGATCAGCTTCCAAATGAACAAGTTGGAAGAAGAAAATAGAAAAAAAAAAAGTAACCAATTGGAGCATTTGGCAATTCTTATTTTATAAAAATCCCAAAGTGTTCTTTGACTGACTAGATTCACTCTCTAATCTTTCCTAACTGGTATTAAGAACACCTTAAAACGAGGTCCAGACATGACAAAAGCATGGGCGAAACAAAATGGGAGTACAATAGGATCACAATTTATGTACCGCAAAATCTCAAGAGTCAAATGTTCTCAGACTCATGAAATTTTCTGGGCTTTCCTCGTTTCAAAGATCTCCCCGCTTTCAAAATTTTGACATAAACTACAAAAATAAACACCAAAAAAAAAATTAAAAAAAATTGCAAAAATGTGAAAAATAAGCTAGAAACAAATATTAACTTAAAATTAGAGAAAACCTAAAGAGAAAAATTAAATAAACCGAAATAAAATAAGAAAAATTCAAAACAAAAAGTGGACTGAGTCTCCGAACTGTAGCTTTCAGTAAAGCCTTTAGAGGCTGTTGAACCGGTGGAGCTAGTAGAATTGATCGAGGTCCGAAAATTCAAATCTGGAACTTCAACACCCAAACCATCCGCAGCTATTGTACAAGATGAGCAACTTACCAATGTCTGGCGTAGCCGCCAACGTTTCTCAACATAGGCCATTACCTTCCTAATGTATTGCACAGGCAGTGGAGATGGGATGACCTTAGTAGTAGGTGTGTTTCTGTATTAAATGTGCCGCAGTGAAGGCAAAGTAATCAAGTTAGAGAGGTGTCATATAAAGTGGCTTTTGGTGGCTTGGCAGTGGTGCACCAGATTCAATTATGGAATTGGTTGAAGGATAAGCTTTTTTGGCTCTTCCCATGCCTATTTTCCATTACCCTCCTCAGTCAACATTAGGGAGATTACTTCTTTCTTTTCCCATGGCGCATGTAAACAAAGACCACAATATCCGAGGATTCTAATAGCCACCGTTAACATGCTCCCTCCGCGTCATGCGCCAGCCAGGCACTCCTTCCCTGCACTCTTCTCATGAACATGCTGATTGGTGAGCCTTGAAATGGAATATTGCAGAATGTCAATCTTCTGATCAAGGTCACTTTGAAGCACATCTAATTTATGGTTCAAAGAGCTCACCATGGTATGAATTCTTTGATTTAATTAGGCATTGAATGTCTAGTCACCCGCGGCTTGGTAAGGTTCGAGAATGGCTTGTTCAAGCACGGAGAGGTTGACTATGAGTGGTTGAAATTTGAATGAAGTATCTTGTGGATGCGGGAGGTGCATATTGTATAGGTTCTGGTCCCATGAGAGGTTTAGGTGGTTCCTCCAACTAGGATTGTAAGCATTTCCATATGGTGTAGTTTTTGGAGGCACCATGCATGAGGGCACACTCATCTGTGGAGGGTTTCTATAGTCCCTCATGGACCTATATGCATTAGGATTTCTCTCCACTTGGTACTAACCATGTTTCTCTCCCTCTAGGTGTTCCATTTGGTTAAAACTAATATTCAATTCAGAATTGGACTCTTGTAGAACTTGACTTTTGAGCCAACCTGCCTTGAATTCTTTACCTTTGGAACATGTTCTCCTCTGACAAGATAGGCGAACAAGACAACCAAGAAATAGTCCTACCTAAAGGGTTAAGGTTAGCTAAAAAAAATAAAATAAACAGGGAAACAAAATTAACAAACTAACAAAAAAATATTACAAAGAAAAATAAGATTAAGTTCACCAGATCTTGTGATGAGGATCACAAGTGTTCATCAGGTCATCATTTGCACTTAGGCACCATCCCCGGAAACGGCGCCATTTGATTCGTGCGCAAGTAGGTTGTGCCGGAATCAACAAAATTTATAACCTAAATTCCTCCTACTGCTGTAGCATAGCTACTACAATATAGTGGCTCTAGGGTCGAACACAGGGATGGGTTTTCTTCGCACAAATGACTTGCAGTTAGGTTCAAATTGGTGAATTTCGTTTGGATTCAGGGTTTTTGGTAAAAACAAGGGGTTGTAATGTTTGGAAACTGAAAGTTAAATAAAATTAAATGTAAAAGAAGTCTCCTTGAAGTGTTAGGTCACTAGGGTTGGATTCCTAGGACAACTGAGGGTCTCCAGGGTCCTTTCCTCGCGTTGGGAAGGATGACCTATAATCATCTCCCGAACCGGATCTTCATTTAGCTATAAAAACTGACCCAAAATAACAATCCTTTTGAAAATGGTATTTGCTTCCTATTGATGGTCTCGGACAGTGAATAACATCACCTTGACCCACTTTCCAACAAGCTAATAAATGATAACTAATGAATATCACCGTATCTAATAAGCGTCTGATGAGATCTAAAGCTAACCCAGTACTAACTTGTTTAAGGTGAAGTAGAGAGGGATCAAACCTAAAATTTGGAGAAAATAAAAACATCCTTAGATAGCCTTTCAATAACCCATAGATGATAACTAGGATGTCCAATGGATCTATGATAAGCATCAATGAACCCAAAATCTTTTATCAAATACCCGATCATTCAAAGCGGCAGAAGGGATAAAGCCAATGTTTGAATGTAGAGCATAAATAGTAGAAAATACCTCCGTTAAAACATGGAAAACCCTTAGTCGCATATGTCCCACCTTTCAACCTTCCCTCGGAAAAGAAGAGTTTAGCCACTCATCCTCCGAGTTGTCATCCTCAGAGGGTGTTTGGCTAGTGAGAAAGGGAGGAAAGTGAGGGAAAATGAGAGAAAATGCCAGAGCCTGGAAATTCCCTCTCAGAATTTTATTACTACCAAAAAGTCTCCCCCTGTACAAGATTTGTTTGGAGCTTATATAGTGCTCAATTAGAAGCAAAAATACAAAAATATCCTCAACCACTTATACATGAAGGGTAAAATGGTAAAATGCAAAGTGGGCCTTAGTAAGTGCAAAGGCGAAAATCAATACGGGGAAACATTTCGCGAGACTACGAAAAAAATGGGCCAAAATCAAATGCAAGAAGCATTTTCATAGGCTGCGAAAATTTCGCAGCCTGCCAAATTTCCTATAAGCTCCAATTTCCTTTCATTTTCTGCTCTTCTTTCTTTCTGCTTTCTGATTTGCAATGCTGAGTTCGACTCGAATTCTTCATGCTTGGATCGACTCAACAATTTTTGCATAAATAGCTTGCAAAAACTACAAAATTAGTCATAAAATGCGATCAGTAGAATAGCAGGGACCTTAGTGTGCCAATTGGGTTAATTACAATAATTAGTACACAAAAAGTGCTCAAAACTTGCAATAAACAAGGTTCAAAATAGCACTTTTTGAGCACTAATCACATGTGTGATGGCAAGTTAAGGAAGGGGATGTGGTTCCGACAAATCGAGAAAATATTGGAGGCTATGGAGATCACCTCCTATGCCACAAAGATAAGGCTAGCAGCATTCCAGCTAGAGGGTGAATCCCATGTATGGTGGGATTGGGTCAAGACCTCGAGGGACATAGAGGCAATGACATGGGAAGAGTTCCATGAGCTCTTCATGGGCAAATATTTTCCGGCAACTGCTAAACATGCAAAATCTCGGGAGTTCCTAGAGATAAAGCAAGGAATGATGACAGTGTTAGAGTACGTGGCTAAGTTCACCGAGTTAGCTTGTTTTGCTAATGACTATATGGCCACCGACATGGCGAGGTGAGAAATGTCGAGAGGTGGTGCAGGTTGTCCATCGAGGCGGTGTAGGATTTCTCCACCCAAGATATGGACTACATAGTCATGACAACTATGGCCATAGAGAAGATTGATGACGCCGCGAAGACATTGCGTGATACGAACAATAGAAGAAGAGGGAGAATCAGTCTTCTTCTAGCTCGGGGAAGAAGCATAGAACTTCTGCTTCACAAGGATTTCAGGGACAGGGCCGAGGTTATCAGGGCCAAGGCCAAGTTGAAGCATCTAGCTAAACAGGGCAGATGATATGCTATCACTGCCACCAGCCTGGACACATGAGACGAGATTGCCCACAGAGACAAGGATCTCAGGGTTATGGGACACCTCAGTCCCAATCATCAATAGGGCATGCACAGACATAGTTTGTCTCGTTACTGACATGGGCCGGGGGACGATATCGGTCGAGTGCGGCACGAGCACGGTTATTTTCAAACAAACGGAAGAGGCGGGGCACCAGGTCGGGGTCGGGTACGGGGCTCACGGGCGAGACCGGGGACCCGGGGGGTGTACTATGTCACTACCTCAGGGTGAGCCGAGCCAGTCAGTGCGATTCATTCCAGGGTTTGTTTCTACTCTCGCGCCTATAGGCAAGAGTATTGTTCGGTCTTATGGCATATGCATGTGATTGTATTATTAACTGTTGAATGTGTTTAGGATGAAATTACGGTAAGGAAGAATGTAAAACCCGGGAAAATTTTAATTTTTCTAAAAAATGGCAAAAATAGTAAAATTGCAGAAATGATTCAGGGCAGCCTAGAAATTTTTCTAGACCTTAGATGAAGAAATGGACTTCATCGTTGGATTCGTCTTGTAAAATCTAGTTACCCGAAAAATTTTCATCGAATTCAAGACAGTCATTTTTTTTTTCACGATTTTCGGGGTAACAGGCGTCTAATAACTCTCAAGGACAAGATTTTATGAGAATCTCGGGAGTTAGGAAATAACTCAAGTTAAGTTCATTTAAAATAAATTGAACTTGAACCGAGATGAAAATAAATTGTTTCGGGACAGAAACAAACCCGGACGGGTCGTGGACACGTGACACAACATGGGCCACATGTCCACCTTAAGTGAGTTAGAACAAAAGAGGGGTAAAATGGGGATAAGGTCAAAGAAAGCCCTTCTTTTTTTTGCAATACACGAGAGTGAGAGAGAAAAAGATAGTGTAGAGAGAGAAGCTCCAACTTCTCTTTACGATCTACGAAGATCGGGTGGTCGTCTTTCGACGGGTCAAGGTTTAAAGTTGGAGTACTCAGCGAGGGCTACGTGTAGATACCAGAAACTCCAAGTTTCGCCAAGGTTTCGCGCAGAAGGTTTGGGAAGTCGAAAGCTTTAGGTTTAGGAAGTGTTCGCGGAACTTCCTCAAGTTGTTGCTCATGCTTCAAGAGGTAGAGATTCTTCCTACTTTGGTTATTTTCCATTCTAGAGGCTATTTGGTTGAGTTTTAATGCCCTAAGGGGATGTTTGGACGTTTTTGCCCTAAGGAGCTATTTGGAAAAATAATGAGTTATGAGAATAGTGCCCTGTTTTGACCCTATATAATGTCCAATTTTGGAAATGATTTTTGATTAGAAAAATGGAGAATTTGGACTATTATCCCTCAAGGAAATTGTAACCCTATTTGAGAACTTGATGTTAGGCTTTTGAATCACCTAAATTGGACATCTATAACTCAAGTTGTAGATTAAGTTTGATTATCCCTCAAGAGGAAATTGTAATACTATCTGAGGAGCTTGATGTTAGGATTTTGAATCACTAAATTGGACATCTATGATTATGTTCAAGTTTCCCGGATTGCCACGAGTTGCCATTTTGTGAACCTCTTGTCTAGATTTTTGGGACTGATTTTCGGTTGGGAAAAGTAATTTAGTCTAAATGTCGCCAAAAAATTGTAATATCCCGAGAACTTGATGTTAGGATTTTGAATCACGTCAGACCTCTATAACTCTAGTTATGGTTCATTTTTCAGGAATACTACAGCTTAGGCTATTTAATGATTTGTGTCTAGATTTTTGCCACAATTGGTATATGATTGTAGTATATCATTGCTTGAATTGAGTGATATACTTGGTTGAAATTGTGTGGAAGTCAAATTATGTGTTCTAATGGTTTGGCTTGTGACGTGTTTGTGTATGAACAAGGCAATTCAGCTGGCTTGGTTTAATCGGCTATTTGTGAATGTGGTGTCCGCAATTAAGCACAGAAATTATAATATAAGTCATTGCTTGATTGGTGATGACTTGTAGATAATCAATATATGTGTACTAATATGTTGACATATATTATGGTTTATTTGAAATTGTATGTTGATTGATATGGCTGTCCAAATGATGCATGTGTATTATGCATGGTTTAAAATGTCCATATATCACTCATCATATATATGGCATGGTATAAGCATGGAATGGCATAATTTCATTTCATATGCAAGGGGACATCACATTAAATGGGTGTGTGTGCATGGTCATAATCATTCATCATTCTTGGTGAGTGGGTGGTGAGCTCGGCACTTTGGACTACGTTTATCGGAGTCTCACAGGTGCATTTCATAGCTTTAAATAAAGTTGTTTATCGGAGATTGTCAAATGCTTTTGAATAAAGTGGTTTATCGGAGACTGTCCAATGCTTTTGAATAAAGCGGTATATCAGAGACTGTCCAATGCTTTTGAATAAAGCTATTTATCGGAGACTGTCCAATGTTTTTAATAAAGTGTTTATTGGAGACATCTCGTGGCTGGACAAGCGTTTGTGGATGTCTGTGAATTATTAAAAAAAAAAAGCTTTTGGTTTTGGATAAAGGGTCATTGGGTGAAACACCAATGACAAGTTTTACACTTGGCATAAGCATGTGTGAAGTCGGTGGGGACTGTTATTAAAGAAAGGCATGGTGAGTGACACTTCATTCATGGCATGTAGGCATTCTAGAGTATAAACTGCATTCTACTTGGAATGTTTGATTGTGTGAACATGGCATTGCATGTGCATTTAGGTGGGGAGTAGCCCACAGCGAAGTTTGCCCTCGGGCATTGCTCACTTGATCATGAGACCCTCTTTCCATCCACGGGGAGTATGGGTGGACGGCGCTCACTTAAGACGCAATTATGAAAGCGGGTTGTGGCTTGTAATTAATTTTGAAGGTGGGCAAACTAGTTCTAGCTTGTATTTTGTGTAAAGAAATTATAAAAATACCTTGGAACTACCTTGTTCTAATTTATATATTTGTAGAGATGTTGTATTAGAAAGTTTTAACATTATTCTATATACATAAGCTCTTGAGGACTATGGTAATTAGTCTGTATGACTACGTAGTGTGGATGAGTGGGCTTGGTTAGGCCACTTTCACTCATAATTGGACCTAGTGAGATCATTGTATTATATTGGGCCATGTTGCCAGGATTTTTGCACATGTTGTATTTTAGGTAGAGCTCCCCGTAGAAATGAGGCTATATTCAATTTTTATTAAATCATGGGTCCTGAAAAAGGGGACACGGTGGTATGGTGTCGGGTTATGAAGAAAGTAGGTGAACGGCGCTCACTTGAGGCCGTAGTTATGAAGAAAGCCGAGTTGTGGCTTGTAATTAATGTTTTGTAAAGAAGCTTGGAACAACCTTGTTCTAGTTTGTAATATTTGTAAGAGTGTTGTAATTAAACTCTTGTTCTTATTACTTTTGCTCACCCCGTCATGGGACCCTCTTTCAAGTACAAGGAGTATGTAGGTGGACGATGCTCACTCGAGGCCGCAATTATGAAGAAAGCCGAGTTGTGGCTTGTAATTAATTTTTGGTAAAGAAGCTTTGAACAAACTAGTTCTAGCTTGTATTTTCAGTAAAAAGAATTGTAAAAATACCTTGGAACAACCTTGTTCTAATTTGTAATATTTGTAAGAGTGTTGTAATTATACTCTTGAGGACTATGGTAATTAATCCTGTATATTATAAATGGTATTGTTGACCAGGTTAGGCCACTCACTCACTATTGGACCTAGTGAGGTGTTTGTAATATATTGGTAGTGTTCTGCAGAGCTTTTTGCACATGTTGTATTTTGAATTGACTCCCGTAGAAAGACTATATCAGATTTTTTATTAAATCATGGGTCTTCCGAGGACTGGGGTTGATATCAGTATGGATACTTTTGAAAGCTGTTCAGTTTGGCATAACTTAATTGATTCATGAAGGACATTTGTGTTTTATAAAAACTTTGAATTTATTTGTTCATTATAATCTTATAAAATTATTATTAAATATAGATTATGTTGTTACTCTTATATAATCTATAGTGGATTAAATGTTTGGATTAGACAGCTTCATATAATATGATAGATGAGAGTTCACATTATAATATATCAGTCTGACTTATATTTGGATTATGTTTTTGGGTGGAAACTCATTACTAAAGGGAGCTCTGACAGTTTTATTAAATCATGGGTCGAAAAGGGGACATGGTGGTGTGGTGTCAGTTGCAGAGCATCCACGGGTTAACTGAGTTGTCCAGCGGACCCGGGTTTTAAGGGCGTCACATTAGGACTTTGTGCCTCGATTCGGGAGTTTAGACTTTGCCTTCATATGGATCATATGTTCGGACTTCATATGCATCACATTTGCTAGCACTACTATTCAGACATATAGATTTCATATTGCAAATCAAGCGTTCAAACTTCGCCTTCATATGGATCAGATGTTCGGACTTCATCTATATCACATTTTCTATCACCTAGTTTAGACGTTCAGACTTCGTATTCCACATATCAGGCATTCAAACTTCGCCTTCATATGGATCAGATGTTTAGAATTCATCTGTATCACGTTTGCTAGCAGCGTAGTTCAGACATTCAAACTTCGTCTTCTACAGATCAAGCGTTCAGACTTCGCCTTCATATGGATCAAATGTTTAGACTTCATTCGTATCACATTTGCTTGCACCACAATTTAGATGTACAAACTTCGTCTTCTTCAAGTCAGGCATTCATACTTCGCCTTCATATGGATCAAATGTTCAAACTTCATCTATATCACATTTTCTAGCACCACAATTCAGACGTTCAGACTTCATCTTCTGCATATCAGGCGTTTAGACTTCGCCTTCATATGGATTAAATGTTCAGACTTCATCTATATCATATTTACTAGCATCGCAGTTCATACGTTCAGACTTCGTTTTCTGCAGATTAGGCGTTCAGACTTCGCCTTCATATGACTAAGATGTTCAAACTTCATCTGTATCACATTTTCTAGCACCGCAGTTCAAACGTTCAGACTTCGTCTTTTGCAAATCAAGCATTCAGAGTTCGCCTTCATATGAATCGAATGTTCAGACTTCATCTGCATCACATTTTCTAGCATCGCAGTTAGACGTTCAGACTTCGTCTTTTGCAAATCAGGCGTTAAGACTTCGCCTTCATATATATTAAATGTTAGATTACACCTTCATATAGATCACACGTTCAGGCTTCGCCTCTACTTTCTACATCTTGAATAAAGGCGTTAAGACGTCGCCTTTATGTTTCCTCATTTTAGATTAGACATTCAGATGCCTTTACCATTGTTCAAACCCTTATAGTTCATTTTCATTAGAGATATCGCTACTAGTTTTCACGGTCGCTAGTATTGCCCACTTTGATCACATGGCTTCTTTTAATTGTCTTACTTTCCGCTTGCTACTCATGAGTTCCTTGCAAGTCTATGACCATTATAGTTTCATTATCACGGCTTTGCCTTGGCTTGTTCCATATTGGTTTCTATAACATTGAGCATTCACTTTGATGCTCCGACCTTGATGGGTGTTGATCACTATCTGATCTTATGACCATTCGCTTTATGGGCAGGCTAACTTCCACATGTTTTAGGTTTTGACACAGGTTTCACCCTTAAGAGGACCTTCTTAGAGAGAGCTTGGATCAATATCATGACTTTGTTGGCTTCCCTGTTGTCTTGTCCTTTCTCTATTTATTTGTTTTTATTTATTTATTATTTTTTTTTAGAGTCATATTGGTTGTTTTTGTTTGAGTGAGTAAGTTTTCTTGGCATACTTTTTTTGGGGTATCTTCTATTCTTTGGTAGATTTCACTTAATTCCACTCGATTTTCATATTTTCGTTTCACTGCATTGTTTATGCGCTTACTTCACTCGTGAACTCTACCGAAAAATGACATATTTGTAGACTCCAAATTTTGCACATATTAGTATTATTATCATCATCATCATCATCATTAATATTTATTCTCCTACCCATATCTTCTCTCTCTATCCATACCCTAACCCACCTACCCCCTCTTTCTCTCTTCCTTTTTTTTTTTTGGAAGACCCAACCCTTCCTCCTCTCCCCCCTTTGGATATCTTCTTATTCTCTTCTCCTTCTCCTCTTCTACCTCTCTTATTCTTCTTCCTTCTTCTTTCAATTCCATTTTTTATCTACATTTTATTCCAAACTAAAGCAAATATAAGGTAAACTTCAACAATAAAAACTTACATTTTCCATTTTTCTTCATCTCATTCTTTCTTCTTTTTTTTTTTCCCCATTTTCGCACCACCACCACCTTGTCAGCGTCAAGAAGTTACCGGATGGTCACTGCCAGCGACCCATCGCCAGTGGTGACCCCTCCATTTCCCTCTTCATCTCTCATTCACTTAATTTTCCTTTTTTATTTTATTCACTATCTATTATTTTCCTTTCATTTTATCACCACACAAACACTTTTTTTCCTCACTTTCTTTAACATGAACTACACTTTAAGTCTTAAAAAAATGTATAATTTTTAACCTAAGTATCTCCGTTTTATTGCTTCATGCTTTTTTTTTGTTATATTAGATCTTACTTATATGTTTTAATTATTATGTTGAAAATTTGGGCTTTGAATAATGTAAGACATATTGTATTCTTAATATATATTTGATAACTTGGTTTTTATGTATTTATGATTAATTTTGATATTTGGGTATAATTATTACATATTTAGACTTGTTGGGACTTGGAATGTTAAATTATTTTGTGAATTAGCATGTGTGATGCCCCAAATCCCGGGGTGTCCCGTTGATCACTGTCAACCTGCAGAATACCTGTGTCTCATATCATGAGACCCATACACGAGTAAAATGGTCACATCGGCCCATACATCCATACTCACTAAAAATACATCAACTAAATTACCATAGTTCAAGAGTTAATACATCACTCTTAATACAACATGTTTCAATTGTGATAATTCATACATGTTTTACAAAAATGTAATCAAAGTCACACGTCGGCTTTCTTCTCAAACGACCTCCTAATGGCGCCGTCTTCTGAGCAAGGGTGAGCAATGCCGATAGTGATAATCTCTACATGGGTACTCCTACCCTGGTTTGCTGTGGCGCGCTGAACACATTAAACACGTACATGATCTACTTGAATGTCCATGCGATCCAGCGTATCTGAGTCCTCACCCACTCCCTCAAATGCTTAAGCCGAGCGCATGAAAATCATTTTAAAACAAAAATATTTGTTTTAATTGAGGGCAAACCCTCCGATATAAATCGTTCGGACAATAATAAAGGTGAATTTGTTGAGTAACTCTCGAAGCAATTCGCTGACCCTCCGGCGTGGTGTTGGACGATCTTCCCAACCTGATTCTTCGGACAATAACTTTAGATAAAATTATTATTTTAATAATTTCGGGAGTCATCGTTTGGACAACCCCTCAGATTTATTTGTCATGCACTCACCTACCATTCTAAGGTGCCAGGTGCACATGAAATGCACATTATATCATTTCCAACAATTCATGTTAATATATTTTACATGCATATCAAAAATTTATTCCTGACGTCATGTTATTCAATTCATAACAATAACCTTAAAATTAAAGCTCTCGTAAATTCAATAACTGATTCAAAAAATTAAGTTTTGAATCAGCGGCTTATGTATGATTGAGAGCCTAGGTGCAAACAACGTTCGTGTACTACTAGAGTTTTCTCACTCAATCTCAATCGTTGGAGCCGAAAACCACGACCTTTCATGCGCCGAAATATCTGTCAGTGAAATGTTCTTGTAAAAGAATAAAAGCAGTAGGAGCTTTACCTCTTGGAGTTAATGAAATTCATAAAATCGTTAATGGCATCAAGCGCTTGCGTATATCGAAACAACTGGCAGTACGATGAGCCAAATGATGTAGGAAATCTAGAGAGAAGTTGGTATTTCTCTCTATAAAACCAGTTTATCCCCTTCATTGCACTTTTTTGCAAAATAGAGAAGAATAAGTCTTTTCTTCTTTTCTTTTCTTTTAATTCTTTTCATTTAATTACATTTTATTAATATAGTTTGACTTTTAAATTTCTTTGACATTTAGAACAATTTAATGATTTATCTATCATCTACATTAATCATCTGACGTAATGTCGTAAATTAAATATAGTAATGAAACTTTAATGTCCTTGTCTCTCTGTTTGTCATACAACACCCGACACCCTGTCTTATGAGCGTGAAATTGGTATGCCGTGGTCGGCGAACTTCGTGGTAGGTATATTTTCGCGAGACGATTCAACGGTGAAATCCGTTTAAATCATTCGAGATCTAGAAAAATTAGGATTTTGATTGGAAATTAATTTACCGTTTTCGAGAGAAAGGAATTAGAATGTTTCTGGTTTTTACTTGACATAATTAGTATTATTGATAGATATTGAACAAAGTGTAATTTGTGTAGGTTTATTGTGTTTTTAGGTTATATGTATGAAATTGAAATATTATTACATGATATTTAACTTTAAATTAAATTGAGCTTAATAATTTTAAAAAAAATGTGTTTGTTTGTAAATTTATTAAAGTATGTTTTATGTTAATTATTAATTTGAAATTATGAGCTTAGTTTAGTGACATAATTGATATTTGTATGTGAATTTATTTAATAATTTGAGACCTATTAGCATGAACAAAATTAATTTGATAAGTTTATATACTGCTTTTAAACTTATTATTATTAAACTTGAATATTTATTTTAGAGCACCATTAACTTCATTATTTTTCCTACTTTGATGTAGTTTTTCTTTTATTATTTTGTTTCCATAGGAAATTCCTATGTCTTTTGGTGATTAGTGCAGTTCACGACGCGTGGGTAGTTTCAAAAGACTTGGGAATACTGTAAATTACAAGTAGGATTTTTTAGTGCATTATCACTTTCCTCATTGATATTTAATTTCATTATTATGATTATTATTTTTCTTATGTATGTTCTTGTAAGTTTATTCTAATATACTTTAGTTGGTTGTATGTAAAATTGAATATGTAGCTTTATAATTTATGTGTTAATAAAAAAAAATAACTCAATAATTTTGAGTTAATAAAACAAGTTCATAATATGTTTTTTTTTAAGAATAATTTTTCTCTAATAGAAAAGTAGAGATATATTTTTTTAAGGGAGATCTAAAATTTGTTTTAAAAAATTCAAAATATTGTTTATAGTAATCCTTCATTCATTGTTTTTAAGTAGATTTAATTTCACATTTTTTTTAAATAAAATAACTAAACATTTTAAATGATAATTTTTTTTTTCTAAATAAAGATGTAAGTTCAATTTATTTTCTAAATTTGTTAATTAAATATTCCAGACTAAGTTGATTTCTTTAATAAATAATTTTTATAAAATAAATACAAATAATTATCTTTTAAAATAAAATTGAACTTCACCGTTATAAGTGAATAAAATTTAATTTTTTTTAATGTATCGAATAATGTGATTTTTTTTTTAGTACCCATAATTAATTAATTAGTTGTTATCATTCCCTAAACTTGTTTAGTAGAGACCATTTTTATACGAGTCTAAAGAGGTGTTGTAAGACCCACGAAATTCCAATTTATGGAAAAATGGCAAAATCGTAATTTCGATTAAAAAATCCGGAATTTATTCTCTAGATCTCGGATGATGAAACAGATTTCACCGTTGGAATCGTCTCGCGAAATCTAGCTAGCACGTAAATTTAAATCGAATTAGGAGCGGTGTCGGAATTGGCGCGTTTTGAGCGTTAGGTTTGGTCAGTAAAACGATTTACCGATCTGACAATCACATATAGCAGTGTGCTCATGTGCCATAAATTAGCGTGAGTAAGAAATGATAGTAAAATGGACGTCGAGATAGTCTTAGAATGATATTCAGCCCAGGAAAACTTAGGGCCTTAATGGTGTTAATGGAGTTGTTTAAGTGGAAAAAAAGACAAAACACTCAATAATGTTTTGTCTCTGATGAGCAAAAAAAACTAAAAATGAATTAGAGACACGAGAAAATCTCAGTAACAAAAAAAATGGTGTTTTAGTGAGAGAATGTTGGAACTCCTACTCTGGTTTATTTCAAATCAGATCCGTCTACGTAAGTACTGAAGGGTAGAAGAGGCATCTACCTTTGAGAGCGAGGCTGCGTGGACACGGTTGAGGAGTTTTGACAAGCTCCGTGAGGTAGGGGTTCACTCCTGTGGGTTTCTGGCTTTATTTAAGTGTTTCTGATGTTTTCGGTTGGTTTGGGCGCGAATAACAGTTTGATCGGTCCCAAAACTTAGGACGGGTGTAAATTTTTAGAAATCAATTGGACTGATCGTGACATTACCGCGGTTGTTTAGTGTTTGAGTTGGAAATTGTTGGATAAATTGTATTGTGACAATGTATGAGGCGGAAATGGCCGTCAAAATTGAGTTTACAAGTGAGCGATGATTGGTGAATTAGGAAATAATGCAGGGTTTCACTATTAAGACCTTCTAGTCCCATGAAAATAAATTTTTGTGAATTAATGTGTTAGTCGAGTAATTCAAGTAGAATTGCTTGTGTTTGATCGTTAAGCGTATGAGCTAATTTTGATGTGATGAAATCTGAGAATTATATAATATGATTGTGTGATTTAATTTTTATGTGAATATATGCGTGTTTGTATTTAAGTGTGTTATAGGCGTAATGGAATTAACGTAAATTAAATTAATGATCTGCTGGGGCTAATACTAGGATGATAGGAGTGAGTGCATGAGATGAGTCAGAATAGTTTCGGGTTGTCTAAAAATGATAATTATCGGTTAGTGATCTGAAAAATATCAATCGTCGGAGGCAATGATTGATATACGTAGAAGGGTGGTCGCCAAATAATATCGATCGTCGAAGGCGATGATTGATATATACATCGGAGGGTTGTCAAAATAAAGCATAATGAATTTACCATCTCTGAGGCTTAGGCGAGTGTGAGGGAGTCGGTGAGGACTCGGGTATGGGATGGTCGGGTTAAGGCGATTCAGTAGGATCGTCGTTCTTTGAATGTGTGTTTCTTTGGGCGATTCTGCGTATGCGGCTTAGGTGGAGAGTAAGCAGCAGGGTGATTCGTGCGACGTTAACTCGCACATCAAGGGTTACTATTTTCTGGTACAGGGGAGGCGTGGGGGACGGCTCGTCCTAGGGCGGGTTTAGAAGAAGTGGAATGTGAGCTTTGATGGTTACATGTATTAGAATTGTTTTAATTTTAATATATGTTGTATAAAGTAAAAACCATTGAGCTACGAAAACTATTGGATATAGTTGGATATATATATATATATTGATGAAGTAGTATTGTATTAGGTGGCAATTTCATTTATCTTAATGATATTGATGTTTGAGACATGTTATATATATGTTTTGTATTTGGGTAGAAGCAAAATGCGAAAGGCTCTGTCCGATTTTCGTGAAAAATGTCGGATTCTGCCACGGCATTGCGAGGTGTCTCTAGCGGGTTGTGGTGGTCAATGGATCCCAGCGTTTTGAGCGTCCGCAGTGCTCGACTCACTACTCGTATATTCGATTGGTAACGTGACGCCCAGGTTGAACGATTTTTCGAAGACATGTATTTTCCTAAATAAGAAGTCACATAAGATTTTTATTTATTATTTTGTTTTCCCTTTTTAAAAAAAATAAACAAAATAAGTGACGATTCAAATTTTTTTTTTAAGAAATATATATATATTTTTAATAAAAAGTGAGTATCACTATTGAGTGGGGATACGGTTGAAAAATGCATATCCACATATGGGCATAGGAAAGAGATCGTGTTCAAATTTAGATGAGAATATAATATTATAACGTTAAAACGTAGAATAAATAGATGTGGGAAAAAAAAATAGAAGTCTTTTAAATGTGCTTAAAATATTTTTAAAAATAAAACGTACTCATGCTATTAATTTTTAATTGGCAGGGTTATTATTTAAAACACCTGTTAAAGACGAGTCATATTTTTTAAATAATTAAAATATATGTTATAAAAATAACAGTTTATAAAAAATAGATTTTATAAAAACATGATAAAATATCTATGAGTTCGGAAACGAGGGTTTATTTTTATTTTTTAATAATATTTTAAAACAAACGCTAGCAATGTAAAAGTCTAAAAATATAGGGTTGTTTGTTTATTGTTTTTGAAAATAAGAAAAATATGAAAAGCATATTTCATTTTCAATGCATTTTTGTTTTAAAAAATATAAAAATTTAAAAATAAGAAGAGTTTTCAGATAATATCAAAATAATATTCTCAATATTTTTAAAAACTATCGTAAGAACAGTTTTAAAAAATATAGAAAACAAATAGGTTCTTATTTTTTGTTTTCGTTTTTGTTTATTTATTTATTTTTAAATTTAAACTTGTATCTAAATTATTTTATATTTAATTAAACCGAGCAAGATCCCATGCGAAGCCATCCCCAACCCCTCGCCATTTCACTTCGATTCCTGAGAAAATCCCCATCGTTTGCCAGCGGGAAAATATCAAAATCCCGAAAGCATAATTACATTTACATATTTTCAATCTTCCCTCGCAAATTTCTTATGAACACTCTCTCCACATCTGTGGGGATGTGAGACAAACGGAAGTTCCGATTGAGAAATACTGCAAGAAAATGTCGTCGGTGAAGAGAGAGAATGAGAGATGGCATCAGGTATTCAGGAATCGGTTATTTTCGGCCAAAAAAAAAAGGATCGGTTGAAGCAACTGAGTTATTGGTTGAATATTGATCACTGTGATTCGAGGCCCGTGGCTTGGAAACCACCGGCCGGCTTGATGGATTGGCCGCTGCTATGACCGCCAATCACCCTGATTATGCCTGTGTGTGTGTTTTTTTTTTCTCTCATTTTGTCCGAAAATGCTTAGATTTATGGATTGATTACTTTTTGTTTCCATTGTATGTTTGATTGAAAGGACACTTACTATAATTTCTACGATCTTAGTGGGAATCATAATTGAAAATACAAGGGTTTCTTTCGTTCTGATGATGTGTTTGAACATTTGTTTTGAGCAGTTGGCTCAATGATTGCTGTCTCAAATCTGCAAAAGAAGACGTAGCATGCTTCTAAAATTCCATTAATCTTGGGTTTCTTTTTTCTTCTTAAGTAACTTTGGATTTGAGAAATCGGTTGAGATCTGCTTTGTTACCGTAGAATCAAAGATATGTACCATGATCCTAGTGTGAGAGGAAGGCTCCTTGGGTTGCGGCCGATGTTTATGAAGCCAGCGTGAAGGAGTTCTAGTTTGGTATGTTTCTATTTAACAAGAGAAAATGTTGTTACAGGAAAATTACTGTGGTATAATGTTTAATATACTGTCAATGATTGACTTGGCCATGTCAAAACATGTTAGTAGTTAGAAAAAATTTAGGTATTTAGTGGTCATGGTACATTAGATTTGGTGTATTGACTTCTTTGGTGAAATCTATTACTTGTGTTTTTTGGATGACAAGGCCTGGCATTTGTCTGATAGTGTGGAATTGTTCTTTTGTTTGGCTTCTATGAAGTTTAGGTTTGATTTCATATGGGCTAGCTCAGCTGAACCATATGTGGTGGGAACTATAATTGGAGCTCATGGCTTCTATCCAAGAAAATTAAGTGAAATTTTAATTGACTTTACAGAAAAATTCCATGATTGACTTGGTCATGCCAAAACATGTTTATGGTTGTAAAACTTTTAGGTATTTAGTGGTCATGGTACACGAGCTTTGGTGTATGGACATCTTTGGCTCTTACTCATGTTTTATGAATGACAAGGACTGACATTTGTCTGATAGTGTGGAACTGTTCTTCAGTTTGGGCTCTGTGAAGTGTACATTTGATTTCATATCGGTTGGTGTAAAGCAACTAAATGGTGGAACTATAATTGGAGCTCATGGTTTCTATCCAAGAAAATTAAGTGAAATCTTAGTTAACATTATACAAAAATCTGCAAGCTTCAATACTAATGACGGACAACGTTATGCTCTTTTGTGAACATAGTTTTTGAAGAAGATGGTTTCTTATATCTTTCTTGGTGTTGTATTGACAGTGACACTTCCTCTGAAATCTTCAACCTGACCCAAATCTAAGTATTTTGTTCGTTTTCTTTCTTCTTTCTTCAGAATGTTGCTCATTGGGACAGTGAAATCATCTATGACCGGGATATTGACTATGATTACTCTGTTTTCAAATTGCTTGAGGGAATTAACTTCTCTATCATGATATGTTGGACAAAAGGTGTGTTGTATGCTATAGATGCATTTGTATCACACTTACACTTTGTTCACCTGATTAGTAATTTTATTTTATTTATTTATTTTGGGGTTAGGGGATCCCTATGGAATCAAATATTTCAAAGCTTATTGGTTGTTGAGTGTCTGATAATCAATTTTGACAAACCGGGTGGACGTCTGATATCTTTTTAACTTAGCATGTGTTTCCGTTTCTGCTTATTTGTTTCACTAGCATCTAGAAATCAGCATGAAAACTCTGTTCTATTTCTGTTGGTAAATGCTACTGCAATAATTACATCAAATTTTAACAAAATAATCAATGTTAACTACTACCTGGTGGGGACTGCCAAAAGGTCAAACTTGTGACATAAGACCTATCGGGATTGGAGTTCAGTGTCTTGCAGAGATACCTTCAACAGCTTAACAAAGACGCATTTGAGATCATATACCACCATGCTCTAACAGCTTCTTGTGAGTTGGCCAAGAAAGAAGGCCCTTATGAGTTGGTATGCGGTCTCCCTCTCTTAAGAAAATACTTTATGGGGATTACCCTGTTCTAGCAATCTCTGAAATCTTAATGACTTGGAAAATCATCTGTAGGTATGCATTTATCATTTGTTTCTTGTCTTTCCTTTTTCCTGCATTATTTTTATGGGAATTATCCTGTTCTAGCAATCTCTGATATCCCTAGGAATTGAAAGTCATCTGTAGGTATGTATTTATCATTTTTTTCTTGTCTTTCCTTTTTCCTGCATTATTTTTATGGGGATCACCCTGTTCTAGAAATCTCTGAAATCCTGAGGAATTGAAAGTCATCTCTAGGTATGTATTTATCATTTATTTCTTGTCTTCCTTTTTTCCTCCATTATTAACTCCTTTCCATACTAAGTTTTGCAATCAGGAGTGTTTGGGAGATCAATCAGAATACATGGGTTGACATGGCTTTGGACCATGGATGCTACATAGACCACTGTCAAAGCCTTCATCCTTGCATTTTCATGCATGGTCTAGTGTATCAAATTCTTTCTCTTACACTCGTTTTGGAAAAAGAAAAAGGGTCATTGGGTGAAACACCAATGACAGGTTTTCATACGATAAATTGTATGGCAACACGGTAACTCGGCATATCGATAAGTCGGGAATACATTCTCATCCAATACTGGTGACGTAGTACACTCGGGAAAGGTGAACGCCAGATATTTTTACTTGAACGTGTGTGTTCGATCAACGTATTTGTTATTTCAGCAGGCAGCACCCTCGCAGGATATTATCACTACTAGCCACTAACCCGTCGTGGATCTCCCTTTCTCTGTGCACAAGTTTAGTGCAAAGCAGACCAAGAGATATGGGATGAGAGCCGTATTACACTAATTTCGCTTTTGCTTTGTTTTTTTTTTGTCTTGTAGTACTATCTGAGCAAACCAAACATGTGCATTTTTGAGACAAAGGGATTGTGTTATATCTGGCGATTATAGTCTATTATATATTTTGTATATTGTGATTTAAATATGCAGAATGAGTCCTCGAGATACATGTGAATGTGATATCGGGCACGTGTTTTTCGTGATTTGACGCAAGTTGTCACCGAGAATTTATACGGGCGCTACAAAAATAAATATGTTTTAAAATTGTAAAGTATCTCTTTAAACAAGTATATTTTTCTATTTTTTTTAATAACTAGCTATTGCTCGAGCTTGCCTGGCATGCATTTTGTAACCACCCTACAGAGCCCTCAAGTTAATCTACGTGCAAACCTCAAGTCGACTACGAGGACTCGAAATTGTGATCATTAAGCAAATCCTAAGGTCTTAGACCAACTAAGCTATCGGGTTAAAACAGTATATTTTTAACCATGTAAATGTGTTTGAAAGTTCAGAAGAATATTTTGAGCTTATGTAAAATGTTGTGAGAGCTCCTTTGGTAGAGGTAAGGAACGCTTCCAAGTATTTTTACTTTTATTTTAAACATGTTTTAAATGTTCTTGAAAACATTTAAAAGTCGGTAAAAAGAAGACTATCTTAATTTTATTTTTTACTAATATTAAAAACAACATTTTAAAACAATCAAAATATAATTTCAACTTGATTATCACTCTATCAATACTTATTATAAACAAATGACTTAATTTTTAACTTTATGTAGAATTAAGTGAACTTAAATTAAGTTTAGAGTTAAATAAAACAAAATATCCGGTTAAGTTACGCTTCATACGCTAATCATGTCTAGTTTATCTAGCAGAACATTTAATGTTTTTGAAAAACAGAACATCGGAAGGAAAGGGTTTTTGAGTGTTAGTAAGGATAATTTATTTCATTAAAAAAAAAAAGTTACATAACATATCATATATAATATATTAAAGCTTTTTTAAATGAATAGGATACTCAAAATGGATATAAGGAAAATAATTATGATAGTATATTTAATAGTTATAATAATTATGATGGTATATATATATCGAACATACTATTATAATTATTGAATATACTATTATAACTATCGCATACATTATCATAATTCTTTTTTATATTAAATCATAATTATTTTTTCTTATTATAATATAAACCATGTAATACAAATTCTTACCTTATTTACGGTAATTATCAAATTGCCTAAAACCTATTTTCAAAAAAAAAAAAAAAAGTTTCAAAAAAGTCCTCAACAATGAACGCAAAACCCGCGCCAAAGGAAAAAGGGCGGCAAAGCCTTGTCTGAAATGTTGGCATTTATCATGAATGAATTGGAAGTAATGAACAGAAAGAGAAAAGGAAACAACGAGGAAAGGCGGAAGAAGTGGGCCCCACCTCCGGCCGCGCCATTCGCTCCAAAAAGGCTCTCACTTTCTAGCGGGAAAACTTCAAACTCTCCCACCAACCCAGGTAGAGAGGGAAAAACCCTAATTACGAATTTCAAACTCTCTATCTTCTCTCGCACACTTCTTGTGAAGATTCTTTATCTATATATATAAGGCGGTGTGTTGATAATAGGGAGTGCAAGGAACCTGTTCGACGGAATTCCTGAGTCAGAAATAGTTCGGGGAAAATGTATGTGGTGAAGAGAGATGGGCGCCAGGAGTCGGTGCACTTCGACAAGATCACGGCCCGGTTGAAGAAGCTGAGTTATGGGTTGAGTATTGATCACTGCGATCCGGTGCTTGTGTCTCAGAAGGTGTGCGCTGGGGTCTACAAGGGCGTCACTACTAGCCAGCTTGATGAATTGGCGGCTGAAACTGCCGCTGCTCTGACTGCTAATCATCCCGATTATGCCTCTGTTAGTTTTATCTCTCTGACACTCTCTTTTCTTTTCTTTTTCTCTCCAATTTATCTTAAATTTATAAGTTAATTGATTATAGGTTGTCATTTTTGAAATTCTGTTCTATTGGGCTTTTGTTCAGGGTTTAGTCTGGTTCTTGTTATTGGAATTTGCAAATTTTGGTCCTGGGGTTGGGTTTAATTTTTGATTTATTTTATGTCCAAGTGTTTGATTCCCGGCTTAGTCAATTTTGCGATCAATTTTTCAAGGTCTCTGGATCTTGGTTTGGTTTATTTTGTATATATGTTTCAAACTATACTTGGCTGTCCTTGATGTTTGGTTTTCATGGGATTGACAATTGAAGATACTTGGGTTGGTTTCTTTTATAATGATCGGTTACCATTTGATTTGTACAGTTGGCTGCAAGGATTGCTGTTTCAAATCTGCATAAAAACACAAAGAAATTATTTTCAGAGACGTAAGTGGTTCTAAATTTCCATTAATTTTGAGTTTATTTATTTATTTTTAGTTTTAACTTTTGATTTGGGAAAATGGCTGAATTCTACTTTCTCACTGTAGGATCAAAGATATGTACATTCATTTTAATGAGAGATCTGGACTGAAGGCTCCTTTGATTGCAGCTGATGTTTATGAAATAATCATGAAGGTATTCCCACTTGTCATTTGATAAATCCCTTTAGCAACATATAACTAAAATGGGAGTTCTTGTTTTGCACTCTTCTTAGTAGTTAGAGAAAACATAGTTTGTGGGAAAATGATTATGATAAGGCTAGATTGATTATGGGCACTATAATAAATAGTAAAACATGTTAGTAGTAGGATAACTTTTAGGTATTTGGTGGTCATGTTACGTGAGTTTTGGTTTATGACTTATGTGGTGAGGTCTATTGCTCATTTTTAATGTTTGACAAAGTCTGGCATTTGTTTGGTAGTGTGCATAGCTAGATCATGAATTGGAAATATAGAATTGCTCATCCTTGACACTAATCTCAATGATTTTATTTCTTTTCTTTCTTCTGTCAGAATGCTGCTCGTTTGGACAGTGAAATCATTTATGACCGAGACTTTGACTATGATTACTTTGGTTTCAAAACCCTTGAGAGGTCCTACCTCCTGAAGATCAAAGGGAAGGTTGTAGAAAGGCCTCAGCACATGTTGATGAGGGTTTCTGTTGGAATTCACAAGGATGACATTGATTCTGCTATCAAAACATACCATTTAATGTCGCAGCGTTGGTTCACTCATGCTTCACCCACTCTTTTCAATGCAGGAACACCGAGGCCCCAAGTATGTTTTGCACACATATGAACTAGATTTTGTATAGCTTGTTCATTTACATTTTTTATCTTCTATTTCTTTCATTGGTTATTTCTTTTAGTTAATTGTGGAATATGTACACAATTAGGATCTTTTGCTTGAATATTCTACATTCTCCATGCTTATTTATATGTTCTGTTATGTGCTGACAGTTGAGTAGCTGCTTCCTGATTTGCATGAAAGATGACAGTATTGAAGGAATATATGACACTCTGAAGGAGAGTGCAGTTATCAGCAAGTCAGCAGGAGGAATTGGTGTTTCTGTTCATAACATTCGTGCCACAGGAAGTTATATTCGTGGAACAAATGGTACATCCAATGGCATTGTTCCAATGCTACGGGTGTTCAATGACACTGCTCGTTATGTTGATCAAGGAGGTGGCAAGAGGAAGGGTATAATCATTAAACTTATCTTTTTCTTGCTAAGGATAATATTGAAAGTTCTGGATGTGCTTTGTGTTTAAATGGGATAATCTTTCTGCATACAGGAGCTTTTGCTGTATACTTAGAGCCATGGCATGCTGACATATTTGAGTTCCTAGATCTTAGGAAGAACCATGGAAAGGTATGGCTGGATTGGCTCAATCATTGTTATATGCCCTTGATGTACAAGATTCTCTGTTATTTTTGTTTTTAAGTATCTTCACTTTTGCTAGTGTCTGATTTCTTCACCTTGTGCAGGCATTGTACTACAAATAACCATAACAATATTTTTTCCTCTTTTCAGGAGGAGCACAGGGCACGGGATCTATTTTATGCTCTTTGGGTACCTGATCTCTTTATGGAAAGAGTTCAGAATAATGGGCATTGGTCCCTGTTTTGCCCAAATGAAGCACCAGGTTTAGCTGATTGTTGGGGTCAGGAATTTGTGGATCTCTACACCAAATATGAAAGAGAGGTAATCATTTTGAATTTATTTTAACTTTGTAAAGAGATTTCTATTTGTGTTTGTCAAAATCATCTTCTAATTTCACTTTATTTTTTGGTCCTAGGGCAAGGCTAAGAAAGTTGTTCAGGCACAGAATCTATGGTTTGAAGTTCTGAAATCTCAGATAGAAACTGGAACCCCCTATATGCTGTTTAAGGTGGTCTATGGATTTCTATGCAAACTGATTTCGTTTCTTGTGATTCCTTTTATTCCTTGGTTTATGTTTTAATAATGTTTGCTCTTTCTCTTTTTCTTCTTATAGGATTCTTGCAATAGAAAAAGCAATCAACAGAACCTTGGTACCATTAAATCTTCAAACTTGTGTACTGAGATCATTGAGTACACCAGTGCTGATGAAACTGCTGTATGCAATTTGGCGTCAATTGCTCTACCACGATATGTTAGAGAAAAGGTGTGTTGTATGATTCAAATGTATATTATCATTGAAATATGGGTGACAAATTTACTTTTTGATGGCCTGGTGTGTTCTGATTTGTAATTTTCTATTTGGTTAGGGTGTTCCATTGGAATCAAATCCTTCAAAGCTTGTTGGGAGCAGAGGTTCTAAGAATCGATTTTTTGATTTTGACAAGCTAGCAGAGGTCTGATATCTTTTACCTCAGCACACTTGTTTCTGCTTTTGTTTGTTCTCTTCTCGTTTTAGCATCTATAAATCAGTATGTAACTCTGTTTTCTTTTTCTTTTTCTTTTGTCACAGGTCACTGCAATAGTTACCTTAAATCTGAACAAAATAATTGATGTTAACTACTACCCAGTAGAGACTGCAAAAAGGTCGAACTTGCGTCATAGACCCATTGGTATTGGAGTTCAGGGTCTTGCAGATACCTTCATTTTGCTTGGCATGGCATTTGATTCGCCAGAGGTAATGCTGATTTTGCATTGCAAATATTTCATTATGCTCCCATGGATTCCAATGATACTGAGCTGTGATAATTTATTTGACTATTAACTGCAGGCTCAACAGCTTAACAAAGACATATTTGAGACCATATACTACCATGCTCTAAAAGCTTCTTGTGAGTTGGCTATGAAAGAAGGTCCCTATGAGACTTATGATGGATGTCCAGTTAGTAAGGTATCCGCATAGGAGCTCTGTGACTACTTATATATGAATTTTCCTTGAAAAAATGTCTAAAATAATTGGCGATCATTCAAGTAATATTGCAAGATGCTTAACTATCATCCATTGTATTTGCAGGGAATTCTTCAACCTGACATGTGGGATGTAACTCCTTCAAGTCTGTGGGATTGGGATGCTCTTAGGAAAATTATATCAGAAAATGGGGTGAGAAATTCACTACTTGTAGCTCCTATGCCCACTGCCTCAACCAGCCAGATTCTTGGAAACAATGAGTGCTTTGAGCCCTATACTTCAAACATCTACAGTAGGAGGGTTCTAAGGTTTGCTTTGCTGCCCTAACCTGTTTGATTTCTTAGATTTATTACTATGGTTGCCATCTAAGTCTTCTTTTTCCTTGTATCTTTGTCAGTGGTGAATTCGTTGTTGTGAACAAACATCTCCTTCATGACCTGACTGAGATGGGTCTTTGGTCTCCTACACTTAAGAACAAGATAATTTATGAGAACGGCTCTGTTCAGAAAATGTCTGAAATTCCTGAGGATTTGAAAGTAATCTATAGGTATATGTACATATCATTTGTTTCTTGTCTTCCTTTTTACCCACATTTTCTGCTCCATTTTATACCGAGACAATTTATTCAATCAGGACTGTTTGGGAGATCAAGCAAAAGACATTGGTTGACATGGCTGTGGACCGTGGATGCTACATAGACCAGAGCCAAAGCCTGAATATACACATGGACCAACCAAATTTTGGAAAACTTACGTCCTTGCATTTTTATGCATGGTCCAGGGTAAAAACTTCCTTCAGTTATGTTTGAAGGCACATACTTGTAATAATAGTTCATAAAATGGTTCACTAATCTGCTTTTGTTCTTGAACACAATAGGGTCTAAAAACAGGAATGTACTATCTACGATCAAGGGCTGCAGCTGATGCTATCAAGTTTACTGTTGATACCTCTGTTCTCCAAGTAATAACTGGCTAATTGCTATCTCTTTACCTTTCTCTGTTAACTTGTGTTGTTGTATTGAGATGTAGAATCTTCTATTTGTTGGCAATGTAGGAGAAGGTGAAGATGTCAGAGGATGATGATGATGATACCAAAATGGCACAAATGGTATGTTCCTTGACAAATCGCGAAGAATGCATGGCCTGTGGAAGTTAAAGAGTCGTTTTGAAAGTAATCAATCAACAGACGATGGACTGCATTTGCTTGTGCTTCCTCCTCTGTTCATTCGCCAGTGTCGTAAAAATAGCCTTTTAAAATGTTTTAAGATATGGGTTGTTTTACATCTTAGTATTCCATTCCAATGGAAGTCTGTATTAACCTCAACTATATCTGTATAGCCTCTACGAATGGTGTTAGTATTGCCGGATATATGTATTTGTTGGTAACTAGGCAAAAAATATAAATGGGAATTTTCTCCATTTTTCGTGTCATTTGTAAATAGTGATTCTGGGCCATGCTTGACTGAATATGTAACCATCTAGGCCCATCAACTAATAGCCCGTCAATTTTTGGCTGATAGAATAACCCAATTGAGTTGTGACCCCTTAAGGAATTTAGCATTCATTTTGGATAAGTTTGTCCCTCTTTACATAGGAGGTGTTGGTTACATTCATATCAAATAGGGGAGAAAATTTCTAATATTATATAAGTATGAGTTGAGTTAGGTCTTTATAAATGGTATTAAAGTTGATTTCTTTTCTTGGTGTGGGGATCCGTTTTGTTTAGTTATGTAGAGAGTGTTTATTAATTTGATTTATAATCTCATGAGAAACAATGAAGATGTTGGTGTCTGTATAAAAAATGTTTGTCATATCCCATATCGGATAAAAGAAAAAGTTCATCTCAATTAATTAAACGCGTTTTTAAAGATGTGAGGGTCTATAAGCCATCTAGACCCATGAAGTAATAGCCCGTCAAGTTGTGGTTGATAGAACATTTTACTCAATTTTGCTACTTGCCCAGTTGAGTTGATCCCAAGGCTGCTATGCTTTGACTCACTAGAAAGAAAGCTGAGTTCTGGATATAAGGAGTTTTGGCATTTATTTGGATGATGAGTTTGTCGTCTCTGAAAAGTTAAAGAGCATTGACTTGCTCCGCCCACGGTCCTTGAACAAGTAGAGAGGGAGCCCCCTCCCCTAAATGCTCTTTAAGGATGACTAAGGTGATAGGGGATATATATGAGTTGGGAGTTTGGATAGATCATTGTTGACGGTTTAACCTATTGGACTAGCTAATCTAGTTTAAGGGTTATAATCCATTTAAGGTTCAATGTTCAATTGAATTAGAGTCAGATATTAAATAGGTCACCCTAGTCTACAATTCGATCGATCAGACTAACTAATTCGGTTTGATTTTTAAAATATTGACCCTGATTGTGAAATTCATTAAATCTACATGTAAATATTTTTTACAAAAAGTCATAATAATCGATCGAATGCATCAACTAGTTTGGTTTGATTTTTGAAACATTGATCGTGATTGTGAAATTCACTAGATTCATATAGAAATATTCCACAAACAGTATACTAATTCAATAATGAGTCTTTGTTTTGTTTTTGGTGATGATGCATCTGTATTGATCATTAAGGTTCAATGTTCAATTGAATTAGAGTCGATACAAATAGGTCACCCTGGGCCATGGTCTGATCGATCGCACTACAAACTAATCTCGGCTCTGATTTTTTAAAATATCAATTCTCGATTGCAAATTAATTAAATTCATATAGAAATATTTTACAAAAAGTGTACCAATTCGATAGATCAGACCAACTAGTTCGATTTGATTTTTGAAACATTGACCGTGATTACGAAATTCACTAGATTCATATAGAAATATTCCATAAACAGTATACCAATTCAATAACGAGTCTTGGTTTTGTTTTAAGTGATGATGCATCTGTATTGATCATTAATGAAGTTAGTTCGTTAGGACTTAGGAGGACCACTCTCCCCTCTCATAGCTTAAGGGTGAAGGTGAAGTGGTTATTTGTTTCTTTACAAAAATATGAAATAACGTGACGAAGTGTCCTTTCCATTTATGGTAACCACATTTACAGCTCAACAAGCATATGGGTCTTACATACTTTTTCATAGTGGGGGAATATTTTGAATTTTTGAGTCAAAAATTCAAAATTGAACTCAATATTTGGTCTAAATGAAATAAAATAAAAAATAAAAACTAGACAGACGAGAGATATTTGCAAAGAGATCAAATGTTAATGTCATCCATGACCTCACAAACAAACTTAAAACGAACTCCATTTTTATTATTTCTTTCATTTTATGGGTTCACCTCACAAGATATATTGGAAATTGCTTAAGAGGTAGAAAATTTTCTGTTTTCTCTATTCAAACTTTTCGAAAACAGCGAAAAACTGCTTACTACTTGGCGGTATCAGCATTTAAAAACAAAATTAAACAAAGAAAATGACCACTATTTTCAACATTTTATATATTTAATCGTAGTAAACAGCGTAGAAACTGCTTTTCTTCTCCTCGTTTTCGACCCAACCCAACCAAATTCAACAAACGAGGCTGGTAGTAACGAAACGCATTTTCAACCAAATTCAAGACGAAATGTATTTTCTCGAAATGAAAACTAAAGATTGTAATACATCAGTAAAATTTTCATATTCCGACTTCCTCGGATAGAATAAAAATTTTCACTTAACTAAACTGTGCTTCAGAATTCCTCAGGATTCCACCAAAAGAAATTTTTTTGTGAGATATATGATGGTGATAGAGTCCGGGGGTGGCAAGTGGCAACGCTCCCGAGGTATAGACATGACCCAATTGGAAGTTTACCTATTTGATTTAGGGCTTATATATATATATATATATATATATATATATATATATATAGATATATATATATATATATATATATATATATATATATATATATATATATATATATTATATGCGCTGCTAGTGGTTTTTGTGCTATATATGTTAATCAAAATTACTCTTTCTCATTGCTCACGACGTAGTCATATTGATCGAATCATATAAATCTATATGTTTTTGCCATTTTCATCGTGTATTTTTCTTTCTATTCTATGTTTATTTTGCAACTATATATATATATATAACTTTCAACCAACTCACCTTAGCCTATGCTAATTGCGAGTCAAACCGGGTTAAAACATTAAAAATGTTAAAAAAAATTAATTTTACCAATTCATCATTTTTTAAATAAAAATAAATAATATATAAATATATAATAATAATTAATATATAAAGTGATTCAGACCAAGCCAGATAGTTAAATAGTATCAAAACAATACAGTAACAATTTAATAAAAACAATTTCAAAATATCAAATGAAATCTCATATATCAAATTAACCTCATATGCCTTTAATTTTCATCATCGTCCTCGTTATATCAAATAATAACATGTAATTCCACATTCATCATCTATCAATTAAATTTTTAGAGTGTTAATAACATAAATTTCATTTATATTTGAAATAAAAAAATATTTTTTTCAAAAATGCATTTCAACAGTATAATAATAGTATAATAATGAAATATCCTATTTGTTTTGAAAATTCATTTTACTAAAAGATATAATTGAAATCAATAAGTCTATAAATTTTGTTAATTATGTTAAAAATAACAATATTTTGTTATTAATACTAGTTTAAGTAATAAAATTATTTAAAATATAAACTAGTACAACTTCATTTATAAAAACATATACGATTGAATAAAATTTAAAGGATAAATAAAAAAAATGAAACAGTAAATATTTAAATTAGGATTAATGAGATAAACAAAAATATATTCAATATTAAAACTATAATTTATTTAATTCAAATGTATTCCGTAAGTTTTCATATAAGATTTTTTAAATATTAAATTATCATATAAATTATATTAAAAAGATACATTTAAAATTTGAGAATAAAATAGTTAAATAACAAAGAAGTTTACTATATTAATCATATATTATAATAATAATTGTTTTTAAAACCCTTATGCTAAAAAGCACATATAAATTATTGATTTTATAGATAAATAATTAAAAATCTCAATTACTAAGCTACTTAAAAAAAAAAATTAAATAAAGATTTCAAGCTATCGAGCTAATCCGAACCAAACCCACATGAACCCAGGGATAAAAATATCCGATATATCCATCGAGACCCGATATCGCACGTTAGACACGAGCATCATCATGGACCGATATATCGTAAAATATCGGTCTCAGTGGACATACGCATTGCTACTTTAATTTTTCGATAAAATATCTAGATATACTCCGGATATATCGGGAGATATATTTAAATGAATATTTGAAACTTAACTCGATCCAACTAAGCAGGGACGATCACAACATGACTGGAGATATTTCATATTCATTTAAAATATCCATCGATATATTCCCCATATATCCGATATATCTCCACATATCCCATCCATAAAAACCAAGTACCGATATATCCGTCGAAACCGATATTTTCATCCTTGCATGAACCATTTATCAAAACGGATCAGGCTAAGTAGACCCGGTTTTATTCGGATATTAATTTTACAATGGGTTGGCCCATTGAGCATCTCCAAATTAAAAAAGTTCTAGAAACCTTCAAGATTGGTTATAAACCCCATTTGCTCTGGCATTAAAGAGAAAAGAAAGAGGGTCAAATTTGAACTTCCCCTCATTCATTATATATATATATATCTTCTTCATCGTTTTCTGATCAAGTCTCAACACTTTCGTTTTTTTTGTTTTTGTTTTTGTCTTTTTTGTTTTTGTTTTTGTTCTAGAATTTCAAAAACCATCTTCCATTCTTCTGGGGGTTGGGTCAAAAGAATTGTGCGAATGGCAGAAATAATTATTTTATAAGACTAAACCGGAATTCTTCTCCTGTTTTTTTTTTTTTTTTTTAAATAAACATGAAAAACAATATAAAAATGGTAAATGGTTGTGTATTTTATTTACTTTATTTCATAATTAACGTGCAAAGGATGTCACGTACTTACTTTTGTCATGATTCAATTCAATTGAAGAAATTAAAAACTATATTATAAAATAAATAAATAAATAATATAGAAGAAGGAGGGTCAACAAGGGATTTTGATTGATATTTGTTTATGGGATGAAAATCTATTGTTATCGTGTTAGACAGGCAATTCTTTTCCCTAATTCATGGGTCCAACCTATATGTTTGGTTATTCAAAAATATATTTTTAATAACGATTTTCTTACATTTAATTTTAACAAGAAAATATAAATAAATACAATGGACTTCAAGTCATAGGTAAAATACTGATTTTTTTTTTAATTTCTATTCTTTATATTTTTTATGAACTAGTGTATGAGTTTTTTTTTGTCAGATCATGAGATGTCCTAAATGTATACGAGTGGGGAGGGATTATAAGAACAGCTGCATTCTTAGGGCTTGAACTAGGGATAGATTCTAATCATCTCATCTATATGTTCGGTGGTAAAACCGATATCTTAGTTTATTTTACACATATTTTAGTAATATATATATATCTCAGTTGACAGAGCGTTCAAAGTTAAAAAATACAGGATATGTTGGGGGGAAGGAGTCTCAGGTTTGAGTCTCATTGAGAATAATTGACTACATTGTAATAAAGTGTTTAGTTATTGGAAAAAATACTATTTTTTTTTCCTTCAAAGGATTTATTTGATTTTAGAGATTATTTAAAAAAAAAAACCAGTATCTTAGTTTATTTGACGTATATTTTAGCAGTGTATAAATATCTCAGTTGATAGAGTGTTCAAAGTTAAAAAAGACAGAATCTTAAAAGGGAAGGAGTCCAGTAATAATTTACTACATTATAATAAAGTGTTTAATTTTAAAAAAAGAAAAAGAAAAAGAAAAAGTATAAAGTAAAATTATTTTATTATACTTTATTGTTTTATTAAAGAAAATGTAAAAAAAAAAATCAAATAAATTAAAACTATTAAGAGATATTTTTATTAGTTTATGGGATTCAATTCAAATAAAGCTTTTGAGAGTATTCAAAAGTGAAAAGGTCTTTTTTTCTTTTTTACTTTTTGAGAGAAAAGTGAAAAAGTATTTATCTATCTTTCAAACGTACGACTGGTGAAATTAAAATAATAATAATAATAATAATAATAATACAATACACACACACAAGCACACTGTGAGATTGAGAAGTAAAAATTATAATGAAATGGGAGTGATGTTGAAAACTTGAATCATAGCAGCCTAAAAGTAATGCTGTAATGGTCCACCCTTCACTTCCACTACCATTATCTAAGTCAAACTTTTTGAATACTTCCAAACCATACACAAAGAATTTTTTTCTTTTCTAATCGGTGGAAGTAGAAAAAAGAAATTTTTTTTTTTTATATATATAAGGTGAGACTTTTATTTCATTCTAAATAATGATTATATGATTTCTTTTTCTTTTTTTAATGGTACGATATTTTAAATAAAAGGGCGATCATCTCACGCCTTAATTTAAGTTTTCAGAAAACATTCACCTTTAAACAAATATAAAGTGCATTGGGCATTTCCGGGGTTCGAGTGTCAATGGCGATAATTTAATACTCGAAACTAAATGCATAAAAAGAATAAAAATCGACTGAGTCAACCAACCAATAACTTTAAAAATTTTGATTTTGAGGGGATTCGAACCTTGGTAAAAAGGTTCGAGTGTCACCGAAGATAATTTACTATCTTAAAACTATAGTATATTAAAAAAAGAATAAAAAGAGGGACTCGAGTGGGCCAACTTATAATATCATAAATGTATTTAAATAATCTATATCAAGATATATTATCTCATTAAAATCTATAAATTTTCAAAAATAATTAATAAAAAATAAAAATAAATAAAATTATAATAATTTATAATTACTATTAATTGATAAGATAAAGAATTAATATATTTTTAAATAAAAAATAATTATAATCATAATAATAATAATATTTTTTAATGGATAAATTTCAATAATATATATTTAATAATTTAAATATTTCCATGATAATTTTTGAAAATATAACATTACCCGAATTTCTGAATTTTTTTTAAATGAAACGTAATTATAATAATGATATAATTCTAAAGACTAAATTCCATTAATATATATTTAAAATTTAATATTATAATTATTTTGATTAAGATAGATCAATTTTTAAAGTGTTTTTGAGAAAGAAAAAAAAAATGTTTTAAATATTTTCAAAGTATTTTTATGAATTTTTGTTTTATTGCTATCTATCCAAATATATCATTTCAAACTAGAAACTAATATTTTTATCTTTTATGGTTTAGAGTTCGAGTTCTCAGAACGGCTTACGTTTATATACAGTAGCTTTATCATCCTTCTAAATCGCTCGATTCTTAAATTGGTGATTACCGAATATTTATATAAATTGTAAAGACGCCTTTCATGAAAGACACAACAAAATGCCTAAAAATAAAAACTCATGCAAAAATGAAAAGTTTCCCATTTATTGGGACTTTAAAAAAGGCACCGTTGAATGTGATGAACGTGGGTAGATACTTCTCAACTATTTTTGAAGATCAAACATTATCACTATTTTAATAGCCTTTATCATTTTTTTCAACATCTCAAATCTTTATTCTTCGCTGTAAAGGTGATCTCTCCACTTTGACTATGACCTTCCATTAAAATATTTCAATTTAATAACAATAATAATAATATTAATTTCACCACATGGGTAGGAGTTGAGGATTTTAAAAAGTGTTTCTACATATTTGTTTTCCTTTTTATTTATTATATTTCCTTTGAAAAAATGTGGAGAACTTTGATTATTTATTTATTTATAGAATCCAAATTGACATTTTCTATAATATTTTAAAAATAGATTACTTAAAAACTTATTAGTTTTTGCCCATTATTTATAAATTTCATGGGAGCAAATCAATTGCTGAAGCCAGCCATGGTATCATTAGCCAGACATGTAATGTAGCTTTTATCGTCGACAGATTCTCAGATATCATAGTCTGACAAAAAAAAATGTTTAAATAGATAAGTACAGGAAGAAAAGGGGTCTCGGGTTCAAGTGACAGTTTATTATATTATAATTAAAGTTTTACTTGTAAACAAAACTAATAGTTTTTAGTTTTGAGATTAAATTGCATACAATGTATGGGTGATTTTTGTAAAACTGTTATTTTAGTAATTTTCTCAAATAATTAAATTTGTGACTTGTAAATAATAAATAATTAGTCGAGGAAAGTGTAGAGAATAAATTCATGGGGATGAGTGAGTAGGAAGTGATTACGTATGAGCTGCGTGTTTGTCAACTCTATGACTAAAGTCAACGTTGACCACCGTCCATCACACTCGACATATCTCAGCAAATGGGCCCACACGGAGTCTTTGGGAGGTTAATATGGGCCGGCCCAATTGCTTCGGGTCGGCCATCCTAATTTACAAAATTATTTATTTATTTTTTCACATCAAACGGGACATCGTGACGTTTTCAAAATCTGACATGGGATCAATCTAAAATATATCGATTGACTTACTTGTATAGCCAACTTCGCATTAAACCAGGATTGGAGAGGTCACCGATCAACAGACCAACATGTTCGAATCGATTTTTAAAACACTGATAATATCAACCGCTTTAAATATCTTTAAGCCATTTTTCATTTTTTTACTTATATTTACTTTGTATTACATTATTATAGTATTTTATTTTTATAGAGGCTTCTAGTAGGTAACCTTTTGCATATTCATCTCACCTTTTTACTACTTTTTTTTTTACAAAAAAATAATATTATTAATTCAAACTTGTAATAAATTCATAAATATTATATACAAATTACTAAATACTATCCAAGAGGCAGATTCTTCATATTTTTAAATATCCCATTTTTTAAAATAAGATATTTAAAAATTTGTTAATCATTTACTTTAATAATTTCTATACTTTTAAATTAATTTTTGAACAAAATTTGCAGGTATTCACCATTGAGAAAAAAAAAAACCTCATGTTTTTATACATCTTTTTGTTATATCATAAAAAAAAAATAATTAAAAATGAGTTAAGATTTTATATATTTTAATCATTTAAAACATATGTAATAAAAAAATATATAAAATAAATTTTGTTTAACTTTTAAGATCCTTGAATGTCCAAAAGAAAATCATCACCACCAATTTAGATCCCTACCATGCTCAACAAAGATTTTCTTTATTTAATTATTTTTCTCCTTTTTTTTTAATTATTAAAGAAAGAAAAAAAAAGGTGTTAAAACAAAATAGATATTTAAAACGTACCAAAAAAAAAATCGGCACCGCCACTTGCAAACCCCATACCTAATATCTCCCCCCCTTGCAAAGAAAATCCAAAATCCATATATAGCTTCCAACTTGTCTACGTTAATAGCCATGAGGCTGACTTACTTCCACACGTCTATTTAGGGGAGGCAATCCTTGGTTATGAATACGACACTAATAACAAATTCAAACACTTCCATCTAATTAATAATATATATATATATATATATATATATATATATATATATATATATATAACTTGTTTATTAATTTAAAATTTTAAAATAATATAAATTATAACATTAGTTAAAAATAATTATTAAAAGGGTTATAGAATTGTGTTATGCTGATTAATACGAATATAACTCGTGTTTTTAAATGGGTTATAGAATTGTGTTATACTGATTAAAACGAATATAACTAGTTTTTTAAATGAGTTATATGAATCAACACTAATTTGACTCAAACAAGATTTAACTGGACCAAAATCTCACGTTGTATTCCTTAAACCCATCATCTAAAACCCCCCAAAACTAGGTCGGCTCTTGTTGTCGGCTGTCGAAAACTCCACCGACTGTGTTTTCCCACTGGCCTAGCCTCTCTTACCGACTCAATGAAAGTGAAATATTTCCCTTTAACTAGTAAACTAATCGTTCACACAGATCTTCTTTGACTACAAAGCTTCCATATCCTTCCCGCCATCCTCTGCTCTGTCACCATTATCTCTGCATAAGAGCCAATTGTGTCCACACCACGTTTGTGTTTCATTCTCCATTTGGCGGTTCTGGTCAACCTTTAATTTTCATGCCTCTATATCTCTCTATAAATTCTGTTTGCCTACCCAGAATGAAGGAGACTGATTTGCAGTTGACAGCTTATTTTTGTTGATTTGTTTCATGTGCGTGTTTATGAAGGAGGAGAATGAGATAGACGACGCGGCGGCCGGCGGAGGCGGCGGTGCTGCAATGGAGGGGATGGGGATGGGGATGGGGATATTTCCGGGGCATGACAGAGAGATGGAGATGTCGGCAATGGTGACTGCTCTCACCAATGTGGTGGCGGGTAATGTTTCTAATCATGATCATATGATGATCGAAAACAACAACCAGGACGGCGGCGTTGTCGAACCGTCTTGTTCTTGGGGAGCCGGCCACAAGAGAGGACGCCATGGCCAAGTCTCTGAATCTGTTTCCACCATTTCTGAAGCTTTTGGCCAGCTTTTACATGGAGGTTCATCATCATCATCATCATCATCATCATATTCGTCGTCTCTTCCAGGTATATATCTCTCTTTCTTCCTCCTTCCTACCAAAAGTAAAAAAGTGTGTTTCGGGTTTCTGATTTACAAATAATAACATTAAGGTACTATTTAAGGTTCATTATTAATGTTTCGGACTGATTAAGGTAGTCCTAAGGTTAGTTAAGCTAGTACCAAAATTGAAAAAGACTAGGGCATGTTTGTTTGTTTAAGATCAAACTGATCATTTCTATTTTTATAAATAAGGAGAACAAAAAAGACAAAAGAAAGCATGTTTGGTTTCTTCAAAGAAAGCATTTTTGAAAAACATAAAAATAAAAATAAAAAAACACTAAATTTGAAGAACAATTTGAAAACTTTTAGCTCATGTTTTCAAAACAATTTAAAAAATTGAGAACCAACCCTAATTTTTATTTTATTTTATCTAAAGTTTGTAAAAGTCTAAATTCTATTTCCCATCACATAAACAATAAAGAATATGAAGCCAAAAACCCTTATAACATTTCTTTTGCATGAATAATACTCCCACGATATACTTCATGGTTGAAGGAACTTCCTAAAATCTTAATGCCTATTTGGTTTCAAATTTTAAAACTGTTTTCAGTGCTAAAAAACACCATTGTTCCATTTTTTATTATTCTAAAAAAGAGAAAAAAGTTAAAAAACGCATAAAACATTTAAATTCAAACATCAAGAACATTTTCTAAAGAACGCTAAAACAATGTTCTCTATTTTAAAACCTATGCTTCATAACAACAATTTTCAAAAACCAGCACCCAAAACAACCTCTTATTCACTTTTAGTTAACCTTTTTTTTTTCTTTTCTTATTTTTACTTGTTTTTATATATATATATATATATAAGAAGTGGAAAGGTCCATTATTGAATGCGAATACAATTTCAGCAAGTGAAGGTTCATTAATGGCGCCCACATACGAGTACGTTGATAACTACAGAGGAGAACCTTCTCTGAGGAGGAAATACAGAGGAGTGAGACAGCGGCCATGGGGGAAATGGGCGGCGGAAATCAGAGATCCCTACAGGGCGACCAGAGTCTGGTTGGGAACGTTCGATTCCGCCGAAGCCGCCGCCAGAGCTTACGATGAGGCTGCTCTGAGATTCCGAGGAAACAAAGCTAAGCTCAACTTCCCGGAAAACGTCCAGCTCCGGTCGCTTTTCCGTTTCAGGTGACCCAGTTCGCCGTTCCGATCCTCCGGCGACCCTTGTCGGTTCCGTCGTTCACCGACCCCATTGTTCAGTCTCAGCCCTTGCCGGAGGCTACCGATATCCCTCAGATGGGGCCGGGATCTTCCACCATTTTCCGGGACAGCCTATGAATTTGTTAGACCAAATGCGGTTTTCTTCTTCTTCTTCTTCTTTCTTCTTCCTCGCCACTTAGTTCCTCTGTTTCGTTCGTTCATCGTCTCCGACTCCTTTTCCACTGTTTTTTCCCCCTCCGGGCGCCGGGTAGAGTGGTGGCGCGGATGTTCCGGCGCCGGCATGTTCGGAGTTCATGCAGAGATTACTGATTTGCTTTAGATTGTTTGTTTGGTCATTTTTTGTGATTTAAAATCATTTAATGCATACTTGTAGTTTTGTAATAAAAACCCACAAAACAGCCATTAGAATGAGAGAATTATACATCATATTGAGCCTTTGATATTCCATTTCATCTCATTTTCACTGCCAAAAAATATTAGATTACTTTTGTTTTTTGGGTTTGGCAGAAAAAGCTACAACTTATATAATCTCGAGCTTTTCAGTCATTGAATTAATTGAATTCGAATATTTTGGTATCTTTTATGTACCTTTAGTCTTAAGAAGAACTCCAATTTTAGCTGTTATCGTACATCCCCATAACTCGCTTAAAATTCACTACTCCAAAGACAAAAATTGTGCCTAAATGGCGACATCAGAGGCTTGCCAGAAATGCCAATCAGCGTTCGACATATCTTAACTTCTCAGTTATAGTATCATATGGCCGCAAAATAAATACACACACGGTCTTCCCAACTACTATATTCCATCCTATATTTTAAAGTTTTTAATTATATTTTTAATAAAAATATCAATTATTAAAATAACACCCAGTTTTAACATCTACCATTGGAGCAAAAACATTATTCATGGTCAAAATATCTATTCAGCCGCAAACGACATTTTACACCTCTTTTCTTAAGAATCCTCATCGGAAATGCCTAAAAGCCATAAATAACTCTTCCTTTGTTTTTTTAAGAGAAAAATAATTTTATTGATGGGAACTAAAAGCATATTCACATAAAAGATAAAACAATATTCAAGTTAATAACATAACGAATCAATAACTGATCTTACATATTTGATATTACTATTATGATTAAAATACCTATAATTACAATTCTGTAACATATTAACAATTGTCACTAATCAGATATATTTTGCTCGTATGAATCATCTTCATATAAATTAACGCTCGCACTAAGACAATGATAATCACACGTCACACCAAGACGATAAATAAATCATGAAAAAATATATGAAAACCTAGATTTTATGGAATAATCACTTTATTAAGAAAAAAAAAGATGAAAATAGAAATGATTTTATGCCAAAATAATAAAAATCACATCCTCCTCTTAAAGGAAAATACTCAACTGAAAAAAAAAAAAAAAGAGATAAAAGGAAACTATGGTTTTAGAACTTTGTAAAATCCTTTTCTACTTAAAACCCAAAATCTTCAACTTAATTATGTATAATTTCTAGAAAAAAGAAGTATGAAATAGAATTATACTGTTATAAGGAGTCAAAGTAGTATAATTTGGTCTTCTGGATAAGGCTGCTCTTTGAAATATTGATGTTGACGTTTTCTACTTTTCTTCTTCCATTGTGATTAAAGGGAGTGTTTTGTGGAACGTATGGTAGATTCCTGTACGCGTTTGGTGATGATGAGGAAAATAGAAAGAAATTCAAATAAAGAGCAGACGGCTAATGTGTGTATCACGTGTCCCCACCTCCCAAACTCACAAGTCACACCAAACTTTAGAAAAATACAAATTTTGATTTTAATGGAGGTGGTGTTCTTGATATGAATATGAATTATATTAAAATTTAGTTTGAATATGTTTCATGTTTTTTATTTCTTTTTTAATAGAAAAAAAATAGCAATTTTAGACGTATAGGACATTGAAACCTTAGCCAATTCTCATTTCTTTCTTCATTTTGTCTTTTTTTAGCTCTTTTTTCTTATTATTCTTGACTTTAAATCATTCTTATTTAATAATGAATTCTTCCACTTCCCCTAATTATTTCATTTTGTCTTTTTTTAACCCTTTTTTCTTATTATTCTTGACTTTAAATCATTCTTATTTAATAAAGAATTCTTCAACAAATATTTCAAGATACGCGCTTTATTTCGCGCTGAAAATAATCAGTGTTATCGGGACCAATCAATCAAAGATATCGAATTATAATCACACAGCCGAAGTAACCAATCATATCAATTTAGCATATCATTAACTAGATATTATTTCTTCCTTGCAATAGTATCTTTGATATATCAATGTATCACAAGTTTAAACTAATAAGATTAATTTTCCTCTTTCCCAAAAGAAATAAACAATAGGATGTTTTATACAAAATATCAAACAGTTATGTGACTTATATTTATAGGATGCAAAATTGGAAATTTTTGGACAAGAATTCTTACACTAATATACCATTTATTTTTAAAGATTTTAACTTCAACCCTAAAATAACATGGAGAAAAACAGATTTTGATATTCTTTTACAAACATTTTAAAACATTGTATGAATCGAGGATGAATAGCCGGCATAGGATTTCATATGAACCTCTTTAACGCGCTTTAACCACTTTCCCTGAGGAAACTGACCAATTCATATTCTAAAATAATTTTGAAAATAAAATAAAAGCACTAGCAACGTTCCATACTAAACCGGATACACTAATTTTCACACCTTATAAACTATTCCAAAATTGTTTTTTCTGTTTTGTTTTTTTGTTTTTTAGTGAATGGAAACTAGGGCCAAGACATCTTAAAACACTATTAAACGAAGAAATACAATAATCTTCAAAACCAATTTTAATAACATCTCTAGAAAAGTTTGACCACCAAACATTAGAATTAATCCTATCAATGTATTTCTTAGCTAAACAATCTGATACTTTATTCCAAATGTGTTAAAAACCCGGAGTATCGAATCAGAATATGATTAACAGTCAGCAAGATCATCATCGTAATCACAGAACAGTAACAATTAAAACACACAAATTACTGATAAAAATGGGGGCAAAATTGTTTAAAAAACAGGCATAACATTTATCTAGAAATAAAGGCAAAGGAATTGGAGGAAACAAGTAAAACGCACTCAAATTTCTTTCCACTGCTATCAAAGAATAATCCCAAATTGGTTCTTGCCAGAAGTCAGTCAGTGGTAAAGGGTGATGATGTGCCGGTAGTATACAACATTCTAAGATTTCAAGTTTAAAGAGGCATATCAATTTTTCTACCCTCCAACAAAATAAAATTTCCAGGGAAAAAAAAAATAACCCCATAAACGCATGCCTGGTCCATCTGGGGAAAGAACATTTCGACTTTATATTTTGATCGATTAAGCTCAGTCCAAGAAAACCTCAGAAGAGTTCGGCCCTTCCTCATAAGTAGTAGTACATTGAAAAGAAGTTGGGAATGTCACCTCAACCATGTTCAATGTTATGAGCTTTGTGTGTGGGCTCAAATGACCCTTTTATAAATAAATAAAAAATATTCATTTTATGCCATTTAAAAGATATGCTTAGATATTTTATTTATTTTTAATTTAATTTAGAAACCACAATTTAAGTTCAAAAATGAAACCGTAGTTTTTAATTGCGGCTTCAGTTCAAAATGAAGCCAAAGTTTCTAAATACGGCTTCTAACTTATATTAAAATTTTTTAAAAACTTTGAACATCTTTCCGACGTGTGGCATAAGAGGGCTATATTGAACAATCGTTTCAAAAATGGCCTAAAATCAATATTTTTGAATTGTGCTGTCATTTTGAACTCCAACTCAATGTTATGCCTATTTTTCTATTTACTAGTTTACTATGGCATAGAGGAAGGAAAATCTGGAGTGAAGGAGAAAAGTAGGTGATACCAAGCAGTTGGTGAGACGTCATAATTTTTAAACTTTCAGAGCAGCTTTGTGAACCATGGTTTCCTTGTGGATTTGGTGGCAACTCTTCTCCACAAGATCAAGCAGCTTCTCCAAGTTCATCGACCAGGAGTTCAGAATGTCATTGCTGTCCTTTGCGATCTGGAAACAGACTACTCCCATTGGCCTGTCAATCTTTGCCACCAAAGACTTCGACACAACCATATCTGAGAGATGCTTCTCAGCTTCCTGAGACGGAACAAGTTTGTAAACGTTCACTCGCAAATCAGAATCCTAAAATAACAACTTAATCATTTTTTTTATCAGTAAAAAGCAATATATTGATAAAAAAAAGAACCATGAAGTTCCAAGAAGTACATTGCACGTATACAAGAGGGAACCGGATGGAAACAAAAAACAGCCAACAAAAAGCCGAAAAACCTACTCAGCCCGAACACAAAACCTAAGCACCCTACCTAATTCTCATCCAAGTCAAAAATCTAATAAAGAATTCGTGTTATCAACACTATACAAATTCGCCCAAGTCCACAAATTGCTCAGGAAGTTAGCTTTAGTCATTTGAGCAAAAGGGCACCATTCTCAAACGAAGTAACAAAAATGAGAGGTGTTAAGTGTTGGTTATGAGAACTAAAGACATTTGCATATCGGAAACAAGCTACCTTACCCCACCTCAACTTATGGTGCCCTAAGCCTCCTTTTAGGGTCAATGATAAGTGGGGGGCCTGTGACAGTCTCATAGTGAGAGAAAAACAGATTTTACTAAATGCCAACAGGTTCAGAAACACAATAATATTTATGATGTATCAGTCAACAGCAGAAACACCAAGGCAAAGTCAGAAGCTGATCAATTTAATTTTTTCTGTGTGTGACGGGGTTTGGGAGAGGGGGGAAATGATGATAATGGTTCCAACCAGTAATGAAAGGGTAAGAACATATATCTAGTATGAAAGACCTCGATATTGGGCCACAAGTGATGAAAGGGATATGCCTTTGAGGCCTGGCTCGAGTGATGAAGGAATGGGAAGGGTTTGTGAGAGGTCCAAGGTTCAAGTTCAATGAAGACAAAAATTTACCTATCGAAATAACTGAAAGCAGTATAGTAGCTTTGATGCACAAGTATTAGAGCTTTAGTGCAACTTCTAAAAAAAGGAGTGAAGGAGGGTAGTTTCTAACACTGGCTAATGAAATGCATTAGAATATAGGATGTGGGCAAATCCTGGACGCTTAAGACACAAATAGCTCTGGTAAGTCTTTTAATGTAATCCTCGAGTATTTTTGAGACAACATGATATTCTGGAAAAGTCAAGACAGTTTTGCAAATGTGGTGATTACCACTAAATCAATAACTCAAACGACGAATTATTGCATAAAACTAAATATAAAGAGAAACACTACATGCTCAATTATTCTTTGTCTTAGATCTTCTGCAGCTTTGCCACCCAAGGAGCCCCCAAGCATGTTCTTCTCATTCTCGAATTCATCCTAAACATATCCCGTAGACCAACCCATTGGATAACCTCCATGGTCACCAATTGTTTCAGCAGCAACCTGAGACAAATACAAGAAATTATTAGAGAAGTAACCAAATAATGGAGAAGAAAAATCCACAGGAGATGCACTAAAAGCACATGACACTTGCCGGAAATTTGGAATTTCAGAAAGACTCTTATCCTCCAAGGTGGAGTTAAGAAGGCTTGATTGCATTAACAAGGCAATAAACTAAGTGCCAGCAAATTTTCCTCAGGACCTACAAAATGGTTAGAGTTGCTAAAAATGGAGGGAGGTGAACAAATACATGCAAAAGATCCTTTACCGCATCCACTGGGCTGGATCTTTCTGACAGATGCTATCTCATATATCGACTTATAGCTACTATTAAATTTCAAGTAGAATCACTAGGGGAATGATACCTACACAAATAGGAAGAAACCAAATGACATTTATTTGGTGTAACAACAATTATACAAGGACACAATACACATCATTATAAAATATGTTAGATGCAAAGAGTTCATTTTAGTTTTAAACAATTTGGTATTTCATGGATTACTTAATTCTGAAGGAAAAAAAATGCTAGCAATGGAAGTTACCATTCCAAATCCCTTTAGCATGCAACATTGAGATCATTTGTATGGATCATACCTCTCTTTTCTCAAATTTTACAAAAGGATCTTTACATCTAATTGGAGAAGCTAAAAGGATTTAATCCTCCAAGAGAAACAGTGACATACTGGCAAAATTTATCACACCATTCCAGCAGAAATGGTGAGCTTACTTATTTTATGGTCAATCCTGTAATTGCCCTTTCAACAAGTTTCACATCACGTGTTCCACAAAGAACAAATGGAACTAGTTCTATAAGATAGAACATTCTAGATTCTATTATGACAGTCGAATTGGCATGTACAGCTAATCATGCATCATTTAAAATTTTTTCTCTTTCCTTTTCTATTTTTTACTATTATTTCAGAAGAATAAAGTTTCCAGAATCTTTCTGTAAACAAATTATAGGAAACTGTCTGCCATCTTACAAGTCTCAAGTTTCAAAAGAACAATTATTGTGAAAGAATCTATATGGGAAACCATTTGTAGCATCCAATATTTTATGGGAAAATGAACAAAGGCCTCAATTTTTATTTAATATTTTATAGGTAAGAAACTTTTTTCCTAATTGGGAATCGAGCCCGACCTTGCACACTCCCATTCCACTCAAGAAAATTGAACCGAGCCTCACCTCATAGGAACTTGAGAACTTATCAGTTATAAGTAACTGCTTGAAAGTTCTATATTTTCATTGGGAATATCCTACCATGAAGAGTCATATGCAGAAACAGTGCACTGTTAACACATAATCTAAGGCCCAACATATTTCAAGAGAACCTGAGTTCCAAATTTAACCAATCACTTAGTAACACATTGGAAGATTGTTAAGGAACAGTGCTAAGTAACATATTATTATTTTTTAATTTTGGTAGGTTAATCTATGTCCATCAACCTATACATTGCTTTCTTCCTTCACATGCATTCAAACCAAGAATGCAATACAAAATAGGAAAAGGAGACAGAGGAACCTATACTACCTGATCAGTTCATAGTAGATGCGCTTCAACTCTGGCAAAGAAGGCGAATGTCAGCCAGCTCTTCAATAATACTATCACCTTCTTTAGGCTTTTCTTTTCTTTTGAAGAACCACGCCAAAGACCCTTATTGATCTTTCCTTGAGAGAATGGTACCGAACATAATCTTGACGGTCTAAACACAGCCGGACCTGAAAATTAATTCCAACATTATAGCACAAAAGAGTGGCATTATCAACTACAAGCCAAAAATAAAAAAGTTATGAATAGTAGAAGTAATTAAAAGAACAATGGAAGAATTTAAAATACATACTTGTTCAAGAATGAATGCAATTTTTTCAGTTTTTGCCATTGTACCAAAACAGCCTAAATTCAATGCGAACATCAACCAAAACCCATAGGGTATACAAACGAACAACAGTGCTAGCATTTTTCTAATGCCAAAAATAAAAGGCTCAAGGTAACTCTATTTTTAACTGACCGCAATTTCTTGCATCAAATCTGCGGCCTCAGCTATAAGCCCCTGCTCTTCCTTTATTTTTGCTAGTCTCTTGATCAGCTCATTCCCTATTTAAATAAATATCTACATGATAATGCAGATAATCAAATAAAAGATGAAAAAAGAAAACATTGGTCAACATGAGATAAGCTGAAATTCTAGATATATGTATTGACCTTTCCGGCAGACACACTGTTAAGTGTTTTAATGAGCTCAATCTTAGTTTCAATATCTGGTGTCTGGTCAATATACTGCATTGCTTGCTGAACCATTGCAGTTACAGCCTGTGCAAAATTAAATAACCATGAAATAGCAACTCTATAGAAATAATCACCAAATAAAGTATGACAGCACTTATACCAAAAGGGTAGCAACACAAATAAAAGTAAAAGTGTGATGAGAACCCTGAAACCATGGATCAAAACAAGTTTCTTCATATGGATCATTGAAAAAAAAAACCTTAATTGAACAGTTCACCACACAAGCAACATTTGTAAATACATTAAGGGCCTGAATCAGGTTGAAATTCTTATCTTAGGTTTTGGCAGTTTGTTTGAAATTTAAGAGAAAAGTATGGGTCTGAGAGGACTCCAAAGTCCCATACTTAGTTCCATAGATTTTTAATACAAAAGCAGATTCATATGTAATGAATGCCTCAACCTGCTTACTCCACCCATGTTTGAATAGTACTAACCACTACAACTTGTCTTGAAAGCCTAAAGGCTCCATCCTAACCCCGATAAGGAGTGAAAGGAAAAGAGATACGAAGACAGGCCTTTGTGCTCTCCAATATCCAGTCTGTGCAAGACTCTAGAACTTTACACTCCAATGAAGCACCCAATGTCCACAACCAAACCACAATTTTGTTCCCCGGTGGTTTTTTTTTTTTTTTTTATCGATAAAGAACAATATATTAACCAACAAAAGACAGTATACAAGACGTATATAGGAGAGGCCCTAGGACCAACAAAAAAGGGAAGAATCAAGGAAGAGACAAACAAACCAGCCCAAAAAGACCACACCCTCGGCATAGCCATTGAACCTATACAAAAGCAATCTAACAAAACAATACCCAATTCCTGGAATGGCTCAGCCCTATTAAAAAGAGAACGGATAATAGAAAGTTTCAATCTAAGAAAAGAAAAAGTAGCGTCTTCAAAAATAATTATATTCCTTTCTTTCAGATAGTCGTTGCTGTGGAGTCGCTTCTTCAAATATCCTTAGCTTTTTTCCTAACTGGGAAGAACATCCAGCTTTGGATAAGATTTTTAGCCAGAAAAGGGAAAGTCCAAGAAGCACCAAAGGTAGAAAGAATATCAGTCCACTGTCCCCAAATTGCAGGACATTGGATCATAATATGCTCTGGTCCTTCTTCCTCCCTCCCACTGAAAGGACACTTGCTGGCTAGATGAAAACCACATTTCTTCAGCTGAGTTGAAGTGAGTACCCTGCCCCACCACACCTCTCAAGCAAAAAAGCCGACTTTTGAAGGAATATGGGGTTCCACAACATTTTACAAGGAACTTCAAGGGTGGAAACTCCTTCCAACTGATTAAAACAGGCTTTTACTGTGAAGACCCCGAATCATCACACTTCCAAATCAGCTTATCCTTTTCCAAGGGGGAAATTTTGTTGTTGCTATTCAACCCAATGAAATCCTGAATAGAGTCCAACTCCCAATCATTAAAAGGCCTCATAAACTTTGGATCCCAAGCAACTACACCATCTTACCTCACCACATATAGAGGTCAAGGAAGGCATCACATAAAGGTCTTCTACCACACCACGTGTCTTCCCAGAATCTGATTTTCCTACCATCCCCCAATTTGAACACACAATCTTTCTTTTTTTAGCTGGTTAGATTCAGCAATAGTCTTGGCAAAGACTCACCCAAAGCTTCCTCTAGGAAAATAAGGAACTAACCCCAATCCTTACTTAGCTGATATAATATTTCAAATAGAGTTGACTTGCAAACCAGCCCACTTTCCCAACAAGGCTCTATTTGGGAGATTCAACCCTTCTACCCCCAATTTTGTCTCTCTAGTGGTTATATGAGCATTCTAGCATGAGCATTTCTGAAATATTCCTTTAAAAGCCAATTACTTATCAAAAAAAAAAAAATTTTAAAAAAGTATGCAGAAAATGGAAAGCAATATTTTATTTTCAACCACCCAATGGTTTTAATCTCTTGAATATACATATTCTTTCCTAATTACACAATTATATACAGTTTGACAGCCTGAACAAGATGAATCCAAATCCCTTGCAAACTCCAAACTGCACTATTTATTCATCGATCACACAATTTCATACAGATTTCAAATATAGCCGGCCACTAACATACATTAAAAGGAAATAGAATCACTCATGACCAGTAATTATCCAATCAATTCAAATCCAACAGTGTTCATACAAAACGTAGTTATCGCGTTCAATTCGTTTTGCCGACCACGCCGTTTCGACAAAAGAATTGACCTGGCCGTTGAGGGTCTTCCACGCCTTGGCCTCGAAGCATAGTTGAAGGATGTCAGTGACGGCCTTCTTGGTTCCGCGACGTCTCCCGCGAGCCTAATCTGTTTTCTCCACATTCAACAGCGCTCTATTTCCGCATCTAAATTATGCCGTTTCCTGAAAATTCAAAAACAACAAACAAAACAGTATTGGGCTAAGTTTCATCGGAGGAAAATCTTCATGAGATCTGGAGAAATAGTCGATTAATTGATAAAGTACCATTTTCAGATTCAGAGCAAAATATTAGAAATCTGAGTTGATTTGCTGTTGAAGAAATACAAAGACCAAACCCTAAGAGAGAGAAGTGGTCTGCGTTAATTAAAACCTATGCACGAAAGGATTCTGTTGTAAACTATATATTAGAAAAAGGTCCTTCAACTATTGCCATATTCTATTTTAGCCCCAAATTGTTTCTTTTGTATTCATCTAGCATCCCAGATAAGAATGGGCCTGGCAGGCAGTCTTTTTGGGCTGGCCTAACCTGCAAGAGTAAGATGGCAAAGTAAAGAAAAAAAAAAGGTAAAAGTCTTTATTCTAGATAAATTAAAAATAAAATGTTCTTTCATAGTCACATAATGCAAATTTAAAAAAAAAAATTTACTATGAAATATCTTGGGATTTAAACTTGTATTTGATTAACCACTTATATAGTGAGACGTTTTGCCTTCCTACCTTAACTGCATTCTTAATTCAGCTTCATAATATAATCGCTATTGTAATGTAGATGCATCAGTCTCTGATCTCTTCCGACTAGTATAGGTGCCTTTTTCGTATTTGCACACGAGCCGCTCAAAACACCCTAGCCTGGGCCCCACACAAAAAAATATATTTAATTATGCTAAAATAAAATACCAGTTAAAAATGAGTGTCTAATATTTTTGGGAAGAGCGATAGCAAGCTCTCGAGGTTATATAAGCTCGTAGTTTTATCGTTAAACTGATTCTTATCCCTTTTATGAATCACAAAAAAGACAAGCAAATACATGATCCAATCAAGTAAAAAGCTCGAGCTTTTTTCAGCCAAACTCTATTTTTTTATGAGGTGTTATAAGTGGATATGTGCACCTTTTAAGTCATATATTACACTCACACTCATACAAATCCTCGTACAAACCCTAAATATTTTATTGTTCCATAAAATATTTCTAAAGAAACTAAATACAATTAGTTTAAAAAAATAAAACTAAATATAATTAAAAATTAGTTATAAACTTATATGTTTTAGATTACTTATCGATAAATTAAAAAAATGCATAATGAAAATAAATAGATAATAATTTATTAACTTTTTTTTTATCAAGCGGAGGGGGGCACCCCACAACACTAGCAATTGCGTAGAATTCTCCTAGGGCTCAAAGTCCCCATCACATGCTGCTTCTATAAAGTACGCCCGCCGAGTATTCCAACTTATAAGAAGATCTCCGGAAGTACGTGAGAAAGAAAAGTAAAAAAATAGACGCTAAACAAAAAACCCGTCTCCAACCGTGCCGTTAACTGCAAAGATTTGCTTGATGAATAGTTGACAAGAATATTTGGGCAAATATCGATGCTCAACCTGTTCATCGCACACGTGATACGCATGTAAAATTTCCATTTTTATGATATTTATTATTGTATTTAATGAATGCAAGATAATATGTAATTATTAATAAGAGAAGGTAAAATTGGAATAGATTTAGAATAGCTAAAGTTTTATATGCTCATTATTGAGCTCACACTTTTTGGGCCTTTTAAGCTAAATCTCAAAATTGCTTTTTTTGTTAAAAAATATAGCTTATCGGTCTATTTCATGAATCTGTTTTGAGTTGTCTAACATCTCCATGCCGCAATCATAGGCTAGTTCATTATCTCATCAATGGCCTCTGATTTCCCTTCTCCGAATATCTGATTTATGGTAGCAGTTCAGTCACGTTTTAGCCAAGCTTGGCATTCGAAAACCACATTGCCATGGAAACTTTCCACTTCCTTTCTCCCTGTCATCAAGGACGAAACTATTAGTGGGTCAGCTTCCAAAAAAATTACCACCAGGCCATATCCCACGCCCACCCCCTTATTATTTTGTTTTCCCTCCTTTTCCCTTTCCCCTTTCCTATTCTCACGATTTCCTCGATTCTCGTGATAAAATTTCCTTAGCCCTACCAATCTCATTCCATCCTCTTAATTTCCAGGATCTTTAGACATTGAGAACCCTAATTCATGCCTTTTTGTTCCTACTCAATTGATCGTTATTTCCGTGATTCAAACTGAGTTTTAAAATTCCTTCCTATACTTTATTTTATTTTCTCACTACCATTGTTTGGAATATTGAGAAAATCGGGAATTAAAAATGAATTCGTTTTCTCATTTTCTCCAAACAAAGACAAGCTTTTATCGTCAATTTTTTTACTTGTTTTCCTTATTGGGCATTTCCTATGATATCTCTCATTTTGATTTACTTGCTTTATATTTGTCGTGCTTTGTATATTTTCCTCAAGATTTTAGGTCTTTGGCTTTTAATAGATAATTATAATTTATACTTTGTGCTTATTCTTATGCTTATTCATTCATTTGTCGCCTCCCATACCCTACATTTTGTGGTCACGAAGAAAAAATAAAAGAAAATCATTTTTTCCAATCGTGAAACCTATTTGATAAATTTCTTAAAGAAAACAATTTTTTTGAGAGAATTTGTTCCAAAAACATATTATTTTATTAATCCAGCATTTGAGATGTTTCTTTGCCATCGTTTGAAGCAAACTTTCATTGACAACATGGAGAGTACTTTGAAAACTTTTGCATCCTACATTGGTGTGCAGGATCTTCATGGAGAACAAGCTTAACAATTGTTTTTCATATTCAAGTTCCTAAACAAAATTTTTTTTTTCCAAAAACGATAGAGGACTGTTTTTTTTTTTTTAAATGATCCCAAACAAGATCTAACACTCACAGAATCACAGGTCTCTCTTTCTCTCTCTATATCCATCTATTCAGATTATTTTCTAGGGTTTCTTTGTTCTATATCAAAATGTGTTTCGTGTTTATCATCACCTATTCACCTGCTATATCTTTTCGATTTATGATTGTGGCTTGTCGATTGTTTCTGGCTCATTTTTTCTCTTTGCCTTTTCTAGGTTTATTTTCTGTTTGATTATGTGAAACCTGATTTGAATAGAAGTAATCGAGAATTGCGTTCCTTGTTTATCTCAAGCTACAGATTCTTGAGAAAGTGAAATATCAAGCAATACGGGTGCATTAGAAGTATTTCTAGGTCTTTAAGTAAATTATATAAATTTCATTTCACGTGAATTAATTTTTCTTTGCTTTTTTTCAAACTGCTTGCTTGTCAGTGAAACCCGAGATGAAGATCATAGAAGAAGAGTCGAACATAGAAGAATTTCCGTATATTTCTACTTGCCTAATAAGACAAAAAAACCCTTACATAAATATCCTCCTTTGGGACCCACCCCAAAACACCTAACCTAAATCTGCTATAACCAAAACAACGAAATGGAAAGCAGTAGTTAAATATTCTCACCGTCAAGTGACATTCTTGTTTATTAACCCAAAAACCCTTACATTTTTTTCCCTTTTTCTTCATGCAACTTATTCTAATTGTGTACATTATATTATAAATTTCCTAGTCATTTAAGGATCTTTTACAAATTGTGAAGTAGTACAACAGTAATTGTAACTATGGAGATGATGTTCACGTTATTTCATTTGGTAGTTTATTTGAAATACCTAATATTTTTATTAGGCAAGGGATATGGCCTCGTTTAATTGGAAGCCGCCAATTATATTTATACCTAAACCCTATCTCTAGTTTGATAAATGTGCAATTTGGGTATGATATGTTCCTAGGTGATATTTGTTTATGTAGTTTGTTTCTCTAATTTTCAATCCTATCTCTACTTTATTAGGATGAAGATCAAGAACGAAAAAGAGCAAAAACAATTTTTTCGTTCTTCAAAAAGAAAAGTGGAGAAGAAACATCAAATTCTAGTCTTAAACCTTGAGTTTAGTGAAACATCAACAAGTGTTGGTATTCCCATGATTCCTATGGTCATGGAAATTGAAGGTCCTCAACCTCAAACAAAAGTTTCCAAGAATTCCTTTGATGAGAATGAATCCTCACGAGATCCCACATCGCAGATTCCTCGATATGGAAACATCCCGATTATAATCAAGACGTAAGCTTAGACGGCTTATATAAAGTGGGGACCAAATCAACCCATCTTGGTCAGCATCCGAGGACTAAAACTGGAGTTCAAAATCGAAGATTTCAAGAAAGTTGGTACAAAAATTTCCATGGCTAGAGTATTCTATTTTCAAAAGATGCATTTTGATTTTCGTGCTTTGTTTTTCTAAGGTCATGAAGAACCTCTACATCCCGCATTTACCGTTGATGGTTTTAATTGTCGGAAGAGTGAATAACGGGTCGAATGCTTTCTTTGTCACATATAGAGGTCCGTTTCCACACACAATAATGTTGTGAGAAATGTCGAGGCGTTGAAGAATATGGTATCGTTGCACATTTATAAAGTTATGAATGTTCAAAGTTCAAGAAATAAAGAAAATCGGGATTATGCTTCCAAGGCTACCATTGATAGTGTTCAATGGCTTACTACAGGTGTGCCTTTGAGAGGTCATGATGAATCAGAATGTCAAAGAACCGTGGTAATCTAATTCGAGATGATTAGTCTACGGCAAAGTTGAATGTTGAGATAAATGATATTGTCTTAGAGAAAGCTCCAGAAATGCAAAGTATACGCTCTATGATCCAAAAGATATTTTCAGATATTCTAGCTACTAAAGTAAGAGAAAAATATGTGAAGAAGTCGAAAATGCCAAGTTTTGTATTTTGCTGATGAAGCAAAGGATGCATAAAATAAAGAATAGATGTGGCAATTGTTCCGAGATTTGTCGATGTTCGTGGTTTTTCGTAGAGAGATTTTTGAGATTGTGCATGTTAAAGATGTCACTTCTTTAACTATTACATTCGCACATTATCTCGGATGTAATTTTGTACATTCGAGATTTACGAGGTCGTGATATGATATTGCTAGCAACATGCGTGGTGCATTTAATGGATCGCAAGCTTGTTCCGCAATGAATGTATATGCATACTATGTTCATTGCTTGCTCATCGCTTACAACTCAGCATTGAAGGTAAATCATCAAGATGAGATTTCAATATGGCAATTCATTTCAAATTGACATGCATTGTCAATCTTATTAGTGCTTCTCCTAAGCGCCATACGAGTCGCGATCTCGCCTGCCATTTAGATTGAAAGGGGGATAACTAGTGGTGAATGAGAGACTGGTAAAGGGGCTAATCAGATGGGTACTTTGCATCGAGTTGGTACTACTCGTTGGAGCTCACATTTTGAATCCATTTGCGGTTTGATAGATATGTATGGTGCTATCATTAGTGTGTTTGAATGTATAGTTAACGGCGATCTTCAAATACACCGTGGGGAAGTTGGTGGTTCTTTAATGGCAATGAAGTCCTTCAATTTCATATTCATATTGCATCTTATGCACAAGATTATGGGGATTACGGATATGCTTTGTCGGGTATTGCAGCATAAATCATTAGATATTTTGAATGCAATGAATTTAGTCTCATCGACAAAATCATTGCTTCAAACTCGCGTAGTAGAAGGTTTTGATTATCTCCTTGACCATGTGAAATTAGTTTGCATGAAATTTGATGTCGATATATCTGATATGAGCACTCGGTACAAAGGGGCAAGACGTTCATGTCAATAGAATGATAACATTACAATTGATCATCACTATCACATGGACATTATAATGCTACGATTGATCATCGCTAGAAGAGTTACATAGTAGATTCAATGAAGATGACAATGGAATTGCTTTTATGCCTGGCTCTACTAGATGCTCTGACAACTTTAAATCTTCAATCCTAATCGATTTGCTTACTTGCCGAGAAGTTTTATGCAAATTGATTTTATAGACAAGACACGCATTATTTGAAATGTCAACTAGATCATTATCAATTTGATGCGGTTCGGCCATGAGGTGTTTCAAAGTATGTCTATACCAATTATGTCGTGGTTTAGTAGAAACAAACAAGACAGAGTCCTACAATTTGATTGATAGGTTGATTCGTCTTATTTTAACTCTTCCCTTCTACTGCAACTTCAGAAAGAGCATTTTCAACCATGAAACATGTCAAAAGTACTCTTCAGAATAAGATGGAAGATGAGTATTGGATCGATTCTGATGCACCCTTCCTAACGACAGAATCCGGCTTCAAGAACTCCACAAGAATCTCCCAACCAAGCTCAAGCCGACCGACAAGTTACCATGAAGCTGCTTCGTTAAACCCGCTAAAACTATCATTGGAAAAATCACAGAAAACTTTACTTTCTATCAAAATTACACCTTTAGATTTAACGAAAACCAAGCAAAGATAACGATCGCGCCGCTGCCCTAAAATACAAAATCACCCGTATAAAAATATACTCCCAATGCTTTCCAAATGTCCAACTATTAACAATAAAGGACCTCCGGTCCTCATCAAAATATATAAAGATAAGGATCAATCCAACATAATTTTTTGTCGCAACCTGCTTTTTCAAACCATGCATGCATATTTTATGTTATATTTACATATACAAAAACGCCACATTTTAACTTTGCTATTTTTAATTTTACACCTTATCTTATATATAATCACAACACAGCCATTTCAGACTGAGAATCCTTAAAAGGTCTTTCGGCTTCCGCACTCCGCACCGAAAAATTATTTTTAAAAATGTAAAAACCGTGAGCCAAACTGCCTGAGTACTATAAGTTCTAAATGTCGCTTCTCTCGCTTCATTCTCCCAATATGAAAATCAGACATAAATGGTTGTAAACTGCTTTACAGAAAACTCGAAGCTTTAAGTAGAAACTATTTCAAATCGCACAAAACTATTTACGCGCATCAAAATCGCTCAAACTATTTCGCCATCAAAACCGTCGAAACTATTTCGCCGGCCGAACTGCTTCAGCCGTGGTTAATATCCTAAAGTGCTATATCGAAATCAAGTACCAACCATCGTGGCCCATTTCTCAATACACATTCAGACGTGATACCACGAAATCTAGGAACCTCGCACTCCAGATGAACCCCAACACTATCGCATATGTCCCGCGGAACACGGCTGATCTCTGTAAACATAATGGAACCTCGAACTAAAATGCCCTATGATGGAAACCGAACCAACACCTCATCGCTACGCATCAAGTCGCGCTTAACTATATACCCCGAATGTGCAGAGGGCGACTCACTATATATTTTAGATCTAACCCCAATTGCCAACCAGCAATATAAGCATCATAATATCCCATAACCTAAATACGATAATCCGAATACATCCGACCTAAAATCACTATTATCTAGTGCTTTCATGAACCGTGCCAACCTGCTTTAAATACCGAAATCAAATTCTGGCGCCGAGTATAACAAATGGGAGGTAAAAATGCTTTATAAACTTATATATTTTCAAATATTCTACAAATTTAATTTAAACACTTTCGCTTTTTTGGGGTGATTCAGTACTCACATTTTTCGATCATTAATTCTTTCAAATCTTGTCATACTCTTTAGCTTCGGGCCGGATGCTCAAATCGCCTACACAATTCATTCAAATTACGAAATGCCCTCGGGCTTCAATCTTGAACTATACTATGAAAGTGTTTAAAACGACTATATCGAATCTAACTTTAATTCTAACAAAACTTACGTGCTAGTCCCATTCGATAAGTGACATCGATAATATGATACGAATCGACCAAAATGTCCCTACACACAAATGCCTACAAAATTACAGGTTAGTCAACTGACTCAAAGACTTTCCATGGGAAATAAAATACCCGAAACATTTCTAAAAATTTTGTCCGACTACATCCTACTACACTTAAAATTTCAACCCAAATTGTTCAAAACAGCCCTTAAATTCACTTCGATCATTCGAACACAATCAAAATTCCTAAAATTCTTAAACTCAATCGTGCACCCTTTGGGATCGGGTTTACGACCTTTCACTGCCTTTCTAAGAAAATTTCAAGCCATTATATAAAGATTTAGCCGAAATAACACAAGAAAGAAATTTCTACCTTTTAAAGTTTGACAAATGCAAGATACGGCATCTGCGCGTACTCTCTTCATGTAAGTCCACCTCACCCTCTCGTCCGATTTAGTGCTCCTCACGGCCCACTTCCGTAAATCTGAGAGTAGAAACAAAGAAAAGTGCCAAAACTAAAATTGCTCACTGACGCTTTCTCCCGAACGTCCTCATGCGCATTTGACTTTTAATGTTTTGATTTTGTTTTTGTTTTTCCCAAGTGGGACCCATACGCCCTTTTATTTCAATTTCTTGTCCATTTAAGATTCCAAACAAATTATTTTGGTCTCCTGCTTTCAATTTCATTTATCTTAATCAATATTCTTTAAATATTTGCCATTTTTCGAAATTTTCTAAAAATCCTGCTGCGCTTTACTCTAAACTCGTCGCCTGGGAATTCCGTAAAATATTCGACTGCCTCCCTAATTTAACGAAACTTTCCCTTGCTTATTGATTCATGAGACGAACTTAACTAAGATGATCCTCGTTTACATCCGAGATCTATACACTTTCTAAGCTCCCTAACAATTCATGTATAATTTATTATTATTATCCTTTTCAAATCTATGATCAGTACTTTCACCCTCCACCTTCCTTAATTGCAAAAGTGTTACAATTCTTTTTGAAAATTTTATAATTTCACCCTTAAAACAACTTTTAAAAATTCTATTACGTCACTAAAATACTAGTTAGTTCTCACAAGACATATTGCGAATCTCTTACTTGCTACATATACCACACTTATCGGGACGGGGTGTTACAGATTCATTAGTTGTCTACATTGAAAGAGAAATAATGGAAGCAATCGATACAGATTCAGTTATAGATGCCTTTTGTTCTACGAAGGATCGAAGAGTCCACTTCAATAAGAAGTGTTTCATGAGTTTACATTCAGATATTAAATATATGTTTATGAGTTTACATTTGTATTTTGTTAGTCATATGAATGCTTGTATTGTTAAATATAGCTTAGCCCGGGATAAATAAAAATCCTAGCTCCGTCCTTGCCTGTCATCCCGTTAAAAGTTTGGAGGGAATCAGTTTCAACAATGATTTTCCTTGCTCCTATATTCCAAGCCATTTTTAAGTCATGTAGGTTGTAACCAAGAACCTGGGCCTGCCTAGGCATCTCTTAGAACACCACCTGCACTAAGTAGACCGCTCTAATTACACTCCCGTCAGTATTTAGCTTCATCCAACCCGATGGAGGTCGTTTCCATCCTATCCATGTCATACCAGGGTTTCCTCTCCTTAGGCTCATAATAACATTATTGGAAAATGCAAAGATGCATTCTCTGGTGTAAGAATCCGCCAAAAACACCTTCCTATTCAAGCTTACGACTTTTCCATTAAAGACTTCATCATTTCCACTCCAAATTAAATGCATGTAAACCGCAACCTTCTTCCACGCCCGCTGCCGTGTGTTTGCAGGTTGTCTCCACGTATCCAGTCTCTTAAAGATGGGCTTTGCCGGGCATCTCTATTTTCTCTGCTATAAACTCTCCCTCTAGAAGGGTATTACTTTGATGTACTTTAAAAATTGTCGGAAAACGTGGTTCGCACAATAAATCATTATCTTTGAGCCAAAAATTACAATTTAGTCTTACAAACTCTTTCATGTAATTCATGGGAATGTACTCTCTCCATGAGGAGATGAATATTATATATTGAGTTGCTCAAAACCATTACGAGTCAATTAAAATCGCCTCCAAACATCACCTCTTGAAAAATGAGAACTAGTTGGCGAGCCACAAAGCTCAAGGTCCCACATCTGGATGGGGAACAAAGACTTTTAAAGGAGATATATACACCTACTCAGAAGGCTTGGGTCCTAACGAGGACCCCAATTTGTGAATGGAGTGACGATCTCATGTTTGGTTCACCACACGCTAGCGCCACTTCCGCGCCCCGCCAAACCACCCGGGTTCATTCATCTGCTGAGAGACTGAGTTCTGCACAGTTCTGGTTTGATAGCCAACAAAAAAGGAAGTGATTTCTTACTGTTGGGAGATCATTTCATCCCCTGAGGCGACCAATAATCTCAAAGCACCATCGCGAAAGCAATATTCATTTTGGCGAGATTGGATTGTGTCCAACATAAGACTTGATCTTCAAACAGGTTGCAACTGATTGCTTTAATTTTTATTATGTTTTTCCTGCAAACAATTTTTCATAGACATACTGATATAGGTTCTGCAAACTATTTTGATTAAACATGTTATTTGTTTGTCTCTTCTGTTCTATTCGTTCTATTTTACAGAATTAGTAACTAACAATCTTAAGACAAATATCGTTTACTTTAAATATAGAAATCAGTACAGTTTTGGAATACAGAACGACTGCACTGGATTTACATTTTTTAAATATAAATATCACTACAGTTCTGGAATACAGAACTACTGCACTAGATTAATTTATTTTAAATATTATATATCGCTTTCTGCTTCTCGCTTTCTACTATGATATCATTTTCTGCTTATACGCTTTATATATCGCTTACATATCGTGCTTCTGGGCTCGATATCAACTTACATATATCAGCCATATCAATTTTAATATTATTTTATTGCTCACTCTGCAAAACGGTAATTTGTTTGGTTTTACTATTGTTTTATTGCTTGATTCGCAAAACGATAACTGCTTGTTTTAATATATTTTTATTTTTGCTCAAAATTTGGCTAAGTCATACTTGCGTTTAAAGATATTGTTTATGTGAATAGTGGCCACTTTGATTTAATACTGGTTTTATTCAAAATTTGGCTAAGTCATTTTAAAATTTTTTTAATATATTGTTTCGCAACAATCCCTGCCTCAAGAGAAATTGGCTACCGATTCTATCGGTGGGCCTCCTCCAACGCTCGTTATGGCCACTGATCGTGAGTCATGAGAGAAGCCGAAAAGTTTAATGGGACATAATTCAAAAAGGCGCAACAAAAGACGCTCGTTTCCTACCTTACCACTTTAAATTTGGCATGTTTCCTTCAAGAGGATGCTCCCGCATTAAAGGAAAATGAAACTCGAGAAGGTGCGGTTGTCGCTATGGAAGCATGGAAGCATGTTTGATTTGTCGCAACTACCTCTTTTTTGAATGGCTTTTGACAACACATCAGATAATGTGTATTGCGCTTTCACACAAGAGAACCGTGGGAATCTCGACAAAAGCATAAGACTGGAGGGATGTGTGGCTCAAGAAGTTTGTAAGTGGAACATTCCTGGTAATTATAAGATGCTTGATTCCAAGACAGTGATCAGCCATGTCCAAGATCTGCAAGTGATTTTGCATGACATACATGCGTATGGATGTCTCAATGTATCCTTCTGGGTTGTCAAGAAGATAAGAAAATTGACACTTACTATGGAAAGAATTCAAGAATTACCTAAAGCATAAGCGGAAGGAGATGAAACTCGAAGACTTGATCATGAGACTAAGAATAGAGGAAGACAACCGTGCATATGAGAAGAAGGCAGGCAAGGCCATCATGGAATCCAAGGCCAATATTGTGGAACAAGGGCAGACCTCCCATAATAACAAGAAGAGGAAGCACAATGGCAATGGTCCCAAGCAAGGTCCTACGAAAAAGTTCCAAGGCAAGTGCTATGTGTGCAACAAGCAAGGGCACCGTGCTAAGGACTGTCATAGTCGCAAGGAACAAGGGAATCCAAAGAAGAAACGCCCTCAAGCGAATGTGACTGAAGTAGACGATGTCTCAGACATGAACCTCTCAGCCGTAGTCTCCGAGGTGAACTACTGGCGCCAGAATAGCCTGCTGAATGGTGGGTGGACATTGTGGGCTACCCGCCATGTTTGCTCGCCGTACAAGAAGATATCATCATATCAAACCATAGATAATGGAGGAAGGAAACTCTTTATGGGCAACTCCTCTTCTTCCAAGGTTGAAGGCCAAGGGAAGGTAGTATTGAAGATGACATCTGGCAAGGAACTTACTCTCAATGATGTGTTGCATGTGCCAGAAATTTGAAAGAATCTAGTGTCTGGATCATCAGTTGAGTAAGCATGGGCTTTGCTGGTGTTTGTCTCATAACTTCATCCTCACCAAAATGGGATGTATGTGAAGGGGCACATGAGCACGAGCCTTCTAAAATGAATGTAATGACCGTCAGACTCTATTATAAATAATAATAATAAGAACACGCCTTCTCGCTTATATGCTTGTACCTTCAAAAGAGTGCATGGTAGACTAGGATATGTTAATTATGATACATTGAGCATTAATTAATATGGAATGTTTGCCTAAATTTTCAAATAGATCCAAATCCATAAAATAGATTCAGGGAATCTAACTTACAAGAACTTCTTTCCAATCAATTGAAAGAAGTAGTGAACCTCTAGAATTAATACATTCAGATATCTGTGATCTGAAATTTATTCAAACGAGAGGTGGTAAGAAATATTTTCTTACATTAATTAATGATTGCACAAGATACTGTTATTTTTACCTATTGAGAAGTAAAGATGAGGCATTGGAAATGTTTCAACATTTCAAGAATGAGGTGGAGAACCAACTTGATAGAAAAATCAAAGTAATAAGAAGTGATAGAGGTGGTGAATATGAAGCACATTTTGGTGATTTTTGTTCACAACATGGTATAATACACCAAACTACTACACCCTATTCACCTCAACAAAATGGGGTTGTTGAACGTAAGAACAACTTAAAAAGAAAATGATGAATGTATTACTAAGTTCGACTACTCTCAAAATTGTGAGGGAGGAAGCAATTCTTTCCGCAAATTATATTCTCAATCAATACCTCACAAGAAAACCAATAAATCCTCCTATGAGTTGTGGAAAGGTCGAAGACCTTCTTACAAATACTTAAAAGTGTGGGGTGTCCTATTAAAGTGGCTGCATCTATACTCCAAAAGGTTAAAATAGGACAAAAAACAGCTTGATTGTGTTTTCATCGATATGCACATAATAGTAAAGGCATATCGCTTCTCGATCTCATAAATAAAAATTATCGATATGCATGCCAATACTATTATCGAATCAAGGAATAATCTTCTTTGAAAATGTATTTTTCTACAAAATCCACACAGAGTCGAACTCAAGTAAAAGAACTCATGATACTGCAATAGTGAGTTAAGGCCAACAAGATGATGATGAACCTAGATGTAGCAAAAGAACTAGAACGTCAAAATCTTTTGGTCCATATTTTATAACGTATTTGTTAGAAGATGAGCCTCAAAGCTTTAAGGAAGCTATGTCGAGCCCTGAAGCTCCATATTGGAAAGAGGCTATAAATGATGAAGTAGAATCCAACTTGCAAAATCATACATGGGAACTAGTGGATCTTCCACCAAGTTCAAAACCTCTAGGATATAAATGGATATTTAAGAAGAAAATGAAAGCAGATGGATCTATTGATAAATATAAAGCTAGACTGGTTATCAAAGGTTACAAGCAAAAAGAAGGCTTTGACTATTTTGATACCTATTCACCAAGAATAAGAATATTCATCTAATGTTAATAACTATCAAGTAGCTTATACACAATCTCGAGATACATCAAATGGATGTAAAGACACTTCTTAAATGGTGACTTAGATGAAGAAACTTATATGGAACAACCCAGGGTTTATTGTTCCGTATCAAGAAAGAGTTTATCGCCTTGTTAAATCCCTTTATGGATTAAAGCAAGCACCAATGTCTAGAACATCGAACGTGAATTTGTCATTATTTGTCTCTATGTTGATGATATACTCATTATGGGTAGCAATAATGAAATCATTACAACTACCAAGGAAATGTTCAACAATAAGTTTGACATGAAAGACTTAGGTGTTGCTGATGTTATACTTGGGATAAAGATCTTCAAAACATCATATGGACTAATATTATCTCAATCACATTACATTGAAAAAATTCTCAAGAAGCTTAAATAAAATGATAGCAGTCAAATGAGAACACCTGTAGATGTAAATCTACATTTATCCAAAAATAATGGCAAATGCCTTTCACAACAAGAATATGCACAAGCAATTCACCATGTATGTCATGAACTTGCACTGGTCTTGCATAGCTTACACTGCCGCAGAAATTGAGATACACAAGTAATCCAAGTCCGGACCATTGGAAATTTGGAAGGCAATAGTTCAAGTTTTGAGGTATTTGAAATACACCCAAAACTATGGATTGCACTATTCAAAATATCCAACAAGCATTTCAAAGGATACCGTGGACGCCGAATCGATATCCGACACCAAAGACTCGAAGTCCACAAGTGGCTATCTATTTACACTTGGTGGTGGAGCGGACAAAAATATGGTTTAGATCCTCCTCCTCAACACAAGCGTGGGTAAAGAGGGAGTCTCCTTCCTCCACATATTGGTTAAGATTTTCCCATGATAAACCAAACTACAGAACCGTCGATTTTAGAACTGGAGTTTCTGCATTAAGTTCCAAGTACCATCCCGAGCGTCTAAAGGTGAAAGACAACAGGCACCATAGGCTGAGGAGGCCTAGAATTTTCCATTGTTGGTTAGCCCTAACAAAGCCCAATTCGTTATATCGCTATCCGACCGATAAACAAGGTTCGAGTTTTCTTAAATCTTATGGACAAAGCTAATTATTCAAGTCATCCCACTTCCAACCTCCACCCGTAATCCACACCTTTACGACCGTACGATTCGAAGTCGGGGATTGTTATGCAAAGATTTACTAAAGGAGTATTCTAGCCACCTATCTCAAAAAACTTTAAATGATCTAAACAAACATAATCCAATTCGTATCATTTCAAGTAAGAAAAATGCCGTGACCCATACACCTCCACCCATTGTTAAGAAACCCAGAAATCTGTACTTGAAAATATTTTTGTCTTTTCTAAACCCTTTCAAAACAACTTGATAGATTTTTCTATGTATTTTCTTTGAGTAGGCTTAGAGGACCTAAAAAAAAATGTGCAAGGTTCCTCTTCTTATATATGGAAAGAGATCAGCCGCCATCACTGTGTCTTCTCCTCCCTCCTCTCAAGAGTCAGAAGGGTCAAGAAAGGTGTTACTGGTATTTCAATTTTGAATTTAAAAATTCAAATGTTCATGGATCACTCTTAACATTCTCCCACTTGATCCATATGTTAGTTCAACACCCATCATAAGAGCAAAACTAAATATATAAATCATAGCGATAGGTCCCTCTTAGAGTAGTATCTTCCATGTATTACAATATATCAAGTTCCTCAACACAAACCTTAACCTAAATGAATAAACCATGTTTATTCAAGGTCCAAACTTAATGATATTTCAAAATAATAATAATAATCTGAAATGTACAAACCATGGAAGAAATATTAGGACTCGAATAAGAGTTTTATTTAAAATAATGAATGTATGTATTAATGGAACAGATCGTGGAACCAAGTCCCATTTGTACTACATGATCCTTAAAATACTTAGGTGGTTTAGTTAAAGGACAAGAATCATCAACTCACGTGTTCAATGACCACTTTCATTCTTTAACACGCTCTCTTATGGCTGGTTACTCAATGTCGATGTGCTTACTCGACTCCGCCTTATTGTTCTGTTTTTATACGCAAATTGAAGTTATCACAAGATAACTTCAATGGCCTAGATATGAATCCATACCCTAAGCCCAGATATGAAACTTTAACTATACACCATGCGTAGCTAGCCCCAAAACAGATACGAACTCGCCTTCCATAGCGTGAAGTGGCAATCAAGGTTTGTTTCACACTTCCAAGACACAGCCCATCGCCAGCTTCAAAATATAACCGTGACGCTCGATTTTCGAGAACAACACAGCCAAGAAGTCCGTATCGGAGTAGCCAATCACCTCCAAACTATATGTTCGTCTATACATAAGCATGTAATCCTTCGTTCCTTGAAGGTACTCATCACTTTCTTTCAGAGTTTCCAAAGGGTCAATACCTGATTACTCTGATATCTTCCTAATACTCCAACAACAAATGCAATGTCAGTCGGGTACAGACTTGAGCATACATTAGCTCTAACACCGGCGTATATTAATGCTCTTCACGCTTGCTCCTCGCTCAAATCATTTTAAGGAACTCATTCAAATCGACCACAAATTCTTTCAAATGGGTGCTACACTTATGAACAATTTTTCATGTTAAATCTCTAAATCTTATCGAGCATAGTCTCGAGACAAACCCAAATGCCTCGAGATCTTTCCCTTTGGATCTTAATGCCAATGGCATAAGATGCCTCACCCATATCCTTCAGTAACAAAGTTCTTCAGAGAAATTGTTTCACTTCATATAACAAACCCTGATCATTGCTGTAAAGTGCACATCATCCACATATAACACAAGAAAACAAATCTTACTTCCACCGGACCTTCGATATACATTGATCCATGATATTTTCTTTCAAAACCAAATGAAGTAATGACTTTCATGGAATTTTCAAATACCATCAAGTGATGCTTGTTTTAAACCATATATGGATTTCTTGCTTGCAAACTAAATGCTCACCTTCACTGGGAGGAGAATCCTTCCAGTTGTTTCCATGTAAACCTCTTCCTTAGATTACCATTAAGGAATGTCGTTTTCACATCCATTTACGAATCAAAGTCAAAATGGGCAACTAATGCCATGATTATTCTAAGAGAATCTTTCTTAGATACAGGAGAAAAGGTCTCTGTGTAGTCGATTCCTTCCCTTTGATTGAATCCTTTGGCAACGAGTCTAGCCTTATGTCTCTCGATGTTGCCCAATGAGTCCTTCTTCGTTTTAAAGACCCATTTACATCTAACGTATTTTTATACCATCGCAAGAACTCAAAGAGATCCAAATTTCTGGCTAGGACGCCATAGAATTCCATTTCTTCTTTCATGGCATTGTACCATGAGTTAGATTCCTTAGAACTCATAGCTTGTGAAAACGTTTCTGGATCATTTTCGGCTCCAATGTTATAGTCCAATTCTTGTAAATACACTATATAATCATTAGGAATTGATGATTTCCTAACTCTTGTAGATCTTCTTAATGTTGCTTCATCATTCTTTTGAGGAATTTGTTGATCAACCCGGTTGCTCAATTGGTAGTTCAATTTCTGAATTCTTCTATTTTGCAACTTGATCCACGTGATCAATATTAGCAATATGTGGAACTTGGAAATGGCTGGTTCTACACTGCTTTGTACTTCTCGAGGGGGTGTGAATGACAATCAATCTATCACTGGGAACTGCAGGGTTAACCTTCAATGATCGCTCTAAACAATGTCCTCGAAACCGATCACTCCCATCGATATCATTCTCAAGAAATTTGCATTTCTCGATTCCACAACCCAGTGTCGTGAGATGGACAATAAAATCTATACCCCTTGACCTTCAACATATCCAATGAAATACCCACTGATGGTCCTTCGGGGTCTAGCTTCTTTTCAGGGTTATAAATTTACTTCGGGACGGGAGATCCCCAAACGCCGTATATGTCAAAAAAAAAAAAAAAAAAAAAGCAAACCTTGCCTTTCCAACCTCGACGACTCGTGCTGGGCGCCTTTAGAGACAGCCTGTCAGAACTCGATTTAATATATACACAGCCGTCTTTAGAGTTTCAGTCCACAAGTATTTAGGTAGTTTTGTATTACTCCTCATACTCCTTACCATATCCATTAAAGTTCGGTTTCTTCTTTCTGCCACACCATTCTGGACCGAGAACCAAGATAGCGATCGGGCAACAATCCCATTTTCTTGAAGAAACTTCGCAAATGCACCAGAGCTTGTCCATTCTCTCTGTGTATTTACTAAAAATACTCTCCACTCCTATCCGATCCTCACCATCTTAATATGTGTCTTCCCGCATTGATTCTTCTACTTCACCTCTTAAAAACTTTAAAGGCGTCTAAAAGCCAGATCCTTTCGAACGAAGTAAGTAGATATATCGTGAATAATCATCTATGAAAGGGTGATAGTTACTTTGACTATTTCCAGATCCATGTTAGGACAACAAATGTCAAGATGTATAATCTATAATAGGTTTGTGCTCTCTTTAATCTTTTAGGGACTTGTTGGTTTGTTTGCCCATGGGCTCACACAAGTCTCGAACCGAAATCCAAAGTACTAAGTACCCCATCATTAACCATTCCTCTTTATTCTTTCAATGGAGATGTGTCCTAATCTCCTATACATAACATAGAGGATTCCTATTCATAATACATCTTTTTAATCCAAAGAAGAATATGCATAGAATTATAAGTAAAATCATTTTGTGAATCGACATGGAAAAGACCATCGTATTGAATGTACCATAACCAATAACTTTAGATTTATTGGATAAACTAAAACCAGAATCTGAAAAGCTAAAGGAAAATCCTAAAGGTACAAGTCTTGAAATTAAAATTAAATTCCTAGAGAAACTTGGAACATAAAATGTCTTTTCCAATTTAATGAAATCATCGCTTGAATACAGTACAAGCTATATTTCCACACGTGAACTCATCTTGCTGCCTAAATAGATGCATTGTTCACTTCCCACTCGGTTTCCTTAGTTTTGCATACCTCAAAGAAGGTATTTGAAACATGATTGTAGAACTGGGATCATTCAATTATGTTATGATTAACATTAACTATATTAGAATCATATAACATACAAAAGAAAACAGTACCTTTCTTATCAAGCTAGATCTTAAATTTCTATACCCTTCTTCATGTGTCCCTTCTTCTTACAGAAAAAACACTTTGACTCCTTCTTTATGCCTGATTGAATAAGAATCTTTCCCTTTCTTTTATCTTGATCCTTTCTTTTCTTTCCAAAGGTGGTCAAGTTAACCTGTTCGCCCTCTTCCATCATTAACCTTCCTCTTCTTGCACACACATGGTCAATAATTCATTAATTGACCATTTATCCTTATGTGTGTTGTAAGAGATTTTGAAGGGATCAGATATTAAGCAAGAGTGTTCAATAAATATATAATGAACAAGAAAAGTGTCTGACATGGTAACTTCTAATGTCTGAAGTGTTATACAAATATCAATCCAAAGAAGAATGTATAAATGACAGATTAAGGAATTGCAACAGGATGATGGGCAAGCAGCTAGCAGTGGCAACAACAACAAAGATGATCGCAGAGGCGAGAAGTCAGATAAGCGTGTAGAATACAGCAGCAGCCAGGTGGTGTGGTTGCCAGCAAGGTAACAAGTAATTCAAGTACTGTAAACAATAAATCGAGATGCAAAGGATTCAAGAACCGTAATCGAGGACTGAGGTAAAATAATCGTCTCTTAGGAATTTATTTCCTGTGATTCAACAAACCCTTCGTATGTCCGAGAGGTCTGGATCAGGAACAGTAAGGAGGAGAACTGATATTGATAGAGAGGAAAATAGGATGAAGAAGATGCCTTACCAAAGCTAGTCTCCATTTGATTTATAGGAAATTACACGCTAATATTATGAATAAGAATTAATTTGAAACGTTACGAATTAAATGCAAAATTAATTGTAATAATTAATGCGAAATGTTACGAATTAAATGAAAAATTAATTGTAATAATTAAAACCGTTATGGATTAAATGCACATTTAGTTATTAGAATTTGAATTCAAAAATCTAAAAACCTTGTCTTGTTCCATGTGGGACACAACTTTTTTGCTTTGTTTTTATTGAAAAACCTCGTTGTTTACAACAACCTCCTACATATTTTTCTAAAAGAAAGAAAAACTTTGTATTTAAAACATATTGTTTTGGAATATGGAAGAAGGTGTTAATGCCTTAAGTTTGGCGTTCAATGAACTATGAACCAAACATGATGAATAAGGCTTTTAATCTGGCGTGAGTATTTGGTGAAGCTTATAACTTCTAAGGAACTGCAGTACTCTTAATCGTGAATTAGAGACCTTATCATCGCACCACACATCACGATTCTTGCCGTTTCGTCTACTGCCAGCGCGATTAGGCTACGCGTGCTTACTTAATTCATAAGCGTCTGTAAATCTTTAAGCATACTAATTTCATAGGAGCGGACCTAATTCCACACTTATATGTGGGATTTCATCAAATACATACCGTGTGATTTATATGTACCACCCATAAGGGATATGAAATCATTAAGAATATTAATCAACCTCTCAAATTATGCATTCTAGAACCATAATCACACACCATAGGAAGGGACCATTTTGTTGGTGCTAACAGGATTAACAAGTGACTTGTTATTACCCATATGAACCTTCTTCATGGGATCTCCAATCACAAAGGTGGGTTTTAAGTTTGAGAAATACTTTTTCAACCTCATTTCTTTTGCAACTCGGAATATCTATCTTCATCTTTGTTGTTCCTGCTCCAGAGTTCGTCCTAGACTTTGAAGAATTGTTGTATCCTAGGGAATTCAAATTCCTAAGGACAGTGTTTACACACGCCTCATTTGAGTTTGTTTTCTCCAAATTGCCGTTTTCGTGGACACCATCTGGCCTCGAACTTGCCGGCCCAGCTGGATCTCCACTTCCCGCTCTTGTCTCCATTTGGTCGCTGTCGCCCTCGGGCTTCGTTCGACCTCTACTGTGCCGCAACTACAACATGAAGTCATCATTATATCCCCACAAGCAAGATGATATGATCACGCACTCCTCTTGTCCCGGTGAGCTTAGTGGATGAAAATTGCATAATTAAGGTACTTGCAAGAGGTTTGCCAAAAGTTTCAAATTGCTCATCGATGGCTTTCTAAGAGGCCTCACTTAGTAATTTGCCTGACAACCACTAATACCGCCAGATATCTTAGTCTTTATGAACATCACTGAGAGGCGATTAGACCTCTCCCACTTATCATAAAGACATACAAATTGGGCAGAAGGTCGTTTCAATAATGGGACGTTCCTCTTCCTTATAAAGATAATACACATCCATCCATCCCAAATGCAAGAACTCTTCCTTCCATACCTTATAATTATCACCCCTTAATTCGGGAATATCACACTTAAAATCGTAAAATATTCGCAGTTGAATAAATCGCAAATATTAAATACACATGCTAATAATCAAATATTGAGGCAAAGATACAATGCTATGTTTTACCAATGTAAATCATGCTAAAACATAAACCCAAATGGCATAAAATGGCTTCAAGGTTAAAGCCCTACTTAAATAGGGGTTTAATTAATTTTATGACAAGACTACCAAACCATGTTCCTTTTCCTAATCCCGGTGGTAAATTAGAAAATATGATTTGATATTTTCATCCTAATTAATCAAGTACAAATATAATAAAATTCTCGTGGGATGATTTATCACATTCCATAAGGATTAATTATAATTAATGTACCAATGTGATCTTATCTTAATATATAATTTTAAATTAATTAAGGATGTTGTATATTCCCCTAATTAATTAAAATTATATCGATCATCGAACATTATTATAAAAAACTTTTAAATAAATTTAGTAATAAATATTATTAGCATGTAAACATTATATGCATGCAATGTACAAATTCTATAAAAATCCATATTTTAAAGAATATTATTAAGACGTAAACATTATATGCATGCTAAATAAAATACCAATAAGAACCAGCCACTCCTATTGAAATATAAACTTGTTGTAATTATGAAGCATGGCATAGTAAATCAGATAAAGGAAAACAAAGGTAAAAATATTACTGGTCTGACGCCTAAATTTACAGATGGTCAAAACGCGATGCATGGTTCCTTTATTTTTTATAACTCTGCCGACTTAATATTTAAAGTGCCAAAGCCCAAATCTCAAATTCATTATAGCTGCTTCAAATTCCGCCTAAATTTAAATTAAATTAAGCGCCAAAGCTCCAAATGCAGAATCTACATAAATAAAGTCTCACCAAATAATTCTTAAATTAAATTGGGCCAAAGCCCAAATTCTGTACCATTAGCGCCAAGCCCAAATTCAGCCCAAAAGTCATCTTCAACTCCGAAATGGTTTTCGCATTTAAAAACCAAAGTTGTTTTTTTTTTTTGTTCATCCTTGACATGATAATGGGCTCAAAATGCTCTCGATTTCACAACTTAGTCCAAATCGAGGCAAAATCTGACCACCTCCCATAAATCATACTTTTATTATAAAGGTTTTATATTTAAATATATGCATATGAATATATACTTGCAGATTAATAAGGTATTATGATTCTGCTTTATATTTAAATATATGTATATAAATATATACTTGCACAAAATAATAATTGTAAATCATTCCCGTTAATCAAAACAAACGATCCTCCTTCCCATGAACCTGCTAAACCCAGACAATAAGTAATAGAAAACTTTTCTTAAACCAAAAGCGAGAAAAATCACTATGCCTTAAATCATAAATTTTTTCTTAAACAAGGCGCAGGTGTTTTAATTGGAGCAATTAAACGAAAATTAAACTGCATCTTAAAAACAACATAATCCAATCGATCATTTACTTTAAGAAACGCCGTAATCTACATACCTCCAAATTATCTAAGAAACCGAGAAAACTGGAAATATTTTTTGTTCTTCTAAACCCTTCTCAAAAACAACTTAATTAAGATTTTTCCAGATCAAAGAATTTTATGACCCAAAACGCTAATGGTCTCTCTTATGGCACTGTGCCATCACATTTTTCAAGAAATATGTCAAGAAAAGGCCATAGCTTTATATCAATTTTGTTGATCACTTAACATTACAGATCTGGCTTTCAAATTAAACCTTCTTTAACAGGGTACTGGCCGCTACGATCCCTTGCCACGCATTGGAGGATCTGTTTTTCTTTGAGAATTTATCCAGGGAAGTCTTCCCTTTTATATATTTGGACTGCAGCACCTTCGCCCAGAGCTCGTCTTTGCTTATTAGGAGCCTCCACTTTAGCTTGACCATGGAAGGCTAAGCATTCGTTTCTTCATGCTTCTTATCCCTAGCCCTCCATGCTTTTTCTGACTCGTCATTATCTCCCATCTGATCAAATGGACACGTCTCTGCTCTTGAGAGTCTCCCCAGAGGAATTTTCGGACTTTCTTATCAATATTATTACACACCATTGAGGGCATAAGGGTGGTCTGCATTGTGTACAAGGGGGCTGAGTTTCTGCGAAAACCACTTTAGATAACACTGTTCTTCCTGCAATTTGAGATTCTAGCTTCCATCCTTCAAGTCTCCCTTCAATACGGTCAATGATATGTTGAAAGATTGATTAAGCAAGCTCATGATGGAAGGGATCCCCAAGTACTTGTCTAGCTTGGGGACCACTGGGATCTTTGAAATATATGCAATTCTTGTCACCACTTCCGCATCAACATCAGTGGAGAATGCTATGCTGGATTTGTTCAAACTCACTTTTTGACCTGAAATAGTACATAAACTATCAAAACAATCTAAAATAATTTTAATATGTTCCTCTGTAGCTTCTGTAAAGAAGAGAAGTGTTGAGATTTAATACGGAAATCAATATACAATATTTTAAATCATTGAATTTAAACTCATTTTTTATAATAAAAAAAATAATAATAATAAAAAAATATAGATTATATATCGTTTGAAGAACACGCAGCCTCCTCGGTAGATTTCCTTCAACATGTAGATCTAAATCCTCGACCCTTCTTCTTCTTATCAAACTTCATAATACGTAATCGTTTCCTCGTAATCAATAAAAACGCTTCAACCACACATGAAGGGGTTTCATATAACTTATCGACAGTGAGAAGAGGCCAAGAATACACGTGCTCAAAAAACCGCTCTAAACATGTATTCGACACCTGTTTTATAATAAATTATATTTATTATAAATAATTGTTCTTATAATAAATTATATTTATTATAATTTACCCACTCCATTAAGGGTAAATATCTTCATAATAGTTTAAAAATATTGGGTATTCTTTTAATTGACTAAATACTAGGTTAGTGGACCATCCACTTAATTTTAATGTGAAAATAACATGAAGATCATCGGCAAAGAAGATGTGGGAGAAGAGTGGTCCGTGTTTGGAGAGTGTTATGGGTTTCCAAAGACCTCTTAACTACTTGTTGATTGCATGACCCAACCTCTCCATACAAAGAACAAAAAGGTAAGGACTCGTCGGATCTCCCTGTCTGATACCCCTTGTTGGTCTAAACCAGTTAAGCTTCATTCCATTCCAAATAATCGACATTCTTACTGTTTCTATGCAATGCATAATATTTCGGATCCAAGATGCTGGGAGATCCACTTGCTCAAGCGTCCCTCTGATAAATTTCCAAGAGAGGCGATCATATGCTTTTTCCAAGTCTACTTTTATGATCATGATCCCCCTACCTTCTTCCTCATGGAAAGGGAGAACTTGATAAATTAGATATTATCAGATATTTGTCTTCCAGGGACGAAGCTGCTTGGTTTTGGGCATACACTCTTTTAATATGTTGGTTAAAGTCTTGGTAATGACCTTATAGCCCCATTACAGAGGCTAATCGGAAGCAGTTGGGTGATACTTTCTGAATATTTTACCTCTGGAACCAGCACAAGCAAAGTGTCATTTCGAACCTTAGGAGACAGCCTGTTTGGAGTGAACTTTAGGACAAAGCTAGCAGTGGATTCACCAACCACTTCTGCCCAAGCTTCTTTTGGAAGGATCCATGAAGCCATCAATACCTGGGGACTTGTAAGGGGCCATGTCAAATAAAGCCTTTTACTCTTACATCAGTGAACAGTCTATGGATGACTTGGCGGAGATCCTCGGCGAGGGTAACGAAGCCGTTTGGGGTCTGAACTGGAGTTTCCGAATGCCCCTCTTTTTCAAATAAATTTGAATCATTCCTTCAAGAGCACTAGGGTCCGTGAACCACTCTCCTTATCAAGCCATGTGTAGAAATCCAGTTATTCATGCCGAAGCTTCTGTTATAGTCGAAGTTAAAGGGGGTCGAGGTTTTTTCTTTGCTTGTAACAGAGTTGAAATCCCCAACTGCCATCCAGGGAACTCCCTCACCAATCACCCTGTAGTTTAGGTCCCGCTAGAGATCTAAACTTTCTGAGGTTATGATTCGAGCTTCCATATATGACTGATAAGAGCTAGGTCTGGTATCCTGGGGTTGAAAATTTAGCATGTATAAACTGTGGATGGATTTTTATGATAAGGAGGTCGACGCATGCCTTCCATAATAGCCAAATACCACCACTGAGGCCTAACGCTTCAACCCTGCACCAGTAATCAAATCCCAAGCTATTGCAAATTTTATCAGCTTGTCCCCTACTGCACTTAGTTTCCAAGAGACCGAGCAAGATGGGTTTATGCATGTTAATGACGTCCCATAAGGTACGGATGAACCTCTTCGAGGAAGCACCATTACAATTCCATATTATATAAAATTCATGAAAAAACAGAAGTGTCAGCCCTCGAGGTGAGGGGTGAGGGGTGAGGTGCAGCTCGTTGTCATGAAGGATTCCTTCATCAGTGCACATAGCCCGTAGTGGGTTAAGGTTACATCCTATCATCCTCCTCACCGTCTTTCTCGAGAATCTTCCCCACTATCAGACATCTCATTTGAGGGTGGGTCTTGGTGGGGCTCATTAGACTGGCTGAACCATCTTGAACTTGGACCAAGCCGCGGTTGTACTTCGAAGTCACATCAATTTTGATAGATCCAGCCACCACCCAATGGCTTTCTTCTGCTGCAGCTTGATTAGGACCCACTTTCTTCTCCCCATATTTTCTTTCCTTAGCTTTCTTAGTGTTTCCTTTAGCATCCCCTAGCTCCTCTTGCCGCCTTGGTGGAAGCCCCCTCTAATGCAAGAGAATTTGCATGGGTTGAGGATGGGTCGTACACTTGCATGTTTGCCCGCTTACCTTTCCTTCCAGGTACACCCTTCCTCTTTGGTTCTTCTTCCCTTGCTATGTTCCACTGTCTTTTTTCACTGTGGCCCTCGGCAGGTTTTCTCTCACCTTCCAAATCTAGGATGGAGAATTTGGACCCTCACTGCTGCATTGCTCCCAGCTCCAAGATTACCTGCTACCAACTGCTTGGGGTCCTCCTTGCCTTTCCTTAGCACCTCCGTACTTTCTTGGCGGTTCTGAAAATTCTGGGATTTGCGGATTCTTCTCCTTGCCAACATCCAAGGCCCGAAGTTCTTTGTGACTTCCGGGTTGTCCATATCCACTTCAATCCCCACCTTTGCACTAGTTTCCAACTTTCGATCATTATCAGAATTCTCCTATGTTTGATGGTCAGGTGGTGTCGGTTCTTCGCTTAGGTCCTTAGGGCACTCCTCCTTCCTGTGGCCATACAGCCCACATCCAAAGCATACAAGGTGGATTCCTTCATACTCCAGTCGTCGAATCCTTCTTCTCTGCCTGAACTTGGACACCAACGGCCTTATCAGGTCCACCTCTACGCAAATTCTAGCATAGTGGCCTCGGGACACAACACTGGTATCATCATATACCTTTATTGGTTTACCAAGCTTCGAACCAACCCTCATCAGATAATTATAGTCTAAGTACTCAATTGGGAGACATGGTGTGCTTCCTCAAATCCCAGTGTCTCTGGCCGATAACCCTTCAACTTACTGACACCAGGTCTCATATTACGTAGACTTATACATGAGTAAAAATGCCACTCGGTACCCCATACATCAATACTCATCAAAATACATCAAATTATATTATCATAGCTTCGTTAGCTGATATCACTTTAAATACAAACATATATTAAGATGAAAAGCAATACATGTTATATAAAATGAATATCAGTCTGCATGCTCCGCTTTCTTTCTCAAACGGCCTCTTAACGCGTCGTCCTCCCGTACACTCCCTGACTGAAATAATAATCCCTCGACAGGGTGATCAATGGTCCGCAGCTTGAATCATCCTACACGTTACTCCCCACCTTAAACGCATTACGCAATGATTCAATATAAACACATTCAAGAAAATACGATCCTACTCAACGTCTACTGGATAGACACGAGAATGCGAATTTCACCCTTCCCACTTCTCGAGCTCTCATCAATTTCACGTGACGCTTGTTTCTCAAATACGAAAATATCGCTTTCAAAACAAAAGATTTTTGTTCTCAATTGCCGGGTAATTTTTCCGAAACAATACGGGTCATGATCCAGTGATGAATCGGTTAGACAACTCTGGGCGCAATTCTTCTAAAACCTTCCTCAAATTCTTTCACAACCATTTTCCATTTTTCGATTTCTTTCATGTCATACACTCACACCTAA